>OW203997.1:24349109-25729206 GCA_934047225.1 Ypsolopha sequella
GAAAATTCAAGAGCAAATTTGAAGAAACTAAAGAAATATTCTATGGAAACCAAAATTTCATTTAAACCATTTTGTTAACCCCACGTTATCACCCAAATTTCAAACAATTGTAGGTAACGTTGAATGTGATAAGACTCTTAAACTATGTCTGTCTTGCTCACTTGCGCTCGATTATGCACTCTCGCAGCAGAATCAGCTTTTTACTAATGCCCACTTCACTTTAAGATTCCTACTGGTGTTTTAGTGAGAATTAAGTCATAATATCGATCGTATTCTCATGCTCCGACATAGTTAGCATTGATGGTTTGGTCCGGTCGGCGAATGAATTATGTACCCAATAGTCACGTCGGTCGCGCCAGCTGCCAACTCTGTGCGACGGCATGTATTTTAGTTTTAGCAGTTTTATTTTTGCCTATTACGGGGAACCCCTGTAAACGCTATACGGAACCCTAGGGTTCCGCGGAACACCTTTTAGGAACCGCTGCTTTAAGGCATTATAATTTTGGTCTTAATGTATATTTACAGTTTACTTGCAAATATAAAGAAAAAATCGATATATTGTTAATGGATAAGAGCGACCACAACATTTTATGTATAAAGCAGGGTTCGATGGATATAAATATCGTGATATTTGAAGTTTATATCTGTATTATATTTTTATTCTACTGGGATACCCCGGCCATTATCGAGTTTTGTTTCACGATATGATGTTGGGAAAATCGTTTAAACCTATCTGAGAGAATTTTTATTGCTGAATTCTTTATAGTTTTACGTTTGAAAAATTATAAACAACATAAATATATTATATTTATAAATATTATAAATATCATGATATTGAAGAACCCTGGTATAAAGTGACTGCCATGTATTGTGATGCTGTAAGGATAATTTGATAGATCTATTAGCTCTAAACCGTGGGTGTTGTTCATTTCAAATATAATTTACTCAACTGGTCGCTAGCATTAATTTTGCATGACTTCTTTGATTGATTTAGAAATATTTATTGTATAAATGAAATTTTATTTAAAGGAATTGCAATTAAATTTAAGTGATTGAGACACCTTTTTGCATGAAAATATAAATTAAAAAACAAAAGTTAAATTGCGCAAATGTATATTTAATGTTGATAAGGTATTATTATACTTATTAGTTTTATGTATTAGAAACTAGATTTGAGTTTAAATTATATTTGGTTGTGGAGTTTTTGATAAATTAATCGATTATTCCTGGAGTCACCACCCTTCACAAGAACGACGTTTGCATGAATGTATGTGTAGATTTTGGTAGTATAGCTGATGGTTGAGCATTAAGGGTGCATATAAGGTCAGATTCAGCACCTCATTATGCATCAATCAGAACTGAACTCTGTGACGTTTCCTTTTAATTTAAAATAGCGCGCTCTCTGCCCTGGCTCTTAAGACCACCAAGAAACACGCGTTCACGATAAACTTTTTTATTTAATAACTCTGCTTCTAAATGAAATTATTAAAATATTCCAAAATGTTTAGACTGGGTTATTGGTCACTTATTTTTAATACAAATTTCAAGGCTATACTTTAAGGAAGGCCCTTTAACACTCCATCCATCCATCCATCAGCCCGTATTCGTTCACTGCTGGACATAGGCCTCCCCAATATTACGCCACCCTTGGCGGTCCTCAATCATCCTCATCCAGCCGCCACCCGCAACGTCCTTCAGATCGTCAGTCCAGCGGGCACGAGGGTGGCCTACGCTGCGCTTTGCTGTACGTGGTCTCCATTCCAATGCCTTACGGCCCCCACGTTTAACACTCGAAAAACATTAAATTTAGAGGTAACTTCGTAATTCTTTTCTATCGAGTGAACTCAAAGCTTTTGCGTTTTTTCTAAAATGTTTAGATCAGCCCTAAAGTCTACTATCTATATTATTTTTACTAAACCACAGCTACACAATGTGAAATGTCTTTTGAAGGTGTGCTTCTGACATTATACGGAACCTTAAATTATCCTACAATAAATCTTAAACATTACATTATCATTTATATATTATCAGCTGTACTACAAAAAACTCAGGCGAAGTGTGAAAGTTGTTAGCAGTGCAAATTTAATTATTTCGCTAGGATTACGTTACTAGTTAGCTTATAAGAAATTTTCTATGTATCACAAGGAAATTCTTTCCGAAAACATGACTATTTGGCTTTAATGTACCATATGTACGGCATACATGTCATTTCGTCATACTATGCATTTATTTCTGGTTTGAGAGATTGTATTATTGTGAACCGTTGAAAAGTGGTGATTGCAATTTTGGTATTTGTGTAATGAAAATTTCCGTGTTATAATTGTAGCAAGTGTAAATGGACAGGTATTCTCAATTTAAGGTGGATAGTCCACGGTAGTTTTTATAAAAAAAACTTGTTAGAACCAATAACGACGACAGAAGTATTATTATTTAATTCTGTTACCTTTTTCCACACGTTCCATCAACTTTACACCCGCGAATATTCAGTTTTTATTAAAAATAAAATGTTTTAATAGTCTAATTTTGCAATTTAAAACTTTCATACATTATTACAAAAGTTTTAAATAACAAAATTACATTCTAAAAAAGTTTGTTTGTAAAAAAACTGATTATTCGCGGATGTAAAGTTGATGGAACGTGTGGAAAAAGGTAACAGAATTAAATAATAACACTTCTGTCGTCGTTATTGGTTCCCACAAGTTTGTATGAAGATTCGCTTGGACCATACACCTTAAACCACACATTCTACTTATCATAGTGAACAAATTTCCCAAAGAAAAGATATTTAATGTTTGTACGGAGAGAGAAGTATATTTTCATTTGTGCAAGATTATTTCTTTGGAAATGTTGTCCAGTGTCATGATTAGATTATGTGGTTGATTTTAAATGTACAAGGTGGCGCAAAAGTAATGTCAAAATTTGTATTGGTAGCCATTTTGTTATAAATGAAAAAAAATGAAATGAGCTCTGGTCCTCTAAAAAGGCCGCTTTGGATGAATCATGTTATGATTCTGTTCTAATGCCGTCTCTTTTGCACGCGTGAAAAATCTCTGACTAGATGACTACATCCTACTTTCAAATCATTTTATGATTCACCCAAGTCGGCCTTTTTCAAAAGTTTATTTGAAAGTGTAAAATTGATGACATTAATTGGAAAAAATTATATCGCTCAAATGGCCACCTCTCCAGTTGATGCATAATTGCGCTCGTTTTACGGCATTTTGAATTGTTGCTCGCAAAACATCTGGCTCCGAATTGGCGATTTATTCTTCAATGTTATCTTTCAAGACTTGCGAGGTTTGTGGTTTGTTGTGGTAAACTCGAGGTTTTATAAAGCCCCAAAGGAAGAAATCTGGTGCTGTTAGATCTGGCGATCTGGATGGCCAGCTCAAATCTCAAAAACGGGAGATTAAAATCTGTCAAATAAGCAGTAACAATAATTCCACGTTTTTGAGGTGTAGGTATATCGCTCCATGGCTTCTATATCTACATCATAAATGTCAAAGCACAGTGACATTTGGTGCCATTTACAAAAATGGCAGCCAATTCAATTTATGACATTACTTTTGCGCCACCTTGTACATATCCATTTACATTCGGTATTTTATGTAGCTTTATATGTCGGTGAGCGATCTGCGGTCGACGGGTGACAAGGGGCGGGTATGATTGCGTTCCCCGCGCGTCTCCAGCTCGTCCCCTGTCGCACGTCCCTGTATCTCGCTTGAATCTGTCTTTCTGTTTGCACGATATCGTCGTGTTCGGTTGCCATATTATTTCATTGCATTATGTACCAGTTTAAAAATAATAGAAGTCAATATTAAACTATTACTTACTAAGTAAAAAGATAAGATAAACCGTACAATTGCTGGGTCGCCCGCGAAAAAGAGGGAGCAAATAATATAAACTCCGAAAAGAAGCGACACTCATCTCCCCCCGCGAGTTTATCGTCGTCTGCAAATCAGGTGCATGATCATGTGCATGGAGTACTCAGTAAGGCTCAGTATCGCTTGTTCGATGCGCTTGTGTGTATGCACAAGTGTGTATCGACAAGGGAATTACGCGCGAGAGTTGTAGGTTAATAAATTGGCGGGAATGTACGGAGTGTCGTAGGTGTGGTGGAAGTAAGAATCAAGCGGGGTGGGGTGATGCGAGCGCGGGACAGGGTCGCTTCTAACGCTCCCCTCGTGCCGCGGACGACCCGCCAATTGTGTCGTTTCTCTACGTATATAGTATTTGTACCATTGAACGTTAAAATGTAAGAAAAAGCTTAATTTCGAGATTATTCATTTATCTTGTCGATGGTCCGAAAGCGAATTGACTAACGAGAATTTCCTAAGCCTTAAATTATCAACATTTTGTTTAATTTTATTTAAATAAAATTTTTGGAACACGCAATTTTTTAGGATGCCGGTAAAGACCTCGCGCTCTTACGCATACCGCGTTTGTCTATGTGCGAGAGAGCAAGTATGATGGAAAGAAGGCGCGTGCTAGACCCTGCTAGTCTACCGAGCCCGATATCTCGTGATACAGTGCTCTCTCACACTCTGTTGATGTACTTCGAGAGGGATATACATGTTGTATCGAGCGGTTAAAACTCTATATGGTCTGCTATGCTGGACCCCCTGGCTAGGGTGTGTCAATTTTCCACATTCATATTGTAATAGGGAAATTATTTTGAAAATATCAAATAAAAAAAAAATTGGACGACATCGTCTGCTCGCTCATTTGTTTCAAAGTTTTACAAAATGTATTGAAGAAGAAAAAATTATGCATGTTTGTCATGAAAAAATATTATAAAATATTCGTCTGTTAACATGTCTCAGAAAAAATAAAAACCGTAAATTCACAGAATTTCCAACTTGAGGCATTTTTACCAGTTTTCTTTTTCGTACGTCCTCAAAAAACACCATAATTTTCATGACCTATTTTTAGTGTATTAAAAAAAATGTAAAAAATATTTAAGACGAAAAATTTTTTCTTATCATCCATACATTATGTAAAACTTTGAATCAAATGAGCGAGCAGAGGATGTCGGTCGTCCAATATTTTTTATTTTTAAAAATAATTTCACTATCACAATATGAAATTCGAAAAAAGTGGAAAATCGACACACCCTACCCCTGGTAGACAATTACTAGAACACTTATAAATAAAAAAAGGTATTGACTTCACCTATTGGAAATTCAATTGTTAGTCAATTAGCTTTTACACCTTTAAATACAACCAATGCTTTGGATGAAATATCTAGATCCTAAGTGTAAAGGCCTAAATGGACCCAATATTCTATTGTTGCAATAAATATTGAATGGAGTTGATTCCCGAAACTTTTCTTATGAGATAGAAACACTCGGTGAACAAACAGCGAGTTTTCGGGACAAGTTTCGGAACCCAAACCAAGTGCAGGTTTTTACTCATATTTTAAAATTATTAGTTACGGGAAATATATAATAACAGTAGACAAATAATTTGTTATAGTTGAATATACGGGCTAGTTTCACTCAGATTATTTTGGTAAGATTAGTATAGTTCATGTTAGGTTATACTTGAACAGTTATATTTTGTACTGATATATATATATATATATATTTACTAACTTGTCATTTTAGAAGAGGCTTCATATTTCTATTTACTCATTTTATAAGTTGCTTATATTTATAAGTTTTAGGGCGGGTTTATCAATTATCAGATAAGAATATTCAGGTACTAGAGGACGCCCGTGACGTCATCCGCGTGGATTTGAGATATAACCAACCCGTTAGGAATGAATTTTTGACACTAAAGTTCAACTCCGTGAAAAATTCTTTCACTAACTTTACACTCCTTATGGAACATGGCCAAAGATATTCTATAAATGTCATTGAACATAGCTTTCAAATTTTTTCATTCATTTATTTATCAAAAATGTACACAAACAATGTCAACACAAACTACAATAGATATACACTGGTCCTTGATCTGGTGTTGCCATCAATGACAAGTGAACACAGCATTATTAAATCAAGAGACATTACAAAAAACTAGTCAATATTAACAATTTAAACATGCACATAAACTGACTTAAATCTAAGCTTAAAATCTAGCCAGACAGTTAACACGAATTATTTAAAAATCTAATAAAATCAAAATTTAATTTAATGTTTCTATCTCCAGCGTTTTAGGTTGTGCGTTGTTAGTCAGTCGCGGAACTGTTTTACGTAATACCGGGTGTAAATAGACCTATAAATGAAACTACATATCCTACCCATCATACTGAAACACTTTTCCTAAGAAACATACCCACGCAAACCATTAGTTTAGAAAATATTTGAAATTCAAACAAAAGTGCGGGAACCCTAACGCAACGACATACGGGCGTTTTTTGAGGCAGCGTCGGTCGTCCGTGAAACTGCTGTTCACGCGCAGCGTTCTAAAATAGACCTTCCTCGTGGGAGTTAAGGTCTTTAGTTACAGTTAATATCTTCTCCGATGTTTTGCGCGTGTATTTTTCTTCAGAGAGTTGTTCATTATGGTCTTTATATATGTGACGTGACACATACCGTATACAAAATGTGT
Source organism: Ypsolopha sequella (assembly GCA_934047225.1). NCBI lineage: Eukaryota > Metazoa > Arthropoda > Insecta > Lepidoptera > Ypsolophidae > Ypsolopha > Ypsolopha sequella. The sequence goes on from OW203997.1 coordinate 24,355,662, forward strand.
TCCATTTTTAAACTTCTATAATTATACAATGTAAATATGCAAATCAAAGTTGCATATTTACATTGTATAATTACAAGCTCTCGCACAACGGCGACGCGAGCAAAGATGACTTTGTAGCACATCTTACAATGAAGTAGGTATTTCAAGAATAGAGTAGCCTCTCCTTCAACTTATCTGATTATTGATGAACCCATTATTAGACGGATAGCATCGTGTCTTACACAAATATGTAATAAAATAGATCTCACCCACACGTGATTTTCTATTATATACCTATTTCTTAAATAAATAGAAAGCCAGCATATTTATTGAAATAACTGCCCAAACTGAACATAGTGAGACTTATCCAGAGCCGCATTATAGGATGTAGAGGCCCCTGGGCAACAACAAAGTGGAGTCACCTTCTTTGATCCGCTGTTTCCATAAGTGCTCATATGTATTACTATAACAAAAAAAAATACTAAGAATACCGTGTTTTTTGGCAATTGTGTCATAAAACTTGTTGAATAACAAGCTTTCCAAACTGTCATACTTGTCTCGCCAGTTTAGTTCGCCATTTTGACGCTTCGCATACAGTCCACTAAAATCAATATTTTTTATTTATTGGCGGAGCCACTATTGTGGGGGCCCCGGTTGCCCTCCCCTAAATCCGGCCCTGGACTTATCTCAGTAAAAAATAACAGTAAGGATTGTTTAAACGATTTGCTCAGTAGGGTACACAGGTAAATTTAAGAGTTTTGCTCTTGTTGGTGTAGCAATTTGCGGACGATAAAACATAGTGTTTATCTTGTTACTTTAGAAATTTGGTTCAGTGATATTTGTGGATTGCAGTACATATTCAATTTCTTCCCAGTAAATACTTAAGAAACCGATGCCCTCCGTCCTTAATTTTAATGGGCGCACATTTTAAGTTAACTTTGCTATATATACCGAAGGTAGGTTGCACTAAAGTACAGTCGAGCACATTACAGCACTGATTTATCGTAAAATGTGCTTCTAACTAAAAGCTAAACTTGCATGTACAGCATGTTTTTTTCAGTTACCATTAACTTGTGAGTTCAGTTTTATGTCGTCGTAATAAAGGTTGTTTTGCTTTCACTAATGGTTTTACCATCTTATCGATTCGTTATTTCATCCCGTCAGCGAATTTTACGCTAATAATCTTATAAGTGGAATGTCCAAAATGTTTACTTCACGTATCTGAATCGATAAGATCGTATACTCTTTGTAGCCTTATAATTTTTCAACAATAATAAATTCCAAGCAAGGTTCCACTTCCATGGTGTCGGCAGGATGGTGGGGGGAGGAGACCCACGTCAAAGCGCACTGATTAGGTAGCGTTTCGTTTTGTGCGCGAACTATGAACTGTATCGATGTGTAAGCAAATTAAACCGTTTTGTTGCGAATCGGTCGCCATTTTTCTTTTTAACACATGATAAATCCGACTAAGCAAGTATGTGAAAAAGACATAAGCAGTTACATATTAATCACACTTAACCACATCATTGTACATAGATTTAAAAATCAAGTCAGCTAATAAGCTTCATGCAGTTCGGCGTTAAGATTACTTAGATTGCTTATAAAATTCAAGCAACGCATTGATGTAAATTATTGTTCTGAGAAGCAACGCAGTTGATGGACAAAACGGGATGCTTGAGGTGCATCATACGCAAGGCGCTCAAAACGGAACGCAACCCTACCTCTGATTGGTTGAGCGCTACCACCCGCGTCCTCTGGTTACCATGGAAGAAGTGCTTCGTTACTGAATGTAAACTAATTGCCTAAAAACCATGCTACACTGGTTGTATGTATTATTTTAACTAAGACATTATGTATGGTGCTAAACATAAATATTTTTTTCCTTGCGCATCAGAATTAAGAATGTTGGCAAAATGTTTTTCTTTGATATTTGTTTAATTCAGGGCTATAAAAATTAATAATAATATAAAAATCGTATCTTGGTTAAACATTTTCGCGTTTAACACCACGCATCGCCCGCAGCGATGAAGTATGCAACGGGTTGCAAAGAGTTATAAACGACCATTTCGCATGACTTTGACAAGCATCGAGCATCGTAAATAATTCCGATGCTCTATGCATCGTATTCGTATAGAAACCACAAACTTATCTGTTTTGGTGGCGAAGACTGTCACACAGTGAATATAGAAGCCATTTTAGTTTGGCTCACCGAAACAGATACGTTTGTGGCTCTGTATGCTATCTGCCATTTTAACACGTAAAAAAAATGGTCGTTTATCACTTAACATATCACACATCCATCGCCGCAACCCGTTACACAGTTTATCGCTGCGGGCGATGCATGATGTTAAACACGACAAATATATTCAAGGTACTTTAGTTGTATGGTCTTTAAAGTTTATGAACGTCTTCGCTCGTATTCCCATTGCATAGGAGTCAAAAGCGTTAACGTAACCGCACAGTATCTTTTCTATGAAATGATAAGCGCTGAATTCCTTAGTAAGTCTTTAAATGAAACGCTAAACGTGATTCTGAGACTCACGATATGTTATGATATCTTTGTTTTCCTTTTCACTGATTGGTTGAATTTGCAAGACGCATTGTCAGGATTGATACCATGCATGTACTAGCATGAACTCGCTATCGATTCGATAAATAAAAATGTAACTCTTATTTTATTGCAATAAGGTTTATCGTTTAACATGTATCGATTTTATCTGTCAAATTTATCTAAACGACGCGTGCGTGCTCGCATAGCTGGTATCAGTACTGACAATGCGTCTTGCAAATTCAACCAATCAGTGAAAAGGAAAACAAAGATTCTCGCTACTGTCATTCCACAGAGTAGATTTGAGGCATAGACGAATACCTATACAGCCTACAGACTCCTCATAACAGGCGACTGACGTCTTTCTGGGCTGTATTGTCTATGATTTGAGTTTGGTTTATCATAAGCAGTTTTTACTATAATATCGCTTTGTTACTATGCATTCGGATTATGGGTTTATGACCAAAATTTGAAATTGAATTTTCAGTTTGATGAAGTAAAATTACAGCGCAGAGAAGGGATAATGTTATTCGGTTACGGAAAAACGATATAGTTCATCTTTCTTACTGGCATAGCGCCATCCCTTTTCCGCGCCGTCACTTTACTCCATTTAATTGAAATTTTAGTTTGTATCTTATTGACTAGAATATTTTACGATACATAGTTTATACACAATCTGTTGCACATTGAATTTATTTGAAATAACCTGCAATTTTACCACTTAATTATTTTAAATATTTAAGTTTCAATCCTTATACCTGTTAAATTTAAGAAAATGTAGATAGTAAAATAAATAAATTATGTTCATAATATAATCCAGTTTGTATATTTTGGAAATTTATTAATTGGACTGCGTCTGCGACCCATTTGTTGGCTTTAATATGCTAATAGACATGAGTGTAAAGTTTTATTCAAATACAGGATTACTCTAAAATCATAAAAAAATACAATCATAATGTTTACTGGCTAAATATAAACAATCTACCAGTCAGATTTGAAAAAAAAAAAACAAATTGATGATTTAACTTAGGGCAGTCGCAGTGTTGGTATAAATAAGTCTTCGGGATTGAAATAACATATACAGCCATTTTGTCTTAAAGTTAAACTACAGTCGCTTAGCGCAAAGTGCATAACTTAACTTTGTTTTTCTTGTTAAGAAATAAACAAGTTAAAAGCATTTTGGTCTGTAGCAATTGACGTCAATAATCCAGTATTAGTGAGGTTTATAAAGCAAGAGTTTGAAATTGTAGCTATGATCTTTTTTCAAAACCAACTTAAAAAGCTGTTTTAACTTTGTTTGGCCAAGATCATGACTAATTGTGCATTAAATTTCAAACTCATGCTTTATAAACCTCACTAACACTGAACTAATGGCGTCAATTGCCACAGACCAAAAGGTTTTCAAATTTTCAACTTCTAAACAAGAAAAACAAAGTTAAGTTATGCACTTTGCGCTAAGCGACTGCATTTAACCTCAACTACCATGACTACAGGCAATATTTGATTACAGTTTTGTACATACAAAAGGTTTTTCAGTGTGTAAGCAATATTAGCATTTTAAATTTTCGAAATAAAATCACTTTGTGAATAACAAAAATTGTATTTATTTGCTAACTAACAAATTATACTTACATAAAACTATTAACAGTATTTAAATAATAATCTACACAAGAAATCTAATATTAGACGGGAAAAAATGCAGATAATACATTAAAATGTTAAAGTTACTGTTCTATTATTAATTAGTTGAATTTTTAAAGTTAATACTTGCGATTGTCGACTCTTGGTGAAACATCATCAAAATAAAAAAAATGCACAGAACTTTTTGCTGGAAAAGCAAGCAATTGGTCAAGAATAACAATAAAAGAAATATGAAAAAATTTAAATATCACTTTGAAAAAAAAAAGTTTGTATAGGAAATTTTCACTCTAGGGTAGACATTGTCTACCCTGGCGCCATACAAAACTTTTTTTTTCAAAGTGATATCTAAATTTTTTCATATTTTTTTATTGTTGTTCTTGACCAATTGTTTGCTTTTCCAGCAAAAAGTTCTGTGCACGCCACTAATCATCATGGATGAAAACAAACACTTGTACTGTTTCACTATTTACTTGATAACACAATTAACCCAACTAGTTTCGACTTATCGGCATTATCAAGGGATTTTACATAATAATTAAGTTCTTAACACTAGTTCTCTATCACGATAGTTATCTATTATGTGATAGATAACTAGTGTTAAGGCGATATGTAAAAAAATAGAGGTGCTTCTTTTTTTGTGTATTTCATGAAATACACGGAAAATTTTAATAAATTTGTGGTATATGCATTTTGACTATATAATCTAGGGTTTTGAAATTGGAAAACATGTTTGGATAAAGTTTCCTAGATATAAATAATTGTTGAAATGAGGTCTTCAAACACACTTTTTCTCCTCGTTTGACGAATAGGAACCATATACAGAACATATTTTTTTAGGTGTGTGATTTGATATTTGAAATTTTGCTAGCTATTTTAGTTTTTGTATAAAAATTATAAAACCAACATTTTTCGCTTTCGCCCTGAATCCGCCCCTCTCGCAATGAGCGTGTTTTCGCTTGGAGTGACAGTGACAAAAATAAAAGTCGCATAGCCTCTTAAGAACTTAATTATTATGTAAAATCCCTTGAGAATGCCGATAAGGCGAAACTAGTTGGGTTAATTGTCAAACAGTACAAGTGTTTGTTTTCATCCAAGTTGAATTTTTATTAAATAAAAAAACAAAAAATAAATAAATAATGTAAAGCACCAATGATATAACAAAAGGGAAGATACGGCACGTTGTTATATCGTTAACTGAAAAATGGACCCCTGTACGAACAAGCGCCACCGAACGACAGAGATATCAAAGCTACAACTTCCTGCTTTTGAACCTGTATTTTTTGTAAAATGATAAATTTGTCACTTATTCCGTCGCCGTAAAGTGCAAATCACTTTGGTATATACTTCAGAAGTTTGACCTCATGCGTCAACCAAATGGCTAAAGACAGAAGAACTAAAGATCCTGATTGATGGGAAGCGGCGAGTGGAGTCGGGACAAAGTGTAGCAGCGTCATTATACCGAGACCCACCTGCAATGAAAGAAAGTATTAAATCACGAAATTTTATAGTAACTGACTAATTAGTTATAGCTAGGGTTGCCAACTCTCGAAGGTTGCCAACGAATGAAAGTTGGTAATATTTGTTAGTTTTTTAATATGCTTTGATTAGTAGAATCATCTAATATTTGTCGGTTTTTGAGCACATAATCATAAAAGATTTACATAGAAAATCAAAATTTATTTCGTAATTACATTATTTATTTCGCGCGATTTATCCATTTCGTTAAAGACATTAATTATTTTATTTTAGAAATTCCGGAGAATACATTGCATCACGGGAGCTCGGAAGGTTAAACAATATTTCCGGAGTCTTCCGGGAATTCCGGGAGGGTTGGAAACCCTAGTTATAGCAAAGCACAAAAGCTTTGAATTTTTGAAAAATTCCTATTAATACCGAAGTTAGCCATAGCGATATTTATCACTTTTAGAATGAATTCGTGTCAGATGACGTCACGAGACATGCTGTTAAGCTCACTTTGATTGCCAATGTAGCCGATTCTGAAGGCTTTAATTTTAGTTTTAGTGCTGTCAAAACTAAATTTCCATCATTGCAAAATAGTTCATAAGTGTGAAGAACAGAAGCTAAATTACTTTGGAAAAATTTAAGTCTTGACAGCACTAAAACTAAAGTTAAAGCCTTCAAAATCGGCTTTAATAACTTCGTCATTTTTCGAGATATCGAAAAAACAATTTTACTACTGGGTTTAGCTTTTTAAACGCAATTGATTTTCGTGAAAATCTTCATGTAGCAGTGGCGTGTATAGAACTATTTTCCGGAAAAGCAACCAGAAGGTTAAGTATGACAATAAAAAAAAATAAAAAAAATAAAATAACATTTTGAAAAAAAAGTTTGTATGACGCCAAGGTAACCACTGTCTACCCTAGAGTGAACATTTTCATACCAACTTTTGGCAACCAAAGATACAGAATAGAGAGGCTGAGCCCAGGTACCAATAATAATCTAAATATTATTAGAGTGCATTACAAACTAGAAACGATCAATCAGAAACAAACCAAAGACAAGAATTTGATAAAATTCCCCGCGCCAGGATTCGAACCTGCGACCTCTTGTTATCAAGACAAGCGCGCTACCAATTGCGCCACCGAGTTTCCTACCCAGACCGGTGAATTCTTCCATCAAACTTGTGCACTGTTATTTTTGCTTCTGCCTGATATACTAGCCTGTACTGCACATATAGAACGCTCACGAGGGCGTTATGTGATTTCACGCCTTGTTCTTAAGAAACAGATGGCGCTGTCGTCGCTACAATATTGTTGCTTCGGACAGTTAAGCAATTCACACATCTCATTAACTAAGATTATGTTTATTTTTGCGAAATCCATCGCTATGAATACTCTAAATATTATTAGAGTGCATTACAAACTAGAAAACATAAATCAGAAACAAACCAAAGACAAGAATTTGAAAATAATATTTAGAGTATTCATAGCGATGGATTTCGCAAAAATAAACATAACCAATAATAATGCTCTTAAATACCTGCAACCACGCCATGGCCCCCACACCGTTGACCACCCGCCTCGCCATCGGAGACAACGGCTTCCCACGCGACAGCAACCACAAGGTCGAAGCTAAAGCCAGCGTGGTGGTCCCCAGGATTCGGTGGTCGAACTGAACCGTCGTCGGGTTCTCTGTTATGTTCCTGACCTTCGGGCTGAAGGCTAGGATGTCTTCGGGGATCCAGTTGTCGCCCATTTTGGGGAAAGAGTTGTACACTAGCCCCGCGTCGAGCCCGGCCACGAAGGCGCCTGGAATATGTGCGAGTTTTGTTGTTTGTTTATTATGGGACCATGAGTTTTGTTACGGTTGACAGAGACAATGTATGTTAGCAATGAAGCAGCTTGACTGAAAGTAAAACACCATCCAAATATTACGTCATAAATTTTTGCCGATTTTTGACCCACACAATAAAGACGATTCTGAAGGCTTTAATTTTAGTTTTAGTGCTGTCAAAACTAAATCTTCTTCGATACAAAATAGTCCTTAAGAGTCAGGATTAGAAGCTAAATTTCTTTGAAAAATTTGAAGCTTTGTTAGCACTAAAACTAAAATTAAAGCCTTCAGAATCGGCTTTAATATCCCACTAATACTATAAATGCGAAAGTTTGGATGGATGGATATTTGTTACTTCTTCACGCCGTAACTACTGAACCGATTGGGCTGAAACTTTGCACAAATGTAGTTCTAGACCAGGATTAGGACATAGACTACTTTTTATCCCATAAATCAGTTCGCATGGGAACAAGTCAAGTCAAGTCTCGTAAAACATACTGTACTAGGGGATTAAATAGGTTATCAAAGACGGCCAAAGACACATTTAAAAATATTTACAGATTCGATACGACTATATAAAAACTTAATCAACGCGGGCGAAGCCGCGGGCAAAAACTACTATTTGATACATTGTACAATAATCCTATCGTCATTCTGTCACAAAACTGAAGTAATTATCATTATCTCTGAGTATTACAAAACCAAAACCTATTGCTGTTTAAGAGGAGTCCTTCCTCTTGGCTTTACTATTCTAAACCGAAGACGGACTTAAAAAAAGTTGAAAATCGCGTGCGTCAAAATTGTTCAGAATTAGTCTTATTTTAAGATTAAAATTTATTGAAATTACAATGGTGTCGATTCGGTGTAGCATGCCTTAACTTATTTGACAGGATCAAACTTAATTTAAGCATTCAGTCCTTGTCTTTTCGATAAAGAAAGAAAAAGACAGGACGCTTAAAATAAGGTTAATCTTGTCAAATAAGTTGTGTTTTGCCGAATTTACACAAATATTGGATAAATGAATTTTTTGCTTTTTAAGAAACGACTGTAAACAAGATTTTCGTATTGATAGTAAAACATGACATAACTCTTAAAAAGAAAGTGGGAACGTTATTTACAGTTGAAAGATAGGTTTGAAAAAACATACATAAAATTTTCAGTAATTGGGTTTGAGGTAGACTCAGTGTACTATCATTCAAAACCGCTTTAAAAAGGAAGGCCTCCTCTTAAACGATGTCTTCTTTTTCTTTTGGCATCATGATCTTACCATCATCTGCAGACCAGACCCCCCCTTATTCTAAATGACGTAATATATGGAGGGCCCCAATATATAAATGCCAATAATAAAATCAGGTAGGGTCGCCATGAAACACTCGTACAAACCTGAGACGGCGGTAAGGAAGGCCATAGCTTTGACGGTGTGAGCCAGCGCCGTGACTCCCTTCAGCCCTTTCAGCTGAGAGAGCACCGAGCCCATCGGCACCGGTCGCAGTACGCGCAACGCTCCGCCTGGAACATTACATACATTGTGATTTTATTTGTAAAATGGATTAGGGTCTACTTATCTTGCTTGCGCTCTCACGCATACCGTGTTTGTCAATGTGCGAGAGAGCACGTATTATGCAATGACACTATCGATGATGCGCTGTGGGAACATTTGTATGGAGTGCGGCAATTACTACTAGACTTCTAAATTACTGGACATATGGGGTGCATCTACTCATAAATTATATGATATAATACTTATTTGCATTCTTAGAATTATTATAAAAACAAAAAAATAATAATAATACGTTTGGGCATTTACGTCACTCAAGTCACTTTCTTTCTAACTAATCGAATGGGCGGAGGTAGGCATGTATTTATATATGTAACCTATTAGTATGTATTGGACTTTTGTCTGGTAAATAAAGAATTTATTTATTTATTTATTTATGTAGTATATAGGATGTGATTTGATCGGCCGCCTGGATTCGTGCTGGGGGCTCGGGCGGTTGATTGGATTTCACCTTGTATAATACATATTTTACCTATAGTTTTAATCGTATATATATTGCTACATAAATTAAATAAACGTTTAATCTAGTTCATGTACATTTATTATTTATTACATATATTTTTTTATATAAGATTATATTTTGACTTGTGAAACGTGTATTTTATGTACTTACTCTGCAAAATAAACTATTTGAATTTGATTAAATTTGAATTTGAATTTCTTTTATAAAATACATTAAAAAATATACTATTTTTTATTTTTGTGCAGTTTTCTCCAAGTCAAGTCCAAGTGCACCCCCTTGCACCCCTCTCCCAGCGCCCATGTTGGTTAATTAGTTAGGAAACGAAAACTGACGGCCTTCTGAAATTTTAACTTCTGATGTTTTTTTTTTTCATGTGGTATAATAATAGCGTTCCTTATGCCCTTGGTCTATATAGGAACATATGCTGAGTCATCGCTTTTTTAATAGTGCCGTACTCGTGATAAAATTATTAGATTTAAGAACTTCAGACTGTTAAATCATTGTATTTTTATTTATTTGTCTGTATACTTACACATAGGAATAAATTGGAAAATCTTTAGCTGTTCTTGGAGCGTATATTATGTGAAGTTAGATAGAACCTACTTACGAGTAGTAATACATACTGTTTACTGAAAAATGAAAGGAATTTAATTTATAGAATTTAATTTGTTATTCATTCGCTTTGATAATTTCTAGAGGAATGTTTTAGTTAGTATGTATAGTTTATTATGATGTATCGAACAGGGCAACAGTCAACATTTTTCACGTAAGGTAATAAGTACCTGACCTCGAAACCGGCCCTCTAGCCCTGACTTAACCATGTACCAGCCCATTAGACCCTGAATATCCTCACTGCAAGATGTATCTACCACTCACCCAGTAAGCCGGTATATAGGATGAACGCGAGCGACAGATGCGCGGCGAGCCTATACTGCGAGACGCGCGGCACGTCGCAGGGCCCCTGGAACCGGTCCTCTAGTCCTGACTTCACCATGTACCAGCCCATTAGACCCTGGATATGAGGAAGAATTGGTTAATCGTAAATAGCTATTGACTCTAAATATTATTAGAGTGCAATACAAACTAGAAAAGATCAATTAGAAACAAACCCAAAGACAAGAATATGAAAAAATTCCCCGGGCCAGCATTCGAACCTGTGACCTCTTGTTATCAAGACAAGCGCGCTACCAATTGCGCCACCGAGGTTCCTACCCGGACCGGTGAATTCTTCCATCATACTTGTCCACTGTTATTTTTGCTTCTTCCTGATATACTAGCTTGTACTGCACATATAGAACGCTCACGAGAGCGTTATGTGATTTCATGCCTTGTTCTTAAGAAACAGATGGCGCTGTCGTCGCTACAATATTGTTGCTTCAGGCAGTTAAGAAATTCACAGTTCTCATTAACTAAGATTAATATTTATTTTGCGGAAATCCATCGCTATGAATAGGTACTCTAAATATTATTAGAGTGCAATACAAACTAGAAAAGATCAATCAGAAACAAACCCAAAGACAAGAATATGAAAAAATTCCCCGGGCCAGCATTCGAACCTGCGACCTGGGAATTTTTTCATATTCTTGTCTTTGGATGTGAAGGATTTCGCAAAATAAATATAACTATTGACTCCTTTATTTTTCAGGCTCCACACCTAATTCTGCATTGTTCAGCTCAATTAATTTGGTAACTCTTGAGTACCCAATACTGCAGGCAGACGACTGTAAAACTATTGCCAGATGGTCTTTAGAGAGCAATATTTCATGGTTCAAGCGGCGGCGGTAGCTCAGGGGTAGAACGCTGGCCTCTCAATCTTGAGATCCAGGTGCGATCCCCGGTCGGGCATGCCACAAATGAGTTTTTCGAAATTTATGTGCATAGTATTTGTTCTTACTTACCACTTGCTGAACGGTGAAGGAAAACATCGTAAGGAAACCTGCATGCCCTAAAAAGCGTGTATTAAATTTGTGCCCGAAGTACGGCGATAGAGCTCACCACTCATCACGTTGGGATGTAATAATCGTCGATGAAACTTGCATTTCTGACTTTCATTTCACAGTTCACACTCGAACCTCTTTGACACCCTCTCGGAGATTCATGTCATGACGATATATTATATTATTATTATTTCATGGTTTTAGGTAAATTCTGCATCTGTATGTCAGCTAAAACACCTGCCACACGGCTATTGGCAACTAAATTGGATGTTCACGAAAGAAGTGCCACGGATTAAGCCATTTTCATATTTATCCATTGACAATAAGTACTTTGACAGGGGATTTCTTTCGTGAAAAGAATTTTAGTCAGACAGATTAGCAACTGCCTACCATTAGAGTAAATTGTCAACCAAGTCGGGTCGTTTGCAGGCTTAAAGTCTCTTTCAATAGAATCCGGCAATAATGTAAACAAACGAATTTAAACACGATTATTATTATTGTTATTGTTATTATAATTATATTATTATTATTATTGTTGGGACAAAAGCGGTGTTTGTGAGAGGTTTGTGAAGTGACATCACTAACTTTCCAAAGACAAATAAGACTTTGATGATTAAAAAAAGTTTTACAAACAATTGAAATTTTTGTCGTCCGTGTATTTTTTATTAAAATAACTATCATAAATAAGTTATTTGGTGTCAAATGATTGTTAGAACAATGTATGGTTCCTTGAAATGTAAATATGATCAGTGGGTCTACCGCGTAATTCTCATTTTCATCAACATCAACTTGATTGATTGAAAATTGTCGTGCGTGCGACGACGCCTGCCTAACATGCCATCTCTTTTGCACGCGTTGAATTTCGCATGCATTTGCTTGAAGTTGATACAAATGAGAATTACGCGGTAGAGCCCCAGGTTTGATATTCAAATGAAAGTAATTACGTAGTAATGTTGTTTAAATTGGTTTGTTTACATTATTGCCGGATTCTATTGAAAGGGACTTTAGATATCATAATACTATTGTTACAATTGCAGGCCTTTTAATCAGACTATAATAAAATAAGTATCTACAACAGCTTATATTTTAAGACATACCTGAAAAGTAAAATCAGGTGTCAGTGGACAAAAGTATATTACGTGTATCTTAGATTTTAAGCTTATAAATTCTTGTAACTTGTACTGTACCCTCTTCTAGTCTCTTGCGAAATAAATTCTATTCTAAAAAAACCGGCCAAGTGCGAGTCGAACTCGCGCACGAAGGGTTCCGTACCATTATCTATAATAATACAGATCGCGCCAAACTTCTAGTCCGCTCGGAAGTTGCTCTTCCCAAGAACGGCCCATACATTTTGCTCCTGCTGATGCAAATCGCCCCATGTTTAGAGGGGACAAAAAGTTTGGCGCGATCTGTACTCGTTAACTTGTAAAGCCTACTTAGCTGTGATAGTTTTCCTTTTAATTTCGTTATGTATACTACTGCCGTGATTTTTTTCACGTCTCCAAATACAACAGTTTCGCCGGCAGGGGGGGAGACTTAACTCTAACAAAAATTAACACTTTTAAGTTTAATATTTCGCAAACGGAACCCTGGATCGAAAAATGATCTTCTTACACCCCTAATTTTTTTAAATTACCTATTCAACGACACCCCACACTAGGGGATAGACGAGAAAAAAAAATAATCATCCCCACATTACGTGTAGGGAGGTACCCTAAAAAAAAATCTTTTTCAAACTTTTACAGACAGACAGACAGATAGACAGACGGACATGGCGAAATTATAAGGGTTCCTTGTTGTTGACTACGGAACCCTAAAAAGGGAAGAAATAAATAACTAAGAATATTCACCTGGCAAGCGACAAGCACACAGTACGCGCCCACCCTAACTTTCATAGGTTTGTCCAAGTACCCACGGAGCCAGAAAAACGCGGCGGGTAAAAACACGCACGCGCCGATCGCTCGCCCCCACGTGCGGTGCGCGTATTCCATCCACCAGATCCATTTGAACTCGTTCAAGGTTATGTCCTGATTTTTGCTGTGAAAGAAATTCCAACATCGATATACTAAGCTTAATTGGCTTTCTTCAGCGCGTCCTCGGTTTGTTATCAGGAACAAGATTCAGTGATCCTTTTTTTTGATTGATATAAAAACGGCTCACCTCAATACGTGTTATGATCGGGAAAGGCGACCAGTTTCAGCAGATTTAGACTGCCTTCACATGGGCGAGTAAAGACGTTTACGTATTTCAATAGAGACAGTGGTTGGGCTTTGCCCGCGGTGTGGAAACCAGTGCTAAAAACAGTTACCGAATCACTCACAGACTTTAGTGAAAGTGACGTGGATACTATAAGTTCCGCGTGTTTGTCGTTGTTTAGTGACACTCCGGTAATTAATGACGCAAGCCCGGAAGTAACTAATTGTGCGGACGCCCTACTGGTCCGACCACCAATACCATCTGCATCGATGTCATCCCGAGCCCTGCGAGCCGCAGCCCACAGTGTGAGGCGTAACGTCGTCGCGTAAACGTCTTTACTCGCCCAGATGAAGGCAGTCTAAATCTGCTGAAACTGGTCGGCTTTCCCGATCATAACACGTATTGAGGTGAGCCGTTTTTATATAAATCATGAATTATCCTCAAGTCTCATTTAATCCTTTTTTTTTTCAAATTTCGAATTTTCTACCATTTAGTGATCTAAATTTAAACCAATTTCAGTTTTATGCAGTCGATAATTTTAAATATTTTCTTTGCTTGTGACGTCATTTGCTTTAAGTATAGTAACCAAGATATCCTTAGCATTATGTTTCTTTTTGGTACGTAAAAAAAAGCATTATGCTCTGTGGAAAAAAAAACTGCAAAACAAGCAAGTATCAAGTATTTAAAAAAATATCATATGGTTGAAAAAAAGGCGCGAAGATGTGATGGCGTCGCTTTTTTGTTTTATTGAAAAAATATTGCATTTTGGGTGTTTTGATCAACAATAGTGGTAGAATATTGTGAATTAAAATCGCCGTAACCAGTTGTGTTGAACATAGTGTTATGTTCAATGAAACAAAAGTGAAGGCCGTGCCTATTTACGTGTTTTTTCTAACTCAACAGTTTGTTCGTGTTATGGGTCTATCACTTTAGCGCGAACTGACAGGACAGCGACTACAACAGGACAGTTCCTTCAGATGATCCTCAAGAGAGGATATACAAAGACAGAGAAGAAAAGAAACTAAAATAAGATCAGACAGTATGGGCTTAAGCCTTTTCCATAAAGGAAAAAAAATGACAAAAAAAATATCGTACTTTCATTATGTAAGCAACTGATTTCGAAAATCACATGTAATTCAATGACAAAGATGTGATTTAAGTATTGCAGTGAAAACCCAAAAATCTTACTATTTGAACTCTGGATACTGCTGGTACTTTTGGAACTCTGTCTGCCACTCCTCCTCAGTCCTGGGCAGCTGCTCTCCGAGCAGCTTCCACGTGACCATAGACAAACCAGACTCCGTCAGTCGGGTCACACCACCTGCAATATCATACATACATTGTGAAAAATGGAGTATTTTGATGATGGTAAGGGAATTTTGTGATTTGGGTTATTAAAGGAAAACACTGGATGAAAGTTTCTGTACTAAGAACTGAATTCCTTGCACTAAATGACCATCAATCACTATCAGGCCAATGTCAAAGACTTTATTAGTTTTTGATAGAGGCGATTATTGGTTGGCTCATTGGTCTTATTGTGACGGTCGATTAATGCAGCTTAGATGTCTATTCACAGTACAACTCTGAAAACGCTATGAAAGAATATTATTTGAAAAAAAGACATGATCTTGCTAAGTTTCTTGCCCTTCTTCTTAGCAAGACTAATCGAATGGGTGGAGTAAGGCATATATTTATTGTATGTATTGCATAAAATTACAATATTATTTATTCCTTATTCCTATATTTTTCATTTTATTCAAGTGTATTATTTAATCAAATTTAAGTAAACCTACCCTTTATTTTTTTTTGTGCATTTCCCCATATTATTGTATATTATATAAGACTAGCAGACATATATTATTTAATTATATAACAATAAAATCGTCCTGTAATATGTGTATCAGATATACCTACATTACATACATAAATATATTTTCAATGCATGTGCTCGTAAATGCCCACTTTTTATGCATCAAAACCGAACAAAAAGTCAATTATTTTGCCCTAGGGCTTTATTATATATTTTTTTTATTTATTTATAATGGTTGGCTAACCTGCAGCCTTTCCTGTGTACCATAGATGTTATACTTTTTTTTCCACTGTTTAACGGCTCTGGATACAGTCTTTTTGAGCCAATTATAATTTAAAGTTCACAAGATTATATTTGTTTTCATTTCCTCACACTATGCATTGAAAAACGTAGTATGATACACGGGCGTAAAGGCAATAAATTACTCGGTTACGTTTAAAACACTCGCTACGCTCGTGTTTTAAATCGTCCTCGTAATTTATTTCTTTTCGCCCTAGTAGCATAAACTACTATTAATTTCATTTCAGGCTATGGAAGCGATAGAAGTTGTCATGTAAGTGCAGAATTACGCTGGAACCCCAGGAAAGAACAGAAAATATACGTCCATCGTTTATAAATCCCCTAGGGCAGGGATGGGGAAACTTTTTCCTTCGCGTGCCAATATTTACTAACGAAATATATGGCGGGCCAAGTTGTTGCATTTTTGGCTATATTATTTACTGAAATAAAAATATTAGTATGTATTTTCTGAAACACTAATTTACTGTGCAATATTACAAAATAACTATTGAAATAAGGAAGAAATTGCAAATTGCAATGAAATTAAAGTTTCAAGTTAGCTGCGAAATTTCTAACAATACGAAAACTTCACTTGATTTTTGTTTGATGGTCGCGGGCCGGAGATGGCCCGCGGGCGGTTGTTTCCCCATCCCTGCCCTAGGGGGTGTCAGGTGTACTTCTGAGATAGGACTATGAAATGCAACTTACACTCGTACCCCCACGTTTCGTCGATGATTACCAGCGCGATGGTAGGTAAACCTTATCGGTGTACTTCGAGTACAATTATGGAAACGCAGCACGAGTGCGCGCCAATCTTTTAGTCGCCTCTGATTGAGTTACGAGTGCAAGCTTGCGCAGGTACAGTCAAGTAAACAATAATATCAACGGTTGATTATTAAATGTACTATTACATTATTTCATTATTTATTTATTATTTTAGTGCGATCTTAACTATATTAATAAAACGCATTAATATAAACACCATTTTCCTACATTGTCTCCTTAAAACGCTATAACGTCCGCGAGGCATAACAACAACTATAAACTTTAACAAACTAAATCAACAAAACAACAAATAAAGGCAACAAAAACAATAACAAACAGATTCAACGATAAACTTAACGAATCATGGAATTTTTTCCTCGAATGTACTTTTCATGGAACGCGCGCATGTGTAGTGTACGACTGTACGGACGTAGCACTAACACGAAGGCATAGTGTTGACACCTGCTAAATGGCGAGGGGGGGGTTTGGTGCGGCACGCAGGCGGGTGTGCTCCGCGCTCTCGCTCCTGTAACGTCCCCCTGACACCGTAAAACGGCTATTACGTCGCCTCGTGCGGCTATCTTCAGAGGCGACTAAAAGATTGGCGCGCACTGTACGAAGCACGCATACCGAACTGATATGTGCCCCTACGGGATTTGAACCAGCGACCTCCGGATTAGTGGTAAATTATTCGAACCATTAGACCACAGAGTACAGAAAAAGTCACTTAGCGAAAAATAAAAGCCAGCGTACTTTCTAGATGACATGATGAATTCGGTCGTTTTTAGGGTTCCGTACCCAAAGGGTAACCAACGGGACCCTATTACTAAGACTCCGCTGTCCGTCTGTCACCAGGCTGTATCTCATGAACCGTGATAGTTAGGCAGTTGAAATTTTCACAGATGATGTATTTCTGTTGCCGCTATAACAACAAATACTAAAAAACAGAATAAAATAAATATTTAAGGGGGCTCCCATACAACAGACATATTTTTTTTTTGCCGTTTTTATAGATAATGGTACGGAGCCCTTCGTGCGCGAGTCCGACTCGCACTTGGCCGGTTTTTTAAACTTCAATATGCTAGTTGTGTCTGCTTTTTCGAATAAACAGATCGATTTAGGTACGTAATTTCAATAATAACTTTTTTCGTGCTCTTTATACCTATTTTCTACGAGCTATTTTCTAAGTATTTTAGTACCTATTTACAGGAAGTGACGTAATCATATTACGTTGAATGGTCAAAACCTTGTCAGACGTTAGGATGCGTTCAAGAAATATATTTTTTGTATTGAAATGTGTGGTGATGACGTCACTGAAGGTCAAATGAAAGACATCACTTTTTAGGGTTCTGTAGTCAACAACAAGGAACCCTTATAGTTTCGCCATGTCCGTCTGTCAGTCTGTCTGTCTGTCCGCGGCTTAGCTTAGAGACTATTACTACTAGAAAGCTGTAATTTGGCATGGGTATACATATTTATCACGCCGATAAAGTGGGACAGTAAAATTTAGAAAAAAAAAAAATTAAAAGTGGGGATGATTTTTTTTTTCTCGTCTATCCCGTAGTGTGGGGTGTCGATGGATAGGTAATTTAAAAATATTGGGGGTGTAAAGGATATGCACGTTTGTTTTAATATCTGCCTACTAGAATCGATTAAGGAAAGCTATTCCTCGAAACTGTTAACGAATCGAAAATATTGTCAAAAAAAAGGCCCATAACAATTCACGGTATAACATAGTAGTTCTTAATACGCCCGCCCGGAGTAAATCCCGAAAACCTCGGAATTCGGAGCCCGAAGTTTTCATTGTAAGTTAGAGCATTTCTTCAAGAAGGTTTTAGGATATGTATCATCACACTATGACCAAATTTTAGTTTAACAAAGTAAGAGTTTTAGTGAAACATTTACGATTCGAGGAATAGCTTTCCTTAGCCGTGTCTCAGACAGATAATAGAATAAGCATACATTTCATTACATGAAAAAAACTGATGTCTTTCATTCGACCTTCAGTGACGTCATCTTTCATCACATATTTCAATACGAAAAAATATATTTCTTGAACGCATTTCTAAGTTTGACAAGGATTCGACCATTCACCTAATATGATTACGTCACTTCCTGTAAACACGACCTTGGTATATTAGAGTATACCTATAAATAAAAACTTGCAAAATAGGGTTCAGGTCAAAGACTATATTACCTATAATATATTATGAAGAATATATACACACGAACGAACTTTAAACACACAAAGGAAAACACCGGAGAGCCCTATTAAGAGGAGGCCTTCCTTTTTCAACAGTTTTGAACGATTATACTGAATCTACCACAGACGCAATCAATATGAAACTTGTATATATGTTTTTTCAAACCTTTTTACGTTGTAAGTAGCGTTACCTAATTGGCAAACTTTCGCTCGATAGATTTTATTTTTGAAAATAGTCTCTTTTTGAGTGGTTTTTTGGTTTTGTGTTTAATCCATTTGATTTTTATATGTCATGTTTTACTATCAATACGAAAATCTTGTTTATTAACCATTGTATGTTCAAAACCGGCCAAGTGCGAGTCAGACTCGCGTACCTAGGGTTCCGTATTGTGGATAATAAATTTAATTTTGTCATTTTTTTTTCGTGAATTTCTCGGCCGCTTTATTTTTCCTGTAATCTTTACGTAAACACATATTACCATGGTTTTTTTCATATTTTTTGGTCCACCAGTTTTGGAGATAAGGGGGGACATACATATTTTTGTGGTTTTTTAAAGATTTCTCGAAACCAGTGCCAGTAAGTATAGTAAAAGTATATATTTTTAGAATCAACTTTTTAATACCTACAATTTGATACCCATATTGTATTTTTAGGCTGATATTTTTTATTTTTCTCACTTTTGTTTTGGAAATATTTTGAACAATTTCATATTTTTTTTACACCCTTATATGTGGGGAAATTAATGCTATTTTTGTGCCAAATTTCATGTATTTATCTTTACCGGTGCTAAAGTTATGAGGCTGTGACATACGGACGGACGGACAACGGAGTCTCACCATAAGGTTCCTTTTAGGTACGGAACCCTAAAAATGATTTAGACGCAATATTGTAATTTTAGTAGATTTTAATCTTAAAATTAGATTCGTTCTGAATCGTTTCGCGCGCATTTTGGCGCACGCGATTTTTATCTTTATGAAAGTTAGTCCACGGGTTATGATTGCAAAGCCGCTATGCGCCTAAGGAAGGCCTCATCCGTTCGTCCATAGTAAAAGTTCGTCCTTACGTCACGGGTCACAATCGCGTAGACGGAATCGAGTTACAGACCAGCGGGTCTATTATGTATCTCTAGTTGCCTTCTGGACTGGGTGTCTATCATCAAAAACATAGATATACTATCGAATTCCGATGTCCTAAGGATATGTTCGCACTTGAAGTGACGACACAGATTGTTAATAGTTCAATACCCACTAAAGGCCATTTTGTAATTTCAGTTTTTATCTATGTTTTTGATGATAGGCACCTCGTTCAGTTGGCAACTAAAGATACAGAATAGGGGGGCTGGAGCCGTATTTTTGAATCGTTCGTATTTAATTCACGTGCGAAAATATATACCTGTCTCATCTTGCAAATAACAAGTTCTGATGTGCTACGTGAGATGGGGATATACTTTCGCACGTAAATTGAAAACGAACGATTCAAAAATACGGCTCCTGATATTGGGATATTTTGTGTGTGTAATAATAACCCACAAAACCCAATACTTTTTCAGGAGGGTCCCATATATTAAAAAGCAGACGATTTTTTTTTTTTTACCCAGGGAAATGTGGCTTTGGGGTTGGGGTGTCATTGTCTAGAGCGCATTGAGTAGAGTACAAATAATTCCATTATTATTATTTACGGTCAAAAACCGGAATTTAGAATTTCTGTGGTATATTATGTATACTTACTTAATAATTATACTTTGTTAAAATTCTGTATGTAAATAATTTTATATTTTATGCATAGTGAAGATGTGGGGAAAAGAAATAAAATATCCAACAAAATTATCTTTATTTGAATGTTTTACAAAATATACTATTCTAAATAGCAATAAGTAATTAATTACTTTTATTTCATGTCCCAATCACATCAAGATCTTTCAAAAAATGTTAGTAAGCAAAGATTTCAAAAGTAAAGATAAGCCCTTACCGTACTATGACAGCATCAAAATGTTTCCACCTTTAAATAGGTGACGCTCACATGTGATAGTTGGACGCCTTAAGTGCACTTAAAGTTAATCATTTTATAGCCCACCGTGCGTAAAATGACCACTTTACGCACGCTGCGCGTGCCTAAAGTCGGCATTTTCCGCACTTGTGCTATAAAAAATTATACGAAACTCGTGCGAGAAAGTAATGTACTATTAATAACTTTAATAGTCTGATCAGTTTGCTGACCATAGGTAGACAGATCATAAGTGTGCGCGCGTTGGCATTATGTTAACGCAATCATTCAAAAACAATGCAATATACTTTAGGTGCCTGGGCTCATCTAAACTTTTGAAATCTTTGTTAGTAGGTACTAAACTCGCCAAATAACTTTGTGATTATCAAGCTACAACACAACAATGGCTATAAAGTATTGTTCATTTTCACACCGATTCCATTAATAGTAGCCTAAATTATAATATACAAGTTTTGAAATACTAAATCACAGTTTTAAAACAATAATATTCATTACATAACTTAAATTAAAAATACACAATGATCCCTTTAATACAATTTTCTAATACAAATTATTCCCAAGAGTGCCTCCTGATTTAACCCAGAGTCTACAGTGTTAAGTAGTGTTTGTTCGGGTAAACACCATATATTTCAAGGTAGAATAGGATGGTGTGAGTTAGAGCTGGCTGTTACTAATAGTCCGTCAACAAATTATTATCAGTTGAAATGGTGAAATCTGAATGAATTGTAAAGATTGGCAGTCGTCACCAAGAATTTTTCAAGTTCTGGAAAAAACCAGAGGAAGAAAAAGCCTAGTGATCAAAAAATCAAGCATGTCTAAGCAACGCTCTTTAATTCATAATGTATGCATTTAATTATTTATATATTTTATAAAATTGCATTTTCTCCAAAATTTTCATGCCTACCCTTTTTGAAAGGTGGTAGCCCTAATTACCTATCTTAATTTTAAAACTCCTACCTTCAGTATCCCTTGGGTTAACTAATAATGACATGACAAATCGACGATGAAGTTGGCAAGAACTCCTATCTCCAAAAACATGATTTTACAGGAAACGAACAAAAACCTTTAATTTGCTTATGTAATTACTTATGAAAAAAATATCTTACGTGGATTTATAATGATTACTACATGAATGTAGGGAATCAACTTAGCTCTGATTGCTAGTGCATGTAAAATTGTAGATAAGAACCTCAATTGGGCCAAAATGTAAGTTAGGAGTTCTTGTCACTTCATCGTCGAAATATGATAATGTGTAAGCGTAACATGTGTAGACGTAATTGTCTTTTTAGGTTAAAGTAATGATAATGCATGAACTACTTGCTCCCGTTAGTAGTGCTGACAATAATATTGACAACATAGTAAATACTATACAGTAGCACCATGTAACCTGCAACCATACCTAGCACAACTGCTGTAAACACCATCCCCGAGCATCCTAACAGCCAGTAGCCAACTATTTTGGATGACTTGGGCTTTGGAGCAGAGGAACTGAGGTGGGCAATGATAGCATTGGACTTGAATAGCTCGCTTAACTGGAAAAAGAAATAAAATATCATTTGTGAAATTGTAATAAATCTTTGCACAGGTGGTTAAGAGATGATGTAAGACAGTTGTAATTGCATAATAAATTGTAAAAATACACCATGAGCTGAGGTGTAAGTAGTCAGGCAGAAGTGTAAGTACAAATGGGACCGAGTGTAATTCAGATGAAACAAATATTACTTAAATATTGTATTTAACTTACCCTTGAAACTTTAAAATGACTGTTGCCCAACTTGCCGCTTCCATTTCTAGTGGTTGTAATGAGCTGTCTGGTGGCCAGACCTGTATTGAAACCGCTTCTGGCGCCAGCTGCTAGTAGGTTACCCTGAGCTCGCAGAGGGGCAGCGCAGCGGCACAGATGTGTTACGTTCCACATAGCTTCCAGAGAAATAAAATTATTAAAGTTGGCAGGTTATCAGAGGTTAAGGGTTATCATGTTGTGGAGTTGGTGCCAAATGCACCAGTACGTTGAATTAAAATGAGATAAGCAGGTGTTTAATCCACTATAACATTTCATGATAACCGAAAAAGTTCATGATAGGTACCTATTTACTTGTTAGGCGTAGCTTTTTGTGAACTAACTACCACCACTTCAGCTTGTATAAACACATATCAAATACGCCTTGTTTATTTATTGTATTTTCCCGGTGAAATAGGTAATGTTAGTAAATTCCTAATTAAATATGCGTGAGAAACAGGGAAAATTAATTTAAGAAAATCAACAAAACATATTTTTTTTATTTCATCTTTTTTTTTATAAGTATTTTAACGTCTCTGGATTCTCAACTTCTCGTCCTCTTGAGCCAAATGTTCTATGCTTTGGCCCGTAGTTTTTTTTTTGTTTATTCAATACCAGTGCTGCCAACTCGGATTTTGAAAAGAACGTACTTATTTAAAATCAAGGTTTAAGGGATATAATAAAGCCGATTCTGAAGGCTTTCATTTCAGTTTTAGTGCTATCAAAATTTAAATTTTTTCATATTAATTTAGCTTCTGTTAAGAACTATTTTGAAACCAAGACAATTTGGTTTAGACGACATGAAAACTAAAATTAAAACCTTCAGAATCGGCTTTATTAACACAATAAAACAAGTGTTTTGATGTATTTTTATATTTATACATAATAATATATTTGATTTATATAAAAAAAACGGCTCACCTCAATACGTGTTATGATCGGGAAAGCCGACCAGTTTCGGCAAATTTAGACTGCCTTCATCTGGGCGAGTAAAGACGTTTACGCGACGACGTTACGCCTTTTACTGTAATAATATATTTATTGAAGTGTTTAGTAGATAGACAGATTTGACACAAGGAGATGAAACGTTCCGTTTCAGACACGATCAAACAACCACAACTAGCTTTAAGAGTAATACAGGATTTGGAATGATAATTGACAGGTCGTGGATCGTGTCGTGCTTTCGTATAAAACGAAACGTTTAAACGATAATGTAATTTAACTAATTTAAATATTTGTTCTGAAGTTTGACTGAAGTTCGTAGGTGTATGGGAAAGGTGCAAAGAACGTAGAACTACGCAAAAAGACGTACAGTTGGCAACACTGGACTCAAAACTGCTTGACAAAAAATTACGAAAAAAATGAATGACTTTTTTTGTTGTAATTTATCCCGTCAGGAAAAGGCTAAGGAACTAAGCCATACTGCCTTGTCTGTTATTCTATCTGTCTTGATAAAAGGCCATCAGGCGATTTCTGAGGTTTTATTGTCTGTTTATAGTTAATGTATGTTATATCCTCTCTTGAGGATAATCTAAACGGTTTGTCCTATTGTAGTCGCTGTCCTGTCGGTTCGTGCTAAAGTGATAAATCAATAACATAAACACAACGTACGGTTGGAAAAAAACACACGAAAAAGCACAGCCTGCACAACAAACTACACTGGTTACGGCGATTTTAATTAACAATATGTTATCATTATTGTTGATTTTCTGAAGTGAAGAGTGCCATCTGAATGTTTTTTCTTTTATTTTTATGTACCTATTTATTTAAAATATTTACAAATTTTTCATGTTAATATTTAAATGGTGTGTTGGAATAATTCAAAATTACAATTAAAACTCCAATATTTTGAAAATAATTTGGTAATTAATTTCCAAATATTTTGAATATTGGCACTACTTAGAAGCTTTGAGTGTAACGAATCACGCTCGTGGAAAGTATTAGAAACAAAATATTTGCAATAAACATGGATTTTAGTGATTTAGTGCATTTTACGATTTTCCCGCCAATTTCACAGTGCTAGTCACCTTAATTAAAACTTTTGATTTTTGTCTGCTTCGTGGCATATAAATCGTTAAGTAACACACGCCCGGTCACCAGCAATAGATTTCACCTGAATAAAAACTCTAGAATTTTGTCTGCTTCGTTGCATATAAAACGGTAATGTGAGAGAGTGAGACGCAAGCACGGTAACGCACGCCAGTTCACTAGTAATAGTCACCGCCATAATAAAACTTTTTAATTTTCTCCGCTTTGTTGCATATAAAACGGTAATTTTGTAATTTATGTTTTGTATATTTAATAAATATACTTAGTAACTTTGAAAGGTTTTTGTAAGAAAGTAAGGAAAAATTAAAATTGTAATCGGTAAATACCAACATAAAATTTGTCGGATAGGGAAAACTACCGGACTATTTCATAATGGGCTGATCAAACATGAAAAAAGCTTCACATTTTTTCATGACTGTACACAACTTGCCAAGTTTCGCCAAGGTCAGCCGGCTGTTTTAGGAGTAACTTTTTGTCCTTCTCCTCACAGTGACTGTGTCGTGCTGGTACTCGATGAGATAAAGTTACCCACAATAAACCTCTCGTCTATCTACTCCCATACTGTAATAAGGTGATTACAACATAAATAGCGGTTTTATAAGTACCTACATTGTTTGAGTGATGTTATAATATTACATTATAACACTGTGATTCTGCGCTGTTATAGCCCAATTTAATATAACACCGCTAGAGAACTAATCACAAGCAATAACGTTATGTCACACCCCCGACACTCCATACTGAGTGCTCAAGTTATTTACCTACTCTTTCACGCGCGCACTGGCTTGTCCGCACACACTTGTGTGTGTGCGTGAGCTAGTCTAGGGCTGGCAGCAAGCGTGTGACCGTCGTCGATCGAGAGGGACAACATTATAATTCAGCAACTTATATGATTCTCTTCCTAAATTTTAGCGTGGTTAATCCCTAGGCCCTAGTTCTGGTTCCCCATGGATTATTTTTGTATTAAAAATATATACATCGTCACGACTTGAATCAAATGCTCGAGGGGGTGTTAGAGGTGTTCCGAGTGTGAACTTTGAAATGCAAGTCACAGTCCACACTCGGTATACCCGCGCTTCACCTACAAATATTACGTCCCAACGTGATCGCCGTACTTCGGGCACAAATACACATATTTTTTAGGACCTGTTGAAATTTGCTCAGCTCGAACGGTCACACAAACACATTCGATTTTTAAAATTTCAACTTAATGTTGAAATTCTTACCAACTGTTTGAGAGTTGCAGTTAACGCCCTAAACCAATACATAAAAAAAAAATGCCTTGCTTTAGTTCATCGGCAGGAAATTTTATTTTTTGCTCCGTTTTCTATGCATCCATAAACACCACAAAAACGAACCATATTTATTAAAAATCAGTATCGTAATAAAACAAAAAACAAAATACGCGCGCAGTGAACGAGTGGTACTCGAGCTCTGCGTGCCACCAGATTTGCCACTAACTTGCTGGGGACCGCGGGGGACGATAATCTTGCGCGGGGAGGTGAGTGTCGCTTCTTTACGTAGTAATACTTTATATTCTCTGGTTATGTCTTAATTTCTTAAGCAACGCCCTTTTACTCTTCTTACTTCTGATTGGTCTCAGGCATCTACCCACTAATTCCATCATGACGGGTATCACGATAGTCACATGACGAGTGTTTTTTTTCTCATTTTTCTGAAAATTATTTTTGATGGTCGTAGATGAAAAAATTTTATATTACGCCTAATGTACATTTACACAAAAACATGAAGAAAAGTATTGTTTGCAACTTTAAATAATTATACATTGGAACACTCGTGCAAATCTATTCCGAAACGAACGACGACGTCCCAATGTCCAACGATATTTCACAGTTGCACCAAATACTATTAGCGAAAACTATTGTGAACTATTTTTTTCGTAAATCTCGGAATAAAAATTCAAAGTTGACCTTTGTATTTTGTTTGCAACTACTATGGCGCTTCTTCTTGTCGTGTGGCTAGTGGCCAACCAGCACCCGTAGCACGATGACTTCGTTTGTCACACGTATTATCGCGCGCAATCGACCAATCGACCTATTATAAGGCTTATTTTGGTCGATGTGCGCGATAAAACGCTTGATAAGACAAACAAAATCACGGGTCATCATGCTACGGGGGTGCCCGAGTTGATCAGCTCGCCACATAGGCCTCTGACATGGCTTGACGACCATTATCTTTCGATATCAGCCAAGACCAACATCGTTAAGTCCTTTCCGAGGCACGGAGAGACCCTGATGAAAATTGCCACTAATGGTCACCTATTCAAAGACTGACCATGCCAAGCGTAGTTTCGCCGTGGATCGTAAGTGGTTACAAGGCCGAACGCTGCTACAGGCCCTGGGAATTGCAGCTCCTTACCACTTGCGAAACAAAGCACATGGACCCATGGTCATATCTGTAGCTTCGGTTCAACTCCTCAAAGCCTGTTGCTGGAATCTAAATAAATCCCAACTGTTTTGTGCTGGTAGCCACATCAGAGATTTATTCCGATGTGGATAATGTAGCGTGGTATGATTCTAAAACATAGTTTAATATATTCTAAGTCGAAACTATCACATGAGTGTATGATATGATGGTGCCCTTGCACGAGAGTACAATAAACCTTTGTATATAATTTTTTTTTAATGTTAGTACAGTTATGCGGAATAAACACGATTTCTTTAGATTTCCATTTCCTTATAGTCATTAGACAACGCCTTCACATTTTGCAGCGCGTTCTGAAACTCGCCTTCCTCCATTCCCTCACCGACATAGTGGTGCACAAATGCTCGCTTCTGGTACATCATGGAGAATTTGTGGCTAATCCTCTCCCACGCCACTCGCACTGCTGAGGAGTTGGCGACCATGACCACAGCGCGCTGCAGGGCGGCTAGATCTCCACCAGGCACCGTCATTGGCGGCATATAGTTCACACCAATCTGAAATTAAAGGAGCTGTTGAAATTGAGTATGTCTGTGACATGTTTCAAAACCTAAACCACATGTTTAACTGACAATTACTGAACAAATTTTGTTTTATGTTCTGTATGACTTTACGTGAAAGTAAATTATACCCCACTACTTTCCCACAAAACATTTAAATACCGTTTACGATATTACGGGAATGTAAATTCGTTATTCCTTGAAGTTTATGTGATAAGCCCAAAAATAAGAAAACATCACTTTTGGAAATTTCTTGTTGATAGAAATGTGTGTAATTTTTGTTTCACTGTGGTTTTATCATCATATAAATTTATTCATGTCACATCTTAGATTTAAATAACTTTTGATTTGCAGTGATTTTTTGTATGATTAACCTTAAGTTCCCGTAATATGGTACTTTTACTTTATGTTTAATTTTCAAAGCAGGTCACAGATACACATTGTACGCTCAGTATCCCGTCAGTTAGATGAGTTACCTTGAACCCAGTAGGAGACCACTCCACAAACTTAATGTTCCTCATACTTTTTATACTATTTATCGTCAAGTTTATATCGTTTGTGTTGATGTCACCCCTGAACAGCAGGCAACAGGCCATGTAGCTCCCGACCCGGGGATCACACTTGACCATCTGATTGGATGGTTCGAAACATGACATCATCAGCTGTTGGGTCGACAACGTTTCGTGAGATGCTCTTGATGCGGGAACGAAAGGAGCAAAAGTGACTAGAGGATAATGAATTCTTGGATATGGAATTAGGTTCGTTCTAAATTCTACCAACTCAACGTTCTGGGCGCCTTCAAAGCGCATTGAAGCCGTCATGCAGGATACAACCTGAAACAATATATTTTTCTTATTTTCTTTTATTTTATGCTATTCTATGATAATGTAGCATTTTCGAAACCCAGTCTGCTTTGTAAGTTGAAAGTCGTCGAATCGACGGATGAGATGATTCGTAATAAATCTTGAAAATACCTTATAGGTGTGGCACAAATGGTATATTTTGCCCACGTTTTTGAAGGCCAAAATGACTAATTTCCTCCTCCACACCTAAATTGTAGTTCCAGTACGAATAATAGCAAAGGTCTTGATGTTTTTTGAGTCTACGGTAACCTACAGCTTTCAGGAGTTCGGTGGTAATGCCATATATGCCCAGTACCTTTATAATAATAGCTAAAAAGATTACTGAGACAGGTCTAAACTAAAAGTGAGCTGACTATTTAAGTTAATTAGTTTATAAAATAACGGATGGGGCTCCTAACTCCTACGCAGCTGGATCTTAATAAAGACTTTGTGGTAAATAGTTACCTGAGCAATAAGTCTATTGAGATTGGTGTATGTAGGCCTAGGAACATCCAAATTTCTTGCTAGTATATCGTACAAAGCCTCATTATCAAAGATGAAACACACGTCTTCTAAATCCATGCAGGCATGAGTCGTCATTACAGAATTGTATGGTTCCACAATTATTGGTGACACTCTAGGTGATGGATAAACGGCGTATTCTATCTTCGACAACTTCCCATAGTCTTTGTTGAGCCCTTCAAGCAGTAAGGGAGTGAACCCAGAGCCCGTTCCACCTCCAAAAGCCCGGACGATTATGAACCCTTGCAGACATTTGCAGTCTTCTGCAACGAGGCGAACCCGGTTTAGAGCCAAATCAATCATTTCACGTCCAACGCCAAAATATCCACGAGCAAAATTACTGGCAGCGTCTTCTTTGCCTGTTACCAAGGAGTATGGATGGAACAGCTGTCTGTATGCCCCGGTTCTGATCTCATCTAGAAGAAAAAAAGGTTCATCAGATATATTAAGTGCATACTCGTAGGTGATAAAAAAAACTCGTCAAGTCCCAGTCAGACTCGCGTACCTAGGGTTCCGTATCGTGGATGAAAAATTTAATTTTATCATTTTGTTTTTTTTTATTTTTCTTTTTTATTATTTTTCTGATTTGCGTTTGTATTTTTTTTAAATCGCTATAGTTTTTCTGTAATTGGTCAGTTGTTATGAGTAGTTATGTATGACCCATAATCAACACATTTTTCGTATTTTTGGGTCTACCAATTTCGGAGATAATTTCGGACATAGATTTTCTTTGTGGTTTTTCAAAGATTTCTCGAAACCAGCAGTGCCAGTTAATATAGTTAAAATATATGTTTTTACAAAAAGCTCTTAATATCTATAATTTGATACATATATTTTAGGTTTTATTTTCTCTCTTTTTAAGATTATGTACTAAAACTTGTCACTTTAAGTGGATGAAATACTACTAACTTAGTTTGTACGCAACCTGTTTACTAACACAATTAAATAATAAAATGAAATTTAGGTATCAATGGATTAGCCATATATAAATAATTAGATAAGCTTCTCATTATAAGTGAACATTGTAATTGTTCTTTATGAGAAATAAACGTGTTAAACCATACAAATATTTTTGAACAATTTCAATTTTTTTTTATTCTGTGTTATGTGGGCAAATTAGTACTATTTTTGTGCCAAATTTCAAGTTTTTATCTTTAACTGTGCTAAAGTTATGAGGCTGTGACATACGGACGGACGGACGGATGGACGGACGGACGGACGGACGGGCGGAGAACGAAATCTCACCATAAAGGTTCGTTTTGCACCTTTTAGGTACAACGGAACCCTAAAAATAAAGTGCTCAGTTGTATACCGATTGGTGTAGGTTCCAGGTCGATCATTACAACTCTGGGCACAACTTTTCCAGCTCCCGTATGGCTGAAGAAGGGGCCGCATGTGTCCTCACTATTGGTGAATGCTGGCATTCCATCAGGTCTAATGCCATGCTCTAGACAATAAAGCTCCCAGCATGCGTTTGCCACTTGGACGCCAGCTTGGCCAATGTGGATGTGAATGATTTCTTTCTAAAATTGAGAAATTAGATGGATATTTAGATAGTTTCAATATGACACTGATATCAATGTTTTGAGTATGCACTCACGCTGGGCATTTTTATTGTGACATATGAATGTTACTCAGAATTTTGAACTGGACCAAATGAACATCATATTTCAGTGTTTTAACACATAATTTTAAATTTTTACATGATTTTTATTTACAAAGTGTTTTTAAAATGTCATGTCAAGCTCATCTTATCAGATACTCGTACGTTTATTAAATTTTTAAATGTAACCGCTATCTATATGGCCATGCAACAAGCAGGTACACAAAATTCCCCGCCTAAGTAGGTAGGTAATTGAAACAAGCATAAAAAGTTACAATAAGACGCGGGAGATCTTTTACAGCCACGTCTCTTTGGGTTACATCTCAAGTTAACATACCAACTGTTAATGGAAAAAAAAAAAATTTGCATTAGACTTGTGAGGCATCTCAGTGATGCCAATACCAAGGAACATGCTTCTTTCAAATGCCTAAACTGTCGTGCAAAGGCAAGTTTACGCCATTTTAACGTACCTACTACACTAAAATACCACAAGCCATATAAAAACCGCTAGCGCTAATGTAACACATTAATTTGTGACAGTAACACTGCCAAAATATTATGGTGGGTGCCTGGGTGGCGGTGTTTTAAAAAAAAAGTTAACCTGCCTAGTTTCATATGCAGGTAAGTTTTTCTTTTAGGGTTTTATAATAGCATATTCTGTAATTTGACGCTCGTAAACCGTAATATCATAGATTTTTTCCATTAGGTATCATTGTCTACAAAAGCGAAATTCTCTTTTCTTCCACTCTGACCAATTAAACTGACCAAATAGTTGTGCAGTTATGCTTGTGTTAAGTTGCAACATAAGCTAAATGTTAATGTTACCTACATATTTTGGATTTTACAATCAGGGCTGAACACGAACCATATACGAGCATATCCATGGGGCTGAGTTCAGTTTTATTGCGTGTGCTTAGCATTATGGTCTTAGGTCGTGTGACACCCGCCCATAGAGAGAATTTACTCTCTCTACGCACCCGCCTAACATGCGATCTTTTTTGCATTCGTTTCGTTGAGATTTTATTTGCTATTCCTGTCAGTGGTAGGCGGGTGACGACGGGCATCAAACTGAACGCACCCTATCTGTCAAACGTCAACAAGAACAGCTGGTTTTAAAGTTTGTTTTCATTTCCAGAACAGGTCTATCTTTGTTTGATTGGCCAAAAAATGACAGAGATTGTGGTAAAAACCAATAATGTTAGGGTATTGTCAATACAATATGGTTTGAAATCAAAAACAAACTTTGTTATCGCAACAATCGCAAGTTTCAAAGTGTTACAAACAAGTTTATTTGCTTCGTAATTTATGCCATTTTTATTTATAAAGTGATAAGAATAAAAACACTAAAAAGGTTCCATCGTCGGTGGTGATTGACTAAGGCATATTAAAGTAAGTTTTATCTGTTAAATTAATTTTAAAACAACATGAATTTCGCCGGCAAAGTGGTTATCGTGACCGGTGCTAGCTCGGGGATAGGAGCTGCCACAGCAGTATACTTCGCCAAACTCGGTGCTAAACTGTCTCTCACTGGAAGAAACGTCGAGAACTTGCAGAAAGTTAGCAAGGATTGCGAGAAAACCAGCTCTACCTTCCTTGTGCCAGCTGATTTGACGAAAGAAACTGATATCGAGAATATTGTAAAGAAAACCGTCGACCATTATGGGCAACTGGACGTCCTGGTCAACAATGCAGGTATAATTGAAATGGGTACAATTGAGAACACCAGTCTCGCTCAGTATGACAGACTTATGAACACTAATGTCCGTTCTATCTACTACCTGACTATGCTCGCTGTTCCACACCTCATAAAAACTAAAGGGAACATTGTGAATGTCTCCAGTGTCAATGGAATACGTTCCTTCCCTGGAGTGCTGGCCTACAATGTGTCCAAGGCATCTGTAGATCAGTTCACAAGGTGTGTTGCCTTAGAATTAGCACCTAAAGGTGTGCGAGTCAACTGTGTGAACCCTGGAGTTATTCTGACTGAGCTGCAGAAGAGGGGAGGATTGAATGAGCAGCAATATGCAGCCTTCTTGGAGAGGAGTAAGGAGACCCATGCTTTGGGCCGTCCCGGGAAGCCGGATGAGGTTGCTGGTACAATTGCCTTCTTGGCTAGTGATCTGGCAAGTAACATAACCGGAGCCAGTGTGCCGGTTGATGGTGGTCGCCATGCCATGTGCCCTCGATAAAAACGTGCCATAATATTCGGATTGTTCTTCATGTAATTGGTTAAGTGTAATTAATGTACTTTTGAAATATGCATTTTGATTTACATCTTTTGATAAATATACCCTTTTATTAAGTTAATGATTTTCTGTGCAATATTACAATAAATATTTGGACAGAAGTTTTAAAATGGTGTTGTTACTAAACATTTGCTTTTAGAGGACTAATATGTTTGGATTACTTTGTTGACCAATCAAAATTGCTGAAAGTGAAATGCATATCAAATTCAAGGAATAACTTCTTAATTTTGGCAGTTTGGAATGAAACAATTTGTTAAATGAATGAGGTATTTTGTATTAAATAACTAAACATACAATGCAGCCGATTCTGAAGGCTTTAATTTTAGTTTTTATTTTAGTCAAAACTAAAATTATTCCAAAGTAATTTAGCTTGTGTTCCTAGCATTTAAGGACTATTTTACAATAAACAAAATTTAGTTTTGACAGCACTAAAACTAAAATTAAAGCCTTCAAAATCGGCTTTATGGTTTCCTTATAATAATTATTTAAGTATAATTAATATATTATTATCACAATAATATCCAATTGGTCCTGGGTGGTGAAAGACAGAAAAATCCTCAAAAATTGCTGCAGAGAGCACATTACTTATTTTACATTGCTAGTACACAATATGAAAATTATCAATCATATTCATTAAAGTATAAATTATTCCAAAGTTTTATACAAATCTGTCTGATATATATTTTTTGAATACATAAAATGTTTTTATATAGTTAGCTAACTCTATTATCTCTGCTCTGCTTTAGGTATTATGTTATTTAATAATTCTTATCTTCACTTGTTTGAGTGAACTGATAAAAGGCGGGATAACACATCTTTATATAACACTTAATATAACTTATATAACTTCTATACTAATAAATTCACTGATTAGTCTTAACATTAATGTATCTCTGTGAAAATACTAATTTATGTAACTGGTATATTACTGGTTGACAACACAAAACTTAAATCTACATTGCGACCTAGAATAAATAATAATTTCTCATGATGATGATGATTTAGAGGTGGGACGCCTGCTGGGCACAGACGGATGGTCGGCTCTCCAGTTGGAGCTATTGCATCCAATTCCCATTGCTTGGAGCTTTGGTATCCTATTGTCCCAGTTGCATTCCCTCCGCAAATCTTCCACTTCTCTTAATATATCTTAATATGTATAAATAATTGCCCATACTAACTGGGTTGTTTTGTAATAAAATAATATCAAAGAATACCTATTTACAATACAATATAATGTTTCGTAAGGGATATCCAAGTCTTAAGGTTAAACGTCAGTTGCTTAGGGCAGAGTGCATAACTTAACTTTGATTTTCTTGTCTGGAAGATAAAAATTGAAAAAACTTTTGGTATGTGGCAATTGACGCCAATAGTTCAGTATTAGTGAGATTTTTAAAGCATGCGTTTGAAGTTTAATGCACAATTAGTCATGATATTGTCCCAACAAAGTTAAAACAGCATATTAAGTTGGTTTTAAAAAGAGCTTGACTAATTATGTATACAATTTCAAACTCATGCTTTATAAACCTTACTAATACTGAACTACTGGTGTCAATTGCCACAAACCGAAATGCTTTTAATTTTTTCATTTCTTATCAAGAAAAACAAAGTTAAGTTATGCACTTTGCGCTAAGCGACTGACCTTTACCATTCAACTTTTGCTACCAGTTATATAGCTGCTCTAACAGTACCTGGCTACTTTTGCTAATTATTAGGTATAATTATTGCCAGTATATATAGCTACTCTACAGTACCTGGCTACTTTTGCTACCAGTTACATAGCTGCTCTACAGTACCTGGCTACTTTTGCTGCCAGTTACATAGCTGCTCTACAGTACCTGGCTACTTTTGCTACCAGTTACATAGCTGCTCTACAGTACCTGGCTACTTTTGCTGCCAGTTACATAGCTGCTCTACAGTACCTGGCTACTTTTGCTGCCAGTTACATAGCTGCTCTACAGTACCTGGCTACTTTTGCTACCAGTTACATAGCTGCTCTACAGTACCTGGCTACTTTTGCTACCAGTTACATAGCTGCTCTACAGTACCTGGCTACTTTTGCCACCAGTTACATAGCTGCTCTACAGTACCTGGCTACTTTTGCTACCAGTTACATAGCTGCTCTACAGTACCTGGCTACTTTTGCTACCAGTTACATAGCTGCTCTACAGTACCTGGCTACTTTTGCCACCAGTTACATAGCTGCTCTACAGTACCTGGCTACTTTTGCTACCAGTTACATAGCTGCTCTACAGTACCTGGCTACTTTTGCTACCAGTTACATAGCTGCTCTACAGTACCTGGCTACTTTTGCCACCAGTTACATAGCTGCTCTACAGTACCTGGCTACTTTTGCTACCAGTTACATAGCTGCTCTACAGTACCTGGCTACTTTTGCTACCAGTTACATAGCTGCTCTACAGTACCTGGCTACTTTTGCTACCAGTTACATAGCTGCTCTACAGTACCTGGCTACTTTTGCTACCAGTTACATAGCTGCTCTACAGTACCTGGCTACTTTTGCTACCAGTTACATAGCTGCTCTACAGTACCTGGCTACTTTTGCTACCAGTTACATAGCTGCTCTACAGTACCTGGCTACTTTTGCTACCAGGTACATAGCTGCTCTACAGTACCTGGCTACTTTTGCTAATTATAGGTATAATTATTAACACTAAGTTACGGAGCGGTATCGGCAATACTTGATAAGTTACAAACAGCTACGTTACAAAGAATAGTATTGGCAGATAAGACGTAAGTATACAAGGTGACTTTTTGATCATCGTCCCAATTCATACTGAAGGTATCTGATCAGTATCAATTTTTGTGAAATTCGTATAATGAAATTTCGCCCCCCATATATGTAAATTCAGTTCCAGTCCCGAGTGAATCACTGTGGGGAGTTGAAATTTCATTTTACGAATTTCACCAAAATTGTTATTGATGCATGATACTGATTACTTACCAAGCCACCAGTATGAATTTGGACGATGATCAAAAAGTCACCGTGTATACTTGATACCTATTACTGATAATAAGTATAGGCAGTCAAGAAATAAGCAATAAATACCTACTTGATAGAACTACAA
This sequence comes from Ypsolopha sequella, assembly GCA_934047225.1. Lineage (NCBI taxonomy): Eukaryota > Metazoa > Arthropoda > Insecta > Lepidoptera > Ypsolophidae > Ypsolopha > Ypsolopha sequella. Next base: position 24,391,410 of record OW203997.1, read on the forward strand.
CTGAGGGCAAACATCTTGAAAAATTACAAAAATATGCTTAGTATTCCTCGCCGGTGAACCAAAGAGCGAAACTTTCCTCCACTACGCCGCGTCGTTTTTTTTCTAGGTTTCTTGACAGTCAAGAAGCAAGCAATACTTGATACTTGCTTTATAAATGATAAGTATTGACAGTCACGAAGTAAGTAATACTTTATATCTATGTTACAAAGTATTCCTAAGTTTTAACAGTTAAGTAAGACAAGAGTAAGTTTTGACAGTTATGGCGTCAGTAGCTGCGCTGCGGGTATGACACTGAATAGTTTCTTCACCTCGTTGACGCAAGCCTTGATGATGGTGTGGAAGGCCACGGGAGCGATGTCGCGCATCACAGGCTCCCAGTGCTCGTTGATCACCACGTGGACCATATCGGCTGGATAGAATTGATACAAGTTAGAAAAAGGTAACGTAGCACACAATTTACTGGTTCCAGAGATGTTTGGGGTGCATGAAAAAGACTCCCTGAACGAGATGCAGATGTCGATTCGGCGCAACACAACTTAACTTATTTGACAGGACTAACCTTATTTTGAGCCTTCTATCTTTGTCTTTTCGATACAGAAAGAAAAAGACAGAACGCTCAAATTAAGTTTAGTCCTGTCAAATAAGTTCATTTGTGTTGCGCTGAATCGACACAAATATCTCTGGTTTGATTACTCCACATGCGGCCGGCGCATCCTGTACAGTTAGACCAAGAGCCAACTGCGGCAGCGGCTTGTCACCACCCACATGTATGACGAAGCAACCCGTAGTAGTGTTCCGGCAACATAGATACCGGAAGAAGGTTACAGGTATTTGCGTATGGTCTAGGCGGCGCTGAACAAGAAATAACTCATTTTGACATGGAAATCGTTTGCTCCTCTGTTATTTAAATCTAGTTTCAGTTACTTATGTCACAGTATATTATGTCAACGTCTCGCTAGCTACAGCTGTTGCGTTTACCTAGAACGGGTCAAGTCTAAGTTTGACTTCGTCTGGCGGCATGAAAGTAACGAGTAAACGGTCTGTCATTTCAACTGTAAGTAGTATATTTAGTAAGTGTACAGAAACATAAAAAAAAAATCAGACTTGTCATTATCACGTGTATGACGACCCCCCTCTTGCAACTTCACATAGATTTGGCCTAGAGGAAGTGAAAAGTGACTTAAGAGGCTATGCGAATTTTATTTTTGTCACTGTCACTCCAACCGAAAAAACGCGCAGTGCGAGAGGGGCGGATTCAGGGCAAAAGGGAAAAAAGTTGGTTTTATATTTTTATTAAAAAAACTAAACTAGCTAGCAAAATTTCCAAAATCAAAAATCTAGATATTGTTGAAACCTATATTGAGTTTGAGTTTTGTACATGGCTGCTACTCGTTAAACGAGGAGAAAAAGTGTGTTAGAAGACCTCATTTCAACAATTATTTCTATCGAGAAAAGTTTATCCAAACATGTTTTCCAAAAACAAAACCCTAGATTATATAGTCAAAATGCATATACCAGAAACTGATCATAATTTTCCGTGTATTTCATGAAATACACAGAAAAGAAACACCCGTATTTTTTTTACATATCGCCTAAAGTGAAGTTGCAAGAGGGCGGACTTCATGCACGTGATAATGACAGGGTTGATTTTTTTATATGCTGCACTCACCAAATATACTGCATTTGAAATGACAGACCGTTTACTCGTTGCTTTCAACCCGCCAGACGACATCAAACTTAGACTTGACCCGTTCTAGGTAAACGCAACAGTTGTAGCTAGCGAGTCGTTGACATAAGTAACTGACACTAGATTTAAATAACAGAGAAGCAAACCATTTCCGTGTCAAAATTAGTTATTTTTTTGTTCAGCGCTCAGACAAATGATTTATCCGAGGTTCAGCACCTCCCAGACCATGGGCTATATAGACTAGTGTCACAGAATAAACAAATACTGTGCTAGTGTTATTCATTCGTCAGTTACTGACTTCCGTAGATTTTGCAAAACTCCCTGGTCACACTGATGTGATTACCGCCGTTTTTTGACAAAACGATAAATTCGGATGTAGAGGACCTGTGGGTCTACCGCGTAATTCTCATTTTCATCAACATCAACTTGAGATTGAAATTTGACGTGCGTGCGACGACGCCCGCCTAACATGCCATCTCTTTTGCACGCGTTGAATTTCGCATGCATTTGCTTGAAGTTGATACAAATGAGAATTACGCGGTAGAGCCCCTGATTCATCATGCTTATTTATTTATATGAACAGAAATGTCTCAATAAATGTACCCATTTTGTGTAGCTGAATGTTCAAACGAATTATGAATTATGAATACGAGGCATACAAATCTTACTTATTTGCAAAATTTTACCAGAAGAGATCATAATGCGGCGATAGAAAGACAAACGATTTATCGATTTAAAAAATTGCGGTTCACGCGAAATATACATAACAATAAATAAATGGTGGCGAAAATGCTAATAAATAACATGCTGGGCTGGTAAAATGCATGAAAATGTCATGACATGACGTGACTGATAGTCAAATTCGCCAACCAGGGTCTAAGGAGTCAGCAGCTCTGCAGCCGGGACCACTTTGTAGAGCTTTTTGACTTCTGTGAAGCATGCCCTGGTTATTTGTACGAGAGCTGGAGGTGCTACTTCTGACATGACAATAGACCAGTTTTCATTTAGGAATCGAAGTGTTGTTTCCGCTGAAAGAAAGAGGTTTGTTAGTCCTATCGCGTAGTATACTTATAGAAAATTCCATTTGTTTAACAGGTTCTTATACCTAAGTGTTGTTAATTAATGTAAAATGTAAAATCTTTCCATAAGGAGTTTCTTTGATTGGTTAATCTAAGCGGTGTTATAATAAATTAGGCCAATCAGAGCGCAGAAACGCGGTGCTTTAATACATTATAACATCGGTTTTTGCGATACTGAGAAACAACGTAGGTATAGTTTAGGAAATATGATTTGAGCGAATTCGGATTAACTTTGGATAACAATTGAACAATAGAGGCACGTACCGGTAAGTCACGAATTGCGTTCACGGCTATCTATAAACTGTGAACAACAAATGTTGAGACTTCTAATTCCTTAGAATTACCAAACATTTTACTTAAATTAAACTACCTACACAGGTTTAAGGACGAGATAGTAAAAGAATATTAAATTTTGAAAACATTCACTATGGATTCAGGTGTGATGAACATCAGTAGTCATTAAAATGTATCAAAACCTTTTACTCCGTTTACATTTTTTGTGTAAACACGTGTTCTGATTTAATGACCCTATTATATATAAAACAATAGATAAACCGTCCCATTCATCAGCCCAAATCATATTTCCTGAACTATACTTTTAAAACCATTTTCAATGCATGTGCTCGTAAAGGCCCATTTTTTATGCATCAAAACCGAACAGAAAGTCGATTATTTTGCACTAGGGCTTTATTATTATTTTTTTTTTTAATTCATTTTTAATGGTTGGCAAACCTGCAGCCTTTTCTGCGTACCATAGACGTTGTACTTTTTTTACACCGTTTAACGGCTATGGATACAGTCCTTTTGAGCCAATTATAATTTAAAGTTCACAAGATTATATTTGTTTTCATTTCCTCACACTATGCATTGAAAAATGTAGTATGATACACGGGCGTAAAAGCAATAAATTACTCGGTTACGTTTAAAACACTCGCTACGCTCGTGTTTTAAATCGTCCTCGTAGTTTATTCCTTTGCGCCCTTGTAGCATAAACTACTATTTTGATGTTGTTAGTTGATAAAGACTGTTTTTTATTTTTATTTTTATTAATGGCAAATACGAACTCCTTTTTAAAAGTACTGGGGCTTATATTTCAGCCCCGCTCAAAGGAGGTTGAGACGAATAATAGTCTGGATAACTGTGCGAACTGAATCGTATTATTAGGAGATTTGCCTTATTTTATTACACTAATTATTCCCATAGCTTAATTTCTAAAATATATATTTCATTTTTTTTCACGGTATATAAGGTATTTCAATTTAAATGGAAAGTAATTTAAGAGGTGATTCAGTATCGTTAATACATCACATTCCACTGCAAAGTACTTTTTTTTGCGCGAACTTTTTCTCCACTTGTCCATACAAACTGAGTCAGCTGATCGGATCACTTTGTACTGAGAAGTGAAAAAAAAAAGTTGCAAAAAAAGTGCTTGCAGTGGAATGTGATGTATTAACGATACTGAATCACCTCCTAAATTACTTTCCATTTAAATTGAAAGACCTTATACACGCCATTTTAGGACATACTTTTCATTATTTTGGTAAATCAACTATTATTTTTTTATGACTTTGTAAAGAATTGTCGGATATGATGTCACTTGAGAATTTTAGACATCGTGCTACGAAATCATTGTATTGTGATGTGTGATTGCCACAAGTGTTTATAAAAAAAAGTGATCTGTCTCTGTCTGTCTACTCGTCTGTCATCCATCTGTCAAATCAGCAAATTATTATAAATTCATCTTGATAGCAAAGAACACTTTTCTAAACAGCCATTTCTCAAGTGACGTCACACAAAGGCAAATGGAAGTTGCAGCTTTTTCGTAAAAATAATCATAATCATAAGGTAGTTTAGACCACAAGTTCTAAAATACGACTTAATAAACCTAAATCTCGAAAATGTTTTCGAATTAACACACCTTAACATAATTTAATCTATGCGAATTGTTTGTGTTTAGATGTCTCCACGTTTCCTCACACTTATTTCACTGACATAAACATAAAAAACTATAAGTATAAGTACGGCACACATGCTCATATTTAGCACGCACACTAATGGTCTGAATAAATAAATAAATAGTACCTAAACATGCAAAAAGAGGAAATGCATAAACCTGTAGGCACGGACCACACAACACGTCACAATCTCTATTGACATCGGTTCTCACATGAGGCATATTTTTGGCCTCATTGATATCTGTGGTTACTAATTAAGGCAAATATAAGAACTCACCCAGCTGCTTGTTGCCATTAAACAAGTTTGTGAACTTGAACTGAGCTCGGTCCATCTTGTAGCTGTCTTTGTACCCCTCCACCTCCCAGTGCCCGTTGCGAGTGACGTAGTCGTACTTGATCACGATGTTGAGGTTGGCTACAAGGAGGTCGATATTAGTATTATATTATCTGTGATATTAGTCTCCGTGTAGGTTGAGGGCTCTTGTCTATGGCCCTTTAGAGTGTTTGGATTTCGAACATATCGTCTCGACCGGTGCATGGCCGAATAAAACCATGGACCGGTGAACGATCCTCGACACATCATAAATCCCCGAAGGGGTGTTAGAGGCTTTACGAGTGTTGACTGTCACTAGAACATACGGTTAACACTCGTAACACCCTCTTTTCACTGACGATTTGATAGGGATTGAGCGTTAATTAAGGCGATACAAAAAAAAAAATGGGGTTTTTTCGAATAAATTTACTCCACTATAACGTCATCTAAATATTTCATTTTTGGGTAAATGTTTATTGAGAATTTGATTAAGATTCTCACTGAAGGAAAACGCGATTAGATGAAGTTTTCTCGATAGAATTTAATTCCGAATGGACCTCTAAATTGTTTTATTTTTTCCTTTAATTTGAAATCCTAACTAATTTCATTGTGAAATTGCATTCAAAATGTGGATATTATTTATGTGTAAAGTCTCCTTGAAAATCTTTTTGACAAAATAACTTAGTACATTTTATATTAATAAAAAACCAACTTTTTGCTACTTTTCCACGAATCCGTCCCACTCGCACTGAGGGTTTTTTCGCATATGAAGTAACAGGGACGCTAAAACTTTTACGTGGCGCCTTAAAGAAATATTCCCCTGATGACTCCCCTGATTTGAAAGCTGGGCACGCGCCTGTCTTCTGGTCATACTGTCCAATTTTCACAAAAAAAACATACTACACCTTCAAATGAACATAAAAGTTCACTTGCCCATACAACATTTTCTGTAGGTTCTAAGAGTTAGTATGGAAAGATGGCTTTTTAAATTTGCGCGTGCACATTGCTTTGGGAAAGCCGTCCAGTATGATCGGTAGAATATGTGGATTAATTTAAAGATCCATTAACAACCAGTATATACCGGTATACAGGATGTTAAATCAGCGTCGGACTTGGCCTAACGGGGCCCCCGGGACAATTTTTTTTTTAATTTCTTAGGCTAGCTCTCAAACGGCCGGAGGATTAACGTTTATTTTTAATTCGAAAAATAACGAGCCTATATAATAAATATGCATATTTTTGTAACGTGCAATTAATATCTATTGCAAAAAAATCCCGTTTTTCACTCTGATTTGTCGAAAAATATGCTTTGTCTAATGAGAAACGTTATGAAATAGGTAAGTATAGTTTTCCAGAATCGTTAGACGAAGATAATAAACTTTTTTTCATATAGGGAGTCTAGTAAGGCTGGGGGACCCGCGCAGGTTAGGGCCCGGCTGGCAAACGCCACCCTGACTCTATGGCCAGTCCGACACTGTGTTAAATGGTGTTGCAGAAACCGGAAACTGGCGATAGTACTCGTCCAAACGAACAACTTTTACTATGAAACCAACCCAAGAAAAGTAGAAATGAAATCAGCTGTTCCATAGAAAATTTACAAAGCTACCCGGCCAAAATGTACAAACCACTGATTTTTTTTACGAAAAGTTGTTCGTATGGGCGGGTACTATCGCCAGGTTCCGGCTTTTCCGCAACTTTATCTTAAGGCGATTACCATCGCCAAATTAGCAGCTCGATATTTGTCACTACAAATATCAACGGAAACGACATTGAAATAACGTTCATATCAGCATTCATATTCATGTAGAAGTTTTGGTGGTATGAAAAAGAAAAATGTTGCATATGTTGTCTAAGAGTTGATTATTCATAATACATTTTTTCATTATTTTTGGTTTGGCCATAAACGAGGAGTAGGCTTTAGAAAGTACCCATTTGGCGATAGTAAGGCCCTTAATATCCTGTATAGAAGAAACGAGGTAGAGATAGACAAGATGGGAATATATTATATGTATACAGGGTGTAATCGTTAAGTGTGACCAGGCGATTATTCCGTAACTATTACAGATATCAAAAAAAATTAAACTGATATCGAAAGTACGTTACATAATCAGTAAAATGACATCAATAACTTTTTGAAAAGCAAACGAGAAGTATCCAAAATTTTAACGTTAAACATTCCCATACATTTAGTATGAGATTAGTAGAAAGGTTTTATTAGTTTCCTTATTTTAAAAGGTTATTTTAGCTTAGTACTGATATTAAAGGAAACTGTTTATTAACCTAACAAAGTAATAAAACTATATTTTAATTGAATAATATTTATTTCTTAGTAAGTACAAAATTTTGTATTCAAAGCAGATGTTCGAAGTGACGTCCTTGTTCTGCGATACAATGTATTGGAATGTTTAATGTCAAAATTTTGGATACTTCTCGTTTGATTTTCAAAAAGTAATTGATGTCATTTTACTGATTAGGTGACGTACTTTCGATATCAGTTTTTTTTTTGATATCTGTAATAGTTACGGAATAAGCGCCTGGTTACACTTAACGATTACTCCCTGTATAGAGATAAAGGACTGCTTACTGATTTTGATCTTGGTCTGTCCCTTGCCCCTGATGGGCAGGATCAGCACCTGGCCGTCCATCTCGTAGTTGGCCTTCAGTGTCACGTTGGCTGTGAAGTCCAGGATGGCTTTGCCTTTGTCGTTGTACATTCTGAAAATATCGACGTTTGTATAATTATATATGTTTGAAAACTGGCTTTTTTGTCCATAATTTCGTTTGCGCTGGCTTCCTAATACATATAACCTATTATATACACAACAGTATGTTCTGGAGATTGGGGTTGAACTCCATCAAAGTAGTGCAGTTGTTCTAGTCATCATAGTCGGCCCATCTTCCACTATTTATCAAAAATTTTGGACGATATTCTCTGACCCTGGCCTAGTCTAACATCCCCTTCTTTCTGTCATAACCTTCTAAAGGGATCCTAGGGCCTAGGAATTATTTTGAAATAGTTTTATTTTTATTGTTATGAAATCGAAGATTTCAAAATCAATCATTGCCAAATATAACTAAATATACGAGGTACTGGGATACTACATCAGTACCCAGCAGTAAATAATTCACATCGGCTATCTTCGGCTTCGTAGAGCGCCGTCTCTGTCACCGGACTTTAAGTGCTTCGTGCGACAGAGATGACACTACGATGGTATGAGCATTATTTACTGCCGGAACCTGAACTTACTTAAAAGAGTTCAACCGGAAGCCTCCCAGTCCAGTGACGACAGTATCAAAGAAGGTGAGCTTCAGGGCCGGATTATCAACACGCACAGTGCCCAGTTCGACTGGATCCAGGGTTGCGATGCCCAGCTCCGGTAGACCGTTGGCGAACTTGCGACCGGCCTGCTTGATGACGCCCTCGATGCACTGGTTGAGATGAGGGTCGGACGCGGAGCAGGGTTTGATGAAGGGGGCTGAAAGAGAAGCCTATCGTCAAAATACCGGTCAAGTGCAAGTAGGACTCGCGCCTTGAGGCTTCCGTGCCACTTAAATAATTTTTTATTGAATGTTCTGTTTCGGGTCAACATTCTACACCAAATAAGTATCAAAATTTTAGGTCTGTAACTTGTTCCGTCTACGAGCTAGAGACCTGTGATATATGGATAGACAGACAGACAGCAGAGTGACACTAATGGGGCTCCGTTTTGCCCTTTGGGTACGGAACCCTAGAAAGGATCTTTTTAATTTATATTGTACTAGCTTCTACCCGCGGCTTCGCCCACGTGGCCTACAGGAAACAAATGACATATTTTTTCAGAAAGAAACATTTTATGCGCTTAACTCCCTCTCAATTGAATATACAAACTGAAAATATCCCAAAAAAAGCTAGTGAGGCTGAAAAACTTTCGGACTACGAACGTGTCCAGCTCGGCCTTCGCTTGGGCGTTATTATATTGACACTTCTTATAGCCTATATGTTGAACAAACCGCATCCGAATGTGCGTGAACAGACAGACAGAAAAGAATCCTTAAAGTCGTTGATTTGTGTTCTATTACTCTTCTTTTGTCACTCCCTTTCTATTTTTATTACTTTTCTTCAATGTACAGACACACCGGGTTCTACTCTTTTATTTTATGTATTGATGATTTAGGTTAGTCGGTATAGGGATGGTAAAGTATAATACTGTGAGGGAAGCTAGTTGTGTTGTGCCCGAAGTGCACCTATGGCGTCTACCCGCCGCCATTTTGGAACGTTAAAATCATCCCACATTAGACGTTTGACATTCCCACCTGCTATTTGATAAAACGTCGAGTTTGTGTCTTCAAAGAGCGAGGGTTGTAATTTGTATGTAAATTATAAGTATTTACTATGTAAGCTAGCGCCTGTTTTTATTCCGAGCTGTGTATCATTGCTATTAAATGCGCGTAAGGCGCGATCTAGTCGATATCTTTCGAGGGTGGGCGGCAGGATGCGATAGATGCGGCCTTATATTGTTCATAGGAAATGTTTGGGATACTATGAATTTGCTACTAAATGTAAAATTTACTTGGGATTTCCTGGGAATTGAACTATGAGGATAATTTAGTTATAAAAATAAATTAATTTAAAAAATAAAAAATAAATAATGGTCTCAAACTATGTCATAAAATGGCGTATATTCTCTGAAAAAATAAAAAATAAATATTAAAAATTAAGCTTTGGGAATTAATAATATTGTCAGAATAATAGGAGGATGGCCTACCCTATCAACTTTTTTATTACCCGTCCAGCACAATAAGTACATTGGCAAAGACCTTATTTGCTTTTGATAGAGGCGATTATATGTTGGCTCTTTGTTTTGGACGCGTAATATTAACGATCACGCAGCGAAACAACAAATTGGTGTTTTTAGCTAATACTGAAATATTTTGTAGGGTAAAAATATTACTTTTTAGTAGAATCCCTTATGAAAAAAAAATCAAGTGGATCTCATAACCGCGTTCTTGAAACAAACGTTTGAAAAAAAAAAAACAGTGTGGAAAACATAAATTTAAAAAAAAAGTATATAAATCTTAGTACTTTGTTTATAAGTAGAATCCATAGACAAAATATCAATAAATCAAATATATTTTTTTAAATACAAGCAGAGTCCGAATTTCTTCAAACGAATCCTCGAAAGTCTGGCGTTGTTCATGCTCCAGGCTCATGTACAGTCTTAAGTTAAATAAAGCTTGATACTTACAAGTATTTATAAATACAAAATTATGAGTGTTATACTAGACAGACAACTAATAAATAACCCAGTAAAGTTATAAGCAAATCACGAGCAAGCCAGTCGTTGGTAGGTCAATGTCGCACCTTAGTGACTATACCTGCACTTTACGTAACTACATAGTATATAGGTAAATAATATAAACATGAATACCTACGTATAATAACTTGGTCGGCCGTAGCACAAAATAACCAATTACAGAAGTTTTACTCCTCATAATTATCGAAAATAGGCGCAGGCACACATAGACGCGTACGCACGACGACGATCTCGGATGAAGTCGGTCGAAATTCTGCCGAGATCATCATACGTATGCATCTATGCATGTGTGTGTCTGTTTTCGTTCCGTGGTCGTCGAGTCTGCCTTCTGGTTGTATCTATTTAGTGGCCGTATCTCAAGTATTTGCTGAGGCAGTCACTGACCTACTCCATGCTGTAATATGAGAATATGAGACTCGAAGTGCTACTTACAGGTAAAATGCATTTTGTACTGGGTAGCGTATTGTATTGTATTATATATCTATAAATGAAACTGGAAAAAATCAAAATTCAAAATATCTTTCAGTGTTTCACTTCAGAATAATAATATTGTTTTTCAAACGTGACGACGTGTTATATTAAAAATCTACCCGATTTGAATATTATGGCGATTTTTGTTTTCCCGCCAATTCAATATTTGGCCATATCTTCTTCTTTTTCTTCTTCTTGGTCTTCGAATGTATTTTATTGTATAAAATGTAAAACCGTAATTGACATAAGTTTTGATGTTATTAGCTACGATCATAAATGTTTAAGGTTGTGGTTTTTGTAATAACAATAAAATAAAAATAATAAATAATAAAGTAGTTGTCAGAATCTAATGCGGTTTTCTTTTTCTAAAACTAGATTATATTTCCTATATAATGTAAAAAAGAGAAAGATGGCTCTCTTGATGGTTTTCTAAACTTTCTTTAACACATTTTATTCAGGGTCGAGGCATTTGGGTTTAATGTGGTTCTTTCTCCTTCTTCCTAGTACCTCCTTTCTGCCTACTCTGAAAATTAATATTTTTTGCGAACATTTATCTGCCAATCTGACTAATTTCACTATACATATAAATATATAGTATAATACTAGTACCTATACTGGGTGTTAATTTGATAACCTTTTTCCTTCAAACCCTGCAATCGCGAGAAAAAAATCAACTGTTCCATAGAAAAGTGAAATACCAACTCGACCAAAATGTATGAAACGATTTGTGATTTCTAGGTTTGGCCCCATAGTAAAATTTGTTCAAAATAATGGGTAGAATACCTAATTTTAAAGATTGAAAAAGATTATAAAGATTATTACTACTAAAGGTACTGGTGTATTTATTCCGATTACATTACAAAATATCTAGGTTCCTAAATATATGGAATATATTAATATATTAAATAAGAACACTGATTTAAACATGAAAGATGGGAAAAATAAGCTTTCTATGGAAATTTTAAATTGTTTATATTTTCATCTTTAAATCAGTGTCCTTTCAAAATATATATTTGAGAACCTAAATATTCTGTAATGCAATCGAAATAAATACGCACTACCTCAACAATATCTATGATTTACAAATGGTTTTGGTATTTCATTTTTATGAACTATAAAACAAAGTCGCTTCCCGCTGTCTGTCCGTACCTATGTATGCTTAGATCTGTAAAACTACGCAACGGATTGTGATGCAGTTTTTTTTTAACAGATAGAGTGATTCAAGAAAAAGGTTTATATGTATAACACATGCATAATATAGTAGAGAAACACTAATAATTTTAGAGGTTTCTAATGTGATGTCGTAAATAAACACATTTTTTTGCGCTTACATTGCAAACGCTGGCTGAACCCTACGAGATAGATCAAAATAATGTACTACAGTATTGTACACCTTAAAAAGGTCTATAAAAAAGTTTGCAATAGTATATGTCTATCTCTTAGGGATAACCCACAATAACCATTTTTTATCCTTCACTTTTTACAAGAAATATTTACGATCCAATTAAGTATAAAGACATTCTGTAGTATACATATTTAGCATTGCACCCGTGCGAAGCCGGGGTGGGTCGCTAGTAGATGAAGCAGTGTTACTTAACAGCCACTAACAATTAGGTATTGTCATGTATTGTTCAAAAGTAACTTATGGGTATGCGAAGGCATGTGTTTAGTTACAACACAGCTATTGTTGGTTTTTATGACTAACTTGCAGGTATCGAATTTCCCATCGCTCAAGTAAATAATACATCCATCAGCCTAGTTCGTCCACTGCTGGACATAAGCCTTTCCAGGACGTTGCCACTCCCGTCGGTCATCCTGGAAGAATTGCCCATACTCACACACGCTGGGCAGGTGGGTTGGTGAGTGCGGTGCCGGAACCCTCGCACCAGTGACGCCGCTGCCCGTCACCAGTCTGTTCCATATAAGGCCCGGCTATTAGGGATTACAATACATGCATTATTATTATGTATGCCGGCTATTAGGACTATCAGCGATGGATGTACCGCCATCCGTCGGTCCCAGGCATGGTGGGCCTCCTGGTTTTTTTCCTGTGAGCTGTCCTCTTACTCTCCCCCGAATTACTTCGAGGGGGTCTCCGAGAAAGATGGTGGTACCTCCACAGTCGAGCCCGGCATCAGCTCTACCTCCTGAATATAGTAAACTATAATTGCAGTCCATATGTCGTTACAAAATGTCAAACCAGGAGAATTGGTTTCGAAAAATACTTCATTTCAATGAATATTTTTTCGCGTTTCTGTTCCCAACAGATCCCTAGTAAATATACCAACTTTTTTATTTTTTATTAAAATAATACATTCTTTACTGAAGTAGATATGCAAATACTAAAAGTGTCGATTTTTTTCCCGTAGCGCCTTAATTTTGTTTTTGTCACTGTCATTCCAAACGAAAACACGCTCAGTGCGAGAGGGTCGGATTCAGGGCGAAACCGATAAATGTTTTATAAAAAAACTAAAATAGCTAGCAAAATTTCAAATATTAAATCTCTAGATATTGTTGAAACACACCTTATAAAAATGTTTGAGTTCTGTATATGGTTCCTATTCGTCAAACGAGGAGAAAAAGTGTGTTTAAAGACCTCATTTCAACAATTATTATCTACTATCGAGGAAAATTATCCAAACATGTTTCCCAATTCCGAAACCCTAGATTATATAGTCGAAATGCATATTCCAGAAATTTATTAACATTTTCCGTGTATATCATGAAATACACAAAAAAGAAGCAACTCTATTTTTTACATATCGCCTTAAATAGGCCCTGCTAAAGAAACTGGTTTCCTCAATATTGTGTGTCATCGTTGGATATATTTCTGAAACGATAGTCTTACTTAATATTATCAACACATAATGCCGTTATGTTACGAAACTTAAATAACTTTAACAAGGCTAAGGTCATGAATAGAATTTATATGTAACCTTTATATACAACAATGCGGAAGTATAGGTATATTGCCCAATTTTCCGCGTACGAGAAAACTATGCTACAAAAAGCCAAATATTTTTGATATTGGGGAACTGCTCTTGATACTAACGAGTATCTACTTATCTAGTCCTGAAACTATTTTTTAGAACCTAAAATCTAATAATAATAGTAATTAGGTATATCCGCTAATAATAAGCAGTATAGTAAATTACCAAGATGCTCCAGGAAATTAATAGCAAAGTTTCCATAATTATACTTTGATGATAGTTACGAACGGATAGCATATTTCTTAATTTTTATTCGATGATTTGGACCATCATAGGTATTTTTCTTTTCTGAACATTCCGCTATAGTTCGGGAGATCGTGTACAAAATGTGGTGACGATCCGAAGAGGTGTACCTATCCTCCTCGGCCTGGCGTCGTATATATAGGTATAGTACATAAACAAAAAAATCATCACATCTTCACAATATATTTTGCGTATGGAAAGCCAATTATCCAATTAATATGATTATTCCATGGAGAAAATGTCCAGCTTCCGTACTTCCGTTTTTGTTTTCCTAGTTTGCATTTATATCGATTTGTTCATACGAACACTATGAATTTAATAATGAAAACAAAACTATATTGGGTGGCTATTTATCGCAACATTTTTCTCACGCTTTATGTTTCATACGACTTTGTTACTCACGTAACAAATGCCGTGTGATGATAATTCTACTAAGTAAAACTCCTTAAAAGACAAGTAAAACATGGTATGAATACGCGACGCGTAAAAGGTTTTTATTTTAAAATATTGATACGTTTCTGTACAAAGAGCTGCTTAAAATCAGCCGCCTTTGGCCCTCGCAAATGGTTGCATATGCGGGAATAGCCGCCCAAGGCCTCAGGATGCTATGCTGTACCATGACGGCTTTTCCACCAAAATACATGAAGCTGACTGGGTTTATCGTCAGTCTTAGTATAAATATTATTATATTATTATATCCAAATTCTAAAGTTATTAAACTAGTTTTCTTTTTGTAAAAAACACCCACCGCTACCCAGCCAGCTGACGGCCCTTTGTAGTTCACATAATATATATTATATGAGTAAACAATCGATTGCACTCAAAACTCTTCATATCATCACCACATTTGTACGCGGGCTCCCTAACTACTAAACAAGGTCATGAGCGTAGCCACGGTGGGGCAGGGTGAGGCGCTTGTCCCACCCTAGTTCTGACCTGTAAGGTACCTAGCCAAACCCAAAAAGCTTAATTATCTAAGTACTAACTACAATACTTAATATCCGTAAGAAAGTTCACACTCGACAGTCGTCAGTCGACACAAAAAAATGCGATCAAAACAAAAAGCAAAAACAAAACAAAAATAAACAACCTATAATACCTATGTGTAATTGTTCACTTACTGTACCTGAAAGTACTATCTATAGATATAAACCTCTAAATTGACTGATTAACAAACTGGCATACGCCCAGAGCCCAAACGGCTGAAGCTAGAGACACATTTTTGGATGGTAGATTTCGTGGTGTAGGTAGGTGTGCCCCAGCCTGAGCCCATGGCTGGCTACGCCCATAAACAAGGTAGTTTTACACTCCATGTGATAACTTGTTTTCTTTTGACTTTCGTTTCCAGCATGCAGTCGCCGCAGGCAGGACTCCAAACACAAGCATTATCTGTGTTTGTTTCTGTGTTGACCTGGGCGGCTATTCTCGAAACATTTTTCACACGCTTTATGTTTCATCATACGACTTTGTTACTAGCGTGATAAATGCCGTGTGATGATAATTCTACAAAGTAAAACTCCTCAAAAGACATTTAAAAAATTCAAAATTCAAAAAGTTTATTTTGCAAAGTAGGTATATATAATACACGTTTCACAAGTCAAATTTTAATCTTATAAAAATATATGTAATAAAATAATAAATGTACATGAACTACTTAGATTAAATGTTTATTTAATTTATGTAGCAATGTATATACAATTAAAATTATAGGTAAAATATTATTATACAAGGTGAAATCCAATCAACCGCCCGAACCCATACCGGAGACCCGGCCAGGGACCAGGAACAAGGTTCAATGATCACCAACCGAGCCCCCAGCTCATGGTATGAATAAATCAAAACATGGTATGAATCCGCGCAAAGGGTTTTTATTTTAAAATCTTGATCCGTTTCTGTACAAAGCTTCTTAAAATCACCCGCCTTCGGCCTTCGCAAATTGTCGCGTATACCAGAATTGCTCTCCTGACCGTGTACTAGTCATACCTTAGCACGCCATTGCTGACAAGAGAGATTTCTGTCTTTGGCCTCTACAAAGCGTATTTCAATAATTTCCTAATCTTTAGAAGATTGTCAAGTTCCGCTATTAGATAATACATTTTTTGCTGAGTTGCGTGATATTGGATATTTATTGCATCCCATTGTAATCAAAGTTAGTAAGTAAACAATTGGAGTGTTCTGAGAATTATTCAAAGAAATGAATTAAAATGTTTCAAAACCGCATTAAAAAAAATTAACTGTTGACGATTATCGAGTTGCCTGCAGATGCTTACTGCTCAAGCCCTCTGAGCCTAAATGACTTCCCATAAAGGTTTGTCCCTAAAAAATTCAAGTTCGTTTAATTTTTGAATGCATTTTTGATATCATATATATCATAAAGTACTCGGTAAATACTAAAATAAGTATTTCGGATACTATAAATATATGCCTTTAGGTTTATTATTACATACGGTTTACCGTTTCATCGATACAATTTCGGCATTTACAAGGCGCGGCCGTAATGCCGAAATTGTATCGGTGAAACGGTTGGCATATAGTCAACAACAATCACATGTGAGTGTTCAAGCTGTATGTAATAATAATTTAGCCTTTATGTTTGTGTGAATAAACAGTTTTTATCGACGGTATTCAACAACCGATACATTTCAACGAAACATAACGCAACTATTTACTCGGCAATGAGTGATTGATAGCAATAAATTATAAATTGCATATGTAGAGTTCAATGACCAGATCAGATACGTTTTTTTGGTTCATATGTGTTGTGGATATTGTGTCAAATCTATTTTTGGGAAATATATTTTATATATTTTTGGAAAATAAAGTATAACAGGTTTATTAACTAGCAAGTAAGTGTTTTGGAGTCCTGTCTTTAAACTTATTTTGTTTATAAACAAATGATTCTATGATTCTATTAGACGTTTGTTAAAATCATAGAACATATTAATGAGGAAAGAACAGAGAAAAGGTGTCTATTTATAACTATTTTTACTGGCTTAGCTGTCTTCTCATAGAAATATTATTTATTAGAAGTATAATTACGCGATTTCTCACTGAAAGAGTTATTTTGATAATTTTTCATATTATTTTATTTGCTTGGATAATATTTCCTTCAAAAATATGCAAATAAATTCACTTTTAATATTTTAAATATCTCGCTTGTTCACGTGTAACATGAATACTAAATGTAATAAATAGAAAAATAAACTGAACTTTTTAAATTATATAATAGGTAAGAAATGAAATTATATTTATTTATGTATTGTAGGTATCTGATAGGTACACTTATTACAGGTCGGTTTTAATGCAATAGAATTAAATAATCTATTTCTATAGGTAATAGCTTTATATAATAAAAATAATATGGGGAAATACACAAGGTAATAATAAACGTTGGGTTTACTTAAATTTTATTAAAAAAATACACTTGAATAAAATAAAAATATAGGAATAAGGAATAAATATTATAAATATATGCAATACGTATATAATAAATATATGCCTAACGCCCGCCCATTCGATTAGTCTAGCAAAGAAGAAGGGCAAGAAACTTAGCAAGCTCATGTTTTTTTTTTCATAATATTAGTTACATACAACTAAATGTAAAAAGTAAGCCTATACTTTAATTGAATAAGGAGATAAAAAATACAAGACAGGAGAAAATTATGTCATAAAGGCAAAAAGAAATATATAATAATTTTGTCCCATTTAAATAAGTATTAAAAATATTTATACTAAAATAGTTTTAACTCGCACGTTATATTTTTGTTGACTAATATGCCAACCGTACTATTGGCTTCCTTTCAGGTTGCTAACTTATTAAGGAGTTGAAGACCAAAGAGTGAATTTCAAATCAAGGAAATTATTATTACTTACAAGCAGTTTTCAATACTAAAATTATATGTTTTTATATAGACATACATCGCTTTGTACACTCAAAATGTTATTAGGGTTCATTACAAGCACGAGACGGCGGGTTCGAATCCTGGCACGACAAATTTTTTCATTATTTGTTTCTGATTGATCTTTTCTAGTTGGTATTTTAGAAAACTGTATAAACCGCACGTGTAATATAGCTGATACGAAGCAAATTTGAAAATATTTTCTGATTGTGACGTTGTTGAGGAATTTACGTATTTTTATTGAAGTTCCAGATTAATTCTCTACCTACTGGATTTTGGATTATATAGTAAATTTCAGCTCATTCGGCCCAGCCGTTTTTTATATACAGGGACTTTGATTGATGTAGCCAAATTTATACTGAAGATTTAGTAAGTGGTCTGAACTAAAGTTCAATGACCCTTTTTCGCAATACATATAAGAAAAATATTATTTATGCCCTTAGATAATTTATATAAGGGCATAAATAATATTTTTCCTAAAATATTTTTCCCATATTTTGGGAAACATACATTTTATTTTGATTTTCTCACAGAAAGAGTCATTGAAGCTTGTTACTGTTCTGTTCACGTACGAAGTCTTCAGTATGAATTTGGCTATATCAATCAAAGCCATCTTATATTATGCTGCAGACAGACAGAACCAGCGCTATAAAGGTTTCCTTTTTAATGTAACTCTAAACAGGAAAATTGCGTGCGAACTGATTTTAAACGTCCTCGGAAGGATTTGTTACTTGGTTTCTAAAAGGAAATTGCGACAACTATTGTTTATTTTACATTATTCTGTAGACGTTAACAAGGACCTGTTTTATGGACGTTCCCCAAGGGGGTGTTAGAAGAGTCAACCGTCGTGAAACCATCTTTTTGCTGTCGATTTTAACGGGATACCTGACGCTAGAACATCAACAACACCAGGTTTTCAAGGGTTCATTGGAAGAAACTTGGTCTCTCCTCATACTAAAGAAAATATATTTGATTTATCGATCTTTTATCTAGGGATTCCACTTATAAACAATGTTTTAAAATTTACACTTTTGTCAAAATAAAAATTTTTTCCACCCTCTTTTTTTTGGTTTTCAAACGTTCGTTTCAACAACTCTTTGAGTCGGCCAATCACGGCTGACCTAGTGTCACATGACAACAGTACGAACCAATCATTAGCCCTTTTCTCTTTTCAGTCTCTGGTGCCATTTTCGAATGACACTTCGTTAGAAATGAGTCTATCTTTTTTAGGTCAGGAGACTATTAGTAAGACTACGCTGTCCGTCCGTCTGTCACCGTTGAAAATTTCACAGATGAAATCTAAAAAATAATCTAAGAATACTAAAAAACAGAATAAAGTAAATATTTAAAAAGGCTCCCATACTTTGCAGGTGGTAGAGCTGATGCCGGGCTCGACTGTGGAGGTACCACCATCTTACTTGGAGATCCCCTCGAAGTTATTCGGGGGAGAGTCAGAAGACAGCTCACAGGCAAAAATCTAGGAGGCCCACCATGCCTTGGACCGATGGATGGCGATATATTCATCCCTAATAGCCAGGCCTTATATGGAACAGACTGGTGCCGGGCAGCGGCGTCACTGGTGCGAGGGTTGCGGCACCGCGCTCACCAACCCGCCAGATGACCGCCGGGAGTGGCAAAGTCCTGGAAAGGCATATGTCCAGCAGTGGACGAACTAGGCTGATGGATGGATGGATGTTTGGCTCCCATACAACAGAATTGTTTTTTTTGCCGTTTGTATAGATAATGGTACCGTGGTACGGAACCCTTCTGTTTTTTTTCATTCACCCCACCGGTCTATAGACTGTCGGCGTTTTACAAAATAGAATGGTAACACATTTTACTGTCAAAACAAATTATTATTCGTGTGACTAGACATGCTACACTTTCTAACGAAAGCTTTTTTAAAATATTTTTAGATGAGAAGTTTAGAAAGTTCGCTTGAGATAAGATGTTTCTGACTTAATGACAATGACCCAAATGATAAAGAGTGTTATGATAATAAAATTCATTCCAATGATGACGTACGACGCTGAGACGTGGTCTCTTACCAAAGGCTTGATCCGCTGATTTAAGGTCGCTCAACGAGCTATGGAGCGGGCTATGGGATATCTTTGACGGATAAAATCAGAGATCGAAGGTGACCGACATAGAATCAGTAAGTTGAAGTGGCAGTGGACGGGCCATGTTTGTCGCCGGCGTGATTTTATTTTCATTATTTTTTTTATTTATTTATTTAATAACCAAAAAGAAATACATATTTTACAATAATAAGGTGTATCAGAAACCTGTAAGGGTTTTTACGTACACCGTCATTCCCGTCTTATGCAAGCATATAGAAAATTAGATGTACAGGTAGTCTAAATAAATATTGATAATGATAATGCCTTATGATATCGAAATGCTTTGCGACAAATTCGTAAAATAATGGAATAAACACAAACGTAACTAGGTAGGTATCTTTATAGATACTTACTTACTTATGACAATATGAGCAAACGTCCATTGTTGCTCTTTTTAACCATGGAGATGGAGATAACAAAAAAAATACAAAGTTAAATAGCCGTGGGGCCGTGATATATAGCCGTGATAACCGTTGGGGCCGTAAATCATTGGAATGGAGACAGCGTAGCCGCCCTCGTGCCCGCTGGACTGACGATCTGAAGGATGTTGCAGGGGCGGCTAGATGAGGAGGACTGAGGACCGCCAAGAGTGGCGTAATATTGGGGAGGCCTATGTCCAGCAGTGGACGTATACGGGCTGATGGATGAAAATTCTTTATTGCACGGAACAAAATTATCGTACAAAGGCAAGCTTAATAATAATTAGTATTTTCTACCAACTACTATGATGATGTTGCGGAAGCCGGAAACTATCGATAATACTCGTCCACACAGACAAGGTATTGTAAAAAAAAAGAGAAGTCGTTAAAAAGTCGTTTTAACGACACTTCAGGTGAAATTCGAAAAAAAAAATTTTTTTTGGAGCTGCCTGTACTAGGAATTGTATTTGAACAAGTCCAGTTCGTATGGGAACAATTTTTTTTTATGATTTCCAAATAAAGTAGTTCCTGATCCTTGTTCCTGATCACTAACCGAGTCTCCAGTATGAATTCGGGCAGTTGATTAAATTTCGACGTATTTAAGGAGACATTTGTTTATACAGCCAAATTCATAATGGAGGTTTGGTATGTAAGTGATCAGTATCACGGATCAATAACACATTTTTCTAAGTTCGCAAAAAAAAGTTTTAACCCCCCATAGCACTTAATTGATTCGGAGCTGAGCTTGCGTTTGTACTTTGTAGGGAACACGAAAAATATAATTTACGAATTTCTTTTTGAGAAATTTATTTCGACTGACGACGGACCCATTACGAGGGTCGAAATATATCGAATAATAATTTATTTTTATTTTTTTAATGCTAATAAATAAAAAAAGAAATAAATAAAGCTTATAAAAGCAAAATATAATATTTTTATTAACTTTTTGAGAAATTGCAATTTTTGTTGTTAAACGTCTGCATATTTGTTTTTTCAATTTTCTCTGTTCTTTATTGAATATTGTCACATACATAGGTATTGATTGAACAATGACACCCTGTAAGGATACAGCAATATAATAATAACTTATACAATTTAAAAATATAGAAGTAAATTAAAAACCTATAACTAAGTATAATTATAGTACCATAATGTGTATCACCATAATCTATATTAATATCATATTTTAGACTTAGGTTTGCACACCCTTAGATGCCTATAGCAATAGAATAATAACATTTTTGTCAGTAACAGTCAAAATTTGTCATTTTATATTCAGTAATGCTATAATAACATTTGCTGATTTTTCCAGTAATTATAATAAATTTTCTACTATTTACCTTCACGTGCACACATACATCTATGACTTTATAATATGATTCATAAATGTAATTTACGATAGCATTTTATGACTCCTTGTGTCTTTATGACTCCCTGGATTTTTATTTATGAAATCTCTATGTGCTTACAAAAAGCTCAGAATAAGGAGTAGTTTGGATGAATAAAGCCATATTAATACTGGAGACTCAGTAAGTGATCAGAACCAAGGTTCAATGACGCTTTATGCGTATTTTTTACCCATTGCATATGCTTGTTCTGCCCTTCTTTACGAGTAAATTAGTATGGGAAGCCAAAGTTTAAGTTCTTAAAAAAGTCACTAAACCATATTACTATTATTACCGAACCCTCACCTAGTCTCTACTATGAATTTGGTTTAATCATCTTATAAATAATTTATTTGCCTGGCAGAAACTTTTTATTCATTCAATAATAGGAAATATACTTACGCAGTATTGCTCCCCATGATGTAGAAAAGCAGGACACAACCGCCAAAAAGCACAACTGTACTCGCATTTTGCTTAATAATCTTAAAATAATTAAATAATTCTAAAAATAAATAGAAGTGTCCTCGAACACGTTAATCTTTCCACTGATACCGAAAATCGTACGCAACCTGCTTTTATATATACGTTGCGTAAAATACTACGAGGTTTCAATGAATATTGGGTGCCCAGTATACGTTGACCTGCGTAAATATTTATCATTAGTTTGAAGTCGTAAAGGGACGAGTTCTAGTTAAATTGGTTCAGCAGGTCAGAAGCGCCCTCAAGACGTGGTTTGTTTACCAATAAAAAAATGATTGTTGGTTTACTATCCACATAATAACAATGGTATTTGACAAAATTGTAATTATTGATTTGTCAATGTTTTGTAAATAACTAATCAAATCAAAATCAAATTCATCCTACTTACCAATGACCTGCTCCAAGGCGGGCGCCACGGCGAGGAGCTGAAAAAAAAAGAAGCGGCACAGATATGTAGCCCTGAGTAAGGACTACATGTTTGCGCCCTTCGGCGTTGAGACACTCGGACCGTGGGGACCGAGTGCACATTCTTTATATAAAGATTTATCAAAACGCCTGGTCGATGCCTCCGGGGACCCTCGGGCTGGAACTTACCTCGGCCAGAGAATCAGTCTGGCCATACAACGAGGTAACGCTGCCAGCCTGCTAGGTACTCTCCCGCACGACGGCAGCGACCTTGATAGAATTTTTTATTTAGTTTAATTTAAAATATTATTTAGTTTTATTCAAATCTATTTATTTTCCGAAAATTACCTACATAATATCGTTAGAAGAAATGTGCAATTTGCCTAAATAATAAGTATATATATATAAGTAATTTTTAATGTTTACATTAAACAGTTTACCTATGGTCCCAGACTAAGCTAACTTGTTTCGAGGGTACCAAAACTAAGATTAACGGTTACAATTTTAGGTTTTTGCATTGGTAAGGCAGCTGTAAGTCATATTAATATAATGCAATAATGTAAGTAATATCAAGTAATATTGATTCAACTTACATTCTAAACAAAAAATATTACGAGTATAAAACTAACTAACTAGGAAAACAACTAGGAAAATCAAACCACATAAAAATAGATAAATAATAAATAGAAAACGTGCAATAAATTTACGTTAAAGTAAATATTAATGAGATATATAATAAACTAGCTTTTACCCGCGGTTTCGCCCGCGTTGATTTAGTTTTTGTGTATTTGTGATGGTATTTCACGTCCACTACGTTGGATTTAGAAATCGTTTTTGTTTTCGTAATCAGCAACCCGATAAACCATACAAACGATACCCATCTTGATTTTCAGACTTTTTCACCCCATTTCCCCCTTTTAGGGGTTGAATTCTGAAAAAACCTGAAACACATGTTTACTCATTTATGGATAGGAGTACTCCTGTGAAGTCTCGTATAAAATAGTCTAACTAATCTTGTTTCCCCATACAAACTTTGGACCCCCGTTTTAACCCTTTAGAGGTGGAATTTTAAAAAATCCTTTCTTATTCCTTGTCTACATTACCAAGGAAAGCTCTGTGCAAAATTTCAGCTTTCTAGGTCCAAGGGTTTGGGCTGTGCGTTGATGAGTCAGTGAATGAGTGAGTCAGTCAGGACTTCTCTTTATATATATATGATGATAAATAAATGAACAGTATTAATTATAACTACCCCTTAATCAATAAGGTCACGTGGTACGTCCGGTCGCTCGGCTATAAATTTGTATGCGCATTGTTACTTTGGGGGTACTGTACCTCGAAATCTTTCACGAACAAAAGACATCAACGCGTTGCGTCATGATAAATGCGCTGCACTTTTTAGGGTTCCGTCGAAACTGTGGACCTGTAAATAACTTTGTGATAAAAATGCCTACTGATGAATTATAAGAGATAAACTACAAGAAAGAATTAGCGTGAAATATTTAAAGTTTTAAATTAACATTATATTTATAGTTTTCTTTATAAAAAATACATCGTCATGACATGAATCCTTGAGGGGTGGCAGAGATGTTTCCGAGTATGAACGGTGAAATTCAAGTTACAGTCGACCTTTGTACATTCATGTTTGACCGACGACTTTTACATTCCAGCGTGATGGGTGGTGAGCCTTTTCGTCGTGCTTCGGTTACTGTATATATACGTTTTAACGTGCTTTTAAAAGTACCCACGTAGACCGAACAAAAACGTGCCCCTACGGGATTCAAACCCATGGCCACCCCATTAGTAACAACTAGACTACAGAGGCGGTCTAAGAGCACTATAAACATCCGCATGAGGCAGCCCGAATTGCCATATCTCGAACTCTTAAGAGGATGGCATACCTTAGCAACTTTTTTTATTACCCGTTGGAAGAACGGGCGGCCATTGGTGTGGGACGCGACCTGTGTAGATACACTGGCCCCATCCCGCATCAATGCGACCTCAACTAGGGCTGGCGCGGCAGCAGCTGCAGCAGAGGCCTCCAAGAGACGCACATATGCAGCTTTAGGGGATGGCTACATATTTGTGCCTTTTGGGGTAGAAACTCTTGGGCCATGGGGACCAGAAGCGCGACGACTTTTCCAAGAAATTTCCTCGCGCCTGGTCGACGCTTCTGGTGATCGGCGGGCTGGGGCCTACCTCGGACAGCGGATTAGCCTCGCAATCCAACGAGGTAACGCCACCAGCCTGCAGCAGCGCTTTAAACAATATTTTTTATTTAATTTAGTCTATTTTTAATTTTATATTCTTTGTAGTTAGTGTATATTTTAAGTATTATTTATGTTATTTAAGTTTCTTGTTAGTAAAATTATTTCAATTCATTTAAGTAACATCGCTTCATATTTCTTATTTTATAAAAAAGAATCAAGTTGATTTCTTAACGGCGTTTTTGAAACGAACGTTTGAAAACCAAAAAAAAAGGGAGGGAAACATTTTTTTTTTGACAAAGTATAAAATCTTAAAACATTTCTTATAGGTGGAATCCCTAGATAAAAGATCGATAAATCAAATGTGTTTTCTTCAATGTGAGGAGAGACCTTGTTTTTTCCAATGAACCCTTGAAAACCTGGTGTTGTTGATGTTTTAGCGTCAGGTGTCCCGTTAAAGAAACATCACTGTCTTTCCCTTTGCGCTCGACGACAATTCTCTGCTGCAATTATCCTAAGGAGCATTTGCACCGGGATGTACAACTTCACAGACCTGCTAGATTCGATTAATTTTTGTGAGCCAACTTTACCTTGTCGCAGTACTAGACCGAAGCATACATATTTTCTACGCTGAATCAGAAGAAACGCTAGTAATGGGGCTCCAGTATACAGAATGTGCAAATTATTTTATGAAAATTTCAATGACATACATCTATTTAACTGTTCATATAATCGATACAGAAACGGATTGAAGAAAGCACTCTACAATAATGTCAAACAATAATGTAACACAGGTGGTAGAGCTGATGCCGGGCTCGACTGTGGAGGTACCACCATCTTACTTGGAGACCCCCTCGAAGTAATTCGAGGGAGAGTAAGAGGACACCTCACAGGCAAAAAAACAGGAGACCCACCATGCCTGAGACCGATGGATGGCGGTATATCCATCCCTAATAGCCAGGCTTTATATGGAACAGACTGGTGACGGGCAGCGGCGTCACTGGTGCGAGGGTTCCGGCACCGCGCTCACCAACCCGCCTGCCCCGCGTGTGTGAGTATGGGCAATTCTTCCAGGATGACCGCTGGGAGTGGCAAAGTCCTGGAAAGCCTTATGTCCAGCAGTGGACGAACTAGGCTGATGGATGGAATAATGTAACTTATCAAAGTTTAACTACATAAAAATACAAAAGTCTGACTGAACTATACACACATTACACACAACCTAAACATTAAACGTAAAACTAACATGCACATGCACACAACTTGGGTTAGTAAAATAGTTTATATGATTGATAACTAGTATATGATAAATAATATGATAAATATAATAAATAGTTGTATGATTGATAGTTAAACTATTGATTTTATCCTTATTTATCTCATATTTGCGTCTATCTAAAAATATTAATGTATTAGTGAGTATGTTGAGGAAACTGATATACATATATAAGGTTAGATAATATTAGTTGGCGAAACTCAAAATTCGAGATTCGCAACTTTTTTTTCTCTTCCTCCCATACCAATTGCCCCGATTAGCTGACTGGTCCAATATGGAAAGGTGAAAACAAATTTTAAGAATTTCGCTTAGCTCCCATACAAACAATTGTTCATATAGACTTGTACTACCTATGTTTTTAGTTTTGCCAACTAATATTATTTAATATTGCTATACATAACAATCTGTATTAGTTCTACCTTACAATATCTATACCATTTTCTGTTTTTACTCCGTCTTCCAATAGATAAATTTTGCCCGCGGCTTTGCCCGCGCTGATCTAGGTTGCATTTTTCCGAGATAAAAGTAGCCTATGTCACTCTCCGGCTCATAAACTATCTCTGTGCAAAAATCACGTCGATCCGTTGCTCCGTTGCTGCGTGAAAGAAGGGCAAACCAACAAACTAACAAACCAACAAACTAACAAACCAACAAACTAACAAACCAACAAACTAACAAACCAACAAACTAACAAACCAACAAACTAACAAACCAAGAAACAAACAAACCAACAAACTAACAAACTAACAAACCAACAAACTAACAAACGAACAAACTAACAAACCAACAAACCAACAAACCAACAAACTAACAAACCAACAAACTAACAAACCAACAAACTAACAAACGAACAAACGAACAAACGAACAAACTAACAAACCAACAAACTAACAAACCAACAAACTAACAAACCAACAAACTAACAAACCAATAAACACACTTTCGCATTCATAATAGGGGTACGGATTACAGATAGCAATGAAAATTAATGAATTTACAGCCTGGTTTTTTAAATATTTGTTTACTAAAAATTTGTTTCTTATTGATTTCTAGTTTGTAATAATAATACTAACTCTAATAATAATTCGAGTAAAAGATAAATGTAGGTGTAAACCTACTTTTAATCAAGGATTTTAAAAGAAAGAACATTAAATTAAGGCGATATGTAAAAAAAATCGGGTTAATAATAAAAGAAACTTCTGTGTATTTCATGAAATACACAGAATGTTATAATCAGTTTCTGGTATATGCATTTTGACTATATAATCTAGGGTTTTGTTTTTGGAAAATATGTTTGGATAAACTTTCCTCGATAGATATAGTTGTTGAAATGAGGTATTCTAACACACTTTTTCTCCTCGTTTGACGAGTAGCAGCTATGTACAGAACTCAAACATATTTTATTAGATAGGTTTTGAACAATATCTAGATTTAAGATTTTGGAAATGTTGCTAGTTAGTTTAGTTTTTAATAAAAATATAAAACCATTTTTTTTCCCTTTTTGCCCTGAATCCGCCCCTCCCGCACTACGCGTTTTTTCGCTTGGAGTGACAGTGACAAAAATAAAATTCGCATAGCCTCTTAAAATATTTTCTTCGGCACCAAGAACGATTTCTTGATAAAAATCCCGTTTCTGGTAAATCATTTAAAAGTAGATCCATACATTAATGGGACCCGTAGATTGTCAACATATACATACATAAATGATATGTAAGTATACTTGTCAGATTTTAAATTCTATGTACCATCGGGGAAAGTTCTGAAAGCACACTCTTTGCTCTTATTACAATCGCAATAAGAGCGGAAAGTGAGTCTGCTTATTTCCTCGATTTTATGTTTACTTGTCAGATTTTAAATTTCTTCATTATAAGTGCATTTACACTTGACACTGTCAGAGAACGTGATCAGGTTTCAAAGTATTTTAAGACAAAAGGAACCGACAAACCTTTTTTTAAATTTCAATATAGGTATATCTAAACTTTAAGATATCATTAAGGGTGCATATAATGTCCGATTGAGCAATTCTATGGTGTTCCTTTTTTATTCAAAATAAGGGGGGCTATTCCGGAGAAACAGTCGAAGCTAGACTTCTAAAACTCGATCTAAAAATGTATGGAGTTCGATAAGACTAATTCTACAGACTGGGAATTGCCCCCCTTAGCCGTTGCTTTTACGACAGTCAAGAAACCCGCGCTCACATAAAGGTGAGTTTTTATTAAACAATTCTGCTTCTAGTTGGAATTATTAAAATATACATTTGCGAGGCCATTTGTTCACTATTTTTTTATACAATCAAGGCTGTATGATTAGAGGAAAGCTCTTTAAAACGAGAAAAACATAAAATTTTGCGAAAAATTCGCATTTAATTTTCTATTCAAATTCAAGTTTAATTAGTTTAATTGTAAAATAGGCACGAATAATAGACTTTTTACAAGTCAGAATAAGGTAAAAATAAATATATTAAAAAGCAATTAAAATTAGGCTTACTTAAATTAAATAAAGTAAGAAATAGGTACAGGAAAACATACTCGTAACATTATATGTATATAAATATCGAGACACACTTATCACCTAATTACACCTACATTATTTTGATTAAAATGATTAACCAAGTTACGAAATGTGACATGTCATTTGAAGTTGTGCAGTTGACATTATATGGTCCCTTAAATCGTGAGAACGATTTTGTCTATTCAAAAGAAAATAAAACCAGTCAAGTGCGAGTACGACTCGGGCCTTGAGAGTTACGTGTATATCGTTTAAAAGACAAACAGTGGAATCACTTGCGGTTATGTTATACCAACTTAACTTGACACTTAAGATCTACACAATTCTATGTATCTAAAGGGTGTATTTATGTTGATCATCTAAAACTTCTTAAATAATTAAATATATTTAGTTCTCAGATTTTCTCCTATACCTACGTGTGCTATAAGACCTACCTATGAACGAAATTTAAAGTTTCTAAGTCAGCTGGAAGTGCCCTAGGTTTTCGTAGTGAGCAAATTTGTATTATAGTAGTTTATGCTACTAGGGCGAAAAGGAATAAACTACGAGGACGATTTAAAAGACGAGCGTAGCGATTGTTTTAAACGTAACCGAGTAATTTATTGCCTTTACGCCCGTGTATCATACTACGTTTTTTAATGCATAGTGTGAGGAAATGAAAACAAATATAATCTTGTGAACTTTAAATTATAATTGGCTCAGAAGGACTGTATCCAGAGCCGTTAAACAGTGGAAAAAAAAGTATATCATCTATGGTACACAGGAAAGGTTGCAGGTTAGCCAACCATAGTAAATAAATAAAAAAAAAAAATAATAATAAAGCCCTAGGGCAAAATAATCGACTTTTTGTTCGGTTTTGATGCATAAAAAGTGGGCCTTTACGAGCACATGCATTGAAAAATTAATTATGTAAAGGGTATAGGACTGTATAGACTTCTGTAGAAGGTATCAGTTTCAATTTGATGTCTGACACGGGGCCTGAGCAAAAGGGTCTCGACAGACGGACAGACAGACGGACAACAAAGTGAACTTATATTCCGAACTTATTAGTGAATGGGTTCCGTTTTTGCAGGCAGTCATAATTTTGTAATTTCTGTTTAAATTATTTAAGTATATACCTACTTAAATGGTGCGGAACTTTCGGGGCGCGAGTCCTA
This sequence comes from Ypsolopha sequella, assembly GCA_934047225.1. Classification (NCBI taxonomy): domain Eukaryota; kingdom Metazoa; phylum Arthropoda; class Insecta; order Lepidoptera; family Ypsolophidae; genus Ypsolopha; species Ypsolopha sequella. The sequence continues at coordinate 24,421,295 of OW203997.1, forward strand.
CTCGCACTTGACCGGTTCTTCTGGTTTTAAACGAAAAAGCGTATAGTTTTTCGAAAAAGCAGTTTTGCGCTACCATACAGATGAAGTTACCTATGCAGGCAGGCAAGCAGGTTATGTGGCAGGCAAATTGTAAAATTCTGCCATTACAAACGGCGGTGTCATCAGTTTCTGTATGCTCGCTGTTTTGCTGTTTGCCGTTCGGCAAAATGAAAAATGACCGCCGTTTGTAAAATGACAAAATATGTGCGACGAAGAGCATTGTAGATTTACATGTAAGTACGTATTGGTAGCGAGTGAAGTGGAGCGGAGCGAGGCGATCCTATATATACTTCTAACAGAGGCAAATTAGAAAATGCCGAATTCTACTATTCGATGAAGATTCGTCATATAGAAATGTAGCAAGTGTTTAGAAACTGATGATGCCGTTTGTAAACGGCGGAATTTGATTATTTGCCTGCGACACATAATATACTAAATACTAACACGTAATTACACACCAGAAGGGCTAATCTGGCACGTGCAAAAAAATTGCGAAGAGAGATTTCGAGTGACATAAAAATGGTTTTTCTGAACGTGTTTCGATTTTTTTCGTTTGAAAACCTATGGTACGTATTCCTTACATTTTGTAGTCACCGTCTGACATATTATACATAGTCAATCAGATTTACATCGCATGGTATTTTTATGGATATTTTTAGTGAAACAGTGCCAGAATTGCCGTCAAGGTACCATATTTTCGATGGAATGACGCGGTAGATCAGTTAATTATTTTAGTTATCATTAATGGACCCAGGAACCAGTTTGTTGTGGACGTGATATGTATCAAGGTCACCACTTTAGTGGTAACACTCAGTTTAGGTTCCTGCTATTATTGATGCAATATGACGCCTAAGGAAAAGTTTTGTTATTTATGTGGTACATTTCCGTGACATCTGTTTTTCTCAGGCTTGTCATAAAATATTATGATGAATGTGAATGGTAATCTATCTTCGTAATGCGTCCTATGTAATAAACATACAAGTGATTTTGTACTGTAGTATAGTTTTATGTTTGACTAGCCTTTGCCCGTGGCCTCGCTCGCGTGGAAGCGTCTCGTCTTTTAATTATAGACAGTTTTTGGCTTGGCGGTTATTTTATCACTTCTTCATAATAATGTGTATCACGATGTTAAGGGGGTACGATTCGTATCCTCTACGACAGCGTTTCTTAACCTGTGGTCCGCGGACCCGTGGCGGTCCGCGAGTATATGTATGGGGCATAGGGGTCCGCAGGCTCATCTCTGGAATTTTTTTTTTGGTTAAAAAAGTATTTTTTATTTGTGTTTGTAGTGCTAAAATAAATGAACCGAGTTTTATTGCTGTTTTCATTATTAAGGGGGTCCTTGCATGATAACTGTGCTTGATTTCCTAGGGGTACGTAGCTGTAAAAGACTAAGAAACTCTGCTCTACGAAACGCACAACTCAAGATGGTTCTTCTTATTTTTGAATTACAGATACGTTCAACAACTTATAATTCATTAAAAAACAAATACATTAGTTTACAACTACCATTTAGATATTTAGTTACGTACAAACAACTAAACGACATTTGCAGTACCATCCGTCATGGACAAGTAATTAGAAACAATAAAGAAATGAGGTAAAAATCAAAGTTATTAACGTGTTAACGTCATCAATTTCAAATTATTTATGGTAGGTGGTAGAGCTGATGCCGGGCTCGACTGTGGAGGTATCACCATCTTACTTGGAGACCCCCTCGATGTAATTCGGGGGAGAGTAAGAGGACAGCTCACAGGCAAAAAACCAGGAGGCCCACCATGCCTGGGACCGATGGATGGCGGTATATCCATCCCTTATAGCCGGGCGTTATATGGAACAGACTGGTGACGGACAGCAGCGTCACTGGTGCGAGGGTTCCGGCATCGCGCTCACCAACCCGCCTGCCCAGCGAGTGTGAGTATGGGCAATTCTTCCAGGATGCCCGCCGGGAGTGGCAAAGTCCTGGAAAGGCTTATGTCCAGCAGTGGACGAACTAGGCTGATGGATGGATGGATGATGTAAAATTATGTTTGGTTTACTAAATTTCTTAAAAACACTTTTTTCCATTCTCGTACGGTCCAGTTAAGATATTTCTTTGCAAATAATAATCGCTTCGCTCGGTGTTGCTTGGTAAGAAGCGGTACCTTTTGAAAAACCCTCCCAAACAATTTAGCTTCCACTAATCTGCGGCGTACCAGTTTCGAGGAATTGTTCCTTGGGTCATCAGGTGAAAAAACTTCATTTCTAATCTCGTTTTATATAAATCATGAATTATCCTCAAGTTTCATTTAATTCTATACTCGTTGAAGCCTTTAAACGGGTCCTGTTCAGCTACACGTATTATTTGCAAATCTTCCCGGGGAGACGTTTTCCTTGGACGAGCCTTTCTAACAACACTTTTAGTAGTTCCGTTTCTTTTATAATGAGCAATAGCGTTGAAAACTTTCATTACAGAACATTCTAGATGATTAGTAATTATTCTATAGGTATAAGTCCACTTTAGATCTAAATGTAATTTAGCAGTTAATTGCCTAGTTGACTCGTTACAACTCTTCTTTTTACCCATTTTTATTATTATTATTTCGAGTATTTTATTTTTATCAGGTTTCTTTTAGTAGTATAAATCCATTTATTAATATTTAATTATTATTCAAGTAATTCCAAATTGACGTTTAATTGCCGCCGAAGCTACGGAAAAACCTCAGACCAACAAACCAATAGACAAAATCCAATTAAGCAGAAACCTAGGATGGTAAAGCTATGCTACTTTCACATAATTAGACATAGCAGTATTTTTGTCAGTACGTTGATTTCAAGCCGACTACAGCCCTATCTTTCAAACGCTTGCAACTAGGCATGTACCGGACTACCGGTTTACAGACTTTATCGATATCGATTTGGATAAAAAAAAGCCTAATAATACTTGTTGTACAGTTAAAGAACTAGATTATCATAGTATTTTGTGCAACTGTAACATAATTTAAGTCATTGGGACACGAGTGCTTGTTAACGAAACTAACTAAGTGAGTTTTGTAATAGTTTTGCACAAGTGTCGAAATGTCTATTTATGTTCAGTTGGACACAATACTTATCAAAAATATCGTATTTTAATCATATTTTCAACTAACAATTTCACGGAAAATGAGAAGAACACTCGTTCATGAATCCCGAGTTCATCGACCGGTAATGCTGCCTTGAGTACCAATTAGAAGCAACTAGGATAGGCGTGGCTTGAGAAATAAGGTCGGGACTTATTTCTCGTCGCTGTTGTTGATTGGCTCTCTAGCGGTGTTGCAGTAAATTGGGAACCTTAAGTAAAATAAGCTGAATCAATACTTCATATTAGCACAAAATCAGTAAAATTACCGACAACTGTTTTGACTTCACTAATAACCTCAAAACGGATTTAATTATTTTAATGATTTTAGGATTTACTTTTATTCTAAAAGCTAAACCGTAAAAAGACGTTTTTTTTTATTTCAAAAATGGAAAGAACCACCCAACTAACACACAAGCTGCTTTATTCGCTTCTGTAAATCCTCTTGGACGCAAAAGAGGGTTATAAAAGCGGTGAAATTTACTTGTAGACATAGAAAAACGTTAGCTAATGCTCTCAGCAATTGTTGAAGCTTTGAGGTGCAGAAAAGAGTTAGTAAATGCTATTTTAGCGATTTACAACTCCAATAGGCAGTAATAGTATGCTTAGGAAATATAAAAGTGTAATCATAACGCCAATGTATGGCAGCCGTATATCCGATATTACTAACTCCGATACAAGAATTAAGCACGTACAGTTGAGTTTAGATACTCTCGTAGAGTTACATAATGCTTAAATGGAGTCTATTAGAGTTTATGTTCTCTTAATTCAGTTAGAATTTGCCATTTTAGACCAGTGACACAAGAGCGATTTATATTTCTATTATACGTGACATCGCCGTATAGGTGCGAGTAGGACTCGTGCCTTGAGTGTTCCGTACACACTTTATCAATGAAATTCATGTTTTTTGTTAAATTAGCTTTTCAAATAATTTGTAATAGTTTAAAATAATAATAATAATAATATGATGATGATGATGATGATGATGATGATGATGATGATGATGATGATGATGATGATGATGATGATGAAGATGATGATGATGATGATGATTATGATGATGATGATGATGATGATTATGATGATGATGATGATGATGATGATGATGATGATGATGATGATGATGATGATGATGATGATGATGATGATGATGATGATGATGATGATGATGATACGATACGATACGATACGATACGATACGATACGGTACGATACGGTACGATAAGATACGGTACGGTACGGTTCGGTATGGTACGGTACGGCACGGTACGATATGATACGGTACGGTACGGTTCGGTATGGTACGGTACGGTACGGTACGATAAGATACTGTACGGTACGGTACGGTTCGGTATGGTACGGTACGGCAATGTACGATATGATACGATACGATACGACATGGTACGGTACGGTACGGTACGAAGAAGTACGGTACGGTACGGTACGGTACGGTACGGTACGTTACGGTACGGTACGGTACGGCACGATACGGTACGGTACGGTACGGTACGATACAAAAAGTACGGTACGGTACGGTACGGTACGGTACGGGACGGTACGGTACGGTACGATACGGTACGATATGATACGATACGATATGACGTGGTACGGTACGAAGAAGTACGGTACGGTACGGGTACGGTTCGGTACGGTACGGTACGGTTCGGTACGGTACGGTACAATACGGTACGATATGATACGATACTATACGACATGGTACGGTACGGTACGGTACGGTACGAAGAAGTACGGTATGGTACGATACGATACGGTACGGTACGATACGGTACGGTACGATACGGTACGGTACGGTAGTACGGTACGATACGATACGTAATATAACCGACACCGACCCGAAATATATAGATGAGATAACAGTATTTATATTTAAATTATCATGTCTATCAGTACCTATTATTTATATTTATAAAACAAAAAACATTAAAAGCTTTTATAGTGTATTTCATTTTTAACCATTATATATTTGCTACCGTACCCTAAAATTTTATGATCGATTGCTATCAAGGCCATGATTTGGCTTTATACACCGCTATCATATTGCTCTAAAACTTAGTCACCTACTTTCTACGTCCTAACGACGTATGAAATGCTCAGAGAAGTTACATACTCCTAAGAAATATTCCGCCATTGTTATTTTTATTTTGTTGAATTGGTTCATCGAAATTATCGTTTCGTTACAGATATTGACGACAAAGAATGAAAGAATTTTTAAAAAGAATGAAGGAGTACTACATTGCTGCAGTTGCAGCCGATAATTTAGAAAATAAACGAAATATCTAACCTAACCTCTTTGCACATTTCTCTAATTTTCAATCTTCTTTCACATTATTAGGAAGGCGTATTAAAAACGAAGTGGAAAACTATATATAGAATACCAGTAAAATTATCTTCGTAAGGAAATTTCACTCACAACACACATAATACTATACCATGGAAAAAATAACATCCAATTTATTTGCGTCGCATATCGTTCACTTTATTTGTATCTTACACCATTTTAGGTTAAGTTTTCAAATGAAAGAGTTCGCAAATTAAACATTTCAAGGAAAAAAAGAGATGGAACATGACTCAAATCGCAAATAGAAATACAAGGTAGTTAGTGGACTCCCAATGACGTATAAATCGCTCTTGTATTGCGTTTTGGACTCCTCAGTGTGTATAAATCGCTATTGTAACCCTCTTATATTGACGAAATCGCAAATAGAAATTAAAGGTAGTTAGTGGACCCCGAATGACGTATGAATCGCTCTTGTATCGCTTTTTAAGCCCCTCGGTGTGTATGAATCGCTATTGTAACCCTCTTGTATTGACGAATGCCGCTTAATTTGTGCCCAAATGGACATATAGCGAAGGTATATCGGGAATATATCCGGATATAAAGCCAGTTCGTATTTCATCAATACTTAACGGCTTACGCTCTATCGCTCATGTATTTCTCAGTTTGGTTAGTTGGGCATGAATGGATCCTGTTTCTAATTAGTTGCCCAAGCGGCCAGTAATAGAAATTCAACTATCATGGTATTTAAACTCTTTTAATAATTAAAGATAGAACAGATTTCTTTTTTTTATATTTAATGACGTTTTTAACTCATTGGCATTTTCTGGCATAGTTAATAGATTTAATCTATATATTTTTTACCATTCTGTGTTTACCTTAGTTTTATGTACTGTTTATGTCCACCACTATATACAGGATGGAAAAAGTTAAAGGGCCCTGGAGGGAAACTACCTTAAATCCTTTAGTTAGCTCATTTTATTGAAAGGAAACATTCCTTTATTTTTTAAAAGAAACAAAACTGCATTCGAAGATATTCTGAAATTCGCTTGTCTCACCCGGGAATTGAACCAACAAAAAGTACTAGGTATTGTTAATAAAGAACTTGTAATAAATATTCAATTTCATGGGTATCTCGTACAACAGATGAGTGTAAGACTAAATGTTTATTAAACAAATTTTATCCTAAATAATAATCCTACCGATTCGTATAATAAAATAGCGAGGGTCTATTTTTTTTATTTTTAGTTGGTTCAGTTCCCGGGTGAGACAAGCAAATTTTAGAAGATCTTTGAATGCAGTTTTGTTTCTTTTAAAAAATAACGGAATGTTTCCTTTCAGTAAAATGAGCTAACTAAAATATTTAAGGTAGTTCCTCTCCAGGGCCCTTAAACTTTTTCTACCCTGTATATATACATAACATTCAGACAGACAAACAGATAGTTCAAACCAGTACACCCACGTTTCACCGACGATTATTACGTCCTTGCGTGATGGATGATGAGTCTTATTTATAGCCATACTTCAGCACAATATGGACCAGACGAAGGAAAAATATGCCCGTCTGGATTTGAACCCGTGGCCTCCGTATTAGTGGTAGAAACATTAGGAACCACAGAGATGGCCTACAGTTTTTAGAGTTCCGTACTCAAAGGATGCCAAACGGGACCTTTTACTAAGCCTCCGCTAGTGTCTGTCCGTCCGTCCGTCTGTCTGTCTGTCTGTCTGTCACAGCAGGGAGGTCTACAGCTTCAGCAGTTATAGGTAGCCAGTTGAAATCTTCACACAATACATTTTATTATGGCTTCTATTACGACAGATAATAATAAAAAAAAAACCAAGGGACCCCCTATACAGAAATACCTGGAAAAAGTAGCATTTTCAACGTTGTCATGTCCCTCCCAGATCTCCGAAACGAGTGGGATGAAAAATATAAAAAAAATCAAGATAAAAAATGTCAACAAAAGTTGACATTTTTTATCTTGATTTTTTTTATATTTTTTATTTTGTTTTGTCAACAAAAGTCAAACAGTTGTACATTTTTTTCTAAAATTTATAAATTAGAAGAACCACGCAAAAGAAAAGAATTTTTAGCGGAATATATCTTAGAAATATCTAAATTCATCGATAGCATATATGGAAGCCATTAGTTGACGTGAGGAAGGTGGAAGAAACATACCAAAAACAGAGCGAATGTTGAACTGCATCAACCTCTGGACCGTTTTTCAAGATTTTATAAAGAAGTGAGTTTCAAAGATTGCTGGTGAAATTCATGTTATGTCGTGATCAAGAAAGACATGAAGGCTTTTTGGTGTGCAAAAATTTTTAGCAAAGAGACACATTTTATCGTTTTGTTCAGTTACTTTCTTTTCTCCTCTTTTATTGAATGCCCGTGTTGTTTTTAAAATATTTTAGTGGTAAATCTTTTGATAGGCTTAGAATTTCATAGGTAAGTTTATTTGTACGCCAGTTATAATTATCTTTATCCTCTTTTACCTTTTCTTTTTTAATTTTATCATGCTCCTACCTCGACGTGTATCCTTCTAGATTTAATTTACCGTATTTTATAGTTTTATTTATAAGTTATTTGGATTATGTCCCAGTCGCAGACCGCCGTCGCATCCACGAGTGCCGACAAACTTAGCCAGGAAACGTCGGCTGGAGATCACATACAGTGTCCACATTGCCCACACACCAATCTGTTTAAGAGTACAAGAGGTCTTAAAATCCACATTGGCAGAAAACACAAGCCAAACACGAGCAATGACAATAGCAGTACCGCCCTCATTCCATCTTCAGATTCTTCAGCAAGTATATCTACACAACCTTTTTGGAAATTATTAAGTTCTTATAAGAAAAACCTACCGCTAGTAAAGCGTATTCCTCGAGGTGCGCGCAACACAGTCGCTGCGTCTCTTTCGACCTGCATCCGTAATACAATAAACAATAACGACAAGTCCAGCTGGGAAAATCTTCTATCATTCCCTTATCAGACACTGCATGTGACAAAAGACAAAGACAGCGGCTCATTGACATATAAAATCAAGCAGAATTGTACAAATCGTTGCAAGCCAGATATACCTGTTAAAAAAAAAAAGGCTCATCATAACCCCCCAGATAATATATGCAAGAAAGTGGAAACGAAAGTTGGGGAGGGTGATATCAGAGGAGCCGCTCAGCTCTTATTCTCCACCGACGTAATAGCCACCGAAACACCGGAAACCCTCTCGGCCCTTCAGTCAAAACATCCATCTCCAGCATCAACAACACGGCTCCCTGATCCACCCCATCCTTCTGATCCTACACCTCAGGCAACTGTTGATGACACACTGGCTGCGATCATGTCTTTTAAGAAAGGCTCGGCCGGTGGCCTCGACGGTCTATCGCCGCAACACTTAAAAGACCTTGTCTGTGGCACCATAGGCGATACCGGTCGAACTCTTTTGGCAGACCTGACGGAACTTGTAAATTTAATGTTATCAGGAAAGGTTTGTGAAACTATTATTAACACCCTATATGGCGCAAATCTCTGCGCACTAAGAAAGAAGGATGGGGGAATCAGGCCCATAGCCGTTGGCAACACCATTCGCCGTATTGCTTCGAAAATCTGCTGCCGGCACTTATTACCTATATTTACAAATACATTTCAGCCTATTCAACTAGGCTACGGCAGCAATGGAGGCTGTGAGGCTGCTGTACATGCAGCCCGCACATTCCTCGAACACGGCGGTGGTGAAGTGATGCTGAAGGTGGACGTGAGGAATGCATTCAACTCGATCAACAGGGGCGCCTTGTTAGCCCAAGTCAAAGAAGTTACCCCCCAAATTTACAAGTATGTACATCAGTGTTATAGCACCCCATCAAATCTGCTATATCATGAACATCTTATTCATTCTGCCGTTGGATGTCAGCAAGGCGACCCTCTTGGCCCGGCGATTTTCAGTTTGGCCATACACCCAATTATTTCGACCCTAAATTCGAAATTCAACGTTTGGTACCTGGATGATGGCACGATTGGAGGCGAAGCGGCTACGGTTCTAAGAGATCTCAACATTCTTATTACCGAATTCGAATCCATCGGTTTATCACTAAATTTTTCCAAATGTGAACTTTATATTAATGAATCGATTCAGGCCCAAGAAAAAGAAAATATCTTATCTAAATTTAACAGTCTAGCCGCTAATATAAAAAATGTAAACAGAGAAACGCTCCGCCTCTTAGGAGCGCCCATTTTTAACGAATCAATCTCTGAATATGTGGAGGACCAAGTAAAAAAATTCAAAGAGTCATCCGGGCGCCTGACTGAGATCAGTCCACATATGGCGCTTTTCATAATCAGATACTGCTTATTTGTACCAAAATTTACTTACGTTCTCCGATGTGCCCCTCTGTGGAAATCCGAAAATCTGACGAACAGTTTGGACGAACTAATAAAAGACACATTATCCAAAATTCTAAATTGCACATTGGATGAGCGTACCTGGACCCAGGCCACCCTACCAGTCAGGATGGGAGGCCTAGGTATACGTAAAATTTCTAGTGTTGCACTCCCGGCCTTCCTGTCCTCGGCTCATAGCACTCGCGACCTCTACGGTACTATAATAAACCCGTCACTTGGTGATGTTGAAGTCGCAGGCTTGGCCGAGGCCAGGAATGCCTGGATGAATTCCTCACCAAATCTAATTCCTCCAGCTAATCCAAAATTACAAAGGTTATGGGATGAGCCCTTGTGCAAACAAGTTCAAACACAGCTCCTTGAAACTTCTCCCAACATCGCTGACAGGGCTCGTCTCTTAGCCACTAGCACACCAGAGTCGGGTTACTGGCTGAATGCGTTGCCTTCACCAAACATCGGCACTCTGTTGGATAGGACAACTTTAACTTTGGCCGTAAGCCTGCGACTGGGTACAAAAACAAACCAACCTCATCGCTGCCGCTGTGGGGAGAGCGTCGACCCACTTGGTCACCACGGTCTGTCTTGCCAATTCAGCGCCGGCCGCCTCGCGCGTCACGCTAATCTGAACGACATCATCCGCCGGGCCCTTGCCAGCTGTAGCGTCCCAGCTACTACAGAACCGTACGGGCTCTCTCGGGACGACGGGAAGAGGCCCGACGGAATGACATTGATGCCGTGGAAATGTGGCAGGTCTTTGGTGTGGGATGCGACTTGTGTTGATACACTAGCCTCATCCTACTTACCAACGACCTGCTCGAAGGCGGGCGCCGCGGCGGAAGGAGCTGAAAAAAAGAAGCGGCGCAGATATGTAGCCCTGAGTACGGACTATATGTTTGCGCCCTTCGGCGTTGAGACACTCGGACCGTGGGGACCGAGTGCACATTCTTTATATAAAGATCTATCAAAACGCCTGGTCGATGCCTCCGGGGACCCTCGGGCTGGGGCTTACCTCGGCCAGAGAATCAGTCTGGCCATACAACGAGGTAACGCTGCCAGCCTGCTAGGTACTCTCCCGCACGACGGCAGCGACCTTGATAGAATTTTTTATTTAGTTTAATTTTAAATATTATTTAGTTTTAATTTTATAATTTTTTATTGTTATGTATTCGATTTGTTGTGTAATAAATAAATAAATTATAGATAATAAGTAATTATGTAAGTAATACAGGAAAAATATAGCGGTTAAGGTATTGAGGTTCCGTAATCAGTGGGAACAGCGAATTGTCTAGGCGCTACCATTTTAGCGGCTTGTTTTTATCGCCTCAATGATAGGGTGGCATCTACACATGTTGTTGTTATTTACCATATATTTTTAGGGTTCCGTACTCGTATTGCGTGGTGGTACGGAACCCTTTTTTTGTGAGTCCGACTCACTATTGCTCAAATTTTAAAAATAAGCATTCATTCCATGGGCGCAGTGTCGCCATTTGCTTTTGTTCGTATTGTCATAGTATGGTATTGCCTTGTTGTCTTGCCGACTCTTTGTTTTTACGCGACAGCCCAAAAAAAATGTTTTATGTTTTCAGGGTTCATGTATGTATGTAAATATGATTTATATAAAAACGGCTCACCTCAATACGTGTTATGGTCGGGAAAGCCGACCAGTTTAAGCAGATTTAGACTGCCTTCATCTGGGCGAGTGAAGACGTTTACGCGACGACGTTACGCCTCACACATGAGGGCTTGGACCGATTTCGATGTGTATGGTATAGTTATATATATATATATATATATTTTAATATATATATATATATATGGGCAGGCAAACACTACAGAAACATCTCCTTGTCTAACAAACTCCAGCTTAGACCAATTGTTGGGCGACTTCCTATCTCTGAATAATTTATCTCAATTTAACGTTGTGAAAAATAGTAAAGATAAAATTCTGGACTTAGTACTTTGTAATGTCACGACTATAAATACAAAAATTTCTGATCCTCTTTCCAAGGTTGATGAACTCCATCCTCCCCTTCTCGTTACAATGAATTTTCCTGTAATCAATTATCTAAAGAAAAAGAGTGCTTTAAAATAAAATTTTCACAAAACAGACTACTCTGTAATAAACCGTGAATTAAATGCATTTGATTGGCGAACACATTTAACTTTATTTTCAGGTGTTGACGATATGGTAGATGAATTTTATCGAATATTAAACAGTATTATCAGCAAGCATGTTCCACCTTCTAAACTAAAAAATTATAAATATCCTGTGTGGTACTCTCACAACCTCATTAAATTATTAAAGGAGAAGGAAAAATTCCGGCAAAAATATAGGAAATATAAAAACCCATTAGACCATTCTGATTTCATTGAAGCAAGAGCAAGATGTCATAATCTGATCAGGGATTGCTACGCATCTTATCTTAAGTCAATTGAAAGCTCAATCTCCAGCCACAATATCAAGGCGTTCTGGTCTTTTGTAAAATCTAAACGAAAAAGGGCCGAAACCTTGCCCAACATCATGAAACTGAATGGTGTCGAATATTTTGCTCCTTTACCTATATGTAACGCATTTGCCGATCATTTTTCTTCCGTGTTTGATGGTGATCAGACCAATTCTAATTTCCAGGCTCCAAATCCTATTCCAAATTCAAATACATTAGGTTATGTCAAAATAACACCCGAAATTATAGAAAAGGCTATAAAAAAGCTTGATAGAAACCAAGGAGCGGGACCAGATAAATTACCAGCAATTTTTGTAATCAACTGTTCGGAAAGCCTTTCTCAACCCTTAAATATAATTTTTAATAAATCTCTTTCTGACGGGGTGTTTCCCCGGGTATGGAAAATGGCCAATGTGTTGCCTATTCCAAAGGGTGGGAATGCCAATGATATTAAAGACTATCGACCTATATCTATTCTATGCATTCTAGCAAAGGTTTTTGAGTCGCTAATTTGCCTTTTATTGACTGGTCACGTCAAATTACTTCTAACTCCAAACCAGCACGGCTTCCGAAGTAAAAAATCAACTTGTACCAACCTTGCCAGTTTCGTTTCTGATCTTCAAGAGGCTGTTGACGCTGGTATACAGGTTGACGCTGTTTACACTGACATAAGCAAAGCTTTTGATAGGGTAAACCACAGTCTGCTAATCCAGAAGCTTTATAACATTGGTGTATATGGGAATCTTTTGAACTGGTTCTCATCGTATCTCTTTTTAAGAAGTCAAAGGGTCATCGTTTGTGACTATGAGTCCGATACCTTTGCTGCACCATCTGGCGTGCCTCAAGGCTCCCACTTGGGTCCTGTCTTATTTTCTGTATTTATTGATGACCTAGCCCACGAGATACACCATTCCAAGTTCTCGTTCTTTGCCGACGATCTTAAAGTTTATAGGACAATTAAAAATTATGAAGATTCGTCTCTTTTACAAAACGATTTAGATCGAATATCTCAGTGGTCTGTTGCTAATAAATTACTTCTAAACACGAAAAAATGCAAACACATCAAGTTCACCCGAAAAAAGTCCCCACTTTCTACATAAAACCGCATTTCTGGCATTGATCTCGAAGAAGTAAACGAGATAAAAGACTTGGGTGTTATTATTGACAAAAAGTTATCCTTCATTGCTCATATTGACAGTATAACTAAAAGAGCTTTCAGAATGCTTGGATTTATTTGGAGGAATTGCAAAAAATTTAAAACTATAAGTGCCCTCAAAATAACGTATAATGCCACTGTACGGAGCATACTTGAGTATTGCTCAAATATTTGGAATCCCTACTACCGTTCTCATAGGGACAGAATCGAGAAAATCCAAAGACGATTCTTGTATTTTCTTACAGTCCATCAGAAAAAACTCAAAGAAATACGTTCTTATGAAAAACGGTTGGAATTCTTCCAAATAAATTCTCTCGAAAGCCGTCGCTGGATGTCGGACCAGATATTTCTATTTAAAATTTTGAGAGGTTTTGTAGATTGTCCGCAAGTGTTGGAAAATATAAGTTTATCGGTACCACGAAAAAATTCTAGATTAATAAATCGTCGCACACTGGCATTAAAAAAATCTAAAACCAACCTAGGGCATGAGAGTATTGTAAATAGAGTTTGCCGCGCACATAATTTTGTTGTAAAAGATAACAATAGCATAGACATCAACTTTATGTCGTTTAGTTCTTTTAAAAGTTCATTAATTAAGTAATTTTTTGTACGTTTAATATGATTTTGTGATTCTTTTTTTTATTTTTTTCTTTCGTTGTGTTTCGAAATTATTACATTCAATATTTTCTTAATTATAATGTAAATGTATATTAATTATAAGTTTGCTCTTGTTTATTAAACACATATATATATATTATTTCATTATATAAAATTTACATATGTACATATTAAAATTGGTTACATATATATATATATATATATATATATAAATAATTAATGTTTAAACGAGCAGCACTGGTTGGCGGAGGACGAGACGTCTCCAGAGCCGAGACGGGTGCGTCTCTGCTTCCGCCAACCTGCGTCACACGTCACTCCTCTCATTTTTATTGCATGCAGTGTTTACCTATAATTGGAGTTACACTCTATTCCTACTGTACGTTAGATTATATGTATGTTGTTAAGTGTATCATCTGTTGGTAGACCAAATAAATAAATAAATAAATAAATAAATGTCATCCCGGGTGACATAGGGATAGAATAGAATAGAATATAATCATGTTTATTTGGTACATAACATTTACTTTAAATTATAGTTAAACTTAAAATTAGCACAGAATGTACCAAAACGGTCTCCGCTCAGCTTAATGCCATGACAGGGACATGGTGCTGATTTTCAGCGGATGTCTAGTACTTACATTAAACATAAATTTTGGTATATAAAATGTAAAACAATAAAGCCGATTCTGAAGGCTTTAACTTTAGTTTTAGTGCTGTCAAGACTTAAATTTTTCCAAAGTAATTTAGCTTCTGTTCTTCACACTTATGAACTGTTTTGCAACGATGGAAATTTAGTTTTGACAGCACTAAAACTAAAGTTAAAGCCTTCAGAATCGGCTACATTGACTTTATAAATATTGCACCAAAACAAAATACAGTTAGATTTACATTACATATAACTAACATCGACTTACATATAACTAACAATACTAACATCGTTAAGAGACTATGCGAATTTTATTTTTGTCACTGTCACTCCAAGCGAAAACACGCTCAGTGCGAGAGGGGCGGATTCAGGGCGAAAGCGAAAAATGTTAGTTTTATAATTTTTATAAAAAAACTAAAATAGCTAGCAAAATTTCAAATATCAAATCTTTAGATATTGTTGAAACAAACCTAATAAAATATGTTTGAGTTCTGTATATGGTTCCTATTCGTCAAATGAGGAGAAAAAGTGTGTTTGAAGACCTCATTTCAACAATTATTTCTATCGAGGAAAATTTGTCTAAACATGTTTTCCAATTTGAAATCCCTAGATTATAATAGTCAAGATGCATATACCAGAAACTGATTATAATTTTCCGTGTATTTCTGAAATACACAAAAATAAAGCACCTCAATTTTTTACATATCGCCTAAACATTGTTTAATAATAATAACATTGTTTAGGTATTTTGAAAACAACTTAAAACATAAAAAGCAAAGAAAAAAATAATAATCATTGATATAGAAAATCATACTATTACCAATATATAAAGAAATAAAAAATAATAATTGAGATAGAATAAAATACAGGGTGTAAAAAATACCAAAGGGTAACTGGTCAAGTGCAAGTAGAACTTAAACATTACATTATGTAGTTAAATAATTTGAACAGAAATTACAAACTTATCATTACCTACAACTTGTATGAAACAAATCTGCAAAATAAAGTTGGTTGAGTATTCGGGGACGTAACTACATTATAAATCGGCGTTTTAAGTATTTGTTGTTTAAATACAGTTAATACAGCATATAGCACATAATCTAAGGATATTTTTATTTGTACTACAGAGATACTGTTTTGCATACTAAATTTGCCATCAGAAATCCTTCAGCGCAGAAGAGAGCCGGTGGGTTAGGTTAGAAGTTGCGGAACGTATCTATTTTTTTTATGACAACCCAGAAATCCTGTAAAAGCACAGTTATTTAAAGTGCAAGTCAGTATTTTTTTGATGTGCATTTAGTATTTTTGATAGAACACTGCATATAATATCAAAATGTAGCAAAAGGTTAAATAATTTGTAAACAATACTTTTTTCTGATAATATTAACAATATGTTATTCAAAAAATTACTTAGTCTATGGAAATTTGAAATGAAATAACTAAAAATGTTGCATAATTCAAGCTTTTTATGTTGCATATAATCCGGTCTCTAATCATTACTATAATATATATAATATATATATATATTTATGTTTATGTAGTTTATTACACATTATGTATATTTATAGATTGTATTTATAGTAAGTATTGATATAAATATTTATTTTGTTATTAAACTTGTATAATTCTTTGTATGTTCTTCTTCTCTGTGTACACGTGTATGATTACTTCGTTTATGTTACTTTTCCCATTGTGATGGTTATGCTGTCAGAAATCTCTGTTTAGAGTTAAGCTCGCCAATGTGCATCTTTTTTTCACTGTAACTTTGTTTATGTTTATATTTATATATTATATAATAATATTGTCATCAAATTAAACTAATATATGTAATAAAATCAAAGTATCCCAAATGCTGTGAGCCGCTTTTGGTAACTGTCACTCTCGAGACGGCCTTTTAGGTCAGTGTTGGTGATAGGGACTGTCTTTATCTAGATTGTTTTTTTTTACTGTTTTATTATATATACAGGGTGGAAAAAATTCAAGGGCCCTGGAGGGGAGCTACCTTAAATCTTTTAGTTAGCTTATTTTAATGAAAGGAAACATTCCTTTATTTTTTAAAAGAAACAAAACTGCATTTAAAGATCTTCTAAAATTCGCTTGTCTCACCCGGGAATCGAACCAACTTAAAATTAAAAAAATAAAACCCTCGCTACTTTATTAAACGAATCGGTAGGATTATAGTTCAGGATAAAATTTGTCTAATAAACATTTGGTCTTACACTCATCTGTTGTACGAGATACCCATGAAATTGAATATTTATTATAAGTTCTTTATTAACAATACCTAGTACTCTTCACTTGTAACAAGTAAATGACACGTTATAATTTTCTTATCTCTCTAACATCCAAAGACACCGTATGAAGTTCAAGCTTGCTAATTTGAAATTTGAACGATAACTTTCAAAATTTTTAAAATCGATAAAAGTATTCGTTCAAATTTCAGATTTTGCTTTGTTTTGTTTTAACTTATCAGGATTCTTTTCTCTTCTTAATATCAGTCTTCGTTAAAAAATGTTTCATGTTTATGTGTTCTTTGTATTGATGATAAAATAAAGCTAATTAATTAGTTTTCACTTATTTTTATTTCAAAGAACAAATGTTTATTTGACAAGTTTTATTTTGAACAATAATCCTACCGATTCGTATAATAAAATAGCGAGGGTCTATTTTTTTATTTTTAGTTGGTTCGATTCCCGGGTAAGAAGCGAATTTTAGAAGATCTTTAAATGCAGTTTTGTTTCTTTTAAAAAATAAAGGAATGTTTCCTTTCAGTAAAATGAGCTAACTAAAGGATTTAAGGTAGTTCCCATCCAGGGCCCTTAAATTTTTTCCAAGATATAGATACAGATTTTATGAATATTATGCTAAAAATTAAATAAAAAAGAAAACTTTCGATATATATTTCGACCCACTTGGGGCCGTCGTCATTCGACTGACGACGGCCCCAAGTGGGTCGAAATATATATCGAAAGTTTTCTTTTTTATTTAATTTCTAGATTGTTTTAGGATACAATTAGCACATCTTTATATTTTTGTAAAACATATTGCATGCTATTGTTTTTATTGGATAAGTGCTTCTGTATGTTTTTTGATTCAATAAATAATTTTTTCAATGCAAGTGCTCGTAAAGGCCCACTTTTTTGCATCAAAACTGAACAGAAAGTCGATTATTTTGCCCTAGGGCTTTATTATTTTTTTATTTCTTTACAATGGTTGGCTGACCAACAACCTTTCCTGTGTACCATAAATGTTATACTTTTTTTTCCACTGTTTAATGGCTCTGGATACAGTACTTTTGAGCCAATCATAATTTAAAGTTCACAAGATTATATTTGTTTTATTTCCTCACACTATGCATTGAAAAACGTAGCGTACACGGGCGTAAGAGCAATAAATTACTCGGTAACGTTTAAAACACTCGCTACGCTCGTGTTTCAAATCGTCCTCGTAATTTATTCCTTTTCGCCCTTGTAGCATAAACTACTATTGTATATGTATTTCTGTGTTTGTACAATAAAGAATAAAGAATTACTACTTACAAAAGATGTAACAGAACTCATTGTACCTAGCCATTTGAAAAGGTTCCAGTTATTATAATCATCTATATTCACGATGTTATATACATATAACAGTTATAGTTAGTAATATAGCACAAATAAACAAGTTAGTAGCACAAATCGATAAATAATTCTTATGTGGTACATTTTTTGGTTATTCTAGAAGCGTTTTCCTTTCATCACACCATTATTCGAACTGAGAGAGAATTTCAATTTAATAATATGTAGGCAATTCATGATATGACTTTATATGACGAGATAATGAGCGTCCATCTCCGTCACAAAAAGCGGTATACCTCTAAATACTTTTCAAAAACTTTGTTGAACTAAAACGATATAATATAACTTTTATCTCTTTGAAATAAGAGTTACGGACATGCATTTCAGATTTGGTTACTTACACATGGACAACATTAAATGTAGAGTCGGATTAAAGAATATTAAGGGGATATATAGTCAAAATCGACACTTTTTGAAGTTATTTATCTGCTATTCGAAGGAAGTCCCAAGTTAAATAAAGTAGTATAACAATTTTGGGACCTTTTTATAGTTTTTGGATTATCAGAAACGCGATTGGAGGAATTTTACTCGATAGAAACAATAATTGAAATAAGGTCTAAATTTATACTTTTTTTGATGTTCTGACAAATTGGAATAGCATAAAGATTTCAAAAATATTAATTTAGATGGGTTTTAGAAATACCTAAATTACTGGTTATGGAAATTTTTATAACTATTTTAGTTAATGACTTTAGACTTTAGACTTTTTAGACATGTCAATTTTCCTCTATTCCGTCCCTCTTGAACTGCGGGTCTTACCGCCTGGAGTAACAAGGACCTTTGCACGGACGATATATCACTTTAAATCTTATTAAAGAGCAATAGAAACTATAGTACAAGGCTTACATTAAAAATGTCGGTTAAGTGGCCCCTTTCCGCTCAGCTGCCATATAAATGCTTTAGGTGTTTGTGACGTCCTGATGGCTTTGCTAGCAATGAAACTTTGCACACATCTTAAGGTATGTTTCGCTTCCCCCCGCACCGCACTCCGACACATCAAGAGGTGCGAGATGGCGAGATAATCAAACGGCAACGAATTTGTGAAATGGTTTCAGGTAAAAACTGTTTTCCATGAAACGGTAACTGTTTATTTATAGAAAAGTGTATAAACTTAGTCTTCTTTGTATAAACAACGTCTTTATTTCTCTTTCTTATTTCCAATATACCTATAGATAAAAATTTGCGTAAAAACGAGGCAATGATCGTTTTTCATCAAATTTTTCTTTTTGGGCTGTATATAGACGTAATTAGATGTCACTAGATAATACATATGAAAAAAAAAATGAAGGAATAAGCTGTTGACTTCTCAATCTGTTTTAACCTTTTGTATGAATCTTAAGAAAAATCCAGGCGTGATGGGGCCTCTTAAGTTGAATAATTATGTGACGCACATCCTGTGACGTAGAACCGAGGTTATTTCTATTGTCAAATTGAAAAGTAGAGAAACCTGTGTAAAGTCACGTACATAAGTATTGTAAGAAGTTAGTCAAACCTCGTACACGATTCCCGTACATTGTCATTTTACTTTGTATTCTGTGTAAAATAATCATACCTACTCGATCAAAATACTTTGGGGAGAAATAGGTACGTAACAAAAACAACAAGAAAAACGTACAAATCTTTAGGGACATAACGGCGAGGGCATATATTGAGTCGAGGATAAAATGGGTTTTATGCCAGAGTTATACCTCTGCTTTTCACTTCGATTGCGAGGAAATGAAATTGCTAGCAAATGACATATTTAACATTCAGTAGGTAATATTTAATGCAAATTGAAATAAATAACTTAATATGTACCCATTGTAAAAAACAACAGCTCTTTCCCGCCACACCAGTTTTTTTCATTTTCCCGCGGAGAAGTGGGAAGGCAAAGGGCACTTAGCCCATACAGCCATGTCTAAAGAACCTAAATAAAAAATCAGACATGTTTGTTTATTTATTTTATATTTGCTCCCTTTAAAGTTACTGAATATAATATCATTCTTGACCATCATCTGAAGCGTCTGTCTTATCAGTTTGCGCTAATACGATAGAATCCTAGCGTGAACATTATTGAGTTTCAAAAAGTTTGTCTATGAAGTTGTACTGTGTACGGCTGTATGGTCTATTGCCAATAGTTTATGCCCAAGGAGATAAAATTAAATTTTTTGCCCTTTATACCTAGCATAAACAAGAACTTTACGAGCATAAGAAGTGAAATAGTATATTTCATTACGAGTGCGGAAAGCCTGTCATTGCAAAGAGTTCCGACAAATGTCTACCCGAGCCGAGGCGCAGCCGAAGGTGAGGGTTGACAGTTGGAACAAGTTGCAATGACGGTTCCGCACGTGTACTGAACAACTATTTTTAATACAGTTGCGAAAAAATTAAGCAATTTAATAAAATAATAAAAACACAATAAACTCAACTAACTAATACTCCACGCAATAAATTCGTCGTATGTAGATATGTAGCGACTTTTTGACTTTTCCGGTAAAATGTTCTCCGAAGCATTTTGTGCAATTATACTGAGTTCCAGTGGTGTTAATTCAAATAAAATATCGTCGAAATTACTCATTTTGTGCAACCCGCAAAGACAATTTTTGGAAAATGGCGCCAACCGTAAAAGAATATAAGCAGAGATTTTTTTTTGTTTTCTTCACCCATTCTGGGTAGGCAAAGGGAACTATGCCCATACAGCCAAGTCTTCAGTAGAATTTTTTTATTGATATGAAATGAAAATGAAATTTAATGAGATGAAATGAAATGAAACCTAACCTAACTCATTGAATCAAATCATTAAATCTGATATTGAAACAAAATAGTAGCTTCTTTTTAGAAATATTTGCATGAATCATAAAAACTTCTTTGATTTTTTTTTAGTAAAAACTTCGTGGTTGGTTTTTTCTTTTTAATAGACAATATTTTGACAGTTGGGAAAGAGAACGCACGAGTTCGAAAAAGGTAAAGAAAAAGCTCGAGTATGTAATAGCCCACATCCCGAACGCTATACGTCCCTGCAATACACCGCTTTTTGAGCAACTGTATTAAAAAATATATTTTTCTCCGGCGTGACACGAACCAGAGACCTTTTGCTCGGCAGGCAGACGATGCGAAATTTTCTGTCTTAAACTTTGTTCGATGCAAAATGCACATCATACGAAATATTGTTTTCCTTACTTTTGAATAAATATCATGCAATAAATGCGCAGATATTGCTTAGTAATAATTCGATTTTCACAAGAACTTCTTCATAGAACACTTCTTAGCAAGACTAATCGAATGGGTGGAGGTAGGCATTTATTTATATATGTAACCTAATTAGTATGTAGTATATCAGGTAAGTATATTACTATAGTAATCAGGATGTGATTTGGTCGGCCGCCTGGATTCGTGCTGGGGGCTCGGTTGGTGATCATTGAACCTTGTTCCTGATCCCTGGCTGGGTCTCCGGTATGGGTTCGAGCGGTTGATTGGATTTCAGCTTGAATAATAATTATAGATTTTACCCATCATTTTAATGGTATATATATTGCTATATAAATTGAATAAATCTTTAATTTAGTTCATGTGCAATTTTTTTTTTATCACATTTGTTTTTATAAGATTCAATTTGTGTATTATGTTTACCTACTTTATAAAATAAACTATTTGAATTTGAGAAAATTATGTCTTTTTATGCATTAAATGTTGATCGCATTCGATTGAAATATATTAATTTATGTAATGTAGGTATATGTAATGTGATATCAGATACTAAGTGTATAGGTGGGTTTTAATGTAATATAATCAAATAATCTATGTCTTATAGTTTTATTGCATGATAAATAATAATATGGAGAAATACACAACTAAATAATAAAGATACGGTTTTCTTAAATTTAATAAAGTAATACACTTGAATAAAATAAAAAGGTAGGATTAAGGAATAAATAATATTATAAATATATGCAAAACATATAATAAATATATGCCTAACTCCGCCCATTTGATTAGTCTTGCTAAGAAAAAGGGCAAGAAACTTAGCAAGATCATATCTTTTTTTCATAATATTTGTTACAAACAAATGTGTACAGAGTTAAAAAGTAAGTCTGTACTTTAATTGATTTACAACTGTAAAAACGCTTTTAAGTTTGTTAATGTAACTATAACACCTTAAGTGTAATTTGTTGTCTTTATCTGGAAGTTAGATCGTAATTGTTATAGCAATAACGAGAATTACGAGGGTTAAGTTCAGGGGGACAGTTAGACGGATACACATACATCAAAGCTTCACTACAAAAACTGTCAAGTCCTTTAACGTACATATTAAAACATCGATCTATTTTGTATAGAACCTTGACTGATAAATCCAATGAACAGTTTATAAATCCTTGAACTCCATAAACTGGTCTAGCGACAGGTTTGTCTGGTTTGAGTTTATTATTTGTTTTTCTTTAGCGTATTTATTTACATAAGTATTCATAGGTTACTAGCCTTTCGCCCGCGGCTTCACCCGCGTTTATTCAATCTTTGCCCCGTTTTCAGCTTGGCGGTTATTTTATCAACACCTCTTAAAGTCTATATGTTGACCAGGGTTACTACGATGATAAAAAAAACCGAATCCCCTGCGTCGGGGATTTGTGGACTTTTTGTCCAGAAATACCCTGCCGGCGCTCAAGGAAAACGGAAGGGGATTTGTGGACAAAAGTTCCAGAAATCCCCTGACTCATTTATTTTCATGTTTTTATTAAACAACTAATAAGGTAATCACAGTCTTTATTTTTATACATAGTACATTAACGATGACACTTGTTATACAAAAGAACACAGCCCTAGCATAATGTTACAGTTTTACCAACAAAAAAAAGGTATATAAAAAAAAATAAACATGCTAAATTTTATAAATTACCACTAAATCATGACATAATAAACTATAACTTGAACCAGTTACTTAAAATAAAAGAAAACATAAATTAAGCTTGAAGTTTAATTAAGTGATGAGTTTCAGTGTTTTCGACACACGACGATTTCACTACTTTATTTTTACCTATATATCAAAAATAAATAAAGTGGTAAAGCTGATGCCGAGCTCGACTGTGGAAGTACCACCATCTTGAAGTTATCTGGGGGAGAGTTTCAGGAACAACCAGATGGCCCACCATGGCTGGCACGTTAAGGGGCAGGTAGCCGCCAACCAGAGCCGGCTTTTTAAGGGTTCCGTAGTACCTAAAAGGTACAAAAGGAACCTTATGGTGAGACTCCGTTGTCCGTCCGTCCGTCTGTATGTCACAGTCTCATAACTTTAGCACCGTTAAAGATAAAGACATGAAATTTGGCACAAAAATAGCATTAATTTGCCCACATACCACGGTGTAAAATAATATGAAAAATTTTAAATTGTTCAAAATATCTTGAATTAAAACACTTGTACTAGTAGTTTCACTTTATTTAAATAAAGTGAAACTACTAGTACAAGTGTTTTAATTCAAGATGTGTTTCAAGTTTCACCAAGTGCCGACAATCGCAAGTATAAATTTTGTTCAAAATATTTCCAAAACAATGGTGAGAAAAATAAAAAATATTATCCTAAAAACACAATATGGGTATCAAATTGTAGATATTAAAAATATAATTGTAAAAATATATATTTTTACTATATTTACGGGCACTGCTTTCGAGAAATCTTTAAAAAATCCCAAAAATATGTTTGTCCCCCCCCTTATCTCCTAAGCTAGTTGACCGAAAAATATGAAAAAAATATCAATTATAGATCATAGAATCATAACTAGCCAATGACAGGAAAACTATTGCGATTAAAAAAAAATTGCATAAATGAGAAATATAAAAAAAGAAGTAAAATAAATAAAAAAAATGTTTTATAAAAATACAATATGGGTTTCAAATTGTAGGTATTAAAGCTGATTTAAAAAATATATACTTTTACTATATTTACTGGCACTGGTTTCGAGAAATCTTTAAAAATCCCCAAAAATATGTATCATCATGTCCTTCCCCTTATCATCCCCTATATCATCCCCCTTATCTCCAAAACTGGTAAACCAAAAAATATGAAAAAAAATCTTGGTAATATGTGTTTACGTAAAGATTACAGGAAAAATAAAGCGGTTGCGAAATTCACGAGACAAAATTACAAAATTAAATTTATCATCCACAATACGAAACCCTAGGTACGCGAGTCTGACTCGCACTTGGCCGGTTTTTTATGATGCAGGGTATGCAGCGCACACGGGCGCATGGTCTTAAAGGGCGCCGAGCGCCGCTTGCGAGACACAGTGGTCCAATTTTGAAATTTTATGGACATAGGGCCTCAAGACAGAATATCTGATGATATTTATATGATAGATATTAATATTTCAAGTGACAAATACTGATTGGTAAACTGTAAAATTTCACATTTTTTTTCTTAAAACTTTGCAGTGTCGCGGGTTTGGCTTCCATATTATGAATAAACAAGTTCAAATTCAAATTCAAATTCAAAAAGTTTATTTTGCAAAGTAGGTATATATAATACACGTTTCACAAGTCAAATTTTAAACTTATCAAAATATATGTAATAAAATAATAAATGTACATGAACTACTTAGATTAAATGTTTATTTAATTTATGTAGCAATATATATACGATTAAAATTATACGTAAAACATTATTATACAAGGTGAAATCCAATCAACCGCCCGAACCCATACCGGAGACCCGGCCAGGGACCAGGAACAAGGTTCAATGATCACCAACCGAGCCCCCAGCACGAATCCAGGCGGCCTACCAAATCCCATCCTATATACTACATAGTAATAGGTTACATATATAAATACATGCCTACCTCCGCCCATTCGATTAGTCTTGCTAAGAAGAACGGGCAAGAAACTTGGCAAGATCATGTCTTTTTTAAGTTTTCCTCTACTCAAAAAATACACTCTGAAACACTCTGACTCTCCGTCGGGATTTATGTCGTAGCTATTTATTGAGGTGACAACTAATTACTGCTGGTAATCTAATAAATAAATAAATAGATAATGGTAGCCTTAGCGCGTGCGTCTCACCACAGGACTCGTCCTAAATCAAGCTGCGAATGTGCTCAAATTTACCAAAATAAATAACTATAATACTTACAACTCGCTTACCCCCCACCACACATCTCGGCAACCTCTTGAACGATTTGACTCATTTTTGAACTTAAAAATTGTTGTTGTCTCGTTTACTTGCTTACCAAACTTCATGACGTTTTGATTATTGATACTCGAGTTATCATCGGACAAACATTAATACATACAAACATTCATACATGCAAACGCCGGATTGTTCAAGTAGACTCTGAGAACTTCGCTCGCTCCATCCATTTTATCCATCAGCCTGTCTTCGTCCACTGGACATAGGCCTTTACAAGATTTCGCCACTGTTGGTGGCCCTCCTGGAAGAAATGCTCATACTCACACACGCTAGGCAGGGTTGGTGAGCGCGGTGTCGAAACCCTCGCACCAGTGACGCCGCTGCCCGTCACCAGTCTGTTCCATATAAGGCCCGGCTATTAGGGATGGATATACCGCCATCCATCGGTCCCAGGCATGGTGGGCCTCCTGGCTTTTTGCCTGTGAGCTGTCCTCTTACTCTCCCCCGCATTACTTCGAGGGGGTCTCCAAGTCGCACCAGTGACGCCGCTGCCAATCACCTGGCTGTTTTATAAAAATGCCGCCGATTGGAGATGGATTGTAGCGGATGGCAAGTTTCGATTTATATCTGGGCATACTTAATTAATTAGACCGGATCTTTGTCTTAAATTAGACCTTTGTTGGTCCTTATTTAGTTAAAAGTTCTTGACAAAAATAAAAAAAGCGAATTAAGCCATCTCATTCCAGACATTTTGTAGTTTATCGTGTGTAATTTTTAATTGTTAATAAATATATAATATTTTGCTTTTATAAGCTACATTTATTTCTTTTGTATATTTATTAGTATTAAAACAATAAAAAAAATATTATTCGATATATTTCGATATACTTATAGGTAGTCCGACTGATGACGGCCTCATACGGAGGGTCGAAAATAGTCGAAATATATCGAATAATATATTTTTTTGTGATTTTTAATTGTTTTACTAACATTACATTTAAATTATACCAAACCTTATTGCGTCTTTTCAAGGTCACCAGCGGTATTTGTCTCCTTGAGGCGCCTGTTCCAGCGTCATCTGAAAATTACTCTTACTGATAACGACATTTCTCTTAAATGAGATGTTTAAAAATTATGAAAAAAATATATAGTGTTATTTAAAGTACAAGGAAAAAATATATACCTGAAAATTATTATTGCGTTAAAAAACAGTATAGAAATATTGTTCAAATACAAGCTGTTTTTAGGGAAAAATTAAGTAAAATTGTTATTTCTTTGAAAAATGGTATTTGTGTGGTTCTTGCACTAAAATACAAGGAAAATATTGTTTACAAAAATCACCTACGGATTTTTTCCCTTTATCGCGTCCATGTGAAAAGTATTAATTTTCCCTATTTTGCGCTATCCGGAGACCCTGCTGCGATGACGTAATGAAGTGCGCGCTGATAATTATGAACGTTTCAATATATGTACTTACTGTCGATATTTGTACCGACACAAGTCGACTCAAGGTCATTGGCGACTACTTGCCTCTTAATGGAATAAAAAGTAAACCATTAAAAGTCGGTTTCTTGATTTAAATTCAAGTGAAATTATAAATGTGCTGTATCGATATACATGCAATTATATATTCTTCTATATTTTATCTATGCATGTGTATTATCGTATTAAATTTAAGTTACATAATTTTATTTTATTTCCCCTTGAACTAATACGCTGGTATTTCCCTGTATAATATTTAATTTAGATCAATTTAGAGTAGTTTTTTCCTTCCCCAGACAGACTGCATGCATAAAGGTGAATTATCCTACATACTATATTATATGCAGCAAAAAATTTAAAGACATTATATAAATATATATAATATATATATATATATAAAGTAGGGCAACTGAGTGATAGCACTTATGACAGCTGCATTTAGTGATGGGGTACATTTCAAATTTCGGTTAAAAATAAAAATTAAGTGTGAAATAACTCAACATTAGACACGTCATTCAACATTCAATATAATAATACAAAAGGAAAATGTGCCAAACCCAGTGACATAGCTATCGGAAGGCTGGGCAGTATAGTGCCCCGGGGCCCCCAAGCTTTAAACAACTCTTTTCAACAGCCTGAGCAAAGTTGAAAAGAGTTGCTTTAATATCTAAATCGAAAAAAGTATTTTACTATCATTTATTTTCGTTTAGTTTAACTTCGTCATTGTTTTGTTTTTAATTAAATATTATGGCGTAACTTGACGACCTCAAACACGACCTATAAAAAGTAAGAAACTTTTTTTCTAAGAAAAAAATTCTTTGTTTCTATACGAATTCTATTGCACAATAAAGCAACATTCAAATAAAAAAATAATTACCGAAACAAGTACTACATCACTATCAACAATGAAGTATTTTTTTTTTCACACTTGCTTATAAATAATTACTATACTTTGTAGGCATTTAAACGTCATAGGCGCTATCACTCAGTGGCTACTTTAATATATATTTTTACCGCAAGATTTCAAACTTAAATAAATAAATAAAATAATAAATTAAATAAGTAGTTTATAATTTCAGTGAAATTTTAATTTCACAGCAGGCGTTTTCATGGTCGTTATAAAATAACCTAACCTAGTGAAATTATAAACTATCAAATTTTACAATGTCATAATGACATAAATACACCCGACTTTCTTGACTGTCGTCAATCAAGAAATCATTTGAAGCGAAGTCAGTCCAGCTGTCTGTTGATGTGACGGATTGCATACAAAACTTATCATTGTTGTTACGCTTATTCCCACTTCCTTACTGTTATTATATGAAAATGAAAAATATTTTTTCACCTCACAAGCTCGGAAAGGCTCTGTTTATCATTAGAAATCTGGGTGAAAAAAAGCGCACTTTATTCGCTAGCTTGGAAAATGTTTTTAAAATTCGAATATTTTGATTCAATAAAGGTTTACAACCATGGACCTAATACTATACATCCATGATTCTTCTTCTTCTTCGTGTGGAAACTAAATTAAATTAAATCTTTCCAGTAAGTAGCTACTGTAATAGCTTTGTCATTAGCCTGCATCAGGTCTAAGTGAGTGCAGGAAGCCGGACACAGTGTGCACGACATGAGATGGTCTGTCGTCCATCCATGATTACAACGTATATATAGAACCACATTGGTTTCGTAATAGTTTATATTCTCTGCAGCCAGTCCACTGAAATGCAAATATAGGTACTTATTTCATGTCATGCGCCAGCCTCATTTAAAGAATAATCGCACTGGCCAGCAAGAAAATTTGATTAAAAACAAAAACTTTAAAATTTCCTTCTCTTTATTCAATTCATTTTCCTTCCATTATTTTAATTTGTTTTTTGATAAAATCGAAAGAAATCAAAAAATATGAGCGAGGTTAGTAGCGACGAAGATATAAATTTAACACCTGCAGAATTAGTGCAAGCGGTACATAATGCCGAGTTGAGTTTTCTTCCGGAAAAATCGCGCGAAAAATACATAAAAGCGTACGATATATATTTTCTTGCACCTAACATTTTCCTCGCTTTAGCGAGATGAAAAGTTGTGTGTTTCGCTCGGCAGCAAAGTTATTTAGAGTCTCGTACCTTTGAAACCCTCGCTATGCTCAATATTCTATATTTGAACTACGAGGGTGAATCCAAAAGTTCTAAGCCCGACCTACAAAGAGGTATCAAATCTTTGTAAATATAAAGTAAAAATAATTCTGAACCCACTTTTCTTTCATTTTCACGGTCGGGCTTAGAACTTTTGGATTCACCCTCGTATAATCCTTCGCTTGCTCAGGTTTCGATACAAAGTCGAGTACGCGTCGCGTCGCCAAAAATTAACTTTCCAGCCTTGCATAACAAATAATTATTATTTCAGATAAACAGTTTTACAGTTTAAGCAGCATTCAGTGGCTCCCAGACTAGACCATGGATAGTCTGCACCATGGGTGCCGGTAAACAGATTACAATGTTTGTACAGGTGGATAACAAAGTGACACTAAGATATAGTTAAAATAAAAGATCATTAGAAAAGTTGGTGGTATGGCTCTAGGTGGTAGAGCTGATGCCGGGCTCGACTGTGGAGGTACCACCATCTTACTTGGAAACCCCCTCGAAGTAATTCGGGGGAGAGTAAGAGTAAGAGAGAGTAAGAGTAAGAGAGAGTAAGCTCACAGGCAAAAAACCAGGAGGCCCACCATGCCTGGGACCGATGGATGGCGGTATATCCATCTCTAATAGCCGGGCCTTATATGGAACAGACTGGTGACCGGTAGCGACGTCACTGGTGCGAGGGTTCCGGCACCGCGCTCACCAACCCGCCTGCCCAGCGTGTGTGAGTATGGGCAATTCTTCCAGGATGACCGCTGGGAGTGGCAAAGTCCTGGAAAGGCTTATGTCCAGCAGTGGACGAACAAGGCTGATGGATAGAAAATTTGACACATAATTGCGAAAGTGTGTTTGTTAGTTTGTTTGTTTGTCCTTCTCTCACGCAGCAATGGAGCAACGGATCGACGTGATTTTTTGCATAGATATAGTTTATGGGCCGGAGAGTGACATATGCTACTTTTTATCCCGAAAAACTGCACGGTTCCTACGGATAGATCGGATGCGTAACTCTGTAAAATGGCAGGATGGATATTGATGAAATTTTGTACAGAGATTACTGAGCTCCTGAACTGACATATAAAATACTCTTTATCCCAAAAAACATACTGTGTTACTACAAAACGGTGTTTAACTTTAGACACTGTTTAAATCTGTAGTTGTCGCCTTTTCTTTCACATCGTAAAAAAGTGACAGCAACAGATTTAAACACTGTCTAAAGTTAAACACCGTTTTGTAGTAACACCGATACTGTTGGATAGCAATTATAACAAACTTTGTAATAAGTAAACAGATCTAAATAAAATTTGGTTTGTGGATTGGTGTTATGTTGAAATTATACCTTAGATGCTTGCCAAGGGGATCAAAACAGTCCAAATTTGTAATGACTGAAATATTTTTACTAAAAATTCCCTGTTTAGTGTGTTTGTGTATTGAATGTATCCTTAGAGTATTTTAGAGTATTCTGTTCAGGGATATGTGTTTGTGTGTGTGCCTTAGAGTATAAATGTGTCCTCTAAGGTACGAACATTTCTGTTTAATTATCTATATCTATTTGATGTATAAACGAATACCGTGATCTTCACTTATAAAGAATAAAGAATAAAGTATAAAAGTATAAAGAATAGAAAGAAAATACATATTTACTCCAACTCCATCCATCCATCCACCAGCCCGTATTCGTCCACTGCTGGACATAGGCCTCCGCAATATTACGCCACTCTTGGCGGTTTTCAGTCATACTTATTCAGCCCGCAACGTCCTTCAGATCGTCAGTACAGCGGGCACGACATCGTCATACTCCAACTCAAAATTAAAATATTGTTAAAGGTGTAAGATACACACATAGGTAGGAATTATTGGGTATTATCTTAATATGAAAATCTGAACAAAGAAACAATTTAATAAGTAGCTCTATTTTTCATTTCAAGGTTTATTTGAGGAAAACCTGTTCTAAGAAACATCTAGTTCACTATTAATAATAATTTATTTAAGTACATATATTATATTATTATGTACTAAATATCTATTAACTACAAGGCGCATAGGGTATATAGGGCGTAAATAGACATACAAAAAGATAACAAACATATCCTTTTTTCTGACTACTTAAAATTATGATTCTCTAATGTTTTAATCCCATATGCACGTACGGGTATATTTGTGCATTTGGCTCCTCTACACGTCTACAGAGGCATCTGCAGACGTCATCTCCGGATGCATCCGCCGACGTGTAGAGGGGGTGATTTGCGCATCTGTGGTAGGTAATTAACGTCTGGAGACGCGTCCGCCTCGAATCCGATTGTTGTCGGTTTTTTAGCACACATCAAAGGGTTTCGGCGCGAACCTCCTGCATCTGTCCACACGTCTGCCGACGCATCAGTTTGATCGTAGATGCGAATGAGAGTGTACGCGTGCTTCTTGTGGTTTAATTCTCTACTGCGATGTAAACTCAAGTAGTAGTTAAAAGTACTAAATAATTAAATAGCTGCGGCAGCTACGGTCTCAATATCTATTTTTTAAACGGGGCGAACGCGTGTTTCGTCTTTCGGGAATGAACATAGACTGATCGACATACAGACGTGTGGACAGCTCGAGGAGATCCATCTGCAGATGCATCTGCCAGCGTCCGCGGACGCATCTGCTGACGTGTAAAGGAGGCTTGTAATCGCCAACGACCTTGAGTCGACTTGTGTCCGTACAAATATCTACAGAAACTATATTGAAATAACGTTCATATCAGCGCGCCTGCATTACGACGTCGCTGGGTCTCCGGATAGCGCAAAATAGGAGAAAATAATATCTTTCGCATGGACTTGATGGATAGAAAAAAATACGTTTTTTTTAAGCAATATTTTCCTTCTATTTTAGTGCAAGAACCATACAAAAACTATTAGTGGTTTCAAAGAAATAACCAATTTTACTTAACTTTATTTTAAAAACAGCTTGTCTGTGAACAATATTTTCATACTGTTCTTTTAACGCAAGAATAATTTACAGAAATATTTTGTTTCCTTATTTTTTAAATAAAACTATATATTTTTTCATAATTTTTAAAAATCTCATGTAAGAGTATTATCGTTATCAGTAATACTCGTTGACACATTGTCACTGAATGTGCTCCGTGAAATTATAATTTAACTAAAATTTGCCCGAGATATTGTATAAAATGGAGACGATGACAACAGTTCGTGCAATTATAATTCTACTAGTCAAATTATAACATCACGGCTTTGACAATTTACCTGCGACATATTAGCTTTGGTAAAAATGACTAACTTTGTACTATCTACGTCAATGATTTGAACGAAATTTATTTTTGTAGTTTGCTTAGGACCAAAGTCTTTATAGGTCAGGCGATAGTCCAGCCATCTGTCGGGATCAAAAGTAAGTTTTGTTCCTCATGGGTAAAACATCATTACAATGAGGAATAATTACACATATTATGGGCACTACCACTATTACCCTATAACAATGGTAATGAGGAGCTAAAATTGGTCCTACATAAATTTCCCCGATAACATAATGAAAAACATCCTGTACAGCCATGCTGCGCAGAAATGAATTTTCTTTTGTATAGGTGCTATTAAGCCATTTGTAACAAATTTTCCTCCAGTGAAGACAAAGACTCGTTTAAGTTTACACAGGCTGTTGTTGATTTGATCCACAACTTCTGTCAGAGATGTGTTAATACACATAATTCTCTTTCCAAAAATCGTTGCCGTAGTGTTGCTTAATTGCGCTTATTGTGTATATATTAGGTTCCTTAACTGCTCGTCTATTTGGTCAAGGACATAAACAATATATCTATGAACACAGCATTACATATATCAGTGATAGTATTTTACTTCTAATTTATATTTATATTATTAATATTATTTTACATTTTTATTAAATGTGTCAACTTCTCTATTGCATTTCAAATGGTCTGTGATATCTCAGGCCTGACAGAATAACAGCGCGTTGTGTTTTTTTTATCGCAATGCCTATGCTGAGTCAGACCTTTTCGCTGCTTCAATAAACAAAACTGTATTGTAAATGTCTTAGGACATAGGACATTTGTATTTCTAATAATGTGTATTATTATTATTTTTTTCTTTTTAATTTTCTTTTTCATTTTGTATGTGTTGCTTATTGTTATATTTTATGTATTCTTATTCTTATTCTAAGTAGCGCTTTGAGACGGGGTCGTGTGGGCAAAATCTAAACTAATAAGAGATCTAGTCATTGATTTTGGAGAAAATAAAAGCTGCATTCAAAGGTGTTTGAAAAATGATTTATTTCGTACCTTAGCTGCGGAATAAAATCCGCTGATTTTGACATAAAAATACAACCTGTATAACGACATGAATCGATAGTGTTGATAGTAAGAAGCATGTCTTGCAAAGAAACATTTTAGTATTCCGTGCCCAAAGGACAAAACGGAATCCTATTAATGTCACTCAGCTGTCAGTCCGTTCGTCCGTATATGTCACGGGTCACGAGTTACAGATCTGAAATTTGGATATTTTGTGTAGAATGTTGACCGAAACGACATTTAAAAAAAAATGTATATATATTTATATTCCAGAAAGGGTCTAATACATGAAAAAGGAACTGAAAAATATATATTTTTTCAGCCTTGGTATGTGGGGTGACATTATCTAAAGCTCGTTGAGAGGATAAAAGTACTATTAAAATATAAATGTGAAAAAGGGGCCGAGTTCAGTGCGAAGGCATTGCAGGATAATCGGTTTCGCCGAAACAAGAATTGAGATCAAATTGGATGCCGAGGTTTATGGAGGCACTGGTTCATTATTGTTACCATATCTGGTTTATTCGTCCAAGTATCATATTATACCCGTGTGAAGTACAAGTTGCGTTTCTTTTGGACAATAGGGCCCGAGAACCGAAATCATCACATTTTAACACCCTCTATACCTTTTGACCTCTAGATACCTTTTTAATGTCAAATCGAATTAGATGTTTTGTTGTGTCAAAATGTGTTTTAGGACTCCAGTATGACGTTACCTACTTATTAAAACTATATTTTAATAACAAACTTAAAATGTCGTCGCATATTTAGGAATAAATATTAAGTTAAGTTATTATTTAAGTACATTGTAATACTTTACCTAGGATAATCTTGATATAAGAACATTATGTACCAAGATAACGCAAATAAATATTCTATTCCAGCGTTTCTTAACTTGTGGTCCGCGGACCCCCAGGGGTCCGCGTGTATATGTATATATGGGGGGTCCACAGGCTCATCTCTGGACTCTTTTTTTGTTAAAAAGTATTTTTTACATGTGTTGTAGTACTAAAATAAATGATCCGAATTTTATTGCTGTTTTCATTATTAAGGGGGTCCTTGATAATTTTGGTTAATTTCTTAGGGTTCCATAGCTGTAAAAGGTTAAGAAATGCAGTCTATTCTATTCTATTCTATAAGGTGTAAGAGCCGGTGTAAGGCTAGAGCACGTTGACCGAACACAAATGTGCCTCTACTGGATTTGAACCCACTATCTTCGGATAAGTAACCCGAGACACGACCACTGGGCCACAGAGGCGGTCAAACTGAGACTGAGATTATGCCTCTCTATGAATCTACTTCAGCCTCATTGATAAGTTGTTCTACAACGGTTGAAATGGCACGTGTTATTTATGCATTACTAGATAACATGCGTATTTAATGTAAGAACGTGAAGTGCATTCTTGCCTCGGACAGAAAAACGCTGATGCAAACCAAACGTGTCTACTAAACCAATATGTACCAATATGTACTGACGTACAATAATAGGTATGCATAGCGGCCTTTAGCAATTTATTCTTAAATTAATAGTAGTTTATGATACAAGAGCGAAAAGGAACAAATTACGAGGACGATTTAAAGCGAGCGAGCGAGTGTTTTAAACGTAACCGAGTAATTTATTGCTCTTACGCCCGTGTATCATACTACGTTTTTCAATGCATAGTGTGAGGAAATAAAACAAATATAATCTTGTGAACTTTAAATTATAATTGGCTCACAAGGACTGTATCTAGAGCTGTTAAACAGTGGAAAAAAATTTATACAATTTATGGTACACATGAAAGGTTGCAGGTTAGCCAACCATTGTAAATAAATAAAATAATAATAATAATAAAGCCCTAGGGCAAAATAATCGACTTTCTGTTCGGTTTTAATGCATAAAAAGTGGGCCTTTACGAGCACTTGCATTGAAAATAAATTTAAGTCATTCAAGACCTGCCTCACATACGAAATTTCCAAGATATTCTTTAAAAATATGGAATAGAGATACATGATCTACATCAAAATATTCGTCTTACTTGAAATTTGTTTCTAATTGATGTTTTCTAGTTCGTAATGTAGTCTAAATAATGTTTAGAGTAACCAAAGCGATGGATTTCGCTATAAACCAAGTAAAAATGTTTTTATTTTATAGAATATTTTATTAAATGATCAATTTAGCATAATTTTTGGAAATCCGTAGCAATCTAGCACTGTTTGAGATGTCATTTAGCACCCAACCGATTCCAGAGTTGGCAACCCTGCTCGTATGTGATTAAACAGTTAAAAAATCATTTTATTTTGGTCGAAGAGTTTATTCTGTAAATATAGTCGGGCCTCGTTTCCGCGATGTTGGCTACCCGGTAAATTTGGTTGGGTTTTCTATTTCTTAAGGCGATATGCAAAAAAAATACGGGTGTTTCTTTTCTGTGTATTTCATGAACTACACTAAAAATTATAATCAGTTTCTGGTATATGCATTTTGACTATATAATCTAGGGTTTTGAAATTGGAAAACATGTTTGGATAAATTTTTCTCGATAGAAATAATCGTTGAAATGAGGTCTTCAAACACACTTTTTCTCCTCGTTTGACGAATAGGAACCACATACAGAACTCAAACATATTGTATTAGGTGTGTTTTAACAATATCTCGAGATTTGATATTTGAAATTTTGCTAGCTATTTTAGTTTTTTTAATAAAAATATAAAACCAACTTTTTTTCTTTTTGCCCTGAATCCGCCTCTCTCGCACTAAGCGATTTATCGCTTGGAGTGACAGTGACAAAAATAAAATTCGCATAGCCTCTTAATGCTTTGAAGAATGATAAATAAAAACCGGTCAAGTGCGAGTAGCTCCTACGCCCTTAGGTTTCTAATAAGTTAGTAGCCTGTTCTTTTTTTCAACAAAAGTTTTGTTTCATACAATTACCGACAAAACTTAGTTACTTGTATAAAATAAAACTGAAAATTAAGTTGGTCACTAATTACTTCTTCTATTATTAAGTTTCATTGAATTTCAGTATTTCTTGTTTTTAAAAGAGAATAATATAGTACATGTTACAGAAATTCTAAATAGTTTGTGAGATAGACCCTGTATAAGAAATGGTCTAAAACTGACAATTTTGATGGCCCCCATTTCTTTATTTATGGGGATAAAATATTAGAGTTATACATAATAAATGTTATACGAGTGTGACCGACATACCTAACCTGCCAAATCAGTAAGTTGAAGTGGCAGTGCACTGGCCATATTTGTCGCCAACGTGATAACCGTTGGGGCCGTAAGGCATTGGAATGGAAACCACGTACAGCAAAGCGCAGCGTAGGCCGCCCTCGTGCCCGCTGGACTGACGATCTGAAGGACGTTGCGAGTGGTGGCTGGATGAGGATGACTGAGGACCGCCAAGAGTGGCGTAATATTGGGGAGGCCTATGTCCAGCAGTGGACGAATACGGGCTGATGGATGGATGAGTTACCCGAGATATTTAGCTGCTTGAGCCTTGCCGAAGGCAGCTATAGTTCGTCGTAATATGGCTCGTTTGTAGACGAGTTCAACTTTTCACTTCGATTGCGAGGAAATGAAAAAGTCATCCATCACTGGATTACATATTTAACTTTCAGTTATACATACTTAATGCAAATTTAAATAAATCAAACAACTAAATATGTACTGCTGAGTCTGCTGACTGTAGTATCCCTCTATAATTTGTGGCTGACTGAGAAAAAACAAGAGCTCTTTCCCGCCACTATTTTGTTTAAACTCTTCTACCAAGTGGGAAGGCAAAGGGAACTTACCCCGTACAGCCATGTCTAAATAACCTAAATAATGTTTTTTTATTTATTTTATATTATCTCTCTTTAAAGTCACTGTATATATCCTTGAGCATCATCTGAAGCTTCTGTCCTGTCAGTTCGCGCTAATATGATATAATCTTAGCGCGAACATGATCGAGTTTCAAAAAGTTTGTCTATGAAATTGTACTGTGTGGCCTATTGCCATATTCTTAGAAGAAGTAAATACTTTTATGCACTAGCTAGAGCATAAAACGTAGTTTTAGTCTGCTTGTAGCAAGCATAAACCAGTACTTTTTAGAGCATGAGAAGCGAAAAATATATTTATATTTTGCTCAATGAGCTCTAGCTAATGACACCCAACATGTCAGGGTAAGAAAAAGGTTTTTTCTGCTTCTGTTTCATGTATGCAACACCTGAATATTTTTTATTGTATTTTCAATTAAATATTCTGTTTTGGTCAATATTTCAAATTAAATATCAGAATTTTAGGTCTGTAACTTATTGCGTGTCTGAGTTAGAGACCCGTGACATTAATAGGTTTCCCTTTTGCCCTAGGCACGGAATCCTAAAAACCCTTTTCTTAATTCATCCCAGTAAAGTCAAATAAAAATGTCTGCTTACAAGAAAGTCGATTAGTAAAATTCTGCCAATGCCGAGCTCGACTATGGAGCTACCGCCATTTTACTCGCAACGGAAAAAGTTCAGAAGTTATTCGGTATTTATAAGTTCTCCCTCGTCTTGCGGGCTTGGACTTTTAACTAACTCGTCCAGGAGAGTTCACTTACTGGTCTCTGCAGACTATTTCGCGAAAAAGCGCGCTTTATTATGGCGTAAACACAGTCCCATTAAGGCGCTCTTATCCCAAAATCAGTAATTT
The DNA here is from genome assembly GCA_934047225.1 of Ypsolopha sequella. Classification (NCBI taxonomy): domain Eukaryota; kingdom Metazoa; phylum Arthropoda; class Insecta; order Lepidoptera; family Ypsolophidae; genus Ypsolopha; species Ypsolopha sequella. The sequence continues at coordinate 24,459,247 of OW203997.1, forward strand.
CAAAGTCAAATAGAACTTTCAAATATCGTCTAAAACTTCCAAAAAAAAAATACGCAATATAGTTCGAACCTTTATCTAGGTCTTCCACGCATGTGTTACACGATCAGATAAACTTTGCTCGATAGAAACATGTCATAAGACCTTTCAAATCATGCCATTTCCATAATTCTACTCTTTTATTAACGAAACATATCTGGTAATATTGCTCTTTAAATTTTCTAGGTCGACCACGTAAATGGGTTTTAATAAACATATCCCTTAATTTTAAACAATTTAAAAACCGATAAAAACAACGAAAACGTACAAAGTGTGGTTATTTTTTTTACTCCTTACACGTAAAGAAAAATACAAAGAGTCACTCTTCTGGGATAAGAGCGCCTTAAGCGATCATACGAAATTATTTTCTGTTAAACCTAGGGGGGTCACCTCCTCCACTTTGCTTCGCTTTGTTCCCCAAATTTATTTACATGCAAACCTAATATGCTCCTCTTCGCTCCGCTTCGCTTCCCTCGTCGTCGCACCTATTTTAGACTATTTTTTAAGTGATAAGAATAACATAAAACAAAGTAAAATAAAATTTTAGTGAGATATATTTCGGGCCATTCGGGCCCAACATCAGTCACAATCTCGTCACAATAGACTTTTTTTAAGGACTTTCGTATTTGTTTCAATGTCGCTTTTTAGTGAAAAAGCTATTTTTTCGCGGAATAACGAAATAATTTCGTGTGATCATGTAATGGGATTGTGTTTACGCCATAATTCGGTTTTTCACGAAAAAGCAGTGCACATAATACTCTATACCATGCTTTTGTGGTTAAATATAGGTTTTACAGATTTCGGTTTATTTCCATAGTATGGGCGTGCAGTAGCTATATGTTTTAAGGAAGATTGCGGTATCCATTAAGATAAGTCCTATGAAAAAACCAAGAACGTCTTCAAAGAACCGGACGATTGAAATCCAATTAGAGAATCACTTAAATCACCCCGATTATGGTGCTTACCGCGTCGTTATAGAGTTGACAGTAATTATCAAGGAAATGCATCTGTTTCTATTGTACTATATATTGTGTTGAAAGAGGCAGTTCACGGCATTTGATTTGAAGTGTTGCTGGCAGGTCGTGGTACTTGTGAGATATGAAGGGATTCAGTGTGTTGATTATTTGTGCCACCCTGTATGTCAACGGAGACTGTGGAGTGGGTATGTACCTACAGTGATTAAATATTTTTAAGGGTTTTGATCCCAAAAACATAACATAAGTTTCAATATGAAAACATAGAATTAGGATGAAACGTTGCCCATCCGTCTGCATGTAGCTTAACCGCAGACAAAAAAAAAATTAACCATTTAACCCTTAAACGCGCAAGGTTTCCTTTTTATATTTTGATAACAACCGAAAATAGATTTGTAATAAATATTTATATTTGGCTATGAGCTTTTCATTTTATTTGATACTTATAAATACAAGAAAAGTAACAATTTAAGTATTTTCAAAATATATTTCAGCCCACTTTGGAGCCAAATGAGTGAAAAATTTGAATATTCATGACATTAAAAAAATGTAACGTTATGTATGACTAATTAAATTAACGTAACCTACTTTTATACAAAACAAAATAAAAAAAATACATATTTTCTTTTTCATGTCAATTCACTATTGAAATTTTTCACTCATTCGACTGAAGCCGGCCCCAAAGTGGGCTAAAAATACTTAAATTGTTATTTTGTCTATAAATATATATATTTATCGATTAATAACAATTCAAGTATTTTCGAGATATTATTCGATATCTTGTTATTTCTCTAATAAATTCATTATTGACACAAATATTGACAAAAATCATTTGTTTATTTTTAAGCTTATATACATATACAAAGCTGAACTCTCTTGAGTTAAATGTAAAAAAAAACATAATATATTCAAACAAAAAATATGTATTTTGAATAAAAATATATTTAAAGCTGTTGCCACAAATCTTTTTAGCTCACATATATAACCAAACTATTACATTATATGAAAATAGTATAAAACAAAGTTGCTTCCCGCTGTCTGTCCGTATGTATGCTTAGATCTTTAAAACTACGCAACGGATTTTGATGTGGTTTTCTTAAATAGATAGAGTGGTTCAAGAGGAAGGTTTATATGTATAATACATGCCCGTGCAAAGCCAGGGCGGGTCGCTAGTATAGTATGAAATAAAATAAATATTTTTTGGAACATCAAGCGAGTGACATAAAAATCTGCCCTGTGTCTGCACAGTGCCCATTTTGAAGGGTCAAACTAGACACATACATATAAATATAATAGAAAATTTAACACCAATTAATGTCTGAAATAAAACATTAAAAACTATGGGTTGAAAAAAAAAATTCAAACTGTAGATTTTTTAAATTCTAGATTTGAAATGAATTTACTTGCCTATATCATAGACTAATAAATTTATTAGTCTATGCCTATGCGTAGATCTTTACATATGAAATTGCCGAAATTTTCTTACAGGTTAATGAGTTCATAATTTCTGTAATTCAATAGGTATTTCAATTATATGTTTTTTGTTTGAAAGTTGATTTCAAGGTTTTACATCTACGTTAATAAATTTTGTTTTTATTTTCTGTTTGATTATAAAAATTAAATCTTCAAAAATAGTTCGTCCTAAATGCCATTTATTTCCGTGATAAGATTAGTAATAATTTTTTACAGCTGACATTTTTCAAAAATTAAATTAAGGTTGCTGTTAGCTTAATGTTGTCTCATCCATACACAAAAGAAATTACATAATTTGGATTTGAAATTACTAAAAGAATGCAAAAATGTTAATACTGAAAATTGAGTTTCCTTCAAATTCTCTACAGAAAACGGCAATTTCATATCTAAAGATCTAAAATTTTAATAAATGTAAGAAAATCTGGAATAATATGTACTATTTGTAACTCCATAAGTTGAAGTCATAATTAAAAGATGAGACAGATAACACATACATACAATTTATCTCGTGATACGTGACATGTTTCAATTTCTTTCTGAAATCACTTCAAGCGAGCAAGTGTCTGTCATCACTCGGCAGAGGGCGCCATCGACGACACAGCCTCTGGGACGCAGACGCAGACAAATTGACACGTTTTGCCTTAATGCGAATTTTATTTTTGTCACTCTGTCACTCCAAGCGGAAAATCGCGCAGTGCGAGAGGGGCAGATTCAGGGCAAAAGGGAAAAAGTTGGTTTTATATTTTTATTAAAAAAACTAAAATAGCTAGCAAATTTTCAAATATTTCTCTAGATATTTTTTTGATTTATATAAAAACGGCTCACCTCAATACGTGTTGTGATCGAGATATTGTTAAAATACACCTTATAAAATATGTTTAAGTTCTGTATATGATTCCTATTCGTCAAAAGTGGAGAAAAAGTGTGTTCGAAGACCTCATTTCAACAATTATTTCTATAGAGGAAAATTTATCCAAACATGTTTTCCAATTTCAAAACCCTAGATTATATAGTCAAAATGCATATACCAGAAACTGATTATAATTTTCGGTGTATTTCATGAAATACACAGAAAAGAAACACCCTTATTTTTTTTCACATATCGCCTTAACTCAGTGGCGTGCACAGAACTTTTTGCTGGAAAAGCAAACAATTGGTCAAGAACAACAATAAAAAAATTATAAAAAATTTAAATATCACTTTGAAAAAAAAAAGTTTGTATAGGAAATTTTCACTCTAGGGTAGACATTGTCTACCCTGGCGTCATACAAAATTATTTTTTTCAAAGTGATATTTAAATTTTTTCATATTTTTTTTATTGTTGTTCTTGACCAATTGTTTGCTTTTCCAGCAAAAAGTTCTGTGCACGCCACTGCGTGAGTTAACTGTCCTTTCGTATGCGGCTCCACCCGCTTTTATTCAATCTTTGAACCGTTTTTGACTTGGTGGTTATTTTATCAACACCTCTTATTAAAGAGAGTTAATTTAAGAGGGTCCCTACCATGATTATAAGAAAAACCGCAACCGAATCCGTTTAGTGGTTGTCGAGTTAAAACCATACAGACAGTAAACTGACAGACAAAAATTCATAAAATTTTAGATTTTGTGTAATTACAATACTGATAACGAAAAAATATTCAATGTACTGTAACGACTGAAATTTCTTCATTCATACAGAGATATATAGATTACTTTGTACTACTTTTATTTGTTATTTTATATATTTTCATTATTCCGTTGTTGAATTATGATATACATTGTTTTGAAGATAACCGTTTTGTAACACACCTAATCTACTAGACGATCACACAAATAAATCACGGCTCATTGCATTAAATCGTAGTGTAGGGTTCCGTAGTTGCTCTGAACAATATGTTTTTGTTTTTATGTTTACTCGTATTATTATGTTTTATATTTATCCTTAAAATAATCCTTAATAATAACATTATATGTTTCATATGTTTCGGTCCTCTTGGTTCAGAGATAAGGAGGGGGATATATAACTTTAACAAAAATATTGTTGGCTAAGTGTGAGTCGGACTCGCACACAAAAGGTTCCTTATCACCACACAACACCGGTATGGAATCCTAAAAACGTTGTAAATTACAACAATATAGATGTCATAGCAACATTAAGGCGACCGACGCCGCTAAAATGGTAGCCCCTGACAAACAACTCGTGGCTCCTGCTGAGTACAGAACCCTAATATCTAAACCGCCATTTTTTTCTTGTAATCTTTACATGGTTCATGTACTGACTACCGTCAAAATACTGTTTTAGTGTTTTTTGGTAGTTTTTAAATTATTAATTATTGATGTGTTATTTTATTATTATATGTTTATTTTTTGATTTATTGTGTTCTTATGTGTATATGTATTGTGTATGTTATAATTATGATCCATAAGTTGGTCGAAATAAACGTGATTCTTTTCTATTCTCTTCTATTCTAATCAGTCACCTAATGATTTTGTTCATATCTTTCGGTCCTCTTGTTTCAGAGATAAGGGGGGGGATATATAACTTTAACAAATGCTACTTTCTCGAGGTTTTTTTTTGGGGTGTTATTGCCACCATGGGTTTAATTTTTTTTGCTGTTATAGCGGTTATCATGTATTGTGTGCAAACTTCAACGGCTATCTATAACGGCTGAAGCTGTAGACCGCTGTGATAGACAGACGGACAGAAAGACAGCGGAGGCTTAGTACGGAACCCTAAAAAGGGTTTCTTCCCCCTTTCCCCTTCTAATATAATGTTAATCTCAAAACTATTGTAATATTAAATTATTATTATTATTACGTACGGCTTGAACATTCACGTGTGATTGTTGTTGACTATATGCCAACCGTTTCACCGATACAATTTCGGCATTATCAAGGCGAGTGTCGTTCTTAGGACGACGACGCGGCGTTCACCGTCGTTGTCAAACGGGCACTGGCAGCCGCCGATCGGCGAGCTGCACGCGTTGCTCGTGCGGTAAGCGTTGGCTCAATGCACTTGATTATTTTAATTGTTCCAATTGTTCGTTATTAGGGGTGGTTATTAAACAAACCGAGCTCACAACGTCGTCACTGTCACTGATCACTGTCCTAAAGTTTCTCGATCCATCGAGAACCGGTTATGTAGTCAATATAGTCTGGCATATAGTCAACAACAATCACACGTGAGTGTTCAAGCTGTATGTAATATTAATTTAGTATGTCAGCTCACGCGAGTTTTAAAAATATTGTGTAATATTCCTTAAATACCTATATATATACAGGTAAAGACTAGACAAAGGATATACCTATAAAATAACGGTCGTTAACTTCTAATTACGAAGTGCAAAGTACTATGATTATGACAATTAGTTTGATTGTTTAAGAGTTTAAGAGCGGCCTGTACGAGTGACTTAACTCATCGCTGCATACAAAAATACTTAGGTGTTTATAACGTCATGTCTAGGCTGATCGCTGTAATTTTCTTACGTGTACGCTTAAAGGCTATATATGCATATTTTTTGAAAAAGACTACACACACTAAAAACGTTTATTATTATTCTACTTTTCATTTTTTTTTACAATGGGCTTACTCTACTTTTGGACACTAAGTGCGATGCGACTTAGGACGAAGAACGTTCGCCTAAAAGGTACCTATTTACTGAAATAGGGACACTGAAGGGGAGTTCCACATCACAGTTGTACTGACGATGAACGACAATTTGGATTCGAGCTGTCGAAATAATAATGCCGATTTGGAAGGTTTGAATTTTCATATATTGCGGTCAAAACTTCAATTTATCCAAAGTAATTCAGCTTCTGTTCTCAACACTTATCAACTATTTCGCATTGAAGAAAATTTAGTTTTGACTGCACTAAAACTAAAATTAAAGACATCATAATCGGCTTTACTGACAACATAATTGTGTGTAAAACTTTGCTGCGCGTCTAATATTCCGATAGATGGATGGGGTAATTTCACGCACACTCTCCAAAAATCCACTTTTAATTTTGACTGTGTGGTATTGTTGTAAAATTTAGAATAATTGGGACATATATGCATCCTATCTAAAGATTGTGCAAACTTTCATTCAAATCAAAACTATCAAGACGTTACAAACACCTAAAGGATTCATTTTTTAAGGATTTTATATTTTGAGGATTTTTCTGTGGTGATGTGGAATGTAACACCTTAACGAACTTTTCTTAAGGTAGCTCAATAAAGACGCATTGTGATATAATAATTAACTTTATATTGTTGACAAGTAGTTATTATAACAATAATAGCCACGTGTTTTGTCACGTTTAACACGTTTACTGCGAGCGTTCGACGTGGCCGTGATTGGTCAGAGAGCTGTCAAAACTAGCAGCGTTCGATACTTTTTAAAAGTAGGCTTTAATTAAAATATAGTTTTACAATTCTCACGTAAGATTTATTTTCCTCGGTGCTCAATCGGAAACCTTATAAGAGAATGTCACAAGAATTCATCAAAACCCTAGACATTTTTTCAGGGTAGCCTCGCCTCGCCCCGCTCCGTTTCGCTTGGGTCTCGAATGTATGATCACAAGTATCTAATTCTCATCGCTTTGCTCGTCGTCGCACCTATGTTTGACTTTTATCGTTTTTTTGTTTTGTTCATGTCGTTGGTTGATTTATTAATATGAAAACAATACAATTATATTTTTACTAGATATATTTCAGCCCACGGTATGGGGCCGTCATCAGTTGAATGGAACAAAATGTTGACAAATAAAGTAAATAAAATAAAAAAATACTTGTTAACAATTTTATATCATTTTTTAAATAAATACGTTAATCTCCAGATGGTGCTGATTAATGTAATTAATGCAATGTGATGTCTTTTCCCATCTCCTAACTTGTTGAAACCCAAACCAGAGTCATACAGTATGGGAAGCCAAAAGATTTCGAATATAATATTATTAAAACTCGCGTGAGCTGACATACTAAATTATTATTACATACGGCTTGAACGCTCGCGTGCTGCTCACGTGTGATTGTTGTTGACTATATGCCAACCGTTTCACCCATACAATTTCGGCATTATCAAGGCGAGTGTCGTTCTTGTACACGTGAGTGTTCAAGCCGTATGTAATAATAATTTTGATTTCGAATATCACAAAATGATCAATGGACAAGTTTCCTGTAGTGAAATATCAGTATATTTTTATAGAATCTGATTAATTAGTTATAGCAAACACAAAACCTTTTGAATTTTGAAAAATTCCTACTATTACCGAAGTTAGCGATAGCGATAATTATCATTTTTACTTAGTACGAGTATGAAATCGTGTCACTTTGATTGCCAATAACTTCGTCATTTTTCGAGTTATCGATAAAAATATTTTACTACTGTTTTCAGCTTTTCAAACGCAATTGATTTTCATAAACATCTTTATGTAGATGTCGGGCTCATTACCAGTCTGTCAATTGACCTAAATTGCATAGGTAGCTAAATGAAATCAATTTCTTGATAGACTTTTTCCAATCCCTTGAAGTTGTAAGCCGTTAAATTAACATACTCGATAACCCCTACTAAGTTGCTCAAGGCTTGATGGTTTCTTTATCAGGATATAGAGGATCTCAAGGTAAACAGTACATAGAAACAGAGGTTTTCATCGAGTTTTCCTGGATAATACAGGTTGTTCATTTGGCCCGCAACTTCCAACTCCGGTAATATACACAATGCTTTTTTCAAAAAAGAAAAACAGCCTGAAAAGTTTAACAAATTGGAGAATATGCCGTAGATTTGGTTTGTTCTAAAATGTACTTGTAGTTACGTTTTTTTTTATTACATATCAAGGAACCTAATTTCGGTGGAATGAAATGAAATGAAATATATTTATTTTCAATGCATGTGCTCGTAAAGGCCCACTTTTTATGCATCAAAACCGAACAGAAAGTCGATTATTTTGCCCTAGGGCTTTATTCTTATTATTTTTTTTAATTTGTTTGCAATGGTTGGCTAACCTGTAGCTTTTCCTATGTACCATAGATGTTATACTTTTTTTCCACTGTTTAACGGCTCTGGATACAATCCTTTTGAGCCGATCATAATTTAAAGTTCACAAGATTATATTTGTTTTCATTTCCTCACACAATGCATTGAAAAATGTAGTATGATACACGGGCGTAAAAGCAATAAATTACTCGGTTACGTTTAAAACACTCGCTACGCTCGTATTTTAAATCGTCCTCGTAATTTATTCCTTTGCGCCCTTGTAGCATAAACTACTATTATATAATGTAGGTAGGTATAACAGATACACTTATTACAGGTCAGTTTTAATGTAATATAACTAATTAAATAATATGTGTGTAGGTAATAGTTTTATGTCATAAATAATAGTTTGGGGAAATATGCAGGGGAATAATAAATGTATGATATAAATAAATATACATCTGATCTCCATGTTAGGCGAGAAACTGCTTATCTCCGTTGAAAACTCAAAAATTATCAAATCTATAAAGAGATTTATCTCCAGGTCGTGATATTTAGCTCGAGCCAGGAATCGAAGTCAGTATCGTGAATATAAATACTGCTGAGATGGATGTTGTGTACAAACAACATGCTGTATTCGAAATGTCCATTAAGGGCGATTAAAAATAATATACTATTGTAAAAAGTGTGTGAAGCTTTTTTTTTAACTTGGTTGTTTTTGTTTTTAACCTTTTGGCTTTAAAAACTTTGCCTTGGAGAGGCGGAACAGACAGTCCCTGCCTCAGGGATGTATGAAGCGTCGACCTACATGGTCTACACCATACATATCTTTTATACTACACCTGCTCGGAAAGTACCTTCTTACTTTTTTGAAAACGATGCAGAAAATACGTCATTACTGTCATACAAATATGCGGGCAGAAAAAGTGTATGAAAATTCATTGTTAACGTGCTTAAGCGGACAGAAAAAGTAGGTACATGCAAATCCATTGTTAACGTGCTATTTTTTTTAAATAACATAAAGAATGAGCAAGTGGCCAAGTGGCCAGTATTATTTTGCGAACTCGTACATAAAACTCGAAAAATGATACTGGCCACTTGCTTTACCTGTACATAATAAAAAATAAGAAGGAAATAAAAAGTGACAATCGCACGCGAGTCAGTCGGTTTCTTTTATTGTACCTTGATTAAAAGTAAAATTATACTATTTTCCTCGCAGGTGTAGTATAAAGCACTATGTATCACTCGGGAGAAAGTGCGATTCCCAACTCGTGTGTATTGAGGCCCTTGGCTTCGCCTCCTTGGTAATCCTCCCCTTTGTTCCCTCGGTGAACAATGTACTAATTTATTCTGTTTTCCAGTCTACACAGAACATGTAGGTTCTGTCGACAAAAATGTGATCTGCTTTAAGGCGCTCTTATCGCAAAATCAGTAATTTCAAAGTCAAATAGAACTTTCAAATATCGTCTAACTAAACCTTCAAAAAAAAATACGCAATATAGTTCGAACCTTTATCTAGGTTTTCCACGCATGTGTTACACGATCAGATAAACTTTGCTCGATAGAAATAATTCACGAACACAGCATGTAATAAGACCTTTCAAATCATGCCATTTCCATAATTCCACTCTTTTATTAACGAAACATATCTGGTACTATTGCTCTTTAAATTTTCTAGGTCGACCACGTAAGTGGGTTTTAATCAACATATCCCTTATTTTTAAACAATTTAAAAACCGATAGAAACAACGAAAAAGTATAAAAGTGTGGTTATTTTCTTTACTCCTTACACGTTAAGAAAAAGACAGAGAGTCACTCTTTTGGGATAAGAGCGCCTTAAAGACGTAACAAAGGGAATTTTGAAAATGTGCCGTTGACGGATATTTTTCGTAGTTTTCCCGGAAGTATCTTTTATAATGGGCTTACGCTGCGCTGGCGCACAAGTCTGAGGGAAAGAATCAGGGACGTACGATGAATACGCTCGTCTAGAAAGTACCTAAAAACCGGCTAAGTGCGAGTCTCCCTTATATATTTATTTTATTCTGTTTTTTAGTATTTGTTGTTATAGCGGCAACAGAAATTGATCATCTGTGAAAATTTCAACTGTCTAACTATCACGGTTCTTGAGACACAGCCTGGTGACAGACGGACAGACGGACAGACGGACAGACAGACGGACAGCGGAGTCTTAGTAATAGGGTCCCGTTGGTTACCCTTTGAGTAAGGAACCCTAAAAAAGGAGAGTAGCCCCCGGTACGGCTTCCCACGACGTCATGTCGGAACATGACGAGTCGCTTGGTGGCATGGTTTTATCATGAGTGTGGTGTCAAGCCACGGCCAAAGCCCACCACCAGTTGAAGTGACAGGATTTATCAGTTAGTCCCGCAATTTACTGCTCAGAGTGATCAGTGATTGTATCTCAGTTAACACTACTTGGGGATGGGGGGGAGGGGGGGGGTTCCTTTTGTGGACGCCAAAAGTTTTCCCGGAGGTCCTGTTTTTTAATTATTCTCTATTTAAATGCAAATCACATCTTGATCTGCGCAATCTTTGCCTTAACTGTATAGGGTATGTTCGTTATACAACGTGTAACAGAAAGGTGTAACCATATTTGAAGAGCTTATTGAGTCATTGGTATAGAACAACTTTTACTATAGAACAAACCCTGTATCTCAAAAAAAAAATAACTGTTTCATAGAAAAATGCAATGCCGCTCGGCTGAAATGTATGGAAGGGTCGATTTTTTTTCGAGATTTTAGTGTTGGCTCCATAGTAAAAGTTGTTCTATACCATTGACTGAATAAGCTCTTCAAATATGATTACACCTTTCTGTTACACCTTGTATACTGAAGTCTAAAAATAAATGTAGTTATAGTACATTTCAAATACCATGGCCCGATTCCACTTGAAACTTAACAATGGGGCTCATAATGTTTGCCTTTTGTTATCTAATTTGGAGCACTTCAAATTGGCACGCGTCGGTGCAATCTGTATGTAACTAAATACCACACCGCAAAAGGGTCTGGCCAGGTATCTTTTGTTATCACTAATCCTATTGTTAACACCTAATGACCGTCTTAAGAGGAATCGGGCCATGGTATTTGAAATGTACTATACATTATTGCGTCAAATGTCGTAATTTTTTTATTTATGTTTTTTCGCAAATTACAAAACAGAACTATCTGACGATAGGAAGGATTTTCAGTAAATTAATTACGTGTTCCCGCCCCTTGCGCAATGCGCAATGCTGCTCCGCTTCGCTCGGCTCCCGAATTTATGATCACAATCTAACACGCTCCTCCTTGCTTCGCTAACCGTGGCACCTATTCTCATTTTAATACTTATTTTCTTCCTAAAACCTACTTTTATCAATCGTCATTTGTAATAATTATTTGTACTTTGCATGTGCCAAATTCATATAGAAAAGCCCGAAATGATCTTAGGAGCGGTTTCGCAGCCGGATTGTGAAAAACCTGCCTGGAAATAGAACACTTAAATTCAAAATTCACTCAATAGTTATTCAACAAATTCTTATTACCTATACAACGTGTAACAGAAAGGTGTAACCATATTTGAAGAGCTTATTCAGTCAATGGTATAGAACAAGTTTTACTATCTGTATCTCGAAAAGAAAATTTTACTGTTTCATAGAAAAATGCAATGCCACACAGCCGAAATGTATGGAAGGGCAGAATAGTAGTTTATGCTACAAGGGCGAAAAGGAATAAATTACGAGGACGATTTAAAACACGAGGGTAGCGAGTGTATCATACTGCGTTTTTCAATGCATAGTGTGAGGAAATAAAACAAATATAATCTTGTGAACTTTAAATTATGATTGGCTCAAAAGGCCTGTATCCAGAACCGTTAAACAGTGGAAAAAAAGTATAACATTTATGGTACACAGCAAAGGTTGCAGGTTAGCCAACTTCTCGTAAATAAATTAAAAATAATAATAATAATAATAAAGCCCTAGGACAAAATAATCGACTTTCTGTTCGGTTTTGATGCATAAAAAGTGGGCCTTTACGAGCACTTGCATTGAAAACTTATTTATTGTATCTTTACTAGGACTAGGAGTCGTTTCTGTAATGATATTTTCAGGGTTTTGTAGGTATTTAATACTTTTCAATTCGTATATACGCTACAATTTTAAATGTAAGAAAATAATAATAAATCTTTGACCAACAACGCTGAAATGGATAATGTTAAGCAAAAATGTTTTTTTTTTTTTGTTAGGAGCAAGTGTATTTTTTAATCACAGCTTATCGTGTTGGGGTTCATCCGGGGGCACGACAGTATCTAATAAAAAAAAAAAACTTTTCTCCTCTTCTAGCTCCATTCATCACGCCATGCCACAGCAGCGACTCTAGCTGCTTGAGGAGTTCGGCGCAGAAGGCGGTCTCATTCCTTGCAGCCGGGATACCAGAGATGGGCATCATACCCATGGATCCCATGCACGTAGCGAGGGTCAAGGCCAGCCAGGCAGGACTCAATATGGACTTTAGGAATACTACTGTCAGGGGGCTGAGGAACTGCCATGTGGAAGACCTGAAGTAAGCTTGTCTGTGATTGTGTAGTCTACATTGTGTTTAAAGATGGGATAAATCCTATTCCTTTTGAACCCATAACATTTTCGGGAGAACAATCCACTAACCACGTAACATAGTGGTTCGGGAGAGGGGTAATCTACTTTTAGGGTTCCGTAGTACCTAAAAGGTACAAAAGGAACCTTTATGGTGAGACTCTGTTGTCCGTCCGTAAGTCACAGCCTCATAACTTTAGCACCGTTAAAGATAAAGACATGAAATTTGGCACAAAAATAGCATTAATTTGCCCACATATCACAGTGTCAAAAAAAAATATTGAAAATTTTAAATTGTTTACAATATTTCCAAATCAAAAGTGAGAAATATTAATAATATTATCCTAAAAATACAATATGGGTATCAAATTGTAGATATTAAAAAGATTGATTTACAGGAAAATTAAAGCGGTTGAGAAATTCACGAAAAGAAATGACAAAATTTAATTTATCATCTACAATACGGAACCCTAGGTACGCGAGTCTGACTCGCAATTGACCGTTTTTTTTTAGGAACTTTCTGAGTGAGCCCTTTTCATCCTGGATCTCATAGATACTTTCCATAAGGTAGTGGCCAATAGGGTCGGACTAAGGGGCCCGGGTGGTATAAGGATTTATTTTAAAATTCCCAGTCTAACTTTTAATCGACCAAATTTTTAAATCAACCTATTTTCTTCATAATACGGAAACTGGCGACGTTAAAAAAAAATTGTCATTTTGCACTATTTTTGAGTTCATAATCAGGATTTTACGATATGAGTTTGGATAAAGTACATACTTAAGAGCGGTTTAGCAGCCGAATTGTGAAAAACCAGCCTTTTTAATTAATCGAAACAGAACACTTATATTCAAAATTTACTCAATAGTTCCTCAACAAAACCTTATTACCTATGTTTTGTGTAAACTGTAAACAGTTTAAAACTGAATTTAAAACTTTAAAATGAAAATTTACAGAAACCATTGGAAACTTTGCTATGGCAGTTTACACAATATATAGGTAATAAGGTTTTGTTGAGGAACTTTTGAGTAAATTTTGAATATAAGGGTTCTTAGAGTTCTTAGAGGGTTCTTAGAGTGTTTAGCGGAATATATTGCAAATTATTAATGTATCCACAAATTTAGGGTTCTGTTTTGATTAATTAGAAAAAGGCGGGTTTCACACAATCTGGCTGCTAAATGCAAAAATTACAGTTCTATATAATCATGTTTATAATTATAATGAAGTTTCAAAACGACAGATAATGGTGTGTTTACACGGACATTAAATTCTTAGTTGACAATTATTTTTTCATGGTCAATTCCTTTGTTCCTAACACGAGTAGCGTTTATCTAGATATAGTTTAACTGTTATGCTAGTAATAAATACGATTTACAGTACTTGGACTTAATGACCAACTTTTCAATAAAAAAACGCATGTACGATATAGGTATCGTATTGTAGAAAATATAAAAACAAAAGAATTTTACATAAGGGCATACCAAAAACTAATCAATTCATTGTTTGGACTTTGGACGATACAGTGGAAGTCATACTGTAAATTGACATTGTATGAAATTATTATTAGAATGCATTACAAACTAGAAATCAATCAGAAACTTTATAAGCACAAATATCAAAGCGATGGATTTCGCAATAAAAACATATTTATAATCTATTGCATGAAGTGTTTGTGTTTCTTAAATTGAAGAAATAGAATAAAATAAAATAAATTAATTTCAATGTTTGTGTTCTTATCGCAATCTCTACTCGTATTTTCCCGCCAATATCCTTGGTTGCTTGTATTTGTTGTGCTCAATTATATATTCACTCAGAACAATATCTCAATATCAACGCCAATCAGGGACTGTGATCTGTTTGCTGATGGATGGCAGAAAATATTGTCAGAGTGTTTGTGTTTTTGTGAGAAGGCCTGTTTCTGACTTTATGTGTTCTTATTTATTTTAGTTGATTGTACCATTGTGTGTTTGTGTTACTATCTTTAATTATTGTGATTGGTTTGTCCGTTTTAATTAAAGTAAAAAAATAAATAAAAAAAAATAAAAATAAATAAAATCTCTGTGGTGGGCAGATCGTAGAGTATGAAACTGAAAATCTTTCACCAAAAGTAAAAAAAAAAATAGGTGCGATAACGAGCGAGCGAGGATTTTGGGAGCCGAGCGAAGCAGAGTGGTTCACGATGTGCCAACCAACGACATCTCTACTTTATTTCTTCACGCCCGCCGCGCCGTCTATAACAATCAAATTAATGTTAGAATTCAAGTCAATGCAGGATTCTTTGGCAGCACAAGTACTAGGTTCTCATTATTACGTAGGAGTTACATCGCATATTTTACTAGCATACAACTCCATCTAGTAGCAATTCACTGAACTTATTTGTCTTGCAGACGACAAGGCAAGAAACTGCTTTTGGACATCAAGTGCTCCGTTACGCTGGTTGGCGACTACGTAATTGGTGGACAACTGCTGATCTTCACGCTAGACGGCGATGGCAAATACAAGATAAAGATCCGTAAGTTCACAATTACGTATGATCGGGAAAAAATCCACTGATTTCGTTTTACTCTAGTGGCGATTGTAATTAATAAGATGAGCGGAAAGTGCAGCAGAACTTTGCTGATGGTATCTATTTAAAGTTCTGCATGTTGGTTGGTATCTGGGGGAACGGCAGTACCGCCGCCAAGACGAGCCGAAGGAAGTAGGACATTACGTACCTTCCTCGAAGCATTTCGTCGTATTTTCGAACCCTCATAGCTTCGGCCTAGAGAATCCAAATTTTCAGGTTTTGATGTAGATCGTAGACTAATGAAATACTATAAGTGTTATTAATACCTAAAATACGTCGATTTTGTCACTGACTGACTGCCTCATGACCAAACCTCTAGAGTCTAGAGTACTTCCTGAAGTCCTAGAAAGCTGAAATTTGGTATGCAGGCTAGTATTAGCACACAAACAACAAAAAAATTGAAAAATTTACATACCAAAATTCCAAAAGTCCGCCAAATTTCAGCCAGAACATATAATATAATAACAAATTTTATTCCACACTTCCAAAAGTACTAAAAGGTTTAAATTTGGTATACAGGCTAGAATTTGTACACAAACAAAGAAAACAATTTAAGAATCTGTAACATTCACCCTTTAAAGTCTAACCCCTCATAAAGGATTAAAATAGTGCAGGTCTGGATATAACATGTCCTCACAAAATAAAATTAAATCCTACGAAAAACATTTCATGTAAAGTAGGTTGCCAAGACTCATAAGCTTATAACGCTTTATCAGATCTCGTGTAGAGCCAAGCCCCTAACTCTGCAAGGCCTAACTCTACAAGCCTTAAAACCCTGTTCAAAAAGTATGACTTTGCCGTTCCATGGAACTATTGCATGTCTATTCTGGCATTGGTTTTCAATCATTAAACTTTTGTTTATGGCGTGATAAATACCATGCCGTATAAAGTCGAATGACAATAAATACAACACAATGTAAGGAATTCACTTCTGATGTTTTTAATCGGGAAATCGACACACATTGGAAAACCGATACACATTCTTATAAATACTGTTTTAAAATCACACGAAATCTTCCTTCGCAATTTTTCCACCCACGCCAGAATTACCATAATAGGGGTGTCTGTGCGACGTCCGCGATAGCGAAGCCATAGTTCTTAAACAAGACGTAGGGTATGTAGAGTTCAGGGCTTGGCAAGTTGGCACTACATGACATCTTAAAAGATTTTAACAGTGACAGCGTTATAGGCTTAAGAATCTTGGCCACCTACTTCCCATGAAATATTTTTGCTTTAAATGAGTTTTTGGTGATCATATTGACTTAGAGCAGAAGAATAGAATGACATTTATTTGGACCAACTTAAGGTACATAATTATAACATACACAATACACATACACAATACACATACACAATACACATACACAATACACATACACAATACACAATACACATACACAATACACATACACAATACACATACACATAAGAACACAATGAATAAAAAAAGAACAAATATGCTGTTAAAATAAAGACGGGTAAATTACCAATATTTTCGATTCTATCTCACTTTCTGTGGGTATATTCCGAACTTCTCATGAAAACTAGCCCGGATTTAGGACTTAACAGGCTGTTGAGATGACGTTGCGGAAGCCGGAAACTGACGATAGTACTCGTCCGTACGAACAACTATTCGTGAAAAACAATAGAGAATTCGTGAAAAAAAATCATTTGTAGGTGTATTTTGTGGAGTAGGTGTGTAACTTTTCAATGGAACAAATTAATTTTTTTTCGCGATTTGTTGATTCAGTTTGTTGGAAAAACGTCATCTCCGCTTGGTATGCCAAAGTTCCAACTAATTGGTAAAGAAAAAACTTTATATGAACATAAATTTCAGATGACATACTGGTGAAGATTGTGTTCGACGTTGCGGAAATAGTCAGGGATGGTGAGAAGTACTGGGCTATCAGCGACTGGAAGCACACGGCTGATGTGAAGTCCGGCGCCGAGTTCCGGTTCCATAACCTCTTCAACGGGAGGAATCCTGAGCTTTGTGAGTATTTATGATGCTCTAGTAATAACCAATTTCATTTAAAATTTCGTGAAAATATTCAATGTTGAAAATCCATCGCTTTGAATACTCTAATTATTATTAGAGTGCATTACAAACTTGCAATCAATCAGAAACTAATTTAAAAGCACAAGTATTTTTGAAAAAATTCCTCGGGCCAAGATTTGAACCTACGACCTCCTGCTTACATGACAGGCGCGCTACCGACTGCGCTACCGAAACGAAGAATTTTTCCACCATATATGTTCACCGAATTTTTGTAACTACTCGACATACCAGCTTGTAATGCACATACTGAACGCTCACGAGGACGTTATGTGATTTCACGCCTTTGCTCATTCTGAACAGAAGGCGCTGTCGTCGCTACAATACCTGTTGCATCAGACAGTTCAAAAATTCACAGTTCCTATTAACTAAGATTATATTGCGAAATCCATCGCTTTAAATACTCTAATAATTATTTATTAGAGTGCATTACAAACTTGCAATAAATCAGAAACAAATTTAAAAGCACAAATATTCAATGTGCAGATACGACTTTTTGGCTACCTAATCTATATTCTATACCGACTGATGACGCCCCATACCGTGGTCCGAAATATATCGACAAAAAACGCATTTTATTTTTTTTATATTAATAAGGAAACCATATAAATAAATACCTATATAAGACGATTTTAGAGACTTTAGTTATAGGTCTACCGAAACTAAGAAATTTGCAAGATAATTTAAAGATAAGATAAAATAAAAAAGCCCTAGAAAATGCTTTACAGCGAAACCGGTCGGGCATAATAAAGTTTACTGTATATGTGGATAAGTGCAAGTGTTTTTTTAAAAAAAATTTAACTTTTATTCAGGTGCTTTTTTGCAACAAATACATTTTAATTTTGACAGCACTAAAGTTAAAACTAAAGCCAATTGAAATCAACTTTAGTATTAGTATCAGATTATTGCCTTAACGCGGCCGCTGTAAGAACTTACAAAATACTGGATTCGTTCGTGCTGGGGGCTCGGTTGGTAACTATTGAACCTTATTCCTGGTCCGGGTCGGGTCTCCGGTGTGGGTTCGGGAGGTTGATTGGATTTCACCTTGTATAATATCTATTTTACCTAACATTTTAATCGTATATAGATAATCCTTTATAGAATTAAATGAAACTTGAGGATAAATTCATGATTTATATAAAAACGGCTCACCTCAATAAGTGTTATGATCGAGAAAGTCGACCAGTTTCAGCAGATTTAGACTGCCTTCATCTGGGCGAATGAAGACGTTTACGCGACGACGTTACGCCTCACACTGTGGGCTGCGGCTCGCAGGGCTCGGGATGACATCGATGCAGATGGCATTGGTGGTCGGACCGGTAGGGCGTCCGCACTATTAGTTACTTCCGGGCTTGCGTTATTAATTACCGGAATGTTACCAAACAACGATAAACATGCGGAACTTACAGTATCTACGTCACTTTCACTAAAGTCTCGTGAGTGATCCGGTAACTGTTTTTAGCACAGGTTTCCACACCGCGGGCAAAGCCCAACCACTGTCTCTATTGAAATTCGGATAAATCTTATATAAACCTTTAATTTAGTTCATGTACATTTATTATTTTATTACATATATTTTTATAAGATTAAATTTGACTTGTAAAAAGTGTTTTTATATACCTACTTTGCAAAATAAACTATTTGAATTTGAATTTGAACTAATTAACATGTTTTCTCTGTCCACAGCCGACACGATACACAGTTTTGCGAACTCCAACTGGCATGACATCTTTCAAGAGGTGGCTCCTCCCATCGTGAAGGCCATAGTGAAGGAAATAGTCGATGAGACGCAGAAATTCTTCCATAACGTTCCTCTCAACCAACTGGCGTTGGACTAGTCTGATCGTGGAAGAGGAAGAGAGTATTAGTGTAAATAGAGTGTTTGTTTGTGGAAAAACGGGTCTTCTGTCCGGCTAAACCGTTTGAAGGTGTACACTGGCTGAACTTTTTGTATTCTAGAGTAGTACGAACAAAATCATACTGGAGACTCGGTTAGTGCTCAGGAACAATGTTTAAGACGCTACGCTTCTTCAATAAAGAAAGTATTGTTTTTAAAGAATAGTATATTACTTTTAGGCTATTTTCCTAGGGATCCGCTTAAACAGAAACTCGCTTGGAGAAATTCGGCTCGATACAAATATTTATTGAAACGAGGTCTTATGGACTGCGATTATATTTTATTAGATGGGTTTTAACAGTATCTAGGACCAGCCCCCCTATTCTGTATCTTTAGTTGCCAACTGAACGAGGTGCCTATCATCAAAAACATAGATAAATACTGAAATTTCAAAATTGCCTTTAGTGGGTATTGAACTATTAACAATCTGTGTCGTCACTTCAAGTGCGAACATATCCTTAGGACATCGGAATTCGATAGTATATCTATGTTTTTGATCATAGACACCCAGTCCAGAAGGCTACTAGAGATACATAATAGGTCCGCTGGTTAAATGAAATTTTGATAACAACTTTAGTACATTTTATATTAATAAAAAAATGAGATTTCGCTAATTTTACTCGAATCCGTCCCGCTTGCACTTAGGGTTTTTTCGCATATGGAGTTACAGGGACGATAAAACATTTAAAATCGAAAAAATATTGTTTTGCTCCCGTGCTGACGGTACCAGGAATTGTATTGGAACTAGTTCGTATGGGAACAAAAATATATATTTTTTAATAAAAGGAATGATTGAACCTTGTTCCTGATCACTAATCGGTATGACATCAGACTTTTTATTCCGTTACAAACTACCTGAAATATAAAATTGAGTATAAATTATGATATTTTAACAATAAATAATTATGTATCCTAATGTTATAATTATAAATATGCATTTCATATAATTTTTATAGTTAATTATTCCAAATTATTGTAATTTTAAATAGCTTAGGTGTTTAAAATTTATTCCGTACACCAAATGTGGTGAAACAAGCTGTTCAATTAAAATTTTAAGATCTTATGTATTTCAAGCGAAATAGAAGTTATTATTATTCTTATTCGAATATTATGTTGGCAGCACAGGGAGTAGCAATCAGAATCCTTTTACAAACGTTTGAAGGTTATATTTTGCATTTATATAACCTAATAGTTAATTTTTCTCACTTCCCTACTTCATTTCAGTACTACCAATCCCCTACCTACATCTCTCTCGTTTAAAGGAGATGCCATAAACCTATCAATGTAAAATAGATTAGGTTAAGGTTAAACACCAGTCGCTTAGCGCAAAGTGCATAACTTAACGTTTGTTTTTCTTGTTTAGAAGTTAAAATTGAAAAATATTTTGGTATGTGACAAATTGACGCCAATAGTTCAGTATTAGTGAGGTTTATAAAGCAAGAGTTTGAAATTGTGTACACAATTAGTCATGATCTTTTTAAAACCAACTTAATATGCTGTTTTAACATTGTTTGGACAAGATTATGACTAATTGTGCATTAAATTTCAAACAAATATTTTAAAAAATATTAATAAATTACCTCACCTCACTAATACTCAACTTTTGACGTCAATTGCCACGTACGAAAATATTTTTCAATTTTAACTTCTAAACAAGCAAAACAAAGTTAAGTTATGCATTTTCCGCTAAGCGACTGACGTTTAATCCTAAAATGAATGAGTATCAAACCAGGTGTAAATGTACAGATATTTTTAAATTATACTATTGCTTATAGTAAACAAAGAAAGATTACTGCGGAAATTAAAAATTTTAAGAATTTGCTATCGCTTGTGCCATCTCAATAATAGGATTAATATGGTACAATTGTAGAAAATGTAAAAAGTATTATTTCACACTTTTGAAAATACCTACCTGACTTAGAATAAAATTCAGAAAATGTGTGTGAATATTTATTTAGATTAGTTTCTTTTTATTTTTTTAATGTATTTTGTATTTAATTTTAGCGCAATTGATTGTTTTGTCAACCGCTTGTGCTTAAAAAAAAGAAAAAAAAAAAGAAAAGACTATGTCATACGTAACGTAAATATAGTATGACCGTCAAGAGAAATGTAACGAACCGAATATTTATTAAAATTTACTTCATATACTGGAATGACGTTTTATTTCTGTTGCTGCAGTTTTCTTTTTGTTAGCGTGCGGTTAGCGGCTGATAATTTTTTTTCACAGTTAACCAGGGATCCAGTTGCGTGTCACTGATGACCGGCCAGTTTTTATGGCGTCCTCCTCTCAATCGGTGGTCTATTTGTCGTTGCACGTGCGGATTCTTTTCGGATCATTTTGAAAAATGGCTACATTTTGAGGTTTTTTGTATGAAAAACAAACCTTGGGTTTCAATTTAACTTTGATTTAAAGTGAAATGTGTCCAATTGGGTTACTATCTTGATAACGGAAAGAAAAAGGTCTGGAAAAACACATGTCTGTTAGTTTAAAATTGATCAGGTAAAAAGTTGACTCAGAACATATTTAAGCGAAAACCCTTGAAATAAAAATGACAAGGCTTTTACTAAAAAATTACTTCAAGTTCCCGTACTAATTTAGAGTTTTATGTATACTAATGCGTAAGCAAAGCATAATAATACTAAATGCAACATTTTTTTTTATTTGGTGCATTTTTGTTCCTTTGGGAAAGCTATTTAGTATGATCAGTATGTGTTTTCATTTAAAGATGCCTTTATTTTTACAAACGGTATACATGTCACTGTAACAAGCAATATAATCATCATCACATATAGGTTACCTACTTACAGTGGCGTATTTTAACATTTTGCGCCCTGGGCCTTTAAGGTTTCCCGCTCCATAAATGAACGAGAATAAAGCAAAAATATTTAAATCATAAAATAAAATAAAATCTAGCAGTGTGTTGATGTTGGCTGAGGATGGTGGTATTAAATGAAAAAACTAAAAAGTAAAACTACATAGAAATAAAACACCATTTATTCAATATCAACATTTTTTTCAATGACAGTTTAATTCAAAGACAATATAGATTAAAATATAGGTAACGTTTGATTATGAAAGATGCTCAAAGCTGGGCGCGATTTGCGGCTTGCGCCGCGCCGCCGCCCGCCCCTTGCAGTGTGCTTGCAGCCTGCCGCCCCGGGCCATGGCCCTTTTGGCTCTAGGGTGAATACGCCACTGCCTACTTAGGTTAAGAGGTTAACACATTAGCCTTCAGATGCAAGGTTGTAGAGTCACTGCTCTAAGGAAAAATAAAAGGAACTGCTGTTGTCTAGACGAGGCGTTGTGATCTGACTGTAATAAAGTTGAAAATCGCGTGCGATAACATGCGCGCAAAATGATTCAGAATGAGTCTGATTTCAAGATTAAAATGTATTAAAATTATAATAATTTTTTAGGTATTAAACTATGTTTTCTTGCTGTGAGTATTTATTTTAGACATAAAACTCAAGCGGCATTCAAAATGTGGATATTATGTATTTGTAAAGTCTCCTTGAAAATCTTTTTGACAAAACAGCTTAGTACATTTTATATTAAGGCGATTACCATCGCCAAATTAGCAGCTCGATATTGGTCAGTACGAATATCAACGGAAACGACATTGAAATAACGTGCATATCAACGCGCAATGCATAGTGGCTGTTACGACGCTCGCTGCGTCCTTGAAAGGACGAAATAGGAGAAAATTATACTTTTCACTTGGACATGATTATTCGATTGAATAATCCTATGTTATGTTTATAGCTATCAAGTTTATCTATTTATCAAAGCATAAATAAATTCAATCGGCCTAGCCACTTAGGAGCAATAGTAAATTCAAGCCAATAAACACCATTTAGTTAATACATTTTTTCATGTAGAAGTTTTACTGGTATGAAATAGAAAAATGTTGCATATGTTGTCTAAGAGCTGATTATTCATAATACATTTTTTCATTATTTTTGGTTTGGCCGTAAACGAGGAGTAGGCTTTAGAAAGTACCCAGTTGGCGATAGTAAGGGCCTTAATAAAAAAACACCTTTTTGCTACTTTTCCACAAATCCGTCCCACTCCCTCTGAGGGTTTTTTCGCATATGGAGTAACAGGGACGCTAAAACTTTTCCATATCGCCTTAATGTAGGTGTGCGAGTTGTAAACTGTCACTTGCATTTCGCAGTCCATACACGGTAACACCTCTGACCCCCCTTTGGGGAGTTCATGTTGTGACGACATACATAAAGTTACTTTGATTGATATAGACAAATTCATACTGGAGACTCGGTAAGTGGTCAGACCAAGCTTCAATGAGCCTTTTTACTAAATATGAAAAATATTATTTTCAATGCATGTGCTCGTAAAAGCCCACTTTTTATGCATCAAAACCGAACAGAAAGTCGATTATTTTGCCCTAGGGCTTTATCATTATTATTTTTTTTAATTTATTCACAATGGTTGGCTAACCTGCAGCCTTTCCTGTGTACCATAAATGTCATACTTTTTTTTCCACTGTTTAACGGCTCTGGATACAGTCCTTTTGAGCCAGTTATAATTTAAAGTTCACAAAATTATATTTGTTTTATTTCCTCACACTATGCATTGAAAAACGTAGTATGATACACGGGCGTAAGAGCAATAAATTACTCGGTTACGTTTAAAACACTCGCTACGCTCGTGTTTTAAATCGTCCTCGTAATTTATTCCTTTGCGCCCTTGTTTACTGCTTATAAGACCTACCTATGTAAACGAAATTTAAGTTTCTAAGACAACTGAAAGTGTCCTGCACTGGTAGCACAGTGTTTAATCGCGCACGACGCGACTTAGTTGAATCACAGGTGCGAGGAACGTGACACGATGTTTTTGCGATTAAACAGTATGTCACGCACCTCGCATAAATACTGTGTAAAGGGTTGAGTTAGAAGTAAAAGCTCGTAGGCTTCAATAGGAGGTCTTATTCAAATTAAAATTCAAAAAGGGTCTTGACAGGAGAACAGACAGACAGACAGACGGACAACAAAGTGATCTCATAAGGGTATTATTTTTTCATTTTGAGGTACGAAAACCGAGAAACTAAAATTACTTATTGATTTTTATTCCGCCTTTGAACTTCTGCAGTTAGGTGAATGAAACATTGTATGACATTGTTTGAAAAAAGTCTTCTAGTTGAGATAGTATCTATTTTGCATATTGCAGCCATTGTTAACAAAATATTTGTGTTTCAAGTTTGATGACTTCGCTTATTTAAAAACCGGCCAAGTACGAGTCAGACTCTTGTACCTAGGGTTCCGTATCATGGATGATGAATTTAGTTTTGTCATTTTTTTTTTCGTGAATTTCTGAATCGCTATATTTTTCCAGTAATCTTTACGTAAACACATATTACCATGATTTTTGAAATAAGGAGGGGATATTTTTTCACGATTTTTCAAGGATTTCTCGAAATAGATGCAATTAAATGTAGCCAATCTTTATGTTTTTACAATCAGCTTTTTAATACCTACAATATGGTACCCATGGTACCCATGGTACCCATATTGTACCCATATTGTATTTTTATAAAATATATTTTTCATTTATTTTACTCCTTTTTTTATATTTCTCATTTGTACTCAATATTTCTTTTACTCAACATTTTTTGAATTGCTATAGTTTTCCTGTAATTGCCCAGCTATGATCTATAATCGATTTTTTTTTCATAATTTTTGGTGAACCAATTTCGGAGATAATATTTCATATGTTTTTTTACACCGTAATATTTGGGCAAATTAATGCTATTTTTGTGCCAAATTTAAAGTCTTTATCTATACCGGTGCTAAAGTTATGAGGCTGTGATATACGGACGGACGGACGGACGGACGGACGGACAACGGAGTCTCACCATAAAGGTTCCTTGTGCTTTTGTACCTTTTAGGTACTACGGAACCCTAAAAATATAAATCTACTCCTCGCGTGTCGTAACCATAAATTATATCTACGAAGATTCAATCTTACCTTATTTGATAATAATACGTACTACATGTGTGTAACGCTTAATAATAAAAAAAGTTATCAGAAGAAATAAAAATTTTACCCTTCACCTTATTTAAAAAGAAATTTGCCTCTCGAGGATTTCATGCTACGGAATTGGTCCACTTTACATTTTGGTGATTATGAACAGCTATAACACGTCCTGAATATTTAGATAATGCAACCACAACAGAGGGTGACAGGATGCACAGTAGTTTTTTTTTTTTTTAAATCTTATTTATTTTATAAGCCATACATCACAGTAGTTTGTTAATTCTGGAAGAAAATTCTTGTTCCACTTCGTATATCATTTTGCAACAAGTTTTATCCTTTAACATCACGATAAGAATTTCGCCTTATTTTTGAGTTGCGCGTTGTGGCTGTTTTGTTGAAATGAAACATGATTGATTTTTTTAGTTTGATTAAACATTAAATACATTGAGTTTGAGTTCTTCTATTGGGTATGAAAATACCTGTAGCGGAGTCCCCGCTCTCCTATAACTTAAAAATAAACAAAACTATTATTTACAGAGGTGACTAACAAATTAATATAAATATGAAAAAGAAAATAAAGTTTAGTTAATACATACTTAGGGTGAATTTGTAAGTGTGAGAGGGTATGTGTGTGTGTGTAGGGGTGTGTAGTTAGAGGGTATGCAAGAAAGGTGTGTTTGTGTATGTGAGATGTGTGACTATGTGTGCATATGTACATTTTATGCAATTTTTGAAATTAGTATAAGTTTGTAAGTTAGAGATAACTGTAGTAAATTTTACAAGTGCCACAATATAAATATCGCGTTGTGGGTGGTTTAAAGTGACCACAACGCGTTGTGGACCCTTTATGCGCTCCATGAGGGTTTTCGCTCTTGTTTTCTCTGTCCAAAGAAAACTACCTGCGCAAATGAAATAATACCAGCCAAGCACGTGTTGAGTTTAGGCGTTGGCGGTTCCGTACAACAGTTAAAAAATAGCTATATTTAAGTATTTATTCTACAGCTCGCGCAATGCAGTTTTTACACTGAAGGTAGTTTTAAAACTTGTTACCTCTAATTTAACTTCGAATTGGTTTATGACGGGATTCTATATTTAGCATGCTCTATGGATTAGGTAATGCAGTCGGTCGCTGAATCATTGTAGCAAATTGTTATTTACTTCCAATGTAGACACTGTACTTGAGTACATAATGGAGTACGTAGTCCAGGAATTAACATACACACATTTCATGGTTTTGTCAAAGATTTCAAAAGTTTAGATGAGCCCTGGCACCTAAAATCTATTGCATTGTTTTTGAATGTGCTTTGAATGTGAAATGTCACATTTTTGGCTTTATTCGTATTTCTTGAAATGTTAGTGCACTTTAAAAAGGCACTCGATGGCATATTGAGACCCTTTTCTGGCGTCCAACTATCACTGTGTTCAGATGAGCACTGATTCCAAACGTGTGAGAGTGAAAACATTTTGGTGCTGTCATACTACGGTAAGGGCTTATCTTTACTATATACAGAGATTTCTGACAGCAAAAACATCATATACTTATAACTTTAAACTCCAACGTTTCGTACACATTATTATTTATATATTAACGAGTCTACCGCGATAATTTTTTTTTTATTACGAAAAGGACACCCGACGTTTCACGGCAGGCATGTCTCGTGGTCTACGGGATACTGGCAAGTATGGCGAGGCGCATTGATGAGATGCAAGTGACGACACGAGTATTTTCCTTCTACCCGCAAACACACTTTAGTCTTTAAAATTAATTTATATCTGTTTCACGCACGGCACACAACACTCACAGTATCCGGAGATGCACTAAGAGACGAATCCCGCGATTCAAATTTCCTGATAACTGGACTCCATGTGGGAGACAATTTCTGTACCTCAGAGGTATAGGATCTCAACTGACATTTTTCACAATTTTCGTTTTTTACATTTTTGTTATCAGAAAAAGGAGCTCTACATCATGGTATTAAAAACTATTTTCTATGCTGCATAGTTTTTAAAATCCATATTGTGATATAGTCTTATCTGACTATATAGACGTGTGGTATAAAATAATAAAGGCTGATGCGACTGTTTACCCCTATTTGGTCACGCAGATAAGACTTAAAAACGTTAAATACGATTGTATACCCCAAAGTGACGCGCTCGCCCGATGTGAGCGTGCAAAGAACCTGCAGTCGAAAATAAACTTTAAACATTAATGAAAATAAGATTTTAAATTTACACGGTCATTATAAACATTATTAGGACTACGGGACTCACCGTGTTTGGTTTTATATTTCTCGAATTTTCGGCAGAGTTTCATCTGCCATGGTCGCGGGATGGCAGATGAGATTCTGCCAAAAATTCGGGAAAATATGAAAAACCAAACACGGTGAGTCCCTTGCTATATCTGAAACGGTTGTCAAAAATGCATTGAAGAAATCGAAAGAAGGTTTTACCCAACCGGATCAAAGGAGAAAAAGTGAACCACCGAACAAAATATCTCAAATTACAATAGATACGGTGCGGAATCATATAAGTAAGATTCTAAAGTATGAGAGCCATTACAGCTGGGCCAGAACTGAAAGACAATATTTAGGTAGTAACTTGAACGTCGAAAGATTATATCCTTCATCCAAAGATCAATGCTAATCTGATAACATCCCCGACGAAACCGTTGCAAAAGCATGGCTTTATAGAGATATATTCAACACAGAATTCAAACTTGGATTTAACCCGCCAGCAAATGACACGTATGATGACTGTGATGGTTATGTTATTAAAATAAAAGATGCCACTGATGAGACAGAAAAGCAAGATTGAAATCCTTGCAGCCATATCAAGAAATCTGGGCACCGATATGCTTTGAAATCTTAAGACAAATGTCACGCACTAAATGATGAAGGATCTATAAAAACTATCACTGTAGATTTGCAAAAATGTTTGTCAACACCACTTCTAATTAACGATTTGAGCTTTTACTTAAGAAAACTATGGAAATTAAATTTTACCATAACATACACAGCTTCAAATGCAACACTATGTGTTATATGGGATCAAATCAACATGGTGACAACGAGATGGCTTCGGGAATATTGAAATATTTTGAAGAGAATTACACAAAATGATAGCGTGAAGGAGGTCAATGTTTGGAGCGACAACTGCAGTAGTCACAATAAAAATGTATCTGTCATAATGTGCAAACTTCTTAAAAAAATCCCTAACATCAAAACTATAAACCACAAATATTTACTCAAGGGGCATACACATCTAGAGGCAGATGTTTTTCACTCAATAATCGAAAGAGAAAAAAGAAATTATCTGAATTCCAAATAAGGACTCCTTGACTTAACAACATTAAAGTCACTAACATGGAGTTATTCGATTTCAAATAGTTTTTATCAATGTGTGACGGTTATTCTGAACCATTTGTTCATCGAAAAAAATCCAATAGCGGGAACACTGTCCCTTATTCTTCGATAGTATGGATGCAATTCCGAAAAACCAACACAGGCTCTTTTTTCTACAAAACGTCTTTCGATGATTAAGAAGTCTTAATTCGAAATAGAAGACGGCTAGCAGAATACACCGTGATTGTAGAAATCCCAAGGCCAATAAGGAAAGATCTAAGATCTATTTCTACCAAAAAATTCAACGACCTCTAAAAAGCTTTGCAGTGGATTCCGTCTATGTTCCATGAATTTTACACAAAATTACCTCATGGAAGTGTCGAAGATTTCCCGGAAGCATGTAATTAATATTAAAATTTTGCAAAGTTTATCATGGAGACTTCTTTTTTAATTTTTATGGTGAAGTTACGTTTTTTGTTTTTTGGGTTATCCAAAATAATAAATATTTGTTTGGAAAGTACCTGGTTTAATTAAACTCCCGTTTGAAAATAGCCTTGTCATCTATTAATAATGGCACTTGCTATTATCAGCACCCGAGCAGTCTTAAGATAAAGCTAACTACATGTAGGGGTATATGACTTCAATGTCATTTGAGACTATGCCTCAGAATTTACTTCATAATGGCATTATTTTCGGTTAGAGGTATATAAACTTAAGTACAAAAACTCGCTTATCTGAAATGTTTAGAAATTTATTTGTAAATTGACCTAAACTACTTATAATTATCTACAAATGGTACAATTTTCAAATAAATATCTTAATTACTTTAAGAAATAGAGCTTATTTAAAGTCTAAAGTCGCTGTTTTAATTAGTTTTTGCGCGCTCCTGTAAAATTTAGGTTTTGTTGGTTACGACCCTATCCCTCTGAGGTACAGATTTGAAACAACCGATTGAAATTATTTGGATGTTTCTTGATTTCAATTCGCTTCACGCACAATTCTAGGGTGGTAACGGCGATCGGTGGAAAGAATTTTTGAGTCATGCAGTTTAATCCAGTGGTTGGTCCCAGATTCTAAAAGATGTAAAGAATGTGATGATTTGTACATTTGTAAGTTTTTCACAGTCGCTATGTGTTCCTTGACCCTTTCCTGTATATGCTGCGTTTTGTTTGGCCAATGTAGGAACGTAAATGGTTCACCACTTTGGATAACGGAGTATACACTGTCTTAATGGAGTATTTATTTAATGCTGTTCCTATTTTATCAGTAATACCTTTGATATAGGGCATAAGTGCTGGTTTTCTGTTGACCTCAGAACATTTCCTTTTTTGGTCTTGAATGTCGTCTCTTCATCTGATATCCGTTTTGTCTGAGTACCTCCTGAACATGTGATACCTCATCTTTAAGATGGTCAGGGTCACAAAGATCATGTGCTCTGTTTGTTTATGATGTCATGACGCCAATGTGACGAGGATGGTGGTGTGAAGAGGAGTGCAGGTACATATGTGTGTGTTGGTTTTCGATATACAGTGTGGGCTAGAGAACCATCATATCTCACCATTAAGTTGACATCCAGGAATGTCAAAGTTCTGTCACGTTCCATCTCATATGTAAAGTTCATTTTTGGATGGATGATCTGCATACTGATTTGTTTCCTCGCTACTCTTGAGAATGCTAAAAACGTCATCCACATATCTCTTCCAGGGCCTGTTTAGGGACCTCCTCCTCCTCCTTAAAATGTTCCATCCAGAAATTGACAAGAGCTGGAGCTATAGGACTTCCCATTGCCACACCATCTATCTGGAGGAAATACCAGAGGAATTTATACGATTTTAAATTTATTGAAAAAGGCGATACTTTGCGGAAATCCATCATGAATTTGTTTATATATTTATAATTTGCAATATTCCGCTAAACACTCTTACCAGAGAGTATTACTACGTAAAGAAGCGACACTCACCTCCCCGCGCGAATTTAACGTCCCCCGCAAGTTAGTGGCAAATCTGGAGGCAGGCAGAGCTCGAGTAGCACTCGTTCGCTGCGCGCGTATTTTGTTTTGTTTTCTTGATTTTGAACACAAACACTTGTACTATTTGTTTCATAACATTTATTTTATGTTATGAAACAAATAGTACAAGTGTTTGTGTTCAAAATCGAGATGCTTTTTATGTTTCATCAAGTGCCAACAATCGCAAGTATAAATCTTGTTTTGTTTTATTACGATACTGATTTTTAATCAATATGGTTCGTTATTGTGGTATACATATATGAATGCCTAGAAAACGGAGCAACCAATAAAGAACGTAGATTTTTCAAATTTGCTTCCTTCCGATGAACTAAGCCATTTTCTTTTATGTTAATTTATTTTTAAAGTTATGAAAAAGCGGCGGTAAGTCAGGGGTAGAACGCTGGCCTCTCAATCTTGAGATCCAGGTTCAATCCGCGGTTGGGCATGCACCAATGAGTTTTTCGGAATTCACATAATGCGCGTCGTATTTGCTTATAGGTAAGTACTTCCCACTTTCTGAACGGTAAAGGAAAACATAGTGAGGAAACCCGTATGGCCTTAAAATCGTGTGTTTGTGCCCAAAGTACTTACGGCGATAGAGCTCACCTCCCCCCACGTTGGCACGTAATATTTGTAGGTGAAACGCTGGTGTACCGAGTGTGGACTGTGACTTGCATTTCAAAGTTCACACTCGGAACACCTCTGACACCCTCTCGCGCATTCAGGTCGTGACGATATATATATTTTTAATACAAATTTATCCATGGGGAACCAGAACTAGGACCTAGGGATTAACCACGCTAAAATTTAGGAAGAGAATCATATAAGTTGCTGACTATAAATGTTGTCCCTCTCGATCGACGACGCTCACACGCTTGCTGCCAGCCCTAGACTAGCTCACGCACACACACAAGCGTGTGCGGACAAGCCAGATGCGCGCGTGAGAGTGAAGGTAAATAACTTGAGCGAGGACTATGAAGTGTCGGGGGTGTGCTCTTACCATCCTATTCAAAATGCAGACTCAAGCACCGCCCGCCCTCCCGCATAAAACATGCACAAGCAAAGCAAGCAGTACGAGCACAAAACAAAGCAATCTTAAATAACAAGCAAGAAAACTTATCGACACATGTTTCGATTCTAAACGAGGCATCCTTGGGATGTGTTGTCCGTCCGACCGCTCGACAGCAAATGACCCTTAATGATGAATTTATATGACATGAATCCTCGAAGGGGTGTCAGTGGTGTTTCCGGGTATAAACTGTGAAATGTAAGACACAGTGCACACTCGTACACCTAACGTTCACCGACGATTAAGGCAATACAAAAAAAATGGGGTTTTTCTGAATCCATTTACTCCACTATAACGTCATCTACGTATTTAATTTTTAGATAAATGTTTATTGAGTATTTGATTAAGGAAGGAAAAGGAGGAAAACGCGATTGGATGAAATTTTGAAAATTGAAATCCTAACTAATTTCATTGTGAAATTGCATTCAAGATGTGGATATTAAGCATTTGTGAAGTCTCCTTGAAAATCTTTTCGACAAAATAGCTTAGTGCATTTTATATTAATAAAAAACCGACTTTTGCTACTTTTCCACCAATCCGTCCCACTCGCACTGAGGGTTTTTTCGCATATGGAGTAACAGGGACGCTAAAATTTTGACGTATCGCCTTAATACGTCCCAGCGTGGTGGGCGGTGAGCCCTATCGCCGTGCTTCGGGCACAAAATTAAATGTTTAAATAAAACCATAAAATTAATGGTTTGTTCGGCCGATGGTGTGTACTACGGAACTGGTAGCCTAAGTTAATATAAAATAGCAAAAATGTGTGTATAATTTGTTGATCAATAGTTTTCGTAAAAATTAATAGGTATATTGCGTTTTCTTGAGAAAATAAAAAACCGGCCAATTGCGAAATGGACCATTATCTATAAAAACGGCAAAATACATGTCTGTTGTATGGGAGCCCCCTTAAATATTTATTTTATTCTGTTTTTAGTATTTGTTGTTATAGCGGCAACAGAAATACATCATCTGTGAAAATTTCAACTAACTATCGCGGTTCATGAGATACAACCTGACAGACGGACAGCGGGGTCTTAGTAATAGGGTCCCGTTGGTTACCCTAAAAACAATCATACATTTATAAATAACAGTATAATAGGTACATTTATAATAAATTACAATGTTTTGTCAAGGTATGGATGTGAGTAACATAGCACGCCTGCTCTTAAAGATCATTAGGGCTGCAAGGTCTGTAACGGTAGGTACTATAATCTTTTATGTATATCTAACAAAACTTACAAACAAAAAAATACTACCTTCGTTTCTTTCCGCTCATAATGTCGTGACGTGATGCATCCACTTTTTACCCAACTACAGCAAAGTTAAAAGGAGGTTATAATAACAGCTTGAATGTTTGTCTGTTTATACATATAGATACATACATACATATATATACAAGGTGACTTGTTGATCATCGTCCAAATTCATATTGGAGGCTTGATAAGTGATCAGTATCTTGGATCAATAACAATTTTTGTGAAATTTGTAAAATGAAATTTCAGCTTCCCATAGAAATTCACTTCCAATTACGAGTAAATCACTATGGGAAGTCGAAATTTCATTTTACGAATTTTGCAAAAATTATTATTGGTCAATGATACTGATCACTTACCAAGCCACCAGTATGAATTTGGACGATGATCAAAAAGCCACCTTGTATACAGACATATGTGGCCACTCGAATATTTTAATTATCCTGAATTGTCATAGATTAAATTATGTTAAGGTGTGTTAATTCGAAAACCATTTAAGCCGTGTTTTCGAAGTTTTGGTCTAAAAAACCTCATGATGATGAATATTTTTACGAAAATGCTAAAACTTCCATTTGCCCTCGTGTGACGTCACTTGAGTAATGCCTGTTTAAAAATGTGTCCTTTGTTACCAAGAAAAATTTATAATAATTTGCTTCAGTCATATTTGACAGCTAGATGACAGATGAGTAGAGAGACAGAGACAGACCACTTTTTTTATAAGCAATCACAATCACAATCAGTATAATGTCTAAAATTCTCAAGAGACAAGGTCATTGGATAATTCTTTAAAAAATCATACAAAATAATGGTTAACTTATATACCAAAATAATGAAAACTATGTCCTAAAATGGCGCATATTCTCTGAAAAAAAAAATTAAAACAATTTTTTAAAAATTAAGCTATGGAAATTGTCCGAGCAAAATAAGATATACGACATCACAAATAATATTTTTTTGACAAATTGTCAAAAAATACAGATTTGGTCTCATTCCCAAAATGACGGATATAAAAAAAATCATAAGTCAAGCACAAATAAATATATTAGACTTTAGTATATTAAACTAACATTGATACTATAGGATATTAGTATTGGACTAATAATGTGAAGTTACACGGTAAAGTTACCGTATGGCTGGTACAGAGTTATGTATATCTCTTTAATGTGAATTTAAGTTACAGGTGGTAGAGCTGATGCCGGGCTCGACTGTGGAGGTACCACCACCCCTCGAAGTAATTCGGGGGAGAGTAAGAGGACAGCTCACAGGAAAAAAACCAGGAGGCCCACCATGCCTGGGACCGATGGATGGCGGTATATCCATCCCTAATAGCCGGGCCTTATATGGAACAGACTGGTGACGGGCAGCGGCGTCACTGGTGCGAGGGTTCCGGCACCGCGCTCACCAACCCGCCTGCCCAGCGTGTGTGAGTATGGGCAATTCTTTCGCCACCGGGAGTGGCGAAGTCCTGGAAAGGCTATGTCCAGCAGTGGACGAACTAGGCTGATGCATGGTGAATTTAACTAACACGGTAAATTTACGATGCATCTGGTATGTAGTTATGCATATCTCTATAATCTGTAAGAAATAATTAAGCTATCGATATCAAAAATAATCAACCATCTCTTCTTCTCCTTCTAAGATGTGATTTTTAGAAAATATTGATGAAAATTTTACACTTTCATGAAACAGCTCATTGAAGTTTAGTGACACTAAAAACCATGTTATCGTTGAAAACTTGAAATATTTATTCTTTATGATAGTAGATGCTAGTGATTGTTGCTTGGCACTTGGTGGAATTTATAAAACATTGTTTAAACAAACACTTGTAACTTATCCACATATTATAACTTTATTATGCCCGACTGGTTTCGCTGTAAAGCATTTTCTAGGGCCTTTTACACATCCTTTAAACACAGTTAGGATATGTAAAAGGCCCTAGAAAATGCTTTACAGCGAAACCGGTCGGGCATAATAAAGTTATAATATGTGGATAAGTACAAGTGTTTTTTTAAACAATGTTATTCTTTAGGCTTCCATCGTTAGAATAATACTGCCCACATTATAGATTTTTAGAAATCCGGAGTTTGATTCAGATTAAGAGTTTTATTAGAAAACTTGGTCTCGGCTGGCTTTTTTTATTGATTATCGATAACAATTGATTTACAATTGACTTCCGATACGATCGTGAATCGTGATCTTCCACATTCAAACATCATTATTAAGATTAAATTAAAATGACGTAAATTATTTAAGGATTAAATGGCGGTAGCTGAGGGGTAGAACCACAGAACTATGCTAGAAGGCTGTCCTCTCAATCTTGAGATCCAGTGGGTCTACCGCGTAATTCTCATTTTCATCAACATCAACTTGAGATTGAAATTTGACGTGCGTGCGAGCGACGACGCCCGCCTAACATGCCATCTCTTTTGCACGCGTTGAATTTGATACAAATGAGAATTAGAGTAGAGCCCCAGTTTAGATCCCCGGTCGGACATGAACCCGTGAGTTTTTTTTGGAATTTATGTGCATATGAACAGTGAATGAAAACATCGTAAGGAAACCTATATGCCCTAAAAAGGGTGTTTTTGTGCCCGAAGTATGGTGATAGGGTTCACCACCCATCCCGTTGGGACGTAATACTCATTGGTGAAACGTGGGTGTATCGATATATATATATATAAGGATTAATTAAAATAAGGATTAAT
Source organism: Ypsolopha sequella (assembly GCA_934047225.1). NCBI lineage: Eukaryota > Metazoa > Arthropoda > Insecta > Lepidoptera > Ypsolophidae > Ypsolopha > Ypsolopha sequella. Next base: position 24,495,139 of record OW203997.1, read on the forward strand.
CTGTATATATAAAATTCAAAGTCCTGACTGACTGACTGACTGACTGACTGACTGACTGATATATCAACGCACAGCCTAAACTGCTGGTCCTAAAATTAAAATGACCTATATCTCGATTTTTTTTTTTCTGTCTCATAGAAAAATGCAATGCCGCTCGGCCGAAATGTATGGAAGGGCAGATTTTTTTTTCGAGATTTTGGCGTTGGCTGCATAGTAAAAGTTGTTCTATACAATTGACTTAATAAGCTCTTCAAATATGGTTACACCTTTTTGTTACACGTTGTATACGAGTATTTATTATTTTCGTGAAATTATTTGACATCTTCCTTGTTTCCAGCTTTTAACCCGTAGTTGGGTTTTACCTTTTAAACTTAGTTTTTTACCGACAAGGGATAAGGCTATACTACTTAATTGCTACGCTTGGGGGACAAACCTGACACATTAGTAATCATATAATCATTAATCATTTAGTAAAGCTAAAAATAGGTCTTTACATATGAAATTGCCGAAATTTTCTTACAGATTCGTGAGTTCCTATAATTCAATAGCTATTTCAATTATTTGTTTTTGTTTGAAAGTTGATTTCAAGGTTTTACATCTACTTATTAAATCTTGTTTTTATTTTAAATCTTTAGAAACAGTTCGTCCTAAATGCCATCCATTTCCATGTTAAGATCCGTAATAATATTTTACAACTGACACTTTTCAAAAATTAAATTAATGTTGCTGTTAGCTCAATGTTGTCTCATTTATACACAAAAGAAACCATACAATTTGGATTTGTCATTCCTAAAAAAAATGCAAAAGTACTGAAAACTGAATTTCCTTCAAATTCTCTATAGAAAACGGCAATTTCATAGGTAAAGACCTAATACTTAAATGGGTCGATTTTCCGATGGTCTTCTAAACCTATCCATATCACCTGTACGTCGGAAAATACAAACTTGGGTCGCTATTCTGGCATTATTTTTATTCGTAACATAGTCATTCGATATTTGTTTAACTCGTGATATAGAGGAACTAAAAACTATCAAATTAATAAATCGTATTAGTGCACTATGTATTTTACCTACATTTCTGCAGGCTCACTTTTCATCCCTTGCCAACAAGGACAAATTTCTTTAAAAAAAAATTGAGAAATCAAGACAAAAAAATCAGTTGTATCATACATTTTGTTCGGGTAGCTATGTAACTTTTCTATGGAACAGCAGTTTTTTTTTTCGCGATTCTTGATTTCACTCCATAGTAAAAGTTGTTCGTATGGACGAGTACTATCACCAGTTTCCGGCTTCCACAACTTCATCTTAAAACCCAGTATAAAAGTAAAAAGAAGTAAATAAATAGTTAAGCAATTATAAAATTTGGTGCGCCACAAAAAAACAGCATTTCAATAATTTGGTCAGCGTACAAAGATTTTGTTTGCAATAAAAAAAAATCAGGCAGCAATCTTTGTTCCGCAAATAATTTTGATAATGGTCAAAAATTAAATCATAAATAGGCAGCTTACAGTAACATGAGTTTGCATAATAAACATTCAGTCCGCATAGTAACAACTTGATCAGCAAGATTTCATGATTGATCAGCAGAGAAAACATGTCTATGCAAAAATTAGGTTGAATATGTTCCAAAACCGAATCAGAGCACCCCGACTCTATACAGTCTTGTGGGTACTACCCCTAGAGTGTATATAAAAAGCCGTAGGCGTGGAGGAAGGGTAGCCCTCGCCTGCCGTAACAAAGCATAGGCACCCGTGCGAGCTGTAGTGGCTGAGGCTGGTCGCCGAAGGCGACCAACAAGCCGAAGCTGCGAAGGTGAGCATGGGTGACTGTGCTTTGTTACGCAAGGGCGAAGGGGCTGCACTTTCCGCAACGCCGAAGCAATTGCAAAATTAAAAATGAATTTTTTTGCTTACCCTTTGAGTGCTTAAATTTTTTTTATTAAACAGGAGCAGCTCATTGCAGCTTATATAATTAATATGCTGTACAAAAATAATTACACCCATCCAGAATGACATAAATTGCTGATTGATTTTGAAATGTTTGCTGGCCATGAGTTGCTGATCAATTAACTATTTCTGCTCACAGATTATATTTTTCTGCTCACAAAAATACCAATACTATGCTAACCATTTAAATAACACCCAAAGTAAAATAAGGGCCCAACAGAACTTTCCGTACCATACACAAGGTATGTTTTCGAACTGTGCCACTAATTAATACACAATCGTATGGACTTTGGTCTAAGGGATTCTATTTTGTGTCGAAACCCATAAAATCATACGTCAAAGCTTACAAACATAACTGTGTATATTATAAAAGGTCGCACGCAGTCACCGTTACTCATCACCGATTTTATCATTGTTTTTGAGATGAGTTTATTTACACCAAAATATCTAGACAATGGATGTCGTCAATACCGCCCCCCCTCCGCAGGGATTTCCTGAGCGTATGTCGCTTTTAAAGTGCACATTGTGGTTACCATGTCAAAGGTTACGAAATTGTACAGGTAGGTGTATGATTCATATATTTAGAGATACTTTGTGGTTGAAGTGCTTGCCACCATGAACCTGTAAATGGAAATATATCTTTAAATGTAACCACATATCTTCAGATCATTATCTATTTTTTTTTTTATTATTATTACATACGGCTTGAACACTCACGTGTGATTGTTGTTGACTATATGCCAACCGTTTCACCGATACAATTTCTGCATTATCAAGGCGAGTGTCGTTCTTAGGACGGTTGGCATATAGTCAACAACTATCACACGTGAGTGTTCAAGCCGTATGTAATAATAATTTTGTTTGTCAGCTCACGCGAGTTTAAATTTTTTTTTCATTTTTGGTAGTATGTTTCTTGCGGAAAGAAACTTGTTCAGTATGCTCACTAGATTATGTTGTTTCATTTTAAGATATATAAGATAGCGGTGGTAGCTCAGGTGGTAGAATGCTGGCATCTCAACCTTGAGACCCAGGTTCGATCCCCGGTCGGGCATGCACCAATGAGTTTTTGGAATTTATGTGTATGGTATTACAAATTACCTAGTAATTACCACTTGCAAAACGGTGAAGAAAACATCGTAAGGGAACCAGCGTGTATTTGGGCCCGATAAACGGTGATAGGGCTCACCACCTATCAATTTGTGACGTAATAATCGTCGGTGAAACGCGGCTGTACCGAGTGTGAACTGTGACTTTCATTTCACAGTTCACACTCAAGAACACCTCTGACACCCCCTCGGGGATTTATGTCGTGACGATATATTTATTTATGTTAAGATACCTGTATACAATATGGTGACTTTGGTTGATATAGCCAAATTCATATTGGAGAGCTGTTTGTAAGTGATCACTGATCAGTAACATGATTCAATGACCCTTTTTGTGAAAACCGCAAACTTGATTCGGGGATGTTCTCAAAGAAGTACAGGGGGGCACAAATAGTATTTCAGGGTCATTGAACCTTGGTCCTGACCACTTACCGAGTCTCCATTATGAATTTGACTATATCAGCCAAAGTTACCTGACATGATTTTTCAATTAAGTAAATAAAATAATTTTAACAACTCGTAAATACCTTATCAGGCAATTGTAACGGAGGTAGCTGAAAACCAGCGCCAACCAAAGCATGTTTTGGATGGCACATAGCTGAGCTACATCCTTTTGTCGTGTTATTTTTATCTATAAATTACTCCCTACTTAAGTAAACCTTTTTCTACTATGTTAGCTATAAGTTCTTTTTATTCTTTTGTAAACGCGCCAATAAATTTATTTTCTTTCTTTCTTTCTTTCTTTCACATATTGTCGCAGGGAAATTAGAATTGGTGAAAAGTCATTTCGCTAAACTGGATTTAGTTAGAAGTCAAAATATACTAACATTGTGATGTACACTTACGACAACTTCGAAAATATTGTTTTAATTTTTCTTTGCGTAAATTATTAGAATTGGCACCTTAGTACAAATACGTACGGCAAACTCATAGTCTTTTGCTACTACGTATCTGCGACAGAATGCTGAATTATGTTTTGAGTGCTAACAATCGTGTACTTGCGGTAAACAAGTACAGGGGAACTAAAAAGGCCGACTTGGGTGAATCATAAAATGATTTCAAAGTAGGATCATAGTTACCATGGTAGGATGGAGTCAGTTTTTTCACGTGTGCAAAAGAGACGGCATTAGAACGGAATCATAATATGATTCATCCAAAGCGGCCTTTTTAGAGGACTAGGGGATCTAAAAAGGCTAACTTGGGTGAATCATAAAATGATTTCAAAGTAGGATCATAGTTACTATGGTAGGATGGAGTCAGTTTTTTCACGTGTGCAAAAGAGACGGCATAAGAACGGAATCATAATATGATTCAACCAAAGCGGCCTTTTTAGAGGACTAGGGGATCTAAAAAGGCTAACTTGGGTGAATCATAAAATGATTTCAAAGTAGGATCATAGTTACTATGGTAGGATGGAGTCAGTTTTTTCCCGCGTGCAAAAGAGACGGCATTAGAACGGAATCATAATATGATTCCTCCAAAGTGGCCTTTTTAGAGGACTAGAGGATCTAAAAAGGCTAACTTGGGTGAATCATAAAATGATTTCAAAGTAGGATCATAGTTACTATGGTAGGATGGAGTCAGTTTTTTCAAGTGTGCAAAAGAGACGGCATTAGAACGGAATCATAATATGATTCAACCAAAGCAGCCTTTTTAGAGGACTAGGGGATCTAAAAAGGCTAACTTGGGTGAATCATAAAATGATTTCAAAGTAGGATCATAGTTACTATGGTAGGATGGAGTCAGTTTTTTCACGTGTGCAAAAGAGACGGCATTAGAACGGAATCATAATATGATTCATCCAAAGCGGCCTTTTTAGAGGACTAGGGGATCTAAAAAAGCTAACTTGGGTGAATCACAAAATGATTTCAAAGTAGGATCATAGTTACTATGGTAGGATGGAGTCAGTTTTTTCACGTGTGCAAAAGAGACGGCATTAGAACGGAATCATAATATGATTCAACCAAAGCGGCCTTTTTAGAGGACTAGGGGATCTAAAAAGGCTAACTTGGGTGAATCATAAAATGATTTCAAAGTAGGATCATAGTTACTATGGTAGGATGGAGTCAGTTTTTTCACGTGTGCAAAAGAGACGGCATTAGAACGGAATCATAATATGATTCATCCAAAGCGGCCCTTTTAGAGGACTAGGGGATCTAAAAAGGCTAACTTGGGTGAATCATAAAATGATTTCAAAGTAGGATCATAGTTACTATGGTAGGATGGAGTCAGTTTTTTCACGTGTGCAAAAGAGACGGCATTAGAACGGAATCATAATATGATTCATCCAAAGCGGCCTTTTTAGAGGACTAGGGGATCTAAAAAGGCCAACTTGGGTGAATCATAAAATGATTTCAAAGTAGGATCATAGTTACTATGGTAGGATGGAGTCAGTTTTTTCACGCTTGCAAAAGAGACGGCATTAGAACGGAATCATAATATGATTCATCCAAAGCGGCCTTTTTAGAGGACTAGGGAATCTAAAAAACCGACTTGGGTGAATCATAAAATGATTTTAAAGTAGGATCATAGTTACTATGGTAGGATGGAGTCAGTTTTTTCACGCGTGCAAAAGAGACGGCATTAGAACGGAATCATAATATGATTCATCCAAAGCGGCCTTTTTAGAGGACTAGGGGATCTAAAAAGGCCAACTTGGGTGAATCATAAAATGATTTGAAATTAGGATAGAGTCAGAGCTTTTCACGCGTGCAAAAGAGACGGCATTAGAACAGAATCATAATGTGATTCACGCAAAACGGCATTTTTAGAGGACCATTACAAGTAGTTAGCAAAACTCAAAACATGGATAAAACTCGTCCATATTATGAACAACTTTTTCTGTGCAAAATTCTGATACGTTTTTGCCTTGAAAAAAAAAAGTTGCGAACTTTGCTTATCCTCACAGCAAAAGTACATATGGACGAGTACTAAGTACTACCTATGTTTTGAATGTTGCTTATATTATTTAACCTTTTTTAAGGTGACTTTTTTGTAACTTTGCTTCTTAATTAAGTGTATTTATTTTGAAAGTTAACGAACCTCCAGGTCTATTCTTTACTGTTGTTAAATGTATTAAGATTTCTGCGTCACTGTTTATGTTTTCAATAAAATTAAATTAAAATAGCGAAATCCGACTTTGTAAGTTCAAAGTTGAATGAAAAGCTCTCTATTTCGAATACTTTTGACTTTTTTCTTCTTCAGTACGTCGCCAGTTTGGTCTGCATACGTCCTTCTAGCAAGGGCATTATTCTAGGGCCGAATTTATTAAGTTACTTGTTAGGGTTCCGTAGTACCTAAAAGGTACAAAAGGAACCTTTATGGAGACTCCGTTGTCCGTCCGTCCGTATGTCACAGCCTCATAACTTTAGCACCGTTAAAGTCTTGAAATTTGTCCCAAAAATTGCATTAATTTGACCACGTACAAGAGCGAAAATTAAATTTAAATTGTTCAAAATAGAAAAAGAGAAAAAAAACCTAAAAATAAATTATGAGTATCAAATTGCAGATATTAAAGAGCTGATTGTAAAAGTTTAACTTTAAGTGTATGAAATCTTTGAAAAACCACAAAAAATGTATGTCCCCCCTTATCTCCAAAACTGGTGGACTGAAAAATATGAAAAAAAGTCATGCTTATTTGGTAATGCTTAAACAGGAAAAATGCAGCGGTTGAGAAATTCACGAAAACAAAATTACAAAATTAAATTTTTCATCCACTACGGAACCCTAGGTACGCGTTCTGACTCGCACTTGACCGGTATTTTTCCCCTGATACCTACTTGAAATTAAATTATTTGTTGGATTACGTCCGTTCTCAGGATTAATCGGCATTTAAATTAGGCTGTGGATACCGTGCCGCTAGCGGTGTTTTTTTTCAATGCAAAATGCCACAAGGCTTGTGGCATGTTAGCGCATCCTCTTAGACTACCGCTAAGTGTATACTAATGTGTTGGAGGCAAAATAGTACGACTGACTATAGTGGCGTAAACGGCAGTTTAACGACCCTTGCAACGTGCTCGCAAAAATATTTTTTTTAGATACAGGGCGTCCCACGGCTATGCCACATGGAGGGAAAGTACCTTAAATATTGTAGATGGAACATTTTACTGAAACAAGACATAATTTTAATTTAAAAAGCAATTTAAACTGCATTCATAGATTTTTAAATAGTTACATGGTCGAACCGGGATTTGAACCCGCTACACGAGAAAAATTTATAAATTTTTTACTAAAAATGTTAAAATTCATGGTCTTCCTTTTATTTCTGAAACTACGTGATTTAGCAAAAATAATTCTTATGATGAAGCCTTTTGATCGGTATGATAAAGCTACAAGATAATTATTTTTTTCATGTAACGGGTTCGATTCCCGGTTCAACCATGTAACTATTAAAAAAATCTATGAATGCAGTTTAAATTGTTTTTAAATTAAAATAATGTTTTCTTTCAGTAAAATGTTTCATCTACAATATTTAAGATACTTTCCCTCCATGTGGCATAGCCGTGGGACGCCCTGTATATCATGAATTCAATTACTAAACTACAGGAGTCGTCTCGCTCCACTCCACTTCCATGTCCACTTAGCTTTGCTCGTCATCGCACCTATTTTGACTTTTTGTTGAAAGAATTTCTAATGCCGATAAAATAAAAACAAAAAAAAGTTCCGACAAGGGTTCGAACCCCAAAACCTGGTTTCTTAAAGGGATATTTTTATTTGCACTTCAAAAATACTATTTTGCACACTAAATTTGCCATCAGAAATCCTTCAGCGCAGTAGAGAGCCGGTAGGCTAGGTAAAAAAGTTAGTAAGAACGTAGTAACCGCCACACTTAACCGTCGTGGTTATTTTTTTATTACAACCCAGAAATCCTATCCTATCCAAGCCTTGTGGCATTTTAGCCCATTGTAATAAAACACCGCTAGCGGCACTTTATATACTACCTTTTAATTAAACAATTAAAATGCGATGATGTTTACTTTATATAATTATTTGCGTTATGTTAAGCGTAGTGGGTACGTAACCTTCAAAATTTTTTTTGAACTTTGATGTTTGATTGTTTGTTTGAAGTTTGGAAATAGAATTTTTGGAATGTGGACTGTTCTAATATTTTTTTAAAATATTTATTGTCTTATAATATTTTAGATGACCAGTTAGAATTAAATTCATCATCACACATTTTAAAATCTAATTAATTAATTAATCTATTAATTTCAATGTATTTGTAATTGTTTGTTTTGATTTATTCGTATATTTACTTGCACTAATTTTGGAAAATATTCAAAAAGCCACAATAATTGGTATGCCCCGCATATTTATCTATGAATCTAGTGAACCAAAAAATATGAAAAAATTCATAATTATAGGGAATTACGCGGAAATTGTAGGCAAACTATAGCGAATCAAAAGAAAACTTAGACAATTTCAGAAAAACTATATTGATTTAAAAAAAGTTAAACACAATCGAGAAATATAAAAAAGTGGGAGCCATCCATCCATCCATCCATCAGCCTAGTTCGTCCACTGCTGTTCATAAACCTTTCCAGGACTTTGCCACTCCCGGCGGTCATCCTGGAAGAATTGCCCATACTTACACACGCTGGGCAGGCGGGTTGGTGAGCGCGGTGCCGGAACCCTCGCACCAGTGACGCCGCTGCCCGTCACCAGTCTGTTCCATATAAGGCCCAGCTATTAGGGATGGATATACCGCCATCCATCGGCCCCAGGCATGGTGGGCCTCCTGGTTTTTTGCATATGAGCTGTCCTGTTACTCTCCCCCGAATTTCTTCGAGGGTGTCTCCAAGTAAGATGGTGGTACCTCCACAGTCGAGCCCGGCATCAGCTCTACCACCTTTAAAAATACAATATGAATATCAAATGGTAGGTAGAATTATTAAAGAGCTGATTTTATAAATATAATTACATGAAAAATAAAGTTTTGCGTACTTGTAATTAAAGCAGGGAAGACAATAAAAAAGCCGGCCAAGTGCGAGTCAGACTCGCGGACAAAGGGTTCTGTACCACCACACAATACGAGTACGGAACCCTAAAAACATGTCAAATAATTCCACTTGCAGTTATATTTGACCAACTTAACTTGATACTTACAATCTATTAAACTCTATGTATCTAAAGGATTTAATTAAGTCGCTCTAGATAATTTCCTAAATAATTTAACATTTGTAATTTTCTGAGTTTTTACTATGTGAGAGCATTATAAGCTATTATAAGAGCTACCTGTAAACGAAATTTCTTGTTTCTAAGTCAATTGGAAGTGCCCTATAGGTTTTGATTCCCTTGCGAGTGTCGAAAATTTGTATGAAATTGATTATTATATGTAGAGTGCAATAACTTTTTTCGCATCGAGTCGTCAGAAGCCTGATGTTTTACAAAAGAGTGATCCTATAAGGGTTCCGTATTTTCATTTCAAGGTATGGAACCCTAAAAATAAAGTTTTTTGTGTTTGGCAGTTAATTAGAGCAGGGTAGGCAATGAAAAAAACAAAAACGTTGTATTTCTACGTTCCGTCAAATGCTGACAATAACCGAAAAAATAAGTTAAGTACCTAGTTATAGGTCAAGTAGTTATAGGGCTAAAACAAGAAAACTTCACGGTACCTGCCTTTTGCCGATGACTGGCCACAGACAGCATAGAGTTCTTATTATTTTTTATATTCTAAATTTAAATTGTGTATCATAATTGAGATACTGTAAAAGATTGTTGTTATTTTTCTGGTTTTTTAATTTAGTTGATAAAAATTATACTTTCGAAGGAAAATAACGATTTTCCTTGCGTACTGGTGTCCTCATTAATCTGTTTTGCTAACACTGCCAATCTGCCATAAAAATATCTCGTAAAGAAACAAATGCCAGGCAAATACCCAGAAACTCACTCACACAACCAAAGAATTTCCACTAACCATACACACACAATGTTCTAACGTCGACCACATAACGTCACCACCATGCTAGCAGGGCCACATATAAGTGCGAAGTGTGTTTGCAAACACACATTCAGCCTTCGTCCAGTGTCGTAGCGGAAGTGCTCCACGGGAAAAAGTTTTGGGGAAAAAAGTTTTGGTGAAAAAAGTATTAACATGTTGCGTTACTTCTGCTTTTTGGCGGTGATTTTGGCCGTTAAGTCAGCTTCAGGTTAGTATTTTGTAATCCCCAAAATTATGGATTATGTGAAGTGAAAATTACAGTTTTTTTGAGAGCAAAAGTACGTATTTTTTGTAACGAAAGTGTAAAAATATGCATAAAACTTCAATAAGGTATGTTTCGAGTAGAATGTATACGGATTACATCGATCAAAGTAGATGAAAATTATTTAAAAATAATTTGAATATCACTCACAAATTTTCAAAATGTTGAGTTATTGAAGGTTTTCTGGTATTTCGTGGTCTCAGGTTTAATTCTCAAATCTTCTTGTTGTCGTGTGATTTATTTTCAGAATTCTTTATTTTCAAATAATACCTATATAAATATTTTTTTTACCGTTTTATTATATATATATATATATACAGATTTATACGAGTATTATGGTAGAAATGAAATAAAAAAGAAAATTTTCGATATATATTTCGACCCACTTGGGGTCGTCGTCAGTAGAATATGGAATAATATCATAAATAAAATAGAGTTAAAAATAAAATGACAAACTTAACCTATATATATATATATATATAATAAAACAGTAAAAAAAGCTTTTATTAAGTAAAAATATTTATTACCATATAAATTGGCACACAACAAGACACTGTCGTCTTAATCTTAATATTTAACCTTATTAGATGGTACTCCGTAGTTTTATAATACCTCTTAATGCTTATAATATTAATAATAGGTCTTTGCATAAGAAATTGCCGAAATTTTCTTATAGGTTCATGACTTCATAATTCTTGTAATTCAATAGCTATTTCCATTATTTGTTTTTTGTTTGAAAGTTAATTTTAAGGTTTCACATTTACGTATTAAATTTTGATTTTATTGTCAGTTTGATAAACGAAATTAAATGTTAAAAAACAGTTCGTCCTAAATGTCATCCATTTCCATGATAAGATTTGTAATAATTTTTTAAAGGCTGACACTTTTCAAAAATTAAATTAAAGTTGCTGTTAGCTTAATTTTGTCTCAATTCATACACAAAAGAAATGACATAATTTGGATTTGCCATTCCTAAAAAAAAAATGCAAAAATGTTAGTACTGAAAATTAAGTTTCCTTCAAATTCTCTATAGAAAACGGCAACTTCATATGTAAAGACCTATTATTAAACATTTAAATATAATTACCAAAAATAAAAATTATCAATAAAAAATTAACAATATGAAACCTTGATGTCGTGTGGTTCGTAACCAACCTGGTGTCATAGTTGATCAGGCCGCCATACACGACATGGCTTATTCAAATTCAAATTCACATAGTTTATTTAGCAAAGTAGCTATATATAATACACTTTTTACACGTCAAGTTTAATCTAATAAAAATATATGTAATAAAATAATAAACGTAATAAATATATATATATTCGATTGAAATGATAGGTAAAATATATATTATACAAGGTGAAATCCAATCAACCGCCCGAACCCATACCGGAGACCCGGCCAGGGACCAGGAACAAGGTTCAATGATCACCAACCGAGCCCCCAGCACGAATCCAGGCGGCCGACCAAATCACATTCTATATGCTAATACGTGACACATATAAATACATGCTTACCTCCGCCCATTCGATTAGTATTGCTAAGAAGAACGGGCAGGAGACTTAGCAAGATCATGTCTTTTTATTACATAAAACTTATACTATGTATACAATTATATATATATATATATATACACTTAATAAAATAAAATTTAAGTTATTGTGAGATATATTTCGGGCCCTATCCTGGGTCCGGCATCAGTCACAATCGTTAATTTATTAAACTTTGTCTATTGTTCCTCAAAGATCCAGAAATCGATGGTTGAAATTCAACAAAATTCTAGAACGTCAGTCAAAAAAAAAACAGCTAAATTGAACTAAAATTCATTTTTCTTTTTCAATATCTAATTTGAGGTCAGATTTCATGGTGGTGCACGAAAAATCAGAATCTCTTTAAAGAAATTAAGTAAATGTAAATGTAAATGAAGTAAAATTGACCTCACTTTGAAAATGTTTATTGAGTATTTTTGATCTCTGCTTAGCATGTTTATTGAAATATTTACAGCTATTTAGCGCTGCAGCTTTTTATAATCTTATTTTAGTTTAGAAACTTTTATTTGGAAGTTTTATAATTTGTTGTGGAAGCTGCAAGAAGCAAATTTAAACTACTGTGGCGTGGGTTAAAACTGCTTAAACCACAGGTAAAGCATTAAATTAAACTTGAGGATATTATTCACGCATGGCGTCAACAACCATCATGCTTAACCACAACTTTTGTTCTATAAATTTAAAAATTATGCGAAAAGAATATATAATATAATGTTACCCTAGGTTACCTTAGCAAGGGTCCGTAAAAGAATAACTAAGGATAAGTTAGCAAGGGTCCGTAAAAGAATAACTAAGGATAAGTTAGCAAGGGTCCGTAAAAGAATAACTTAGGATAAGTTAGCAAGGGTCCATAAAAGAATAACTTAGGGTAAGTTAGCAAGGGTCCGTAAAAGAATAACTAAGGATAAGTTAGCAAGGGTCCGTCAAAGAATAACTAAGGATAAGTTAGCAAGGGTCCACAAAAGAATAACTTAGGGTAAGTTAGCAAGGGTCCATAAAAGAATAACTTAGGGTAAGTTAGCAAGGGTCCATAAAAGAATAACTTAGGGTAAGTTAGCAAGGGTCCACGAAAGAATAACTTAGGGTAAGTTAGCAAGGGTCCACAAAAGAATAACTTAGGGTAAGTTAGCAAGGGTCCATAAAAGAATAACTTAGGGTAAGTTAGCAAGGGTCCACAAAAGAATAACTTAAGGTAAGTTAGCAAGGGTCCATAAAAGAATAACTTAGGGTAAGTTAGCAAGGGTCTATAAAAGAATAACTTAGGGTAAGTTAGCAAGGGTCCACAAAAGAATAACTTAGGGTAAGTTAGCAAGGGTCCATAAAAGAATAACTTAGGGTAAGTTAGCAAGGGTCCATAAAAGAATAACTTAGGGTAAGTTAGCAAGGGTCTATAAAAGAATAACTTAGGGTAAGTTAGCAAGGGTCCACAAAAGAATAACTTAGGGTAAGTTAGCAAGGGTCCATAAAAGAATAACTTAGGGTAAGTTAGCAAGGGTCTATAAAAGAATAACTTAGGGTAAGTTAGCAAGGGTCCACAAAAGAATAACTTAGGGTAAGTTAGCAAGGGTCCACAAAAGAATAACTTAGGGTAAGTTAGCAAGGGTCCATAAAAGAATAACTTAGGGTAAGTTAGCAAGGGTCCATAAAAGAATAACTTAGGGTAAGTTAGCAAGGGTCCATAAAAGAATAACTTAGGGTAAGTTAGCAAGGGTCCATAAAAGAATAACTTAGGGTAAGTTAGCAAGGGTCCATAAAAGAATAACTTAGGGTAAGTTAGCAAGGGTCCGTAAAAAGTCAGATGCACAACTTCAAACCATTTCACATTATGTAACTTGGTTAATCGGTTTAATAAAAATAATATAGATAGTAGACTATAGGGCTGATATAAACATTTTAGAAAAAACGCAAAAGCTTTAGATCGCTTGATAGAAAAAGATTACGAAGTCACCTCTAAATTTCATGTTTTTAGAGTGTTAAAGGGCCTTTTAAATTATACACTCTTGAAATTTGTAATAAAAATAAGTGCCCAATAACTCTAAACATTCTGGAATATTTTACTAAATTCATCTAGAAGCCGAGTTATTTAAGGCGATTACGGTCGCCAAATTAGCAGCTCTATGTTTGTCTGTACGAATATCGACGGAAACGACATTGAAATAACGTTGATTAAGGCCCTTAATACCGCCAAATTGGGACTTTCTAAAGCCTACTCTTCTTTTATGGCCAAACCAAAAATATTGAAAAAAATGTATTATGGATTATCAACTCTAGGACAACATATGCAACATTTTTCTTTTTCGTACCACCAAAACTTCAATATGAAAAATTGTTTCAACTGAATGGTGTTTTTTGGCTTGAATTTCCTACTGCTCCTAAGCGGCTTAGGTGATTTAATTAATTTATGCTTTGATAAATAGATAAACTTGATAGCTATAAATATAACATAGAATTATTTTATCGAGCAATGACGCCCATGTGAAAAGTATTATTTTCTCCTATTTTGCCCTTTCAAGGACGCAGCGAGCGTCGTAACAGCCACCACGCATTGTGCACTGATTTGAACGTTATTTCAATGTCGTTTCCGTCGATATTCATACAGACAAACATCGAGCTGCTAATTTGGCGACGGTAATCGCCTTAAATTTATATTTATAATTATTGAAATAAAATCCCAGTTTTTCGTGAGCGCGTGTTTCTTGGTAGCCACGGCTGAGAGCGCGCTAATCTAAAAGGAATCGACATAGAGTTTAGTTCTGATTGATTCAAAATAAGGTGTTCAATATGACCTTATATATGTCGTGGCCATATCGTAGAATTGACCATTTCATGATCTGGTTGGCCATATCGTATTTCTGTTAAAATCGGGAGGGTCGCCTCGCTCCGCTCCGCTTTGCTCGGCTCTCCAAATGCATTTACATGTAAACCTAACACGCTTCTCCTCGCTCCGCTTCGCTTCGATCGTCGTCGCACCTATTTTTTACTTTTGGTGAAAGATTTGTTATTTCATACTTTACGATCTGCCCAACCAGATCATGAAATGGTCACAATTCTACGATATGGTTACGACATATACACCTCCCTACTCCCAAATTACTATGGGAAAATATATATTTTTTAGCGTATTTTTAGAAGCCGTATAGAAAAATGCAAACTAAGAAAACAATTCAAATACCCTTTTTTATTACTAACTAATTAGAGAACGCCCACGACTTAAACGCATTTTCGATACAAAAGTTAGAAAACTTGTGAGTACTTTTTGGGGTAAATTTTGAGAAACCCTTTCTTAGTGCACATCTACACCCCTTTTAGGAACATTAATGTTCTCGCGAGGGAGTCGCACGCACCGGAGCACCCCGCGGAGCCTGGCTCGGGGTTGATCGAAACGTCGAGTTTTTCCACCTAGTCTTAGCTGCAATATCTATCTCGTCAACATTAATATTCCTTTTATTTTTCTACCTTCAGCGGCTCAGGCTGTGCCTTATCTGTCACAGTTAGTCAACCAGGGAACTGTTTCATAAAAAAAAATATATATATATATATTTATTTTCCTTCAAAGTATTACAATGATTCCTATTAACAATTATTTACACAGTTAAATCTAATTACAATTGTTACAGTTAATTGCCGTATATTAATTAATATTTAGTATTTTACAAATAATTGTATTCTTGTGGTCCCAGACTAAGCAAGCTTGACTCGTGTCGTGGGTACCAACAATGAAGTTTTCCGGTCAGTTATGTAAATCAATTCCGCAAAGTTAAGGCAGTGGTGATTGAGTCGGTCAGTCAGTCAGTTAGTTTGGCAGCTATATAAGTGTATGAAGCTAATAGAAAACAATGATATAATGTAAAATACATGCAAACAGGAAAGTCTGATTTAATATAACAAAGACACGAGACACTAAGCTAATTAAAACATCACGTGCAAGGTATACAGGTGTAATCGTTAGTGTCTCCAGGCGATTATTCCGTAACTATTAAAGATATCAAAAAAAAAAAAATTGATATCGAAAGCACGTTACCTAATCAGTAAAATTACATCAATAACTTTTTGAAAATCAAACGAGAAGTATCCAAAATTTCGACATTAACCCTTCTCATACATTTTGTATGAGCTTAGTAGAAAGGTTTTAGTTTCCTTATTTTAAGTGGTCTAGTACTCATTTTACTTTAATCTCATTTTATGACTACGTATGCTATGATAATAATGATTTTCAAGTAGATACCCGTGTAGATTAATTATGGTACCACTTCAAATTAGTAATAAACCTTGTTTCAATGTCGCATTAATTTGAACTGGCTGAAAAGCAACACACTACAAAAAAAAAGATACTTACTCTTTGGTGTTCGTTCTAAATTCAAAACCTTTATTGCAGGTTGTCATTCCCGCCAATTGTTAATAATCGTGATTGTTTCATTTATTGATTGAAAAATGGCATATTCCAATATTCTACTAATCTCATACTAAATGTATGGGAATGTTCAATGTCAAAATTTTGGATACTTCTTGTTTGATTTTCAAAAAGTTATTGATGTCATTTTACTGATTAGGTAACGTACTTTCCATATCAGTTTAAATTTTTTTGATATCTGTAAGAGTTACGGAATAATCGCCTGGTCACCCGATTATACCCTGTATAGCTAGAAATTAGAAAGCAGTCAATAATTCCCTTCGTTTCACCCCAGCCCCGTTCATCAAGCCCTGCAAGCTAGATGACAACGCATGCATGCTGGCTGCGGCGCAGGCGGCTGTTCCCTTCATCGCTCCGGGTATCCCCGAGCTCAGCATCGGCTCCCTGGACCCTCTGCTCCTGCCCTTAGTGAAGGGCGACACTGGAGGGCTCCAGCTCACTATGAAAGACACCACTGTTACCGGGATGAAGGGCTGCGCTGTTGATGCTGTCAAGTAAGTTTTCTGGGTTTTTCAGGGTGAAACCACATAATGTAGTGATCATACTGGATAACTTTCCGAAAAAACAGCGAAACAGTACGACAAGACTCAAAGGTTCCAATGATGTACCTACTTGCTCGACCATAGAAATAAACGCATTTCTCACCTTAGCGTCTTTTCGTTGCCGCTTCGAGCGCGTCGCTTGTTTTTGCGATTGCGTTGATATGCGATTGGTTGTAGTTGCTTTAAATTCGGTAAAGTTCGGTTTACGAACTTAGCCGATGGAACCTCTGATTCTCGGCGAACTGTATTAATTTTAAAAAATACTGTGTAATTAGTGAAGGCTTTTTATATTCATTGCTCTTTGGATTCTTCGGGAACGCTGATCAGTGTGATCAGTATTATGTAGTCTGATTATCCCAATTCCTTTTGTACTTTCTATCCCTTTGCTAAAACATTTTTAAAACTCTCTACAACGTAAAATTTTGTTTCCTGCGTTAATTTTATTTATTGTATTTTCCCTTTTTAAACTTATTTAGTTTAATTGTAACTTTAAAAGTGACGTACATAATTTGTTTAGCGGCGGCGGTAGCTCAGGGGTAAAATGCTGGCCTGGCAATCTTGAGATCTCGATTCATTCCCGGGTCGGACATGCACCAATGAGTTTTTTGGAACTTATGTGCATAGTACAACGCATTATATGTAACTTATTTTAATTATATGTAACCTATTAGTATGTAGTATATAGGATGTGATTTGGTCAGCCGCCTGGATTCGTGCTGGGGGCTCGGTTGGTGATCATTGAACCTTGTTCCTGGTCCCTGGCCGGGTCTCCGGTATGGGTTCGGGCGGTTGATTGGATTTCACCTTGTATAATATATGTTTTACCTATCATTTTAATCGTATATATATTGCTACATAAATTAAATAAACCTTGAATCTAGCCCATGTACATTTATTATTTTTCAATGCATGTGCTCGTAAAGGCCCACTTTTTATGCATCAAAACCGAACAGAAAGTCGATTATTTTGCCCTAGGGCTTTAATATTATTATTTTTTAAATTTATTTACAATGGTTGGCTAACCTGCAGCCTTTCCTGTGTACCATAGACGTTATACTTTTTTTTACACCGTTTAACGGCTATGGATACAGTCCTTTTGAGCCAATTATAATTTAAAGTTCACAAGATTATATTTGTTGTCATTTCCTCACACTATGCATTGAAAAATGTAGTATGATACACGGGCGTAAAAGCAATAAATTACTCGGTTACGTTTAAAACACTCGCTACGCTCGTGTTTTAAATCGTCCTCGTAATTTATTCCTTTGCGCCCTTGTAGCATAAACTACTATTATTACATATCTTTTTATTATATTAAATTTGACGTGTAAAAAGTGTATTACATATACCTACTTTGCAAAATAAACTATTTGAATTTGAATTTGCACATACATTCTAAAAAACTCATAAGAGCATGCCTGACTGGAGATCGAACCTGGACCTCAATATTGAGAGGCCAGCGTTCTGCCCTTGAGCTATCTTTGGGGGGCTTATCCCAATCTAGTCGCTTTTAAAATTCATTTTAAGCCATGACACTATGATATGTAATCTAAATATTTTAGATAAATCCTTTCTGCAGATTTTTCTAGTAAAGAAAAACATCGTGAGGAAACCTACCTAAAGTCGTGTATTTGTGCCTGAAGAATGGCGATAGAACTCACCATCCATCACGTTGGGACGTAATAATCGTCGGTTAAACGCGAGTATACTGAGTGTGGACTGTGACTTGCATTTCACAGTTCACAATCGGAACACTTCTGATACCCCCTCGGGGATTCATGTCATGACGATATATTTATATTTAAAGTGTGCATGACGAACCTTATTGTACAAATAAAATTTTCTTTCTTAACATTATTTAAAATACATTACAAACTAGAAAAGATCAATCTGTAGGGATATATTTTAAAGAAATACCCTCGGGCCAGACTTGAACCTGCGACTTCTCGCTTACACGGCAAGTGCGTTACCGACTGCGCCACCCATTGAATTTGAATTTTTCCACCGTACGTGCCGAAATTATTCGCTTATTAGATTCGTAAACAAAATTAGTTGTAAGTATTTTTTCATGATGGTTCCTTGCCGTCATAAGATCATCGCATATTGCGTACATTGATGTAAGTTTGCTGATCACACAGTAAACCGTGCAAATATAGGAAATTATTCTTGTTGTATGTATACATTGGTACTGACAGAGTAAATACCCATATGCATGCAAAGAGAAATATTTACAGAAAGAACTTTAATTTGTTTGCTTCTAAACTCATGTGTGACTTTGGTTGATATAGCCAAACTAACTAAAGGTAGATTCAACTAATGGCATCGCGCGCTTAAACCTTATGCTACGGGGCCTGGAGTGTACATAAATTCAATTTGGTATTTACTTTTATAAGCTCGTAAATTTCGTGTGTATTTGATTTTGGCAAATGTTTTAGATTCAAATCATGTTACGAGAAAAATTACCAAATTGAAAATTTTGGAAAATGTTAAGACGCTCTTATCCCAAAATCAGTAATTTCAAAGTCAAATAGAACTTTCAAATATCGTCTAAAACTTTAAAAAAAAATACGCAATATAGTTCGAACCTTTATCTAGGTCTTCTACGCATGTGTTACACGATCAGATAAACTTTGCTCGATAGAAATAATTCACGAACACAGCATGTAATAAGACCTTTCAAATCATGCCATTTCCATAATTCCACTCTTTTATTAACGAAACATATCTGGTAATATTGCTCTTTAAATTTTTTAGGTCGACCACGTAAGTGGATTTTAATAAACATATCCCTTATTTTTAAACAATTTAAAAACCGATAAAAACAACGAAAAAGTACAAAAGTGTGGTTATTTTCTTTACTCCTTACACGTAAAGAAAAAGACAGAGAGTCACTCTTCTGGGATAAGAGCGCCTTAATAAATAAATATATTATTCGCGAACAGTGCAAATCGGGGTTTCGGGCGAGCACGCGATTTAACGAGATTTTTCTAAATAAAAATCAAATAACACCGGAGGCAGAGAATATAAAGTATTACGGAAAGTTTAAGTATTAAAGTATTATTAAAATTTCTGATAAATATATATAAATCTTGCATATCACTTCTTGATTCAAATTCAAATTGAAGGTTGTTTTTAATGTCACTTTTCCGACATTTTACAGGAAGTCAATATCAACATCAATCAGCCCACATCTACCCACTGTTGGGCATAGGTAAATAAAACCTCATAAAATTCGTTACATGGAAAAATCCTTATTTATGTTTTTTTATTATTAAACTTAGATATATAAAATACTTAATTTTGTAAATAAAAAGTTTAAAAAAATTTTCATTTATTGGCTATTCTTCATAGAAACGTTACTGACGTTGGTGGTTTTTCCGGAAGCACTCTGTTTTGGAGCTACATTTTGAATGTACTTTGGTTGTTTTTGCTGATTCTAATATTACCAGATTATTAAATGTACAATAAAGAATCCATAGAGCAAAAACAAACAAATTCGAAAAAATTGGACATTGGTTGTTTTTCCAAAACTGCCTTCAATTGTTTATTTTGCAAAGTAATATAATACATTTGTTACAAGTCAAATTTAATCTTATAAAAATATATGTAATAAAATAATAAATTTACATAAACTAAATTAAGGGTTTATTTAATTTATGTAGCATGATTAAAATTATAGGTAAAATTTATATTATACAAGGTGAAATGATAGGTAAAATATATATTATACAAGGTGAAATGATAGGTAAAATATATATTATACAAGGTGAAATGATAGGTAAAATATATATTATACAAGGTGAAATCCAATCAACCGCTCGAACCCATACCTGAGACCCGGCCAGGGACCAGGAACAAGGTTCAATGATCACCAACCGAGCCCCCAGCACGAATCCAGGTGGCTGACCAAACCCCATCCTATATACTACATACTAATAGGGTACATTATATAAATACATGCCCCATTGATACTAAATTGAGTCTACAATTTCACAAAAGAAGTAACCAAACGCTAAACATCGAAGAAAAAAAAACTACTGTTTCATGTTTAGGTATCATAATACCTTTACAATATATTATTAAGTCGACGAGTGTATAATTTACCACATCCACAGTATAATAAGTTCATTGATCATAAAATTATTTGCACCTAGTCGTGTTAAACCACAGGATGGCAGTTATTCTCCTCGGCAGCACTAGCTTGGCATACTAATTAGTGCTTGAACATTACGTATTTCGTGTAAGTACTCTTGTACAAATCTAGTGACGTGCGTTGCTGGGGGAAGGTTAATAAAATCATAAAGATTGTATCATTTACTGTGGTCACGTCACTTCACGACGTTGCTCAGGAAAATATTTATGTGGAACAGGCTTTAGGTAATGGTACTTTCTTGGAAAATATTCGGCGGCTCAATTTCCACTTTTTTTTAACGGCTTTCGCGAGTCGCGTTTTTGTAAAATTTCAAGACTGAATAGTTTTTTTTTTAAGTGAATCCTTCTTTATGCGCGTTGAGCGTTTTTTCGTTTTTTGCGTCTTGGCGACCGACCGACGACCGACGGCTGCTATTTTAAGCGTAAATTTTTGCCAGATTCTGACATAGTTATCCAGACGCGCCGTTTAAACTTTTAAAGAACAATGATTATATTGTAATGTAAATTTTTGGTAGGGGAAAATCTTATAGGTTCACGTCACCGACATGCTATGACGTATTGCGCTTGGCCAACAGTGAAAAGTTTTCACTTCTGTCAGCAGTCCATGAATGCATGTTTTTTTTTTGTTGACAGTGTGGGGAATATCTAAATTATAAGAAAAAATTAATTTGGTCCTATGATAACCATCAACAGCATTGAAAAAAAAAACTGCACTACATTTCTTAGAAAAATATCTTACTTTAGCCGGAAATTTAATCGAAACGGTTTTGCAAAAAAATTAAACATTATTCTTTCAAATTCGGCCTTTTTTTTGGATGGCCAAAGTCAAATATTCGGTCTGGTTCTTTTCACGAAAGAAGACCCGTGGATTAAGACATTTTCGTCTTTATTAATTGACGCTAGATATTTTGAAGGAGACTTCTTTCATGAAAAGAACTTTAAATGCACATTTTCCCACTAAGCCATTTTTATGATGATTTTATAGTTATTATGATTAATAAAACACGAGGAAAATAATGCTATGATGTCAGAAGTAGCAAACCAGCTCCATTTTCATATGTTATTGTGGTTGTGAGGTCAAAACTTATCACAATGTCAATGCTTGCGGTTCATGACTAACTTTAACATCCGTTTGTATAATAATGTACCATCAAAGGTACCTCAGACAGTTTTCTGTGTGATTAATTTTTTTTTTTTTTATTGTTTTATTGCAAACTAGCAGTAACGTATTTTAAGATTTGGCGCCCTGTGCCTGTAATGTTTGCTGCCCCATAAATTAATATTTCAATAATAAAATAAAATTAAATCCAGCAGTGTGTTGATTGGGCTAAGAAAGATGATATTGAATGAAAAAACTCAAAAAGCCATACAAAGAAATAAACAGCATTTATTCAATGTTTAAATTAATCTTCGATTGACATTTTTTTTAATAAACTTATAAATTCAAAAAGTAATATAAATTAAAAGACAGGTAATGATTGATTATGAAAAGCGCCGGAAGTTCAGCGTGAGATGCGGCTTGCGCCGCCGCCCCTCACAGCCTGCCGCCCCGGGCCATGGCCCTTTTGGCCCTAGGGTACATATGCCACTGCAAACTAGCCCTTTTGCTCACGTGGAAATGTCTTACAATTATCGACAGTTTTCGGCTTGGTGGTTGTTTTATCGACATCCCTTATAGCTTATTATGTTGACCAGGATCACAACGACGATAATAATGGAAATCGCACCCAAATCCGTTGAGTGATTCTCGAGTTAAAACAGAACAGAGAGACAGACAAAAATTTAAAAAATGTACTTTCATGATGGAACTTTTATGTAATATAGTAGATGCTAGTGATTGTTGGCACTTGGTGGAGTTTATAAAACATTGTTTTAAAAAACACTTGTACTTATCCACATATTACGTACAACTTTATTATGCCCGACCGGTTTCGCTGTAAAGCATTTTCTAGGGCTTTTTACACATCCTAACTAACAAATAAATCTTATAAACTACAATCATGTCTAAAATGACGTGCAATAAATGAAACAACAAACATTTATTGCACGTCATTTTAGACATGATTGTAGTTTATAAGATTTATTGTTAGTTAGGATGTGTAAAAAGCCCTAGAAAATGCTTTACAGCGAAACCGGTCGGGCATAATAAAGTTGTACGTAATATGTGGATAAGTACAAGTGTTTTTTAAAACAATGTTTTATGTAATATTTTATTTATACACATAAACTAAACAAAACGTTTGCCAAATCACGCTAAAGTAGTTTCAAAGAACCTTTGCAATCATGCTACGATTTTCGCCTTGATTCTTTTTTTCTGATTATCCTGATACATCTGTACGGAATGTGAGGTATAGGGGTACTTATCTTAATCGAAGAAAGAAAAAAAACATTTTACACGTTCTAAAAGTAACCCAATTGTATCGATTCGGTTTAACACGACTTCACTTATTTAACAGGACTAACCTTATTTTAAGCGTCCTGTCTTTGTGTTTTCGATACAGAAAGAAAAAGACAGAACGCTTAAATTAAGTTTAGTTATGTCAAATAAGTTAAAATGTGTTATACCGAATCGGCACCATTATTAGCCCCGCATTTTTAGGGTTCCGTACCCAAAGGGTAACCAACGGGACCCTATTACTAAGACTCCGCTGTCTGTCCGTCTGTCACCAGGCTGTATCTCATGTACCGTGCTAGTTAGACCGTTGAAATTTTAACAGATACTAAAAAACAGAATAAAATAAATATTTAAGGGTGCTCCGATACAACAGACATGTTTTTTTGCCGTTTTTATAGATAATGGTACGGAACCCTTCGTGCTCGAGTCCGACTCGCACTTGGTCGGTTTTTTTATCATTGCTGGAGCTTATTTGGAAACATTAGGGCAGTCACTTCAATACCCATTTCAACAGTTACACGACTAATTACGTGAAGTTCGTCAACAAAAAGTTTCATCCCGACCCTGAACCAACTCGTGTCACTGCCATTGTCAATTATTTCCTCAATAACTCTTTTTATGTCAAATTCTTCAGTCTACAGCGACATGATCCATCATTACCTAATAGAGTAGCGTGACAGAGGGTTTTTTTTTTTTCTAGAAAATCCAAGGCGGTATTTTATCAATTGTGTTTAATTTTGGAATGAGAAAAACTTGAAAACCTAGATAATGATGACTTAACTAGTATTTACGTAGTAAAAATGTGTCGGTAGGATAATTTTAGTTATCTATTTTTTCGTTGTCCTGAATTTGAAAGATTTTGTAGGTTAAGTATGAAGGGCGATCAATATACGATCGTATGGACGCCGCGATGACAAGATTCAAAATGGCAATTCTTACGGTGATTGCCGTACACCGTGCGTGGGTGATCTAAACACGCACCTTTTCTGTGTCCCAAGGTGATATATCGTCCGTGCAATGGTCCCCGTTACTCTAGGCGGAAAGAACCGCAGTGCGAGAGGGACTGTCGGGGAAAATTTACAAAAGCTCAGTTTTAAATTAATAAAAAATTTGCTAAAATAATAATTAATAAAATAACTAAAATAATTAAATTAACTAAGAAAATACTAATTCGTCAGAATATCAAAAAAAAGTGTAAATTTAGACCTTAATTCAATAATTATTTCTATCGAGTGAAATTCATCCAATCGCGTTTCTGATATTCAAAAATCTAGAAATAGGTCCCAAAATTATTAATTTTTATACTAATTAATTAAGAGGCTATGCGAATTTTTCTTTTGTCACTGTCCCTCCAAGCGAAAAATCGCGCAGTGCGAAAGGGGCGGATCGAATTTTTATAAAAAAACGAAAATAGCTAGCAAAATTTCAAATATCAAATCTCTAGATATTGTTGAAACACACTTAATGAAATATGTTTGAGTTCTGTATATGGTTCCTATTCGTCAAACGAGGAGAAAAAGTGTGTTTGAAGACCTCATTTCAAACAATTATTTCTGTCGAGGAAAATTTATCCAAAAATGGTTTCCGATTTCAAAACCCTACATTATAAAGTCAAAATGCATAAAACAGAAACTGATTATAATTTTCCGTGTATTTCATGAAATACACAGAAAAGAAACACTCGTATTTTTTTCGAATATCGCCTTAACTTGGGACTTCTTTTGAACAGCAGATAAATAACTTCAAAAAGTGTCGATTTTTAAGATATACCTCCTAGAGGCAGCCCAATCTTCTTTATATCCACCCATGTTATATGAATTACAGACAGAATGCATTTATTTCAAGAGCAAGTAATATTTCTACCTGTTCAATAATATTTCTACTGATGTAGATATGTTTTGTACGAGCACCTCATCAGTTAAAAGAGCCTTAACAATCCAACATTTTAATTAGTTTTAAAATCGAGTCTGTTGCTTCTTTTTATCTATTGTTTTGCATCTTTAACTTTAAGGTTTTTCGTTTTATACTCATAAATAATAACATAATTTAATGTTATATTTAACTTAATTAAGTTTGCTAAATGTATAGTTCAATGAATGGCTGACGCCATCATGACTCTTCTTTTATAAAATTGTTAAATCTATCTGGTGGAGATTTTTATCGGCATTTAGTTGTATAAGAACATTTTCTATTGTAATTATTTTGCCGTAAATCTTCCTAAAAGAAAATAAATAAAAAAATAAATAAGTAATCCATTTTTACATCGGTGAAAAATAAATGCGTTAAGTGAAACACTTATTTGAGAAACCCCATAAGTCTCTTGAAATGACACAAGAAAAATTTATTGTATTAACAATAATGTAACTTCTATTATTCAGTTGTCATTTTCAATTGACTTGAGATGTTTTTCTCAAATAGGTGATTCAAATGACACATTGATTTCTAAACAATTGAAAGGCTACAGGCTCACTTTACAGCCAAGAAAAAAAAACTTCGTTTCTTCTCACGGTTTAGGTCACACGTGCTATAAATTAGTATACGATACTGACTTAAGTGAGCCCATTATTGTACGGCTTTTAGCGCCCGAACAATGGACTACTTAAGTCACAGATATCGTAAGTACTATTACAATAGGGAGCTTGAACCGCAGGCGACTGTACTTATTGTGTGTTTTTTATGAAAATATGATTTCTGTTATGGTATGTCATGTGGACAAGTTCCGTCTTGGAGACAACACCTAGGAAATGAAAATAATTCATAGTGCTTATATACAGGGAATAAGGATGGAAATGTCAGAAATAGCAGGACCTCTTTCGTGATGTTTACTCTATGTTTAATTTTATGTCATTGAGTTTTTCTTTATTTTTCCGGGTTAATATTTGAGGTCAATTTGCGCAGTTATTTTTGAGTTTGACACAAATATACGCGTACTGATGTAATGTTATTTTCCGGTTCAAATATTATCAAGAAAATTTTCACATTAGAATTTTTATTAAAAATTAAATGGTTTCTAAGACATTTCAAAATGCATTTGATAAATTTTGGAATAAAAAAGAAACTTTTTTTGTATGAATACCTCTTATTGTTAATGTATTAAAAATTATATTTTTCTTCTTACATAATCTCTATGTACATAATATATTGTAGAGGTAAGCTCGCCTTTGTGCACGTTTTTTCAATCTCGTAGTTTACGTTTCTGTATACATAATAAATAAAGTGATGTGATGTAATATATAATGTGATGTAATAAATAATAATGCATTAACATTAACATTAACACTAACATCCGTAGATAATCATTTAATTATACTTATTTTTGCGTCAAGTATGGGTTTATGTGATATTAAAGCCGATTCTGAAGGCTTTAATTTTAGTTTTAGTGCTGTCAAAACTAAAATTATTCCAAAGTAATTTAGTTTCTGTTTCTAGTATTTAAGGACTATTTTACAATAAACTAAATTTAGTTTTGACAGCACTAAAACTAAAATTAAAACCTTCAGAATCGGCTTTAATATAGCATTAATATTACCGCCTCGGTCTTTCAAACGTCTCTACCACCAATCTGGAGGTCGCCGGTTCATATTTTTGTTCGGTTTGCGTGCTCTGAAACAGCCGACACATACAAAATAGAATAATATTACTGAAAATATGTTCAACTAAATGTCTAGAAATATCAATGGACTATTTTTACGTAGCAAATAGCAGTAAAATAAAGTTTGTACAGAGTTTAATCCATAAATAATATGAACGGGTTTTTGCTCTAATAAACTTAAACCTCGACATGAAAACGTTTTTTAGAGCCATCTTTGGTATTTTATTTCTCAATATTGGAATGACTTCTGAGGATTCTGTTTCGATATTAGTGTGTATTATATTCCTGGAAGAAAATACATTTTTTTTTCTTTTTTATGTAGTATTGCTAGATTCTTCAAACCAGGAAGCTTAAATTATGGTTTTGCGGAAACTATCCTCTTAAGTTCGTCGTGTATAGAAGGGTAAGCGGGAAGAGGAATCATAATCAAGAGAAGGTAGTTTTGAAATAAGTAGAAAAAGCTCTTAGTGGGCAATTATTATTATCGCAGTTAATTATTGTAATCACCGTTTTTTTTTTTCTTCAAAAGCAAACTTTACTATCAGCTCCATATTCATAGACAATTTTTTATTATTTTTTTGCTTTGTTCGGTTTTTAAGCTTCTTGAGTCCGGTATATTTTTAAAAGCGAATATTCTGTGGTCTGTTTTATTTTTTTTTAGTTTTTTTTTGCTCAATCATTGTTTTCCAGATATTTTAAAAAATGGCGCTATTAACTCAATTTGTGAAAAAAAATTACAATGACCTTTCTTCCCGCTTACCCTTTTGTAATGGAATTATTTACCATAATGTTTTTAGGGTTCCGTATAAGCTTGGCCAAGTTATTTTAAACATTATTTGTTTCAGCTGTATCTTTAAGGCGGTAATACAAACAAGTTTCAAAGTCAGATTGTAGTGCATACAATCTGATCTTTGTACAATACAAAGGGTTCCGCTTGGTGTGCCAGTCCGACTTGTTATTGGATAAATTATTTATCCTATCAACTGAATACTTTTCCAGGTTCGACCTGAAGAAAGGCAAGCTGTCGTGCACGATCCGCTGCAGCGTCGTGTTGAAAGGGAACTACAAGATGGGCGGGCAGCTGCTGGTTCTGCCCATCTCAGGGGAGGGGAGACACATCATCAAGATCCGTGAGTGTACTGCTTTACTACTTCATCAGTAGTGATCAAAGTAGGTTGGACTAACTTAAGAAGAATCGCGTTCCCAACCGAAAACTTATGATTGTTTTTGAATAGGCAATACGTAAAAGTTTTAGCGTCCCTGTTACTCCATATGCGAAAAAACCTTCAGTGCGAGTGGGACGGATTCGTGGAAAAGTAGCAAAAAGTCGTTTTTTTATTGATATAAAATGTACTAAGCTATTTTGTCAAAAAGATTTTCAAGGAGACTTTACAAATACATAATATCCACATTTTGAATGCAATTTCACAATGAAATTAGTTAGGATTTCAGAATTACAGGAAAAAAAAAACAATTTAGAGGTCTTTTCGGAATTAAATTCTATCTATTAAAGAAAATTTCATCCAATCATGTTTTCTTTCAGTAAGAATCTTAATCAAATACTCAATAAACATTTACCCAAAAATTAAATACGTAGATGACGTTATAGTGGAGTAAATGGATTCGAAAAAACCCCATTTTTTTTTTGGTATCGCCTAATGGCATTAGCCGACCATAGTTTAATGTCAATTAGGCTTTTCCAGCGACTAAGAGGTCATCTCGGCCCCATAAAACTCGGTCGCGTGTCCGAGTTGACACCTTTCGATTAAATCAATTTTACTGGGGGTCAACTCGGCCTCACAATTTAAGAAAGGATTGGATCCAAATACCTACTATAAAACTTCGAATAAAACGATAAAAAAAATTAAAAGCAATCTCGTTACCAGAAAAGAACATGCTTTGTTGAAATTATGATAAGACTTCCCTGTCTCTTCCTTTCCATATAGTTTGTTTTTGTCTCACGTGTTTTCTTTAAATATATTCAAATAAAATTCTATATCTTTATAATATATTTAAATATTGATATTTTGTTTTATTTCGAAGCCACGCACGTCGTTATTTGTCTTAAGAATTTAAATCGTATTACATTTTCTAAGGACTTCTTGTGTTCACTCAAAACTACCTCAAATTTTCACTGTCAGCCGAGTTGACCCCCAATAAAATTGATTTAATGGAAAGGTGTCAACTCGGACACGCGTCCGAGTTTTATGTGGCCGAGATGACTTCTTAGTCTTTCCAGCAGAGTAGTGCTATTTTCTGCTTTACATTTTAAATGATCCTGTACAACAACTGTAAACACGATTTAAGGTTGTTTTACAGGATCATTGGCATTAAAAGCCTAATTGACATTAATTTGGTCGCAAAATGCCATTAATCACATTTCTCTCATACTTTTTATTAGTATTAAACAGGTGGCAGAGCTGATGCCAGGCTCGACTGTGGAGATACCACCATCTTACTCGCAAATCCCTCCAAAGTTATTCGGGGAAGAGTAAGAGGACAGCTCTCAGGCACAACCAGCATAGCTAGCATGGATGAAATTTATAGAGAAGTTTTGTCTTTCGACGAAGCGTTTGACCAATATAAACGCAGGAAAGCTACATCACCTGCGTTTCCATTGGTCAAACGCTTCGTCGAGAGATACAGTTACTCTGTTAGTTTCATCTATGCTAGCTATGCAGGTGGCCCAACCATGCCAGGGACCTATTGATGGCGGTATATCCATCCCCAATTCCGGCCTTTTGATAAAACAGACTGGTGACGGTTAGCGACGTCACTGGTCAGCGGCGTCAGCGTGTGTGATTGAAGGCATTTCTTCCAGAACCGCCAACAGTGCGGCAAAATCTTTGAAAGCTAATGTCCAGCAGTGGACGAGGACAGGCTGATGGATGGATGGATGAATTAAAAAATAAGAATAACATAATCATAAGGTTTGCGTTTGGCAACGCGGTCCGCGGCATTCACCTTAAGTTTGGTAATGAACATAGAATAGTTAAAACCACGCCCTACCAGTTCCGATCACTGACCGTCATTCTAGATTCGCTTAGTCATGTCAGAGATCTTTGTAGAGGTTATAACAACTCTGACATTAGGTTGGCCGCTGACGAGCTTTTTAGACATACAAACACGTTTTTATAACCCTTGTTTGAAGTAGTTAACAATAAAATTAAAATCTATAGAAATATATTGGTGTTATTGAGTATATACAACGTGTAATAGAAAGGTGTAACCATATTTGAAGAGCTTATTCAGTCAATGGTATAGAACAACTTTAACTATGGAGCAATCACTGTATCTCGAAAAAAAATTTACTGTTTCATAGAAAAATGTAATGCAGCTCGGCTGAAATGTATGGAAGGGCAGTTTTTTTTTTGAGATTTCAGGGTTGGCTCCATAATAAAAATTGTTCTATACCAATGACTGAATAAACTCTTCAAATATGGTTACACCTTTCTGTTACACCTTGTATACTAGACTGTATACACGATGGAAACACGATTTGATAAAATTGGCTTGATAGAACAAATTCGCAAAGTTACCTCTTGTCCAGTAATTTGTTCCTCTATTTCCCTACTTTTTTATATAAATAAGTAATTTGATATTATGATACATTTACTAAAATAAAGTCCATAGACGACTGGAGCGTTTATACACGATAGTTTTTTTATTTAAGAACAATATGATGAAAATAACAACGAAAAACATTTAAAAAGTGCAAAAGTTTGGTTATTTTCTTTACTCTTTGCACGTAAAGAAAAAGACAGAGACAAAAGCAAACGCTCGGTGCGCCCTTAAGAATCTTATCTAAACGTAGTGCTAGAAGATTTATCCATTTATATTAATGGACCCCTCTTAGTCTAGATATATTAGTGGTTAGAACCTCTACCGCAAATCAGCAGGGTGTATCACGAGCTGGTAAAGTTAACATGATGATTCATTCAAAAAATTATTCAATGAATTTTATAAATTTTCATACTATTGGGCTTTGCTAGAAAATATTTTTGTAATTGAATGAAACTGAGACCGATGGATGGCGGTATATTCACCGGGATCGGAAAAGTTCTGGAAAGGCTTATCTCCAGCAGTGGTCAAACTAGGCTGATGGATGGACGGACTTTAAAAAGCGTGTCCTGTAGAATGGCGAAAGGTTTCACCACTCCACACGTTGGGACGTAATAATCGTCGGTGAAACGCGGGTGTACCGTGTGTGGACTGTGGTTCGCATTTAAAAGTTCACAGTCGGGAACACCTCTGACACCCCTTTGGGTGTTCATATCGTGACGATATAATACTATATACATTATATATTTAAGAAGTTCTGAGCTGCGTTGATGTCTTTTGCTCGAGCGCTTGTCGGTTGCACTCTGGACGATATCGTATTGTTCAATGCGGGTTATTTAAAAACCCTCTTTCTTAAGAGGCCTGTGGACGGAGGAAGCATAGTTCATAAACTATGCTTCCTCCGTCCACAGGCCTCTTAAACGGAATACCAAAATCATTTTTGTCAATTATACATACTTTGAAGGTAATGTGTATATCCCGATTGGATTACAAAATATTTAGGTATTATTATTATAATATTGACATTTGGTCCATTTTATATGAACTTTGATTTAAAGACGACATATAAATAGTTTTTAATTTCCATAGAAAACTTTTATTTCTCATATAACTTTTTCATCAGTGTTCTTTTAAAATATTTATTTCGGAACCTTGATACGTAATTCAATCTGGATAAACACACTGAATAATTTATAAATGATTTTGGAATTTGGTTTGAATGAACTATGCATCTTCCGCCAGACTCTTAATTCGTATCTTTATATGTATGTATATAGATGTATAATAAAAATCAAGTAAAAAATTGCGATATTTTAAATGAAATGGGTTATTAACATTGTTTTGAGGCCAAAACTACTGTCTGTCTGTTCCGTTTTAACTCAAGACCCACTCAAAGGATTTGGATGCGATTTTCTTTATCACAATCATGGTGACCCTAGTCAACATATAGGCTACTGACAGAAAATAATGTTTATAGCAAACGCGTGTAGATTTATAGTTTGTTAGCTTAGTTTAAATAGTTTGCAGAAAACCGGCGCTGTTTTGGAAACTAAACACTCAAACTCATATTGATAAATGAAATTATTTACACGTCAATAGTATATTTTACTTAACATTAGAACATTTTACTTAAAATTAAAATATTAATATGAATTACACTATTTTCTTATGTTTAAGTATTGAAATTTTTAGTTTATTATGTATTTGTTGAAGTGTAATATTCCTTAATACCATAGAACGCTTTTTTAAGTAGCCATGCTCTTAGTTTAGTTAGGAATGTTGTGTTTTCTTTACAAGATTTGATTTCATTAGGAAGTGCTATATAGACAGACTTGGTGGATTTAGATAATTTATGTTTTGGTATATGGAGTTTATTAGAATGGCTAATATGTAAAGATAATTAAGTACAGTCGTTTGCAGTTCAAGCTACCTATTTGCAAAGTATTGAATAGATATTACGCCGAAATAAATACTGCCATTAAAAATATAGATATATAGATTTAGGGCTATGTCTGTACGCAAAAAATAAACATAGCCCCATTTCCCGGATCTGTGTGTCCGTTTGTCCACCAACGTAACATTTTTCTGAAATAAATAAGGTTGTAAAAATTATACAATCTTTTTGTTCTTAATCTTTTATTTTCCAAAATGTTTAGTTATTTACTGCTCAGTTATTATTAAATGATCCATTTTATTATTTTGTACAACTTGTTTTTGTTTACTTTACTGCTAAGTTTTAATTGCCAAACTTGTTAATAAATATGCATTTTGTAATTTTTAACTTACCAAAACTACTACATAAGGTCTTTCAATTTAAATGGAAAGTAATTTAGGAGGTTATTCAGTATCGTTAATACATCACATTCCACTGCAAAGTACTTTTTTTTGCGCGAACTTTTTCTTCACTTGTCCATACAAACTGAGTCAGCTGATCAGACCACTTTGTACTGAGAAGTGAAAAAAAAAGTTCGCGCAAAAAAAGTGTTTTGCAGTGGAATGTGATGTGTTAACGATACTGAATCACCTCCTAAATTACTTTCCATTTAAAATGAAAGACTTTATATACAACTGCCGCTTTAAATCAGTGCCATAAGAAAATAAAATTTATTTCAGTGTAGGTTTCTGGTCACAAAATGTACTTACTGACCCCTTTGTTCCAGGTGACATTGTGATCAAGACGTACTCGGACGTGCAAGAACTGAAGGGTGAGGACGGCAAGTCTCACTGGCACATCAATAAGTGGAGGCACACATACTCCGTCAAGACTAACACACACTTCACCTTCGAGAACCTCTTCAATGGGAATAAGCTTCTGGGTACGTAAAAAGCAATAGTATAAGCACAAAATAGACACTACCAGAAGGTAGACTCCATCCAACGAGCGAAAACGGATGCACACATGCATAGACGACCGACTTCGACCGAGAGCGTTGGTACGTACGCGTCTGTGTGCGTGCGCCTGTTTTCGCCAGTTATGCGGAGTGAACCTTCTGTAAGTGGTTATTTTGTGGTATAAGTATATCTCTTGGAAATATCAAAGCAGAGATAGTCTCAAGAACTAGAATAGTTTTTTAAATAACAAATGCATGGAATAATTCGATGTATTTTCAGTTGCTTTTAATGCTACTAATAAGTTGTTTTTAGGGTTTCATAGTACCTAAAAGGTATGTACAAAGGAATCTTTATGGTGAGGCTCCGTTGTGCGTCCGTCCGTATGTCACAGCCTCATAGCTTTAGCACCGTTAAAGAAAAAGAAATGAAATTTGGTACAAAAATAGCATTACCATTATATAGAT
Organism: Ypsolopha sequella; assembly: GCA_934047225.1. Classification (NCBI taxonomy): domain Eukaryota; kingdom Metazoa; phylum Arthropoda; class Insecta; order Lepidoptera; family Ypsolophidae; genus Ypsolopha; species Ypsolopha sequella. Next base: position 24,528,889 of record OW203997.1, read on the forward strand.
GTACCATTTACAAAAATAAAATTTCCTTTTTTTTGTAATGCAATGAGATATTCGAGTCATGCTTGCGCCATCTTGAATGTAGCGGATAAATGCCTCCAACTGTACCCTAATTCCGTTTCCACATTCCAGCGGAACCGGTCATCCAGTTCGCGAACAGCAACTGGCGCGAGGTGATGCAGGAGATTGCGAGCCCTATCGTGCACGCCATTGTGGCGCGCGTCGTGGACTCCGTGGAGGCGCTGTTCAAGGCTGTACCAGTCGACGAGCTCGCTGTTTTGAACTAGGCTTTATTAGGTTAAAAAATAAAAAATGAAAAATGTTTCATGTTTTTTTATTTGTTCTACTTATAGTTGTCTACATTTAATGTTCTCAATATAGCCGATTCTGAAGGCTTTCATTTTAGTTTGAGTGCTGTCAAAACTAAATTTTCTTCATTGCAAAATAGTCCTTTAATGTAAGGTCTAGAAGCTAAATTGCTTTGGAAAAATTTAAGTTCTGACAGCACTAAAACTAAAATTAAAGCCTTCAGAATCAGCTTTAATGTTTAACTAAAAGGTATAAACAGCGATACTACCTAACTCGAAAATTATTGCTGAACCACTTAAGCTGTAATTTTGCTTGCATGTACAGTGGAGACCGCATCAAGTAAGACACATTGGACTTTGTACCTATCTTATATTCTTCTCTGTAGGGGCTAATGTCGTACTGCAAGTGTATAGCTTGATGAGGTCTCCACTGTACAACATGTCATATTTCGAAAAGCAACAGCGCGACGTGGTGCTGGCTGGAAATAGCCAGTCCCATCGTGCACGCTATCATGGCGCGCGTCGTAGGTTCCGTGAAAACTCTGTGAGGTTTAGGCTGTACCGGTTGAAGAGCTCACTGTTCTGGACTAGGCGGTTGTTAAGACGCATCGTTACGCGCAAACCTCTATACAAACGCTGTCACCACATTGTGGGGTATCTGGAATATCCAAGATGGAATGTTATTATAATAACATAGGCTGAGTCCATTAACATTATCTAGGTCTATGTTTAAGTCGAACTAAAAACCGTAAAATTTGAGTAATATCTTAACTACAAACCCCTAAAATACGTAAATTTAACGGTTTTTGCCAAAAATGTAGCCGAATGGGCTTTTATTGTTATAGATAAAATCAAAAAATGAATACAGGTCAAACATCTAAAAAGTAATCTAGATTAATATTAAACAAAAAATTACGTTTGAAAACATCCATAGTTTCGCAAAAAGTGGTTTCTCCCTGAAACAAGTTCCCGAAATCGGCACGATTGTATTGTCCTCGCAAGTTTCATAGAGCGTGCACCTTATAGCGAAATGAAACCGCACGCTTACAACTGAGATGTCTGTTCTTAAGAGCCGTTTAGCAGGCGGATTGTAAAAACCCGCCCTTTTGTAATTAAACAAAACTGAAAATATAAATTTAAAATTTGCTCAGTAGTTCCTCAACAAAACCTTATTGCCTAGTATTGTGTATAAGTGTTTTGTTAGGTTCTGTTTCAATTATTTAGAAAAAGGCGGATTTTTAACAAGCCTCGCCGTCGGGCAATTTTTCCAATTTTTATATACTTACGCGATTTTCACGAAAGTTTTTAAAATATTTTTAATAATGATAAATTTAAATATAATTTCTGTAATTTTAAAAAGGGGGAAATTTTATAAAATTTAAAATTACCTAATTTTTTAATATCTCTAATAAATTTTTGCTGTCCTCGGATTTATCGAAATTTAAAGCGAGTATTAATAGATACTTACTTACATAATACTTATAAACCAATAGAGGACTCGAGATCACTTTATCATCGCAAAAAAGTCAACAAATCCTATTCCGAATTTTTTATCACCAGCAACCTAATACGCTATTCCTCGCTTTACTCGTAATCGTAAATATTTTTCACTTTTTGTTGAAGGACTATCATATCTTATTAATTTCCTACCTATTAATTTTATTTGAGCTATATAGTTGAGAGGAGTTAGTAGGTTACGTCCATTTCTCCGTCCATTGTCCGAATTCCTATTTTCTTAGAGCGTCAATGAAATAATTAAATAATGGCCCTTATTTTCAGAAGTAAGAATACCACGGACACATTTTGTAACGTCAATAAATTAAACAACCCCTGACCAACCTGACAACCAACCGCCTGAAAAGGACCCGCCCGCGCAAACCGACAACCAGACATCCATACCGTCCCACTCCCACCAAAACGTAAATTTTGAGCAATAATCGCAGCAATTTTTCAGCAATAATCATGCTGGATTCGCGGTCGGTTATGTCCTTTTCTCTGAATGTCCATCGTCAAAATTTCTTGTAAGTCCATTTCCTTGTAGCTAAGTACGTCCACTTCCTTCTACGACCATTTCCTTGTATGTCCCTTTCTATTTTAAAATCTTATGTTTTCACAGATTTGTCACAGAGATCAAAGTGACAGATTATTTCTGTATTTTCATACAGATTTTATGACAGATGTCAAAAATATCAGGTAATATTTCTCACAGATTTTATGACAGATGTCAAAAATGACAGAGAGCCTATGTTTGGTAAAAATTTAGTATCGTTTGGCAGGCGGAGGAGGGGGAGGGGTCAGGAAGGGGTGAAGGGGGGTGGTCCCTACCCCCTGGTACCCCCCCATTAAAAGGCAATGCACCGTTTTTTTACAATATTTTTTTTTACTTTTTTGAGGTTATAATCAACAAATTCAGGTTATATTTTTAAAGTAAAGGTGGGGAGAGATGGAAGAACTTCCTTATAAGGGGGGAGTGCAGAAACCCCTTCTTTTAACCTTGAACCTACCAGAAACCTTGAACCTACCAGTGCAGAAGTCAATTTTTGAACCATTTGAACCTATCAATACTGAAGTCACTTTTATATCACAAATTCACTTCTGCATTGGCTACGGCGCTGCGGGAAGTGCAGCCCCTTCGCCCTTGCGTAACAAAGCACAGGCACCCGTGCTCACCTCCGCAGCTTCGGCTTGTTGGTCGCCTTCGGCGACCAGCCTCAGCCGCTACGGCTCACACAGGTGCCTAAGCTTTATTACTGCGGACGGAGGCTGCCCTCCTTTCGCGCCTTCGGCTTTTTATATACACTCTAGGGGCAGTAGCCACAATACTGTATAGAGTCGGGGTGCTCTGATTCGGTTTTGAAACAGATTTAACCTATTTTAACCATTAAGTGAGGGTATACTAACCTCCTTTTGAGCAGGATATCTAGGTAAAAACAAATAAAACAACAAAATATTTATAATTGTTTTATTTATTAAATTCAAAATTACCAATCTCAGAATATCCTTATTCTGAGTTACCAATAAACGATTTACGAATGACAGTAACACATGACGCAGTTTTTTTTTTGTTGCGTTCCGTTTCATCGATATTGCACAATATTTTACACCACAGACAATAAACTAGGACAGATTTGGTTGTCAAACGCCTATTTTAACGTTCCGTTTTCGCCTTTACCTGATTTGAGGTAAGAAACAATTTTTATTAATTTCTCGAAAAATGTGCATTACCTTTTAATAAGTGTGGTAGCGTTATAATCGGAGACCCCATCTCTATCAGCTTTAACCACTTTCACCCCCATACAACTGCCAAACGATACTAAATCCAACCCAATAAATCATCTGGCACAAAATCTCTCTAAGAAATAATTTTAGTTATTTGTAACTTCGACATCTGTCGCTTTTTGAATAAAATAATGAAGATTTTGTGAAATAATCTGGAAACGTGTTTGGTGATTTGAAATGAAATGGACTTTCTGGGTAGTTCGGGGAAATGGACGTTCTAGGTACTTAATTGATGTTTGGCTTCGTTCACCGTGTTTGGACCTAAACTGAACATTTGGGGAAAAGGACGTAACTGACGTAGGTAACCGACCGATCGGTCATGTTCACTTGAAAATTATACAAGGTGACTTTTTGATCATCGTCCAAATTCATACTGGAGGCTTGATAAGTGATCAGTATTTTGGATCAGGAACAATTTTTGTGAAATTCGTAAAATGAAATTTCGGCTTCCCATAGAAATTCAGTTCCAGTCCCGAGTGAATCACTATGGGGAGTTAAAATTTCATTTTACGAATTTCACCAAAATTGTTATTGATCCATGATACTGATCACTTACCAAGCCACCAGTATGAATTTGGACGATGATCAAAAAGTCACCTTGTATTTTAAGATATCTATAGTCATCATCCTTTGAGGAAAAAGTGCTTATTATGTAGCTGTAAGTTGTTCTGAGTGTAGGTATAAAAAAACAAGTGCCGAATTTTGATCATTTTGAACCGTAAAATTCAGTAACTATTAGCTCCGAAGGACATGAATCCAGTGCCACGAAACCCACTAAAAATAAAGTGCTACTTACTACGGACGGCGGGACGGTAACGACGACTTTTAATAAAATTTAAAGAAAATAAAGCATAGGCTGAATGGACTAGTATCCAAAGCCGTTAAACACTGTATTAAAAAAAAAAAAAAAAAAACGGTTGACGTTGACGTTTTGTTTTGAGGTTATTTATAATACTGACTGAGTACCTATTTCTTTATTTTTTTAAGTGTAGAAAATAAAATAAACATGTTGTGTCCAGAAGTATGGAACTTCCCTCCTCCCAGAACTATGTCAAAGACTCAACGAAATGTCGACTTGAACTCAGTGAAGAAAACCGTTAACATGAACAATTTTTACCGAAGTTTAGTGGTTACTTGTCCAGATGAACTGCAGACGCCAGGTTCTATCGAAGACACCGTTTTATCAGATAATTATTACTACAAATTGTCCGATTGCCCACTTACAGTATTCTTGAATCTAACTTTTGTTGAGAGTTTTGTCAAGATGGGGCAATTGTACTGTTTAACCGCAGATAGAGACTGCATTACAAAGAACTGTGCTGCTATAACCCCAGATGGAACACTAAAGCTTCATGTCCTTGATTATACCTTCCAAACTTTAGGATTAGAAGGAACTAAGCAATTGCACAATTATTATGAAGTCAACATAGATCTAAAGAACACAAAACATTTGAGTAAAGTCAAACAAAGTCTAAAAAAATTGGAAACATTTGATTTTTATCTGATTTGGGAGCCTCACAATGAAGATGTCTGCCCATCGTCTATAGCCAAATACTTTTATGATCAAAACATTAATGTTTCCACTATGTCTCCACAAGTGAAAAAGTTATCCCCAACAGTCAATGAAATACCTTCACTGAAAGATTGTGAAGCTGAGGAAATAGCGGAATGGATTGGACTGTTAGCTCTAGAAGCAGATTTAACTCCATGTTATGACTATGTCAACTCTTATAGCCAACCTGAGTCTGAAAATCCAATAACATCTACTAGAATCTCTCTTCTTATTGTCAAAGGATTCTTGTCCCCTAATATCATCAGAAACATATGTAGCCAACTGTCTGAATATGCAGGTTCCAGAGAATTGGACAATTTCTGGTCAGCATTAAGTTTCCAAGGTTTTACTAATAGCCCCTGGAGATGGACTATCAGCAGTCCGAGTATATTCGAAGCTCATGACTGTTCGACAAGTGTATTCTTAACTAAAAACTCACATACAGTGTATTCTATTGGGGAAATAAAGATTTCATAACAATAAGTAAGATCTTTCTCATAGCAATATTTCAACCTTTTTTTAAAAACTAGCAGACGCTTTGTGGTGTTGCTCTAGCTTGGATCCTATTTTCCTTGATCCCCTGGGAATTTCCTAAAATTCCTTTGCAGAAGACTATGTCACAGAAGGAACCTGCAGTCCAAATTTCATGATTCTAGAATCAGCCATTTGGTCTTGGTGTTTATAGATCAGATCACTCAGCTAGGGTATTATTTTATACATAGAGACAGAGATGTTTGAAGGACTAACATAGGTCACTTTTTGCACTGGAGAATCCAATCATAAAATCTGTGGATCCAAAGACAGTAAGGATTGTTATAATGATTTGAATAAAAAATATGATTGTTAAGGATCCTTAAAGGTCTTGACGACCGCGTGGGGTTGTGGGGGCGCAGAGGACGAGGCTCCAATGAAGATACACACTGAGACAACATCTTATCGAGTGCCACGACACAAAATTACCATTTACGGCTTATTCAAGTAAAACTACCATTTGGCAACATCGAAAAGGCTTCTTATTTTCAACAAGTTCCATCCTCAACATATGGTGGCCCCGAGTTCAAGATTAGGACGAGAAGCGCATTGCTAAATTGCAAATTCAGACGAGAGGTGTAAACAAAATACCATGTTCAATTAAACACATTAATCACAAACTATTAGAAATTTTATTGGAACAGAACAAAAGTTATTATAATAAGGAGTACGTACCCCACACCGAGCTTAGATAAAAAATTACGCATTAATTTGCTCAATGATATATTTAGATGCAGTAATTATTTGCCAATGATTAATTACAACACTAGTACAACTTTACAACACCCTATCCTAATTTATTTCCATGATATTACATATCAACCACATTTACGCATACAACTATCAACAACCCAAAATACATGAAACAAACATTGGCAGTCTCTGTACCAATATTTGTTTCAGATATTTACTTCACAGTTTTGTTTTGAGTCTAAACTTTTGCCAGACCGATGACGCCGCAAGCGATGCGCGCGCCAGCGTTGCCAGTTGTCTTGCTGAGCTCGTGGCCACCTTTGCCAAGGTCATCAGGGTCAGCATGCACAACCAGGGTACGTCCAATGATACTGTTGGCACCTACCAGGGAGATTTGGCTGTCCTTGATGCTAACCTGGAAAGGAAATTGGAAATTTTAATGCTGAGTGAATAGAGCATGTCATAAGGTCAGGGCAATAATGTATTGTAGTTTGTTTGTTTTTGGTGACTGATGATTGCTTTAACTGTTTGATACTCAAACCTACTCAATGGCATTTCCTATGTTATGACCAGGGATAGGATAATCGGATCGATATATACATAAAGTTGGAAAAATCCTTGAAAAAGTTTGTAGGTGTGGAGTTGGAAAAGTTTCTAGGTGTGGAGTCGGATTCTTAAAATATTATTTATTTTGATAGTAAAAATTTTAGAAATTACGCTATTGCTTAAAACGCTACGATAATGTACCTAATACTTAATAGATGTAACTGTGGATTTATTTTCAGAAATTGTATACAATTCCTTGGAAATTTATAAAATGCCAAGCTGATTTATCTATTAGTTCATTTTATTTTTGATCAGCCTTCTGTTTTGCCTCTTGCTCTGTAAAGTCTAAATAAGCTTGGCATTTTATAAATTTTCTAAGAATTGTATTAAATTCCTATTTTTTTTATTTTACCCGTTTATTTAGATTTCCAGTAACATATCTATTAAGTATTACATTATTGTAAAGTTTCAAGTAATTCCGTAATTCCAAGACTTGCTATCAAAATAATATTATAAGAACACTTGCAAACCTTCTCAGTTTTTCCAAATTTAGGTATATATCGATCCGAATAGCCGATCCCTGGTTATGACACTGCCATAAAGATAAAAATTAAATTAAATATAATAAAAGAAAAAATCTTTTATTTACGCAAAAAAAAAAAACACTTATCCTACAAACTGTACAAAATAAGTAGCTTGATCTGTACCTGGAGATATCTGCTGACTTGCTTTTTGCCAAACAAACAATTATAGTTTCAATCAGTATATGATAAGCATCTTGGATTAGTTAAAGAAGTAATAGGTCTGAAACAAACCTTGGTCACTCCACCGTCAGTGCTAGCCTCAATGTTGCCGAGGTCTCCAACATGGCGTTCAGAGGAGTCCGGGGCACCATGGTCCTTTTTCTCTGGGTTGAAGTGTGGTCCAGCAGAGGTGCAGCCATTGGTGTTGTCTCCGAACTCATGGACATGGAAGCCATGCTTGCCCTGGAAATGAAGACTCAAATGAAATTTTTGGGATTTATTTATTTTGGTCTTGGACAAACAAAACAGATTTTGGTTGATTATTTTGTACTTAAGTGTATTAAAGTAGGTATTTACTACCAGCTTTGATCTGAAATTGGAATATTTAAATAAATGAATGGGAATATTTATAGAAGTATTTATGAATGAGGAAGGACTTGAGCTGTGCAGAAGAGTCCAGCACCAAGTAACCTGAGTTGGTTTTAGTTGCCTTTTTATTCTGGTTGCACTGTCTCACAATTTGTCGAAAGAGAATAGGTAGGCTCGAGGTTTAACTGTCTGTATTTACATTTATGAAACGGGAGAATACAAAACAAATGAAATAGAAAATCTTATAACATTATATTGCTGAGGGGGTATCAGAAGTTTCTGAGTGTGATCTGTCACCGACGATTTTCTCAACCAAAAAGATGAGGTGAGCTATATTTTGGGCAAAAAGACACGCTTTTTAGGCATGCAAGCCTTCATAACAGTGTATTTCTTCACGTTAGCAAGCATACACAAATACTATGCACATAATTTCCGAAAAATTCATTGATGCATAACTTGACTATCAGGATTCGAAATTGAGTCTCAAGTATGAAAGTCTAGTTTCCTACTAACTGAGCTATGCTGCGATTTTGGTTACAACTGAATACATATTGCTTTATATTTTAATAAATACATGTTATCACAAAGTCTTGACTTTACATTACATGATGAAGCAATATTGGACTTAACGTATGTGAAGACAACACTGGCAGTCATGCATATGTATAGGAGATAATGACGTAATTAAATACATTATCAGAGACATGAAGGTCACGGTAAGTGTGTGAACAAGTAGGTAGATATCCGACTTGTTAATGTTGAAAACATTTTTTGTTTATAGGTTTTCTAGAAGAGTCAGCTAGTGTAGGTATCATTCTGATTACAGGGATAATCAAGAGCTATTGGGGAAAGTTCCACTTATAAGGTCGATATAACTATTACACCCAGATTTTAACAAGTTTCACACTCCTGTTTAAAAGTTCAAAGTTTCAATTTGGAATTTATCAATCAGCAGTGTATTTTCAGATCAATCATCAGACTGGAAAGAGATATAAAATTTTTAGGCATTTAATTTTTTTATATATAAGAAAATGAGGTTTTTGTTTTCAAAAATAAATACTTATTAGAGCCATTTTATTGATTCTAGTAGGCTGTGCAACAGAACATGTGGGGAAGTCTAGAGATCAAATAATTCTAGTGTCTTTGCAGTTACTTGGTAACCAATGATGCTGACTTGAGCTTTAAATTTTAGTGATGACAGAAAAAACAACATTAATTTTATTTGATGTCGGTTGAGGTGTCATGGACAAATAACCGTGCGGTCCGAAATAGAATTACATCGATAAAAGCTATGAATGAATTAAAGTGTGAGCGATGACTGGTCCGTAATTTATGAGCTAGCAAACGATGTGAAAGATAGCTTATGATTCGGACCGCATTATAAATACTGTCCATGGCGGTGTATAACGTTTTAGAAAAGGTAATAATTACTGACCTTGGTCAGACCGCTGACTTCACCGGTGACCACTACTGGACACTTTGCATCCTGAAAACAAAAAACTGATAGTAATGGATATATGGATTATAGGTATACTCCCTGGCACCGTTTTAGAGGCACAAGCAACGAATTAGTGGGCATCTGTGCATATAATTTTGTACAGACTGGCCGCAAAAATCACAATTAAAGGTCATGACACTAAAACCGTGCCGGGGAGTGTATTATGAGTGTAGAAACTCGAAGTACAGCTAAAAGTAGTTCATGGTATTAAAATTTTGGTTGAATACAGCATTCAAGGCTTATTTGTGTGACAACATTCAGCTTCTTGATTGAAAATATGGATCAACCCTGTAACCTTCTTTTCAATTACTTTAGTTGAGTGTTTATTATTACTTTGCTTCAATTGTAAGATTTGAGTTAAGATAACATGATAACATTGATAAGTTTTCAACGTTACAATGTATGGTTGCGTTACTAAACACCCACGGAAATATAAAATTCAACTGTCAAAGTGAATATTACATTTCTGACGAGTTTTATTGAAAGACTTCAAACTGTTCGTTTTCACTCGGCTGGTTGTGGAACGAGTGACAGTAAATTTTTTACCTTCACCCTGGCGTGAATGCTACCTTAATGGGTACCTACTTGCGGTTTTCGGCACTAATAGAAATACATTGATGTTAGCAGTATATTGCCCAAGGTTACCATCTGATCGGATAAAGCCGGTCTTGACTGGCTTTTTAGAGATAAGACCGGACTCCGGCTGGATTTTAAACAAGACCGGCTTTTTGTCAATCCACAATAAACCATAGTCGCGCGTGGCGCTAACAGTTCAAAAAGACCAGACTTTTTTACAGAAATCAGAATTTTATATTGGTTGCGACCGGCTTTTTAATTTCAAGCCCTGGTAACCTTAATCGTGCCCTCTTATCGACACTTTGACCCAGTACAAGTGCTGATAACTATCTTTCAATAATAGAATGCAAGAGTACTATTCTAGAAGCTTCGAAAAATGAAAACGACAAAATACCTAAACCGGTTTTAAGTACCTGCCTAGAAGAGGTAATTAAAATTAAGATTATTTGAATTCTTTAGTAGATGAGAGTATTGGAAATGTGTTTAGAATACTATTTTTTATAGTATTAAGTACCTATTCAATATAAGAGAAAGAAAATAACATACTGTTTGCTCGAAGAAGACGGTGCCGCTGACATCGCCCTTGAGAACACACACCGCTTTGGACATGTTGACTGAATAAGTAAATAGGTAAATTTACAAAATCTGTGAAACAGGACTCAATTGCTAGAAAATGATAATGATGGAATTGGAAATTCGATCAACCGGCCTTCGTTCTGTCTTTTTTTATATAATTGGTTATTGGCCTGGAAACTAGTCCTTTTAGGCATTTAGCCAAAACGCCTTCGTTCTGTCTGTTTGATACCCGTTCATAACTTAAAAGTTTCGTCAGATTCGTACACCAACAGCAGAAGAACGCATACAAATTTTTAACGCGTGCGACAGAAATGGCATTAGAACCCGTGTCGCGACCCCTAGTTTATGAACGCAGCGCGGTTTGCCTAGGTTTCAAAACATCGAGGTATCGTTCATCGATGTTTTTATGAACAATACATCGATTTTATCCATGAACGATGGTTAGACCGATGTTTTTATGACGAGTATAGGTCAGTAAAAGGCATTTCATTCATGTGAAATAATCGTGTGCAGAAAAGTAAAGAAAAGTTGAAAAGAAATGTATCTAAAGTTGCATGATTTGACTATTGTGAGTGAATTAAAAAGTGAGGAACCGTCTCTCAAAATTACTGTTTTTAAATTCTGTGACATTAAATAAAAACAAATACCTCTGTAGAGTTTTAAAAAGACAATAAATGTATAAAATTTAAAGAATGGTGTTAATTTATAATGGCGTTAATTAATAAACAAAAAACCTAGAGAAAAAATCGATACATTGATGTTTTTATGACGATGTTTTCATATCGATGTTTTTTTTTAAAACATCGATTTTTTTAAAACATTTTTATGAGCAATGTTTACATCTCTAGGTTTGCCTGCTCGAAGTATTTTTTTTAATTTACCGGAAATGTATGTGTCCCTCCACCACGAGCTTAGTCGATGGAGAGAAAGTTAACTTTTTATCCCAACTACAAAGCTGTCACATGTACTAAATAAAAGTCCAAAATATAACCGTAAGTGTATAAAAAGTCCTAAATCATCAAAAGCGAGCCCGCAGGCTGCGTTTTCCTAGGACTTTTTCAGCTTTCGGGCTTATTCCGTTGTCCGTTAGTTCGTTGTGTTTAATGAAACGATTATGGATGGTTATAAGCAAGTAAAGCATAAAAAAATAACGTTATTCGACGAATGTAATACCGACTCTATTGTAGTCGAAATATTAAATTGTACTTAACACGATATTGCGATAGCTCTGATGCACTATGCAATCAGTCAATAAAAAAAAAATGGGTTTTTTTCGAATCCATTTACTCCACTATAACGTCATGTACGACATGCACGTATTTCATTTTTGGCTAAATGTTTATTGAGTATTTGATTAAGATTCTCAATGAAGGAAAACGCGATTGGATGAAATTTTCTCGATAGAATTTAATTCCGAAAAGACCTCTAAATTGTTTAATTTTTTCCTGTAATTCTGAAATCCTAACTAATTTCATTGTGTGGATATTATGTGTTTGTAAAGTCTCCTTGAATTTTTTTTCACAAAATAGCTTGGTACATTTTATATGAATTAAAAACCGAATTTTTGCTACTTTTCCACGAATCCGTCCCACTCGCACTGAGGGTTTTTTGCATATGAAATAACAGGGACGCTAACACTTTTACGTAGCGCCTTAAATCAAAAGGTAAAACCACTTCCGGTGTAGTATTGAGCCTTAACAGTCTCTCACGTGATCTAATCGCCCCATTTGGTAGTGCACGCTATCTATTGGCATGTCATGTAAAAACTTGACCATTGAAACTCGACTTTCGCATAAATGGAGTGACAGGGACGCTAAAACTTTTACGTAGCGCCTTAAAGATGCTGTTGGGATTGCATCGATTCTGCAGTGCTTGAATGAATGAATTGACACTTTATTGTACACAAAAGACACAGAGTATTGAAAACATAATTTTGTTTAAAGGTGGACTTATCACTTAAAGCGATTTTTTCCAGACAACCTTTGGGTGGTGAAGAAATTGTTACTAGAAAAGTAAAAAAAGGGTGCTTCAGATAGCCGTTCAAAAATTACAATTTTTTTCAGCTTCCAACACTGACAGCAGGATAGCATTATACCTGAGCCACGACCCTAGTTTATGAACCCATCCCTGGGATGTTCACTGAAATGGCTTTCACGCGATAATGCGAGTGGCACTTTTGTTGTGTAAGGGGAAGGGTAGCTGTAGCAGCTTTCTGAAATGAAAGCATTTGCCGAGAGGAAAAACAGTCCCATCTTATCACGGGGTGTCGTTGCATACCACCTCGATAGGCAAGACTAAATTAAAATAATCTAAATTAATAATGATAAATACTAACATAGCTTTTAAGACCCTGTTACTAATACTATGGGCCCAGCCTAAAATAAAGATTTATTAATTGTAGGCAGTGCTTTTTGTAGTGCGTTGTTCAATAAAAAAATTATAGGCTTTGCATTTTCGTGTGATTTTTATACCAATACTCAATATTTACCGTTAAAGAACAGAAGTAATACGTACTCGTATATAGCATGAACTGACAGGACGGTCATCGACGACGCCGACGTACTTTGTTTCATTACAGATGGTGGTATGGTGGGTTGGTTCCCTAAGGGAACTTCCCTTAACTTCCCTTTGTCTTCTTATGTTCCTTACCCAGTTGTATTCGCGTTAGGCTATCTTATGGCAGAAACGACAGGACAGTGACTAAGACAAGACAGATGATCCATAAGAGTAAAGAATATTTAAAAAATAGTGACTATTTAAAAGAGCACATCAAAGAGTACCCATTACATTATGGCAAGTGTTCTATGATTATGGTTTATGGTCATCCGAGCCAAGTGGTCCGAGCCAGTGCCCCCAGATTCACTGTAATTACAGTAGATTTACTGTAATTTTGTAATTTTATGTAAAATACAGTGAAGGGTTTCTACTGTTTTTAATTTCCTGTCAAATATTACAGGAAAAATTAAAAAAAATTGTCTGCTTTAAAAAAAGTCAAAAGGGGAAACGGACATTTAGGCCCATTGGATTGACAGTAGATCTCGTTTGAATGTTCACTTTGTGACACAATAAACACTTTTACTGGTTTGTTGAGAAATCTTGACGCTGCTAGCCGTTCTGGCACAATTCTACAGGGAATCGTTGACGCCATACGGCATCGTGTTCAAATTTGTATATTTATTTAAGAGGCTAAGCGAATTTTATTTTTGTCACGTCACTCCAAGCGAAAAATCGCGCAGTGTGAGAGGGGCGGATCCAGGGCAAAAGGGATAAAAGTGGATTTTATATATTTATTAAAAAAACTAAAATTTCAAATATTAAATCTCTAGATATTGTTGAAACACACCTATTTTATTAGGTGTTTGAGTTCTGTATATGGTTCCTATTAGTCAAACGAAGAGAAAAAGTGTGTTTGAAGACCTCCTTTCAACAATTATTTCTATCGAGGAAAATTTATCCAAACATGTTTTCCAATTTCAAAACCCTAGATTATATAGTCAAAATGCAATATCAGAAATTTATTAAAATGTTGTTGTGTTTTTCATGATATACACGGAAAAGAAACACCCGAATTTTTTTCGCACATCGCCTTGATAGTACGCTATAGGACGCTGTCCAACGTCATCCAGAAATGTACCTACTGTATTTTTTGGTTATTGATACTATACTCTATGGGTGATACTGTAAGTAATTTCACATTTGCGATCTGGCAGCACTAGTCCATCTGAGATCAAAAAAAAAAAATTACTATTCAATATGAATAAACACCCTGCGGTCCGTAATAGAATTACATAGATAAAAGCTATGAATGAATTAAAGTGTGAGCGATGACTGGTCCGTAATTTGTGAGCTAGCAAACGATGTGAAAGATAGCTTATGATTCGGACCGCATTAAAAAAGATACATCTTAACCATAACCTCTTATCACAGAATACAATACGATTATTTGATTTTATTTCGTCAAAGTGCCGTGATTCGTGATGGAACAAGAAAAGTTTGTAGCACTGTTCTTTAACGTAGACTCAGATAGCGACGAAAAAATATATATACATATAAATTCTTCCTTTTCGACGAAAAGTTCCACACGACTTTTTATTTGTTTCTCTCATGGCCGAATAAAACATATACTATGGTTTGTCTGATTTGAACTGCTGAAATAATGGAGCGAAAACAATTTTTGACATTCCATTCCGTTTAACGCTCACATCGCCTCACCTCCGTCGCATGAGCCATGAAAGTCATACGAATGAATGAACGCATTTGCTTCACTCATGGATTATTAGCCATTCACCTCATTCATTCGTAATCGATTTTAGCGAAATAATTCTATTTCGGAACGCGGGGACAGTTGTGTAAAAATAAAATAATAAACTCTTGGCTCAAAAGGACTAGTTTCCAGGGCCGTAAAACTTATTATAAAAAAAAAGCGACCGAGCGAGCGACCGAGCGAGAGGCGATAGGCGTAGACGGAGCGAGATTTGTTTCTTTGTTTGTTTTTAACTTTATCTTAAAAGTTACCTACAGAAAATAAATCGACACTTCGACCTAAAGCACGCCTAAAAAATAGAAGCAATGGAAAACCCTGAAACTTTTATCAATATACCCTCTCCAACAGGGCCCGACCTTACGGAATCGGATTTCGTAAGTACTTACCAACTATGCTTTATCTCACCAATACTAATTAAACAGCATCTTTACCATTATCATTTACTTGCTCTTGTTTAGTCTGCTGGACTGGGTCAGAGAAAAGGGGGCAGAAAAAATGTTTACCTATAAAGCAACCTGACAACTCTGGTTGCCAGCCTCGCACCTTTTTTCTCTCAGTGTCAATTCACAAGATCGTGAGCGACTGGTGGAGGGAGCCTGTGCAACAAGTACTCGACCCAACTCTCGAACGCGTATGCGTAGACGTAGCTGGTATATACAGCGCGAAAACTCTGGAATGGCAGTACTTCCAATGCCATATCAAATAGAGAATATTAGTGTTAATTTAACAGTTCAAAAATGTAATACCTACCTATGTCTTAATTTTTCAGAGCCAGTCTATGCCTCCGCCTTTAGAAGGCGGTAGTCCAGTGACGGGCAACCCACCTAGAGTAAGTTATCATGTTCAATGCACATTCTGAACATTGGGTGCTCAAGATTTAAGCAATGATAGAAAATTGAAAAATATGTGTACTATGTTTCACTAATATACCGGTACTAAGTTACCGGTTTCATTGATTTAATCGACATCTTACTCATACTCTGCAAGTTCTCAAAAGATGAGATTATTGAACGTTTTACACAACAATCCTAACGAAACCTAAACAATTAAAGTTATTGACCAACTTTGTCTATGTCAACAAATGGTTCTAAATTTTCCTGAAACAGAGATTATCAGACTTAATTCCCATAGCTTAATTTTTAAAAGATTTTAAATTTTTTTTTTCAGAGAATAAATGCAATTTTAGGACATACTTTTTATTATTTTGGTATATAAATTAATTATTATTTTTTATGATTTTTTAAAGAATTGTCCGATGACCTTGTCACTTGAGAATTTTAGAAATTATACTGTTTGTGATGTGTGATTGCTTATAAAAAAAAGTGGTCTGTCTCTGTCTACTCATCTGTCATCTAGTTGTAAAATTAGTCTGAAGCAAATTTTTATAAATTTATCTTGATAGTAAAGGACACATTTCTAAACAGCCATTACTCAAGTGACATCAGACGAAGGCAAAAGTTGCAGCCTTTACGTAAAAATATTCATCATCATGAGTTTTTTTAGACCAAAACTTCGAAAATACGGCTTATTGAACCTAAATCTCGAAATGGTTTTCGAATTAACACACCTTAACATAATTTAATCAATGATAATTTAGATGTTGACAACAAATTGAATGGTTTAACAGGAATAAGAAAACAAGAGCAATCGGGTTACAAAAAGCTTCCGATCGATATCAATTTAAGATTTAAGCGGCTGTGGCTGTTCAATGAGTCATCACATATTTGAGCACTTGAATCAATTTATTTACCCACATGGCTTTCTTTTATTATTTGATTTGATTTTCTGCATGTGTTATATTTCCAAACCCCTGCATCTTATTTGATTATTATTTGATTTGATTTTCTACATGTGTCATATTTCCAAATCCCCGCATCTTATTTGATTGTTATTTGATTTGATTTTCTACATGTTGTAGCGTTATTTTTAAAAAAAAAATTATTTATTTTTTTTTTTAAAAATAACGCTACATTTATGGCGCCCGAACAAAAGGTAAGTACGGTTTTCTGAATATTACTTGCTGTACTTTAACGTTTTTTTCTCAATTCGACGGTGGTGTCTACGCTTTCGTAGACTAATTTTCCAACCTACTAAATTTTGTTTGTTTTCAGGCAGCGTTTTCTCTTCTAAGGAACCCCAATACCAAGCTGTCGAAAGGAACCAAATTTTTCCACGAAGAATATTTTTTGTCTTTATGAGTACCCTTAATTTGTGAAATCTATGTTTTGCAAATTTTAATAAAGGAATAAAGTATTTACACACTTTTTGTGTATTACCTGTTTTATTTGTGTGTGTATATTATCCTATCCCTAACCTAATTTCCTTATGTATAGTTAGGTAGGACCTGCAGGTAAGTGCATTTCAATATTTAGTAGCCTATTGCTTTCCATATCTATAATTAATAATTGTTACCTGTTCTAGTAAATAAATTACACTGAGTTTTCAAGTCAAATAAATTTATTGTAATTTATCCATAAATGTGGTAGTTACTAGTTAAACATATTTATTGTGTTTCTAGCATAATTGTTGATACCAGTAGATCCGGGTGGTCACTTTATTCGTTTCCTGTTGATCCCTAATCCAATATAGGCAATCTCATTTCGTTACAAAATTTTCACAATAATATTGAGATTGTCTCTTCCTTGCAAGAAATTTTGTCGCAAATCCTCGAATTAATCTTTTTGTTTTTACAGAACAAATGTTATATTTTTCCTGAAAAGGTTTTGCAATTGCTGAAATCTTTGTTTACATTTTCAGTCTTGTCAACTGTCAAAGTCGACATTTGAATATTTGTCTATTATTTTGAACTTTCTGGTTTACATTTTTTAACAAACTATTTTCGCTGTATGGAGGTCAATTGAATAGCAAAACCTTTTTTTGCACATATTATTGCGGCTTCCGATTTACACTATTTTTGATAAATTCTCCCTTTTTGTTAAATAATGTATCCTTTCGATTTTAATTTGTTGGCTCTTGGTTTGATGATTGTTGATTTGTTGGTTATTTGTTTTGTTGATTGTTAGTTTGTTGGTTGTTGATTCGTTGGTAGTTAATTTGTTGGTTGTTGGTTTGTTGGTAGTTATTTGTTGGTTGTTGATTTGTTGGTAGTTAATTTGTTGGTTTTTGGATTGTTGGTTGTTGAGTTGTTGGTTTTTAGATTGTTGTTTTGTTGATTTGTTGGTTTTTAATTGGTTTGTTCTTGTTTTGTTCATTGTTGGTTTGGTAGTTGTTAGTTTGTTGGTTGTAGATTTGTTGATCGTTAATTTGTTGGTTGTTGATTTGTTGGTTGTTGAGTTGTTGGTTGTTGTTTGTTGGTTGTTAGTTTGTTGGTTATTGATTTGGTGGTCGTTCATTTGTTGTTTAGTGGTTTGTTAGTGTGTTGGTTTGTCCTTCTTCAGGCAGCAACGGTGCAACGTTTCTACGTGATTGTTGCCTGAAGATAGTTTGTGGGTCAGAGAGCAATATAGGCTACTACTTTGTTTTTACTTAATCAAGTCCTTTTGTTTCAAGGCATTTTGATTAGTCTAGGTGTCTATTCGATTGTTTATCCTTCTGGAAGTTAATTTCCTTTAAGCTAGTTTAAATTTTTTTGTGTCGTTTGAGGATATTGTAGCATTCGCTACAAGTATTCAACCTTTTTATATATTTTTAGTCTTTCTTTATCGTTGGCTGCTTTTCTGAATTTTCGAATTCAAATAGTTAGAATGATCTTGTCAGATTTTTTTTGTTATTTTTCTCATATCAAAGAAGATCGTGACAGAGGAAGGAAATTTGCCACAAGAAATTTAAAATATCAAATTTTAAAACTATATCTTATCTATAACTTATATAGAAACAGAGCGCATTTGCCATGAGCATTGTTTAAGCCAGTTTTCCTGCATTTCCCGGTAAGTTTTGTGTAATTTTGGTTTCATTCTCTGAAAATCCTTTTTGTCCCGTTTCCAATACGTTAATTTCCTTTCCCTCGTTTCATAAGCATGTCTTGACGCCGTTGTTTTATTTCTTTACAGCGACCCTTCGGGATTATTTTTTAAAGGGTTTCTGGGTCTCCCTAGTTTGATTATCCCATCCGCCATCTCGTACGGTTGTACCTATTGAGGCCTGATGTAAGGACCACGTCCCTGGTGAGCTAAAGCTTCCGATACTAAAATTGAAATCGCCAAGCTTCATCGACTGCTCCCGGGAACACCGGAAACTCCCAAAGTCACGAAGAGACCCTTACCAGGTTTTTAATATCTGTAGCTTAATATTCAGCATCGATTATTTTTATTCCTTAGTGTAAAGCTAGATAACGATTGCTCGTAACACCTTATTATTACGTTTTTCTTTCGGATCAAGAGTTATCAAAACTTCCGTGAAATCTTAGTTTAAAGGATCCTATAAACTAGTGTCGACAACCAAATTTAAAATCCATTATTTTATGAATAAATGCGTCGTTCAAGCTAAAAGGAAATTAAAATCTTAAATAAGTGGAATTTGGCATAATAATTTTTTTGATCTAAGAATTTCCTTTGTAGCGATTCTCTTCTGATATTATTGTTCTTTTGTACCATATTTTTCTTACCTCGGTTTTGTTGTTTTTGTGTATTTTAAGATAAAATTATACGGTTTATTCATCCAGGTTTACCTCTTTTTTTTGGCTGTCACCAGGCTTGCCTGGTGGCAGTCCAAATTCAATTCGAAATTACGTTCGTAGTATGTGGTAGCTAAAAAAAAATAAATAATTTTTTTTTTTAAAAATAACGCTACAATGTGTTATATTTCCAAACCCCCACATCTTATTTGATTATTATTTGATTTGATTTTCTGCATGTGTTATATTTCCAAACCCCCACATCTTATTTGATTGTTATTTGATTTGATTTTCTGCATGTGTTATATTTCCAAACCCCCACATCTTATTTGATTATTATTTGATTTGATTTTCTGCATGTGTCATATTTCCAAACCCCCACATCTTATTTGATTATTATTTGATTTGATTTTCTGCATGTGTCATATTTCCAAATCCCCGCATCTTATTTGATTTGATTTTCTGCATGTGTCATATTTCCAAATCCCCGCATCTTATTTGATTATTATTTGATTTGATTTTCTGCATGTGTTATATTTCCAAACCCCCGCATCTTATTTGATTATTATTTGATTTGATTTTCTGCATGTGTTATATTTCCAAACCCCCGCATCTTATTTGATTATTATTTGATTTGATTTTCTGCATGTGTCATATTTCCAAATCCCCGCATCTTATTTGATTATTATTTGATTTGATTTTCTGCATGTGTTATATTTCCAAACCCCCGCATCTTATTTGATTATTATTTGATTTGATTTTCTGCATGTGTCATATTTCCAAATCCCCGCATCTTATTTGATTATTATTTGATTTGATTTTCTGCATGTGTCATATTTCCAAATCCCCGCATCTTATTTGATGATTATTTGATTTGATTTTCTGCATGTGTCATATTTCCAAATCCCCGCATCTTATTTGATTATTATTTGATTTGATTTTCTGCATGTGTCATATTTCCAAATCCCCGCATCTTATTTGATTATTATTTGATTTGATTTTCTGCATGTGTCATATTTCCAAATCCCCGCATCTTATTTGATTTGATTTTCTGCATGTGTTATATTTCCAAACCCCCGCATCTTATTTGATTATTATTTGATTTGATTTTCTGCATGTGTCATATTTCCAAATCCCCGCATCTTATTTGATTATTATTTGATTTGATTTTCTGCATGTGTTATATTTCCAAACCCCCGCATCTTATTTGATTATTATTTGATTTGATTTTCTGCATGTGTTATATTTCCAAACCCCCGCATCTTATTTGATTATTATTTGATTTGATTTTCTGCATGTGTCATATTTCCAAATCCCCGCATCTTGCTGCCTAGCCTACACCTATATGCAATTCACAAAAAACCATAATTATCTGTAATGATTAATAACAAAAGTCTGTTACAATAAAAAAGTATATTTTTGTTGTCTGTCCTAAAAATCTACAAACTCTTATTAGCGTAATATAAAATTATGTAACAATTGTAGCCGATTCTGAAGGCTTTAATTTAAGTTTTAGTGCTGTCAAAACTAAAAGTTTTTCAAAGTAATTTAGCTTCTGTTCCTAACATTTAAAGACTATTTTGTAATCAAGAAAATTAAGTTTTGACAGCACTAAAACTAAAATTAAAGCCTTCAGAATCGGCTTTATTACCACATCATTTGAAAACAAACTTGAAAACTATCTTTACGAATAGGCATTCTATAAAGTACAAGACTTTATGGAACACTACTAAAACAGATTCTGAAGGCTTTAATTTCAGAATTGGCTACAATGTAACAATATTTAATGTAAAAATAAGTTTGACCTGTAATTTTTATTATACTAAATAGAGAGTATGAGTATGAGTAACATAATAACTATGTAAATTAATAAATAAATCATTCTTTTCTTATTTGCTATTAAATAGTCTGGGAATTGGAATTGACTTCAGTGGTTAAGTTTACATCAGATTTTCTGTTTTTCAGCTATGTCCACTTTGCAATGCTGTAGTAAGACTATTTTACATAAATCTCGAAGAGAAGATGCTAATGTGTGCAAATGCTGAATGTGAGTTTCCATTTGGTTATGAGGAACTTGTTTTTGTTAAATTTGATGAAACAAATAAAACAGCAACTGAACAAGACAGTACTAGCACAAGAAGTAGATGTACCCAGGAGACACTATTGCAAGATACACCAAACGGTTCAGTAATCTCAGAAAATTGCTGGTCCGATATGGAGAAAATTAACGAGGTATTTTGTAGTGGTACTGATGACCCTGAAATATCTTCATTTGAATCTAAAGCTGTAGACTCCAAAGTATACATGAATTCTGAGATAATGAAAAAACCACAAACCCCTACAAAAAAAGATGACAAAATAGAGAAGAATTTAGAAAAAATAAAACAAATAGACAAAAAACTGCAGGAATTCCAAGAACCATGCAAAACATATATAAAAAACAGAAAATTGCTCAAGCAATTGAGAGATGTGCAAAGAGAGTTGCAGAAAAGATCTAAAAATGTTCGACTCCTCAAACCTGAGGAGTTGATAATGATAGGAAACGATAAACCTACTCTAGCTGTGGACCCCCAACTAAAGGTGGATATTCATACCAATGAAGATAATTTGCCCACAATCAACATAAATGTTGAGGCTAAAGTGGACACTAAGGTAGAGAATGAAGAGTAAATTGTAAAACAAGTACTCAGTAAAAGTATATATATTTTTTTGGTTTTTGTACCTTTAGGCCTAACATGAGTTTGGGTCTCAGAACTCTGTAGCGACTGCGTAAAATATTTACCGTGGCGCGTGGGCGCGGTAAGCGGCTTACCCCTCGGCCATAGCTTCAGGCTTCGAGAAGCGCGCCAAGCGGTTCTTCTTGCGACGGCACCGGCGGAGAGAACAAATGCATGAAGTGGTATAGGGCCGGCCATGGGTCGCATCTCGCACGTCTTGTCCGGCTTCGAGTGACTTGCGCTATCTCGACGGCGGTGTGCGGGGAGGCGGGGAACCGCGCCAGTGATCGAGCGCATAGGAAGAACCTAGTGTCGAGCGCTTTGAGCGAGCGAGCGCGCTATACATCCGATGCGGTGGAAGGCGCCGACGGGTGTCGTGGCTGGGCAAAGCCCGTCGCAAAAACCGCCTGGAAGCGCAGCAAGAAGCGGCGCCAGAAGCCTGAAGCTATGGCCGACCGGTTAGTCCTTACTGTAACCCCGAAGTTTACAAGCTATGGATGATTTTGGTATTACTCACTCACCAGCCGCCATTTTGTTTCTTTTCGAAAACTGTGGCAATTATAAATTAAAGGCGCGGCGACGTTACTTTAATGCTATATTACTGTAAACCGCATTCAAAAAACCTTTATAAAATTTTCGAAAACTTGCGTGTAGATTGATTGCAGATGACGCTAGCAGTAAAATATATTTATGATTTTTTCCCTATTGGATGGGATGTTTATTTCTTTTTACTATAAATTATTTTGTAATATCACTGGGTTTACAGAATGCACTGGTACTCTCGATGTGAATACAACGCGCTGTCGATAGTGTCTTTCCATCATACAGTGCTACAAGGATCTGATGGCGCGTGGATGACAGAAACACGGGGGCGCAGCTGTGAAACGAGGAGTATGATAGCGGCGTTAGTTCCGATTTTGGACACAATCAATTCACGCTCCATAATATCCTTGTGGCACTGTAAAGCGCAAGTAGGATAGATGTACCTATCTCTGGCGCGTGCTAGCCACGCTGAACGACCATTTTGTAGATAACTCTTTCAAAGATTGATTATATCTATCGAGAGGGTGTTGAAACTCTACCGGCGTAAACCTAACCTAGTTCAGTTGGTGTTCTACATACCTACGTGGTACGTGGTATGTGCTACAGTTTTCAATACAAAATACTTTGAAATTTTCGAAACGGCTTTTATTCATGTCACAACACGATAAAAAAATCATGTAAGTAATAGTATATCTATATTGAAAAATAGTCCTAAATCTCTTACGTCATTGTTGAGTTTTGAGTTTTTAGGGTCCCGTAGTACCTAAAAGGTACAAAAGGAACCTTTATGATTAGACTCCGTTGTCCGTCCGTCCGTATGCCACAGCCTTATAACATTAGCACCGTTAAAGATAAAGACGTGAATTTTGGCACAAAAATAGCATTAATTTGCCCACATACCAACGTGTAAAAAAAATATGAAAAATTTGAAATTGTTAAATATCTTTCCAAAACAAAAGAGAAAAATAAAAAATATTATCTTAAAAAATACAATATGGGTATCAAATTGTAGATATTAAAAGCTGATTGTAAATGTATACTTTTTCTATATACTTTTTTACTGGCACTGGTTTCGAGGAATCTTTAAAAAACACGAAAATATGTATGTCCCCCCCTCATCTCCGAAACTGGTAAACCGAAAAATATGAAAAAAATGTCAATTATATATCATAACTGGCCAATTACAGAAAAACTATAGCGATTTAAAAAAGTTGAGCACTAATGAGAAATATAAAAAAAGTAAAACTAAAAATTTTTTTTTTTTTTAAGTTGTTTGTAAACTATGTATTTTTCCTTTTTGTAGTGTGATGATATACCCCTTTTTGTTTATAATTACTTGGCAAATATTGTGTATACCTATAAGTGGCGCATGTATCAGAATATTTACAAAAATGTAAGCTCTTTTAAGTGTAACAATACTTGTGCTGTTGGTGTACCTTTTTTAAATAAATAAATAAATAAAATATTTTTTTTATTTTTATAAAAATACAAAATTGGGTATCAAATTGTAGGTATT
The DNA here is from genome assembly GCA_934047225.1 of Ypsolopha sequella. Lineage (NCBI taxonomy): Eukaryota > Metazoa > Arthropoda > Insecta > Lepidoptera > Ypsolophidae > Ypsolopha > Ypsolopha sequella. The sequence continues at coordinate 24,553,170 of OW203997.1, forward strand.
AAAAAGCTGATAGTAAAAATATATAGTTAAGCTATATTTAATTGCACCTATTTCTAGAAATCCTTGAAAAACCATAAAAAATGTATGTCCCCCCTTATCTCCAAAACTGGTGGACCGAAAAATATTAAAAAAATCATATATGTGTTCACGTAAAGATTACAGTAAAAATAAAGCGGTTCACGAAAAAATTAAATTTATCATCCACAATACGGAACCCTAGGTACGCGAGTCTGACTCGCACTTGGCCGGTTTTGTTATTTTTAATTTTAACAAAATGTCAATTTTGAATGTTTTACCAATTTTCATTGTCCTAACTAACGAATATTCCGTACAATTTTCATCCCCTATTTAAGCCCCTAAGGTGATGATTTTCCAAAAACGCTGCAACGCGTCATTCCTTATTTGTAACCAAACGGCTTACTACAAATTTTCATGGTTGTAACTGCAAATATAACTATTAGCCCATAAAAACTTTCATCCCTTATTTTACCATGATTTTCTATACGAACACGCAGAATTTACCTATAATTACACAACATTGTATTATATTTGGACTAATTCGGAGCCTGTGACCCCCCCCCTGGCTCGCAGGCTGGACCCGCCCTTGCTTTGGAGGTAATTTTCAAACAAGGCAACATGTCTTAACTTCTAACCAAAAGGCTTTTTGCATACAAACTTTCTGCCCCTATTTTACCATTTAAAAATTTAATTTCTAAAAATGCTCATTTAGTTTCTAAACAAAAAGCTTAACACCAATTTACATACTTTTCTACCATGAAAGGTAGAAAGTCCTTTACAAGAGTCCTTTTAGCAGTGAATATTGCCCTCGCCTAGTCGGTTAACCTTAAGTGTCATCATATATTTGGTCTACTTTTACCATGGTCCCTGTTTGAACGGATACATAATTATTAAATTAAACGAAAGAAACAATTAAATTGTATAATTGAATAAATCAATGCGGCGCATCCATCCAACAGCCTAGTTCGTCCACTACTGGACATAAGCCTTTCCAGGACTTTGCCACTCTCGGTGGTCATCCTGGAAGAATTGTCCATACTAACACACGCTGGGCAGGCGGGTTGGTGAGCGCGGTGCCGAAACCCTCGCACCAGTGACGCCGCTGCCTGTCACCAGTCTGTTCCATATAAGGCTCGGCTATTAGGGATGGATATACCGCTATCCATCAGTCCCAGGCATGGTGGGCCTCCTGGTTTTTTTCCTGTGAGCTGTCCCCTTACTCCCTCGAATTACTTGGAGGGGGTCTCCAAGTAAGATGGTGGTACCTCCACAGTCGAGCCCGGCATCAGCTCTACAACCTGAGAGAATATATAGTAATAATATCTCCCTGTGACGGAGCTGTTATCTACATAACCGAATATATTCGACTGCAGAATATCATTGTTTACATATAGATCCCAAAATATGAAAAGCTTTTATACAAGAAAAGTTCCAATCTATAGAGGAAGTTTGAAAGTGTAGCTTCACACACGCACACAGATTATAGGTACTTACGGATGTTAGCAATTTACTGCGTTCAAGGAAAGTGAAAATAGACCAGTTTCCGGTCCGATCTGTCTAGATGTCGACAACCCTGCGCCTGCGACTAGTCAATAATATCTACTTAGTTGCACTTGATATGTCTACACGATTATCTGAAAAGGAAAAGTCATTCGTAGCTAGAGCATTTTCTTCTTGCATTCTAGACATAGTTTACTGGTTTGAAAAAATCGCTGTAAGTATATCAGGTATTATTTATATCCTATAGCATAATGTTTTATGTTAATTTTGTTGGTACAAATTACGCCGAAAATTCCTTTTTCAGACGCAGCTTACATTTTTAGGGTTCCGTAGTCAACAACAAGGAACCCTTATAGTTTCGCCATGTCCGTCTGTCTGTCTGTCTGTCCGCGGCTTAGCTTAGAGACTATTAGTACTAGAAAGCTGTAATTTGGCATGGATATACATATTTATCATGCCGATAAAGTGGTACAGTAAAATTTTGAAAAATATTTTTTTTAGGGTACCTCTCCTACACGTAAAGCGGAGATGATTTTTTTTGTCTATTCCCTAGTGTGGGGTGTCGTTGGATAGTTAATTTAAAAATATTTGGGGTGTGAGAAGACCATTTTTCGATCCAGGGTTCCTTTTGCGAAATATTAAGCTTAAAAGTGTTAATTTTTGTTAGAGTCAAGTGTCCCCCCCCTTGCCAGCGAAACGGTTGTATTTGGAGACGTGAAAAAAATCACGGCAGTAGTATACATAACGAAATTAAAAGGAAAACTATAACAGCTGAGTAGGCTTTACAAGTTAACGAGTACAGATCGCGCCAAATTTTTATACCCCTCTAAACATGGGGCGATTCGTATCAGCAGGAACAAAATGTATGGGCCGTTCTTGGGAAGAGCAACTTCTGAGCGTACTAGAAGTTTGGCGCGATCTGTATTAGTCGACAAACTTATAAAATGTACTTGGAGAAGTCCGCATATTGTGCAGGGCAACTACGGAACCCTACACTACGCGTGGCCCGACACGCACTTGGCCGGTTTTTTATAACACTTACCTGCAAGATTTAGACTTGTTCTCCATAACCCACCAATGTCTTAAAACTAATACTTTTAAAGCAATATCAAAATTGTAATTGTTTACCTTTTTAACCGACTTCAAAAAGGAGGCGGTTCTCAATTCGAATGTATGTTTTTTTTTTTTTTTTTAATTATTATGTAGCAAAAGTGTTGCCACTTTAGAAAAAAAAAACATTATTTACTTACTAGAACAATTGTTGATAATCTGCTCAAGTAAATACGTAGATATAGCAATGAACAATTTTTTTAAATAGCATGGTTTTTATAGACGTGTTTGATGAGCTAAAACAGGGGTCTCCAAACTTTTCAGCCTAAGGGCCGCACTGGTTCTTCTACTCAGTCCCGAGGGCCACGACCTAGATAGCTCATAATTCCAAATTATTAGCTGTAGTTTTGACGCGCAAATTTTTGAATTTAGACCAGCCGGTCAGTGAGATATCATTTGTGCAGGACGCAGGCGTGTACTCCGCTCCGTTCGCCCTTCGGTTGGTACTTCGGGCAAGTAAGCCGAAGCGTGTGCTGTGCACCTTGGAATAGGATTATAAATTATATTCTTATAATAACGCAACTTTTAGACAAATATACATGATAAAGTTGTTGTTAATATCGGTTGTGAGTTTTAATATATCATAAATATCAGTTATTATAAGTTTGTGAATTATAAATTAAAAAAGAATCCGGGCATGTCCAGCCAGCGACCGCCGGCCGGATTGGTGGTGCCTGCGGGCCGGTCTTGGTCCGCGGACCGTAGTTTGGAGACCCCTGAGCTAAAATTTTAACTTTTGCTAAAAACGGCCGTTTTTGGCATTAGTTGAAATTTTAGCTCATCATATTATTATCATATTATCATTGTAATATGTGTAAAAAGTGCGCTTGCGATCTTTTTTTTTAATACTTGTACCTCGACTAAGTATAAGAGTGAAAGTTATGCAATTTTTACTATAGAAATATTTTCTATTCTACGTACAGTCGCTTGCAGTTCGGGCTCCCTATTTGTAAATGATTTTAGCGGCCATTAAGAACTGCCAATAGGTAGCTAGTCATGCTGTCGTCTGTACCTCCAAATAGACAGCCAACATGAATCATCACAACGCAAGTAATGTCATAAGAGTGTTCGTATTTTCCCGGAGTCTTAAGTAATTTTGCACCTACATGCAACATCTCAGCTCAATTATCGCAACTGTTCTCAAGCGATGTTGTGGACTATTCTGTAACAAACCCAGTTCCGAGTACAAAAACTAGGCCCTCTTTTTCCAGCAGTTGAGTGATCTGTTTACTACTAATCGAAGTCGACAAACCGAGGGGGGAAGAGAGGGGAGGCAGCTCCTGTCCGAGGATACTGAACTTGACTTTCCCTGAAGGTGCAGTAGACACTGTGTAGATAGATGTGAGAGCTAGCTGTGACGAATGGGTTTAATGTAACGTCTATCCAGTTTTTTATGTGACTTCAAAAATGTTTTTGTAATGTATGTGAGTAATGTATGTTCGTTTAAGAGTCCTGAAGATGATGATGAGTCATAATCTCATCGAAAACTCGACCTGTGCCACCTTGCAAAGTTAAAAAAGTAAATCCCATCCGCAATTGAAACATTTCACATGAAATGAAATTAAAACTAGGTATATAAAGCTATATCGCTTACAGACTAAACCTAAATACTCATTGTCATAAGCGCTCCAAAGGTTTCCTTGTTCCCAAATGGCTGCATTATCACGTTGAATAGCTAGGTAGGAGCAATATTGTTTTATTTGTAGACCCTAAAAAAAATATTACCTCCTTTGCCACTTGCATGCAATCACATTGAAATTATATTGAATTTTTTGTGGATAAAAAGAGCACGAGTAGCGAAAAGTCTGATACACCCACAGCTAGATTACTCCAAATACCCTGGACAGTTACCAAGACCCAACTATCACCAGTGGCGTATTTTAAGATTTGGCGCCCTAAGCTTTTAAGGTTTGTTGCCCCATAAATTAAAGAGAAAAAAGCAAATAATATTACAAATTATAAAATAAAATCCAGCAGTGTGTTGATGTAGGCTGTGATGATAATAAATGAAAAACAAAACATACCTTACAAAGAAATAAATACATACCATTTATTCAATATTTTCCGATGAACCATTTTTTTCAATGACAGTATAAAGTCAAAAACATTGGACAGGACCTTGGACGAATAAATCAGATACCTAACGATTGATAACTAAAGGCGCCCAAAGCCGAGCGCGAGGTGCAGCTTGCGCCGTCCCTCGCAGCCTGCCGTCCTGGGCCATGGCCCTTTTGGCCCTAGGGGAAATACGCCACTGACTTTAACTGGTAGACTTCAACCGTGGCTTGTCACCATCCTCACGAGGAAAACATGCGGCCAAGCGACTTTTCGTGTTCAGCCATGATGTCATGAAAACCGTACCGGGAGAGTGGTTACTCTACTCTTTAGGTACTTCCTAGGCGAGTGCTCTGCTCTTCATCCTAAGTCTCATCAACGCTTTCGTCCAAGCGTAAACCCCATTGTGAAAAATAAAATAAAACTGGCAGGCCGCTTGTTTGGGACGCGCCGTGTGTTGATATAGTACACTCGCTCCGTCCCACCTACAGGCGACCTCAGCCAGGGCTGGTGCGGCTACGGAGTCAGCAGAAAACCTAAAGCGGCGCAAATATGCTTTCCTTGGAGAGGGTTACATATTTGCGCCGTTAGGTGTTGAAACCCTGGGGCCGTGGGGTCCGAGCGCACGTCGTCTCTTCAAAGAACTTTCGAGACGTTTGATCGACGCCTCTGGTGACCCAAGGGGTGGGGCATACCTCGGCCAGAGGATCGGTCTGGCGATCCAGCGGGGTAATGCTGCCAGCCTCTTGAGCACAGCACCCGACGGCAACGATTTAGAAAATATTTTTATTTAGTATAATGTTTTATTAAGTGTAATGTTTTATTTAGTATAATGTTTTATTTTGTATAGTGTTTTATTTAGTAAGTACAAGGTTTTAGGACTTTCTATTTTATTTTCTTTTATTTTGGGATTATTTTGTTTTAAATTAAGTTACTTTTTTGTTATTTAAGTTTTAAATAAAACTGTCTCAGCAAGAAACAACATTCGACGTAGCCAGCCCGCACGTCCGTAACTTAGCCGGCTGCTATCCCCTGTCCACGAGATTATATAGGATGCTGCATTTCTCCGTCCGCGGATACTTTCGTCCGTTCGCTGCTCTGTGGTGCACGGGTCTAGGACGGTGGCATGGGATTTTTGCTGGTTTTGTGAAGGTAAGTCAGTGAAAGATACATGTTCTAATTAGTTATTCAAAAGTTTAATTTATGTGGCTTAAAAGGAACAATTCTTCAGATTTGAAACGCAATTACAACAAATAAGTATGACGCTCTAAAAAATCTCCCAAATAAAAATAAAAACAGTTTGCAATAATTTCATATGCAAAAACCCATTTATTTTTATTAATAATTTTAGTAAATTATGAAATTAAAATCCGTCACATCTTTTAATAATTAATTTAACTTACGGTTGTTACCGATTTAAAAGATATAAAAAAAAAACATTTATTTCAGGCACTTATTCAGACCCATAATTAATTTACAAAATTTTGCAAAACAAAACTTTGACAATTTTTAAACATTGTACTGTAAATAATAAAATTATAATTGTAATTTAAACAAATTATGTCACAAATTTTGTGACAATAGTAATTATTTACTTAAAACTAATTTAATATTTAATATGAAACTAACTATTAGTTAATTTAAATATATTAATCGGCGAGAAAGTGAGGAATATGGTGATTTGGCATTTTACATATATTAATGTATTATTATTCACAGCTCCAAATAATTGAATTTTTCGACTTAAACAATTGTTTTTGTCTACAGAACATTTAATTTATAGTTTACGCGGAATCACGAAGTTAAACCCTCCCTTGACCTCAGTGCCATAGTGTGGTTCCATGTTTTCCGACAGACTGATGGGTGGTTTTGTAAGAAAGAAGCTTCTATAATATGATTATGTCCCTACAATTTAAACGATTAGATTATTTCATTTTGTATTGCCAATTGTATGTTGAATTTTAATGTTATTTTAAAACTATAGATATATCCGTAAATCTTTTTATTTGTACTTGTGAAAACATAATTGTATAGTGCACTGGATCACGTCTGTAATGCTGTATAATGAATATAATGAAATAAATGAATATGAATAGGAATAAATAATAAATAAATAAATAGTACATCATTTGTAATGACACAGTTTTTAGCTGAAAGCTATTTTTTAGCGTTACTGTTTCTTGTAATTTCTTTCTACACCTGCAGAATTGATTCCTATAATTAATATTTTATTGCAATAAGCCTAAACACAAATTTAAGTACGGACTTTATCAACTTTTACGGTTTACATAACATAACATAAAACAATATTACATAAATACTCTTTTTTGTGCACCGATTTGAAATAAGTTGCAAAATATTTAAAAATAGGCGGTCTTATTGCTTAAACAATTTCTCCAAGAAAACCATTAGGTGTAAGATAATGTAAAATAGAGGATAAAGCGCAGGTGGAATAATATAGAAGGTGGTATGAAGAAAACATATAATAAATAATCTAATTTCTTATGTTACCTAAATATTAAATTATCTGCATGTTAATATACATACTACTACATAACATACAATATTATTTATACAAGTATTATGAATATTTAAATACCAACATCAGAGAGATGAATATACCTACATAATATGTACCTTAATCAGGGTTTGAAATTATCAAGATAAATATTTCCTTTGACAATGACCGTGATAATCATGACAATTATCAGATCATTATCCGATAATTATTAAACAGATATAAGCCTACCTTAACTACCTGGCACTAAGTAATAGAAGTTGGGTCTCATTTTATTCCTCCACCGGCTTGCCAAACAACTCAATTATCTTCCGGAGACATACATACATAAGATGACTATATGGGTGTCTATTTTCAAGAGAAAAAAAAAAAAATAGTACAATAGAACTTCTTTTTAAAGCGCGCGCGTTTATGTCTTTCTTATGCACGATCTGAGGCGGGTTCATAAACTAGGGGTTGCGACACGGGTTGTAATGCCATCTCTGTCGCACTTGTTGATAGTTGTATACGCTACCCTGCTGTCAGTGTTGGAACCTGACGAAATTGTTAATTTATGAACGGGTATCTGCATTATTATTTAGTAATCGATAAATTAACTACCACCAACAATTTGTAGTTCTTTGGTAGTCAATACCATTCTGATGACAATGTTGTTCACTTTATAAACGGTCACGGATACTTAGTTAAAGCCCTGTAGAACCTGCTTGAAGTATATTTAACCTTATCACACCTTTTGAAAAATTATTCGGTACGATAAGTAGACAGTTACCTAAAGCAGATTCTAAAGGCTTAAACTTTGGTTTATGTGCTTTCAAAATTTGAATTTTTCCACAGTAATTAGGCTTTTATTCCTAATAATTATCCTTAATTTTCAAATGAAGACAATTTTGTTTTGAAAGCACTTAAGAGTCTAGCGGAGGTTGCATAGTTCATACAAACAGAATACCAAAATCATTTATAAACTATAAATATTCTCAAGATAATGCGTATTAATTCCGATTGTATTACAGAATATTTAGGTTCTCAAATATCTATTTCATATAACACTGGCTTAAAGACGAAATATAAAGAATTTATAGTTTCCATAGAAAATTTACTTTTCTCATATTTCATGTTTAAATCAGTGTTATTATAAAATGTATATTTTAAAACCCAGATAATCTGTAAACCAATCGCAATAAATACACACAACCTTTAGAATATGAAACTATGACAGAAATAAATTTCTATGTTTGAACACTTGGCGATTTATCCATCGCAAGGAGATATAAATTAACATTATATCATTGCAGTATAGAAACGCAGAAATAAAAGTAAATCTGGATGTGAGGAGCTCTGAACCGGGAACCTTTTATTTTATTTCTGCGTTTCTATACTGCAATGATATAATGTTAATTTATATCTCCTTGCGATGGATAAATCGCCAAGTGTTCAAACATAGAAAGGACATCATTCATTTTGGGCTAAATCTGAAAGTGCCGGCCAATTAAAAATAATGTTATATTTCGTTAGAATATGTAATTATATTTATTTGTTACTATGAGACCAAAGCGGTAGGGTCATTCTCTGCTTTATTATATGAGTTTGAAAAATCGATATTTTTTTCTGGGCTAAATATGAAAGTGCCGGCAAAAACAAATATAATTTTATATTCCATTAGAATATGTAATTAGATTTATTTGTTACTACAAGACAAAATATGTAGGGTCATTCTCTGCTTTATTATATGACTTCGAAAAATCTATATTTTTTTTGGCTAAGTATGAAAGTGCCGGCCAAACAAAAATAACGCTATGTTTCGTTAGAATATGTAATTGTATTTATTTGTTATTATGAGACAAAAGCTGTAGGGTCATTCTTTGCTTTATTCTGTGAGCTCGAAATCGATATTTTATGCTTTTTATAAAGGCGTATGATTGATGGCATAAAATGGATTGTTTTTAGTGTAGAAAAACATAATCACGAGTATGTAATACTATAATAAGTCTCTAGAGTATTGCACATTTATAATTGAACTAAAATATTACTTTGAGTAACAAACAAATCAGTGTCTAAAACCCCGTTTCTGCGTAAACAAGGATAATTATAGATTGGGTTTGGGTTTTTTTACCTGACGCAATCAGCCTCGCTACAGGTGAGATAGAAATATAAGCGCAACCATAGGAGGGAGCGAGACGCTAAATCCTTATCTACACGTAATTGTCACACAATTAACGGTGGTAAGTACAAGTAAAAAAAGGAGAAAGGGTTAATTAACATTTAGTTATCCATGGGACTTATGTTACATCGGACGGCTATCTCTAAGCACGCGACCTCTGGTTAGTGGACAGTTACTGTTTTTACATCATGGACGAACAATTGTGTATAAGGTGTCGTGAAATAATTGGGGGGAGGCGCTGGTACACCTGGGTTTCTCGAGAGCAAGAATTCATCGATATTGCTCAGATTGTTTTAGAAGAATTAATGGAAAATCAAGTAAGTATTGACCTACAGTTATTTTTGCACTAAAGAGTGATATATTATATTTTATTGTTAAAACGATGTTGTCGTCATTAATTTTGAACCCTGCATTGCATTTTGAGTCAGATCAACACTGTTGTTTAATCAGAATGACATTCCTATATGTCTAAATGTAAGGATGCTATGGACTGCCCTGACCAGCTCAACGTGTGCGTAAAACTTGCAACAAAAGAAGAACGTGTCTCTTATATGAGTCTACTACAGAGATTCTGCAGAGATGATTCTTGGTTTCTTAAGAACTTGCTCATACTTATACGTACATACAAACACTAAAGTATGAATATTAATGTGTAAGGAACAGAAAGGATTCCGTTATTGGCCTTTGTTTTAGTAGAGTTACCATTTTTCTTACTTGTTTTGTACAGTGCTGCGCATTTAAGCTTCATTGATAAATAAATAACGTGGCTATGTCTATGAGATAATAATATGATATGTATATTTTTTTGTTGTTCTAGATGCCACCAACGGATTTCATTTGCCGAGCTTGTTGGCAAAGGGCAGAAAGGACACATCAACGAATTTTACGGGAAGTACGCCAGGACAACGTTGCTGAGGAAAATAATAACGAAAACCGTCAAGCTGCAGGGTCAACATTAGCACTACCTGGTTTCAAGCGTACTCCCAACACTACTGTAAATTGTGTTTTTGAGCATTGTCAGAATATGTCCAGACTCCGCATACCACAAAACATTATTTGTCGTATGTTATGTCGTTACAACCTCATGATTCCTGAAAATGGCCGCGTTTGTGAAGAACACTTGCAACAAAATGTTTGGCATGAACTCCCACTGCAAAATAACTTAATGGAAGAGTTCACTGCAAATCAGATTGTTTACACTCTCACCATAGCGAAAAACCACATCACATCTGAGTTTTTAAACTTCGAGGAGTACGAAGACATAAATCCAAGTGAATTCCGCACGTGGACCAGTATTACGAAAGAACAGTTCTCTTCTTTGTTAGAAAATGTGCCCAGCCTCAATAATAATCGATGCAAAAAAACTATGCTCGCAGCGGTATTAACAAAAATGCGGACCGGAGATTCCAATGTAAGACTAGCCTCAATATTCAAAATGTCCGAATCAACTTTTCAAAGAATGTTGAAGAAAGGTCGTGAAGCATTGATGGCGGACTATGTGCCGTCACGAGTTGGTTTCGACCACATGACCCGTGAGGAAGTGGTCCAACGAAACTTGATAGTCCCAGAAAGACTTTTTGGCAACCCAGACAGTCCAATCAATGAAAGGAAAGCTGTGACAATGTGCGATGGTACTTATATCTATCATCAAAAGAGCTCTAACTATTTCTACCAACGGAAATCGTATAGTGGTCACAAGTATCGTCACCTTCTCAAACCAATGTTATATGTATGCTGTGATGGTCATATAATAGAGGTTTCTGGACCTCATGCTGCAACTACTTCTGATGCGGTGATTATGAACAACTCTGTAGATAACGAAGAAGGCGGTTTTCATTGGTTCTTTAGGCCGGGGGACGTATTTATTTTAGACCGCGGATTCAGGGACTCGGTGAGGTCCCTTGAAGACTACGGCTACGTAGTGCATATGCCGGAGACAAAGAACCGAAGGGAACTGCAGCTTACCACTGACCAAGCCAACAAGTCTCGGCTTGTGACCATTTGTCGTTGGGTGATCGAAGTCATAAATGGACGTTTCAAAATAGATTTTCGCCTATTAAGAATAGTCCACAGTAACCGATCACTAAGACATATGATGGACTACTTTAGAATTGCTGCAGCTCTTATAAATGACTTCCATGTCCTGATCGACAATAATGTGCATGCTAATGAGTTTTTAAGAATTATTAATGAAAGAATAACTCTGCCTAATAGATTAGCAGATCTTGTCATCACTAATAACTACAATAGAAGGAGAGCACATTTCCAGTCGATGACTGCCAATACGCCGGAATTTGACCAGTTCCCCAGATTTACGCAAGAGCAACTGACATTGTTTGCCTTGGGCAGCTATCAAATAAAGCAGGCTCGAAGCTATTATGGGGAGCATATTCAACCTGATGGTGCGTTTATCATAGAGCTTGGTGGAGACATGCCAGCTCAAGAGGTTCGGGAACTGGATGGAAGAGACCTTTGGCTTATAAGAGGTCGCATACAGTCAAGACACGTTCAAGCCAAAACTTACTACGTTTACATCGCCGTTGAGCCAACTTTACTCGGAAGAGAAGCAATTCCTCATTACTACTGTAGCTGCAATATTGGGAGACGTACATTAGGATGCTGTGCACACGTTATGACCATCATATGGTACATGGGTTTTGCGCGGCATGATCCCACCATAGTTCCACCGGCAGAGGGTCTGGAAAATATAATAGTCAGACAGAACGAATATTAACCTTTTTACTGTTTTGTTTTTTTCAAATAAATATTTTATTCCATGTTACCGTTTTATTCAGATTTAAACCAATTAATTTATTATTTATTAAGTTAGATAAGTGAAATTCAGGTTAGTTTATTGAAAAAGTATGAATATGACTATTTATAGCTGGTGAAAGAGTACAGAGAATAACCCCTGTGCATTGATTTCATAGTAAAATATGTTCAAAACATCTTTTCTGCACAACAAATCATTAATAATGTGATATTTTTTTGAAAATTAATACAAAAATAATAATTTTCGAAATCATCTAACTAAGTAGAGAATGACCCTACAACTTAGGTACCATAGCAAAAAATGAATATAATGACACATTTTATCGAAATATAACATTATAATTTTTTGGCCGGCACTTTCAGATTTAGCCCAAAAATGTATGAACGCTGAATGATGTCCTTTATTTCTGTCATAGTTTCGATAAGAGAAATGTGTATTCTTCACTACCCGATACTGTAACAGGTGACGGTAGGGCATAATGGTCTTTGACTAGCTTTGAATACACTAGCGTCCTCTAGGCGCCAAGTGGCTCACTATAAAGTGGGTATCTATAAATAACATTGCAGTATGGGAAAGCACATCGGTAAATTCACGAGTTGTGTTGAGACCTGGATAGCTCAGAGGCTAGAGCAATCGCCCGGCAAGCGAGAGGTCCCGGGTTCGTTTCCCGGTTCAGAGCTCCTCACATCCAGATTTACTTTTATTTCTGCGTTTCTATACTGCAATGATATAATGTTAACTTTAGAATATGCACAATTTACAAATGATTTTGGTATTTCGTTTGTATGAACTATGTATCCTTCGCTGGACTCTTAAACTAAAATTAAAGCCTTCAGAATGTGGTTTATTTTAAAGATACCTCTTGCCTGATATATTGGTAAGGGACCTAACCTTGCACTTTAGCCTGCTGGGATGAAACGGGCACGATTCAAGTATGTATCTATACTTAACATTTCAGACGACCTGCCGGGGCCCGTGCAGGAGGGGGTAGAAAATAGAGGGGGGCACCACATCTTAAATGTTACCTATAGATACCAAATCGTGCCAAGTTTCATCCCAGCAGAATAAAGTGCAAGGTTGCATTACCTTACCCTCCGTACTATACAGCCCTGTGTACAAATATTAGGTCCTTTAAAACATTTTTTACATATGAAATTGCCGTTTTCTGTAGATACTCGTAATTTGAAGGAAACTCAATTTTGGGTACTAATATTTTTACATTTTTTTTAGGAATGACAAATCCATATTGTGTAATTTCTTTTGTGTATGAATGATACAACATTAAGCTAACAGCAACATTAATTCAATTTTTGAAAAGTGTCACCCGTAAAAAATGATTACGAATCTTATCACGGAAATGGATGGCATTTAGGACGAACTGTTTTTGAAGATGTAATTTTTATAATTAAACTGAAAACAAAAACAAAATTTAATACGTAGATGTCAAACCTTGAAATAAACTTTCAAATAAAAAACAAATCATTGTAATAGCTATTGAATTACAGGAGTTATAAACTCATGAATCTGTAAGAAAATTTCGGCAATTTAATATGTAAAGAGATAAAATAGCAGGCTTATATCGTTCCAGATGAAGTGGCTCGTGACGTGTTTCATAGTGGGTGTCACTATCAACGGTGGCGGTGGAGTTACTCAACCATCCGGTAAGTTATACTCCAGACACTTGCCAAATGGGAGCTACACCGAAAAAGGGTAATACTTCAACCATCACGATTTTGCTAGAGTACGCGCGTTCTAAAATTCTAAATTCGTAGCGGGGGCGATGAGTCCTGCACTGATTCTCGGTAATCCTGGTCAGTCAGCCCAGCCAGGACAGCTCCTTATAGTAGAGCCGAACAGCTTCAGCGTTCTGACACATAAACTGGTCCAGTGAATGGAAGTTGGAAGTACCCGCGTTACATCCATGCAGTTATATTATCTATGAAATAGAAAGAAAGAAGAAAGAAAGAAAGAAAAGAGCCATATTCTGTGGTTATGAAAAAGGAGTCCAGCTCAGCTTAATGCCACAGCCGAAGCCACAGCGCTGGTATTCTGCTGGATCCTACTCTAACAAAACTGTATAGAGTCAGTCACTTACGTTGCTGAACGCTTATGATGACAAAGAAATTAGAGCTCACAAACATCCGGCTTAGGCGTAGAATGCCCATTTCGCTAAATGACCAATGCGATAAATGTCTAATTCGTGAATTGACAGTCTATAAAGGGCTAATTCTTTAAATGATCAGAGGGCCTATTATGTATCTTTAGTTGCCATTTGAACTGGGTGCCTATCATCAGAAACATAGATATACTATCGAATTTCGATTGTCTAAGGATATGTTCGCACTTGAAGTGACGACACAGTTCGTAAATAGTTCAATACCCACTAATAGCAATTTTGAAAGTTCAGTTGTCAGCTATGTTTTTGATGATAGGCACCTAGTCCAGTTGCCAACTAAAGATACAGAATAGGGAGGCAGTTCTAAAAATGCGTAATTCTCAAAATTCCTAACTTTTCTCTTGCTCTCTTTAGAAAACAACTCTATGTAAAAGTTCTGTTTACATAAATAGAAAAGGAAGAGGGTCTTTGATGCCATACAAAAATATTTGGGTTCTCATTTGTACGCTAATGTATAAATCGTAGCAGATTTAAATCTGTAGTATCTGCCTACCCCTCTGGGAGACAGGCGTGAGTATATGTATGTATGTGAAATATGTTTGTAAATGAGGTTGATCGGATTCAGGATGTTAATAGGAAAGTAGAACGAATTAATAACTTGCTTACCTACTCAAATATTTGATAAACACGCTCCATATCATCCTGTGAGAGTTAATCATCTTCCAGCTCCATGGCTCACTCACGAAATTAAGAATCTCATGGCTAAGAGGGATCATGCGAAATTTCACTACAAGAAGGATTCGACTGACCGCAATCGCAACCTGTATAAAGAACAGCAAAATGGCTGTAATAGAGTGTGTAGAGATGCTAAACGCCGACACATTATATAGCATTGAAAATTCAAGGAACAATTTACACCTATGGCATTTTCTTAAATCTTTGGGCATCAGTAAATCACAGAATATTGCTTCTGCAGAAGTTGATCTAACTACTTTAAGCAATCATTTCTCATCTCCTCATTTCGTGGTAGTCATATCTTTCAAACAAGCCTGCCACACATTTATTAAATCTTTGGGCATCGGTTAATCACAGAATATTTACTGTATACTATCGCCCAAACCCTATCGGTTTTAAATTTTGGGTAATTAACATGTTTGAAAAAATACAACAAAGTAGTCAGAAATTGTATATTTTAAGCTCCCCGTCTCATTTTCACATAATTTTTTCTTAAATAACAACGTTTTTTTTCTTGAATTTGAAAACATATATTAACCCTGTGGTAAATTTGAAAAATGCAGTAATTTTGTATATAGGTTATTTATTTATATTATAGCAATAACACTAAAAGTTACTGTCTAGCCTTAACATACTTGAATGAAAGTAAAATTTACTACAAGGCAATCATCAGGCAAATACATTTATGACGACTTTGCAAGTTGCTTAAGAGAGATTGAAAGTGCTATTACAAAACACTTAAACTCCTGTTAAGGAAAGCTCGCGAATAGGTACCAATTTTCTAATTGTATATGAAAAAGAAACTATCTCACCAGCCATTTTCTGATTATAATCGTGACTATTTTTATCTCAAGAAAATTATACAGGTGTCTATGTACTATCAGGAATGATTATAAAATACGTAAAATATAGTTTGAGGCCTGTGACAGCTGTGAGCGCAATACATATTTGAGCATTGACAGGTACGTCAATGTATTTGAGTATGAGAAAGAGAGTTAGAAAAACAAATTATAGGTATAGCGCTGTCCTAATATCACAAGGCTCAAGCTATATCTTACGGACTATAGTGGCCCATTTTTCAAAAACTACAAAAACATTTTCCTGAGAGGATATCAGAAGGTATTATCGCCGTACTTCCGGCACAAATACATTCATGTTAGGATATGCAGGTTTTCCTTCAGTGTAAGCAAGTAGCAAGTATACAAACACTGTGCACATACATTCTGAAAAACCAATTGGTGAATGCTTACAGTATTCAAACGCGGGTCTAAAGATCGAGAGTCCGGAGTCCTGCTGACTGAGCTACCGTTGCTTACAATCGTAGTGAAGACGAAACGTGGGTCTGAACATTTTCCCCTGATATTACTAAGCTAGAAGTGTAGGTAATAATATACCAGCTAGAACTAAGTATATATAGGCAGTAATAACAATTTTATGAGTGATTTTATTTTTTGTACAAGTACAATGTCTTTCCCTTCCGTAGTCGAAGTGATTCCCACGACGCGCGACGTTTCCACGGATAACAAAGATACATATGTACATAATGAATGAATGAATGAGTTAATTAATGGGCAATTTATTGTACACAAAAGACATATAAAAAGAAAAACAGAGCTCTGAAAACATAATTTTGTACGAAGGCGGACTTATAACTCGAAGCGATTTCTTCCGGACAACATTTGGGTGGCGAAGAAAGTATTATCACAAGAAAATTAAAAGGGGAATAGATAAAAAAAAAATATGAAAGTTCAGTAAAATCAATTATTTTAATGATATCATCTTTTCTTTTTTAATTTATCTATTGTCATACATATTACATTAATACAATTAAGTACAAATAGCACAATAACTCAAAATAGTTTATCTTCGTAATAGGAGCCGATTTACGCATGTGAAAATCAATAAAGTGTAGATATACCTAAATCTTAAAACTTGTTTAATATTCATATACAAACATACGACCTACCAAATTGAACAAGAATATTATATATATATATCAACAGAATAAGTATAAATAAGTGACGAGACTACCAACCTAAAGAATCTTCACAGTGAGATCTAACATTCCTCTTAAATATCGCCAATGAAGACGACATACGAATCTTCGAATCTTAGTGGGTAACTCGTTCCAAAAACGCACAGCCTTGATCGAAAAAAAAATCCCATATGCAGTAGAAGTGTGCTTAGGGATACTAAGCAGGTGACTTTTCTTGCAGCGTACGGAGTTGACGTAATTGAATTTAACGCGAAGATATTCGGGAGCAGAGAAATCGTTTAAAACGTTATAAAGGAGATTTAAGATATGAGTATTCATTCGAAGGTGAATTGGGAGCCACCTTAAACGAGCACGAAATTCAGAGACATGATTATACTTCCGCAATCCGAAGATAAAGCTAATGCACACATTTTGGAGACGCTCGAGTTTGCTCAGTAGCTCCTGTGTGGGGTCTAGATAGAGTACATCAGCGTAATCAAGAGTTGGGAGCAGAAGAGACTGTGCCAGCATAATTTAAGTTTGTAATGGAAGGAAGAACTGCAGACGTTTGAGCGAGTGGTAAGCCCCAACGTTTTTTTTACTAATAGCTCCAATTTGAGGAATCCATGACACTAACATCCATAATAATGCCTACATTTTTTACTGTCTTAAAAATGGGATGACAGTATTGTCGTACTCGATTTTTGGAGCAGCATTCAGATTCTACTTAGCCACCATTCTAGACGTACCGAAGATAATCGCGTGGGATTTGTTTGGATTTAGCAACAAGCCAAAGGATTTGGTCCATTCCGAGATTATATTTATGTTGCAATTAATTGAGTCTATAGAATTATTAATTTCATCGGGTTCAGTACCTGTATACAGTTGTAGATCATCCGCATAGAGGTGATAGAAAGGAGAAAAGTAAAAGAGATAAAACGCAGCCTGGTGGGACGCCACCAAGTACTGGACACCAATTTGGAACAACCCGTGTCAGTGCGAACACATTGCTGACGACCTTTAAGGTATGACTCAAACCAAGCTGTTGTTGCTGGAGATACGTTAAGTGCGTGTAGGATACCTAATAAGATGTCAAAGTTAACGGTATTAAATTTGTTGCGGAAATCTAATAATGTTACAACAGTAACCTTATGGTTATCCATGTTTTCTCTTATATCATCTGTGATCTTAGTAAGGATACTGACATTACCGTGACCTTTGCAAAAACCGAATTGGAGAGGACTAAAGAGATTATTACAGGAGAGGAAACTACAAAGTTGTTCATGAACTAGTCGTTCAAGAACTTTTGAAAATAGGGGTAGAATTGATATAGGACGGTACTGGGATAAAGTATTAGGGATATTAACCTGAGGGAGAAGAATGACAAAAGCTCTTTTCCAAGAACTGGGGAGATGTGAGTGAGGAGTTGAGAATATTGGTGATGTGAGGGAGGTTAATTTCAGGAATAGGACTTAATATTTTTGTACTAACATCATTGGATCCTATCCAATGATGTTAGTACAAAAATAATAAATCGCTTAAGGCCACGGCCAGTGACGTGCTTAAAATTAAAAGAGGAAAAATCTGGGGCAGGCTTGTTTGAAAGATATGACTACCAGAAAATGAGGAGATGAGAAATGATTGTTTAAAGTAGTAAGATCAACCTCCGCAGAAGCAATATTCTGTGATTTACTGATGCCCAAAGATTTAAGAAAACGCCAAAAGTGTGAACTGTTGCTTGAATTTTCAATGCTTTATAATGTGTCGGCGTTTAGCATCTCTACACTATTACATCAATTTCGCTGTTCTTTATAAAGGTCGCGATTCTGGTTAGTCGAGTCCTTCTTGTAGCGAAATTTCGCAAGATCTCTTTTTGCCATGAGTTTCTTAATTTCGTCAGTGAGCTATGGAACTGGAAGTTGCTTAACTCTCACAGGATGATATGGAGCGTGTTTATCAAATAGTTGAGTGAGAAGTTATTAAACCGTTCCACTTTCCTATTAACATCCCGAATCCAATCAAGCTCATTTACTGAATTTTTAGGGCATCCTCGCAAAGTTTCTGCAAATCCATTTTAAAATTACGCTAGAGAATAGTACGCTTTTTGGGTTTAGGAGTACGCCTTGGAAAAAAGGAAAATGAGATCATTATATGAGAAGCAGTCGGCACATACATACATATACTCACGCCTGTCTCCCAAAGGGGTAGACAGAGACTACAGATTTCCATCTGAAACGATCCTGACACACCTCTTTGGCCAAAGACATCTTTAATTTTCATATTTATTATCTGTTCATATTAATCCATTGGCTACTCATTGTTGCTAAATCAATAGAAAGTGAGCAAAATCGTGGCTTGTATTCATTTTATATCTTATGGAGAGTCTTACTTAACCTGTAAAATGTTTTCCAACCACGAATGATCTTGCCTTTTATTTATTGTTTAACTGTTGTTTTAGCGATAATAAGAGCTTAATAGAAGTTTATATTCTATATAATCCTGTAAAGCTAATTACATTAAAATATCAACTTTAGATAGATAGATTTAGATTTCTTTTTAAAACACAAAAAAGCATATTGAGTATAAAATGTCATATTTCTTACAACTTATTACATTAATAAACTTGTCTTATAAACTCATAACTTGATCTACCTTAAGGTAAGACTAAGTCAAACAAACCTTATTTGCATCTATGCGTTAGCTTCAAATTTATCAGTGAACTATTGGCTTCGGTTACTAGCCTTCGCTTCACTTTAATCTCGTTATTCTTGTACCGACATTTTGGAATTACGTACATAAAATGAAATAAAAGGAACAATCACATTAGTATCACTTAATTTATTTTATTAAATTTATATTTTTGCAGGTGTTTCTCAATTCTGGACGGATGACTACAAGGTCTTTGAGCATATTTACGGAAAGACCTCTGATAAAAACATTTATGGTGCCACTCTACCACCAACATTCGCCTTTGGCATTGACACCGGTAAACTAAAAAATATAGAAGCTTCTGAGAAGAAAGAGAAGCTCTATGATGAAGAAGGCACTTCAGCGTCGGATGACCAAGCAGACCCTGGGTACAACGTCAATTATAACGGTGAATATGATGCTAAATATAACATAGGTTATGATACTAAATACTCAGGACAAAACGACCCATATGACACCAAATATTCGGGACAAAGCAAACCATATGATACCCAATATTCGGGACAAAACGAACCATATGACACCAAATATGCGGGACAAAATGATCCATATTTTAAACCTGACAGTAATAGTAAAAAAAATACAGGATATGACACTAAATTTGAAAAAACAGTACAATACTTTAAGCCCAACGATAATCTTAAATTCAGCACTGGATACGTAAACAAGTATGCGAAACAGCACCATGATCCTTACGATACTTACGCAGCCTTACTTGCCAAGCAACTATCATTAAAAAGTCTACAAAAGCAGACGGTGCAACCAACCAAACCAACTTTTAAATTTCTCAGCCATGGAGACTTCAAACCCATTAGCCAAAGTAATGATCCCCAAACGTACAACTACTATAAACATTTAGAAGCCCTAGAAAAGCAGCAGTCAATAGGTTTCCCTCAAGAAGGCATACAAGGTTTCAAGCCTTACACAGCTGGAGGAGTCACGAATCCCGAAAACACTGACGCTTACAGGAGTATCCAAGATATTCTAGATGCCCATGAAAATAATAAACCCAAAAAAGCTTCTAGACCAAAATACCCCGAAAAAGATGAAGTGAAGTACATAAGTTATGGAAATGTCAGGAGTAAGAAGCCTGTCAGGTTAATCCAAGGGAATGACATCTCCAAGTCCTACAACCGATGTGGCTCAGGAGGAAATGGGCGATGCAGGAAAAGATCACCAACTCGTGTGAGGTCTAGACCCATCGTTATTAAGCATTTTCATACTGGGGATTGATGTATTTTTGTTGATATATTACTCTTATTTATTGTGCAATACTTTTAAGCTTTACCCGCTAATGTAGCTGTATCTACACAGCTGTTGTATTTATGTGTATTGTGTATAGATTAAGTATTAAGTGCATTATTGAATAGAGAATAGTTAAGATCGTTTGTTGGTTTATAAAAAAAAAAGGTTTGTTGTTAAAAATAGGCATGTGTTTGTTTTATTTTCCACAGCCTAAAGTAAAACAAACGAGACATTTTTGTTTTAGTTCTTTATTTCTAACATTTTTATATATTATACAAGATACCTAAAAGTTAATAAATGGCTATGTTTGGCTTTTTACAAAGTTTTCATGGAAAGAAATCTGTAAAAAGACAAAGTGAATATGTAGGTAAGTAATAAAATAAATAAGCCTACATTTTCACTCAAATTTACGCAAAAAGTCTTCATTAAAATTGATCTATAAATAAGCGCATTTTGCGTCACGAATGCATTTAAATAGAGATCAATTTGATGCAAAGTACAGGTTTACATGATGGTAATCATGTCCATAATGTATAATCATTAAATGCCCCATGGCTTGTTCCTTTTAAGAAACATTTAGCAAAACACGATACGTCACTTTGCTAATCATTTCCTTATGGCGCTAAAATGAAATGCCACTTATATAATGTATTTTGTGATTCACTAAATTCTCGTGTTTCTTTTTCTTCGCAAACGATATTAGTACGGTAAAATTTAATAAATAAAGTTGGGGTTAGTTTCACTAGCCCTTTCATTTGGGCTCGTCGTGTTAACTAAGGACCTGCTCCTTCGTTTGTTCTCTTCGATTCCTTGTAGCAAGAAGGGTGGAGCCGTGGAGATCCGATGGTGACGTTGGTCAATTTCTCGGTTCAGGTCATCTAGGAGCTGCCGGCCCGTCTGCCTGGAGAACACAGGTATAGTAAGGGAGGGAGGAATCAATATCGTTTTGATCAATATGGGTTTGAGCATCATTGTCGGTGGTCACGGCAGTTAGACGTCAGAAAGCTGGTATTATCTCCGAATGTGAGGATTTTATGACGTTTGAAATAAAAGTCCAATACGAATAGGAGTCGAGCATGTGTAGTAAAAACTCTCTCTACAACAAGATAAAAGGGACTGATCTAACTTTTCATGACAAAGAATTGATAAAATGATTTGCATTTTATTTACGAAGAAGGTTTGCGTACTCAAGTATATAGTACGTTTTTGTAGATTTAAAGAATTTATCGAAGTCTATATAAAAGTTCGTTAGAAAGTATAAAAAATTATATTCAACCATATCACAAACCATAAAAATATTAACTTTCATTATTATTATCATATTAATTCATGTAAAATCAAAATATTTTAACAAATATTTTCATTACAGAGATGATTTTTTTTATTTTTTATTGATGCTAAAATACATAGTGATGACACAACTAACTGGAACTCTGGCCATCTGGGAACCTGAAATCTATTATCCAAATCTTAGTTAAAAAAAAATTATACCGCGTTTTACATTACTATACATAATTTTTTATTACGGTATATACCAATGCATCTAAATATAAGTAACAACTTCTCAAGAAATTCATGCAAAGGAAATCCCGATTTAATGTGATTGTTTTCACTGAGTAGTTCAGTAAACATTTTGCTGATAGTACCTACAATAGTATTTTGTACAAATGTGACATAATGTGAGACATTCGGACACGAGTGTTTCTATAATAGACTTACACGAGTGTCCCAATGTCTAATTATGTCCAGTTGCACACAATACTTTATCTACGACTAACAAACACAAATTTCAAGAAAAATTCAAAAAACAACATTCGTCATGATATTGATAGTCATACTAGTCATGATACTTAAGACCCAAACTTAAGACACTTAAGACCCAAACTTAAGACACTTAAGACCCAAAATTTAGACTGTTATCGCTTGTGATTGGTTTTCTAGTAGTGTTATTATAAGTTTGGCCAATATCAGCGCAGAATTACGCTGTAATGTAATATTATAACATCGGTCAAATAATACAAGTACTTATAAAACCGCTTTTGATGTTGTAATTACCTTATTGCACAGTATGGAAGTAGATATAATGTATTATAAGGAATGTTATCATATCATTTAAATGCGGACAAGGTGTGACCGAATTATGATTAAATTATTAGAGAAAAATACCATGGCCCTAATTAGGTATCAGAGAGGAAAAGCCATTCTATAATTTTTACTAATACTTTACTTAGGTATTTAAAAAATAACGCCAACAGTTCATATATTTAACATTCACATATTATATTAAAAATATATACAATACCAAAATTTTGATAAGCGGACCAGTTACAGGCGTTCAAAACATTCGTACACAAATTTTAATTGTAAACACAAGACAAAAGCAGACACTATTTACAGCTTCTTACATTGAATAACCAACAAAAAAATGGTAAGTACCTTAAATATAAAAAAACAGACAAAATAAAATTAAACTAATCAAGCTTAGTAAAATCTTAGTATACGTAGACTCTTTTTGAACTATAAAGATGAAAGACACTTTGTACTCCCTAGACAATGTCTTCTAAAACAGTAAAATATCTTTGCGATAGGCTTTTGGGACATGCTATAGGGTACGGGTACGGTGATCCTTTTGAGCGATTGAAAAATAAATCGGTCCAAGATGTGATCACTGAGGCACTCTTAAATAGAAAAATAAATATTTCAAACACGTAACCATTAACAACATCCATTTATGGCTGTTCTACTAGATAGGACCCTAACCAGTCAAACACCGAACCATACATATCAGCCAATTGCAGCTTTCACAATAGAAGACTATGATCAACTTTGTGAAATGCACTGCTAAAGTTAGTGTACGCCATCAACTTGACATCCTTTATGTACCATAAAGTCGCAAGTAAAGTTGGAAACAAAAGCAACTACAGTCAACGCGAAAGTTGAATGCAGCCAGGGGCTGAGGTGAAGAGCGGGGTAAAAAGAACGGCTGTGTGTCTAAATAGCGAATTCATCCATCCATCCATCCATCAGCCCGTATTCAGCCACTGCTGGACATAGGCCTCCCCAATATTACGCCACTCTTGGCGGTCCTCAGTCATCCTCATCCAGCCGCCACCCGCAAAGTCCTTCAGATCGTTAGTCCAGCAGGCATGAGGGTGGCCTACGCTTCGCTTTGCTGTACGTGGTCTCTATTCCAATGCCTTACGACCCCAATGGTTATCACGTTGGCGACAAATATGGCCAGTCCACTGCCACTTCAACTTACGTATTCCTCAGGTCTGAATTCAACTCGCGCGCTGACTGCATTGTGATTGTCATTAACTGGTTTAATCGTCCAAGTTATAATACTAATGCTATCCTACAAAAATAAATAAAGTTTACAAAAGCAAAATTATAACTTTACTCATATTTCATAATTTTGAAATATTTGATTAACTTGGGTCGGGGTAGCCTGTTGTTAACATATAACTGCAACTGTACGTACCGCTCGGTGCCTCTTCCACTCTCGACGTCCACATCTCCACCCATATACATGGAGTAGCCTCTCTTGGACAACTCCTCGTCAGGCGAGATGGTGGGGTTGTGGAATGCGTGGTTTTTGTCTGATTCTGGGTCGAGCTTCAGTTTCCTGGAATATGGAACAATATATTGATATAGATTTGTGAATATTGTCATAGACTAAGCATACACTTAGTCTATGATGTTGCTAAGGGATTCCTGATCTTAGACTGTTACCTTTCGGCCGCAGCTTCAGGCTTCGCGAGGCGCGCCAAGTGGTTTTTCTTGCGACGGCGCCGGCGGAAAGAACAAATGTACGAAGTTGTATAGAGCCGGCCATGGGTCGCTGCTCGCGCGTCTTGTCCGGCTTCGAGTGGCTTGCACTCTCGCGACGGCGGTGTGCGGGGAGGCGGGTGATTGAAACAGTGATCTAGCGCACAGGACGAACCTAGTGTCGAGCTTTGAGCGAGCGAGCACGCTATTCATGAAGGCGCCGACGGGTGTCGTGACAGGGCAAAGCCCGTCGCAAAAACCGCCTGGTAGCTCAGCAAGAAGCGCTGCCAAAAGCCTGAAGCTGTGGCCCTGGCGTTAAGGGCAGGTTATCCGGGACCTGTAGGTATTTATCGCTACCTCAGCCCCCGCCAATTCACCGCGACGTATTTATTTACGATGCAACTGAGCGGCTAGAATCGTGACCTCACGTGACTCGCCACCGACCGCCGCGTACATTAAAATAGGTTCGGGGCCAGTAACTGTACTTCGTACTAATAAGAATTGATTCCGATAAATGAACCAACATAAACTATTCCTACTAAAAAACCGAGTTAGTTTATTACATTGGATCATAATATGAGCAATATCTAAGCACGCTCTTGTAAAACATTTGGAAGTACAGCTAAAAATATTTAATTATTTATTTATTTTTATTTATTTATTACACTTAATGTACATTTACACAAAAACATGAAAAAAAACATTAAAAAAATTTACAGTGTACAAAGGCGGCACTTATTGCTAATAGCAATATCTTCCAGGCAACCTTTGGGTGAAAAAATATTTTATTATATATTAAATAAAAT
The DNA here is from genome assembly GCA_934047225.1 of Ypsolopha sequella. Taxonomy (NCBI): domain Eukaryota; kingdom Metazoa; phylum Arthropoda; class Insecta; order Lepidoptera; family Ypsolophidae; genus Ypsolopha; species Ypsolopha sequella. The sequence goes on from OW203997.1 coordinate 24,578,656, forward strand.
TAATACACTTGGTAACCATAGGAGCTAACAAAGCTGTCTCTGAAGGCTTTCATTGTAATCTAGGAGCTGTCAAAACTAAATTTTGTTTATTACAAAATAGTTCATAAGTATTAAAAATAGAAGCTAAATTACTTTGGAACAATTTAGGTTTCGACGGCACTAAAACTAAAATTATAGGCGAAGTATTTAAATGAGCGAATATAAATTCAAACAATGGTGTCAAAAATACTGAATATAGCGTACTAAAATACTAAGTGGGCGAAAGATTGTGAGCGAATAAAAATGTTGTAAACGGCGACTTGAAATTACAAATTTGAGCTGAGTTGATAATTCTCAGGCGAAGAATTTTCTATTTTAGTGTCAATTTCATTTTAAGGCGCTACGTAAAAGTTTTAGCGTCCCTGTTACTCCATATGCGAAAAAACCCTCAGTGCGAGTGGGACGGATTCGTGGAAAAGTAGTAAAAAAGTCAGTTTTTTATTAATATAAAATGTACTAAGCAATTTTGTCAAAAAGTTTTTCAAGGAGACTTTACAAATACATAATATCCACATTTTGAATGCAATTTGACAATGAAGTTAGTTAGGATTTCAGAATTACATGAAAAAATAAAACAATTTAGAGGTCTTTTCGGAATTAAATTCTATCAAGAAAATTTCATCCAATCGCGTTTTTTTTCAGTGAGAATTTTAATAAAATACTCAATAAACATTTACCCAAAAATGAAATACGTAGATGACGTTATAGTGGAGCAAATGGATTCGAAAAAACCCCATTTTTTTCCGCTTCGCTCGGCTCCTTATTTTATATTACATGTAAACTTAGTTCGCTCCTTCTCGCTTCGCTCTTCGTCGCACCTATTTTTTGATTTTTGGTGAAGTATTTTTCATACTGTAAATTCGCCCACTTGGTATTTTTAATCGCACGATTTGTTCAGTTGTATGTGTGCTAGTGCTAGAACCCGGTTGCGAGGTGTCATAGCTTGATTGTTGCTCTGAGATAGGTGAAGGATCCACGTTTTCTTATTAAATATTATTTTTATTATCCTGCAAAGTCAGAGTTCTTATAGGCATCCCGCGTGTATACCGTGGGTTTACTATACCATGTTGTTGTTTTATTTTATTATTTTATTTGTAAATTTCTATTTTTATTCATTCCATTTCTGAACATGTTTTTTCTATCTAATTTTTTTTTGCATGACATCCATTACAGTCTATCCCATTTACGAGGTAAAGTTTTTTAATTTGATTAAATACTATTATTTTTCAATTTTATCAGCATGCGACTTATGCGTGCTCGCTATTCAAAATCATTGCATCATATTCATTGTCACCATCGTCGTCATCACCCTCACCATCGTCTGTAGGATCCACCGTATTAATTATAATTTGGTTATCTATTAGGGCATCGATATGCACATCTCGGTCCCAATCAGCGAAATTTAGATTTAATGTTCGTAAAACCACACTATTCCAATTCGCAGCAGTAACGTTATAGCATGCTTCTTGCAACAACGACAGCATTTTGTTTGTGTGACTATCAACCTTCTAACTTTTTTCTTAAGTGGCGATTTTAATTTATTATCTTCTGGTATATCTTTACCATGCTTTTCCTTACTTATTTGGGAAACAGTTTTTCGACTGATAACGAAAGAGTGGACTACCATTCTGAAAGTCACATTCAAAGTAATGTTGTAGGCGTACCACAAACTCCCGTGCTTGACTGCCCAACACTGTTCTTTTAGTGGTCAAGCAAGAAGAAAACACACGCACGCAACGTATACAAGGCTTCTGCACCGTACTGAACAGACAAACAATATGGCTGATCGTGTTTGCCATGGTAACCATGGTGATTGCAAGGTGGACCATATTTTTAGTAGATTTTTATTTCCTACGACCTCGGTACACAAGAGAATAATCGATTAACTAACCGATTTTATGAGATTTTTTGAGCTACGTCACTATGTTTAAAAGTAATATTAAACCATAGAACGTAAACGCGTATTTGCAGTAAACTATTATTTTATTTTAAAGTTATACTTATTTTGAGCACGATATCTAAAAAAAATACGTTGATTATGTTTGTATTTAATTGTATAATGTTTTAAATTGATTGTGGTTTTTTCAAACGGTGATTTACTGTCATAAACAAAGACTATTTATTTTTTCAATTTATGTGAAACGTGCAGAGTTACTTTCTCAGAAGTGTCAAATGTAACCTCGTAAATGGAATAGACTGTAATTATTTTATTTGTACAACCCGGTCACATTATCTCGAGACCTCGCTGGAATGCGAACCACCCGCCCCCGTTCTCCTTTCACCTCCCCGCGCTCTGTATCTGAGCGCCGACACGACGTGACGTCATCGACGCCAGGTCTCGAGATAAGTGACCGGGTTGTAATTCTTTGTCAAATTAATAATTTTTTAGTGTGTTTTCAATATTGTTTCAATTATTCAATATTATTTTTATGAATAAATTATTATTATTCATTATTTTCTTAGTCAATAGTATAATTGTACCAGTTAAAATTCTTCATTATTAATTATTATGTTTTACTTCTATTTGCTATTGTGTTTTGTTCATATGTGGCAAACTGAAAATCAGAGCTGCAAGTTACTTCAACGTGTAGCATTTGATAAGCTTGCTCCTTTTTGCCATTTTGTGTTGTGTTGTACTGTGTCTTCTTTTTTTATATGTTCTGTGGCAAATAAACTCATTTCACTATCACTTTCACTATCTGTGGTATTACACATTTTATATAAAATTGTATTAGCTTCCTCTCCATCTTCGTCATCCAAAAATCATCATCTCTTGTAATGCGTTCAATATGTACAAGTTCATTATCTCCTACCCAAAGGCCAAAGAGACATAATCGCCGTTCTGTCACGTAAAGCTTTCCTTGTACCTGGTAATACCAATTACTGTTTTTATCGAGTTTTGTCGTACTTGTTGCCTCTATACATTGTCTTGATGCGAAGGTGCCCTGCTCAGTACGAAGATTTGATAAGCTGAAGTTAAGAAATTTTATTTAATCACTTAGTTACATACGATTCATACTTACGCTTACAAAAAAATAATAATACGTAGATACAATCGCATAATTTTTTATATATATATATATATATATATATATATATTATATATTTACATAATATGTACATTATATATCTATACATTCTGTCTGACTGCAAGAGTAAGTACTGTTACATTTTACTGTTGTACAGTTATACTCGGACTCAAGAGTTGTTTACATTTTTTGCGTAATTTCAAAAGTTGGTTGTTCTGTACGATCAATAAAACATCTCGATACAGTTTCAAAGAATTGTTTTCTTATCTTCAGCACTCTCAAATTTGATGATTTGTATGGTTCCGTACTACCTAAAAGGTACAAAAGGAACCTTTATGGTGAGACTCCGTTGTCCGTCCGTCCGTATGTCACAGCCTCATAACTTTAGCACCTTTAAAGATAAAGACATGAAATTTGGCACAAAAATAGCATTTATTTGCCCACATATCACGATGTAAAAAAAGATTGAAATTATTCAAAATATTTCCAAAAGAAAACTAAAAAATGTTATCCTAAAAATACAATATGGGTATCAAATTATAGATATCAAAAATCTGATTGTAAAAATACATTTATATAAAAAAAATGTATGTCTTTATCTCCAAAACTGGTAGACCGAGCATTATGAAAAAAATCATGGTAATAGTGTTTACGTAAAGATTACAGGAAAAATAAAGCAGTTGAGAAATTCACGAAAAAAAATAGTAAATTAAATTTATCATCCACAATACGGAACCCTAGGTACGCGAGTCTGACTCGCACTTGGCCGGTTTTTTTCTTCTTATTTCTAGTTTCCATTTTTATTTTTAAACATCCAAGCAAGATACAACTAAATGATTTTTATTTACCTGTATACACAACTGATAGTTTGATGTATATTTACACGATTATTTAAATAATGATAGTACACTCTATCAGAGCTTCGAGGCGAGTGAGGGGGAACCAGGGCTCAGAAAACTGACATAGGTCTTGCCTCGACAGCCGCTGGCGGGCAACTGGCGGCCGCTCGCCGAGTAGTCGCGAATCAATTTTTCTTTTTAAATTAAGGGAAAAAAAAACGATTTTCATTAAAAAAAATAGTAACCACAAAAGTTATTAGTACAATAGTTTTACTTTAATTATCTGCAATTTTCATGCAATTTGGTTAAGTACACGTTACATAAAACGAAAAAAATCTTAAAAATCGACAAAGTTTCGGTTTTTTTTTCGATCGAGCAAAGTGTAACGTCTCGCAAATTGAACCACAAAAAACACTGCACAAAAGATGTATCTGAAACATATATTTTTTTCAGATTTTAAAAATAACTATTTGATGCTTTAAAATGAGTTTGAAAACAGATAAAATTGGGATAAGCCCCCCTTAAGGGTCAATAGGGGGGTAATTCCGAGTCTGTTCGACTTTTAGAAGTTTTAGAAATCTCGCTTTGACTGTTTCTCCGGAATAGCCCCCCTGGGTTGTCAATAAATTTAAAAGGTTGTATTATATTTTAAAGGCGTAAAATTGATATTCAAATTAGTTCCTACTTCATTCATCATTTTGCATAAAGTTCAATTTCAAAATATTAATACCGTAAAACAATTTAGAAGTTATTCATTTGCATTCTGCCAAAATACAAAGTTATGACGTCACTTCTAAGTATTTATATACAAAAAATCTTTTTTCACGTTTCATAAAAGGTTGTTGATTTGACTAAGGGTCATCATCCTACAAAATACGAAGAAATAATTATACCGGCCAAAATACAACTTTTAGCTTAGGCAACATTGTTAAAAGTTTGCTATATGCATAAACATATTTTTAATAATAGATTCCAAATAATTAGATTTTCCATAAGCTTGATATTTCATTATTTTATGAATTTACGCCTGGTATCACGACTATGGAAAAGCCAATTGTTTTACAGCTATTGTCATATCATTAAAATATGTTTATAGATATAGCAAACTTTTAACAATAAGTTTTCTTAGCTAAAAGTTGTATTTTGGCCGTTATAATTATTTCTTAATATTTTGTTACAAATCCGGAGAAACGACCCAGAACGGTTGTTTAGACTTTCAGGCGATACGTAAAAGTTTTAGCGTCCCTGTTACTCCATAAGCGAAAAAACCCTCAGTGCGAGTGGGACGGATTCGTGGAAAAGTAACAAAAAGTCGATTTTTATTAATATAAAATGTACTAAGCTATTTTGGCAAAAAGATTTTCAATACTTTACAAATACATAATATCCATATTTTGAATGCAATTTCACAATGAAATTTGTTAGGATTTCAGAATTACAGAAAAAAATAAAACAATTTAGAGGTCTTTTCGGTATTAAATTCTATCGAGAAAATTTCAACCAATCGCGTTTTCTTTTATAAACATTTACCCAAAAATTAAATACGTAGATGACATTATAGTGGAGTAAATGGATTCGAAAAAACCCATTTTTTTTGGTATCGCCTTAAGACTGTACCTGAGCCTAGAGCATGACCAACTCCAGGCTGTCTAGAATTCGTTTGAAGAAATTCGCACTCTCCTTGTATTGAAAAAAATATATTTGGTTTATTAATCTTTTCTCTAGGGATCTTACGTATAAACAATGTACTAAGATTTATACTTTTGTAAAAAAAAAATGTTTTGCACCCTCTTTTTTTTTAGTTTTCAAACGTTCGCTTCAAGAACGCGGTTAAGAAATCAACTTGATTTTTTTTTTCATAAAATAGGTAATAGAAATATAAAGGTATATCACCTAAATTCAATATTTTTTCCCTACAAAATATTTCAGTATTAGCTAAAAACACACCAATTTGTTGTTTCGCTGCGTGATCACTAGTATTACGCGTCGAAGAACAAAAGGCCAAAGAGCCAACATATAATCGCCTTTATGAAAAGCAAATAGAGTCTTTGCCATTAGACTTATTGTGCTGGACGGGTAATAAAAAAAATTGCCAGGGTATGCCATCCTCTTAACGTGAAAGGTGTTCGCTAAACTACATAATATGGATCGGGTTTTTCGTCTTCCACAGCCGAAAAATAAAGATAGTACTTGTCTATATGAACAAATTAAATTTTAGTATGGATAATCCCTGAAATTGAATCGCATATAACAAATCGATAGGGCCCGAAATATATCTTGGATTTGATCATGATGTTTTATAATTGTGTGATGTATACATACTTACCTATATAATTATAAAAAAAAAAAAAGAAATAAGCCGATAAAGGCAGCAAAAATTTATTTAATATAACAAATCAGCTATTCTACAAGGTACATACAGTAATCCCAAAGTAATAATGCGCATACAAATCTTCGCCACTGTTCGGCAAAGTTCGTATTTCCTTACACTTTCTATACAATAAATAAAGTCACGTCAGACGTGGTACGTCCGGTCACTCGGCTATATATTTGTATGCGCATTATTACTTTGGGAGTACTGTACATGCTGATTTCTTTATCGCGATTTCATGTTTGACTCTATAAGGTTAAATAATATTAGTTGGCGAAACTCAAAACATAGGTAGGTATATATGAACAATTGTTTGTATGGGAGCTAAGCGAAATTCTTAAAATTTGTTTTCACCTTTCCATACTGGACCAGTCAGCTAATCGGGGCAATTTGTTTGGGAGGAAGAGAAAAAAAGTTGCGAATTTCGCTTAGCTCATATACAAACAGTTGTTCATATAGACTAGTACTACCTATATTTTGAGTTTCGCCAACCAATATTATTTAACCTTATACAGGGTGTAAAAGCAAAGGCAAGAATCCTTCTAGGATGTGTTTTTATGTTAGTATGAATCATACAGTGTTTAAAAAAAATTGCGACAATTTTTTTTTACGTAGCAGTACCACATAATAACACGATTTGTTAAACTTGAAATACTCTTATCCGGTGGACACTCTCGCTGGTCGTTGACCTCTGATAGCGTCAGTAGCACAGAACATAATTACTCAATGTGATTGGTCGTTACCGCACTACGGGTTGAATGAACTGCATTGATAAGAGTGCGTAGCTGGATCTTAGGAAAACAATATAATTTTTGGTAAAAATTCAAGGTATACTTTTTTTTATCGTAATCGTATCAGTATCGTGTATACTTTCATACCCTAAAGTGATTCTTGGTTTTGCATTTACACCCTGTATAGTAAAAGTTGTTCTTTGTGGTTGTTCATATAGACGAGTACATTCCCTGATTTTAGGATTTTCAGCGACTTTCAGCCTTATTGCGCAAAATAGTGCAATTATTTGTGCAAGTGGTTACACATACGTATACTCTATTAGCTCGCAGATGGACGTCAAATGTACAGTTACTGCGTTAATACATTTATTCTATTCTTTAGTGTACACACACACAGTAACATGGATGTTTATTATATTTAATTTGAAACAATACGCACATTAGTGTGCTTATCTCTAAGAAAAGATTTCTTCCAGCAAAACAAAAACAAAACATTTACATCGAGTAATCATACAAGCACACAAAGAGATTGATACAATTAAGAAATATAAATATATATATATATAAAAATAGACATAATATAGTAATAAAATACTTACTATAAATAGACATAATACCAATAATATATTATATATGTATATTGTAGAAATATGAATATAAACAGACAGTGAAAGGTAATGTGGCTAAGCGCTAATGTGGCCCAAGCTTAGATCATGGGCCCAAGCATTAAACTACACCGTTTTGAATGAATGACAGTGACGTAGAAAGAAGATATAGTAAATAGAGAGGAATGCTTCGGTGCTTTAATCAGGTAGAGAGAACATGTGTGACGAAAGGAATTTATGGTGCGCAAGTCAACCAGGGCGACCAGACCGTCCTAGAAGGAAGTATGCTAACTGAATTGGCGACATTTTGAAGAAGGGACCCGGAATAGAAGAGCTTGTAAGACTGGATGTGGAAGAGGCAAAAGAGGTGTCTATTCTATTAAAAAAATTTAATATATTTTTTGTCAAGCTTGACATTCTGATAGCTAACCTACCAAAAAAAAATCTATGCACGCCACTGCTGAATGGCCTAGAAATTGTTTCCGGCTTAAGTCAGGCTAATATTGCATGTGAAAGAATAAATCCTAGTTGGTCCTCTAGTTCTTCCAATGCATTCACATGTCTCACCCTCACATGAGCAACCAAGTGATTTATAGTTTTTGGTTTATATCAATATAGCTATACTAATGTCATAGACTTTCGAGTAGCGTCAAAGATCATCAACCAGCCTGCTCACCATGATGATTGTGAACCGTCCCTCTTGGAAAAAGTCAACTTCCGCCAGAAAATTGTTTTGGTTGGTGACATGCTCAGTTATACCTGCGTCAAACGTGTTGTGCTCGTGAGTAATATGCTCAGTTATACCTGCATCAAAAGTGTTGTGCTCGTGATTGATATGCTCAGTTATACCTGCGTCAAACGTGTTGTGCTCGTGAGCGATATGCTCAGTTATACCTGCATCAAACGTGTTGTGCTCGTGATTGATATGCTCAGTTATACCTGCGTCAAACGTGTTGTGCTCGTGAGCGATATGCTCAGTTATACCTGCATCAAACGTGTTGTGCTCGTGATTGATATGCTCAGTTATACCTGCGTCAAACGTGTTGTGCTCGTGAGCGATATGCTCAGTTATACCTGCATCAAACGTGTTGTGCTCGTGATTGATATGCTCAGTTATACCTGCGTCAAACGTGTTGTGCTCGTGAGCGATATGCTCAGTTATACCTGCATCAAACGTGTTGTGCTCGTGATTGATATGCTCAGTTATACCTGCGTCAAACGTGTTGTGCTCGTGAGAGATATGCTCAGTTATACCTGCATCAAACGTGTTGTGCTCGTGATTGATATGCTCAGTTATACCTGCGTCAAACGTGTTGTGCTCGTGAGCGATATGCTCAGTTATACCTGCATCAAACGTGTTGTGCTCGTGATTGATATGCTCAGTTATACCTGCATCAAACGTGTTGTGCTCGTGAGAACAGGGACATGCTAAAAAACAGTGCTGTGCAGATTCACACTCACAGCAATACTCTAAGCCTTTTTTGTCCCTAACTCTTTTTCTTTTTGTGCCTTAACCGTGAATTATTTGGTTCAAATAAATGTGTTTTTATTCTATACGCTGAAGATGCAATGATACTCACTGAATTCTCAGCCGGCTGCTAGTCTGTACCTCCTGAATGGTCCTCTTCAAGCTGAGGAGCTGCAGGTATAGGAAGACCAGCAACACCGCCAGCGCGAGGCACACGCCTCCCAGCACGCCCACGCTCACGTACACTGCTGTCTCGAGGTCCTGTAACACGGAGATCTCATTTACACAACGGCAATTATTATTGTGGAGTACCACCATGTTTTTAGAGTTCCGTACCTCAAAATGAAAAAACGGAACCCTAGAGGATCACTTTGTCATCCGTTGTCTATCTATCTGTCTGTCTGTCACGACCCTTTTGCTCGGGCCTCGTATGAGATCTCAAATTGAAACTGATACCTCCTACAGAAGTCTACGGATTTAAGATACTGTAAAAATATCAAACTTCTAACTCGAGGCGAAAAAAAGTTATTGCAGTTAAAATAGGTAGTAAATTTCATACTTTGCTTACCATGAAAACGAAATTTGAAATTTCATTTACAGGTAGGTCTTATAGCACACACATAGGAGAAAATTTGAAAATTGTAAATATTTAAATATTTAGGAAGTTATCAACCACCAACCTAATTAGACACATGGCCGATTTTTTTAACCGACTTCAAAAAGGAGGCGGTTCTCAATTCAACTGTATGTTTTTTTTTTTTTTTTTGGCGTTGTTACTCCATAACTCCGTCATTTCCCAACCGATTTGAACAATTATTTTTCTGTTTGAAAGAGTATACTTCCAGGTAGGTCCCATTTTGGGTTTGGTCATGATCTGATGAAGGTCTTCAGAGATAGGCAGTGGAACTCCTCAGAAAATGACAGCATATCTCTCGAAATTGAGGCAATCGCTATGTACTTGGGTGCTGATTACAAGGTATTACTTGATAATCGACATTCTTCCACCTGACCTTCGATCCTGGCTTCATCAACATATTCACCATAGAACTCTTCAACGGATCAGAGCACATAACTCGAGATTGCGTCAATCACTGCGTTAGGGTGCTGATTCAAGGGTATTACTTGGAGATTATCAGAATACCCACCTGACCTTCGATCCTGGCTTCATCACCATAGAACTCCTCAACGGATGACAGCACATAACTTTAGATTGCGGCAACCAGTTTGTGTTAGGGTGCTCATTGCAGGGCATTGCTGAAAATTGCCAGTGTACCCACCTGAATTTCGATCTTGGCTTCACACCGTAGAACTCTTCAATGGATGACAGCACATAACTTTAGATTGCGGCAACCAGTTTGTGTTAGGCTGCTCATTGCAGGGCATTGCTGAAAATTGCCAGTGTACCCACCTGAATTTCGATCTTGGCTTCATCACCGTAGAACTCTTCAATGGATGACAGCACATAACTCGAGATTGCGGTAATCATGTTGTGTTAGGGTGCTGATAGCAGGAAGCTACTCAAACATGGCTACTTATACTCACTTGAACTTCGTTTCATATTAACACCACGTTTGCAAGAACTACCTATACCTCACAATTTAACCCAGCAACACTAAAAAATGTGAAATAAAATAAACTTTTAACAAAAAAATAGCAACCGACTTCAATAGTAACAGCAGTCATTCACTAAAAAGTTAATAATAATTCTATAAAGACCGATTGTACCGAAGCAACACTTTTGCCGACTTCTTTCTTCCTGAAACATTATGTTATCTAGAAGTCGGCGTATTTCCTACGATATAGCAACATAAAAACCAATATAAGAACGCCGACTTCTAGAAAACATAACGTTTCAGGAAGAAAGAAGTCGGCAAAAGTGTTGCTTCGGTACCATCGGTCTTTATAGAATTATTATTAACTTTTTAGTGAATGACTGCTGTTACTATTGGACTTCAATCTCAATTGCTATTTTTTTGTTAAAAGTTTATTTTTACATACAATGGTCTCACGCTGTGCATTACCGCGCTTGATGGAAAGCGTCGATTAGACCTAGGATAAAGGGCGTTCGCCCAGAAACTGGGAGAGTGACAGCAGGCGAGGCGTTAATCAGTCTTTCCAGGGACTTCCGCAAAAATCTACGAAAGTTGGTAAAGGACGCATACCCCGGTACGGCTATACGGATGAAGCCATGTCCTAATAAGAACAAAATATTATATGGGAACAATGACCATATTTGGATACCAACAAACACACATATATACTCACGCCGGTCTCCTAGAGGGTTACGCTGAGGCCACAGATATTCACTTGCTACGATTCTGACATTATTTTTTTGTTTCTTCCACATCCTTTATTGTCGTTACATAGCAATCTCTTCTAATCTGGGTGCTTTGGATACATGTGCTTGTTCAGAATAAAATGTATATTTCGGAACGCATCCATCAATGGTCTATATATTTTGTCTATGGACTTGGAGCTGTCAAAAACGAGGGACGTGGAATTTTCTTGGTATAGATCGCGGACGATTTTAATATGTGTTATTAAGGGCTTAACCCAAGGGAAATCGGTGCGGACATCGTAAGAAACAGTATTCGATCAAGGGCTGAAGATATTTTGGCGTGAAGGCCACTTTTGAGTGTATTTCCTGTGTGTGTGAAATAACCTATATCCACGCGGTGTGCGACAAGTGGACTTGTCATTTACCATTATTTCTGGGTTCGGATGCATCCCGGGGTAGGAGGGTTGTGTTTAGATTCATCGTGGAAGGTGATCTACGTGTCACGGCACCGACACGCCTTGGTCTCCGCAGCGAAGGGTCTTCGTGCGAGGACTACTTGATGAGGTCATCATACAACTGTCTGGTAGGACATTTTATATTAAATATTAGATCATAAGATACTTGTATACTATAAATCTGGGACAGCTATGGGCCCCTGCTCCAGCTGCAAGTATCGCCCTTTAGCATACAATTAGTGGTGTCTGAGCGTGGTTATGGAATCCTCGCACCAGTGACGTCGATGCCCGTCACTAGTCAGTATTACTACTTTTTATATGCTACAATTTCTGGTAGCAACGAGCGTTTATATCAAACAAGTTTTGGTAGCCAGTCCGTGGTTGTAGCCCACCTTTGGATTATATTCATTTAAACAGTGGAACTGGGCGGCCCCAGTGTCATTGAACTTTAACATAGCTAGGCTTTACATGGTTGTAATGTACATGTTATGGATGTAGCAATTACATTGGATATGTTTAGTGCTTTGAGTAGATAATTGATTACCGGAGGGTACCACATTGATGTGGTTCAGTAATATCAGTATAAATTGTTAATTTAGTACATATCAAGTGTTCTTGTATTGCAATAACATTATATCATATAACGGTTTATATTATAGATTGGAAATCAACTTGTTAGCTAATATACGGTTATCTTGGCTTGAATTTATGTACTTACAAGCATGTATACAGTTGCATAGTGGAATGTGCATTCGGGTTTGTGTGTATTGTATACACCAAATATAATTTAAATTTGGTAATATAGAATTAGGTAGGAACCTATTTGTTTGTTTAGTATTGACGGACAGTACATACATTGGTAATTGGGAATTAATTTTGCTAATTAAATTCTATTTATAGGTAGGGTACCTATTGAGCAGTGCTTCTGTATTTTGTGCCGTGTCAGGGTGTTTGCTAAATAGTTTTTATTTATACATTTCCCGGTTCATTGCGGCATGATGTCCAAGTCTCACAAGGCTGCGTTGGCGAAAGAGCTCCGCTGGTTTACAACCGTCCAGGGATTGCTTTCTCGTTCGGATCGCGACAATGCAATCCTGGAGAGAGCCGAGCGGATGCATCAGCGGCTGGCTGATGCAGAGGCGGCTGTGGCAGCACTGCAGGAAAGTGACGAGCCTTTGAAGAGGTATGTTACGGATTTAGCTCAGATAATGGAAATTTATGATGATGTAACTGAGGCGGCCTCCATGATCAAAAAGCGACAATTGGGCAGCCCGGTTGTTAGCGCACCTAGACCAACAGATGGCGCCACTGGTAAGATGCTGGTTATAAAGTCAAATATTGTTGCTGATCTAAAGAGGCAAAATTCAGGAGGTCCTGTAGTTGTCACGCCTCAACCGGTAGATGGCGTGTCTAGTAGTTTGGTTAGTTTAAAACTAAATAAATTCAATGGGAAAATGGAAGAATGGGTTTCATATAGGAATATGTTTACGTCATTAATAAATTCTAGGGTAGATTTATCAAAGGGGCAAAAGATGGCATATTTGATGTCAACATTGGAGGGCGAAGCAAGGTTGCTCATCCAGCACCTCAGGGTAGAGGATGATCATTATGATATAGCGTGGGGCTTATTAAATGATAGGTATCAGAACATGCGCTTATTGGCGGATGCGCATGCGTCTCAATTGTTGACGTTACCTAGGGTAACCGACTGGGCACAGCTGAGGCAGCAATTACTAACTCCGGTCACTGTGGCGTGTAATGCCCTTAGAACATTAGGTTTACCGGTGGACGAGTGGTCGTTTTTACTCGTTCACATTATTTTAGGTAGGTTGCCTAATGACGTGAGGTCACGTTTTGAGCGGGTGTCCGCAGAAAAAGATGGCAGCACTGTGCCTAAATTTACGGACTTAATGAGGTTTCTTGAATATGAAGCTAGGGTAGCAGAAACCTCACAACCGGACTTGGCGCCATCTGGGGCGCAATCACTTTCGTCTGCTGGCTCATCTGAATGTGGGGAGCCCAGACAACCGCAGCAGTCGCGGGGACGCGATATGACACGTTTGGCGGGGGTCGCCGTGATCGAGAGGTCATTGACCTGTTTACAGTGTGGCCATACGGGGCATGACCTGCTGAGATGTCAGCAGTGGCGAAACCTGCACGTCACCGAGCGGCGACGCATAGTGAAGCGTAAGGGCCTGTGTTTCGGTTGCTTGGGCAATCATTTTGAACGTAATTGTCCCGAGCCACGACGTTGCAGTGTTTGTGAGGGGCCTCACCATTTATTGTTGTGTGCCAACAGATCTGAAGCGGCTTCACCGGTCCCGCAGCGACGGAGCCCTACGGGCGGGGGTGCTTCAGGGAGAACTCCCCCCCCCTTGGACAACGGGGGTGCGTCAGGGAGAACTTCCCCCCCCTCGGTCCAGGGAAGGCATGCTGTCGGGCAGAGCTCCCCTCCGTCGGAACGGAGGACTGCGGCGCGAGGCGCGCCCCCTCACCGGGAGGTGAGTTATGTATATGCGCGTGGACCCGTAGGGGGCTTGCCTACGGGCTATCACACATATGGCCATGTTGTGAATTGGGCCCCTACGGGCGGGGGCCAATTGGAGTTGGCAAGGGCTAGGCCCCCCCTCCCCGCGCCAGTTTTGGTGCCAGCTGGCATGGAGCACCGTGTTAAGACGGAGTCACGGGGTTACTCACCGCCGTACCGGGAATACCCGCGGTTAGAGTACCACCCGCCGTACTCAGGGAGAGTTGGAGGCTACGCTCCCCCCAGGGTGGGGATGTGCACGCGCCAGCCGTATTACTGCCAGTGGACTGGTCCTGCACTCCACAGGTGGGGTAGCCTGTAACTAGCTTGTTCAAGCTATGAGTACGGAACCGCGGACGGTTCTGTTGCCTACCGCGATGGCTCGCGTCTAGGGCCCCAGGGGGGATTGATTTAGGGTAAGGGCCCTCCACGACTTGGAAAGTCAAGTGGCGCACCGATTGGTTTTGAACCTGGAAGTTTCGTCGGTGCCGCTCTTAGGTATTGGTGGACTGGAGTTGAATCAGCGGCTGCAGCCATGGTTATAGACAATATTGTCGGCTGGCAGCCTTCTTTGGACCTTCCTCCGTCCATAATATCATGCACGTCAGGTCTGCATCTGGCAGACCCACGTTTTGTCATCCGGCCCCAGTCGATGTTTTCCTGGGCGCGGATTTGTTAGGATGGATCCTATTTGGTTTTTAAAAGACTCTGGGTTCTTCTTCATTGGTGGAGGTATCCACAATTTTGGATATTCGATATTTGATTCGATACTTGGATTATTATGTTCGAACTTAGGAAATGGCTTTCAAATGAACATAGACTGTTTGCAGATTTGGAGGATCCCAATATGATGGTGGTATTATGTTGAAATACCAACCAGTCAATGAAATTCATATATTTTGTCCCCAGCCATGAGTGCAGAGGAGCGTTGGAGCGCATTGGTACACTGGGTTCGTGTACTTCAGGCGGACCTCATCAAGTTTAGACTTCGAGTTCTGCGCGAGGATCACGCCAGGCTGAAGTGAGCGGTTGCTCGTTTGAATCATTTCACGGATTATGAAGGACTTCTGCGTTTTGGAGGCTGATTTTGGAGAGCTGACCTGCCATACGGAAGTCTTCATCCTTTGCTTCTACCCAAGACGGACCTTTGGTAAATCTGTTGGTGTCGGATTGACACATACGTAATGCGCACGGGGGTTTTTAGCAATCGCAACGCTCGGGTTGTGAAAGCGTACCTTGTGTATTTGTGTGCTTGGCCACCAAGGCCGTTCACTTGGCAGTGGTATCAGCTTTGACTACGGAGGCCTTCGTCGCCGCGTTGGATCGTTTCGTGTCGCGTAAGGGTTTACCTTCACTTATTCGCTCCGACAATGGCACAAACTACAAAGGTACTGCTAACTATCTAAAAGATATTGATAATTTTTTGTTTTGTAAATAACTATGCTAGTTTAAGTTAAATCTTCGCCCGGAAAGGGGTAACTTGGCGGTTCAGTCCCCCAAATTGCCCTCACTGGGGAGGGAATTTTTTTAAGCTGCCGTCAAGTCGGCGAAGACCCACCTCCGCTGCGTTATTGGGGAAACTGTCCTAACTTTTGAGGAGCTTGCCACTGTATATTGTTAAGTGGAAGCGGTCCTCAACTCTCGTCCTCTCTGTGGTCAGACAGGACTGAGCATCCTAGGGAAGGAAATTTAATTCTTTTGAAGGATATGAACTTGCTATCCTTGTTTTGGCGCCGGAGCCGTATATTAAAGTTGTTTTGGCGGAGACGGAACTCCACGCGTCGCAGAGGTGTTGGTCGAAGGTTCGATTTTGTGACGAGCCATGACAACTTTCTCCCGTCTCCCGGTTGTATGAGCTAGTGGACTGATTGCTCAGCCCAGAGCGGGGGACTGTTCAGAATAAAATGTATATTTCGGAACGCATCCATCAATGGTCTATATATTTTGTCTATGGACTTGGAGCTGTCAAAAACGAGGGACGTGGAATTTTCTTGGTATAGATCGCGGACGATTTTAATATGTGTTATTAAGGGCTTAACCCAAGGGAAATCGGTGCGGACATCGTAAGAAACAGTATTCGATCAAGGGCTGAAGATATTTTGGCGTGAAGGCCACTTTTGAGTGTATTTCCTGTGTGTGTGAAATAACCTATATCCACGCGGTGTGCGACAAGTGGACTTGTCATTTACCATTATTTCTGGGTTCGGATGCATCCCGGGGTAGGAGGGTTGTGTTTAGATTCATCGTGGAAGGTGATCTACGTGTCACGGCACCGACACGCCTTGGTCTCCGCAGCGAAGGGTCTTCGTGCGAGGACTACTTGATGAGGTCATCATACAACTGTCTGGTAGGACATTTTATATTAAATATTAGATCATAAGATACTTGTATACTATAAATCTGGGACAGCTATGGGCCCCTGCTCCAGCTGCAAGTATCGCCCTTTAGCATACAATTAGTGGTGTCTGAGCGTGGTTATGGAATCCTCGCACCAGTGACGTCGATGCCCGTCACTAGTCAGTATTACTACTTTTTATATGCTACAATTTCTGGTAGCAACGAGCGTTTATATCAAACAGTGCTGATTATTTAAAGTATAATATGAACTTATTTAAATCAAACAAGTTATTGAATACATATAAATTTTGGTAAAGTAATTAAATCTGTGGTACAATATTAAAGACTACTCACTAGCACTTACCATTATTAATAAAATCACACTGAAGAGACAATCGAATAGTTTACAGTTAAATATGAATGAATCAACTTCGGAATTGTGTATAGTAACTAACCTAAATGATGTGTTTGGCAATTCTACTAATGAATGAAATATAGTCCTGGTAGATCTGATGCTGGGCTCGACTGTGGAGGTACCACCATCTTACTTGGAGACCCCCTCGAAGTAATTCGGGGCAGAGTAAGAGGACAGCTCACAGGCAAAAAACCAGGAGGCCCACCATGCCTGGGACCGATGGATGGCGGTATATCCATGATGACGGGCAGCGGCGTCAGTGGTGCGAGGGTTCCGGCACCGCGCTCACCAACCCGCCTGCCCAGCGTGTGTGAGTATGGGCAATTCTTCCAGGATGACCGCCGGGAGTGGCAAAGTCCTGGAAAGGCTTATGTCCAGCAGTGGATGAACTAGGCTGATAGATGGATGATGATTTATTGTATTTAATTACCCTCGAATTAGTTTTGATCATTGCTGTCATTCGTTATATTACCTCTATCAATACGCAGTGTTTGTGCAATATCTAAATAAGCCATCCCTTGATAATGCTGATAAGGTGAAACTAGTTGGGAAATAGTGAAATAATAAGTTAACTAGTACTCTTTACTAGTGTTTTATTAATCCATGATGATGATTCGCCAAGAGTCGATAATCGCAAGTATTAACTTTATTAAATGAGGCTTTAAAAATATGTAAGGTGAAATAAAACAAATAATATATTCTATACAAACCATTTTATAGCCAAATATTTACAAGAAATAAAAATCAATTAGGAAAATTCTGAGAGCAAAATAAATCTCAGACTTGACTCGAATCTACCCATTCTAGGCCAGAGACCAAAAGAAACAAACTTATCTGTTCCGGTGGCGAAGACTATCACATAGTGCAGTGGCGTGCATAAAACTTTTTCCGGAAAAGTAATTAGAAGGTCAAGTATGACAATAAAAAAAAAATGAAAAAATTTAAATTACACTTTGAAAAAAGAAAGTTTGTATGACGCCAGGGTAGGCACTGCCTTCCCTAGAAAGAAAATTTTCATAGATTTTTTTAAAGTGAATTTTTTCGTATTTTTTTAATTGTCTAACTTTACCTTCTGATTGCTTTTCCGGAAAAAAGTTCTATGCACGCCACTGACATAGTGAATATAGAAGTCATTTTAGTTTGGCCCACTGGAACAGATAAGTTTGTGGCTCTGTATCTAGTTTTTCCACCAAGATGTACCTACACTAGTTTGTTATTAATTGGTGTATGTATCATTTGTAACCATTGTAATGCACTCTATACTGTATTTAGCGAGACGATGCAAAGCGGTCCATTCACCCCTCAGTATTATGAAACTTAATTTTAGAAAACGATACTTTTGAGATGTATGACTTCTGTTATAATCGTAAAATGTAAATGATTATCATGATACCAGGGTTAAGTCACGAGCAGTCAATTTGAGTCGAGATTTGAGACGGTGGTATTTCCTTTGACGCGGCGCGGCGGTAGCGGTAGGTGTCAGTCGGGGCAATGACCCGATTTGATTGATTTGATTGCATCGTCTCACTAAACGTAGTAAAGTGAGATTTAGAATTTTCCAAGCGATGAATTTTGTTACAAAACAAAATTTCATTATATATCTGACATTATAAAAATTGGATTTGTCAAAAATATGCAAAATGGTAAGAACTGTAGTATATCTACTTTGAAGACATTGTGGATGTCTCGCACACGCTCCGCGAGGTGAGTCAGTCGTGGTTGAACGAGAGTGACGAACAGTCGCGGATAGTGATTTCGAGCCATCGTTTGTGGTCAGTGTCCCAAGAAGTAGTGACATTACATGTGGCGACGAGTTAAAAGGTATGTTGTAGTTTTAAGTAAAAAGTGATCCAAATTGAAAAATTCAATTTGCGTACGTACAGTGCCCAAGCAATAAGTCACTGTTTCTAGTAATCCAGGGTAGTTATTAACACGCCCATATAAGGGTTATAGTCGTGAAAACTAAAGTACCAGTTTTGTGGCTTTGTGCGTGCGCATTACAAAATGCAAGTAAGATAAAATGTCTGAATGAATTAAATTGGAAGGAAAGTCTGGAGCAATTCAAACAATTTACAAAGATGGCAGGCTAAAATTCATATTCAGTTTTGTATTTTTGAATGAATCCAGTGTAAAGTGAACCATAGTCGCATGCTAGCAATGAGGTCGTGTGGGTCAGCTTAAGTTTGCTAGCCTTACACAGGTGCCGCCTGTGCCCGCCAATGTGGCGCCCCAGCTAGTTGCTATGGAATGCTATGGATGAACGGACGGACGTATGACGTATGACATAGGGTTGAAATTTCACCTAATTAATACTGTTTAAAAATGGAAGGTGACATACTTTATCAATCGGTTATTAATAGGAAATAATTTGAATTATACTTTCTGGGTGTTCTATAGCTGGAATATTTGTGATAGTAATCAAAAATTACAAATGATTCATAAGATATTCTCGGATTGGAGCAAACCGGCGGCGGAGCCGCCATTTTCAATAAAGTGTTGCGATTTATTACTCAAACTCAAACAAGGAGATAGAACAAATTTACAATGGCCGCTGCCGTTTGAGTTATATCTCGAAATATCTAATACATCTTCTAATATTTTTGGAATTGACTGAAATATTTTGATCATACGTAAGTTAAACAAACAGAAATAAATATTATTTGTAAAAAAAAAAAAAAAAAAAAAAAAAAAAAAAAAAAAAAAAAAAATTCAACTATGGTTGAGGTACCGATTTTAAGGCAGCATTGGCAACACTTCGGTCGCATAATAAGTATCGAATCACGGTTACAAGTGACGCGAATTCTGTATACAGTAAGAGTGATGTTTTATTTACGTAACACGGAAAGTAACACTGAAAAAAAAAAAAATTGAAGAAGTGCTAGACAAACAAAGGTTTGTGTCCGACAAAGGTCGGGGTGCTAAAAAAAAAAAAAAAAAAAAAAAGTTGGAGAAGTGCTAGACAAACAAAGGTTTGTGTCCGACAAAGGTCGGGGTGCTAAAAAAAAAAGTTGGAGAAGTGCTAGACAAACAAAGGTTTGTGTCCGACAAAGGTCGGGGTGCTAAAAAAAAAAAAAAAGTTGGAGAAGTGCTAGACAAACAAAGGTTTGTGTCCGACAAAGGTCGGGGTGCTAAAAAAAAAGTTGGAGAAGTGCTAGACAAACAAAGGTTTGTGTCCGACAAAGGTCGGGGTGCTAAAAAAAAAAAAGTTGGAGAAGTGTTAGACAAACAAAGGTTTGTGTCCGACAAAGGTCGGGGTGCTAAAAAAAAAAAAAAAAAAAAAAAAAAAAAGTTGGAGAAGTGCTAGACAAACAAAGGTTTGTGTACGACAAAGGTCAAGATGCTAAAAAAAAAAAAAAAAAAAAAAAAAAAAAAAAAAAAAAAAAAAAAAGTATGTGTGAGTTGTGTGAGTGTGATTGCTAGACAAAACCAATGTTTGTAGTAGAAAAGCTTCACAGTTTCGTTAATTGTCCTCAGGTAGCCCTAAAAGTTACGAAAATGGCACAGTCGCTAACCCTTGAAAAGTTCGATTGTGAGGGAGATGCTACTTCAGTATTAGTTCGGTGGGAAAGATGGAAAAGGGCATTTGCTATTTATATTGACGCGACAGGCATTAAAAAGGATGTACAGAAACGTGCAAGCCTTTTGCACCTTGGGGGACTAGACCTTCAAGAAATATTTTATAATATACCAGGTGCTAACATAGAGCCAGCTGAAGGTATAGATGTTCTTGACACTGCAATAAAAAAACTGGATGATTACTTTGCTCCAAAGCAAAATAAAATTTATGAACGTCATCGTTTTAGGTTGCTCAAACAAGAATGTAATGAGAAATTCAACAAGTTTTTGATCCGTTTGAGACAACAAGCCGATAAATGCAAGTTTCATGATAACACCGAACAGATAATTGACCAAATTACGGAAAAGTGTTCCTCAGAAGAACTAAGGAAAAAAATTCTTCAGACTGGTGATTCTATAACACTAGATACCATAATATCTGAAGCAAATTCTTTGGAAATCATAGCATCACAAATGGAAGATTTCAAAAAAGGAAGTTCGTCAAGCAACGAGGTGAATAAAATACATCTTAAATCGAACCAAATGTCAACAAATACATCAAAACAAAATTGTACAAGATGTGGAAGTTTCAAACACCTTTCAAATGATTCGCGATGTCCAGCTAGAAATAAAAAATGTTTTAACTGTGAAAAAGAAGGGCACTATGGACGATTGTGTAAGACAAGTGGAATGAAAAGAAAATACGAAGACAAAAATGAAGATAGTAGTAGAAAGTGGAAAAAAACAAGATTTGAACAGCAGTCTACGAAAAAAATGGATAGAATTAACCAAGTGACAGAAAATGAAGGGGTTGATTATGTTTTTCATTTAGATGATGATATTTCTGTGGGTTGTAGAATTGGTGGTGTTCAAGCAGAGATGTTAATCGATTCAGGCTGTAAGCACAATCTTATAACAGACAAAACGTGGCAAGAACTACAACATGACAGAAAGTTTTGCTTTACGGAAATAAAGACTCCCGATAAAACATTCCTAGCATATGGCAGTAACGTTCCTCTAACCCTAAACGGATGTTTTGAAGCAAATCTACAAGTAGGAGAGAAATCTGAAAATTCTACGTTCTATGTTATTGAAGATGGTACAAGAAATCTTTTGGGCAGGATAACAGCCACTTCATTAGGATTACTAAAAATTGGTTATGACGTCAACCAAGTGGATGTTAGTATCTTTCCAAAGTTCAAAGATGTCATAGTTGAAATACCAATCGATGAATCTGTACATCCGGTTGTACAATCCTACAGAAGAATCCCTATACCATTGGAAGAAAAAGTTGAGAAAAAAATATCTGATTTGATAGATCGGGACATAATAGAAGAAGTAAAGGGTTCTTCAAGATGGATATCACCAATTGTGCCAATTTTAAAAGACGATGGGCAAGTGCGTCTCTGTGTGGACATGAGGAGAGCAAATAAAGCAATTTTGCGTGAGAACCATCCACTTCCAACAATGGATAAGCTGTTGCCAAAAGTAAGTAAAGCAAAGTCACGCTCTCGCTCTCGTGTAGCTAGCACGCGTTCATTGTAAAATTTCTAAACTGTCGTTTACCTACTGCGTAGTAACAGTTAAGAGTGGAAGATGGTCGGTGAAAACGAAATCGATTGTTCATCCTGCAAAAACCCGCTGTTCGAAAGTGATGCTGTGGTGTGCACTTCGTGCAAAAGTGATCTACATTACTCATGTGCTGGATTATCTGAGTCGGGATATCGACGGCTCACGGCTGAAAAGCGCAAAGTGTGGATTTGTGTACCGTGCAAAAATAAACCAAAGGTGAAGCCCACGGCATCGAATTTTACTGCTGACACATCAGAGGAGGTTACATTAAAATCTATCTGGACAGAACTGAAATCTGTTAACTCAAAACTGGATAACAATCTGGTACTGCTTAGAAAGGAAATGGTGGACATTACCACACAAGTTAATAAACAGAAAAATGACGTTGTAGAATTAAAGAAGTCCGCCAATTTCTGCTCCGAGGAAATAAAATCCATTAAAAATGCGACAAATAATCAACTTAAGCAAGTGGAGACTATAAGTACTGAAATTTCAAACCTGAAGAAGGAGATTTCTACATTGCAGAGTACAATAGATGAGAAAGACCAGCGGGACCGCATGAATAACATTGAAATAAGAAACATTCCGCAATCAAAGAATGAAAACTTGCTAGAAATCTTCAAACTGATTACCGAGGCTATAAGTTTGGACAGCCAAGTGGATAACATTGAGTTTATTACTCGAGTGGCTCCCAACCAATCCAACAAACTGAAAATAAAACCAATTATTGTAAAATTTCTGAAGAAATCTATGAAGGATGCATTTATTGCTGCTTTTAAAAAATTCAAAGGCCTTACAACAAAAGATCTACTGGCTGGAGAACCCCACAAAATTTATGTCCAAGACCATCTGACCCTCAAAAATAAAGACCTGTTCTACAAAGCCCGTGCTCTCGTGAAGGAAAAGGATTTTTGCTTCGTTTGGATCTCCGACTGCAAAATTCTTGTCAGAAAAAACGAAACGTCACCGATATTCCGTATTACACAAAACTCGGATCTGGTCAAGATATCCTAAATATTTATTACACTCTAGTTTATATAGAAGTTGGTAAGCAAACCATTATTATATACATGTTAAAAAGTATACTTTTTTACTACTTCGCGTCTGCATTTAAACTTAAAGAAATATTGATGTTTTTTATGCTATATGATATATTTCAAATTGTTGTTCTGAACCTATTCTATTACATATTGTTTGTGCTTAGTACTGTAGTAATGCAACTTGCAATTTACTACATTCAAATTAAAATTAAAGATGTCCCAAGAATGTCCAAGTGTACGTATGTTTTTTACAAAAAATTCCAAAACTTACTTTTAAAACAAAAAAGTTATTTAGGCTCTGAAATCAGGTACATGATTAATTTATTGAACTTTGCTCCTCATTTTGACTGTAAAAATATCCGTCTAACATTCTGTATTCCACGACACCATAAGAACACAGCAAAAGGTAAGCGCTTCAAGGTATGTAACTGGGTTAAACGTAAGCCATTAAAATTCTTATATTTTTCTTCTAACTTATTAATTGAATACATGAATTTCTTATCGCCGAGCTCTTAAAAATATTTTACCAAAACGTAAGGGGCTTACGTACAAAAATACCCATTTTTGCTAGTAATGCCAGTTCTGCTGATCATGATGTCATTATTTTAACTGAAACTTGGTTACATGATGGGATATTTAGTAGCGAGCTTTTCGACAACAGATATATAGTTTTTCGCCGAGACCGTAACTATAAACAAACTAAACAAATAAATGGTGGTGGAGTTCTTATTGCTATTAAAAAGGAATATCAAGTAATGGAACGTATTCATTGGCATACTACTGCCGAGGATTTATGGATATCAGTTGAATTAAACATTCGAGGACAACCTAGTAAATATCTACATATATCTTGTGTATATATTCCTGGTGACAAAAATTATAAAATAAATCTGAAAAACTATCTCAATAAACTTTCTAACATTACTTCTGCGCATGGTAATAACTATTTCTTAATACTAGGAGATTTTAACTGTGATGAAATAAAATGGTCACCTAAATCATATTGCAAATCTATGGAGGGTATTGGCTCTGGTTCTACTATAGCTAATCTTATTCTGGATACTGCATCTTTTGCAGGGCTAAATCAATATAATTATCTTCATAATATCTCAGGTAATATTTTGGATCTAGCAATGTCAAATATCGACATCACAGTTCAAGAATCTCTAGAGCCTTTAGTACCTGAAGATGTTGCTCATAGAACTCTTTCTATTGGCATCCAATTGGATACTGTTCCCTCTTTAAAAGATAAAAGAAAATGTATATATTTATTTGATAAAGCTAACTACGAACAAATTAACTTAAAATTAAATAAAATTAACTGGAAGGATCATCTATCTTTGCATACGTTAGAAGATAACGTAAATATATTTTATAACATATTAAATAATGTAATTGAATCCTGCGTTCCATGCAAAACAGTGTCCAAAAGAAAGTATCCTCCCTGGTTTTCTCCTGCTCTTATAAAACTTACAAAAGAAAAGTTTAAATATTTTAAAAAGTACAAGAAATATAGTAACCCATTGGATTACTTAACTTACAGTAAACTTAGAGCTAAACATAAGCTACAGAGCGATGAATGTTTAAAAAAATATTTACAACAGGTTCAATCAAATATTTCGAAAAACCCAAAAGCGTTCTTCTCATATATTAAATCAAACAAAAAAAGTAGTGACTTTCCAGAAACCATGACTTATAACGGAGAGGTAGCTAATGAGGGAGAGGCTATCTGTAATACATTTTTAAAATATTTTAGCTCGGTTTATGAGAAGGATTCTTCTTATAATCATGACAACAATCAAAATATCAATGATGATTCCTCTTCCAGCATTAGTAATATCTACCTAACACAAGAACTAATTGAAACTTATATTAATAACTTGGATGTAAACAAGGGTGCAGGATCAGACAGCATATCGCCTTTCTTTATTAAAAACTGTGCTAAAAGCCTATCTCGGCCTTTGTTTATTCTATTTACCGCGTCTATCAGCAAAGGTACTTTCCCAAAAATTTGGAAAGAAGCCCTTATTTCTCCTACACACAAAGATGGTCCTAAAAATGAGATAACCAATTATCGTCCAATTGCAAAGTTGAATATTATTGCCAAGTTATTTGAAAAAATAGTGCACGATCAAATTTTTGGTGCTATCAAAGCTTCCCTAAATGTTAAACAGCATGGTTTCGTCCCAGGTCGATCAACAAGCACAAACTTGGTACTCTTTACAAATTCAATTCTTACATCTATGAATAACCGAATGCAGATGGATGCCGTGTATACCGATTTTAGTAAAGCTTTTGATAAGGTGCATCACCAGACACTTATACTTAAGTTGCAAAAGATCGGTATTCACGGCACCCTTCTTCGATGGCTCGCTTCATATATTAGAAATAGACATCAAGCAGTTGTGGTTGGTGGTTATAGATCAGATTGGATGGCCGCCACCTCAGGTGTGCCACAAGGCTCTATTTTAGGTCCACTTTTATTTAACATATTAATAAATGACATCTGTCAATGTTTTCATCATTCGCAAATATTTTTATATGCAGATGATCTTAAAATAATAAAACCGATTAAAAATATCAATGACGTTGCTTTACTTCAAGAGGATTTAAATAGGTTTCTTGTTTACTGTAAACAAAATTTTCTTCATCTCAATATAAAAAAATGTTTTATTATAACTTTCACACGAAACCTAAATCTCATTCAATATGACTATACAATTGATGGTGCAATATTAAATAGAAAATATGAAGCGAAGGATCTAGGAGTCACTGTTGACTCCAAGTTACTGTTTGATACTCATATAACTAATATTGTCAATAAATCATTAAAAACACTAGGATTCATAATGAGACAATGTAAAAAGTTTAATAATATAGATACATTAAAACTTTTGTACTTTACTTATGTCAGAAGCCAATTAGAATATGCAAGTCAAGTATGGAATCCTCTATATAATGTTTACATTAAAAATATTAATAGAGTGCAAAACAGATTTTTAAGATTCCTAAACTATAAAATGCATCATCAATTTGAAACGTATGACCTAGCCGAATCTTATTATAAAATTCCGTCATTGATAGTTAGGCGTGAAATTGCTGATCAACTCTTCCTTTATAAGATTATCAATAATAAGCTTGATTGTAGTGAATTAACTCGATGCATAAATTACTACGTCCCATCTAGACAACTAAGAGTTACTCGTACTTTTTCTTTACCAATTGCTAACTCTAACTATTTTCAGAATGGTTATATTTATAGGGCATTAAGTCACTATAACTATAAATACCTACACTTGGACATTTTCAGTATTTCATTTTATTGTCTAAAGCATAAATTGTGCAACCTACTCATGTAAAATTATTATTCTTATTAAAATCAAATTTACTCTTAAGTAAGTACTAGTAAATATTTTTCCTTCAATAAAGACACAGTAACTTACTCATACGCTACCACAATTCATTAGCCACAAAATGATCGCTCGAGTTGTTTACAACTTCTACACCGAAACCTATTCATGTGAATTGTGAAGCGTTAAAATAAAGATGTACTATTATGATATCATATTGACTGACCGATTCTCGGATTTGTCAGTTGGTATTTTTTGTTTTTAGAATAACTTGAATTTTTGTAAAATGAACATAGTGCAAACAAGTGCTTTACTTCAAAATTTTCATTTTTCAAGATGTAATTATTTATTTTTTTCTAGATTAGACTACTTTCAAATAATTATTTGACAGTTAAAAACTTTTGTGAAACCCTATAATTGGTCTTTGTTTGTATACTTATAAGTTTACCACTATTATTTAAAATGACGATGTTTTTTTAAATAAGCATATTGTAATTGACTGTTGGGTTTCCGAATAAAAATTATTAAAATTATTAAAATTATTAAAGTACTTCAGCAAACTAGATATGAAAGATGCTTTTCATCAAATTGAGTTACACCAAGATTCCAGACACATCACAACTTTTATCACCAGTAAGGGATTATACAGATACAAACGTTTGATGTTTGGGATATCTTGCGCTCCAGAAATATTTCAAAAAACACTTGAACGAGTATTGCTAGGGTGCGATGGTGTCGTTAATTTTATTGATGATATTTTGGTGTTTGGAAAAGATATTCAAGATCATGATACGAGGCTACAAAAGGTCATGGAAGTATTACATGAAAATAACGCAGTATTAAAGACGGAAAAATGTATCTTTAGGGTAACAAAGGTAGAATTCCTGGGACATGAACTGACAAAAGACGGCATAAAACCACTGGATAAATACATAAAGGCGATTCAAGAATTCAGAGCTCCAGTCACGGTTGGAGAACTGCAAAGCTTTCTAGGTTTAGTTAATTTTGTTAACAAGTGGATTCCAAACCTAGCAACTACAACAGAACCCCTAAAGGAATTACTTAGGGACAAACGAGGAAGTACCTTTGATATTCAAGATCGATGGGGGCAAAACCAACAGACAGCTTTTGAATATCTCAAAGCGTTACTCACCAAAATTCCTACACTGGGGTACTACGACGTAAAAAATAAAACCATAGTGATTGCAGATGCTAGTCCAGTTGGATTGGGTGGGGTTCTTATCCAAGTAGACAATGGTGAACCAAGAATTATTGCATATGGGAATAAGACTCTTACAGCGTGTGAACGTCGCTACTGCCAAACAGAAAAAGAAGCGTTAGCACTTATTTGGGCGGTGGAACATTTTCACATATTTCTATATGGTAAAGAGTTCGAATTGATAACGGATCACAAACCGTTGGAAGCAATATTCTCACCAAAATCTAAACCATGTGCAAGAATGGAAAGATGGATTCTAAGGCTACAGAGCTATACATATAAGGTGAAATATCAACCAGGCAAAAGTAACATTGCAGACCCTCTGTCAAGGTTGTGTGTTGCTAAAACAACGAACAAGGTAACTGAGGATACAGAAACACACGTTCATCAAATTTTAGAATATACAAAACCAGTTGCGGTTCAGCTGAAGGATGTCATGAGTTGTTCTATAGAAGACCCAGAAATTATGAAAGTAAGGAAAGGATTATACAATGACCAATGGGATGATGAAGTAAAAGCGTACAAAATTTTCCAAACGGAGTTATGTTTCTATGAAGGGATATTATTAAGAGGAATAAGAATAGTAGTCCCCAAAAAACTACGTCAAAAGATTTTAGATGCTGCACATGAAGGCCATCCAGGCATTGTAGCAATGAAAGCACGTCTGAGAACTAAAGTTTGGTGGCCTAAATATGACAAAGACGCTGAAAATATCGTAAAATCATGCAAAGGATGCACTCTTGTTTCCGCGCCGAACCCTCCAAACCCACTAAAACGACGGGAGTTACCGCACGAATCATGGGTAGATTTAGCAGTGGACTTAATGGGACCATTACCTAGTGGTGACTATATTTTTGTGGTTGTTGATTATTTTAGCCGCTACAAGGAGGTGAAAATCTGTCGTAAAATAACAAGTACAGATATAATTTCACACCTCAATGAAATCTTCAGTCGATTAGGATATCCTGTTTCAATAACAGCTGATAATGGGAGGCAGTTTTGTAGCGAAGACTTCAAGCAGTTTTGCAAGGACAGGAACATAACTCTTTATAGTACAATACCCTACTGGCCTCAGCAAAATGGCGAGGTAGAACGTCAAAATCGTGATATTCTGAAACGGCTAAAAATTAGCCAAGCTGAAAAACGAGACTGGAAAGAATGCCTATTGGAGTATTTAATGATGTATAACAGTACACCGCATTCTACTACGGGAAAAACACCGTCAGAGCTTTTTTTTAAAAGGCAATTTCGAGATAAAATTCCAATGACAGGTGATATGGGTCACCCTCATGAGGAGGAAGACGTTAGGGATAGAGATAAAGAAAAAAAAGAGAAAGGAAAAGAATATACTGACAAGAAAAGAAAAGCACAATATTGTGAATTGGAACCGGGTGACAAAGTGTATGTAAAGAATACACATAAAGAAAATAAATTAAGTTTAAACTATGAGCCTACTATACACACAGTGGAAAAAAGAAATGGAGGAGATTTAGAAGTTCGAAATGATGATACAGGGATGTTATACAGAAGAAATGTGGTTCACTTAAAAAAAGTTGAAGGAAAATGGAGAGCCATTGGGGATGGAAATGAAGAAGTCAATAAAAGTGAATCTGAGGGTGAAGGGACTAAACTCTAAGTTAATTAATCAATAATTAAAATAATTAAAAGTTACAAATAAAAATTGGCGTTTTACTATCCTAAAATTTGTGAAGATTTCAGTTTAAAAAATATATATAAAAAGGAAGGGATGTAGTATATCTACTTTGAAGACATTGTGGATGTCTCGCACACGCTCCGCGAGGTGAGTCAGTCGTGGTTGAACGAGAGTGACGAACAGTCGCGGATAGTGATTTCGAGCCATCGTTTGTGGTCAGTGTCCCAAGAAGTAGTGACATTACAAGAACTAAAAATTGAGTTTCCTACAAATTCTTCGTACAAAACGCCAATTTCACATGTAAAGTCATAATATGTTTCTATTTGTATCGTATTAGGCGAGATAGTACTATATAGTAGGCAGTGAACAGTCTGATTTGGATATGAGTAAGCGATAGCTGAAAGATAGAGGTTATGATATGGTTATGAGCAATTAATAGATCCGGCTAACGAAATAAACTTATCTATTTTAAGATTAAGGCGATACCAAAAAAATGGGGTATTTTCGAATCAATTTACTCCACTATAACGTCATCTACGTATTTCATTTTTGGGTAAATTTTTATTCAGTATTTGATTAAGATTCTCACTGACGGAAAACGCGATTGGATGAAATTTTTTCGGTAGAATTTAATTCCGAAAAGACCTCTAAATTGTTTTATTTTTTCCTGTAATTCTGAAGTCCTAACTAATTTCATTGTAAAATTGCATTCAAAATGTGGATATTATGTATTCGTAAAGTATCCTTGAAATTGTTTTTGACGAAATAGCTTAGTACATTTTATATTAATAAAAAACCGCCTTTTTGCTACTTTTCCACGAATCCGTCCCACTCGCACTGAGGGTTTTTTCGCATATGGAGTAACAGGGACGCTAAAATGAAAATGAAAATTAAAATTTCTTTATTTCAAAATAAGTTACCTAAATTATTAAAACTCTAGTTCCCACAGAAAGTTTCCTTGTGTAGTGGAAACTAGGCTCCTCCCGTAAACTTTCACGTATCGCCTTAACACAAGGTTTTCGGTCGCATCGTAATCAATATCTAGGAGAAAGTTTCGTTATGCTATTTTACAATTTAACATAATCATAGGGTATATATCAAGTTCTTGGTTTAGTTTGTTGTATACATAATCCACCAAGAAATTTTCGTGAAGAAAATATGTTGCCTTTGTAAAAAGGCAGTTCTAGCATGGACAGTGCAGAAAATATATTTTTTTCGCTTGAAGAAATACAAATTACTGTCTAAGGTAGGGAAAGGAAGATGTTTAATTACTAGAAAAATAATGTAAAGTTGCCATCCATCAGCCTAGTTCGTCCACTGCTGGACATAAGCCTTTCCAGGACTTTGCCACTCCCGGCGGTCATACTGGAAGAATTACCCATACTCACACACGCTGGACAGGCGGGTTGGTGAGCGCGGTGCCGGAACCATCGCACCAGTGACGCCGCTGCCCGTCACCAGTCTGTTCCATATAAAGCCCGGCTATAAGGGATGGATATACCGCCATCCATCGGTCCCAGGCATGGTGGGCCTCCTGGTTTTTTGCCTGTGAGCTGTCCTCTTACTCTCCCCCGAATTACTTCAAGGGGGTCTCCAAGTAAGATGGTGGTTCCTCCACAGTCGAGCCCGGCATCAGCTCTACCACGTGATTTGCCTTACTGAAGTTGCCGTACTGTGAGTAATTTACATGTAGAACGCGACCGAGTATGGAAATGAAACGGTGAACAGGTCATTACATTACATTATTTTATATTTCGATCTCTGAACATGTTCAAGCTTAATCATGTTGGTTTTAAATGACCCTCCCCAAGCTGTGATACAGTATCCACATATCAACCGACATAAAGCATGATGGACAAGTATAAGCATTTTAAAATTTGCCACATGTCGAAGCTGCCTGAAAATCATATAAACCTTCACACTTCCTCGTCCAACCAGCTTGTCTATTTGTGGTTTCCAGCTTAGCTAATTATCCACTATAACGCCAAGATATTCTATAGTATTAGCTTTCTATAGAGATAATAAGACTATAGAGTCAAGCGAGAACAGCAAGTTTGGCTTCCACTTCTTTTAGAGAACAACTGGTGGGAAGTTTTTTATATGAATTGAAAAAGCCAGATACTTCATTTTGATAAAATTAAGCGTAAATAAATTTGAAGTAAGCCAATTTGAAATCACACTTAGTCCTTGGTTGGCGAGGGAGGAAGTCTCAGCAAAACTCTTGCGATGAAATACAAGAGCTGTGTCATCTGCCAAGCAGAATAGAGCTGGACCGAGAAAACTCCTAAAGGGATACCATATAGTTATCGTTGCTTCAGTGTTAGTTTAGGTATAAAATTAAAGTATTAAAAACTTGAGGAAAAGGAAACAAATTCAACCGCAGTATAGTCAGGAAATAACGAAGAACCTTCTTTATTAGTCTACTGATAAATTATCAAAAATATTTCCTGTATGGAAAAATAAACAAATTATGAAGACCGCAAATTTTGGCTATACTCAAGTTCAAAAGGTAATGTAATTGCTCCACTAACCTAATGCTATGAGATGATGATCATTATAGTCAGTGGAATTTCCGCAAGTTGTGAAACACAAACAAACGTAATCTGCTTTTTAAATAAATTTCAGAGGCGTCGTTGCGCGGAAACCTCCATACAAACGTTGCCAACATATTTTCATCGACGGATTGTCTATGGTATGTTATTATAATGTTTTAGGCCTAGTCCATAGACATTATCTAGATCTATGTTTAAGTCGAACTAAAAATCGTGAAATTTGAGTAAGATTAAGATCAACAAACTAATAAAATACGTAAATTTAACGGTTTTTTACAAAAAGTGAAGCCGAATGTGATTTTATTGTTTTAGATAAAACCAAAAAATGAATACGAGTCAAACATCAAAAATTTAATCTAAATTAATAACAACCAAAAATATTACTATTATTTAATTATTTATTGCAAAAATTATAAATGTACAATGGGTGGACATAATGCATTTTATCCCAGTTAAACCGTCAGGAGGTACAAGATAAAAGTATAATAGGCGTGCAGGAAATATTTTGAGGAAAAATTACTGGAGCAAAATTTCAAGTTATTTCAATGATAAATAACTACATTAGTACTTATAATAATTTATTAAGTATGTAATATTGCATTAAATAAACGTATCTTTGATGTATATTAATATTAATACAATATTTATATATACAATATAAATGGTATACATACTTATATATAGGCATTTACCTGTGTATATAAATTTCTATTATGATTGATATTTTCGTAGATAATGTCTGTATAACGATTGTAGGAATGAGTTACGAGAAGGATAATTTCTTAATTCGAAGGGAAGATAATTCCATAGACAGACAGCCGTAACGGCGAAGGAATTGGACACAAACCCAGAATGGTGAGAACGAAAAGACAAAAGAAGGTTG
This sequence comes from Ypsolopha sequella, assembly GCA_934047225.1. Classification (NCBI taxonomy): domain Eukaryota; kingdom Metazoa; phylum Arthropoda; class Insecta; order Lepidoptera; family Ypsolophidae; genus Ypsolopha; species Ypsolopha sequella. The sequence goes on from OW203997.1 coordinate 24,611,575, forward strand.
TTAGCGGACTGGGGACCTTATTATGGGTTCTATCTAATAGTTTAAACGAAGATTTGAGATACGAGGGAGTATTTGGATCATTAATGATTGAATAAAGAAAACAGAGAATCCTAATATTCCTATGCTCACGAATTGGAAGCCACTGCAACCTAGCACGGAACTCAGACACGTGATCGTATTTGCGAAGACCAAATATGAAACGAATGCATATGTTGAGCAAATGATCGAGCTTATTGAGAGGTTTCGCATTAAGGTGCAGGTAGCAGACGTCAGCGTAATCAGTGATAGGAACAAGAAGAGAGTTTGCGAGAGAAATTTTGTTTGGAATAGGAAGAACGTTTTGAAGACACAAAAGAGAATGCAAGGAGGAATAAAAATTGGGTGAAAATTTGGGAAATAATGTTTAAAAACGCCCACAGTCTCGACAAAAGGTGGTAACTCCTGAATTTTGAATTTTCCTGTTTTTAATTAAGTAATTTTTGCTCTTCAAAGTTCCACTCTTATTTTCATCCTGTGTTTAATAATATGTTATAACTCATCGTTTTGTTAAACATGCTCAGCTTAGATCTATTAGATCGCATCAAAGGAATTATTCTCTATTTGCTGCCAAAAAAACGTTGTGATTTTATTTGCGACGGTCTAATGCCGTCTATTTACACACGATGGAAAGTGTGACGGTGATATTGAAAGATAAGTGAAGGTGGGATATAAGTGAATGGATCCCTGCACTCTTGTATTGTGACTGCAAAAGCACGATTGTTGATCAATAACAATGTTGGCTCCTAAACTTACGTGAGGTAGTAAATGTTGATTATTATAGCAATAGAAAAAGGGGTTACTTAGAGACATTGAATGATATCGAGAAAAAATAACGATAAATACACAATTAAATATTGTTCATCACAGAAATTTACGGAAATCAGACTATAACGTCAACTTCACTTGGTATGCCAAAGTTCCAGCCTATTGGCAGTTTAATCCGTACATATTTATATGTTACATAGCTACCAAGACATGATCTGTGTTAGTAAGAGACAGGAGTGTATCCATCTGACTTGATCTAATCTTCTAACTGATATCTCTATCTTCCAAAATCCACCAGCTCATTCTTCCATCTCATCCTTACACAATATAAGACAAAATGTACTGAATAAATATAAATTACAGCCCGTTGTGCAGACACATTTTTAAACTAATAAATAATAAAATACTCACCATTTTATTTATGTATGTAGTACCATCATGATGTTGGTATGCGCCTTTGTCAGTGCTTGGTTCAAAACTGACTCCTTTTATCTTTCCCTGATAGTAGTTCGATAACAAACCTACACACCGGTTGATTTGTCTATTCATATCAGCTGACTCATAATACAACACCTTAAAAGGTACTTTTGAATGCCTGAACAGCAGGGCTAAGTGGCAAATCTTGGACGACTGGATTAGTCCAGCGTTTTATAGATAAGGTGTTTTATCGTGGCGTTGCTGATCTTCTATTGTGAAAATAGAATGCGTATTGTTATTTGTTGTTTTTCTTATAGAATCCAGGTCACTCCGATGTTTATAATTGGTTATTTAATAATAATAAGCTTTGGTTACGTAAGATATTTTGATCAGTTTGAGATTCAAAAAGAAAATCAGAAGACGCTATAATTGAAAAATATAAAATAAAACAAATGATTTGGCTTCTTTAATAACGGGTGGCATAGGGCAAAGAAAATGAGAAATACCAGGATATCAGTGAATTAAAGAAATAACACAACTGCCATACAACTACCAAAATCATAGAAGAAACTACAATTGGCCAGTCTAGGTAAATAAAAATAGTCTAGGTTAACATTACACTGTGGGAAATAGGAAAAGATTCTCTATTTTTTAAGAAAAAATTGTCCGGTATTGAGTGTCATCTCATGGCTGACTAGAGACAGAGGAGAATAGGGTGACAAAGAATAGGCTTATATGAGCTTATGACAATAATTGAAGTGAATATGATTGGCCAGTAGGTTTTACACGCTTGTTGGATTGAAAATATCGTATGTCTATAAATGTCGTCATCATTTATACATGACAAGAACAATCAATTAATTCTTTTGATTTTATCAGCAGTACAAATACTATTACAATATATATCAACATCACTGATAATTATTTTGATTTGTTGATGAGGAGATCACCAGAATTTATTGGAAATTTTCCTTTTCTAAAGAAAAAAATATAGTCGATGAACATTGTTTGCAGTATTCGCCCTAATTTCTAAAACTTTTTAGTAAACCCGTTCATTATAATTTGATCCTTGATCAGTGCGGTTTTTTATTTCAAACAAAAGCTTTGACTTTTGGAATTGCAGGGTCATCATCATGTGATGATTTAAGGCCTGTACCTCAGAAAAAATAAGAGTATAGGTATTAGGTAAGCATGTACTGTGCTTCTGGATTATTTAACTATCAAATAGTGAAGTACATTCAAAATCCGGTCTGAAGTTTTTATATCACGAACTGCGTTTTCGTGCGTAAAAAAAGAAAATATATACAATCATTCGACTGATGACAACTCCATAGGAGTCGAAATATATCGTATTTATTTGTTTTTGTTGTTTATATTGTATAATAATCGATAAATAAAGAAAAAAATAAGTTTTCAATAAAGAACCTATATTTATTTAAAGCGCACTCAATAATAGTAGTTTATGCTACAAGGGCGCAAAGGAATAAATTACGAGGACGATTTAAAACACGAGCGTAGCGAGTGTTTTAAACGTAACCGAGTAATTTATTGCTTTTACGCCCGTGTATCATACTACGTTTTTCAATGCATAGTGTAAGGAAATGAAAACAAATATAATCTTGTGAACTTTAAATTATAATTGGCTCAAAAGGATTGTATCCAGAGCCGTTAAACAGTGGAAAAAAAATTATAACATCTATGGTACACAGGAAAGGCTGCAGGTTAGCCAACCATTGCAAACGAATTAAAAAAAAAATAATAATAAAGCTCCAGGGCAAAATAATCGACTTTCTGTTCGGTTTTGATGCATAAAAAGTGGGCCTTTACGAGCACATGCATTGAAAAGACATTTATTATACGAACCGCTGTCAGTTTGGTCATGCGCAAATCATTGCACCAAATAATAATATCGAAATAATGTTTCTGCCTCAAATATCAAAACTGGCCTTTATTATAAAGGAAGAGGAATTGATAGTTGGCGGCACGAATAAATTGGTGGATCCATAGCCTCTAACCCGACTTAAAGATGTCACGACTTCACGCCAAATTTGAGCCTTGAATTGACAGCCCAGTTTCAAGAACAATGTACAGAAGTATTTAGGGTGGAACAATTGATGTCATGGTTCTGCTCTGCGTGGGGATTAATTTGATCTGACTTGCTGCTGTATGGAATTAATGAATAGCTCATGTGAATTCCAAATCCATGGTCATTGCAATGTTGGACAGCATGGCATGAAAGTAAGTACACAATGACGGAGTTTCTTGACAGTCTTCTCAGTGTGATAGTTGAACCAAATAAGTGTAAATCCATATCTGGATACTAGGATGGCTTTGTAAATGAATTTTTAGGGTTCCGTAGTACCTAAAAGGTAAAAGGAACCTTTATGGTGAGACTCCGTTGTCCGTCCGTCCGTATGTCACAGCCTCATAACTTTAGCACCGTTAAAGATAAAGATAAAGTTTGACACAAAAATAGCAAAAATTTGCCCAAATATTATGGTGTTAAAATAAATATGAAAAATTTGAAATTGTTCAAAATATTTCCAAAAAAAAAATGAAAAAAATAATAAATATTATCCTTAAAACACAATATGGGTTTTAAATTGTAGATGTTAAAAAGCTAATTGTAAAAATATATACTTTTACTATATTTACTGGTACTGGTTTTGAGAAATATTTAAAAAACCCCAAAAATATGTATGCCCCCCCCCTCCCCCTTATCTCCGAAACTAGAAGACCGAAAAATATGAAAAAAATATCGATTATAGAAAATGACTGGACAATTACAGGAAAACTATAGCAATTAAAAAAAAATGGAGCACAAATGAGAAATATAAAAAAAGAAATAAAAATGAATTAATAAAATATTTATCAAATTATAGGTACTAAATAGCTGATTCTAAAAATATATACTTTTGCTATATTTACTGGCACTGGTTTCGAGAAATCTTTAAAAAACTCTTAAAATATGTATGTGCCTGTATGTCCCCTTATCTCCAAAACTGGTAGACCAAAAAATATGAAAAAAATCAAGGTAATATGTGTTTACGTAAAGAAAAATACGTATAGGAAAAATAAAGCGGTTGAGAAATTCACGAAAAAAAATGACAAAATTAAATTTATCACACAATACGGAACCCTAGGTACGCGAGTCTGACTCGCACTTGGCCGGTTTTTTTATTTCCATTCATGCTATAACTCGTAACTCAGAAACTGTTAGGCTGATTGGGCTGTTTGATAAGGTACGGAAAATATTTGATGACATAATATTTTGAGAATTGTGTATGTAGCATATTTCCAAAAAGATTACATCTTAAGATTGATCTGCGTTAGTGTTTGTATATGACACACTTTTTCTGATTAGATCTAAGGTCAATATTAGGTACCTATAAAATCACCGTTTTCTAGTACTGGCTAGTTTTAATATCTATTAAAGCTATGGAGTCGATTAAACATCTGTTATTCAAATTTATATCGTATTAAAGATATGAAGTTCAAAAATATCAGTTATTCATTTGTTTTTTATATCATGGAAAAAACAAAAATTTTCGCTATTTTCGGATTGATTTCCGTCGATGCTCCAATGTAGCACATATGTCACGCAATATCAAATATCATCAGTGACGTATGAACGCACGATACTTCGTTGGTTTGATCTCTGTTCTGGAAATTTCGACCTCAACAATACCATGCACCAGTAGTATAGGGTTATATCGTGCGCGACACGACTTAGTTGGATCACAATTGCGAGGAGCGTAACACGATGTTTTTGCGATTAAACAGTATGTCACGCTCCTCGCACTTGTGATTCAACTAAGTCGCGTCGCAAGTATTAAGAGGCTATGCGAATTTTATATTTGTCACTGTCACTCCAAGCGAAAAATCGCGCCGTGCAAGAGAGGCGGATTCAGGGCAAAAGGGAAAAAAGTTGGTTTTATATTTTTATTAAAAAAACTAAAAGAGCTAGCAAAATTTCCAATATCAAATATCTAGATGTTGTTGAAACACACCTAATAAAATATGTTTGTGTTCTGTGTATGGTTCTTATTCGTCAAACGAGAAGAAAAAGTGTGTTTGAAGACCTCATTTCAACAATTATTTCAATCGAGTAAAATTTATCCAAACATATTTTCCAATTTCAAAACCCTAGATTATATAGTCAAAATGCATATACCAGAAATTTATTAAAATTTTCCCTGTATTTCATGAAATACACAGAAAAGAAACACCCGTATTTTTTTCGCATATCGCCTTAAACACTGTGCTACGGGCGCAGGATACGATTGTTAATGATAATTCATTAGCTATGGAGGAATCTGATGAGACTTAACAGCAGCCTTCAACATTAGGTGAGACATTGATTCGTTTTCGTCAAATTAACAAAGTGAATAACCTCGTAAAGTGTTGACATATGAACTTACCACCAGCAAACTCGTATCGACGCATGTCATAATACTTTGAATTGGAACACAATAGAGTGAATTCTGAAAATCTGAATACTTTTGACGAAAATTGAATCCTGTATGTCAGTCGAAAACGTTAATCTAAACGGGAAGGTAGTTAAGCCATGTCAAACGCAAACTGATTCAAAATAAGTGGTATTAGGACTTTTGTGCACTCACTCGTGTTTGATTCGTATTCGGATTTTTACTTTATTTTCCTAGATGAATTTCAAATCCGCTTTTAATGTTCATAACAAATCAAGAATACGAATATAATAGGAGTGAGTGCACAAACGCCCTTATTCAATACAGCTTCTTGAGATGTGACAAAACAATTATTGCAGTGATAATACTATTAAGTGGCCGTTTCCCACTCACCTGCCATATAAATGCTCCAGGTGTTTGTGACGTCCTGATAACTTTATTCTCAATGACACTTTGCACACATCTTTAAATGATCTTTAGACCCCCACACCGCACTTGGACCCATTTCTCATCAAGAGGTGCGAGATATTCTTATAAGGCTTAACATTGGCAACTAGTAGGTACTTAAAAATCCGCTATATTATTATACCTGTAATGTATAGTACCTATACTACACTAATGTCTGTACTCCTATGTGAATATATGTATATTGCTGTGCATACCTACCCATATATTGTAAGGAAAGTTATATTTATTAATTATGTTCTATTAATTGTACATTTTTAGGTTAAGCTATTTCTGGTATAAATAAATGATTTTGATTTTTGATATTCAGACGATGTCGAATTTGTGAAATTTTTTCAGGTAGAAACTGTTTTCCATGAAACGGTAACTGTTATGTATTATGGAGCGGGCTATGCTTGGGATATCTTTGATGGATAAAATCCGAAACGAAGATATCCGTCAGAGATCGAAAGTGACCGACATACTGATAACCGTTGGGGCCGTAAAGCATTGGAATAGAGACCACGTACAGCAAAGCGCAGTGTAGGCAGCCCTCGTGCCCGCTGGACAGACGATCTAAAGAACGTTGCGGGTGGTGGCTGGATGAGGATGACTGAGGACCGCCAAGAGTGGCGTAATATTGGGGAGTCCTATGTTCAGCAGCGGATGAATACAGGGTGATGGATGGATGGATGGTATCTGTTTATTTATAGAAAAGTGTATAAAATGAAGTCTTCTTTACATGAACAACGTCTGTATTTTTATTTTTTTTTATTTCCAGTATTGATCAAAATTATACAACTTGCTAAACTTTGCGTAAAAACGAGGTGCAATATTTACGATATCCTGACAGCTAATATGGTGGTGTTTTATAAAATTTTCCTTAGCTATTATATTATATTATTTTGGCTATATACAGTTGTAGTTAAATTTCACTAGATAATACATTGTGATAATGATAAAAAATTTGAAGTAAATAAGCTGTTGACGTCACAATCAGTATTTACCTTTTATATGAATCTTGAGAAAAATCCACGCGTAAAGGGGCCTCTTAAGAATTACAAACGACGATGTACAAGCTCGCTATTAAACTACCGAGACTTGGCATAGATTAAATTATGTAAAGGTGTGATAATTCGAAAACCATTTCGAGATTTAGGTTTAATAAGCCGAATTTTAGAACTTGTCGTCTAAAAAAACGAATATTTTTACGAAAAAGCTGAAACTTCCATTTGCTTTCGTGTGACATCACTTGAGAAATGACTGTTTAGAAATGTGTCCTCTAAAATTCTCAAGTGACGTTATACCGGACAATTCTTTACAAAATCATTAGAAAATAGTGGTTGATTTATATACCAAAATAATGAAAACTCTGTCCTAAAATGGCGTATATTCTCTGAAAAACAATTAAAAACAATCTTTTAGATATTAAGCTATGGGAATTAAACTCCACGAGCTTTGACTAGAAACTTTGTCACCCACTATACTTGACAGACCGTGTTCCTATTGATTTTTCAGTCTGTTCAGAATTTAGAGAACTCTTTATGAAGGAAAGTCTTCGATCCCTACGACAGTGGAAAATTCGATGGGGACGACCAATGGGGACGACCAGAGGGCCTATTATGTATCTTTAGTTGCCATTTGAACTGGGTGCCCATCATCAAAAACATAGATATACTATCGAATTCCGATTGTCTAAGGATATGTTCGCACTTGAAGTGACGACACAGTTCGTAAATTCAAATTCAAATTCAAATTCAAAAAGTTTATTTTGCAAAGTAGGTATATATAAATACACGTTTCACAAGTCAAATTTTAATCTTATAAAAATATATGTAATAACATAATAAATGTACATGAACTACTTAGATTAAATGTTTATTTAATTTATGCAGCAATATATATACAATTAAAATTATAGGTAAAATATTATTATACAAGGTGAAATCCAATCAACCGCCCGAACCCATACCGGAGACCCGGCCAGGGACCAGGAACAAGGTTTAATGATCACCAACCGAGCCCCCAGCACGAATCCAGGCGGCCGACCAAATCCCATCCTATATACTACATAGTAATAGGTTACGTATATAAATACATGCCTACCTCCGCCCATTCGATTAGTCTTGCTAAGAAGAACGGGCAAGAAACTTGGCAAGATCATGTCTTTTTTTTTAACATAAACTTAAACTATACATTGAATTACTTATATCTACTTTAACCAAGGGATAAGAAAATACAAGACAGCAGGAATTCAGGTTAATGAAAAAAGAAAAACATATATATCTTTGCCTACCTGTCTCATATAGTCTATTTCCTTTTACAGTCTGTAATTAATTAATGTTAACTCTTAAGAGGAATCAAAAGTTATAGTTAAAGATCTATTGGATCGGTCCCATACAGAACCTTTAAAAAATTTATTAAGCTATGAGCTTCACCACATTTTTTCCTCAAGTAATTCTAAGCATTTCTAGCCCGGGCCACAAAAAAAAAAAGCTGCTGGCGGGGGGGAGGGGGGTACAAAGGAGCCGCTCGCCCACCTTTTTTTAAAAAAATCTATACGTTTCCAGTTGGCTACTATGGCAAGTTTGGTATCATTTTTGTATAAACTGAAGGTGTAGAATTCATTTCTGGTATTTACTTTAATCATTTTCATAGCAATTTTTTGAATAAATCATTAAAAAGTGAAAAGTTTCAATTTTTTTTTTTGCTTTGTGAGCTAATAACTTCTGAATAAGAGAAAAAAAAAATTATAGTAAAGAGTATTTTATGCAAATTCTAACAGTATGAATTTCAAAAAATTGGTACTACAAAAAGTGGGTAAAAAAAAAATATTACTACCTCGCAGTGGTGGCGACTCGCACTAGGAGGCGATTAACTATCTAACAAATGGTATGTATTATCAGCGTAAACAATTATTTTATTATTAATACCTTTGTAAAAAAAAAAACCATTGGTAAAAAATACTTGGCTGTACGCTGAATGACTGGCTTCCGAGCCACACTTTTGAGATTCTTGTTTATAAAGTGTGTACTAATTGATAACCGCTCGCCATCAGAGCAGAGCTTCTGAAAGTGCGATAATATAACAATAAAATAAAAGCATATAACAATAAAAGTGGACTTAGAACTTTGTCTTACTCAGGAAACTTAAAAAAAAATAAGAAATATTATATATAGACTTACGTTTAATTACATAATTCTGTGCACCTTAATTTTCTTTTAAAACAGTTGCAACGATTTTTGCATCCTGTCTTGCACCTGCACCGAGTAAGTTCCAAGCACGCACTTGTGACATCTGGTAAGTCTGACCAATAAGGGCTCTAAATACCTTATTCTATACCCCAACCCCAAGAAGAAGGGCTTGGAAGGTTTTGGGTTGGCACTAAGGCCTGGCCCCAAACATGGACCCCTTGGTACATTGCGCGAAGTGTGTGCTGGTGAAGAGCGGCCTTCGTTGGAGGAATGTTCTCCAGTTCTCTATCCCTCTTCGTAAATAGATATTTTCTACATTCATTAGCAGTAGTGCAAGGGCTTGAGCTGAAAAGTCAAATATTGGAGTCATTCTCACTACTCCCGCTACATAATAGAAGTAAACAACTTTACCTACATAATCCTACATCCTTCGGGTGGAATTAAATAAAGAGGAGCTTTTTGATCTGCTATCTGTCCGATGCCTCTCCATAGATTTGGCTGAAGGCAAGGAGTTCAACTTAACTCAAAAGACTGCAGTTTTGAGTAATCACAGTCGAGACAGGAAAATGATTGAACCAAGTAACCACGAAGAGGCCGATACTAGAATGTTACTTCACGTTGCTGACGCTGTCGATCGAGGACATAAAAACATTGTGATTCGTACTGTAGATACAGACGTAGTTGTCGTAGCCATTTCATGTATTCAAAAATTGCCAGAAATAAAAGAGTTGAGGGTTCACATGGGCACAGGCAAAAACCACACTTGTATTTTATGCCACACTATTGCCAATGCACTCGGTATGTGTTCATCGTGCTCTAAGTATTAAAAATGTGATATAAAATTAATACATACTAACTAAACTACACTATTTCGGGACTAGAAAGAGCTGAAGTACTGCCAACTTTCCATGCCTTGACAGGATGCGACACAGTATCTTCTTTCAATGGAAGAGACAAAAAGACCGCCTTGGACGCCTGGAACGCCTACCCTGACGCAACATATGGATGGGAGAAGCAGAAGAAGATTAGCAGAAGCTGACAGTTTTATTCAGAAATTTGTTATTACAATGTACGACCGGTAAGTTAAATCTGATTTGATACAAATTCTGGTTATGTAGGTAAAGTTGTTTACTTCTATTATGTAGCGGGAGTAGTGAGAATGACTCCAATATTTGACTTTTCAGCTCAAGCCCTTGCACTAACTGTTAATGAATGTAGAAAATATCTATTTACGAAGAGGGATAGAGAACTGGAGAACATTCCTCCAATGAAGGCCGCTCTTCACCAGCACACACTTCGCGCAATGTACCAAGGGGTCCATGTTTGGGGCCAGGCCTTAGTGCCAACCCAAAACCTTCCAAGCCCTTCTTCTTGGGGTTGGGGTATAGAATAAGGTATTTAGAGCCCTTATTGGTCAGACTTACCAGATGTCACAAGTGCGTGCTTGGAACTTACTCGGTGCAGTTGCAAGACAGGATGCAAAAATCGTTGCAACTGTTTTAAAAGAAAATTAAGGTGCACAGAATTATGTAATTAAACGTAAGTCTATATATAAATATATATAATATGTCTTATTTTTTTTTAAGTTTCCTGAGTAAGACAAAGTTCTAAGTCCACTTTTATTGTTATATGCTTTTATTTTATTGTTATATTATCGCACTTTCAGAAGCTCTGCTCTGATGGCGAGCGGTTATCAATTAGTACACACTTTATAAACAAGAATCTCAAAAGTGTGGCTCGGAAGCCAGTCATTCAGCGTACAGCCAAGTATTTTTTACCAATGGTTTTTTTTTTACAAAGGAATTAATAATAAAATAATTGTTTACGCTGATAATACATACCATTTGTTAGATAGTAAATCGCCTCCTAGTGCGAGTCGCCACCACTGCGAGGTAGTAATATTTTTTTTTTACCCATTTTTTGTAGTACCAATTTTTTGAAATTCATACTGTTAGAATTTGCATAAAATACTCTTTACTATAATATTTTTTTTTTCTCTTATTCAGAAGTTATTAGCTCTCAAAGCAAAAAAAAAAATTGAAACTTTTCACTTTTTAATGATTTATTCAAAAAATTGCTATGAAAATGATTAAAGTAAATACCAGAAATGAATTCTACACCTTCAGTTTATACAAAAATGATACCAAACTTGCCATAGTAGCCAACTGGAAACGTATAGATTTTTTTAAAAAAAGGTGGGCGAGCGGCTCCTTTGTACCCCCCTCCCCCCCGCCAGCAGCTTTTTTTTTTTTGTGGCCCGGACTAGAAATGCTTAGAATTACTTGAGGAAAAAATGTGGTGAAGCTCATAGCTTAATAAATTTTTTAAAGGTTCAAACCAGTAGGTCTTTGACTATTAGGAAATTATATTAATTAATTAAATTATTACCTACTATCATCAAAATCAGTATCACTATAACACCATGCTTCACCATCATCCAAATATTCGTTTATTTTATAATATGCCTTTTTCAGTAGGCCCTGCTTAATATACTGTTTCAACTTATTCTCTGACAAAGTAAGGACCTCTTTTGGAAGTTTATTGTAAAATCTTATACCATGTCCTACGAAAGAGGTACTCACTTTGGCGAGTCTGATTTTTGGAAAATCCAGTTTATACTTATTTCTGGTTTCCTTACAATGTTGCTCACCAAGCCTCGGGAGAGACTCAACATTTTTTCTAACATATCTAAGGACCTGGTAAATATATTCACAAGGAACAGTTAGTTTATTAATTTCTTTGAACTTTTCTCTTAATGAATCCCGGTGCTTCATATTATAAATAGCCCGAATTGCTCTCTTCTGCAAAACAAAGACTGCGTCTGTATCCGCGGCTCTACCCCATAACAGCATGCCGTATGACAGAATGCTGTGAAAGTAACTAAAATAGACTAGTCTAGCAGTATCTACATCAGTAATTTGCCTTATGCGTCTAACAGCGTATGCGGCCGAACTAAGTCTACCACATAGGTTTTTTATGTGGGGACCCCACCCCCACTGAAGACGAGAGTCTACCGTAATGCCCAAAAACTTAGTTTCGTTAACTAACTCCAGCTTGGACCCCTGCAAAAGCAAATTACAATCCACTTGAATAACATTTGGTAACGTGAATTTTATATAAATAGTTCAATACCCACTAATAGCAATTTTGAAAGTTCAGTTTTTAGCTATGTTTTTGATGATAGGCACCTAGTCCAGTTGTCAAGTAAAGATACAGAATAGAGGGGCAGGACTTCTATAATTTAAATTGAAAACAGTGCATTGACAATATTCACTAATACTTCGATTAACCAAATTTATTTATTTATTTATTATCAAAAATATTGCACAGCATTACAGACTAATCCAATTCACTGTAAGTGTATAATTAAATAGGTAATAATAATTTATAATAATAATTTTCATAAAATATTTACAAGATAAAAATACATATCGTTGTTGGAAATCTCAATTGGCGTTAGGCACAAAATGCTAAAATAGGATTTTTACATCATATCGTACTGGAATTTACGCTCTATCGATTGGTATATTTGAGATTTTGCTATTTATTTAAACAACGCCAAAATCGACGACAGTAAAAGAGATGTAAAGGACAATTTAATACATTTCCTTACCAAAATGGAAGGTAAGGAACATACATTTGAAATTCAAGATAATTTAAGTTATGAACACTTAACAGGTGGTAGAGCTGATGCCGGGCTCGACTGTGGAGGTACCACCATCTTACTTGGAGACCCCCTCCAAGTAATTCGGGAGAGAGTAAGAGGACAGCTCACAGGCTAAAAACCAGGAGTCTCAGCATGCCTGGGACCGATGGATGGCGGTATATCCATCCCTAATAGCCGGGCCTTATATGGAACAGACTGGTGACGGGCAGCGGCGTCGCTGGTGTGAGGGTTCCGGCACCGCGCTCACCAACCCGCTTGCTCAGCGTGTGTGAGTATGGGCAATTCTTCCAGGATGACCGCCAGGAGTGGCAAAATCCAGCAGTGCACAAACTACGCTTATGGATGGATGGATGGATGGATGGATGGATGTACACTTAATAAAATGAAAAAAAACAAAACCCAATTAAAAGATATAAGTACCTCCGAATAATAAAACTAACATGCTACTAAAAATAATTAACTGCCTACTACAACGCAAATAAATAATGATCTACAATTCGGTTACCCTTGCATTCCGACCATCATAGAGTTCATAGTTGAAGGACCATTCTTACAAAAATATAACAAAGTGAATTTTCTTAAGGCAATGACTGTCAATCACAAGTAAAATAATAACCAACTTTACCCACTCATTATTGGGTATTGTAGCAATAAATTTGCTGTGTGGGTTTTGAAAAGGTTATTGTATCGTTACATTAATGTTCGGGTATTCACTATTGATTGGTCATCATCTATAATCTTCGAGTTTGGGGGTCATTATAGAACTTCCCATCATGTTGATCAACTCTGAAATAGAAATGCGATGAGTAGGTACAGTCCGAAACACGTCTCGATATACCAAGGCAGTACTGTGGGTCTACCGCGTAATTCTCATTTACATCAACATCAACTTGAGATTGAAATTTGACGTGCGTGCGACGACGCCCGCCTAACATGCCATCTCTTTTGCACGCGTTGAATTTCGGATGCATTTGCTTGAAGTTGATACAAATGAGAATTACGCGGTAGAGCCCCTGCACCCACGTAAAAAGTTAATCAAACAAAACTTATTAATTATTATTGGAGTGCATTACCAGCTAGAAATCAAACAGAAACAAATTTAAAAGCACAAATATTTTTGAAAAAATCCTCGGTTCAGGATTTGAACCTGCGACCTCCTGCTTACATGACAGGCGCGCTACCGACTGCGCTACTGAGGTTCGAATCTAGAACGACGAATTTTTCCACCATATCTGTACACCGAATTTTGTAACTACTTGATATACCAGCTTGTAATGCACATACTGAACGCTCACGAGAGCGTTATGTGATTTCACGCTTTGCTCATTCTGAACAGAAGGCGCTGTCGTCGTTACAATACCTGTTGCATCACAGTTCTCATTAACAAAGACTATATGTTTTTATTGCGAAATCCATCGTTTTGAATACTCTAATTATTATAAGAGTGCATTATACCAGCTAGAAATCAATCAGAAACAAATTTAAAAGCACAAATATTTTTGAAAAAATTCCTCGGGCCAGGATTTGAGCCTGCGACTTAAAAACTATTTACTTTGGATGTGATCAATTCGCTTAGATTAAATTATGTTAAGCTGTGTTAATTCGAAGACCATTTCGAGATTTAGGCCGTATTTTCGAACTTTTGGTCTAAAAATCTCTTCATGACGAATATTTTTACGAAAAAGCTACAACACCCATTTGAATTCGTATAACATCACTTGAGAAATAAAATGGCTGTTTAGAAAAATTGTTGTGCCCTTTGCTATCAAGAAAAATTTATAATAATTTGCTTCCAACTGATTTGACAGATGGATGACAGATGAGTAGACAGACAGAGACAGGCCACTTTTTTATAAGCAAACACACATCACAATCAGTATAATGTCTTAAATTCTCAAGTGATATCATATTGGACAATTCTTTAAAAATCATAAAAATATAATGATATAATAATATAATATAATGTTAATAAATAATGGTTAATTTATATACCAAAACAATAAAAAATATGTCCTAAAATAGCGTACATTCTCTGAAAAAAAAAAAAATTAAAAGAAAAATCTTTTTGAAATTAAGCTATGGGAATTGTACCTTCTTACTTAGTTCGGCCTATTAACAACGACCTGCTAGCCTAACATGGTCGGTTTTTAACACCCTCTAAACACCTTGTGACAGCCCAATTTGACATTAAGCACATGGAATATGGTGTTTTGTTGTGTCAAAAGGTGTTAATAATAGGTGTTAAACGCTCCCCAAGTGGCATAACTGATATACAAGGTGACTTTTTGATCATCGTCCAAATTCATACGGGAGGCTTGGTAAGTGATCATCATCATGAATCAATAACAATTTTTGTGAAATTCGTAAATTGAAATTTCGACTTCACATAGTAATTCACTCCCAGGCCTGAGTGAATCACTATGGGGAGTCGAAATTTCATTTTATGAATTTTACAAAAATTGTTATTGGTTGATGATGTTGATCACTTACAAAGGCTCAAGTATGAATTTGGACGATGTTCACAAATTCACCGTGTAAATACCAGGCCATTCATTAATCGAAAAAAGGTTGTTATGTATGAAACACTGGCCAGTTATAATTTATTTTGAAAATAAGAATATTTTAAAAATAAAAATACGAACGTTCCAATTTCAAAATTTCACTACACATTTGCTAAATTAAACTATCGTTTCTCATTGAAAAATGGATCTGCGTCGGGAACATTTTCGTGCAAGGATTTTTTACGATTTCAAATGTTGCCTAAAACCGAACGAATACTATAATAGACTATAAATGGCATTTATGGATATAGATGCCTTCTAAGGCAACCGTATACCGCTCGCTGGTATAAAGAATAAGTTTCTTAGTTTCTATATACACAGCTTTATTATTTTCTATATTCCTTCCCTTTATTGACTTTTTTTTTTCAGGCTTCTACTACATCTATACTAATGTAAAGGAAAGGTACTGAAAATCTAGCCACCTGATGTCTACCCCTCTTGATTGTGGTGTATTTTGCTGACCAGGCGAACTCTCTCGTCAATACGCCTTCTAGAACAGTTCTGTTCTATTGCTGAATGGTCT
This sequence comes from Ypsolopha sequella, assembly GCA_934047225.1. Taxonomy (NCBI): domain Eukaryota; kingdom Metazoa; phylum Arthropoda; class Insecta; order Lepidoptera; family Ypsolophidae; genus Ypsolopha; species Ypsolopha sequella. The sequence continues at coordinate 24,627,612 of OW203997.1, forward strand.
CTACAAGAATATGTAAGAAAGTGGATCATCGTCTACCGTGGGACACTACTGTCTCCTTAAAAACAATTTAAATACTTAGTTTTTAGCTAAAATTCATTATCATTGAAGACTAACTTAGCCAAATCAACGTATTTTTTATAGTAACTTGGATACAAAATCTCTATTCAGCGAGGCAATGCTGCCAGCCTTCTGGGTACACTATCAAACGACACGGTGGTGATCTGGCCAGTATTTTTTATTTATTTTGATAATTTTAAAATTTGAGCATGTATCTATATAACTTGTAATTTACTTCGTACTTAGTTTAGCCTAATTTTACTTATTTTAACGTATGAGGTTTATTTTTTACCATACCTATTCTATTGTTTTATAAAAATTAAGGATTAAATAATAAGAATAATTTCAAAAAAAAAAATGACGTCGTTTAAATGAGTGTAATTTAATTTAATAAAAAATCTGAGATAATGTTTAACATATTTTTTCAATATACTATACAGTAATGAATGATCATAATATAAGCGACCAAAAATATTTTTAGCAAGATATATTTGAATAAAACCAAACTATAATGGTTAAATGTCTAATCAATGTCAATGTCTAAATGCTCAAAAACACTAACAATAAACCCAAGTTTATAGTACAGATAATTAAATAAACAAACTAACAGAAGCCATAGACAAGAAGGTAAGTAAAGCGGATCTGACATTTCATTGTTAGAGGAATGCAAGATCGTATTTGGAGGCTCAGCACTTGCGTCACGAGCAGCGCTCTTTAAATGTGGTACTGATGAATTATTGAATAGCTAAGTTGCTAAGGGTTATTGAATAACTAATCTCACCAAAAAAAAAACATTTAACCCGCCACTGGTGACATTATATGTCTGTGAGACCGGGCGGTTCGAAAAAATCTAATTTTTTTTCACCGTTCATCAAATTAATGTAATTTTCGATTTTGAGTAGCTGCCTTACGTCACGCCCTCTTGCCATAAATGTAATAAATATGTATGCCTTGAGCACGTAGTACCTACTTGATCGAAATATTTGGCTGTTGAAGATGAGTGATTACAGTTTTTTTTTTATTTGGTAGAAGTTTTACCATTTATGCGTCTTTATTTTATGTTTCCTATGTCACATACGACTGACTACGGCTGATTTTATCGTTAAATATTTAAGATTGTTGCGCATCTTTTAGTTTAAAAAAAATATTGTTAAAATACCTTATAATTTTAATGTATCCAAAGATATTGTCTAATGTTAATAAAAGAGATTTGATTTATGAAATACCTATGTTTTATTCACAAAAAATATCTAAATTTATAACCTTTCCAATGAAAAGTAGCATAAATAGTAAATTATAGAAAAACTCATAGTCAAAAACCCCGGTGCGTGATACCGGGGTCACTAAAGGTATAAGTCAAATACTCGTCACCGGTAGCGGGTTAAAGTAGATTGCCAAGACTCATAAAGTTTTCACTGTTAAAAGTTATCAGATCTCATGTAGAGCCAAGCAAGCTCCTAACTGTACAATGGCCAAACTCTACAAACCCAACATCTTGCAAAAAATGTACGACTTGGCCGTTTCGCAGCCGTCACTCCCATTACCTTGTAAGAAAAATGAATGAGGTCTTTTTCGACACCAATTCTCCTGGTTTGACAATTTAGAATGACATATGGACTGCAATAATATTTTATTAGATGGGTTTTAACGGTATCTAGGACCTGCGGGCCTATTATGTATCTCTAGTTGCCTTCTGGACTGGGTGTCTATCATCAAAAACATAGATATACTATCGAATTCCGATTGTCTAAGGGCATGTTAGCACTTGAAGTGACGACACAGTTCGTAAATAGTTCAATACCCACTAAAAGCAATTTTGAAAGTTTAGTTTTTATCTATGTTTTTGACGATAGGGACCCTGTGCAGTTGGCAACTTTAGATACAGAATAGGGAGGCAGGTTAAACGAAATTTTGATAGCAACTTTAGTACATTTTGTATTAATAGAAAACCGACTTTTTGCTACTTTTCCACGAATCCGTCCCTCCCACACTGAGGGTTATTTCGCATATGGAGTAACAAGGACGCTAAAACTTTTACATATCGCCTTAATTATAACTTAAAAGTAAGCATTGACAAACTAATATAATATTTTTGTAACGATCTAACCCAAAGTCAGACAGTAGAGGCCTTAACCTTAGATAATTAGCACATTGTTGGGGATAAAACGGCTTTTTAGCAGAATAATTCCGCTTGGGAGGTACCTACCAACAACCTACAAAAAGTTGGTATTTAGGGGTAAATGACAGAAAAAATATGCTGATTTGTCGGCAAAAGAAAAATTTCCTTGACAAAATAATTTTAAATCGCTATTGTCAAAGACGCTTCTGAAGTTTTGACCCCTCCACATTTTGACAAAAGTAGCTGTCAAAAATTATCTAATAGCTGTATTAAATAACCCTAACAAATTAAAAAGATGGCAGAGACACGTGGTAAAAAAAATACAAAAAGCGAGTTAGCAAATGCCTTAAATGACTTAAATATGCTGATGCTCACGGCAACAATCACATAACCAAGGGCGTGTCTTGATCATAATTTCAGTCTAGTAACCTCAAGTTGTTCTCAATCACGCACGGAGTCAGCCAAAATACCACTTACCCCCTTCGGCCATGTACTAGTTACTACAAAAACCATTACATGACTCTTTATCATCTATTTATTTATAGCCCCAGGTGATAAATTGACTGCAAAACTGCTAATTTGACACGTTGCCTTCATTATATTAAGTATTTGTAATTAGTTCAAAGATTTATGGGATACATTTTTGTACAAACAGCAGAACACAGCTCAGATTTTCTTTACTTCTTTTCCAAATAAAAGTAAATTTCCGGGAGAGTAAGTAAACACTAAAAAAGGTCAATTGCACTTTGCATTTGCAATTTGCACGTTAATAAAAAGAAATGTTATGACTAGCAAGCACTCGATAGAAACCTTAAAAAGTATTAAAACAAAATTAATATAATAAAAAAACCTATCGTATATTTGTGTATCTGATTTTCGAGTGTAAATGGACAAGTATCATTTAATAAAACCACATAATTAAAAACACAATTACTTTTTTTCAAGAAACATTAAAAAAAAATGTACGTTTCCTTACTCATTTTGAAAACCCACCGTTATATTTCGTATGGACACGTTCAATTTACAATTTTCCATTTGCGCGGTTGTATTTATCTGGGAAAGTATTTCAGTGCGATCCATTCACGACCCGGGTGTTTGTTTGTTTGTTTTTCAAGGTTCTTTATTTAACAGAATAAATACAATGGTATGAAAACTTACAACATAGTCAGTAAGCACATACACATAATATTACTTTGCTTTTTAAGGCTTTTCCATGCACCTGTCAAAACTTATGGCAATTATATTGAAATATTAATATTATATGTATAAAAAAATATTTTCTAAGATGCAATCATACCTTGTACTTAATATAAACAATTTGCTGTATTGTATATTTGTTACAATGATAAGGCCCAAAAGGGACAAAAGTGATAAAACGTTGCACGTTAATTTATAGGTTTAAGAATAAAGAGGGCTAATAAGTTTTCCATCCATCCATCAGCCCGTATTCGTCCACTGCTGGACATAGGCTCATCCAGCGGGCATATAAGTTTTACGTATAACATATTACTATTACTTAAAATAGGAAATATCAGATTAAATGTAAACAAAACACATCAGGGGGTAGGTACGACCCGGGTGTGTGACACCCGATTCAGATTATTGTGTTTATGCAATATTATAACTATTTTATAAAAATATCAAGAATGACACAATTAAGGTGCTACCCACGGTGCACCAGTGCATCGGTAAGTCAAGGTTTCATGTTAATTAAATTGACAAAGTTATATAAGACCAGTGGCATTACAGAAAACGATTAAAACACCATTAACCTGAATATTGTTATATAATTAGTATGACTGGCAACTAACTGGGATAATCAAGGTTGCAAGGATGCACGCATATTGTATTTTACGAATAGTAAAAAAGTTTTGCATGTCAATGTCATTTCGTTTTATCTTATTTGAAAAGTTATCGTACAAATTTGATTTTAGGTGTACAGGATATATCGCCGGGTTAAAGGTAAAACCAACTAACCCACTGATTTGTTGTTTTGAGTTATGGCGTTTTGAAAGTTTGTGGATCATAAGATTGTACTAAATGAAACATAATGCTTCATGTGTAATAAGCAAATTAAAGAAAATTTCATAATGATCTAAATTGTGTAAAGATTTTTAAGATAGGCTTATCTTATTTGACAAAAAAACGGTCTGTTTCTGACAGATCCCCCTATTTAGTTGGTTTTACCTGTATATGATAAAAAGTCAATAACTTGGAAAATATAGGTCAATAATGGTTTTATAATTACTAAGCTTGCCCCGTTCAAATGTTTAATAGTATCTGATATAGAATGGTAATTCTAGGTCTGCTAGATTATGAGAAAACAAAAAAAAACATTTCAGATAGTTGCTTTTACCTCCCAACTTATGAAAAAAAAAAAACTAACTTTTTACATTCATTAAACTTGAACCTAAAACAATACTTTTTATGATTTTTCAGAAATAATAATACAATTTAATGTATGCGGTACAAGTACCTATATTTTCATTTAACTTAAGACTATCAGAAAATACAAAATTAAAAATAAAACAGTCTCAAAAGTCTCTGAGTTTTAAGTGAAAGTTATAAGATAAAATGTAATGTATAGCCATCAAAATTAAGGAATATCCGTAATATTTAATACAAAGTTATAATAATTATGTCATTAATCATAATAGAATAGCTATCAAATTAATAATTTCTAATTTGTAACTATTAAAGCACCTAATCAAAACTATAAGTAGGGACTTACTAACAAACAAACTAAACAAACCGCATGAAACCCAAGAAGACTTGTTGAACCATGTAATCAAGTTGTCTGAAACAGTAAAACTACCTCTTTCAAACAATGATTTCAAAGACATTTTTAGGGCTGGGGGAGACAAAGGGACCTCTAGACCTATCATTGTAGAACTGTCATCAACCATCACCAAAAACTTGCTACTGAAGCGCATCAAGACATTCAACATTCCAAACAAATCCAATAAACTAAGTTTCAAACATATTGGAATCAAAACCAATGCAGACAGCCCAATCTTTGTCTCAGAATATCTAACAACTAGAGCTTCACGATTATTCTTTTTAGCTAGAAATCTGGTCAAAACACAAGAATACAAATTTTACTGGACCTCTTATGAAAAAATCTACGTAAGAAAATCTGAAGATTCGCCGATTATTCTGTTGAAAAATGAAGGTCAAATCCAAAATCTTAAAAATAAGGCGTGACTAACTTATATTATCACTCTTTATAAATTAAGAACTAAAATAATTATTATAATATTATATAGCTTAGAGATTTATGAGACAAAAATGACGGTGTAATTGTATATATAAAAATTAGTATTACACACAATATCGAAGAAATTGATGTAAGCGATGCTTCAGGTTTAGTACCTAGTATTAGCGTACCTGGCCTTACAATTATTGCCATATACAGATCTCCATCAAATCATAATACAGATAAATTCATAAACTCTCTTCACACCTATCTGTCTTCCGGTAAATTTAATAAAAACATGGAGACATAAACATTAACATTTTAGAGGGTCATGATAGCAACCAGTGCAGCAATTATCTTGAAATGTTAGCAGAACATGGAATCCTACCCGGACACAGATTAGATACAAGAATAAATAGTTGCCTAGACCATTTCATGTTAAATATTGAACCAAACTTTTACTCTGCATTCATTGCTGTCCTCAACACAACTGTCACCGATCACGCAATGACCTTACTAACGCTACACTCAAAGCGCAAACAGTATCACTCAGTAAAGTCAAAACAAATAACGGACTATGGCTCAGCGTTAAGTACACTCGAAAAAGAAAACCTATCTGATTTTTTAATGGTTGAAGAACCAAATGTGATAACTGAAACAGTAATTAATTCAATTACGAAATCCCTCACAGCAAATACAAAGACTAAAAGCATCCCAAAAAGTAAAAGAACCAATAAACCATGGATTACTCCTGGCATTCTCAGATGTATTAGACATAGAAACAATTTACTTACAATTAAAATTACGGCAAGACGAAACAAATGAAATTTTGAAAATAACATACCGTAGATATCGCATTTATTGCAACAATCTAATAAAGAAACTTAAAAGAAATCACGAACGTGAATTACTAAAAAATTCGAAAGATGACTCAAGAACCCTATGGAAAACGATAAAATCTATTTGTAACCTTAACAAAACCAAATCAACAAACACAGAATTACTTAATATAGATACAACACATGTAAATTCGGCTAATAAATAAATACTTTGGTGACGTTGGAAAATCCCTCGCGGAGGTTATAACAAAAAATACAGATTCTAGTGATACTGATGAATACATTGCTTCACTCCCATCAAAAACTTTGTCTATATGTGCTTTTGACACTGACTTCTTGGAAATTCATGATATAATTAATAATCTTAAAACACATTCAGGTGCTGGTTGGGATAACATACCTACTAAATTTATTAAAATGGCAAACAAAATCCTTATCCCCATTTTCTGTCACCTATGTAACATAAGTTTTAAACAAGGGAAATTTCCTAAACTTTTGAAAAGAACGATCATTCACCCAATTTATAAAAACGGAAATAAACATGAAGTGTCAAACTATAGACCGATAGCAGTGCTCACTATCATCACAAAAATCTTAGAAAAGGTGGTAAACAAGCGACTAGTAAGCTTCTTAAATTATTCCGATATACCCTCACCAGCACAGTTTGGATTTAGGGAAGGAAAAAGCACAGAAGATGCGGTTATCAATCTAAACAAACTTACTGTCGAGAAATTGGACCAAGGTCAAAAATATATTAGTATCTCTTTGAACCTAAAAAAGGCCTTTGATACAGTCTCAATCACAATACTTCTTAGAAAACTAGAAAAAATCGGTATTCCAGGTCCCTTCTTAGATTTACTTTCGGACTATTTAAATGATAGAACTCAACAGGTCAAATTAACAGACAATATTACAGTGATTAAATATCTACATCCACTTATAGAGTTCCTCAGGGTAGTGTCCTTGGACCTACCCTGTTTCTTATTTATATTAATGACCTTTGTGAAATGCAACTTAAAGGTGGTCAACTGTTTTCCTACGCTGATGGCACTGCTTTGTTGTTCTACGGTAGTTCCTGGTCAGATGTATACTTGACAGCGGAAACTGGTCTAAACAAAGTTATGAAATGGTTAAAATCAAATTTACTCACCTTGAACATTACTAAGACAAACTATATTTCCTATTCTATCACAAACTCCAGTCAACCGGATAAGAGCCTACTTCTTAAAGCTCACACATGCTCATCATCAAAATCTCTGGGTTGCAATTGTTTAGTTCTTAACAAACCAAACCAAAACCTAAAATGGACCCAACAAATTACAGCAGTAACTACCCGAGTAAGAAAACTTATGTGGGTTTTTAAAAATCTTCGTCATACTGCAGACTCACTTCTATTGACCAAAATCTACACTGCACTAGCCCAATATGTTATGACATACTGTCTGCCTGCCTGGGGAGGTACCTATAAAACGAACCATATCCATCGCTAATACAAACAATGCATGGATAGTTGGTTTTATCTGTAAAGATTTTATTTCAATATGACAAAAAATAAGTGGTAAAATAAACTTTCATGGATTAGTCGTTATTACTTCAGGATAAAATTAATATGTTTAAGCATTTTAACTGCTGCTAAAACCAACTATCCCCTTATAGATCCTATGACTCTTATATTTTTTCTTACTATCTCGCAATTTTTTAATGCAAATAACACTTATTTGCGAATAATATATTTTACTTCTTTATTTTTTATGACACAAGGACAATTAATGTTACTCGTAAAACGTATTATCTCTCGATACATTGTTTTTGGTTCTGAACTTTAGTATAATTTGCGTATTAACTAAAAATATTCGATTCTTCCTCTGAAGTTTTGAGCAAAGTCTGCAGTTTACATGGTTTTAGGTCTCACTATCTTCGAAACTAGCCATCAGATTGTTTAGTCTGTTTTACCATTAGAAAGAGGAAAAATTTCCAAGCATAATGGCATTTTTAAGTCATTTTCACAAAAATCACGAGTTAGTTGGTTTTACCTTTAACCCGGCGATATGTATATTAATGACATGAGCAGAAAATTAAACGACATCCTGTGTTGATCACACAGATAACTTTTGTTATACTTCTTTTGGAAATACGTTTAAAAAATAGCTTTCCAATAGTAAATGACGAGATGGTATTCAAAAATTATATGGAAAAGATCACTGTTTTTTTATTTATTTATGTAAAAGTTTTTCTATGGAAGTGGTTTAGTTCACCTGACCAGTAGATCATGTGGTTTAATATTCTGAGCATGTCATTAATACACCCGGTAGATGTGTTTTAATTACAATCCTAGGTCATAAGAATTTAAAAACCAACTATAGCATCACAAGGTGGTAGAGCTAATGCCGGGCTCGACTGTGGAGGTACCACCATTTTACTTGGAGACCCCCTCGGAGTAATTCAGGGGAGAGTAAGAGCACAGCTCACAGGCAAAAAACCAGGAGGCCCACCATGCCTGGGACCGATGGATGGCGGTATATCCATCCCTAATAGCCGGGCCTTATATGGAACAGACTGGTGACGGGCAGCGGCGTTACTGGTGCGAGGGTTCCGGTACCGCGCTCATCAACCCGCCTGTCCAGCGTGTGTGAGTATGAGCAATTCTGCCAGGATGACCGCCGGGAGTGGCAAAGTCCTGGATAGGCTTATGTCCAGCAGTGGACGGACGAACTAGGCTGGTGGATGGATGGATATAGAATCAGTGACAGTCATTTCATATTGTTGTCGATTCGGCGCAACACAACTTATCTAATTTGACAGGACTAACCTTATTTTGAGCGTTCTGTCATTGTTTTTTCGATACAGAAAGAAAAAGACAGAACGCTCAAATTAAGTTTAGTCCTGTGAAATAAGTTAAGTCGTGTTGCGCCGAATCGATACAATTATGTGTCTAAACCTTACAATAAAATCTTCGCAGAGCTTGTACTCTTTTATGAATCGAAAAAATGATTATTTGGTTTTATCAAGAGCATACTTATATTTATATAGACATACTTATATTTATATAGACATTGATGTTCATTGATTGATACACAAACGATAAAGCTGATTCTGAAGACTTTAATTTTAGTTTTAGTGCTGTCAAAACTTGAAATTTTTCAAATTACCTATAATTTAACTTTTGTTCTTAACAGTTAACATTTATTTTGCAATGGAGAAAATTTAGTTTTGATAGCAATAAAACTAAAATTTATGCCTTCAGAATCTAAATTTTATTCACATGCAATTGACCTCTCTTTCATATACACCTTTTTACATATACACATTTTTACACATCATCATGTACTCAGTCAGGTCCCTGTTCTTTAATTTAATTAACAGTTAATGTTTTTGTTACTCTTATTTTAAACTAACAATTTTATTTTAAGGTTATTTTTTGTTTTTCGATGGTTATACATCTTACAAGTAGTAATGTGTGTAAGTAACATAAAAGAAATCAGTAAAAATCGGTCTTTGTACCTATATAGTATTATAGTTACTATTTCATATCTGCTTTGTAAAGTTTTGTGAATTTTAGTTTCATTTATGAATAAAATAAAATAGAATAAATAAATAATAACGTGAATAATAATAACTACTACTTGATTGTGCAGAGATTGATAGCTTTTAAGATTCTTTTCAGTTTTGAACAATATCAAACCTTCAGAATCTAAAGTGGATGGAAGGATATTCGTGAGTAGGGGTCAAAGTTTCAAATTATTGTGTTGTATAGTAGCAATCTTGTAGCATACATATACCTACTTATTTAGGTACATAGAGGCATCATTGTCACGAATCTGAAGGTAATTTTGATGGATTGCAATTATGTAAGTAATCAATATTGATATGTTGGTAATTAAAAAGTTAGCCCTGACGTGGCGGGATGATAGATGGGTCGCTATTGTTATTTTTAATTGCACAATTTACAATTCCTTCTAAGGACAGTGATGTTTGGTGATTGTAAGCTGTTACATAAGAATAAAAATACATTGTATTAGGTGTAAACTTATGAAATGTCCGTTTTGTATGGAGAATTTAAAGAAAACTCAAATTTCAGTACAATTTTTTGCATTTTTATGGGAATGACAAATAAAATTTTTTAATTTATGAAAAGTGTCAGGTGTACAAAGTTTTAAGAATCTTATAGAACTGTTTTTGAAGATTTAATTTTAGTTTTCAAGCTGACAATTAAAACTTTACTTAATACGTAGATGTTAAACCTTGAAATCAACTTTCAAACAGAAACAAATAATGGAAATAGCTATTGAATTACAGGAATTATGAACTCATGAATCTGTGAGAAAATTTCGGCAATTTAATATATTTAAACCAATAATATCAAAGAAAAATATTCTTTTTGGGAATTTCATGGTTTGAAACTTCATAGAAGTACAAAATTTTATTAAATTACTTAATAAAATTTCACAAAGTTTGGCTTCAAGGATCTTTCATATATTTTTAGGCTTACAGTGTAATTTGGCACCATTGTATCAAGTATAATTTGTCTCCGGAAAATTTACCGGATTCAACTTGAAAAAGGCTATCGAGTTAGCTTTTTTTTATTAATTATAAAATTATAAAACTTGGCCTTAGGTCAAACAGACTAACGAAAAAAAATTTGTTTAAGGGGGTATACCGTGAAAATTGACACTTTTTGAAGTTATTTATCTGCTCTTTTAGAGAAGTTCCAAGTAAAATAAATTAGTATAACAATTTTGGGACCTTTTTCTAGATTTTGGGCTATCGAAAACGCGATTGGAGGAATTTCACTCGATAGAAATAATTATTGAAATGAGGTCTAAATTTATACTTTTTTTGATATTCTGACAAATTGGGATACCACACAGACTTCAAAAATACTTATTTAGATGGGTTTTAACAATACCTAAATTACTGGTTATGGAAATTTTCGTAGCTATTTTAGATAATTTTGTTTTAATTTAAAACCGACTTTTTGATCATTTTCCTCGATTCCGTCCCTCTCGCACTGCGGGTTTTTCCGTCTGGAGTAACGGGGACTTTTGCACGGACGACATATCATCTTAATAAGAGTTTATGAAATAAATTTGATTTTTCTTTTTGATCTACTGGTGTTGTTGTTGTTGTCCTAGTAGCTTGGCTCTTCCATGATCTTTTTGACTTATTATTATGTAACCTATTAAACAAAACTGATCGACTGAACTAACTAGAGGATTTGGAGGCTATAAATATGACTTGCTAGTACCCAGGAAACTTTACTGAACACTCCTACCGACAGAAACTGACTCATTGAAATTACCAGGCGCAGGGTCGAAACAGATTATTCCAAGAACAGTCATGCACTTTTAGGGCGGGAGGCTAAAATATTCACTTTAACAAACAAAACACCGTTTAGGCCTCACCTCAAGTGAGGCCATTTTTGAGTAGTCATACTAGATAAGCCCATCTCAAGGAACATAAAAGTTCATCCGCTAAAAGAATTACCAAGGCTACGTTTAAAGGATTTAATTTTTTGATAAAACCCTAAGATAACCAAAAAATCCCATACACGGAACCAATTATTGTACACGCATTCTGATCTTTTGTTCTTCTAAACATCGATTGACGAAATGCCGAATCAACAGCCTTGTAAATAATCTTCACGCGTTAAAACATGTAGTTAAAATACGTACTCATCTACACTAACAAAATAGCTTGTATGGTTTTGTCAGTAAAAAAGAAATAAAAATAAATAGGTAGTTTTTAAAAGGTTAATTTATCATTGGGATACACTAACGGATAGTTCCCCATAGTTGCCAAACTATTGCCAGGAAGAAAGCGACTTGGAGTGGGCTATGAGGATGGGATGCTAAATGGACCGGATATCAGGGCTTTGGAGTGAGATAACGGACATCTGCCTCAAAAATGACGGTGACTTGCTGCTTGTTAACTACCCAGCAGGATAGCCGTTGTGGGCCCCCTATCTAGCTACCATAGAGCGGCCAGGGGACAACACTATGTAAGCAGCTAAGGTTGTCGAGAGGTGAGTATGCGCGCGCGCAAGATCCTTATACAGTCATGTGCCCCCGGCGTTATGACATTTTCAGTTCCTACCAGGAGTACAGGTTCCGCTCTTGCATCTCCACTCTGACGCGCAGAGGTGGGGTGATGTGTAGCTGTGTGTATGTGCGTGTGTAAGCGCATTTGTGTGTGCTTCCCCTGGAGGTAGGGTCCGTGGTGTCGCCACTCTCCATCGGCTCGCCACAAGCCGCCCTGCGATAACTGATTGCACTGGATGTACCGGACGTACCAGAGGGCGATGGGGTTATCGCATCCCTACGCCTTTATTATTATAATATTTTTTTTTTTAGTTACATTAGGTATATCAAGATAATTTAATTTTTAATATTAAATATTATTTATGTTATCTAAGCATTACCCAAGATTATATATTATTTATATGAATACATATTTATGGCATTTATTTTAATAACATTATTAGAAGTACGGGACTCACTGTGTTTGGTTTTTATATTTTTCCGAATTTTCGGCAGAGTTTCATCTGCCATCGTCACGGTATGATTAAAAAAAAAAACTTGTTTATTTTATTATTGTATTTTTTACTAAATATTTGAAATAAGTAGACACCAAGGAATACTACATATTACATATAAAACACATTGTATCGCGTCATGTCTGTTTGTAATAATCATTGTATATGCGGATGTTTGCGATTATCAGTCAATTACCATAGCTGTTTGTTGATCTGAAACGCATAATCAAGATGTTATGTAAGAGAACTAGTGTCTTCTTGTTAATACGAAGGCTTCGCAGGAAAATCTAATTACACGTATGCGAGACACATAAAGTGTTCGTCGTGAATTACGATGGCGAATTAATGGAATGAGATATTCCTTTATGTACATAATTGATCACTTCTAGGTAAATCTAACTACTTACTTTGTATAGGATTTAAGATACTGTAGATAGTAAAAATGTATATATTTCTTATATTTTTTCTAAAATAACCTGTGAAACGCGCCTCCCACTCAGGCCTTAGGTTCTGTACTGATCGTATATATTTTTTCAATGCAAGTGTGCTCGTAAAGGCCCACTTTTTATGCATCAAAACCGAACAGAAAGTCGATTTATTTGCCCTAGGGCTTTATTATTATTTTTTTTTTAATTCTTTGCAATGGTTGGCTAACCTGTAACCTTTCCTGTGTACCATAAATTTTATACTTTTTTTTCCACTGTTTAACGGCTCTGGATACAGTCCTTTTGAGCCAATCATAATTTGAAGTTCACAAGATTATATTTGTTTTATTTCCTCACACTATGCCTTGAAAAACGCAGTATGATACACGGGCGTAAGAGCAATAAATTACTCGGTTACTTTTAAAACAATCGCTACAAATCGTCCTCGTGATTTATTCCTTTTCGCCCTTGTAGCATAAACTACTATTATAATATTTGATGTTCGGTTAATCGCTAGTTTTCTTGTTTTATTCACATGCTTCTAAGTGTGTAGACTGATTTGGAAAAAACCTGGCCAAGCGCGAGGGGCTCGCTTTTTAATTTTAGGTAATCCTCAAATTCTGTCAGACATAAAAACTGCAAAATTAATTTGGTTGAGTATTCGGGGACGTTACCCTAAAAATATATAATAAATCTGCTTTTTCAGTATTTGTCATTAAAAAAAAGCATATGGTACATAATATACAGAAATTTCAAATTCCTTACTGCTTTGGCCTTTGAGATAGACACAGTAATAACAAAAATGGTCTAAAAATGGCAACTTTCTATATTTTCATTTCATTTCTATATTTTTCAAGATAAAAAAAAATATATATACTCTACTTAATGAGCAATGACAATGACACCCCACATGCTAGGGAAGAAAAAAAGTTTTTTCTTCGGCTCCATTTTCATGTATAAAATTTCATGTTAAATTCAAAATTCGGTTTTAGATCAACATTTTACACAACATATAAAAATTTCAGGTTTCTATCTCATTCCGTCTAAGAGCTAGAAAGCCCTGACATACGGACAGACAGACGGACAGCGGAGTGACACCGAATTTCCCTTTGAGTACGGTAAAAAGGGCTGTGGCATACAGAGGGATGGTCTGACCCACGAGTCATCAGACATTCGGAGAATCAAATAAATTTAAATATCAATTGAAAGAATTAAATTATTTCATGGTTTAAAATTTGTCTGTGTAAAGGAATTTATCTAAAAGATTGTTCTACTAAACTGGGCAGCATTTTCGCAATTAAACCATCTGTTTTAAGGCATTGTGCGTCATTTCTCATTCACTGAAGCATAACATTGCGTTACACATTGCATGCCTTTGTTACAGACGTTGTGTAAGGGAAATACCCTTATACCACTCTTATATGACCTTCCCTGTCAACCTCCATTTATAGAGAGAACAGTCTTATAAGAGAAACTAAGTGTTCTGCTACAGGGCTGGTATGACTGGTCGTAGATAGCCCATAACAGCTAGAATTTATTACCTTTGCCCACCTTAGGCTATGATGCTATCTCAGACATCCCATATGAGATATGAAGATGCTTGATAGCCTAAATGCTTTAATCAGATCTGTGTGCTGTGTGAGAAGTTATTTATAGCGTTAAAGTTGTTCATTTAGATAAATCATTCGTTGAAGACATGACATTTGTTAAGTTTATTAATTGGGTATGGGAAAAATCGCGGTAGACCCGATTATATATACAAGGTGACTTTTTGATCATCATCCAAATTCATACTGGTGGCTTGGTAAGTGATTAGTATCATGGATCAATAACAATTTTGGTGAAATTCGGAAAATGAAATTTTGACTCCCCATAGTGACTCATTCGGGACTGGAAGTGAATTTCTATGGGAAGCCGTAATTTCAATTTAGGAATTTCACAAAAACTGTTATTGATTCAAGATACTGATCACTTATCAAGCCTCCAGTATGAATTTGGATGATGATCAAAAAGTCACCTTGTATATATTATAATGTGTACGAAACGCGAGAGTTTAAAGTTATATATTGGATATGGGAAGTTTGTGCCAAAGCATGTTGATTGAAAAACCGTTACGAGACAATATTTTTTTTTTGCCATATTTCACTGCCCTGCGGCAACATAACTAAGATTAGAGATGTTTTTAGAATTTGATTAACAGATCTGTCACATATGTAATGTCTCTTCCTTCTCTTTGACACTAATCACCTCTTTACTTTGACATAAACATAAAAAATAATTTCAAACAAATAGATTTTTTCTACCAATTTATAGGATATCTTGGTTATTTTATTATGTCTCAAAGAAACAAGTTACGTCACTTAATTGTTTCGTAACTTAAAAAAACTTTGTTGATTGTAACTGATGCTGGGATCAGGATAGGGCCCGAAATATATTTCACTTAATTTCATCATCATAAATGTTATTTCATTAAATATTTCATGTACATAAATTTCTTTTTTATTTATTAGCATTAAAACAATAAAAAATAGTACATTGTTCACCGAGGGAAGAAAGGGGACGATTACCAACGAGGGTGTAGTTTGAGACCCGAGGCGAAGCCAAGGGCCTCAATACAAACGGGTTGGGAATCGCACTTTCTCCCGAATCATACATAGTGCTTTATACTACACCTGCGAGGAAATAGTATAATTTTACTTTTAATCAAGATACAATAAAAGAAACCGACTGACTCGCGTGCGATTGTCACTTTTTGATTTCCTTCTTATTTTAAATTATGTACAGGAAAAGCAAGTGGCCAGTATTATTTTTCGAGTTTTATGTACGAGTTCACAAAATAATACTGGCCACTTGGCCAAATGCTCATTCTTTACGTTATTAAAAAAAAAACAGCACGTTAACAATGGATTTGCATATACTTTTTCTGCTCGCTCAAGCACGTTAACAATGAACTTTCATTCACTTTTTCCGCCCGCATATTTGTATGACAGTAATGACGTATTTTCTGCATCGTTTTCAAAAAAGTAAGAAGGTACTTTCCGAGCAGGTGTAGTATAAAATATTATTCCATATATTTCGACCCTCAGTATGGGGCCGTCATCAGTCGAATGCAAAAAAAATATTAATATTGTTTTTTAGTCTGTGAATTACATTTCCTGTGAATTCACTTTTACTCTGGTAACTTTTACACACACTAACATAAATACTTTCACAGACACAAAACCGGTGACGCTGTCCCTTGCTCTATAGTTTTACTCGCTCTACGTCTAAACTATTCTAAATTTGATTGCATGGCTACCAAAATTATGACAGAGGAACTATACCCACTATGCATTTTATTTACAGTCCACTGCGTTTTGTTAATACGAAATCGATTGACTTTTTGTGCGTCAGGTCATTGCCAGGTCCATTCGTTGCGTTAAACTAGTGTAACTTGTAACAAGAGCCTATCGAATTCAACGTTTCTAGGAAATTGAAAATCGTGCCTCGGACTCATCTTACGTTGTATTAATTTTACGAAGTAAGGTAAAGCTTATCAATAAGGAGTTAGTTGCTTCGTATCGTGAGGATACATTATAGTCAATTTAAGCGAAATAGTATTTTGTTGATAAGTATTGTCTAGTATTATAATATCTGTGGTATTATCCAAGAAATAATTATCCAAAAAATCATCATCATCATAAATTATTTATTGCAAAAATAAGAAGTACAAAATGGCGGACTTAATGCATAAAGCATTCTCCACCAGTCAACCCAAAGATGGTACAAGAAATATAAAAAGTAGTTGGTAGGCGTGCAGAAGAAATTAAAACTACAACAACAAAGTATTTAAAGTTACTCTAAATCTAAACGAATGACTAGGTAACTTAACCTTACTTAAAAAAACTATAATGCTTGAATACTTATGATGTACTCACATATACAATTATTATTATTTATTAAGAAAATTGCATCCTTTCTAGTCTCGAGTGAAAAAATTTTTAACGGAACTTTTCTCGAGAGTTGGAATATAGGTACAATGTACGACACACCCAAAGCTATGCCTTTTTCTGGTGTAATAAGAACTGTTTTTTATTTATTTATACTCGTAAGTTTACAGATTTCCACAACCGATGTGTTTATGTGAGAACTGAGATGTGTAAAACCATTAGAAAATCAAGTATAAATCCATTTGTTTACCCATGTATACATTGTTTTGAGATATTGCGAAAAACCATAAGTAGAGTTCCCATGAAAGCTTTTGAAATTTTACCTTGGTTTTGAGCGTCCGTTACGTATAGTAAAAGGCTTCTCTTGTCTTGTAGTTGAATTTTATATACAAGCTACGTTCAATTAGAACTCTTGTAACTTTTTACTTGCGATTTAGAATCATAGCTTTTAAGAGGCTATACGAATTTTATTTTTGTCACTATCACTCCAAGCGAAAAATCGCGCAGTGCGAGAGGGGCGGATTCAGGGCAAAAGGGAAAAAAGTTGGTTTTATATTTTTATTAAAAAAATTAAAATAGCTAGCAAAATTTCAAATATCAAATCTCTAGATATTGTTGAAATACACCTAATAAAATAGTTTGAGTTCTGTATATGGTTCCTATTCGTCAAACGAGGAGAAAAAGTGTGTTTGAAGACCTCATTTCAACAATTATTTCTATCGAGGAAAATTTATCCAAACATGTTTTCCAATTTCAAAACCCTAGATTATATAGTCAAAACGCATATACCAGAAATGTATTAAAATTTTCCGTGTATTTCATGAAATACACAGAAAAGAAACACCCGTATTTTTTTCGCATATCGCCTTAACGTTTTATTCCTATCCTATACATACTAAGCTACTGCGGTAATAAATATTTATGGACTGGATTAATATGTTCCTAAATAATAATTAAAAAAAAACCTTCTGAAAATGTGACGTTTTGGAGCTTAAAATACAATATTTCTGAATACTTTGTTGTATTTTTAAACACTATCACCGGACATTTTAGGACGGATAGGAAGTATACTAGGTTGGGCAATTGATGAATCCCCGTAAATTGCTAACGACCTCGGATGTCATTTGTTTTCGACCGCTTAGTACCGTTAGCATCGCTGTCAAGTATAATTTTGTTTTTAGACCTACCTATAAATTCATGGTTTTGACTCATAATGTCTATGATTCCAAGTTAGTATCATCTGTCTTTCAGTAAATGTTTTTAATACTTTGTTTTCTGACCGTTCTTTAGATAAAGTCCCAGCGTATTAGTAACTTACGATGGTAGTACTTTATTTTTTTTCAATTTTATGCAATAGATGCATTCATTATTATCCAGTACACATGAGACGATAATTTTATGGCATCAAAATCTGACCCACTTCCTGTCGGGATTAAAAATTCAACGTATAAATTTACTGTATATTTCTCTTTTTTTGATCAATGTAGGTATACCAGGTTGTACAAATGGATCAAGAAAGAGAAAACGCATTGTGGTTTGCCAAATGAGATGAAATATTCTAAAAGCAAAAGACACAGAAACCTTTGTTATTGGACAATGAAATCAACATCTATTAGTTAAGAACATTAAAAAAACTGGCTACAAAAAATGGACACGAATATGATTTGAACCAATAATAAGTAAAATTTTTACCGACCTACATATTGCACTAATTATAATAACTCTTATATATTACACGAAGAGTCCAATATGGCTTGTGTGAGGTCTATTATAGATATATTATAATAATAGGCTAATGATGGCGTGCGCTATGCGTATACGCATCCATCATAGTCAAGTTCACCACAAAGTTCAATCATGATTTATGGCTACTTTTGCAGCTAATTTGTTGAAGTTTTGTTAATACTGTTGTTACTTATTCAATTAGACTGTTGTTTTTTGTGTTATTTGTTACTTTTTGTTGCGTGTGTCCAAAACCTCGGGAATGTAATTTTGCTTAAGAGGAGGCCTTCCTTCGGCGCACAGTGGCCTCATAACCCGGAGACTGACTTTGATGAAGTTGAAAATTGCGTGCACCAAAATGCGCGTTAGTAAAATTATTTCATAAAATTGTTTGACATTATAATAACTTAATAAGATTTATTTTTTCCACGTAGATCTTATTAAAATACGAGAGTGTTTTCTTGCTGTCGGTATTTAGGTATTTAAGACATAAAACTCAAGCTGCTTAGGAGAAAAATTTATAAATCATTTGATAACGCATAATTTTCAAAAATTTTATATATCAAGTGAAAATTATCCAATTATCTAGGCTTTGTAACGCAAAGACTTACAGCATGGGCAAAGATCTGGAAAAACATATATTTAAATTTAACATTGGACAGGTTTTTGCCTGTGAGCTGTCCTCTTACTCTGACCGATGGATGGCGATATATCCATCCTTAATAACCGGTCCTTATATGGAACAGACTGGTGATGGGCAGCGGCGTCACTGGTGCGAGGGTTCCGGCACCGCGCTCACCAACCCGCCTGCCCAGCGTGTGTGAGTATGGGTAATTCTTCCAGAATGACCGCCGGGAATGGCAAAGTCCTGGAAAGGCTTATGTCCAGCAGTGGACGAACTAGGCTGATGGATGGGTGGATGGATGATTGGACAGGTATGTGGTTATCTTCACATAACATTAAGCAAAAACTCTTGAAATTTAAGAAGCCTCGTCCTTAGTATGTAGATGTAATTACTGTGTCTACTTTTAAATGTAAAGTCATATTATTGTAAAATGCCGGATATATTAATGTATAGGTACATAGTAGAATCTTCTAGTCATTTTCAATTGCTTTTTTCTGAACATAATGAGGCGGATTCTTGAAGCATTTTTTTTAAATAATTGCGTATTTGATGATGTTTATTATATCTATACTTGACATGATGTTTTGTTTTTTGTGGTCTGTTAGGAACATGTCAGGAATTTGGATTTAATGATCACATTGCAACGAAAAAGGCGTCTTAGGTCAAGGCAACAATTTATGTTGCTTTTCATAGTAGGTACATACGTTTTATGATAATCTGACCCGAGAAACATAGAAAATTGTAAAAATAATAAAAAGTGGGATGTTAAGATTTTTTGACGTGGATAATTAGGGTTCCGTACCCAAAAGGTAACCAACGGGACCCTATTACTAAGACTCCGCTGTCCGTCTGTCAGACCGTGATAGTTAGACAGTTGAAATTTTCACAGATTTCTGTTGCCGCTATAACAACAAATACTAAAAAACAGAATAAAATAAATATTTAAGGGGGCTCCCATACAACAGACTTGTTTTTTTTGACATTTTTATAGATAATGGTACGGAACCCTTCGTGCGCGAGTCCGACTCGCACTTGGCCGTTTTCTTTGAATGTTCCGTACCTAATGACCCCGTAACAAAGCCTCCGCTGTCTGTCTGTCTGTCTGTTTGTCCGTTCTTTTATCACATGGGTCTACAGCTTCAACCGTAATAGGCAGAGACTTAAAATGTTCATAGAATACGGTTACTATTGTAAAAAAATCAGGTTCCACACTCATATACCGAATTCGTTGCTATGGCATCGATGTTGTTGTTATTTACCATAACGTTTTTGAGGCTCCTTACTTATACTTAAACATGTAAGTTTTATAAAGAAAAAACGTTTATCACTTTCATTATAAAACAGGTACCTGATGTTATCAATAAAAATGAAAAGAAAAACCAAGAAATACATAAAATGTCTTTCTAAATACCTTTAACTGAAGTCGCTCCACTGTTTGGGGCTGTAGAAATACGACCGGACATACGGACATATGTATATATATATTACTTTCCTTTTTTTAAAATTTCGGTTAGAGCACTGAAGATATTCAAATATTCATAAGATACTCAGATATTCAAATCATCAAAAACTCTATTTCTTTTTTTTCACGATTTCAGCACATATTTTTCTCAGCTGTATAGGTCCCTCAAACGTAAAAAGTCACTTGTTAATAACTAATTCTAGGGCTGAAATAACGCTCAACACTGCTTTCGCGAATAGTCCGTGACTCCTTGACACATTGAATCCAATATAAACTGCATCCTGTATACTTAACATATTTGAAATTTGTAACGTACATTGTACGAATACTTCCAGTGGAAACGACCAATTTTTAGACGATTTTAACCCTTCAGCCATAGCTATAAAAACCACCTTTTGTAGACTGACGAGTGGACCACCGTCCTTTTAAATGACGTAAAAGAACATCTGCTATTGCAGCGTTTCTTAACCTGTGGTCCGCGGACCCCTGGGGGTCTCCGAACATATGTATGCAGCCTAATCTATGGACCATTTAACAATCATAAATTTGTTATAAACAATCATAATTTAGTTGCAAAAAAGTAACACCAACCTCTTTAACGTATTTTATATAATAATTTTTTTTTTTTTGTAATTTGTAGAACTAGAATGAATGGTCCGAAATTCATTGCTGCTTTTTTATTAAGGGGGTCCTTAAAATTGTGCTTGATTTCTTAAGGGGTCCGTGGACAAAAATGGTTAAGAAACGCTGTGCTATCGCATACAGAAGACTAAGTGAGCTGCAATGTGCATTTTTTCACACGATTGTTGAGTAAGTCTACCTTTGTTAACATCAGCTAGCAATTATATTATGTATTTATTCACAACATACTTTGTGCATGTACAGTGGAGACCGCATCAAGTAAGACACATTGGACTTTGTACCTATCTTACATTCTTCTCTGTAGGGGCTAATATCGTACTGCAAGTGTATAGCTTGATGTGGTCTCCACTGTACAATAATTATTAAGAACATACTTAGTATGAACGATAGCTCAGTCGTTACGAGTCAGTCTTTTAGTCTTGAGATTCGGGTTCGAAATCAATGAGATACGTATACGTGCACTACAAACTATAAAACCGGCCAAGTGCGAGTCGGACTCGCGCACGAAGGGTTCCGTACCATTATCTATAAAACGGCAAAAAAATCGCGTTTGTTGTATGGGAGCCCCCCTTAAATATTTATTTTATTCTGTCTTTTAGTATTTGTTGTTATAGCAGCAACAAAAATACATCATCTGTGAATTTCAACTGTCTAACTATCACGGTTCAAGCATGAGATACAGCCTGGTGACAGACGGACAGACGGACAGACAGACGAACAGCGGAGTCTTAGTCATAGGGTCCCGTTGGTTACCCTTTGGGTACGGAACCCTAAAAAATCAATTAGAAACAATTTTTAAGTACACAAATATTTTAAATAAATTCCTCGGATCAGGATCCGAACTTGCGACCTCTTAATTGACAAGTGCCCTTCCGACTGGGCAACCGAGGTACTCATCCTAGACCATTGAATTTTTTCACTGTACCTGTCCAATTTTTGTAACTTCTTGATACACTAGCTAGTAATGCACATATAGGACTCTCACGAGGGCGTTATATGAGGTTCACGCCTTGTTTCAAGAAACAGATGGCACTGTCGTCGGATATAATTATGGATATAATGTGCGTAAATACTTTCCACTTGTTGAACGGTAAAACGCGCAGTATCAAGGATCTGGGGATCTAAAAAGGCCAACTTGGGTGAATCATAAAATCATTTGAAAGTAGGATAGAGTCAGAGTTTTTTCACGCGTGCAAAAGAGACGGCATTAGAACTGAATCATAATGTGATTCATGCTAAACGGCTTTTTTAGAGGGCCAGATGTTTTATTCACGTTCACGTGTGCAAAAAAGGTAGAAAAATGACCGCCTTAGAAGCATTGGAGATCAATAAGCTTTTACACAAAAACCAGGAAAACATTTTAAATCAGCAGTTAGAAGTCAATAGATCGCCGCTACTTCTTTATTTTAATTAATTAATCCATTTAACAATTTAAATTATTATATTTTTATCTCATTTAATTTGACATTTATGCTTATTAGGACTCATTTGACATTTAAACCGACATTAAATAAACATTATATATTATTGTACTTAAAATGTAAATTCCCCATTTTTCGGGTAATTTTATCGCATGACATCACTGATACATTTTCGACCTACTTACTTAATTCTATTTTCTGTCAACATTATCATTGTTTACGTTGCTCAGAGCTAGTGCCTGGAGTCATGTAAAATATTTTAATTAAGATCTTCCCTTGAAAATGGAGTAAAATCCGAAACCGGTTGGGAGTTAACATAAATAAAGTGAAACTACAAGTACAAATGTTTTAATTCAAGATGTGTTTCAAGTTTCACCAAGTGCCGACAATCGCAAGTATACATTTTATTTGTATTAAAGTTAGTTAATAGACTTATTGAATCTCCATTGCTCCTTGCACAAATTCGAGTTTATTCTACCTCTCTCAGACGCAGATCAAAAAGAGTATTCAGTGCACCATTTTGCCGTCACAACTACAGAAAACATAGTTTTATACATAGAACTTTATCTAAACACAACGATAAATACACCTGGGCAGACATTTTTAATCTTACAAAATTTAATTTTTTCTCTTCCATCAATAAAAGCGAGCAAACTGAATGTATGATTTTATTTAACAACTTTTGGGTATTGTTATTCATTCTTCGCTGTATAAATTAATTTTTTTGACATGTTAATTTTAAGCTGCTACCTTTTTTTGCTTATATACTACTGTCTGTGGGAACTTAACTGGTCTCTACGTTTCTGTATTTAAATTCCCATTATAAGTTTTGTACTGGGTGTTTCTTGAAAAAAAAAAAATATATATAAAACACTGTGAAGTAAACCTGCTCTGAACCTCGTAGACACCTCTGACACCCCCATGGGATATAGTTATATGGTTAGGATACCAAGGCCTAAAATAAAAAAGCTGGTTACAATGGTTAAACATTTTTAGGGTTCCGTATCCAAAGGGACCAAAGTATTAATTAAAAGCCCGACGTTTATCCAAAAAAAAAAATTGATGGATTTTTTAAATATTAACCTCCAAAAACGGAGCCACAATTGGGATTACGATCTGTTGTGTTAGTGATAGAAACAATTACGAGGGTTTTTTAAGCTATTTATACTTATATTTTTGTTTCTCTTAACAACGTTTTTAAAAAGTTTGTTTTTCCAGTTTCACTATGAAATTTGTCATAATGTCATCCATACAATACGAGTATGATGGCGTTTTCTATAAAAAAATTATTCTAAGGATCAGCATTTAACACACTAAAAACTAGAGAATGCCTTTTTGCCGATACGATACCGATATCGATACTCTTATAAAAATATCGGCGATTCCGATACTAATACCGATACGCTTAAAGAGTTTAAATAAAAACACAAGTTTGGGTTATTATATTGTTTAAATTCATTTACGAATTTTTAAAATTAATATGCAGCCAGTGTCTTGGGTACCCTGCCCAGTGATAGCGATGAATTTAACAAAATCTTCTATTTAGTGTAAATATATTTTTATCTAGTTTAGTTTGTAATATATTTATTTTTAGCAGTTTAGTTTGTTTAAGTTTTTAATATTTCATAGGATTATTTAGTTTTAAATTAAAGTTACGTTTTTAATTTAGTTTACTTTGATGTGATAAAACATTGATGAAGCTGCTAGAAAAAAAAAAAAAAAAATTTTATATACGAAATTACACTTACAATCACATAATTAGTTATTAGGGGATCATCCTTGCGCTCTTCAACGAAATAGAAGAAAAAACACGTGCTTAAAGCGTGAAATTTTAAAAATATCGTATCGGAAATAAAAATATCGCTGATGCCTATATATCGGCAAACCCAAAGTATCGCCGATATATCGGTATCGGTATCGGTATTGGATACATCCCTTAAGGTGATACGTAAAAGTTTTAGCGTCTCTGTTACTCTATATGCGAAAAAACCCTCAGCGCGAGTGGGACGGATTCGCGGAAAAGTAGCAAAAAGTCGGTTTTTTATTAAGAGGGCGCCGAGCAAAATAATCTAAAACGACAGTCACTGCTAAATTGATTTATTACATAATATTTCAATGATAGATAAATAAAATATATATTTATTATCACAGAGAATGTATCTACACTTCCGCCGCAGCAAATATTTAAAATAACTTATGGTGTAAGAAACAAATCTATCTAAAGTAGGCCCAAAATCAAAAAAAGGTATTGGGGTTTTAGTAATTTCAATAACTTAACTGTCGAATTTTGTCTCAACCACAATTCAAGACAATCACAAATGTTATAAAATACAACTGGGCCATTTCACATTTTTAAAATTTTGTCTGGTAAATTAAATATGATTTTTTCTGTTAAATTCAATAAAAGCGACCACTTTAAAAAGACCACGAGAGAACAAGCAAGAATCGTTCTACGCTCGGCGCAGCCTTAATATAAAATGTACTAAGCTATTTTGTCAAAAAAAATTTCAAGGTGACTTTACAAATACATAATATACACATTTTGAATGCAATTTCATAATGAAATTAGTCAGGATTTCAGAATTACAGGAAAAAATAAAACAATTTAGAGGTCTTTTCGGAATTAAATTCTATCAAGAAAATTTCATCCAATCGCGTTTTCCTTCAGTGAGAATCTTAATCAAATACTCAATAAACATTTATACAAAAATAAAACACGCAGATGACGTTATAGTAGAGTAAATGGACTCGAAAAAAAAACCCTTTTTTTTTGGTATCGCCTTAAAAACCCGTCTACCTACATTTTGAAACGCATAAAAAATAAAGAATACATTAATTTATATATCGTCACATGAATTCCCGGGTGTGAACTGTGAAATGCAAGTCACAGACCACACTCGGTACACCCGCGTTTTACCGACGATTATTATGTCCCAACGTAATGTGTGGTGAGCCTTTTCTTCGTACTTCGAGCACAAATACACGCTTTTTAGGCATGCAGGTTTCCTAACGATGTTTTTCTTTACCTAGTAAAACAAATACTATGCACATAAATTCCGAAAAACTCATTATGCCCAACCGGGGATCGAAACTGGATCTCAAGATTGAAAGGCGAGCGTTCTTCCCCTGAGCTACCGCTGCACGCATTCAATACACTAAAAACTCTTCTCCCTGTATTTTGAAACAAATTAATTCACTGAAACGTGCAAAACATCATAAACGCAAATCTTAACACCGTCACGGACACATAATACTAGTAGTCACGGACAATAAATTTCACATAAAACGGGCCATATTTTATTGTGGACTCGCCATTTGGTTGGTTGCTAATTTGTATGTGTTTGTAAATTGTAAACCTCAAGGAGTGTCAGTAGCCTTGACCGGGACTCGAACTCGGGGCTTTGCGGATCAACCATTGTTGCAGGATGAATGGGGGGACGTATGGATTAAACACTAAAATACCTACTCACTTATTTAACTGTGTACTAATTAACATTGCAAATTTAAAGTAAACAAGATATTCCACGGATTATACTGAGCAACCTCTTTAGAATTTAGAATTGCCAAATTACCATCGCCAAATTAGCAGCTCGATATTTGTCACTACAAATATCAACGGAAACGACATTGAAATAACGTTCATATCAGCGCGCAATGCATAGTGGCTGTTACGACGCTCGCTGCGTCCTTGATAGAGCGAAATAGGGGAAAATTATACTTTTCACTTGGACGTGATTACTCGATTGAATAATCTTATGTTATGTTTATAGCTATAAAGTTTATCTATTTATTATAAAGCATAGATGAATTCAATTGGCCAAGCAACTCAGGAGCAGTAGGGAATTTGAGGTCAAAAAACACCATTCAGTAAAAAAAAAACATGTAGAAGTTTTGGTGGTATGAAAAAGAAAACTGTTGCATATGTTGTCTAAGAGTTGATAATTCATAATACATTTTTTTATTATTTTTGGTTCGGCCATAAACGAGGAGTAGGCTTTAGAAAGTACCTATTTGGCAATAGTAAGGCCCTTAAGAGACAAGTAGTCGCCAATGACCTTGAGTCGACCTGTGTCGGTATAAATATTGACAGAAACTATATAAAATAATGTTTATATCTGCGTGCACTGCATTAGGACGTCGCTGGGTCTCTGGATAGCGCAAAATAGGCAAAAATAATACTTTTCACAAGGACGCGATGGACGGAAAAAAATCCTAATATTTTAGTGCAAAAATCATACAAATACCATTAGTGGTTTCAAAGAAATAACCAATTTGGCTTAGTATTAGCCTAAAAACAGCTCGCCTTTGAACAATATTTTCATGCTGTTTCTTATACGCGAGAAGAATTTCCTTAAATGAGCTTATTTTTGATAGTTTAACTAACAATATATATATTTTCATAATTTTTAAATATACTCGTTTAGAGAAATAACTTTACCAATAGAGTC
This sequence comes from Ypsolopha sequella, assembly GCA_934047225.1. Lineage (NCBI taxonomy): Eukaryota > Metazoa > Arthropoda > Insecta > Lepidoptera > Ypsolophidae > Ypsolopha > Ypsolopha sequella. Next base: position 24,655,029 of record OW203997.1, read on the forward strand.
ATTATCGAATGACGCTGGGAAGAAGCGCCTTAATGCACTCAAATAATATGTAAAGTTTCCCAAGAAATGTAGTTTGCTCTAACAACGCTACAGTCTAATTTTACACTTACAGATATCAAGTTTGGTTACCACAGCACAAACCTTTATTTTATTTACAATTTCCGCCGGCGATAAGAAAAAGTTTTAGCGTCCCTGTTACTCCATATGCGAAAAAACCCTCAGTGCGAGAGGGACGGTTTCGTGGAAAATTAGCAAAAAGTCGGTTTTGTTATTTGTATAAAATGTACTAAAAATGCTATCAAAATTTCGTTTAACCAGGTGTAAGATACAATTAAAACCAATGTAATAAAATATCATTGTAGTCCATAAGTCATTCTAAATTGTCAAACCAGGAGAATTAGTGTCGATAAAGACCTCATTGCAATAAATATTTCTACCGAACCGAATTTCTCCAATCGCGTTTCTGTTTAACAGATCCCTAGCAAAAGATTCCAAAAATAATATTCTATTTTATCAAAATAATACCTTCTTTACTGAAGTAGATATGCAAGTTCTAAAAGTGTCGATTTTGTTTCCGTAGCGCTTTAAATTTTAAGAGTATGACATAGCCAAAACAAAAACCAGTTCCGGGCGTGGCTTATTCTATTTTACGATAGCGCGCGGGGGGAAATTCGTCCCGGTCTCTAAGCTCGCGTCACCATAGCAAAAATACGAATAGAGTGGACGAGGCAGGGTCAAAAGTAATACGTATTTTATTTTATCTAATTTATTAGTGTATTTCGATCATCGTCACACGGCATTGATCCTACTTGCTATCACGTCGGGACGTAAATTTATGATGGTCGGCTAAAAGTGGTTTTTTGAGTGTTTGATTTATCAGTTGACCCTCGGAACATTTCAGACACTCCTTTAGAGATACATAATAATATCGTGACGGTTAATTGTCACCATTACCCATTCTTTAAATATTTTTCGCCCGTTGAGCTGGTTTTACACTTGCGGGAAAATAAATTGGACCAAAAATTTCTTTACAAAAAATTTTTACTAAAGTTGTTATTACAAAAAGTGGAAACTAACAAATATTCTCAGAAGGAATGCACCACGTCATCATCTATCTCACTGTAGCCTATATCAATTATGCCTCTCTCATTCAACTACGTTTAACTGCGTTACTATCTCATTCCAACTCATTTTAAATAGCGTCACTATTTATCTCACTCTAACGCGTGTTAAATGGCATTTCTAATGAACGTCAAATATTTTTACTGCCCGCCACTCTTTCATTCTAAATTCCAATTATTTAAAAAAATACGCAGCTCCTTTGGTAGTAAAATAGCAATAAATTTTTTTTCAAAAGTAATACACAGAAATTGCCAGATCATTTGAAAAACAATATTTGATGAGCCGTTATTTAAGACAATTTGCAAAACTAACATAGGACATTTTTTTTCAGGGTGTGGTATCGAACTAACCTAATTACAAAAAATTGCTCATAAATTGGGTTTTTATTTTTCTTCCTGATGTAACAGCATTTCAAGGTTTATTTTTGACTTTATCAATAGCATGACTATTCAGAGTTGCGCAACAAAAATTGTATTCTTAGAATTTAGAACTGGTTAGCTTTGACTCTCAAAAATCTATTCGAATTTATAAAAGTACCATCAACTCGAAGACTATCTACTTTTTGCTGAGGTCATAATTTGATATTCTGGTCAGTCATGAGCTGGCCTACCAGCCTTCCAAGGGAAAGTGTTGACTTTTGGGACACCTGTTTACCCTTGGGATAAATCGCCAAGTGTTTAAAATATAGAAATTTATTTGTATCATAGTTTGAAATGTTCAGGTCCCTTTACGCAAAATGAAAAAACAAAACTCTTTTAGGATTAATTTGTTGTCCCTATGTTTGTCTGTTTGTCCGTTTGTCTAGGCAATTTTTCTGGGTAAAATCAATAAATGCTAATATTTACAGCCCTGTAAAATATACATACGAGTATTATAACGTTTGTATGGCCTTTTGTTTAACTTTTTCATACAAATTTTCTCCTTATGAAAATATAGAGATCAACACTTCACATAATATTTTGCATTTGAAAGAAAGCACAGAAAGGAACTGTAGAACAAATAATGTAAAAAATATAAAACCATATCTTTCTATTCTAAAGGGATTAATAATTTACTGTTTGTTCAATGTGGCGATAGCTTTGTTTATTTTTTTTTTCTTTGTTACAAAGATAACAAATATTTTCATACAAGGTTTTCCTTAAGGGCTATTTCTCCGAATTTGTGACAAAATATTAAGAAATAATTATAACGGTAAAGTACAACTTTTAGCTAAGACAATTTATTGTTAAAAGTTTGCTATATGCATAAACATATTTTAATGATATTATGGTATCTTCAAAATAATTGGGTTTTCCATAAGCGTGATATCAGATTATTTAAGAAATTTACGGCTGGTATCACGACGACGGATAAGCCAATTATTTTATTACTATTGTAATATAATTAAAAATATGTTTAATGCATACAGCAGACTTTTAACTATAAGTTTTCTTAACTAAAAGTTGTATTTTTACTTATTGAAATTGTATTTCTCATCAAGAAGTGCAAGATGACAAGATATTCAAAATAAGTTAATTGAATTTGTGAAATGGTTTCAGGTCAAAACAGTTTTCCATGAAACGGTAATTGTTTATACTTAGCAAAGTGTGTAAACTTAGTCATCTTAACATGAACGACGCCTGTATTTCTCTCTTTTTTATTTCCAGTATAGATAAAAATATACAAACTTGTTAAACTTTGCGTAAAAACGAGGCAATATTGACGATATCCTGACAGCTATTATGATGGTGTTTTATCAAATTTTGCTTTTTGGGCTGTATAGAGACGTAGTTAAATGTCACTAGAATATACTCATGAAAAAAGATATGAACAAAATAAGCTGTAGACTTCACATTCGGTTTATACCTATTGTATGAATTTTAAGAAAAATACAGGGGTAAAGGGACCTCTTAAGGAAAACCTTGTATTAAACTATTTGTTATCTAAGTAAAAAATAATTCAAGGAAAAAAATAAACAAAGCTATCGCCACATTGAACAGTAGATAATTAATCCCTTTAGAATAGAACAACATGGTTTTCATATTTTTTACATTATTTGTTCAACAATTCCTTTCTGTGTTGACTTTTAAATGCAAAATATTATCTCAAGTGTTCATCCCTACATTTTCATAGTGAGAAAATTTGTATGAAAAACGTAAAAAAAAACGTAAAAACCTAAAACGTAATATAAATAAAAACGTCAAAAGTATGTTTTTACAGCTCTATAGAGGGCCGTTAATATTGGTATTTATTAATTTTACCCAGAAAAAATTGTCTAGACAAACGGACAGACAGACAAACATAGGGATAACAAATTAATCCTAAAAGAGTTTCATTGTTTTCATTTTGCGTAACAGAACCTGAACATGTACCGACAGGATTATCTACGATCTAATAATTTTGCCATGCACTGTAAATATTTCAAAATAAATTTCTATATTTTAAATGCTTTATCCCAAGTAAGTGTACCTATATAATTTGCAAAAAACTTCACTTATTGGACCTGAAATGGTGAGCCAATACTAGAGGGTAATTTCACGAAAAGGTCATTGACCTTTGTTACAGATCTCAGTAAGTATAAGTAAATTAATTTGGGTTTCAATAACGATCACAAAATTATTCTTTTAGAGTAACATATATTATTTTCCCGCATAAAAGTATGAATTCAATCCAAATTCATTCAGTTTTGTTGTTATGACTATGGCACGATGTAGCTAAATCACTCATACGCATATTTTGTTGAGTTTTTAACGGCAGGAATATGATGCTCCTCGAAATATTACTTTATAAAATTAATTTCAACGTGTTTTGAAGTAGTTTTGGGAGATATTTATAGCTTGCAAAAAAGGGCACAGGTTCCACGTCTTACGGGCGCCAACGCTAGGCGTAGACTGACAATATCTTGCTGCCGCTGACTGCATCAGTGGATTTACGTATTTTTGGAAAAAGGGGGTGCTTTTTTTGACCCGAATAACGTGGTATTTGGAAAATGAATAGATATCATTCACACTAATTTTATTAAAAAAAAACCAACAAAATCGCGAAAGCAATACCTGAAACAAAATCGATAAGAAGTGTGGAATAGATGGTTACAAAAAAATTCATTGACAGTACAAATATGAATCGATTAACGTGGTTTGTGGAAAATGAATACCTTAAAGTTCAACCAAAAACATGTATTTTTTTTATGGCTATACGTAACCTAATTATTGCAACAAAATCATCCGAAAGCTGACATTTTATTTCTGTTTGTATTTTCGTTCCCCTTAAAGTAGGCTAGTGCTTTCGAGTAACTAAACTCGCCACCGTTTAATTTTCAATTCCCGTGCTCGTAAAGACTTATTTTATATGCATCAAAACTGTTCGAAAAATCAATTTTACCGAGCTCGTCTTTTATTTTTATTATTTTTTAATATATTTACTGGAAGTTGACTAAACTGCAACCTTTCCTTGAGTGTGGTTAACGTATCGGCACCGTTGTCCGACTAGGCTCCTGTATGCGACCGCCCAGTATTTTTGAAATTTGTAACAATATCCCGCGTCAAATAAGTGAACAATTGCTCGTCTCTTATAGGCCAATTCTTAAATTACCGATGAATCATGATTGGTTCTAATTTCCGCTACGTTCAATTTTGTTATTAATTTTGTTGTCACTGTGCATCGGTTTAGTTCGAAGTCGAGCTTTGCGGAACGTAAAAAGTTTGTGGAGGTTGTTTTTAATTTTTTGTTTGATTCTGCATATTTTGGTAAAACTGACATATTTTTTCATGTAATATAGGGTTCCGTTCATATATAAATGCAAGATTTTTTAGGATTGATAAAATATTAATAGTCTTATCATCTTTTCTATTTCGGTCGGAATCAGGAGATCCGGTAAAACGATTGTTTCCAGATACCGTACAGTGGACGGTATCAGGTGTTTTATAGACTTTCAGACTTTTGTTAATTTTCATTATAAATTGTGGATAAAAACTATAATTTGAATATACACATATTTTTGTGACATATACATTTGCTTAATATCCTGATTCCGTCCTAAGTTTAGACTTTTAGATTGATTCATAATTTACTTAAAACATTCCGTTCTTTCTCAAATGTATTGGGATATTAAATGTACGTTAATGGTTTTAAAAAGTTATTTTATATTAAAAATTGACATCTGAGATATTATTATAAAATTTTTAATGACTATATATGTCTTTAAATTTCTATAAAGCTCACTCTTTTTTTTCATCACATTGGATAAATAATTAAAACACATAATTATTGTAATTGGACGGTAATGAGTGGTGATAAATTCAGTTTTGCTTGTTACCGACCACAATAAATATACCATAAACCGGAGTCTGGTCATCCGTTTGTGTATCAAGACAAAATTTTAAAGTACTTGCAAAAAATGTACGGTGCTCAAAAAGAGTGTGTTTGTATAGAAAAATACAAATAATGAGCAACAAGTAACACCTGTCATGAATTTATTTTAGTATGGCCTCAGGAACAAGTGTCACAAAAAAAAAATGAAACTGGTATTGAAATAAAACAACACATTACACAACAAGAACCAAACTGCTATGAAAATATGATGATATGAAAATAGCAGTTTATACAAACAATTGTGGAATCTTTTCAGTTTCAGTTTAAAGGAACATAGAAAAACCTCACCAAATGAAAGAAAAGAATGTCAAGTTAAATATGGAATTAATTATTCAGTACTTTTAAAGCTCGACCACAATTATAAAGTTGGCAGAATAGTTCCTAAAAATGAAACAATTTATTCCATGTATTCTGTAATATTATAGAAACAAGATAGATAAACCTAAACCTAAGAAAAAAATTGCCACATAAATTGAAAAAAAAAAATTTGTAAAGCAAGTTAAACTTATTGAAAATGAAGACGATGTTTTCAAACTTTTTATTAGCAAGGACTGTAATTATTTTAATTTGTAAATTTTATAAATAAAGTACAAGCTCTTAACCTTTTCTTTATCTTTGAATTCTTAGAAGTTACGAATTTCATTCATTAATTACTCAAAAAGAAAAAAAAACACCATTATATTTAATCACAGTTTAAAAATAAAGAAAAAATCGAAAAAATAAGTAAAATAACATAAAAACTTGATTGAATAGTTATAGACGAAAAGAGAAATATCATACGACATATATAGGCGTTTGAAGTTAGAAAACTGCTGGCATCTATTGACATAAAAATATAAAAAAGTATATTTTAAATCATGGTTTTTAAAATCCTGATGACGACCCCACTGAGGGGTCAAATATAGCACCTATAACTATTTAATGAAGTGTTTATATCTATGTAAAATAAAACATACAAATAATAAAAAAGCCGTTCAACGGTATTATACAAACAATATTTTATTAACATATTGAAATAAGATAAAATACACTTGGCCAAACATATGAAGTTTATATTGATAGCGACGAACATGAAAAAATGTAAAATATATACTATTAATAAAAGTTAATTAAAGCCTAAATTAAAAAAATTATTAATTGAAACAAACCATCTATACATTTTGATATCTCCAGTAACTTTTGACCCTATTTTTATGAGATAATGGCATTTTTGGCAATTTTTTGAATGGTGGTCGGAAACGGGTTACTTGCTGGACGGTATCAGGAAAACTTCAACTAAGCGGTCGGTAACTGGAGCTTTTAAGAAGGACAGGCAAACATATTAATAATATTTTTTTTTGTATACTCTGACAACATAAATATTGATAATTATACTTTATAATGAAAGTCTCAACAATAAGGTTTAAAGTAAGCTATATAAATAGTTTATAAATCAGTTTACGTTTATCTTTGGACGGTTTATTTGAAAAAAGGGCGAGAGTGGTCGGACTTGGGCGCATTTACGTTATAAAATTAAACAAATTCACTATGCTCAGCTATCGTTAGTAAATCAGTTACGTAACCAAACCGAATAAACTCTTACGGACTTCGTGATTGACCATTGAAGTGTCAAACTCCCATAAACGATTGTCCATACCATAGTGGTTCATAGTGGCCTGAAGTTAGCTGCACAATCACGTTTGACAGCCAATTTTTCCCAACGATTTTTGACGTTTGTTGAGGGTCGTGACAGAATCGTGGGTGTTTTTGGTAGAAAGTATTGGTTTATTCTGATCTCATAACCAATCCTCTTGAGTACCAAACATATATAATACATTTTTTTTCACAGTTCAACGGCTTTGGGTTGTCTGTCCTTTTGAGCAAGTGATAATTCTAAGTTCACAAGACTTTAAATTTGTACCTTCATGGTCTTTGAGACCCAGACTCAATAACCGGTTAAAAGTTTATAGAAGGTGTTAAGTGTTGAAGTAACAAAAGTCGGATGTCCGTCTGTCTGTCTGTCCGCAACAATTGGCATCAATTACAAGCGTACCATGGTCACATGGTCAGTTAGTTTGACCATATTGCAGTGACCATAATGATGATACCTACAATTATTTTTTTTTCTAGTTTTTTAGTTCTTTATTCTTCCGTATTGTGTAATAAAATAAGAAATAATACATATATACTATTATGATACCTATGAACACAATATATTCGGCTTTTGTTATTATTTTGTCCACCTAAACAGATAAGATGATAGCACTTTGAACTTTTTCAAAACGCTGGCTGTCTAGAACTCATGCACGGTAAATAGCATTGACGTAAATATTAATAATTGTAGTAAATAGACAGTCAGCTTAACTTAAGAACGGTTTCGTAGCCGAATTGTGAAAAACCCGCCTTTTTTTAATTAATAGAAATAGAACACTTAAATTCAAAATTCACTCAATAGTTATTCAACAAAACATTACTTATATATTGTATATGCTGCCATCGCAAAGTTTCCAGTAGTTTCTTTAAATTAAAACTTTAAAAAATTTTAAATTCTGATTTACAGAAACCAATAGAAACTTTGCGATGGCAGCATATACAATATATAAGTAATATAACTTATATATTGTATATTTATAAGTAATAACTTATATATTGTTCTATTTTTTGAATAACTATTGAGCGAATTTTGAATTTAAGTGTTTTGTTTCGATTACTTAGAAAAAGGCGGTTTTTTCACAATCCGGCTACGAAACCGCTCTTAACTAAGTAAAAGAATTGAGAGCTAAAGGCGGTTATAAATTCTACAAATCAGTGTTTTGTCTTCGTACTTTTATCAATGTTTCTCTGTTGATGTTTGGCCGAAAAATGCTCGAGTCAAGACTTCTTTGTCAACTACCCTTCGTGTCCCCGTGACCATCAGAATTCTTTCATTGATAAAGAGCAAATTTTTATTTTGTTATTAATCTTGTACAATTCTTTGCATGTTCTTCTTCTCTGTATACACGTGTTTGATTACTTCGTTTCGAAAGTCTTCTTTCACTATTTTAATATACAAAACTGTTAAGAATGGTATCAGCTCTGTTTTTTTTATTCCCGAGTAATTTTTAGAATACATCCAACATTTTGTATTAATTTTATTATGTAATATATAAAGTGACTTTTTGATCATCGTCCAAATTCATACTGGAGGCTCGATAAGTGATCAGTATCTTGGATCAATAACAATTTTTGTGAAATTCGTAAAATGAAATTTCGGCTTCCCATATAAATTCAGTTCCAGTCCCGAGTGAATCACTATGGGGAGTCGAAATTTCATTTTACGAATTTCACTAAAATTGTTATTGATCCAAGATACTGATCACTTAGCAAGCCACCAGTATGAATTTGGACGATGATCAAAAAGTCACCTTGTATAAAGTATTTGGATTATTATATATTTTTTTTTAGTATAAATCCCCCAATCCCCATATTTTAATTCCAATGCTAAGAGTGCTTTCTCTTAATTATACATTCTTGACACTACCCTAAATTATCCTCAACACCATAGGTTAACTGGAAGACAATGCTAATTAGCATTAAGTTCGCCTATGTACTGATTTATTTTAGTGTGCAATAAATATTTTTTATTATTATTATTATCAAAATATTAGCTAGTTTTGGTGCAGTACCCTGTAACATTATGATATTTATGTCAAGTGAAGTAGGCTCTATCTAAGGTTCTATTCATAGTTAAAACAATGACACTGCTTAAATTTATTGTCTTCGGCTTTCGACGCCCATACAATCTGTCAAGGCTTGTAACATTTAATAACGATCTAAGTAAGATATTGTTCTTCGTTCGCCCTGTGTGGACTTGCCCTATTACGTGGTTGCCATTTAGCTGTAACTAGGGTTGCCAGATGGGAAAATCAAAATATCTGGGCAAAATTTCAAAAAGTTGGGATTTCAAATTTCTAAATTCAAATTCAAGTAGTTTATTTTGTAAAGTAGGTATACGTAACACACTTTTTACGAGTCAAATTTAATCTAATAAAAATATATGTAATAAAATAATTAAAGTACATGGACTAAATTAAAGGTTTATTTAATTTATGTAGCAAAATATATACGATTAGAATGATAGGTAAAGTCTATAATTATACAAGGAGAATCCCGACGAATTCCGACCATCTGGCAACCCTAGCTGTAACCTATACAATTAAGTTTAGGGTAAATACATACACTCATGCTGTCCCCTACGAGGTTCAGAGCTCCCCTCCCTTAATGCGCGCATATGTTAATTAGGAAAGAATATAGCAAAAAAAAGAATAAAACAAGAAACTCAAATTGAGGTAAAATCGTATAATTGAAGAAGATCCCTGCTAGATTCCGGTCAAAGTGACTGTGTATACTACATATATAGGGATCTTCTTCAATTATACGATTTTATCTCAATTTGAGTTTCTTGTTTTATTCTTTTTTTTTTCTATATTCTTTCCTAATTAACATATGCGCGCATTAAGGGAGGGGAGCTCTGAACCTCGTAGGGCACTCGCTTATCGTGCTGGAGGTATTTTACTTCTCGACGACTCCAGGAGGAATATTACGGAGTCACGTTTACTTCGTCAAGACTCTAGAAGCAATATTTATGGAGAATCAACTTCTCGTCACCAGGACTTTAGAAGAAATATTTATTTATGGAGAGCCACCTTCACACCGATGGGACTCTCTAAGGAATCTTGCTCGTGTTTTGTCTGAAAGATCTCTTATACTAAAAACGAAATAAATCAGTCAATGCGACGTATGTCGATCCATAAAGGTTATCGATTGCCAACTAAACACGAACAAATAGTCCTTTAACCTACCTATAAAACCTAGCCTTACCTAAACCTAACATATTGCCTAGCTATATGTTACAATACATACTCGCATTTATTTGCCATCAGATTTCATATTGTTTAATGTCTCTCATGGTCACCCCGAATTATTGTCAGATTGGTTGCGCAAGATATTTAATTGTTTAATTAATTCCCGAGTCTGACCTCTAGCTGGTCACACCACAATGACTGAAAGATCTATTATTTACCGGATACAAACGATAGTGCCATTGTTATCGACTGAATAAAAGCATTCTTTTGCTTAGTAGTTATGAATGAAACCGACGTCACTTTTGCTTATAAAAATTTGGGCACGCAATTTCCATAGCTTAATTTTTAAAAGATTTTTTTTTTTTTTTTTTCAGAGAATATACGCCATTTTAGGACATACTTTTCATTATTTTGGTATATAAATTAACCATTATTATTATATGGTTTTCTAAAGAATTGTCCGATGACTTTGTCACTTGAGAATTTTAGACATTATACTGATTGTGATGTGTGATTGCTTATAAAAAAGTGGTCTGTCATCTAGCTGTCAAATAAGTCTGAACCAAATTATTATAAATTTATCTTCATAGCAAAGGACACTTTTCTAAACAGCCATTACTCAAGTGACAGGGCAAATGGAAGTTGCAGCCTTTTCGTAAAAATATTCATCATCATGAGGTTTTTTAGACTAAAACTTCGAAAATACAGCTTATTAAACCTAAATCTCGAAATGGTTTTCGAATTTCCTTAACATAATTTAATATATGCCAATTGTATTGAAAACCAATAATGTCAACCAACTGTGACATAATGAGAGACATTAAGACACGAATGCTTGTTTACAAAACGAAGGAAGTGAATTATCTACTAACCATTTCACGAAAAATAAAAAAAAGAACACTTATTCATAAAGTTTAGGTTCTTTTTTCTCGACGTTGTTTATGAATGTTTATCTATAGCGGTGCCGTGTCGGTGCCATGTTGGTGCCATGTTGGTGCCATGTTGGTGCCAAATAGGGTCAATCACAGCGCAAAATCGTGGTGTTATAATCTAATATTATACCTATAATGTCGGACAAATAATGTAGGGCCTTAAATAGAAAGCATCAAATAGGCTACATATATTATTTACTATACATTTTCAAATCCAATTTGTGCCCGAAGTACGGCGATAGGGCTCACCACAAAACTGGGATATAATAATTATCGGTGAAAAGTGGATGTACCAGTGTGGACTGTGACTTGCATTTCACAGTCTACTCGAGTCCTACTCTTACTTTACCGTTTTTTTTAGGGTTCCGTACCCAAAGGGTAACCAACGGGACCCTATTACTAAGACTCCGTTGTCCGTCTGTCTGTGCGTCTGTCTGTCCGTCTGTCCGTCTGTCACCAGGCTGTATCTCATGAACCGTGATAATTGGACAGTTGAAATTTTCACAGATGATGTATTTATATTGCCGCTATAACAACAAATACTAAAAAACAGAATAAAATAATTAATTTAATTGGGCTCCCATACAACAAAAATGTTTTTTTGCCGTTTTTATAGATAATGGTACGGAACCCTTCGTGTGCGAGTCCCACTCGCATTTGGCCAGTTTTTTTGATAACATTTTTGACCTAGACTAGACAAAAGTGCACTAACCATGGATATTCCCAAATTTAACAACAATGAAGTCACATTGACCAGAGTCAGAAGAGCAACAGTTTGAGTGAGCCAATATAAACTTTTATTAGGTATTGTCTTGGGGTTATAATGTGAGAACAGTTTTAATAGAATTAAGTACAGCTACTGCAGTTTACCAAGAACATCATGCTACATTAAATAAACCATATCAATAAACCTTGGGATTAAATATGGCAGCTGTTCTATCCACCTATCACTTACACACTCTCTACGTCTGTATTCGCATATGGCGTTAAGGCGATTAGTGGCGCCAAATAAGCAGCTCGATGTTTGTCAGTACGGACGGAAACGACACTGAAATAACGTTCATATCAGCGCACAATGCATAGTGGCTGTTACGACGCTCGCTGCGTTCTTGATAGGGCGAAATAATACTTTTCACATGGACGTGATTGTTCGATTGATTATTCCTATGTTATAGTTATAGCTATTAAGTTTATTTATCACTCAAAGCATAAATGAATTAAATTGACCAAGCCGTTTAGGAGCAGTAGGGAATTCAAGCCAAAAAACACCATTCGGTTGTTTTTTTTTTCATATAGAAGTTTTGGTGCTATCAAAAAGAAAAATGTTGTATAGAGTTGATAATTTATATACATTTTTTTTCAATATTTTTAGTTTGGCCATAAACGAGGAGTAGGCTTTAGAAAGTACCCATTTGGCGATACGAGGCCCCTTAATATAATAAACAATGGCAGTCAGTGTTAGTATTTACCAAGGGTGCGAAGTTGCCGACTGTTCCACATAGGAAGCAGTAGGACAAACCTTCACCAGAAAGCTCCCCTAACACCGGCACTACATACAACTGCTCAACAAGATCCACGATCACAAAGACCTATCTCTGCTCTCTGGGTGAGTTCAGAAGAACAGCCTTGTATCTTATTTGTTATGAATAAAATTGTTGCTTGTGTTATGTAATTGTCGTTTCGTCATCCATCATCCATCAGCCTAGTTCGTCCACTGCTGGACATAAGCCTTTTCAGGACTTTGCCACTCCCAGCGGTCATCCCGGAAGAATTGCTCATACTAACACACGCTGGGCAAGCGGGTTGGTGAGCGCAGTGCCGGAACTCTCGCACCAGTGACGCCGCTGCCCATCACCAGTCTGTTCCATATAAGGCCCGGCTATTAGGGATGTATATACCGCCATCCATCGGTCCCAGGCATGGTAAGCGTCCTGGTTTTTTGCCTGTGAGCTGTCCTCTTACTCTCCCCCGAATTACTTCGAAGGGATCTCCAAGTAAGATGGTGGTACCTCCACAGTCGAGCCCGGCATCAGCTCTATCACCTGATATGTCGTTTTGTGTTAAAATGTATATACTTACATATTTGTTGTATAGTAACTTATGTATGGTAGTGAATGTTGAGTATGGCAAGATAAAGATAAAAGTAGAGTCAATGCAGTGGAAATGCGTTCCTTACGTAGTATGTGTGGTTTAACACTGAATGACATAATGAAAAATATCGACATACGGGATCGTTGCGGCCTGAAAGAAGATGTTGTGACTAGAATAGAAAAAGGAATGCTTCGGTGGTTTGGACATGTAGAGAGGATGAATGAAAGTAGAGTGACGAAAGAAATTTATCGTGCGCAAGTGGAAGGTAAAGTTCGACCTGCCCATCTATTGGTTGCCAACTGGGCTGGGTGCCTATCATCAAAAACATAGATAAAATCTGAACTTTTAAAATTGTCTGTAGTGAGTATTGAACTATTTACGAACTGTGTTCTCACATATCCTTAAACAATCGGAATTCGATAGTATATCTATGTTTTGACAATGTACACCCATACTGAAGAAGGGTCATGTCAAAATTACCCGGAATAGAAGAGCTTGTATGACTAGATTTATGGATGTGGAAGAGGCAAAAGAGGTGTGTCTGGATCGTAGCAGATGGAAATCTGTAGTCTCTGTATGTATGTATGTGATATAATGTATATGTATAAAGTATATATACTTGTTATTGATATTTGGTGCACTATTGCATTGGCTGGTAAGATAGTGTTATGTAGTAAATAAATAAATAATAATAAAAAAGGTAATGTCAATCGTTTGCATCCAAAGCATATAACCATATAATGGAGCGTTAAATTCCTATAACAAGGCCACGTTAAACAATTAGATCTTTAAATTCCTATAACAAGGCCACGTTAAACAATTAGATCTTTAAATATCTATAACAAGGCCACGTTAAACAATTAGATCTTTAAATTCCTATAACAAGGCCACGTTAAACAATTAGATCTTTAAATTCCTATAACAAGGCCACGTTAAACAATTAGATCTTTAAATTCGTTAACCTTTATTAATAACGGAGATATAATCTTACGCGAGAAGTTTCATGAGTAAAAGAGAAAAGATGAGTCATTATATTGTTGCGTGCGCATTTCAATAAAGGTAAGCACTCCAGTTTAGTAATAAACTTCTTGTTCGCATCCCATGGAAGTGCTATGTCATATCTTTGTGAAATGCACAAACTATAATCAAATTATTTAATTTGTTTACGCAGTTTGCTGTGAAGTTACAATAAAGTTGTTAGCACGCTTGTGTAACATTAAAACATTAAATACGACGTTAGGAGTCTAGACTTAGGCTCAAAGAGAAACACCCAGGGGCGGGTTCATAAACTAGGGGTCGCGACACGGGTTCTCATGCCATTTCTGTTGCACTTGTTGAAATTTGTATACGCTATCCTGCTGTCAGTGTTGGAACCTGACGAAATTTTTAATGTATGATATGAACGGCTATCAGTTGTTCGATGCTTAGAGTAGACATAATTATCTAGATAAAATGTCGTGTCGCGTTAGTCTCCGAACAGCAGAGATTTTCAGAAGATAAATTACGTTTTGAGACTTGCGTTTTGTTTTTAAATCGTTTTAAGAGTAGTTTCGCAGCCGGATTTTTAAAAAATCCGCCTTTTTCTAATTAACCGAAACAGAATACTTAAATTCAAAATTCATTCAGAAGTTATTCAACAATACCTTATTAGTAATAAGCAATACTTAGGTAATAAGTTATTACCTAAGTATTGTGTATGCTACCATCGCAAAGTTTCCATTGGTTTCTGTAAATAAACTTCAGAAACTTTGAATTTAAAAATTTTGAATTTCTAATTTATAGAAACCAATGGAAACTTTATACACTTGCATATATATATTTTTTTTCTTATCTGTTCTCCGAATATTTTACTATTAAAATGCGAAAGTGTGTCTGTTAGTTTGTTAGTTTATCTTTCTCTCACGCAGCAATGGAGCAACGGATCGACGTGATTTTTTGCACAGAGATAGTTTTTGGGCTGGAGAGTGACATATGCTTCTTTTTATCCCGAAAAAAAAAATGCAAACTAAATCAGCGTAGGCGAAGTGGCGGGCAGAAGCTATTAAAAAGTTAAAAACATAATTTGCTTGATTGCCATTAGAGGATTATTGTGAACAAAACTATATTACGCACAGATTTTAACTTACAAAAGATAGTTTTTGCAAGGCGTTCCCTAAACGTGGAAATATAATAATAATAATAAATATATTGGGTGCTTACCTATGAAATTGCCGATGTTTTCTTACAGATTCACGCTATTTCTATTATTTGTTTTTTGTTTGAAAGTTAATTTCAAGGTTTTACATCTACGTATTAAATTTTGTTTTTATTGTCAGTTTGATAGCTTAACTTAAATCTTCAAAAACAGTTCGTCCTAAATGCCATCTATATTCATGATAAGATTCGTAATATTTTTTACAGCTGATACTTTTCAAAAATTTTATTAATATTGCTGTTAGCTTAATGTTGTCTCATATATAAACAAAAAGATTTATAAAATTTGGACTAGCCACTCCTAAAAAAAAAATGCAAAAATTTTAGTACTGAAAATTGAGTTTTCTACAAATTCTCCATACAAAACGGACATTTCATAAATTTGCACCTAATAATAATTTAAAGGAAAACCATAAAATCTAAATTGATCCGATCGAAACAAATTCACTCCCTTTATACAAAAAAAAAATACAAAAATTCTTTATTTACTTCACAAAATGGTCGTTTTTTGGGGTGGGACTCCCCTTTTAAGTTTTAAAAACCTGTATTAAGGGAGACCCGCTCTTTCTGCGGATCCAAATTTACATATTGTAAGTATTTAATTTATGCTTCTATTTAAAAACTAGATACAAAAGAAAAAGTAGTAAAGAAACATTTTTTTTTGTTTTTGCGAAGTCTTTCTCTGCTAATGAATTTATGTAACTATTTATATACGTGTGAGGGTATGCGAGGGTGAGGGTATGTGAGAGGGTGAGGCTGAGTGTGTGTGTATGAGATGATGTGTGTCGCCTCTGCCAGCCCTACGACTTGGGTCCCTTTACATAAACTATTCAACGATAATTCATTCATAGTAATATCACCTCTTTGCGACCACAAAATATTGCAGAAGTACGAATAAATACAATCGAGGAAAGTTCTACAGGGCCTTTTGCCGCCCTCATTACAATCTTAAAGAGGATGAAAGGTGCGACTGCGCAATTTTCCCGCATAATACTTTGCACTGCCCTACAAAAATAACATCAAATTTAAACGAGATACGAGTTCTAATGGTAGTTACTGTAAGGTCGATTTTAGAATGAATTGGGATCTCTTCGGTTGAGCAGTGTATAAACAACCCAGTGATACCTCAACCTCAACAACCTTGCTTTATCTGTGGAACTACGGTTACTCAACTTATCTCCTAGTTTTATGCTAACGCTTAATTGTTGTCTAGGCATCGGTATAGTGCTGTTTCATCTAGTTTGGAGCGAGGAGGAGCGATTTACAGTGCTCCCAAAGTGATAATGCGCATACAAAATCTTCGCCACTGTTCGGCAAAGTTCGTATTTCCTTGCACTTTCTATACAATCATTACGGTCACGTGGTACGTCCGGTCGCTCGGCTATAGATTTGTATGCGTTTTATTACTTTCGGAGTATTGTAAATGTAAATAAATTTGGGGAGCCGAGCGAAGCGGAGCAGAGCGAGCCGACTCCTCTATGTAACTTTAACAGAAATATGATATGCTCAGGCAGATCATGACATGCCCAATTCTATGATATGCCAACGACATAAACAAAGCAGTTATTATTTGTGCATCTCGAAAAGTTTTTTTTGGTTTGTAGGTCTCCGTACCCGAAGGTTGCCAAATGGGACCCTATTACTTAGCCTCCGCTGTCTGTCCGCCCGTCTGTATGTCTGCCTGTCTGTCCGTCTGTCACAAGGGTCTACAGCTAGAGCTACCACCGTTGTAGGTAGCTAGTTTAAATTTTCACAGAATACATTTTACTATGGCTTCTATAAAGGCAAATAATGAAAACAAAAATTTAAACCTAAAGGAGGTCTCCATACAAAAAAACCTCGAAAACGTTGAATTCTTTAACGATATCATTTCCCCCCTTATTTCAAAATTTTTTCTAAGGTTATGTATGAGAAAAGAAAACAATAAAGTTCAAGAAACCAGTCTCATATTATACTGATTTTACATTTTTAAATGCGGAAAACCCTTTTCTTTTCTGATGCAGGTTTGATTTATGAAGAAAAGCGCAACCGACTTGATCCCAATCGTGCAGAAAAACTGTTTTTTTTTCACCTCAATCTGCCCCTTTTTGACTTTAAATATTAATTAAAAAGCCTAACTTCAACATGACATGACAAATTTTTGGCTAACTTTTTATATTAATAATAATAATTAATACTAAGTATGTTTTGTGTATTAAAAAAAATAGAAATTGATTATTTTTAAGTCTATAGTTTTTTTGTTCACTAAAAGTTTATTTTAGACAACTATTATTTGGTATTCGTCGAATAACAAAAAAATATCGAGTAATGCCGAATATCGAATAATAGCGAGTATTCGCGGCATCTCTAGTCTTAATGTTGCTATGGCATCTATATTGTTGTTATTTACCATAATGTTTCGGTGGAGTCCTCTCCATTTAGTTCTTTACTTAATGTTGCTATGGCATCTATATTGTTGTTATTTACCATAATGTTTCGGTGGAGTCCTCTCCATTTAGTTCTTTACTTAATGTTGCTATGGCATCTATATTGTTGTTATTTACCATAATGTTTCGGTGGAGTCCTCTCCATTTAGTTCTTTACTCCACTTTTTCTTTAACTTCTTGACACCACATGACATTTAATTTCTCTTTCACTTGATCCATGAATGTTCTCCTAGGCCTTCCTTGATCCATGAATGTTCTCCTAGGCCTTCCTCTCTTCCTTTTTCTTCAATGATATTTTTAATAAAATGGTCGTATTCGATGTCCCAAAATCTGCCAAAATCATAAAAACAATAAATTATATTTTTTGTAATGCGAGTTCATCCGAGATAGAGATTCATGATAATCCTATTCGTAGATTCGCACCTTAGCATTATGATGTCGAAATAGCTAAGCGATTTGCACGTGAACTGATTTCATCCAATTCGACCGAACTAGATCAATTGATTCACAATAGATTGCTTCATCTTCCATCAATGGTTTGAGAAATTCTTAAATACCTTGGTGAGCTTACACATACTTAATTTTCAGGTGACGTAACACATGAGATTTACAAAACATGTCTTATATTCAATCCTACAAATATTTTTAATAAGATAATTCGTTTGTATATATAAAACTAGCTTTTGCCCGTGGCTTCGCTCACGCTGATTTCGTTTGCATTTTCCAGGGATAAAATGGAGCTTATGTCACTCTCCGGCCCATAAACTATCTCTATACAAAAAATCACGTCGATCCGTTGCTCCGTTGCTGCGTAAAATAAGAGCAAACCAACAAACTAACAAACACTTTCGCATTTATAATAGGGGTACGGATAATTCTTCAACTAATCAATGGACTGTAGTAAAATTTTGTAGCAAGATAAATCGAGATCAGCACTAATATATGGGCTTTTCCTATCCGGATAATCATCAAGTTTTCTAGGCAATACACAAAACAAAACATCCGCGCGAGCGCAGCCGTTGCCTGCCTAAGAAGAAGTTCCGAGCACTTTATGCCTGGATTTTTTCCAAGATTCATACAAAATGTAAAAACTGATTGTGAAGTCAACAGCTTATTTTTTTCATTTTTTTTCCTAAGTATTATCTAGCGACATATAACTATGTCTCTATACAGCTCAAAAAGCTAAATTTTATGAAATACCATCATAATAGCTGTCAGAATATCGTGAATATTGCCTCGTTTTTATGCAAATTTAGCAAGTTGTATAATTTGTATCTATACTGGAAATTAATACAGACGTCGTTCATGTAAAGAAGACTAAGTTTTAGACGTTCCTATAAATAAACAGTTACCGTTTCATGGAAAATTAAATAATTTTCAAATATATTTGGTTTGTTGATATTTTATTAAGAGAATTTAAAAATGTTATAAGATGTACGTATATATAGATATAAAAATATTTTCAACCAATTTTTTTTTGTTTTCGAACGTTTCTTAGAACAAGGCGGTCAAGGGATCGACTTGATTCTTTTTTTATAAAATACGTAATAGAAATATGAAGTGATTCTACTAAAATTCAATAATTTTTACCTACAGCATGTTGCGATGCGTGATTATTAGTATTACCCGTCCAAGAAAAAGAGGCCAATGAGCCATCATATAATCGCCTCTATCAAAAGCTAATAAAGTCTTTACCATTGGACTTATTGTGCTGGACGGGTAATGAAGAATTTGCTACGGTAGCTACGGCTACGGTCCTAACTGCTACAAATTTGACAAAAAAAAAATCTTACCACGTTTGATTGTAAGTATATGCTATTTAGGTTAAAAATGATTAAGAGGCGTCGCATCGTTGCGCGCATACCTCCATAGAAACGCTGTCACCACATTCTGGGGTGTATATGGAATGTTATCATAATATTTTAGGCCGAGTCTATTAACATTATCTAGATCTATGTTTAATTTGAACTAAAAACCGTGAAATTTGAGTAATATCCTAAGAAGAAACCCCTAAAATACGTAAATTTAACGGTTTTTTAAATAAAAGTGTAACTGAATGTGCTTTTATTGTTTTAGATAAAATCAAAAAATGTATACGGATCAAACACTGAAAATGTTATCTAGATTAATAGTAAACAAACATAATGTTTGAAAAGTCCACAGTCTTGCCAAAAGTGGTTTCTCCTAAAGCAAGTTTTCAATTTTGTGCCAGCGACAAAATCGGCACAGTCGTATTTTCCTCGCAAGTTTCACGGAGAGTGCACCTTATAGCGAAATGAAACACCATGACATTTGGCCACGCCCACAACTGAGTTGGTCATGTCGTTGGAGGAAATTGACAGTAATCCATATTCAGAATTTCCGAGGACAACTATTTGTGTTGCGTTCATTGACATACAAACCATGTACCTCGGGTCTAGTACAATATTTACGAAAAAAGTGTCCTTAGTGAAGTGTCAAAATAGAAACAAAACATTTTAATTTGAATCGTATGTCATTGCCGCATGGCTCAATTTTGATTGACGTGCTATTGACACGCTTTTTTAGTTTTCAATGGTTTTGACACTCTTTTGGTTCGGAGTTCAGACTCTGTTGAGCGCAGATCCGATGTCTATTTGTTAGTACGTCAATAGTTGCGTTAATATTTTACATTAACACATTATTGGATAAGGGTTTACGTGGTAAACAATTTAAACAACCGTCCATTGTGTTATGAGGTCATAGCCAACAATCTTTGTAGAATAGGATGTGACAAGTTCTAGAGCTATATCAAGGCTGAAGGCTGTATAACCCACCATACTAGGAAAACGTAAATTTTGTCAGTTTATTGTGTAAGTTGAAAGTACATCGAGATTGTTTACGTGTGTAACTTTTTTTTGGAACAAAGTTCTTATCGCGCTTTACACTTGGCGATTGTCGAAAAAAGTGTGTCTTACACTCACACAACGCTCACAACACTTTTTCTATAATATGGTTTCTGTTTTTACAAATGTATGTCTATTACTGCAGTAAAGACGTGGCGTGCGCAGGCCAGGATCTAGGGGGGGGGGGGGGCGGGACGGTGCACTTGCACCTGGCGGCAAGGTCAGGGGACGGCAAAAAGACTTTTTTTTTGACAAGGGCGCCAAATTTTGCACCCCTTTCAAAATATGTAGATCCGGGGCTGGGCGTGCGCGTCAGTAGCGAAGAGAAATTCGTTCCAAACGGGTGTCCCAGGAAACCTCTTGTTCTTTTTTTAATACTCAGTGGTTGAAAAGTGTCAATAAGATAGAGCGCCCTCGCCCAGAACGCAGGAGAGTCGAAGCAGGCGAGGCGATAATCAGTCTGTCCAGAGTCTTCTGCAAATCTACGGAAGTTGGAAACGGACGGACGATTGATAGTACGCAACTGCCAGCAACCACTCTCCCGAGTACTATTTGAAAGATACTGTTTTGAACTAATACTTTTTTTTAATGTTTTTCTTAAATTTCTGTCCACTTTCGTTTGTTTTAAAATATAATTTTGTCGAGATAAATAGCGATGTTTGCCCAGAAGACTCGCAACATTTCAAAATTGTAAACCTGGGGCTTGTTCAAAATATAACATTAATGGAAAGTGGATCGATTTCAAAATTAAAACAGAATATTGATTTTCACAAATATATATAATGAATATTAATGATTCTTGCAAAACAGCTTACCACAATAACTATTTTTGATCGGGATAGCTGACCATTGAATCAGCTGAAACTGGTCAACTATCCCGATCAAAAATACTTATTGAGATGAGCCGTTTTGCAATAATCATGTTTTATCTTCAAGTTTCATTCAATTCAATAATGAATATTAATTTTATTTCATGCTTTTTTTTGAACCCCTCGAAAAAAACAAAGCCGGCTACGCCCATGCTCTTAATCAAATAAAACCTAGATAAAGAGAAAGCGCTTTACCTTTTAGAGTTCAAGAAAAAAATGCCTGCTCTTGATTGATTTCGAACAGCATTCTAATATTTGATTGTAAAATCAGAACAAAACAAATAAAGTTCAAATTTGTACAAACCTGCCCCACTTTCATAAGAGCTTTGCTGATTTTTGGTACCAATAAAGTATATTTATGCTTTATAAATATCAACGTCTTATATAAATAATACGGTTTACTTAACTTTTGGTGAAATTCAACGCGTACTCGTATCTAAGGTTGAATTAAATGGTTGTTTGATTGACCTGCTCTAGACGTGAGTAACAAACAATGAAACAAGTTAATTTTTAGATGTATAATTGCTGCGTGCCAGACACATAATTGTTTGATGAAATAATAACCTACATTGAGGCATAATTAAAATAAAATAAATAATAAAATTAACAAATAATTGATTATAAATGTGATAGTTAAAGCCGTGATATAATTATATCCCTAGTAGTGGCGTGCACAGAACTTTTTTCCGGAAAAGCAATCAAAAGGTCAAGATTGACGATAAAAAAAAAATGAAAAAATTTAAAAAACACTTTGAAAAAAAAAGTTTGTATGACGCCAGGGTAGGCACTGCCTACCCTAGAGTGAAAATTTTCATACAAACTTTTACAAACCCTAGAGGTTCCTAGATATGATATACCTATTTCGTTGTATAAAACGTGTAACAGAAAGAAGAAGCATATTTGAAGAGATTATTCAGTCAATGGTATAGAACAACTTTTACTATGGAACAAACCCTGTATCTCGAAAAAAAATCGACAATTTCATAGCAAAATGCAATGCCGCTCGGCCGAAATGTATGGAAGGACAGATTTTTTTTTGAGATTTCGAGGTTGGCTCCATAGTAAAAGTTGTTCTATACCATTGACTGAATAAGCTCTTCAAATATGGGTACACCTTTCTGTTACACGTTGTATAGCTAGCGGCCTGAGCGCGTGGACGGGGACGCTGAGAAAACAAAAATGTATGGCGCCCGCTGCGCTGCATTCGCTTAGATTAAAATATGTTAAGGTGTGTTAATTCGAAAAGCATTTTGAGATTTTGGTATAATAGGCCGTATTTTAGAATTTGTGATGCAAAAAAACTTCACGACGACGAATATTTTTACAAAAAAGCTGCAACTTCCATTTGCCTTTTAGAAAAGTAATAAACGTATCAAAACATTACCAAAATCTTTCTTTTTCTGCCAAATTTGTTTTGTCCTAAACAGGTGTAGTTCGTTACACTAATTGATAACGCTATAATATTATATTCATCTCCTTGTTCTAAGATAAAATAGCACTTATGAAGTCCAAAATACAATTTTTAGATTAAAACATTAGTTTATTCGTCTTCTTGATCGGCTATTTTAGTTCACAAGGACAAATGAACTGAACTAATCGTCTAACATCTAGATTTGCATAAGTTGATAATTTCACACCTTCTTGAACAAGTAATCGAATACTGTATGTAAAACCACGGTAAATGTAACACTTTTATTAGCAAGCATTAGAGATAGAAATTGCTTGGCTTGGATATCTTTAATATGGTGGTTGGATTAAGGCGCCATTTGCGTGACTTGCGTGGGCGCATAATTGGTCAACAAGTCTTAGTATGACAATACGTTGAGTGAGGAACTTCTAGTGTGCTTATCCATACTTCGTATTGTAATAGATTAACTTAACTAATGTGTGAACAAGAAATGTAACAGAGAAAAAAACGCGAATATAAAATCCACTAATCGATAATTGGTTTGAATTGTATGTCATATTACATATATACAGGTGTAAAACCAAAGGCAAGAATCCCTTAAGGATTCAAGTACAGTGTTTTAAAAAACCGGCCAAGTGCGAGTCGGATTCGCGCAGGAAGGATTCTGTATCATTATCTATAATAACGGCAGAAAAATCACGTTTGTTGTATGGGAGCCCCTTAAATATTTATTTTATTCCGTTTTTTAGTTTTTGTTGTTATAGCGGCAACAAAAATACATCATCTGTGAAAATTTCAACGGCCTAACTATTACGGTTCATGAAATACAGCCTGTTGACAGACGGACAGACGGACAGACAGACGGACAGCGGAGTCTTAGTCTTAACCCATTGGTTATCCTATGGGTACGGAACCCTAAAAAGTAGCGGCAAGTTTTGCGATTTCTGACATTTCTAGTACTCAAACCTCAGTCGGTCCAGTAAAGACTTTTGATCCTTATAAGAAACAGGATCGATTGGCATCAAAAAAAGTTTTTGTTTAAAATTACCATTTTCTTGCAGACTGCACATTTTTTCCAAAATCTGTAAATGCAGTTCAGAATATCTTAAAAATTTATGGATAGTCTCCTAAAAGCGTTTTCCTGTAACTATAACGGTTAATTAAGGTACCTGCCCTTACTGTCCGTGATACGGGCCGTATCAAAAATTTACCCTGTATAGTAAAAGTATATATTTTTATTTACAATTAGCTTTTTAATATCTACAATTAAATACCCATTTTGTATGTTTAAGATAAAAAAAATTATTTTTCTCACTTTTATTTTGGAAACAATTTCAAATTTTTCATATTTTTTTACACCGTAATACTCGTATGTGGACAAATTAATGCTATTTTTTTTGCCAAATTTCATATCTTTATCTTTAACGGTGCTAAAGTTATGAGGCTGTGACATACGGACGGACGGATGGACGGATAACGGAGTCTCACCATAAAGGTTCCTTTTGTACCTTTTAGGTACGGAACCCTAAAAATAATGTTTTTTTTTTTGAAAATTTAACGTACATTATTTTTATCGTAATCGTATCAGTTTCTTGTATACTTTCAAGCTAATTTCTTCTGGCTTCAACATGGTATGGTTTATTATTGTAATCTGGTGGAATCTGAAACAGTATATTTAAGAAAGAGCAGCTGAAGGTATAATATATATAATAAATATAACAGTAGTATACGCGAAAGAAGCCTCCGACAAAAAATATATATGATTATATATAAGG
Organism: Ypsolopha sequella; assembly: GCA_934047225.1. NCBI lineage: Eukaryota > Metazoa > Arthropoda > Insecta > Lepidoptera > Ypsolophidae > Ypsolopha > Ypsolopha sequella. The sequence continues at coordinate 24,679,882 of OW203997.1, forward strand.
TGAATTTGTGAACATCGTCCAAATTCATACTTGAGCCTTGGTAAGTGATCATGAACCAATAACGATTTTTGTAAAATTCATAAAATGAAATTTCGACTCCCCATAGTGATTCACCCAGCACTGCGAGTGAATTACTATGGGAAGTCGAAATTTCATAATACGAAATTCACAATTATTGTTATCGATTTATGATGCTGATCACTTACCAAGCTTACAGTATGAATTTGGACGATGATCAAAAAGTTACCTTGTATATGTATATACGATTGTCGGCGCTTGGTGAAACTTGGATAACAACATAATGAATAACACAGCAATTGTACTCGTTTCACAGTATTATTTACTTATTTTACCCAACCGGTTTCGTTTTTGCGCCATTATCAAGGGTTACAAGAAAATATATAACATCTACAAAAAAACTAAAAATAATCATCCATCAGCCTAGTTCATCCACTGCTGGACATAAACCTTTTCAGGACTTTGCCACTCCCGGCGGTCATCCTGGAAGAATTGCCCATACTCACACACGCTGGGCAGGTGGGTCGGTGAGCGCGGTGCTGGAACCCTCACACCAGTGACGCCGCTGCCCGTCACCAGTCTGTTCCATATAAGGCTCGGCTATTAGGGTTGGATATACCGCCATCCATCGGTCCTAGGCATGGTGGGCCTCCTGGTATTTTGCCTGTGAGCTGTCCCCTTACTCTCCCCCGAATTAATTCGAGGGGGTCTCCAAGTAAGATGGTGGTACCTCCAAAGTCGAGCCTGGCATTAGCTCTACCACCTGAACATGGCTATATCTTTCAGAATTAAAATGAATGTATGCAAAAAGGAACGAGCGATTTATCAGAGAAGGAACTATTCTGTCATTGCATTCGTTATGCCTATACAAAAGAGTTCAACGCGGTGGAGAGCTTTCTTTAATCTCGGTCACGGATTTGATCTCGGTCCTTTGAAAGATTGTTTTGGGGAACATTTGGAGTAATTTTTAGTAAATATACAGTGTGTCCCTCGTACAAGTGCACATCCGAAAGTGGGTGAAACTAGATCTAAATATATAGACAAAAACAAAGAAAAAAAATTTCGTTTTTTTTTTCTTGAAAAAATACTCCACCTGGGTATCTTTGTATGGGAGGCGAGCGCAGTGCCTTTGGTTAACCGCTCGTAAAAAATATTGTATTTATGATAGAACGTTGTATTTTTTTTTGTTAGAAAGATAATGGAATAGGCAATGATAAATAGGAATAGAAGTACAGTGAAACGGGGACATTATTTTGAAAAAATTTACTATTACTGAAAAAAAAGACGAAAAAATTAAAGAAATAATCTTTTAGGATATTATTTTTATGGTAAAGGTAGTTGATTATGTTTTGTTTTTGATTTGGTATGCAACGTCTATTCTTAAGAATTATAACAGTTTTATTTCATTGCATTACTCGCGATAGTTCAAAAGTTATGACATATTTATACATACTCTCCATGGTAGGCAAAAAGAATTTAAAACGTAAATTTATAAAACAAAGATTTTATAAAAAAAAAACTTTTTTTTGTCGATAAAATAAGGTCTAGTTTAACCCCTTTTCAGATGTGCACTTGTACGAGGGACACACTGTATATGTAGATATGGTTTGAATAACAATAACAGTCATAATTAAATTAATGAAAGATTGCCTATTACTTGTTTAGTTATACTTTGTTAATTAAAGCTTAATTAGAAAATTGATTTACACGCATTGGAACTTTAAACCATAAAGTTGGATTAAAAGCGTAAATGTTTATGAACTGATGAGACTTGTCATACTAATCAAGCTATAATTAACAAAGTATAGTGCGTGAAAGATATCTTGAATTTGAATAAAATGTTAACCACTTTAAGTGTCTATTGAGACGAAATATAATTTTTTTTAATTTTTTTTAATTATTTACTTTAATTAAAACGAACAAACCAATTACAATAATTAAAGATTAAAGATGTAACACAAACACAAAACGGTACAATCAACTAAAATAAATAAGAATAACACATAAAGTCAGAAACAGTCCCTCTGACAAAAACACAAACACTTTGAAACGAAATAGATTTACATTATGTACAATGACAACAAGATTGTTTTAATGTAAACAAAAATTTACCAAAATATAATACGGGGTAATATAAGTTAAAAAATAATTAAATATTCAACTATAGCTTTGTAATTTTAACTATGTTTCTTTGAAAACTATTCATTCTATCATTAGCTGATGTAAAACAGTATATTCTTAAAATGGTTTTCAGCATGACTGCACTACTTTCAATAAGTTTCAAATTACCAAAGGTTTTTTTATACACAGTTTATATGTGCCATGTTAAGTGTTACAATTATGTTTAATATCTATTTATCTACTTCCGTACTGCAATAAGGTTATTGCAACATCAAAAGCAGTCTTATACTGTGATGGCATGCAAATTCTTTGCACACACACATTCATAAAGCACCACGAAAGTGAAATAAGTATTTTAAAGAAAAATAAAAGGATAAATTTGCTATTCCTAAGAACGAAGTCATAAATTAGTGCCTGCACTACGGGTCAGTTGTCAATAATTATTTTTTGTTCACATACGCATAGGCAGCGTTTAAATGAGATATGCAACACAGATGTGGATCACGGAAGCAGGCAGAGTGTAGTAGACAACGTTCTTTGATTATTGTGTGAATTTGAGCTTTAACAACTCAAATTCTAAGGATAAATTTGTTCGAGGACAAATGATATTGTACTGGGAATTTATCTTCTAATTACAGCCAAAGGAGAGATCGAGGTGGATTATTGCGCAAAGGCAAGGGTTTGGGATTGAAACCTAGATTTGTGCTGACTACAGTTGGAGAAGGCCTAGCTGTTTGGTGGGAAGTCCTGGATTGGGAGAAAGCGTGCGAAAAATGGTGACGATTGCGTCATCGTTTGACCAGCCAATCACAAATCAAGAGAACGTGACGTCATGGGCATGGGCGTGCGTCGAAGTCGATAATAGCGGATCTGTGCTTAAGTGAAATTAGACATTATATGTGCAGTGATAAGAGTGAAAGTAGATTAATTAGTTGTTAAGATATATTTGGGAAGCTTTGTTGTAAAATGAGAAAAGGAGAGGGAGAGGAGTCGAGGTTTTGACACGTAAAGGAGAGGACACTGATTTGTCCAAGAGATAAACAAATATAATTGTTTGTCTAATTTTATTTATTGTGAAATTTTAAATCAAAATTGTTGACAAGCTAAAGCTAAAGCAAGTAAATGTTGTGACGAGATCGACGCGGGGATCACGAAATAAAGCTAAGTACATACATAAAACCTTCGGTTAAAAATCGATATTGTGATTGAATTTTTCTAAGTATTAAAATTCAAGTTAAGTGGTAACATAACGTTATCTATGGAATATTGGCTCCATTTTCGAGCAAAGTAGTTAAAAGCGAGGGGTTGAAACTATATTCCACAATATTGTATATTTACCGATATAAACCTTGTATTTGTTAGAGAACGCAATGTTATTTAACATTTAACGAAATGTACAGAGATTCCGATACATGTCTAATATAATCGGACATTTAAGCAACATAAAAATTGCATGCTCTGACAAATTATTTATGTGTTCTTTATTGCTCTAAAAATTCTTTTGAGACAAAGCTGACAGAGGCGACTCGTTAGTAGATATTTACGTTCATATTGTCTCTGATGATATAAACAAGTGGGGATTGTTTATACATATTTGTTATACAAGGGAGAGAGCTCGGTTTAATAGACCTGTGCCAATCTGTCGTTCGAACCGACGGATTATTTATTTATAAAGAAAGACACAGTGATCATGTCCCAGTTATGCGATATGTTCTATACTGGTGATGTAAACAAGTAATATTGTTATACAAAGAGAGTTCAGTTCGACTCTGAATCTTGAAATCGTTTAAAGAAATAAATGTATTGTTGTGTGTTGGTAGCGTAAATATTGTCTCACTGGTGATGTAAACAAGTAGGCTTGTTTAATACATATATTGTTATACAAAGAATGATTCAGTTCGATTCTGAATCTTGAAGTCGTTCAAAGAAATAAATGTATAGTTGTCTTAAAAATGTAATTCTTATGTACTAGATAAACTATAGATAATAAGGCCAAAGGGGTTTTTTGTAGTCGTTGTCTTTCCCCTTTATTAAATTCATTTTGGGCCATTTCGAGATCAACGATAAAAGATTTATTAAATTAGTAGAGTCTTTAAAGCATATGCCTGTGTTTATCTCTTCTTAACCTTTCCTTTTATTGCTTAGATATCTTGAATCAAGTAAATAATAATATATTAACTTAATCGATTAATATATATCCGATATCAATAACATGGTATCAGTTCAGACACAATGGGAAAAGTAATTCAATAGTCAAGTCCGAGTCTAGACTTTCATGGTTAGAACCTGCACGGGTGTGGATGTGTATGTATGTATAGGCGCCAATACATATATATATAGCTATATACGTGTGTGTAGGGGCAGGTGGGGCGGGCGAGGGCCCGGCGAGCCATCTCACGTGGTGCCGTAACCAGGATCTTAGAATTTGCGGTCTAGCAAAAGCAGACGCAACTAAGAAAGAACTTGATAATACCTAAATAAAAAAATACACAACGTAGGGGGTCCAGTATTGAATTATATGCACATAATTATATAATATCACATTGTGTGGAATAATTATTTCATATGGAAATAATTATAATTACCTTATTTACTTAACTGAAAGACAGCCATACCAAATAAATACTAAAACTAAAAGGGAGAGAAGAGAGAAGCACGATTGACGGGTTTTGATCCGGCCATAACTATTTAATTACTTGGCAATCGTTATCTTAGTTGGACGTTTCATTCACATTAAAATTATTAGCTATTTTAATTTTTTTTAGAGTGTTATAAAATGTGAAAAGCCAGAAGGCCCGCATTTTATACTAGAAACCTTGACACTGAAATTGCCTTCCTGTTTGGAAAGTACTCATTAAGCTTAAAGCTATATAATATTGTAATAGTAAAATTATAGTGTTATAGTGAATATAAAGAATGGTTTAGTTGACACTGTCACGACCATATCAAAAATACGCCCATTTCAGGCGAAGTTGATTCAATAAATTGAGAAAATAAATGTTACCCTGGTTAATGTTTATGCTGCTGAAATCTGTGTTTCTTAAGGCTAATAATAGTACAAGCTGAACTCGAGAGCGGCCGCTCAGTAATAAATTTATCGAATGCATTCAAATCATACTATACAAAGGGGGAAAAACTTGTTTACACAGTGCTAAATTGTAACTAAACAAAAAAAAAATGAGTCAGCTATCGTCTCAGATCTGATCTAAGAGTCGATTTTACAAATTATACGTAAAATTACGTAAACAAAAAAAAAAAGGAGACCTAGAAACCAGACATTCAGCAGACTTCCAAGCTCCTTGGTTTTCTTTGAATTGGGTGAGAATAAACTTGGGTCACGTTAAGCTCCTTGGTTCATACCTATGAATTGGGTGAGATTAATTGGGTGATCTGCAAGCTCCTTGGTTTTTTATTAATTGGGTGAGAATAAACTTGGGTCACGTTAAGCTCCTGGGTTTTTTATTAATCGGGTTGAGAATACTGGCGTGATCTGCAAGCTCCTTGATTTATTGAGATCGGGTTGAGAAAACTTAGAAATATAAGCTCTAGCTATGGGTAACACATAGATTACTATAACACAGAAATTTTGATTGCTCAGAATATCACTGAGAATCTATGAAATAATTACTGAGTTCAGAAAACGATTTACATAAAATATTTATTAATAAACTGTCCAACCGAGATAATAAATTGGAGAGGTGTTCGTAATAACAAAGAAATTAAAATAAAAAAAAAGACAAGTATACATTTAAAAGGTTATATTGAGACATTTTATGTGTGACTTTACAGGGATGAAATTATTATGAAAATGTTGTCTATTATATGTTGCCTGTTTCCCTGTAATATTTTGCAGAGCGTTGGTTGAAGTGTGGGTATCTAAGTATAAATAATACATGTCAATAATCGGGTGTCCCATGTGCACTAATAATAATAAAGAAAGCTTCGGCGTAAATTTGTACGACAAAAATTCTATTTTAGAAAAGTAAATACAAATTTTTCAAAAATGACAGGACGCATAGTAAAGCGAAACAGTAGATCACGAGCTAGAAAAGCGGTAAAATTAAATCGATATGGGTCAAGAGAACGCGTCCGTAGGAGATCTACGTCTAATGCGGAAAATGCAACCGCGAATGCACAACTGATCACGGATGACGGATATCAATTGTTGGCCGGTAGAATGAAAGATATTTTAAAGAAAATCAAGTCATTTGAGTCACAGATGAACGGTGTAACTATGGATGATTGCGTTGATAGATCGGAGGTTGATGATTTAGCGACAACTTGCCGTTGCGATGGGAATATCAGAATTAGGCAAACGATTATAGAAAAACCGGTTTTTAATGGTAGAGGAAATTTACAACCTATTCGGTTCCTTGAACGATTAAAAAAATATATAAATTCAAATAACTCGCAAGTAAAAGCGCTTGATATCGCCACAGAGTGCGTAATTAGTCCAGCTCGTGAAATCTTGGAAATATATCGTGAAAATTGGTCGACGATAAAGGACTTTGAGGTCGATTTTCGTCGCTTTTATTGGTCAGAAAGACAGCAAGAAATAGCCAAAAATAGTTTAATGAGCGGCTCATTTAATTTAGAAGGCTCTCTATCAATGTGTGAATATTTTGCATGTAAAGTAGAGATTATAAATTGGTTAACGATTCCGTTTAATGAACGAGGTTTAATTAACTCGATTATGAGGCATTTTGAATCAGACGTGCAAATGTTGTGGTTTACAAGGACCGGAGAAGTTACGGTGATCACAGCGTTTGAATTTATCAGAGATTTGGAACAAAATGAGAAACATAGACCGGAATAGCAAAGTTATCCTAAAAAGCATAAAATAAATAAAGTAGGTATGGTTTACGAGAATCACTATAGGAAACATTCTCTAAACATTATGTGGCACGAAGGCTCTACGTTCTCAAAGTAATCATATCTAGTACAAAAATTAAAAATAGACTCGGATATGAAATAATAGCGAGACTTTGTCAAGAGGTACCCAGAGATCGAGACAAAATAGTTACGAGACTTCTTAATTATCAAGTAGGTACATAAGTATACAAATACATATAAATATTTGAACTAATAATGACGCAATGAATAGTTATAAATACAAACATATAGAGGTTTGAATTAATTTCGAAGAAAGCAACTATGTCATCATAAGTATACAAATACAAACAAAATTTTGGTCAACACGGAAGTGATTTCCGGCTGGAAAGACAAAATTTTATGGTTAAAATAGTTTGTCGTATTGGTTAGCACACGAATAAAGTAGCTTGTCTGTATTCTAAACGTGGGAAGTAATTTAAACGAACAAGACCGGCAAGCTTGAGAAAAACAGATCTTTAGAAATGAGCAGCAATTACAAAGGGAGTCATAAAGATTGACTGTAAGACGGAATTATTGTAAAGCATTTTAAAAATTGTAAAGTTAATGGGCCATTTGTTGGGCTTTAGGTTTTGTTAACACGTTTCAAAAACTTAGAAAAAAACTTACCTACGCTCATTGTTTCAGAATATTTTCGGAAATAACAATAGAGTTGTAACAAACAAAAAAATGTTTCTTAGAATTAGAAGTGTAGAATTAGACAGATAAGCAATTAAGGACCCAAACTTTCGAAAAAAGGGGCGTTCGGGCGTCGGAACGGTCACAAAGCCGATAAGTTAAACATCTTAAAAATTTCGATAAGCTAAAGGCTAATAATGGGAGATAGTCGGAATTTTATTCTAAGGGTAGTAAAAATGAAAGAAGGGATCAGTAATGAAAGTTAGTTTGGTTAAATTTTGTTTTGAGAAAGATAATGAATGGTTAACTTGCTATCGCAAGCGGAGTGGCTCTGATAGACAGGGTTTATTAAAATTAGAAATACTTTGGAGTTTTCTACTCTCAAACCATCTCTTATTTGGAGGGGGCGTGTGATGGCATGCAAATTCTTTGCACACACACATTCATAAAGCACCACGAAAGTGAAATAAGTATTTTAAAGAAAAATAAAAGGATAAATTTGCTATTCCTAAGAACGAAGTCATAAATTAGTGCCTGCACTACGGGTCAGTTGTCAATAATTATTTTTTGTTCACATACGCATAGGCAGCGTTTAAATGAGATATGCAACACAGATGTGGATCACGGAAGCAGGCAGAGTGTAGTAGACAACGTTCTTTGATTATTGTGTGAATTTGAGCTTTAACAACTCAAATTCTAAGGATAAATTTGTTCGAGGACAAATGATATTGTACTGGGAATTTATTTTCTAATTACAGCCAAAGGAGAGATCGAGGTGGATTATTGCGCAAAGGCAAGGGTTTGGGATTGAAACCTAGATTTGTGCTGACTACAGTTGGAGAAGGCCTAGCTGTTTGGTGGGAAGTCCTGGATTGGGAGAAAGCGTGCGAAAAATGGTGACGATTGCGTCATCGTTTGACCAGCCAATCACAAATCAAGAGAACGTGACGTCATGGGCATGGGCGTGCGTCAAAGTCGATAATAGCGGATCTGTGCTTAAGTGAAATTAGACATTATATGTGCAGTGATAAGAGTGAAAGTAGATTAATTAGTTGTTAAGATATATTTGGGAAGCTTTGTTGTAAAATGAGAAAAAGAGAGGGAGAGGAGTCGAGGTTTTGACACGTAAAGGAGAGGACACTGATTTGTCCAAGAGATAAACAAATATAATTGTTTGTCTAATTTTATTTATTGTGAAATTTTAAATCAAAATTGTTGACAAGCTAAAGCTAAAGCAAGTAAATGTTGTGACGAGATCGACGCGGGGATCACGAAATAAAGCTAAGTACATACATAAAACCTTCGGTTAAAAATCGATATTGTGATTGAATTTTTCTAAGTATTAAAATTCAAGTTAAGTGGTAACATAACGTTATCTATGGAATATTGGCTCCATTTTCGAGCAAAGTAGTTAAAAGCGAGGGGTTGAAACTATATTCCACAATATTGTATATTTACCGATATAAACCTTGTATTTGTTAGAGAACGCAATGTTATTTAACATTTAACGAAATGTACAGAGATTCCGATACATGTCTAATATAATCGGACATTTAAGCAACATAAAAATTGCATGCTCTGACAAATTATTTATGTGTTCTTTATTGCTCTAAAAATTCTTTTGAGACAAAGCTGACAGAGGCGACTCGTTAGTAGATATTTACGTTCATATTGTCTCTGATGATATAAACAAGTGGGGATTGTTTATACATATTTGTTATACAAGGGAGAGAGCTCGGTTTAATAGACCTGTGCCAATCTGTCGTTCGAACCGACGGATTATTTATTTATAAAGAAAGACACAGTGATCATGTCCCAGTTATGCGATATGTTCTATACTGGTGATGTAAACAAGTAATATTGTTATACAAAGAGAGTTCAGTTCGACTCTGAATCTTGAAATCGTTTAAAGAAATAAATGTATAGTTGTGTGTTGGTAGCGTAAATATTGTCTCACTGGTGATGTAAACAAGTAGGCTTGTTTAATACATATATTGTTATACAAAGAATGATTCAGTTCGATTCTGAATCTTGAAGTCGTTCAAAGAAATAAATGTATAGTTGTCTTAAAAATGTAATTCTTATGTACTAGATAAACTATAGATAATAAGGCCAAAGGGGTTTTTTGTAGTCGTTGTCTTTCCCCTTTATTAAATTCATTTTGGGCCATTTCGAGATCAACGATAAAAGATTTATTAAATTAGTAGAGTCTTTAAAGCATATGCCTGTGTTTATCTCTTCTTAACCTTTCCTTTTATTGCTTAGATATCTTGAATCAAGTAAATAATAGTATATTAACTTAATCGATTAATATATATCCGATATCAATAACATGGTATCAGTTCAGACACAATGGGAAAAGTAATTCAATAGTCAAGTCCGAGTCTAGACTTTCATGGTTAGAACCTGCACGGGTGTGGATGTGTATGTATGTATAGGCGCCAATACATATATATATATAGCTATATACGTGTGTGTAGGGGCAGGTGGGGCGGGCGAGGGCCCGGCGAGCCATCTCAATACGTACCTACATTGTTTATCCGATGTTGCAATAACACATAATAACACCGCGATTCTTCACTGCGATTGGCCCATTTTATTATAACACCGCTAGAGAACCAATCATCAACAGAGATGAGAAATAAGTCCTGACGTTACTTCATAAGCCATGCCCCTGTTATCTTCATTGGTCTTCAAGGCAACATTACTGTAACGACGCACCCGAGGTTTGTGAACGAGTGTTCTTCATCCCATTTTTCTTGAAATTGTTAGTTAAAAATATTATAATAGACATAACTAGACATTGTTACACTCGTGCAAAACTATTACGAAACTCAATTTGTTCATTTCATGAACAAGCACTCGTATCCCATGTTTCAAGTTATGTTACAGTTGCACAAAATATTTTTATCTTGTTTACCTACTTATGCAAGAATGTCTGCAGAATCTTTCTCATTACGGTTTGTAAATTCAATTAGTTTTAAGCAATAACTGTAATATTTTTCAGACAGTTGAATGATAGATCGTTCTTCTTTGAATACAGTGTTTCTAAAAATTAACTAAATGACGTTGTTCGAAATTGAATGTAATGTTAAAGTTTAAGAATTACTGGATTAATTTTGTTCTTTTGTAACAGTGATTTTAGAATGGTTTCAATTAAACTTACAGGTTACATAAGGTGAATGATCAAGATTAATTATAAAAAGGTATTTTTGATGATACTAAATGTTATTTATTGCTATATTGGATTCAGTTACTTGTTATTTTTAGAAATAAAATTAGTACTTGTACTTTATGGATTAATAAAAGTTTTTTTTAATAACAGGAACATATTTGAAGGTTATTAAAATAATTTTATATGATATACTAAATTTAAGAAAAGCATTTAATATGTACAAGAAAAACAAATTTGAACTAGGTTTTTTATATGATGTAGGCACCCTAAGAAGAGATTTTAGGAAAAGCACATTCGATCAAGAAAAATGGAATCCAAAAGAACAACGCTGCGGGGCTGCTTTTATATAAAAAATAATTACTTACCTACAATATTACTAAGCACACGTGTAATGTGTGCATTTGTTTCAATGTGTTTTAATATATGAAGTCATCGCATAGTACCTCCCTTCTGTACAATTCTGCCTTTATAAAATAATTAACACATTAAAACTGTCGCATCATACAACGGAGCGAAATATTTTGTTTATTTACTATTTTTAAATACGAAATCCAAATTATAGTACCGCAGCGCCATCTATTGACAGGAAATTTAGAATCAGGCACTAGTGTTTAACCTTAACGGACGAAAAAATACTGGTGAAATTATACTTTATTATATTTCCGTTGTAATCGAAACCTATAAAAAACATTGCATCAGAGGTTTTTCAAAAAACGGCGCACCGAAATTAGTTGAATGACTTATACGTAGTACAATCGTATGTAAACTTTAACAAAGACCTACTGTCCATTCAAGGATAAGTGTACCACCAATCATCAGCTAAACCCTTTGGTTCATGAGTGTCATTATTGTCTCTCAACTGAAGAGTGTCAATTCAATATTCACTAATCTGTTGAAGAAGTTCTGCAACACTTTTGTTAAATTATTAAATGTTAAAGTGTGTATGTATATGTTTTTTTTTTCTTTGTGTTGGTTCACCTTTTTATTGTAATAATTTATTTATCCTTACCGTTTGGTTCAAAAACCTCTGCCGTCTGCTATGTTGTGGGTATACTGTTAGTTTTACAATTAATTGCTTAAGTTTTTTGACCTCTCTTCTATTATAAATTACATTTTGGTGTCATCAATGTTATCTAGAGACTTTCTTAATCGAAACCTTTATGCGAGAGTCATGCGCAATTGGTAGAATAATGCAGTTCCATTATTTTGGATGCAATCTACTCGAAATAAAAAGGTAGCTGGTCGTGTCTCCGGTATGGGTTCGGGCGGTTGTTTATATTTCACCTTTATAATTACAGATTTTACTTATCATTTGAATCGTATATATTTTGCTGCATAAATTAAATAAATCTTTAATTTAGTTCATGTATGTTTATTACTTTGTTAAATATATTTTTATAAGGGTAAATTTGACTCGTAAAAAGTGTATTATGTGTACCTACTTTACAAAATAAACCATTTGAATTTGAAAACCAAGTTCTTTTTAGAATTTCTAGTAATCTTCGTGGTCGAAATGGGTCGGAGCCCCGTGGAAATAAGTCTTTCTTGAACAATTTATTTTGTAACTATCTATCTTGCTTTAATCAACAGCCACGCATGGAAAACCTCAGTTATTTTGTCATTTTTTGCAACATTTTTGCATAGTGTGGAAAACCTAGGTTTTTTTTTTAATTATATTGTTTTATGTTTTATAATGATTCTGAAATATGTTTTGTTATTGTTGTGTCTCTAATTAAATCACAATAGTGATACGACAATAATATTTGAGAGATTTTCTTGTAATTCCTGATTTGTTTCAAAACTTACTTTAGAATTTACAGCAATTGTTTTTAATGATATTATTCTTAATTTTATAATTTAGCACGTCATTATATATTTTTTGAAATTTTAATATTTTCTGTCATCGAAATTGATTAAGCCGAACCCTTTTTTTGCCCGACTTCCGAACTACAAACCTTTTGCAACTTCATAATTATCTTTTAGCTCAATTATGGAACGAGGTTCCTTATCGCACGATACACTCCAGACACTGGACCATACTTATTGACTTAGATAGTATCAATTCGACTGATGACGGCGGCGCCATACCATGGGCTGAAATAACTCACGAGGTAGTGTGTTTCTAGCTAGGCCAAAAAACGAGCATTGTGAGGACGGAGAACGCCCCTGCGAGGCCGAAAAAAACGCATTTTATAGTAGATGTATATTAGATAGATTTATAGTGTATAGTAGATGCTAGTGATTGTTGGCACTTGGTGGAATTTATGCCGGTCGGGCATAATAAAGTTTACTGTATATGTGGATAAGTACAAGTGTTTTTTTAAACAACGCATTTTATGGTTTTTATATTAAAGGGCTGCACAATGCTAAAATTCAGTCCTGCTCTAACGCTTTTGTTTTTTAACTGTCTATCCTGCTCTGATCAGATGCCGCGCACGCAAAACTTCAGTTATTTTGAAATCACAGCTACATTTTTCTAGTAAGTATCTTCAAACACACTTTTTCTCCTCGTTTGACGAATAGGAACCATATACAGAACTCAAACATATTTTATTAGGGGTGTTTTAACAATATCTAAAGATTTGATATTTGAAATTTTGCTAGCTATTTTGTTTTTTTTAATAAAAATATAAAACCAACTTTTTTCCCTTTTGCCCTGAATCCGCCCCTCTTGCACTGCGCGATTTTTCGCTTGGAGTGATAGTGACAAAAATAAAATTCGCATAGCCTCTTAACAAGTATTAGAATTTTAACATAGAACCTAGTGAGCCAGTGAAGTGCCAACAAGCGCAAGTATAAATTTATCTTCAGTTGTACGGAAAAACTGTAAAGACGTAATGGCCAACTACATAAAAGTCAATAAAAAAAGACCACGACTATTTCTGTATTTTGACGAAAAACCCATTGACGAATGGAATATGACTCTTCGGTATACATGTGTCATGTCATCTATGAATCACCAGCTCATGATGAAAACTCAAATGGGTATATTTTTCCCAAAACCTACGTGTTAATCAGAATATTCTGATTTCTTACCACAAAGTTAATAACATCACGATGTTTCCAGTGTAGGCTGTCATTTAAGGCGATTAGTGTCGCCAATTAGCAGCTCGATGTTTGTCGGTACGAATATCGACAGAAATGACATTGAAATAACATTCATATCAGCGCGCATTGCGTAGTGGCTGTTACGATACGACTCTCGCTGCGTCCTTGATAGGGGGAAATAGGTGAAAATTATACTTTTCATATGGACGTGATTATTCAATTGAATAATCCCATGTTATGTTTATAGCTATCAAGTTTACCCATTAATCAAAGCATAATATTAGTTTATGCTACAAGGGTGAAAAGGAATAAATTACGAGGACGACTTAAAACACGAGCGTAGCGAGTATTTTTAACGTAACCGAGTAATTTATTGCTCTTACGCCCGTGTATCATACTACGTTTTTCAATGCATAGTGTGAGGAAATAAAACAAATATAATCTTGTGAACTTTAAACTATAATTGGCTCAAAAGGACTGTATCCAGAGCCGTTAAACAGTAGAAAAAAAAGTATAACATTTATGGTACACAGGAAAGGTTGCAGGTTAGCCAACTTCTAGTAAATAAATAAATAAAAAAAATAATAATGCCCTAGGGCAAAATAGTCCACTTTCTGTTCGGTTTTGATGCATAAAAAGTGGGCCTTTACGAGCACTTGCATTGAAAATAAATTAAATCGACCCAGTCACTTAAGAGCAGTAGCGAAATCAAGCCAAAAACACCATTCGGTTGAATCTTTTTTCATATAGAAGTTTTGGTGGTATGAAAAAAAAAATGTTTATTTATTATTTATTTATAAAAAAGGTACACCAACAATGTCAACACAAACAACATAAATATTATACATTGGGCCTTGTTCTGGTGTTGCCATCAATGAAAGGTGAACACAGCATTATCAGAAAACATTAATTTTTAACATTTTAAATTTAACATTAAGAAATTACAAAAAACTAGTCAATATTAACAATCCAAACATACACATAAACTAATTTAAATCTAAGCTTAAAATCTAGACAGACAGTTAACACAAATTACTTAACAATATAATAAAATTAAAATATATATATCATTTATAAATATATATATATGTGCACAAATATTTAATAACACAAATTTCAAAAATTCCTAAAAAGAGAGAAAAAAAAATAATTATGTATATACAATCGTTGAATATTCAAATTTAAGGATGTAATATCTTATATTTAAAGTTACAAGCTTTATCAGAAAAAATATCAAGGGAGTGAGTCTTCCACATTTTGTTGTAAGTGCTACAAGATCTTACATCTGGTGCATTTCGACCAAGGTTTGTTCTACGATAAGGTATTGAAAATGTGTCCCCCGCTACTCGTCGAGCATGTACTCGAGGAACAGCTAAGGTCACACCATCAATAAACCTATCACACAAAGCACGACCACCAATTATATTTTGTAAAAATGACAAATCAAGCATAATTCTGCGGTCTGACAATTTATTTAATCTGAAAAACGATAACCTATGCTCATACTCAGCTCGATGACTAATTCCAGGGCAGACATAAGCGAGATGTCTAGTGAAAGAACGTTGGATGGATTCTATTCTATCAGAATGCGTTGCATAGCATGGGTTCCAGACAAGAGACGCGAATTCAAGAGTACTGCGGACTAGTGCAGTATAGAGAGTAATCTTTGATTGGGTGTTACGAAAGTCTTTGGTTGTTCTTTTGAGAAAACCAAGCATTTTTGCCGCCTTCTTAACAATGTGGTCGAAATGAGGAACAAAACTCAGTTTTGCATCGAGAACCACGCCCAAATCCCGAGTTTGAGTTACTTCACCAATATTGTCATCAGCGATCTTGTAGGAAGCCTCAATTGGTTTTCTTTTTTTTGTAAACCTAATGAAATGACACTTGGAAGCATTCAATTGCATTTTGTTTAAAAGACACCAGGAACGTACACGCTCCAGATCATCCTGAAGTAACGCAGCATCCGCTTGTGAACTAATTATCCTAAATATCTTCATGTCTTAGAGTTGATAATTCATATGTATAATTTGTTTCCATATTTTTGGTTCAGCCATAAATGGGAAGTAGGCTTTAGAATGTACCCATTTGGCGATACTAAGCCCCCTTTGAGATTATCGGCAAAACGATATTTAAAATTTATTGAAAAAGGCGTTACTTTGCGGAAATCCATCATAAATTTGTGGATATATTAATAATTTGCAATATTCCGCTAAACACTCTTACCATGCTATTCAAAATGCAGACTCAAGCACCGCCCGCCCTCCCGCATGCTTGTACATGTTTTATGCGGGAGGGCGGGCGGTAAATTATTAATATATCCACAAATTTAAAACGATATTTGTAACACGAGAGTTCGTAAGTTTGTAAATTAGTTACTTTGGCTGACGTGATGACTCACAGTTATTAAGCCTGTGGAGTTTAATTTTTATTGCATAACTATTTAATGCAAATAATAACTTGTTCTACTGAAATAAAATTTCACCTTGTGAAAAAATAAAAAAGTAAGGACGAATTGGGTACTCTTTCGATAGCAATTTTTTAATCCTCTAAATTCTCATTATCTCTATAACAATAGAACGCAACCCAGATCGTGACTCGGATCCAACTTACAGATATACTTACAGGTGTTTCGATGAAAAGTTATATACTTACTATTTACACCGTCAGTTTTCAGTCAAACACTCTGATACCTCCTCCGGGAATATATGAAGGGTACAGGGAAAGAACAAGGAATGTCATATCGTAAGGAAGGGCTAGAATAATAGTAGTTTATGCTACAAGGGCGAAAAGGAATAAATTACGAGGACGATTTAAAACACGAGCGGAGCGAGTGTTTTAAACGTAACCGAGTAATTTATTGCTCTTACGCTCGTGTATCATACTACGTTTTTCAATGCATAGTGTGAGGAAATAAAAGAAATATAATCTTGTGAACTTTAAATTATGATTTGCGCAAAAGGACTGTATCCAGAGCCGTTAAGCAGTGGAAAAAAAGTATAAAATTTATGGTACACAGGAAAGGTTGCAGGTTAGCCAACCATTGCAACTAAATAAAAAAAATATTAATAATAAAAGGGCAAAATAATCGACTTTCTGTTCAGTTTTGATGCATAAAAAGTGAGCCTTTACGAGCACTTGCATTGAAAATGTATAAATAACTTACATAGATTTTTTATTTTCGGGCTAAAATAAATGTGGGGATAATTTGAATATGTTATTTTTTTTCACTTGGTAAAAATAAGATTGTTCATTTTCGCTAAACTCTGTTTTAAGGCGTTACTTTGCCTTTTAACAAAAGAAAAAAAAAATTTAGCCCTTCCTTACAATGTGACATTGTTCTTTCCCTGTACTCTTCATATTGTCATGCATGACAATAATGGAAATAAAAATACAATGACTTTAAAATAGACTCACTGATGCCTTTACATACCAAATACTAAAGCCTGTATCCTACTTAGGTAGGGTTGCCAACCGTACTTTAAAATAAATTATCTTACGTTATTTTGGGTCTCTGTACTTTATACTTTTGAATACCAATAAAGTACATGAAAATACTTTATTTCAATCTTTACGTAAAGTTAGACATAAACTGAAAATACCAGCCAGTGGAAATACAGCCCTAAAGAAATCCGAGGGAAGATGTAGGACTTGCGCGTTTGTGTTTGTGCAAAGAGCACAAAAAATATAGTTTCACAAAAGGATTTCAAGCCTGGCCTTCCTAGTTCCTACCGTCCACCGCGTTGATATATTGAAAAAAAAATATATATTAAGCCCCTTCAATAAAGGATACTTTTTTTAAAGGACCGTACGTTTTATTTACGATCCTTGAAATCAGGATATACATTATTTCTTATAAAAAAAGTTGGCAACCCTATACTTAGGTAGCTAGATACCGTAGATCTTCGTATTCTACGATCATGAAATACTATTTTCGCAACATGAACATTCATAAATTGATATTATTTCATTTGATATTACTGCTGAATAATCCTTTCCATGTTTCACCGACATCTCCGACTTCGCATATAGTAAGCCTAGCAATTTGACGGAGTTTGTAAAACCACATTTCATTAAACTTGATCCTTTTACAAAAGTTTTGTTATCAATTAATACTTATTTATGATACCTCAAATTTACCTCAATAAGACTGTTGAGGTAGCTACCTCCTACCTGTTTGTTATTAAATAGGTACCAATTTTAATCAGAGGCTCGTTTTTGGTTGGTTGTTTGTGACTTGAAAATGAAGGTTAAAATGGGTGTAGCTTTTAAAATTTCATCCCACATATGTTACAATTAGGCATTGCTAATACCGTTTGCATTTCCATTTATGTATGTCATTAATGGATTAATTATATCTATAACCTGTATTAAAAGTCATGCAACTTAACCTATTTTGGAAAAAGCGGTTAAAGTATTATTTTTTAATTATACCTTTCTTAATGATATTTTGTTTAATTTACAGTTTTAGCAATTTTTAATGGCTACTAAATTAAAACTAGACCACCTCTTTCTTCAATATTCTTGTTGGGCTGGACTAAATATAGGGGAACAAAACAGTGTTTTTGGATCTGTCCCTAATCAATCACGATCATAAAATTTAAGGTGTTAAACGTAGAGTCAGCGGGATGGAAACAACTGATTGGGGTTTCTTTTATCTTGTCATTTTATGGAGCGACTTCTTGGATTTACAAATTATTTATAAACATTAGGAGCATATTGCTGCCATATTCAGGTAAAATTTGGACGTTCTCTGACTTCTGACTGGCAATGTTATTTTTCTTATCCAGTCATCGTCGTAAGTCGATGACATGTTTTGTTTAAAAATTTTGTTTTGCATTAGATTTAGGTACATAAGAAAAAGAATTCGATGACCGATGAGATAAATACACTGAGGCCGTATACTCGATGACAGCAGGCAGCGGCATTGCTGCGGGGCGACAGCTGCGGGTCGACGACGAGCGTGCGCGTTCAATTGCATAGATCTGTATTGGTCTCGTTGAACTGGTGAATCACATTATGATTCTGTTCCAATGCAGACTCTTTTGCAAGCATGAAAAAACTCTTACTCAATCCTACTTTAAAATAATTTTATGATTCACCCAAGTCGGCCTTTTAAGATCCCCTGGTCCTCTAAAAAGGCCGTTTTGCGTGAATCACATTATGATTCTGTTCTCATGCCGTTTCTTCTGCACGCGTTAAAAAGCTCTGACTCTATCCTACTTTCAAATCATTTTATGATTCACCTAAGTCGGCCTTTTTAGATCCTCTGGTCCCCTAAAAAGGCCGTTTTGCGTGAATTACATTATGATTTTGTTCTAATGCCGATTCTTTTGCACGCGTGTAAAAAAAAACTCTGACTCTATCCTACGTTCAAATCATTTTATGATTTACCTAAGTCGGCCTTTTTAGATCCCCTGTTCTCGATGAGGGCGGGTGCGGCGGCGAGCGGACAGATCAAAGCACACCGAAGACGCGCCGCGCCGTCGCTCTCGCACCCGCTGCCCACTATATTTTATATTCTCTGCCGCTGTCACCGAGCGTGTATACAGCCTGACGGAACCAGCACTCGTAGCACAGTGTTTAATCGCGCGCGACGCCACTTAGTTGAATCACAAGTGCGAGGAGAGTGACACGATGTTTTTTGCGATTAAACTTATTAATTGTTCTGTGGATTAAACAGTATGTCACGCTCCTCGCACCTGTAATTCAACTAAAAGGCATCGCGCGCGGTTAAACACTGTGCTACGAGGCCAGTACATTGTATTTTTTAACTTCGTTTGCTAAAGAACATTAAAAATAATGCTCTCATGAAGATTGTAACGAGTTGATGACATTTGAAGTTTAGTGAGAATGACATATGATCTGCCCAAGCGTCAGATTAAATCATAAATTCACAATACTATCTTAATGATATTTTGATTATATGGAAATTGAAATCAGAGTACAGTGGAGACCACATCAAGCTATACACTTGCAGTACGACATTAGCCCCTACAGAGAAGAATATAAGATAGGTACAAAGTCCAATGTGTCTTACTTGATGTGGTCTCCACTGTACATAGAAATGTGTGTCCGTTGTCTAGAGGTTCGAGTACTCGACTGGAGGGGTTCAAATCCCGTAGAGGAAAATTTGTGTTGGGTCTCGAAATTGGGTCCATATTTGTAATTATCATTGAAATCTAAATAAACGTAATTATCGTCGGTGAAACTGGGGTGTACGAGTGAAGGCTGCGACTTGCATTTCGCAGTCCACACTTGGAAACACCTTCGACACCCCCTCGAGGACTAAAGTCGTGATGATGAATTAAATCAGAAATGCGTTACATAAATAGCCAAAAAGGTAATTCTCAGTCTGTCAAATCAGCCTTCTCGTCCGTAAAAATCTGTTTTATCTGTCGAACTTCAATTGTTTCCCAGGGATAGCCCTACACATCTGACACGCCCGTGTGTAACCCTGGTAAAGGAATAGCGTCTTTGATAGCGCCGGCGCCGCGAGCGAATGCTTGCTCTTTGCAGATGTCGCGAGCGGTGCTCGGCGCCCTCTAAGACCCCGCGCCCGTGTGCGCTGCACACCTTGCACCATAGGTAAAGACGGCTCTGCAATTCCACTTCATGTTCAAGACATGATTCTCAACATCTTTCATGCCTGTGCGGTCTCGTATGTTTTCGAGATCTTTATGACGTTACTTAAGGCGTTATAGTGACTTGATTGCTCTTGAGAAATGACCTCTAAAATGGCAAATCAGTGAACACCGCCATCTTACTGCAACAGCGAGTACTAATTCGAGTTTACGATAAGATGAACTAGGCGTTGATGTGACATGGTCGTACTGTATCACTTTGCCTATTTAGTATTACCTCTCAGAGAAAAAAAAATAACTTATTGTGAACCTACGCGGTAAACGTTACAGACTTTTTTAGGGTTTCGTCTTATTTTTTATAAATTATATTATGATATGATATGACAATGATAATATTGATTGTATAGGTATAGAATAAATTCATAAAATTATTCACGTATTCAATACCACATTGCCATCTAGAATGAACGCTAAGAAAGAATTCGCGCGACAGTCTTTTGAAGTTACCAAGTCGGCGATCGAGAATGAGCACAAATTGAGCGATCTAATCGTCTTAAGGATGCTACGTTCCATAGCTCTTTGGCAAAAGGCAAGTTTTGTAGCTTTGCCTCAGTCCATGTTTAACAACCGTAAGTCAGGGATGGTTGAATGCAGGTATCCATACCTTCTTCTTCAGAGACATGGATAAGTTTCCTTTTTCCATGAAATGTTGATTCTTCGTTCAATTTTCAATTTATGTCAAATCCGGATTAGTAAACATACAAACCATAAGCCGCAGTCAATCAATCAATAATCACGAATGAGTCAACGTATTCAATTGCAGAGAAGATAAGCCAAATTGCTCTTCGACTAAAAGCTTCACCGAGAATGGTAAGGAAAGGGCGTGTAGCGTGACCAAACGAGCGATTCTCGGAGCGTTTACATTGTGCAATCTGCCACTTTAGTGTTGGATGTGAGATTACGATGTTGGTTTAACTGATGTGATGACGTGCTCTTACTTATAGGTAGAATAATTTCAAGATACTTTGTTAATACGTTATTATTAGGTTGTCTGTGTTTATATACAGATATCATATAATATAATCCTGATTTATTTGCAAGAAACAATACATCGTAAATTTAATATGAAAAGCTTTCTAGAATCTTAATTTCAAAATTAAAAATCAGACTCGCTAAGGTGAGTACCTCTTTCTCTAGGACATGGTATAAGATTTTACAATAAACTTCTAAAGGAAAGTACTTTGTCAGAGAATAAGTTTAAATTGTATATTAAGCAGGCCCTATTGAAAAAGGCATATTATAAAATAAATAAATATTTGGATGATGGTGAAGCATGGTGTTACAGTGATAATGATAGTAGGTTATAATTTAATTAAGTAGTATAATTTCCTAACTTATGATTTCTCTAAGGTGTAAACATTAATTAATTACAGACTGTAAAAGGAAAAAGACTATATGAGACAGGTAGACAAAGATTGGGTATGTTTTTCTTTTTCATTAACCTGAATTCCAGCTGTCTTGTATTTTCTTATCCCTTGGTTAAAGTAGATATAAGTCATATATTGTATAGTACAAGTTTTATGTTGAAAAAAAAAAGACATGATCTTGCTAAGTTTCTTGCCCTTCTTCTTAGCAAGACTAATCGAATGGGAGAAGGTAGGCATGTATTTATATATGTAACCTATTAGTATGTAGTATATATTATAGGATGTTTAGTCGGCCGCCTGGATTCGTGCTGGGGGCTCGGTTGGTGATCATTGAACCTTGTTCCTGGTCCCTGGCCGGGTCTCCGGTATGGGTTCGGGCGGTTGATTGGATTTCCCCTTGTATAATATAAATTATTACCTATCATTTTAATCTTATATACTCGTATATATTTTGCTGCATAAATTAAATAAACCCTTAATTTAGTTCATGTACGTTTATTATTTTGTTACATATATTTTTGTTACATTAAATTTGACGTGTAAAAAGTGTATTATTTATACCTATTTTGCAAAATAAACTATTTGAATTTGAATTTTTACGTAATATGGCTCAATTACCATCGTTTCAAAGAACTAAATACAAGAGATGGGTCAAATTGGTGTAGGACCGGAATGTGTGGACTTGGGAAACAGAGTTTATGCTCATCAAGGGTCAAAAAAGGTATTCAATAGGACTTGGAGTACGTTCTTAAACAATAGTTGGCACCTACCTCGTACGAGTATGTACTATCGAAGAAAACTCCGCAGAACTAATTTTCGCCCGTATTGCAATGGTGATAAGAGTGAAAAGTGGGTCTGTGGCAATTTCTTCGATGATACCTAGGATAAGTAATAAAATAACAAAATCATAGACACATTGTCACAACATATATCCTCAAAGGGGTGTCGAGGCGTTTCAGAGGGTAAACTGTCATCGAAACAATCAACATCCGACCGTTCACCGACGATTTTTTTATCCCAAAGTGATAGGAAGTGAGCCTAATACAGTTCGGGCACAAATAAATGTTTTTAGGTTATGTAGGTGCATGCTCGACCGGCGGGATTTGAAACTGGGTCTCAAGATTGAGAGATCGGTGTCCTATCGACTGAGCCATCGCTTTTAGTAATAATAATAAATAAATAAAAAAAATTTTCATGATTAACAGTTAAAGGGTTTTATTAAAAATAAATAAATGACTACAAACAATAAAAAAACATAATTTAAAGCTAATTTCGACCATTTCAATAAGTTTGAATAATCAGGCGAATAGAAAATAAAAAGTAAAAAACCACTGACATCTTTTGACAAAAATATTCAATTTGAATTAGGAACTCGAAACTTTTTTTTTAATAAAAGTTGGCTTCGATGGCTACTAGATGGCGGTGCTGTTCAAGTGTTCCGATTGTGAAATTTTGTGTGACTGTAAATTGAAATTTTAGTAATAATAATAGAAAAGGTTCAAAAAAAAAGTTTCTCAGTTGATCAAAAGCATTTAAAGTTACATATTTCTTTCATATAAAGACCAAAGTCATAAAAGTTGCTTCATAAATAAAAATATAACAATCATAAGAGTTATTTATGATGACTCTAAATAGACCGATCTTCTTTATACGGAGAATGTATAATTTACTGCAAGCGTACAAGTAAAGAATTCTACTGTACCACCCACAAGAGATGTGAGAAAATTATGACCTTGTGCTGATATAACTAAAAGACTACAATTGAGGGTATTTTCTAGACTAACCGACTAGATTTTTTCAAGATTAGTTAACATTGTGTTTGAAAACATAATGGATTTGTATGACCGTATTGACACAATGTATGACTCTACATTTTGACAATTATATTTTATAACATGTTATATATATTTTAATCTTTTATAATAACGTAAACGAAGGTAATTTGGCTTCGCATTGTCCGTACAGACAGAGCGTCGATAATTAAGGGTATACAGTGTGTCCCTCGTACAAGTGCACACCCGAAGGTGGGTGAAACTAGATCTAAATATATCGACAAAAACAAAGAATTTTTTTTTTTATTTTTTTTTTATCTTGAAAAAATACTCCACCTGGGTATCTTTGTATGGGACGCGAGCGCGGTGCCTTTGGTTAACAGCTCGTAGAAAATATTGTATTTATGATAGAACGTTGTATTTGTTTTTTGTTAGAAAGATAATGAAATAGGCAATGATAAATAAGAATAAAAGTATAGTAAAACGGGGACATTATTTTGAAAAAAATTACTATTACTGAAAAAAAAGACGGAAAAATTAAAGAAATAATCTTTTAGGATATTATTTTTATGGTAATGGTAGTTGATTATGTTTTGTTTTTGATTTGGTATGCAACGTCTATTCTTAAGGATTATAACACTTTTATTTAATTGCATTACTCGCGATAGATCAAAAGTTATGACATATTTTATACATAGTCTCCAGGGAGGCAAAAAAAAATTAAAACGTAAATTTATAAATCAAAGATTTCCTAAAAAAAAAAAACATTTTTTTGTCGATAAAATAAGGTCTAGTTTCATCCCTTTGCGGATGTGCACTTGTACGAGGGACACACTGTATATTGTGTATGAATTGAGAAAAATATTTATTTACATACAACATACATCTTACTCACATTTGCCTCCCAGAGGGGTAGGCAGAGACTACAGATTTCCATCTGCTACGATCCTGACACACCTCTTTTAGCTGGTAGGGTAGAATGACTTACTTGCCTGTTGATTGAAATGTTTGACATCCATTCAATATATAATTAATTTAATTATTTTGTATGGCTGTACTTAGGTACATATTTTTTAATACTGTATTTTTTAATATGTGATTGTGTAAATTTTTGACATCTAATGTATCTAATTCTATTGACATGTAATGAAACTTATGAATAAAATGATTGTGATTATGATTAATCTAGTTACAAGCTATTCTCTTCTGGCTACTCTTAACTTTGCCCTTTTTCACTATGTGGCCGATTCGGTCGGCATACGTTCTCGGCCCGGTCGAACGTTACCTTCTGGGGCGGCCCGGTCGAATGATACCTTCTAGGGCGGCCCAGTTGAACGTTACCTTCTAGGGCGGCCCGGTCTAACTTTACCTTCTAGGGCGGCCCGGTCAAACGTTACCTTCTAGGGCGGCCCGGTCGAACTTTATCTTCTAGGGCGGCCCGGTCTAACTTTACCTTCTAGGGCAGCCCGGTCGAACTTTACCTTCTAGGGCGGCCCGGTCTAACTTTACCTTCTAGGGCGGCCCGATCGAACTTTACCTTCTAGGGCGGCCCGGTTGAACTTTACCTTCTAGGGCAGCCCGGTCTAACTTACTTTCTAGGGCGGCCCGGTCGAACTTTACCTTCTAGGGCGGCCCGGTCTAACTTTACCTTCTAGGGCGGCCCGATCGAACTTTACCTTCTAGGGCAGCCCGGTCGAACTTTACCTTCTAGGGCGGCCCGGTCTAACTTTACCTTCTAGGGCGGCCCGATCGAACTTTACCTTCTAGGGCGGCCCGGTTGAACTTTACCTTCTAGGGCGGCCCGGTCTAACTTTACCTTCTAGGGCGGCCCGATCGAACTTTACCTTCTAGGGCGGCCCGGTTGAACTTTACCTTCTAGGGCAGCCCGGTCTAACTTACTTTCTAGGGCGGCCCGGTCGAACTTTACCTTCCACTTGTGCACCTAAAAATTCTTTCGTAATTCTAATTTCATTCATCCTCTCTTTATGCCAAAACGATTAAGTTTTATAGAAATATGCCATAAAAAAGGCCTTAAACCTTGATTTTGTATCAACCTTCCTCTTCATAATTCAATAAATTAAACAATATATGTACATAAAGGGTGTTAAGATGAAGTTTTGGAAGCCGAAAACTGGCGATAGTACACGTCGATACAACCAACTTTACGTAAAAAAAATTGAGAAGTCGAAAAAAAAATCAGTTTGTTGTTTCATATATTTTGGTCGGGCAGCTATGTAACTTTTCTATGGAACAGCTGTTTTTTTTCGCTATTTTTGAGTTGGCTTCATAGTAAAAGTAAAGACGAGTACTATCGCCAATTTCCGGCTCCCGCAACTTTGTCTTAGCACTCAGTATATTATGAAGATCATCGGCACGCATTACATAACCCAGCACGAACTAAAATCCGAAACCAATTGTTAAGTGCATATAGCATTACCTATTTGTTATATAGCAGTATTATCAAGGATGGTCGTCGGAATTCGAACTTCGAACCGAGTAGGGGCGCATCACTAGCAGTTGTTAAAACTACCTTCAGTAAATGCCAGCCATTGCCAGCCAGTCTTGCATGAAACGGCGCGGGAAGCGCGCGCTGACTCGCTAACGAATCCGAACATGAATTCAAAAATCGAACGCTGTTTTTTTCCGAACGTAATGTTATGAAGCAAAGGGTGAATATTTAAAAATAATAGTGACGGCTATTCTAGTGTTGTGCTCGTATCATTGACATTTGAACTCTAGATAGTGCGCTCAGATATTTAAATGTAGAACAGTGCAGTTGACATTTAGACGCCTATCGAATCGAGCCTGTCTTTTAGTTTTAGGTAATTATAAATTGGCAAGGGTTAAATCACTGTGTGAATATTTGCTTATTAAAGTGAAGAATTGATAATTATTGTGAATGTTAGTTTTTGTTTCGCATTGTATACTTGAGTTGTTAAAAACTTCAGTTGCCAATTACGATCTTATCAATGTATTAAGTAAATTAAATGTAATTAATCTTTTCGCTATTAATTGCAGGCGTTTGTTTATTTTCTGATTTGCAGAGGTTCAAAGCAAGTTTGGTTAACCAGTGAGATATGACATTTGTCTAAAATAGTCTAAATTGTGATAAAAAATATTTACCGTATTTTTTTTGTGTCAAAATGACATCGAGACATTTTTGGTTGGTGAGTGCAACCCTAGTGTTGTTCGGGTTGGCAGCAGTTTTCACACAGGTAAGTTTAAAGTTGCAAATAGCATATTGTTATGCGAGTTGATAAATAAGTTATGAATAGCATAGTCGTTTGCAACATTTCGTCGCCGAATCGGGGTCAAAAGTGCATTCACTAATACAAAAGACATCAACGCAGATACTTCGCTTTTGAACTCGTATTTTTCGACATTTGACAATCATACATTATGTATATTTTGAAATACTGATTTTCTGTGTATTTGTGTGGGTCTCGGTAGGTACGTAATGTGCAAATATCGTGAAGGTTATTCAGACGCTTTTGGTTTATTTTTGAGTATTCGGTGGATTCGATTGGAAGATTAATGATCCTTAGTGGAAGATATATATTAGTATATAAATGTAAACAAAGTCTACAACAGTGGTAGCTCAATAAAATTGCAAGAACTTATCTGAACCTAGAGCTTCGGTTCAAATCAAATATAAAATTCAAATATAGTAGCTTTGATAGTAACAACTAAATTTATACCGAAGAGATGGTAAGCGATTTATTGTACACAAAAGAAACATATATTTTTTACAAAGTTCTTAGATATATCATGTACATAGGCGAGCTTATCTCTAAAAAGAGATTTCTTCCAGCAAACCCGGATTGATAAAGAGAAGTCATAATAAAAAGTAGGCATACATACGTGTACACTAAAATATGTTAATATACTTACACTCTATGATTATAAATAACAACAATATACCTACAAAAATAATAATGAAGTAACTATTTAAACAATAAATATATTTAGATTATGTTTATTTTGCGAAATCCATCACTATGAATACTCTAAAAATTATTAGAGTGCATTACAAACTAGAAAATATCAATCCGAAACAAATCCACAGACAAGAATTTGAAAAAATTCCCCGGGCCAGCATTCGAACCTTTCTTGTCTTTGGATTTGTTTCTGATTTGATATTTTCTAGTTTGTAATGCACTCTAATAATATTTAGAATAAACATATTTAATTATATACATAATATTTACAATAAATAAGATAAAAATACATAGTTAAAATAAATATTGTGCTATCTACAGATACTCATGGAGTTGAAAGGTAATACTCTACGCGATCAGTAACAAAGTTGAATTTTAGCTTCATATTCTGTTTGATTGAAAAAGTACAGGGTCATTATTAGATCTTTTTGCAATTTTTTATAAAACCGTTGAAACTCTTATTTGTGTGTGAGTTTATCTGTATATAAATAAAAGATATCGTGTATGTATTTTGTATTTTGTAGATTTACAACTTACATACAAGAATTATAACAAACAAGAATTTATACGTAATCCTGACATGGTGTTTTTGAAAATTTTGTAATGAATTTTAATATTAATACCAATCTGGACTGAGATCTATTGTTTTAACGATTTTTTATGCGAATTTGTATTAACTGTCTTAATTCGCATTACTACAAATCAAAAAGAATACAAATAGATTGCACTCCAGATTGTGGCTCAGATCTAGGTAACCATATCAAATTTAAAAAATCCTGTCAAAAAGCCGGACCTTTCAAAAAAGTCCGATATCAACGCGGATAAAGTAGCGCGGGCGCGGACGCGTTGTTATCAATTTTGTTTATTTATCAAATAGTAAACAAAGTTGACATCATAAGAAATAAAACAATATTTTCTTGACCTCTAATGATATTATTAGCTTTAGACGTACCTAGTTTACGTTATTATCTCTAACTTGACTACGTTTCATACAATAATTAAAACAACAGTCAAGCTCAATTACCTACTGTTATTCCGGTTTTATTAGAGACGTACTACTGTTGCCTACTGTACATATACATATTTTAGGTGACTTCTATTTATGCAGCCAAATTTATACTAAAGACTCGGTAAGTGATAAGCTGAATACGAAAAAAAAATGTTTCTCTACACTAATTCACGAACAACTCCGAGTCAAGCCTAAATTTAATTTTTGGTTTTTCACAAAAAGGGCCATGGAACCACTTACCGTGTCTCCAGTATGGCTATATAAATAAAATACACCTTTTACAAGGTAACATATTATTACACAGACAAAATAACACTGAAGATTCGGTAAATGATCAGTAAATTTAGTATACCGAAGTACCTTTTTGTTAAATTAGTAAAATATTTTTTTCGTGTTCCCTACAAACGCAGGCGCAGCCCCGAGTCGATTGCTACGGGAGGTCAACATTTTATTATGCGAATTCACAAAAAAAAATTGTCTATCCGTGATACTGATGACTTAACAAGCCTCCAGTATGGATTTAACTATTTTTTGTGACTTTATGAGGTCTTTTGAGTGTGTTGATCGCCTACTAGGGCAGATAGGGAAAACCAGATGTACATATGTAGTTCTTAGATTTATATCTGTACTAAATATTGCCGTGCTTCGGGTACAAAGAAGCGGAATTTGAACCCACGATCTAAAATTTCGTGTCGTTCAAACCGCTAAACCACTGCAGTGGCCAGTTTAAAAGGATATGTAAAAAAAATATGGGAGCGTTTTTTCTGTGTTTTTGATGAAATATACAGAAAATTGTAATAAATTTCTGGTATATGCATTTTGACTATAAAATCTAAGGTTTTATAATTCGAAAATATGTACAGATAAATTTTCCTCGATAGAAATAATTGTTGAAATTAGGTTTCATCGTTTCTTTCTCCTCATTGGACGAATAAGAACCATGTGTCGAACTCTTGAAATAAGATGGGTTTCAACAATATTGGAAATTTTATATATTGTAGTTTTTTGTTTTTTAATATAAAACTTACTTTTTTCTTTTCGCCCTGAATCCGCCCCTCTCGCACTTCGCGTTTTTTCGCTTGTAGTGGTACATTGACAAAAATAAAATTTGCATAGCCTCTTAAAAGTCAAAATGTGCACATATACTATATCCACATATTTCCCGTTTGATCAAACGACTGAACCTAGTCGATGTCGCTAAGGACACAAATAACTCTAAAACAAACTTATACACACTTATCTATTTAGTCTGGGTTAGGTATACCCTAACGCAGGGGTCTTCAACCTTTTTTAGCTGGAGGGCCAATTATCCTTTCTAGGTCTGTCAAAGGGCCGCACATTGCCGCACGTAAACATACCACCTCAACAATAATTTAAAACCAAACAAGTTAATTTAAAATGTCTTGTAGAATAGATGAAAATTTCCTTAGCTTCTGAGGGCCGCAAAAAATGTCCCGGCGGGCTGCATTAGGACCAAGAGCCGCGGGTTGAAGACCCTTGCCCTAGCGCGTGACAATGTGTCCAAGGGCCAGTTTATTTTGTATCTGTATATGTTATTACTTCTCTGTAATGAGCATGCATGCCACAACTTGGCATTGTCCTAAAAAGATAACAGCGACCTTTGAGTTCAACCACTGAGCTTAAAACAAACGAAACAAATTTTGTCAACGCATGAAATTCATTCCAATACATCAAAGGTTGAAACAAAAAATATACAAGGTGACTTTTTGATTACCGTCCAAATTCATACTGTTAGCTTTGTAAGTGATCAGTATCATTGATCGATAACAATTTTTGTAAAATTCTTAAAATGAAATTTCACAAAAATTGTTATTGATCCAAGATACTGATCAATTATAAAGCCTCCAGTATGAATTTGGACGATAATCAAAAGTCACCTTGTATATATTTGCTTGCATTACGTTTTACAAATAAATTTGAAAATGCGTCAAACAAATTAAAATATCATCGAATGATTTTGTTATATTTTACGGCAAAAATGTTCTTATAAATATGTCATCACGACATCAATCACCGACGCGGTGTCGGAGGTGTTCCCGAGTGTAGACAATCAAATGTTAACAGTTTACCCACTTTTAACTGACGATAAACATAATTAAGAGTATTTTTCTTTTAATGGTTTTAGGTCCAACTTATAATCCCATAACGGAATAAAAAATATTATGGAAAAGCTATATAATAAATAAAATATTTTCTATATCATACGTATATCATTGACTGAATAAGCACTTCAAATATGATTACACCTTTTTGTTACACCTTGTATATTTCCGCATTTTTTTTTATCATCCCTTCTTACCCAAACGTTTCTCTATGTAAATAAGATAGTACATATTGAAATATTTTTAAATTAAGTTAATTTTTTATAGAAGAAAAAAACATCACCTAAAAAGATATTTTCGAAATATATTTCGGCCCAGTTCGGTGCCGGCATCAGTCGAATGAGTGACAGACAATGTAGGAATGACATGAAAGTATATGTACAACCTTATGACTAAATGAGTTCAAATGAATGACAGGTAAGTATGAAAAAAAATTTAAAGAACCATAATTTTTTTTTTTTTTTTATTGAAAACTCAATTTTATTTTCCTTGTGTTCTCTCTACTGACATAACTATGATGAATCTCTTATGACATAACTATGATTGAGTATATCCTATTTTTAACAAAAAAATTAAAATAATGAAACAGAAACCACCCGGGACTCGTGCGCTACCCCGAAGTTTATTTGGAATATTAAGTGCACTCAAAACCCGCAAGATGTCACCGCTGTTCCAAGGTTCATTGATCTTGACGGAAAATGTTTGTCTGGTCTGGTGTAAGTCAAGTCCTGGTCTGCAGCTAATGTTGTTAAATTGAGTCCTAAACATAGAGTAATTTACAACCGACTGACAGTCCCATATATTTTCCTGTTAACTTGGCAACTTGGGTTTTTTGTTAAAGTATGATTAACCATAATTACTTTGTTTTCGTATTTTAATATTTTAAAAATCACCTTACGATGATTCACCAAAACACACTAAACCCTGTATTTGCAAGACCGATAGAGAACGAACGAACTTTTCGTTGCTGCACCACTGCTGCTGAGGTATTTACAAACACATACATACATAAATATTCATGCTTTTCTCCTAGAGAGGTAAATAGAGACTACAAATTCCCTTCTGCGACGATCCAGACACACCACTTTCGTTTCTTCCACGTCCATCAATCTAGTCATACAAACTCTTCTATTCCGGGGTACTTTGAGGCAATAAAAATAAGGTATTTTTTTATGTTTTTATTAATCTTGTCTTTTTTCGTATTTTTTACCTTTTCAATGTATTAGACATAAATAATTTAAAAATGTGTAAAAATTAATATAAACGAATACCCTGACTGACTAACTGACTGGTCTATCAACGACCTGTAAAACTGTTTGACCAAGGAACATGAAATTTAGGTTGTAGGTTCCTTATATTTCATTTAAAGTTAGCAGTTTATTTACCCGGTATATACCTACATAAACGACTACATATACCCTGAATGTAAGAGTAACTAACTGACTAATCTATCAAAACTGAAACCAAACGGCTGGACTGTAGGTTCCTTGTATGACGACAAAGACATTCGGTAAGAAGGGAATTTAGGAAATTCCCCCGGAATCGGGAAAAACGGGATCAACGCGAGCAACGCCGTGGGGAGTCCGCTAGTACTTAATAAATAAAAGGTTATCTTCAAATTTCACTACAGAACAACATAAAAATGGTATTATATGTATATGCGGTAGTTTAATATGAAGAAAATATCGTTACAGACCAACATTTATCGCTGTTACAGACGTTGTCAAGGTTTCAATTTGTTTACACGATTTCATATTTTTTACTTCGAAACAACTATTGGTTAATATTAATAAAGGCGCAGACAGATGAACATATCTGAAATAGTGCGTGTAGTTCGGTGAGTCAAGAAGAGACTGGATTATTCTTTTTTATGAATAAAGTTTAATATAAATTCACGCAAAGACCATTAGAAAAAAACGCTTTGCTATGTTACATAAGTAATGGTTTAGTATGTTTAAAAAACATTATTGTTCTTTTTAATTTATTGTTATGGACGGACTACTGTTTTAACTGAAAAAACAGCCCTCACTTTGCATTTTTTTTTCGATGCTGTGAAGTTTCTTCTATCGCATTTTGAAATTTGTTATTGTTTTGAAAACGTTCTTCTATATAACTTGTTTTTTTTTTCAGAAATCTTTCTATTGTGGTTTGCGAATAACACTATTTTATAACCTAACTTTTTAAGAAGGTGTTTCTTTATGGTGTGCCATCCCGTTCAGTTGCCATATAAATGCTTTAGGTGTTTCTAACGTCTTGATGGCTTTGAGCTCAATGAAACTTTGCACACATCTTTGTATAATGTTTCCCTTCCCCCACATCGCACTCCGATTCATCTCTCATCAAGAGGTACGAGATATTTAAAAAGCGCCGAATTTGTGAAATGGTTTCAGGTAAAAACTGTTTTCCATGAAACGCGGTAACTGTTTATTTATAGAAAAATTTACTAACTTAGTCTTCTTTACACGAACGACATCTGTCTCTTTTTATTTCCAGTATAGATAAAAGTTATACAATTTGCTAAACATTGCGTAAAAACGTGGCAATATTCACGATATCCTGACAGCTATTATGACGGTGTTACATCAAATTTTGATTTTAGGCTGTATATAAACGTAGTTAGATGTCGCTAGATAAGACTTAACTATGAAGAAAATATATATGAAGAAAATAAGTAAGCAAAATAAGAAAATAAAAACGGGGAAAAGATTGAATAAACGCGGGCGGAGCCGCCGGTGAAAGACTACTACATAATATACTTCAAGTATGGCATAGGTTGAATCTTTTAACAATAATAAAACAATAATTTTCTGTTTGTAAACAACCGATGACATCCGGTGTTGTTGTTTTTTTGTAACAAAAATAATCAGAGCCAAAGAGTCAAAAAACTAGGTAAACATCCGTGTACTATTTCTTATTGAATCACATTGAACTTATCAGGTGGTAGAGCTGATTCCGGACTCGACTGTGGAGGTACCACCATCTTACTCGGAGACCCCCTCGTAGTAATTTGGGGGAGAGTAAGAAGACAGCTCACAGGCAAATTAACCAGGAGGCCCACCATGCCTGGGACCGATGGATGGCGGAATGTCCATCCCTAATAGCCGCGCCTTATATGGAACAGACTGGTGACGGGCAGCGGCGTTTCCGAGGGTTCCGGCACTGCGGTCACCAACCCGCCCGCTCAGCGTGTGTGAGTATGGGCAATTATTCCAGGATGACCGCCGGGAGTGGCAAAGTCTTGGAAAGGCTTATGTCCAGCAGTGGACGAACTAGGCTGATGAATGGATGGATGGAACTTATCAATCATAGAATCAAAAAACACTTAACTTTCTTTTTTAAAAACGAAGATTTCACAAATTTTCCGAGGTCTCAGCGTAATGGCCAAACATCATTATTTATCTGGCAGGGTTTTTGAGTTATGCCACAATTGTATGGACAGACAGACAGACACTGGAGGCTTTGCTATAAGACTTTTCAATTTAAATGCTACGCTTTTTAAGCAAAATTTCACAATGTTAGACTTAAATTCGACATGTACTATCGCAATGAATATTATCTCAAGCTAAGCCTCAATATGTATTTCTCGTTTTTCAATGCCGATTTACCGGAACATTATGAGCTACGAAACAAAACGTTCAGCTCGTAAATAAGATCTCAAATGTTTTGTACATCAACAACATACATATGCTCACGCCCGTCTCCCAGAGGGATAGCCAGATTTCCATTTTCATCTGCTTCGGTCTAAACACCTCTTTCGCCTTTTCCACACCAATCAATTTAGTCATACAAGCTCTTCTATTCCGGGTACTTTTGACATTGCCCTTCTTCAATATGTCACCAATTTGGTCAGAATACGTCCTTCAAGGGCAGCCTGGTTGAGCTCTACCGTCGACTTTCGCACCATTAATTTCACCATACATGTCCAAACCACCGAAGCGTTCATGTTTCTATTCTAGTCACTTACATCTTCATTCAGGCCGCAACGATCCCGTATGTCGATATTTTTCACTCTATCATTCAATGTTAAACCACACATACTCCGTATTCAAGAAATGAAAACCTGTGAAACATTTATAGACTCAAGTACATAAATTGTGAAACATTTATAGACTCAGGTACATAAATTATGAAAAAAATGGTCGTCAAATAACTTCAAATTTTTTTATCTGTTGTGCATGCCTAATAAATAATAAATAAAATAAAATATAAATCCCGTTTAAAGTTTAGTTAAGTTTTTTCATCAATCAATATGGGTTATGTTATAAGATTAATTTTACCAAATTACGTTCGAATCAATGCGTTATTTTCAGTCTTAGGGAACAACTCTTTTTTGACAACGAGATCCTTTTGCTAACTTTTTGGTATCTGGGAGCACGGCGGTGCCCCCGCCGAGTCTCGCAAAAAAAACGCGGAACGGCCGTACCATCCTTTTCTCGAAGCAACTCACGGCACTTTCAACCCCCCTTTATCTTCGTTGTGGGTAAAGCTAGAAATCTGAAATTTCAGTTACTAAGAGTACTTACTGATCCTACTTTATATTTGATTACGAAATATCTGAACAACTCTTTTTTGACAACGAGATCCTTTTGCTGACTTTTTGGTATATTATTTATTTATTTTAATGCGAAAACAAACAGTCACACAGAAACATAATAAAATAATTTTCAATGCATGTGCTCGTAAAGGCCCACTTTTTATGCATCAAAACCGAACAAAAAGTCGATTATTTTGCCCTAGGGCTTTATTATTATTATTTTTTTTTATTTATTTACAATGGTTGGCTAACCTGCAGCCTTTCCTGTGTACCATAGACGTTATACTTTTTTTACACCGTTTAACGGCTATGGATACAGTCCTTTTGAGCCAATTATAATTTAAAGTTCACAAGATCATATTTCTTTTCATTTCCTCACACTATGCATTGAAAAACGTAGTATGATACACGGGCGTAAAAGCAATAAATTACTCGGTTACGTTTAAAACACTCGCTACGCTCGTGTTTTAAATCGTCCTCGTAATTTATTCCTTTTCGCCCTTGTAGCATAAACTACTATTATCTAAATAATTGAATCGACCTAAAGTTTTCCGAATTTGCATAAGTGTGATACAAATTTTAAAACTAAAATAATCTAAATTAAGTAAAGGAAAATAATAATAACAAAGTAACTTATATTAGAGCCTGAAACATTTTCTTTTTGAATGTATTCAATGTGTTACAGAAAATATCAACATTAACCAGCCTGTTATTATAAAGTTTACATGTACGTCTGAAAAAACGATTCTGACCATAAGATGTGCGGTTACTAGATAAGGAAAATTGCTATTTTTGGAGTGATGCCCTGCGAGGAATTTTAAAGCAATTTTACCCAACAATAATGAGGAATCAACGTATTTATTGAGAATTTTGTAAAGGAAAATGAGGTCAATAAAATCTCGGCGACGCTCGAGAGATGTTATTTTGTGTCGTTCAACTGCAGTAGCGAAATCAGAAAAATTGTTATTTGTACGATAGTCAAGGCCTTTTATAAATTTATTTTGAATTGATTCGATTCTATCTATGTATATGTATTCGGTATTGGCAGGCGCTACACACTCCGTCGTACCAAGTATGGAGCAGATAGCGTCAGCATCAACACTTTGTGGTTATTATTGTTTCTGTGTATTTTCTTTTTTTTTTGTATTCTTTTTAAATTTTAGTATTTTAGCAATTTATTTATAAATATGGATTAATTTATCTGAAATAAATGAATATTATTATTTATTATTATTATTATTCAATTGATTTACAAATAACTTAACATACTTACATAGTTTTAATTACCGTGCTCGCTTATACAATTAACAGAGTAATATTCTGTAATAATTAACAACTAAGTAATCTTCAGATTAACTTGCCCACACACGTCTCTCAATGTATCGGTACACTGTAACGGAGTGTAGGTTTACACCATTTGGTGTCGTAAAAACATTATGTTTTTGTAGTGAGTTAAGAAATCATGTCCTCCTACATCAGATTTTATCTGACGTCTGTTTTGTTTATTGCAAGTACAAAATTTAACCCTCTCAATTATCATCATCACTAAGGCATCAAGCCCTAACTCTACAAACCCTTCATCTTGCTCAAAAAGAATGACTTGGCCGTTTCATGAATTGCTTGATACGAGTACAACATTAAGAGCGGCATCGCAGCCGGATTGTGAAAAACCCGCCTTTTTCTAATTAATCAAAACAGAACGCTTAAATTCAAAATTCACTCAACAGTTATGAAATAAAACCTTATTACCATTACCAAAGTTTCCATTAGTTTCTGTAAATACGAATTTCAAAACTTTAAAAATTTTTGAAATTTGATTTGATTGCGACATATCCAAATCTTAGATAATGAGAACTATGCGTTGCCTACGCAACACACGTTTTTGACTGCGTAAAATGTTATGAGAAAGTGTACAGCGCCCTTTAGCGGTTTACGAGAAGATAATTAAAGAGATTTTAAGATTTTAAATTGTTAGATTTTAAGCATTTTCAGTTTTCATGTTATATGTTTTAATTTGATTTTAGTTTTGTATATTGACTTATCTTAGTGTGCTTTATGTTTCTACAGAGGAATAAATAAATGAATGAATGAATGAAAAAAAGCCAGAAATTTTCATATAAAATATTTTATCCAGTCGCTAACGTGTATCGAGGGCAAAACTCGAAAAATGAAAATACTAATTTCGAAAACTTAATGCGAATTTTGTATTGTCACGGCCATTTTTATTTCATTTACACGGTTATTATTGTTTGGGAATGGTTTTCAGTATGTTCTGCAGATTACGTGGTTTCCATTTATACGCATTATATCAGCCGAGGTGTCTCTTAGATATAAGAACCTGCATCACAGCATCACTGCTCGTGGGAAATGCATCCATTATCCTCTTCCATTGCGTAGTTCACAAATCATTATCAAATAATTGACATATAAAAATAATAGTTGCCGCAATTAGGTCTTCGAGTCACTCAATCGACCCACTAACTCTGCACATCTTTAAAACCTTATCAGAAGGTAATAAAGTAGAAATTTGCTTGTCAGAATTGAACATCGTATTTTTTGAACACTGTTTGTCTGCCATTAATTCGTCTAAGCTTTTTGTATTGCAAAATAAGCTTTGTTCTTCTTGTTTTTCAAACACACGACAATGGTATCTAATTGACGAACTAAACCCGGTTTCGTAATGATTGAGTAATAGTTGGGTACTAGGCTAGGTCTATTCTAGGCACTTTCTATGCTGGGTCTTGTGAATGTAAGGTACTTTCTGAATTAAGACTGTACATGAGCCTAGAAAACAAACAACAACGCCAGACTTTCGAGGATTCGTTCGACGAAATTCGGACTCTCCTTGTATTGAAAAAAATATATTTGATTTATTAATCCTTTATCTAGAGATTCTACTTAAAAACAATGTATGAAGATTTATACTTTTATAAAAAAAAAAGTTTTACACCCTCTTTTGTTTGGTTTTCAAACGTTCGTTTCAAGAACGCGGTTAAGAGATCAACAGGACTTTTTTTTTCATAAAAAGGGATTTTACTTAAATTCAATATTTTTTTCCTACAAAATATTTCAGTATTAGCTAAAAACACACCAATTTATTGTTTCGCTGCGTGACGTATTACGCGTACAAGTAAAAGAGACCAGTGAGCCAACATATAATCGCCTCTATCAAAGCAAATAATGTCTTTGCCATTGGACTTATTGTGCTGGCCGGGTAAGAAAAAAAGTAGCTAGGGTAAGCCATCTTCTTAATGTCGTTAGATTAGTTTTCGTAGAGTCTAGTGATCGTTGCAGTGGATCGTTAAACACCTAATTACCTAGTAAATACCCTTTCCTTCTCATGGTTAGAGGTTTATTATTGTTAGGGAAAAATACCTATAATACAGGCTGCATTTTTACTCGTTGAAAAGTTGAAATCTGGTGATATTACCCGTCTATTCGAACAACTTTTACTTAGTGCCCCAAAATCGCAAAAAATATCAGCTGTCCCATGAAAAGGTACATACTTACTTCACTACAATATGTCATTAACATGAAATCCCGTGGGGTTACTGAGTATTACCGAGTGTTAATTGTAACATTGGATAGTGAACTATAAATATTCTAAAAACGTATTGTACTAAGGCAGTATTTGAACCTGGATCTTAATTAAGATTGAGAAACCGGTGCAGCCTTCTGCTACTCACTAACCAACCGCCGCTTTTAAAAATCATCAATAAGTTTCGATTATCCGGATTTCTAACAAAACAAAATATTAAGAAATAATTATAACGGCAAAAATACAACTTTTAGTTGAGAGAAATGTACAACTAATAGTTAACTATATGGATAAACTTATTTTTAATGATGTAAATAATTGGTTGCTTCAAAAAAAAATATTTTTTAATTGAAATTTTCTACCTTCAATCTTATGGAAAATCCAGTTATTTTAAAACTACCATACTAAATATCATTAAGAAGACGTTTATACATACACTAAGCTATTAATTGGTGTACATTGCTCTTTGCTAAAAGTTGTATGTTAGTCGTTATAATTATTTCTTAATTTTTTGTTACAAATCCGGCGAATCGACTTGTTTAGTTATCTATTTTAGATGAAACTTCAAGAACTATAGATCTGAAGAGCGATCGCGGCTTGTAAAGATTAAAGCGCTTATTTTATATAGTTACATTGAATGTAAGTTTAAACTTTTTGTAGTACAACGGCCCAACCATTACGAAAACAAATTAATCCTAAAGAATTAAATTTTTTGGACACCAGAATAAATTACTACAATTAATATGCAGAACCCTAATCACATGACACATGATTTACGCGTTCAACTTTTATTCTAAAATTAATTCTGTCCCACCATCGTTGCACTTGAGCAACAAGTTTAGGATTCCGCAGTAAGAGGTTCTCTCTCAAGTGTCACACGTATGACATGTCTCGCCTACACTACGACCAAGCCGCTCGGGGTGACCTGTCATCTTTTGACCTTTTCTTCGGATTGAGTAAGATATGGAAGAGGCAGACGATGACGTGGTTTTTAAAGTGCAGACAGTTGTTGTAATGTTGTTCAACATAATAAGATAACCTCACGCCTATATCTCAATAGGCTGCAAATAGCCACCTACTAGCGTCTTGATTGACGTATTCTATCTATAAAATGGGACATTTATATATGCAGCCAAATGCTGCATATATAAATGTCCCATTTTATAGATAGAAATATGGTAAGAAATATCAAGGCTCCATTACCCTTTTTGGGAAATTTGAAAATAATTTTCTTCCTGTTCCCTTCAAACGCAGGCCCGAGTCAATACTATGGAGAGACCAAATTTTCCTTAACAAATTTCGCAAATAGTGTTATTCACTTACCAAGCCTCCAGAATGAATTTGGCTTTATAAAAAATATCATCTTCTATACTATA
The DNA here is from genome assembly GCA_934047225.1 of Ypsolopha sequella. Classification (NCBI taxonomy): domain Eukaryota; kingdom Metazoa; phylum Arthropoda; class Insecta; order Lepidoptera; family Ypsolophidae; genus Ypsolopha; species Ypsolopha sequella. The sequence goes on from OW203997.1 coordinate 24,720,053, forward strand.
TGCGTACAATATTAATGATTATTGCAAAACGGCTCACCTCAATAACTACTTTTGATTGAGATAGCCGACCAGTTTCAGCAGATTCAGACTGCCTTCTTCAGGGCGAGTGAAGACGACGTTGCGTCTCGCACTTAGGTGAGCCTTTTTGAAATAATCATGTTTTATCATCAAGTTTCGTTCAATTCGATAATACAATATTAATATTATTTTATGCGTTCGGGTATGTTTTTTTCTTTATCAGATTATTCTATTTTCCCGCCGAGCTTAAATTTAAACAATCCTGTGTTCTTTTAGCATTGTTAAGACATACGGAACCATATGCCGTAAAAGTAGTATTGATATGCATTCACATGACTGTATGTTGTTTTATTTACTTTGCTCACCGGACTTTGTTTTTTTAAGTGCTACCAAGTAGACCCACCAAACCAGTCTCGCAGTTGCCAAGTTGAGTGTCAATGGTCACGTGTTTACATGACATGCCAATAGATAGCGTGCACTACCAAGTGGGGCGATTAGATCACGTGAGAGGCTGTTAAGGCTCAATACTACACCGAAAGTTTTACCTTTTGATTTATTTTTCATTCTACGGGTTTCATACTACGTAATGCAAAATGCTTCAATAATGCTAAAATAAGCCAGATTCTATATACAGCGCTGGTTTGAAGCAAAATTGAAGCTAGTGCTATTGTATGGCGCCCACACGAGAAAAAGTATGATATTATGCTTGAAAAGATACAAAAAGCATTCCTGCGATTTCTCTACAAGAAAAAGTATGGTTTTTATCCATTTAAGTCTGTCAATTTTTTGTGCCAAATAATTATCTCTTGGCAACGTCCTCTTCATGCTCCGTGACGCGGAGGGAGTCCCCACTAGTGCGCGCACCCATGAAACTCAACGCACTCTTGGTATCAGAACCACTGTGTGATCTTTTCTCTGACAGAATGACGGATGTGGTGCGGGGGGAATGCTTGAAATTCTGTTAGAGTGAAGCCTCAATGACGATGTCCTTAGGTTCTAAGCCTTAGACCAAAATATGTATTTTTATCTTGGTTAAATGGTTACTATTGTTGATTTTATGTTTTTGTAAATATTTCATGTATATTATTATTATTATTATTACCTTTTTAATTGTACAGTGAATTGGATTAGTCTGTAATGCTGTACAATATTTTTGATAAATAAACAAATTAACGGTAATTAAGAGATTAGAACGCCCCTGTGGTCTAGTGGTTCGAGTACTCGACCCTAATCCGGAGGTCACGGGTTTAAATCCCGTAGGTACATATTTATGCTCGGTTTGCGTGCTTCGGAAAGCACGTTAAGCTACGGGTACATATTTGTGCCCGAAGTAAATACTGTAATAGGGCTCACCACCCTCGCATGTAATGCTCGTCGATGGAACTTGGGTGTACGAGTGCTGATGGCCCCAAAGTGGGCCAAAATATATCTCGAAAATACTTTGATTGTGGTTTTTCTTGTGTTTACAAGTATCAAATTGAATGAAAAGCTTATTATAGCCAAATAAAAACGTTTATTTCAACTTTATTAATTGCGCACTTTTCTGGATATAACGTTTAAAATTCGACCATCAATCAATAGTAACCTAAGGCGATAACAAAAAAAAAAATGGGGTTTTTTCGAATCCATTTACTCCACTATGACGTCATCTACGTATTTCATTTTTGGGTAAATGTTTATTGAGTATGTGATTAAGATTCTCACTGAAGGAAAACGCGATTGGATGAAATTTTCTCGATAGAATTTAATTCCGAAAAGACCTCTAAATTGTTTTATTTTTTCCTGTAATTCTGAAATCCTAACTAATTTCATTGTGAAATTGCATTGAAAATGCGGATACTACGTATTTGTAAAGTCTCCTTGAAAATCTTTTTGACAAAATGGCTAAGTACATTTTATATTAATAAAAAACCGACTTTTTGCTGCTTTTGCACGAATCCGTCCCACTCGCACTGAAGACATTTTCGCATATGGAACAGGGACGCTAAAACTTTTACGTATCGTCTTAATGAGCCCGTGTCCTACATTGAGATTTTGATTAAAATCAATTGCGTTTAAAAAGCTTAGAACAATAATAAAATTATTTTTTCGATATCTCAAAAAATTACAAAGTTATTGGCAATCAAAGTGAGCTTAACGGCATGTCACGTGACGTCATCTGACACGATTTCACACTAAAAGTGATAAATATCGCTATCACTAACTTCGGTAATAATAGGAATTTTTCAAACATTCAATAAGTTTTATGCTTTGCTATAACTAGTTATCAGTTACTATAAAAACTACCTAATAACACCGATTCGGCGCAACAATTGACAGGACTAAACTTAATTTAAGTGTTCTGTCCTTTTCTTTCTGTATCGAAAAGACAAAGACGGGACGCTCAAAATAAGGTTAGTCTTGTCAATTGTGTTGCGCCGAATCGACACCATTGTATACTGATACTTCACTACAGAAGACGCGTCCAGATAAACTCTGAAGGAATCAACGACCTAGTAATTACCTCGTGACTCCTCAACCATACAGAATATACTAGAACTAGCATTAGACATATAACGGTCCTGGAGGTGACTGACACTGTAAATGATCATTGAACAGAGGTGCTTTATGAAAAATATACTCAGTTTTTTTCAGTATAAACGTCATTGACCGTATAGGTAAGCGTGTATACAGAATATAAAAACCGGTCAAGTGCGAGTAGAACTTGCGCTCTTAGGGTTCCGTAGCATTAGGTTATATACTTAGATAATTTAAACAGAAATTACAAACTTATTACCACTTACAAATTGTATGAAACAAAACTGCAAAATCAAGTTTATTTATTTATTTATTTAAGATACATTTGCAGAAGATACAAAAAACATTGATGGTGGACGAGATTAAAGGTACAGTTCTGTTGTACGTTCCTTATAAATGTATACATCCTTCGCAAATAATATTTAAAACTATATAAAAGAAAACATCGGTAAAATTACGCATAACAGAAGAGCTTAAGATAAATTATGAACTTAAAAAATATGTATATGAACTTAACAAAAAGAAAAAGAAATAATAACATAATGACATAACTTTTGCAATTTTCTGTTTGTAATAATTGAGTGAGTCAGAGAAAATATCGATGTTAGGATCTTTAATACATTATGCTTGTGTAGCTTTGGCAAATTCTATTGATGGGGGAGTGTGTGCCTGTGTTGGTTCTGGTTTGGGGTCCTTTTAAGATTTTTGTAATGGGTTGTCGTGGAAAATTATAGGGAGCTATTAAGTTGTTTGACTACCTACTTATTCAAGGACGTAACTCTAAAACTACACCGTAAATCGGCGTTTTCAGTAATTTTTGTTTAAAAATGGCATATGGTATAGGTATAATAATATACAGAAATTACTAATTCCTAACTACTGTGGTCTTTGAGAAAGACCGCGTAACAAAAATGGTCTAAAAATGTCAAATTTGATAACTCCCATTTCTTTATTTTTGGAGATAAAAAAAAATACATTTGTGCTCTACTCAATGAATTCTAGACAATGACACCCGACATGAAAGGGCAAGAATTTCGGCTCCATTTTCATGTATTCCTCTCTGAAAAATAATTTGAATATTCAGTTTTTTGTCAACATTTCAACAACAACAACAACATATCAACATTTCAGGTCTCTATCTCGTACCGTCTAAAAACTAGTGCGTGACATACGGACGGACAGACAGACAGACAGACGGACAGTTAGGGTTGCCAGATGTCCGGTTTTGGACCGGACAGTACGGTTTTTTGAATGGCTGTCCGGTCCCGAAAATGTTGGAAAAACGGACAATATTGTCCGTTTTTAACCGACTTCAAAAAGGAGGCGGTTCTCAATTCGACTGTATTTTTTTTTTTTTTTTTTTTTTTGGCGTTGTTACTCCATAACTCCGTCATTTCTGAACCGATTTGAACAATTCTTTTTTTGTTTGAAAGAGTGTACTTCCAAGTAGGTCCCATTTTAGGTTTGGTCATGATCTGATGAAGGTCTTCGGAGATAGGCAGTGGAACTCCTCAGAAAATGACAGCATACTTCTCGAAATTGAGGTAATCGCTTTGTACCTGAGTGCTGATTAGAAGGTATTACTTGAAAATTGACATTCTTCCACCTGACCTTCGATCCTGGCTTCATCACCATATTCACCATAGAACTCCTCAACGGATCAGAGCACATAACTCGAGATTGCGACAATCACTGCGTTAGGGTGCTAACTCAAGGATATTACTTGGAGATTATCAGAATACCCTCCTGACCTTCGATCCTGGCTTCATCACCATAGAACTCCTCAACGGATGGCAGCACATAACTTTGGATTGCGGTAATCAATTTGTGTTAGGGTGCTTATTGCAGGGCATTGCTTGAAAATTTGCCAGTATACCCACCTGACCTTCGATCTTGGCTTCATCACCGTAGAACTCTTCAACGAATGACAGTACATAACTCGAGATTGCGGTAATCATGTTGTGTTAGGGTGCTGATAGCAGGAAGCTACTCAAACATAGCTACTTATACTGACTTGAACTTCGTTTCATATTAACACCACGTTTGCAAGAACTACCCATACTTCACAATTTAACCCAGCAACACTAAAAAATGTGAAATAAAATAAACTTTTAACAAAAAAATAGCAACCGACTTCAATAGTAACAGCAGTCATTCACTAAAAAGTTAATAATAATTCTATAAAGACCGATGGTACCGAAGCAACACTTTTGCTGACTTCTTTCTTCCTGAAACAATATGTTATCTAGAAGTCGGCGTATTTCCTACGATACAGCAACATAAATACCAATATAAGAACGCCGACTTCTAGATAACACATTGTTTCAGGAAGAAAGAAGTCAGCAAAAGTGTTGCTTCGGTACCATCGGTCTTTATAGAATTATTATTAACTTTTTAGTGAATGACTGCTGTTACTATTGAAGTCGGTTGCTATTTTTTTGTTAAAAGTTTATTTTATGTTTTAAAAATACGCGATATATATACCTCAATCACGAAAGAATTTACAGAGCAAAAGCCGTGAGCGATTCTGGCGGGTGGTATCAATACTTGCGGGAGACAGGGGCGCTCCCCGCTCCACAGTATAGTACAGTACTCCCAAAGTAATAATGAGCATACAAATCTATAGCCTTAACCTCTAAATATAAGTTTTATTCATTGTGTTCACCCTTAGTAATTTCCGGTAATTTTCTCAGTTTGATCTGGCCACAAATTGACAAATTGTGCCAAAAAAATCAAAGGGCTGACCCTTTGTTAAAGAATGTACGGTTTGTTTATCTAGACCATCTGGGAACCCTACGGACAGTGGAGTGACATTAATAGGGCTCTAGTTTTGCCCTTTGGATACGGAACCCTAAAATGACAGGTTAGATAAAATGCAACAGAGATTTTACTCACAACTTTTCCAAAGAAACGTAAAGGTGCAATTAACCAAGCGCGGTTTCATCGAATGTACTTACATCAACGAAAGAAATAAAAAAAACTATGGAGCCAACTCAAGTATAGTGAAAAAAAAATCTGATGTTCCATAGAAAAGATACATAGCTACCCAACCAAATCAGTTGATATGAAAGGAGTGATCTTTTTCTCGATTTTGCACTTTTTTTCAAGAAAAGTTGTTCGTATGTTCGTATTTTCCGGCTTCCGCAACTTCATCTTAACAACCTGTATATTTTATTAGATTCTTGTGATTTATTAATGATCATTTGTCAATCAGAAAAACTGGGCTAATTGGAACTTTTTGCATAATTATTTCGTAATACCTTACGCTACAAGCCTAATGGAAATCTTCGTGTAGATGAAGAAGAAGAAAAATACGCGGTATTTAATAGCGGTTTCGCAACCGGATTGTGAAATATCCGCATTTTTCTAATTAATCGAAATAGAACACTTAAATCCAAAATTCACTCAATAGTTATTCAACGAAACCTATGTATTGTGTATGTTGCCTATGTATTGTGTATGTTGCCATCGCAAAGCTTTCATTGGTTTCTGTCAATTTGAATTTCAAATCTTTTTAAATTAAAAATTAAGCTTTGCGATGGCAAAATACACAATACATAGGTAATAAGGTTTTTTTTAATAACTATTGAGAAATAAATTTATTTATTGCATATTTATAAATATTATAAATATTAAATTTATAAAAATATTCAAACAATAAAATGTTGTAACATTAAAAAACTAAACTAACTATAAATTAAACTTAAATAAAATAGTGAATTTGGAATTTAAGTGTTCTATTGCGATTAATTAGAAAAAGGCGAGTTTTTCATAATCCGGCTGCGAAGCAACTCTAATATGAAGTCACAGGATCGTGGGAATTAGCCTTTAAAGTAAATTAAGCAGCGATTTTATCTCTCTCTCTTTGGAAAATTAATCTAGATCTAGTGTGAATATATATATCAAGGTTAAATACAGTCTCCAATACATCAACAGTATATCACGGCAGTTCTTATATCAATAGCTTTGGGTTGATAATCTTACAGAAACGTATGATTATCTTAACGTGTGGCCGTCTGTACATCAAAAAGTAAGTCCTTGATATTTACAAAAAGATTAACCTTTCTTTAATGCATAGATAACCTTTTTTAGGCCGCGTTTTACATCTAAATGTAACTCGTAATAAATTTGGTAATCTTGTTTAGATGCCAAATTAAGCTGTAAAAGATAAGTTGTATACATTAAACTAAGTTCATAAGCGGCTCCAACGTCGTAATTATTATATTGATCATTCTAATTCTATTTAAGTTTTAAAATCAATATGATACACCATAAAAAATGACTGAAGCATATCCTACTCATATTATTATCATCATAAAGTGTGAGAAGCGTGTTGGCTAATGCAATTCTGCATTCAAAGTAAATGAAGATGCAATCTTGTGTGCATAAAAATCCATCCATCCCTCAAAATCATCCATCCAAAATTCAAGAGCTACGCACTTGTCAGTGGAGAGACCGCCGTTCTTTTTCCTCTCTGCCATCGATTTAACCTGATGTAATTAGGGTTGCCAGATAAAGGTTTATCATTTCTTGGACATTTCTAAACTAGTTGGTGGACTCCAAGTTCCAAAGCTCAAACTGTTGGACGGATGATAGAATAACATTTAAAAAATTACTAGGTATTTTTAAAGGGAAAATGGATATGAAAATTTCTGTCTAAAAGTGTATTTTAGGTACACAAATGATGTTATTATGTATGTAAATACAAAGCAATTTAGTTAAATGTTAATCAACTACTTTTATTGAATATTTATTATTTAATACATATCGAATTTTACCATTTTTACAAGATTTTCTCGGTCACTGCTTTGTAAAATTGATAAAATATCTGAGCAAGACTGTTCAAAGTTTATACGAATTTGTAGTTGAGTTGACTGATGAGAATTGAGAAAACAAAACCAACTATCGAAAATATTTTACCAGAAGTCAAAAAATAGGTGCGACGACGAGCGAAGCGAGGAGAAGCGTGTTAGGTTTACATGTAAAATCATATAAGGAGCCAAGCGAAGCGGGGCGGAGAGGAAATTGTTCGCCTGAAAATTATTCAACTCAAATTTGTATTTTCAAGTCTCTGTTTCAACATTTTTTTCGCCCAGAGTCTTTCGCCCACATATTATTTTATTACGCTATATTTGGTATTTTTGATACCCTAAATTAAAATTTATATTCGCTCGTTTAAATACTACCCCTTAGGAATTAACTACTCGGCTATCTATCTATCTATTTACTACTTATATACGACTGAGTATAGCCGATATTATCCAATATGTAGGTCTAATACGTAGGTTTTCCAATCATCAGATAAACGATACCCAGGTAATGAGTCTAAAAATTGAAACCAAAATAACGATAATTAAAGTAATAAAAACAATTTGTATGGATTAATTACAGTATATGTAGATTAGACAGTTTCAATTTAGCACACGCCAGAAGATGATCTAGAGGTACCTGATCTTTATTTAACATCAGTTTATTTAAGGATTGATAAACTTAACTAAACAACAAAACACGCTTCATTCCTGCTCCAATTTTATTCTACCTGTTATAAACCTGCGTCTCTCTTGTGACTCTACAACGTGATCCACTTAGAATCACGATTTATGGCGTCACAAGACAACCGAGAAATCAAAAATCGATTACACGATAGTAATCGATACGGTGTATAGATATTGTAAAGCTCTGTCCGAGAGCTTTTGTTCGAGGAGTTATCTTGAAAGTGCATCGAGCTTGAATAGTGTGGCTTGGACTATTCTGATCGTTGTAGATTCAACATTACTCAGTTTATTGTAGTTATTATATTATTTGGTGATTTACTTGTATAAATTTTAGATATTTTCTGTGTCAGCTCCATTTTACAAAAAAAAATTTTATGATAATTGCGCAACAAAAAGTGTATTTCCTATTACCAAGTGCTTTTTGTAACTAAGATATTTATACATAAGAGTGTTTTTGTGTTATCAACAGTAAATAGCTTGTTACAGTATGTCGTGATAAACGTAATGCATATAACAGAAGTGAAATAATGGACCACAGACCACTTATCCATTAGACATCTCATCACCACGAACAAGATTTTTTCACGCCACTGCCGTGCCGGGGTGTTGCGGAGTAATGCGGGGAGGGTACTAAGTAAGGAAATGGAGTTGGGATAGTATGGAATGACATTTGTATATCAGTGAAATTGCACTGATGTGTTACGATGTCTAATGGCTATGAGGTCTGTGTAATGGACAGACGCCACCATGACATGCTACCAGTGGCGTGCACAGAATTTTTTTCTGGAAAAGCAATCAGTAGGTCAAGTACGACAATAAAAAAAATATGAAAAAATTTAAATAACACTTTGAAAAAAAAAGTTTGTATGAAAATGTTCACTCTAGGAAAGGCAGTGCCCTACCCTGGCGTCATACAAAATTTATTTTTTCAAAGTGTTATTAAAAAATTTTCATATTTTTTTTATTGTCGTTCTTGACCCTGATTGCTTTTCCGGAAAAAAGTTCTGTGCACGCCACTGCATGCTACCTTGGACGACCCTCCAAGTAGGCTACATATTGGTATTCTTATTGCGGCTTCATAACCGTTACAACCGTTTACAAATAGGGAGCCTAAACTGCAGGCGGCTGTACCTCGTACTTTTTTGCCTTTTTTAGTGGTGGCATTATTACTTTTGCCTTGCGACCTAATTTACTTAAATTTTACTTTTATACTAGGTGTACGGATCTTTTAATTCCTGCTACGCATTTTCGTATTAAAAAAATCCACAAATATCAATCTTATTTCCATCAAATAAATTATATCATAAATTCTATAAAAACTTCATTTACATTAAACTAATTGATTAATTCATCGTTGAACCTAATAAAATTTCAATTTGTTGACTGTAATTTGAAAGATCAAGGATATTATTGACTATTTTTATTTGATTTTTTTATAAATATCTGCAATAAAAAATTGCAATAAATATATGTCGTTCTAGATTATATCCAAGGACAATATACACCGAAAACATGAAAATTATCTCTTTATCCTCCTATTCTTTCTCCCCTATCACCTTTTACAATTAGAATATATTTTATATATCTATCTATAAGATATAATATCGAAAACAATATACATTTTTGTATTGCAACAACCCTTAGCCTTTAAATCTATCTACAAATAACACTATTTAATATTTGAGAAGTAAACACCATGCATTTTTATCTGATCCTAATGATTTGTTACTTTTCTTCTTGTTTCTTCCCGTCTTCCTTTTAGGGTTCCGTACCCAAAAGGTAACCAACGGGACCCTATTACTAAGTCTCTGCTATCTGTCCGTCTGTCCGTCTGCCACCAGGCTGTATCTCATTCACCGTGATAGTTAAACAGTTGAAATTTTCACAGATGATGTATTTCTGTTGCCTCTATAACAACAAATACTAAAAAACAGAATAAAATAAATATTTAAGGGGCTCCCATACAACAGACATGGTTTTTTTGCCGTTTTTATAGATAATGGTACGTAACCCTTCGTGCGCGAGTCCGACTCGCACTTGGCCGGTTTTTTTCAAAAGAAAAGCGACGATTACTGAGCTTGTTACAGAAATAGTACATTACGATACGAGAGCGATGAAACGTTTTCTGACGAGTGTGAGTTTGCGGCACGAGCCGAAGGCGAGTGCTGCAATCACACGAGACGAGAAAAAGTTTCTCGCACGAGTTTCGTATAATTTTTTATAGCACAAGTGCGGAAAATGCCGACTTTACGCACGCGCAGCGTGCGTAAAGCGGTCATTTTACGCACAGTGTGCTATAAAATAAATTAAACAAGCAAATCATGTGATCATATCTAAGAATACAATAGGTATACAAGTGGTTAAACCGGAGTGTACCAATAAATGAGAATGATGCCGAGTCGACCTTGATCTTGAATATATAATCAACTTGGTCAATCAAACAATATGATGACTATACATTGATGACCCAAGGAAGGTGAAGGAAACCCATATCAACTTAGTATAAGAGATTGTGTTTTTTGAAGTGGATAATTCTTTGTCTGTATCTCGTATAGGGGGTCGTGTTCAGAACTTGTACGTCACATCTTCTGATTACAGATGATAACACTTTACACATTACAGATGATAACACTTTACACATTACAGATGATAACACTTTCTTCGTTTCCAAAAATCGATTACCTATTTTCTTAACTAAATGCTTTAGTTAATTTCAATTCGCTTAGATTAAATTATGTTAAGAAGTATTAATTCGAAAACCATTTCCAAATTTAGGTTTAATAAGTTTTGTAGTGTATGACACACACACTCCCATATTTCATACTTATATACACCTGTACAAACCGCCATTTGATTCATTATAAATTCAACCTGTGACCAATTCACTTGTTTCATTGTGAACCCTTTCACCCATCATCGCAGTTTAGAACTTGTGTCTAAAAAACCTCATGATGATGAATATTTTTACGAAAAAGCTGCAACTTCCATTTGCCTTCGTGTGACTTCACTTAAAAAATGGCTGTTTAGAAAAGTGTCCTTTGCTATCGAGATAAATTGCTGCCGACTGATTTGACAGATGGATGACAGATGAGTAGACAGACAGAGGCAGAATACTTTTTTTTTTAAGCAATCACATATCACAATCATTATATTGTCTTTAATTCTTAAGTGACGTCTTATCGGACAATTCTTTAAAAAATCATAAAGAAACAATGGTTTATTTATATACCAATATAATGAAAACTATGTCCAAAAATTTCGTAAATTCTTTGAAAAAAAAATCTTTTAGTCATTTAGGTACGGGAATTGATCGAATCTTAACTATTAGTTATTTATATACCAGCTGGAAATTTACAGGTGTCTTTAAATGAAACCACATAACATACTGATCATACTGAAGAACCTAAGAAACATAAACGCACAAATAAAAATAAAATACTTAAAAATGGCCTGTTTTTAGTTCTCTGTATGACATAGACATCCGCTAAGAAAGGATTTTAGGGAAATCCCACAGGATTGGAAAAAACAGGATCCACGCGAACAATCCTGTAAGGCGTCCGCTAGTCCTGTATAACTTGAAGATTAATTCCTAAAAAAACCTTTGATCGGTGGTGAGCCCAGTCTCGTGCTTCAGACTTCAACCAAAATAAAATGAATGGACGGGCCTTGTCTTTACAGTTTCCTCACTCATAACGAGTCTAAGCAATTGGATATATACTTCAATACCTAATTTTTATTTTTATGTTTATTTTGCTTTTTGCACTTTGTAAATGCACAAGAAGGTATTTTTTCGTCAGTTATTTGGATGGCATGTAATAATAAGCGTACGTGTCACTCTTCTAACAGACAGAGACAGAGATGAAGTGAGAGCCGGCGCTCACTTTACAGACTTCAAAAATCTATACGCTATGGCCCGTCCATTTATTTTATTTTGGTCGAAGGCTTCAGACACAAATATGGAGCCGAAGCACGCAAAGCAAATGTGCCATACAGGAATTGAACACTCGACATCCGGATCAGTGGTCGAAACGTTCGAAATACTAGACTACAGAAGCCGGCAAAAAATGGTGCTTCAAAAGAGCGTTTTTTTCCAGTAGATTTACTTCCCGCTTCCCATAGAGTGATGGAATTGACATTTTACGATCGTTTATTTTATTGGTATTATCTAACGCTGGTTGTTGTTAACATTTACATGCAACTTACTAAGCTTACGACATTGTTTTGTCACATATTTTTACAACCTTTCCCACGATGTATTGTCTTCTGTTATTTATGTAGGTTGCAGGGGTTAGGGCACATAATATACATAAATACCTATACATGCTTACAACAAAATACCTACAAATAAACATCAAGCTAGTACTTACTGTTAAATGTCTAAGTAATTAATATCTAGTAATCTATCTTTAGTATACATATATAATTTTTAATGTAGTTAATTTTTATTATCTTAGATAAGTTATTTAATTAATAGGTCATTACATAAGAAATTGCCGATATTTTCTTACAGATTAATGAGTTCATAGTTCCAGTAATTCAATAGCTATTTCCATTATTTGTTTTTTGTTTAAAAGTTGATTTCGTCTACGTATTAAATTTTGTTTTTATTGTCAGTTTGATAATCAAAATTAAAATTTCAAAAACAATTTTTCCTAAATGTCATCCATTTTCCATCATCCAGATTCGTGATAACTTTTTACAGCTGATACTTTTCAAAAATTAAATTAATGTTGCTGTTAGCTTAATTTTGTCTCATACACAAAAGTGAAATAAATATTTATATTTGCTTTTTTAAGGCTTTTCGACTGATGCCGGCCCCAAAGTGGGCCGAAATATATTGCGAAAATACTCAAAACTGTTATTTTTGTTGTTTATAATTATTTAATTAAATCATACACAAAAGAACTTACATAATTTGGATTGGTCATTCCTAAAAGAAATGCAAAAATGTTAGTACTGAAAATTGAGTTTCCTTCAAATTCTCTATAGAAAACGGCAATTTCATGTGTAAAGACCTAATGTATAGTAAGTATTAAATTGATTTCTCTTTATATTCTTACTATACATTATGTATATCTCTATATACACACAGAAGATGTTTTACAACTACGTCACAAGCATCTCATTGGGATGCAGAGACTACAATACAAGTTAATTAATTTGCCTTGCATAAAACAACATTTTATGGAGTAGCAACATCATCCAAGTAGCAGCAACAAATCCATCCATCCATCAGTCCGTATTCGTCCACTGCTGGACATAGGCCTCCCCAATATTACGCCACTCTTGGCGGTCCTCAGTCATCCTCATCCAGCCGCCACCCGCAACGTCCTTCAGATCGTCAGTCCAGCGGGCATGAGGGCGGTCTACGCTGCGCTTTGCAGTACGTGGTCTCTATTCCTTACGGCCCCAACGGTTATCACGTCGGCGACAGATATGGCCAGTCCACTGCCACTTCAACTTACTGATTCGGCAGGCTATGTCGGTCACCTTCGATCTCTGACGGATATCTTCGTTTCGGATTTTATTCATCAGAGATATCCCAAGTCCCAAAGATTTATTGCACAAAATGTTGAACATAAAACTGTTGGTCACAAATCGGGCTGAGGAATGTTGTAACCAATGTTAAGGCATTGTTCAAAATCGTTCACGTAATCACTTTAACAACAAACAGATAATACCTCTTTATCTTTAAGTAAGCATAAATTGTAAATTTGTTTTAGGATTAAAGTTTCTCTTTAGTCTTAGACAATATGACTCGAGCGGTTAGGAGAGATTAAGTTGGAATTTAATAGTCCCGCTTGCATAAGAATACTTTCATTTTGAAACTCTTAAAATTAAATGTTTTAAGGTGATATCGTCCGTGCAAAGGTCCCCGTTACTCCAGGCGACAAAACCCGCAGTACGAGAGGGACGGAGTTGGCGAAAATTGTCAAAAAGTCGGTTTTAAATTATTACAAAATTTGACCTTTTTCCCGTAATAGATCTTTGTGTATTATCGTTAACCATGAAATGTTAATAGCTGGTAGACACTGCAACAAGCTTAGTTCATTAACTACTGCCATAGTCAACTAAAATGTAATGTTGCAATGGCTTTTTGTCATTGAATCTGTAATATAACTGTGAAAACAATGCACAAGGTGTTATATTATACCATAGAAGCAGTACTAAGTACCTATTTGTCTTAATATAATTTGCAAACCGACTTTAGCACAAAAGACAATGTAGGAGCTTGCTGGATGATTGAGAACATTGCTTAGCAGGCTCATACATAACTCATGTCTTTCAGTTTCCTATTACACATTTACTCGTTTCATGTTTTTCAGTTTCTTATAACACATTTACTCGTTTCATGTCTTTCAGTTTCCTATTACACATTTACTCGTTTCATGTCTTTCAGTTTCCTATTACACATTTACTCGTTTCATGTCTTTCAGTCTCCTATTACATATTTACCGTTTCATGTCTTTCAGTCTCCTATTACACATTAACTCGTTTCATGTGTTTCAGTCTCCTATTACACGTTTACTCATTTCATGTCTTTCAGTTTCCTATTACACATTAACTCGTTTCATGTCTTTCAGTCTCCTATTACACATTTATTCGTTTCATGTTTTTCAGTTTCCTATTACACATTAACTCGTTTCATGTGTTTCAGTTTCCTATTACACATTTACTCATTTCATGTCTTTCAGTTTCCTATTACACATTTACTCGTTTCATGTCTTCCAGTTTCCTATTACACATTTACTCGTTTAATTTATTTACTAAAACAAACCTATATCGCTAATAGGAATACGAACCCAAAAGGTTCAGATCCTAAACACAAGAAAAGAATTGAGAATATTTTGGCATCCTAATCCAGAAGTCACGAGTTCAAATCCCGTATGAGCCATTTTTGCTTTTAAAGGCATGTTAAGCTGTGGGTCCAAAGTACGGCAATACGTACGCTGGGATGTCATAATCGTCGGTGAAACTTGCATTTCGCAGTCCACTATTGAAAATACCTCTGACACCTCCTCGGGGATTCATGTCAGCGATGGCTTTTTACATGCTTTAACACAATCAGAAGGAAATGTAACATCCGTGTTGACTAACCAATCCAATACGAGTAGTTATATCAACCTGAAAACCGGCATCTTGCAATTTCCGATGAATGAATGAGATGGTCAAAACAATAAATCACCTCATACAAAACACTCATCAAAACCTTCTAACACATACACTCTATAGAGTACACTAGACTATACCTATGAACCCTAATACATGAATAATCTACAAATACAAATCTAAAAATAGGGTTGCCAGATGGAAAAATGCAAAAGGAGAGCATTTCTCAAAAAGGATTTTAGAAAAAAAAACCGTTAAATGGAAAACGACCTGCCTTTTTGAAGTCGGTTAAAAAAGGAGGACGTTCGAAAATAAAGGAAAAAAATAATTTAAAGTTTTAAATTTGCTTAGATATTTTAGAATTAGAACATTTCAAAATAAACCTAAGCGCAAGAATTTAAGGTAATATTTGAATTACTTGTCTGCATAACATGGGTCGTCGCGTAATTGTGATGTCGTTGTAGTGCGCAAATTTTGAAACAGGAGAACATTCTGTAGATTACGGAGAACGGGAGGACGCTTTGTAAAAAAAGAGGACATGCCCTCCGTTTCGATACCGTCTGGCAACCCTACCTAAGAACAACTTTCGCAATATCAGTATCGTATTGGATCACCCTAACAATACCTTCTTATTTGTCTTAAGATCAGCTGATATACCTCATTGTACCGTCTGTTTGAGACCAACAACCATTGTTTCACTCTACATTGCGTTTAGTAGGCCTCTTTGAGAATTTCTCGCCTCAACGGTTTTTGTATGAATGCCTCTTTCAAAACTTCTCACCATAAAAAGCCCAACCTTGTAGTTGTTTTTGGGTCTAGGGGTTTTTGTACCCTTGTGTCGTTATAGCATGCTAATTACGGTTTAGTAGGTCAATAGTTGTTTTCTTACGAGAAATTGGTCAACTACAAAATATTTGGGGAAAGGTTAATGCGTACCGTTTTTCTTAAGGGGGTATACCGTCAAAATCGACACATTTTGAAGTTATTTATCTGCTGTTCAAAAGAAGTCCTAAGATAAATAAATTAGTAGAACAATTTTGTAACTTTTTTCTAGATTTTGGACTATCAGAAACGCGATTGGAGAAATTTCACTCGATAGTAATAATTGTTGAAATGATATCTAAATTTACACTTTTTTTGATATTTTGACAAATTGGGATAGCATACAGACTTCAAAAATATTTATTTAGATGGGTTTTAATAATGTCTAAATTACTGGTAATGAAAATTTTCGTAACTATTTTAGTTAATTTTGTAACAATTTAAAACCGACTTTTTGTCAATTTTCCCCGATCCCGTCCCTCTCGCACTACGGGTCTCTCTGCCTGGAGTAACGGGGACTTCCAACTTAACTTGACACTTACGATTTATTTAACTTTATGTATCTAAAGGATATTTAAGTTGATAATTAATAACTTCCTAAACATTTAAATATCAGTAATTTTCAGATATTTCCCAAAATTTCTCCTATAAAACCTACCTGTGATCGAAATTTCAAGTTTCCAAGTCAACTGGAAGAGCCCTATAAGTTTTCACAGTGTTTTCAATTTGTATGAAATTGATTATGTAAAAGGCAATAACTTTTTTTGCGTTGAGTTAGAAGCCTGATTTTTTAATATCAGTTTCAACTTGATACCTCACACACGGGGCCCGAGTAAAACGGTCTTGACAGACGGACAGACGGACAGACGGACAACAAAGTGAACCGATAAGGTTTTTTTCTCTTCGACAGTTGTCTGACAGGGATTCTTCTGCGTGTTTCTGGCGGGCCAATTATAATGGCGTCCCCCTCTAGAGTAGTTTGATGCATTTTCTATTTCCCTTATAGTGGGTGGTTTCAAGTACAGATGTTCTATATAAGGAAGCCCATTTGGCTATACCATATCCAAACATCTGACACATCTAGAACTACCGCTAGTAATGTTATGTATAACAAATCAGGAAGTATCAATTACGTAACAATTATGTCGATCACTCGGGTAGTAAATTAGGCAGACTATTATGCACCAATGCCCACGGAAGTAGGTTAGTTTGGCTACCTTCTTATTGTACTGTCCATCTCCAGGATAATAGGTATGTTATTTACCTTCACATGAAAGGTTTTCGGAGGTTCATTTCACATGGTGATAAGTGTTAAAGTATATCACTAATATTGTAATCTGTTTACCGGCACGGTACAGATAAGATAAGATAAGATAAGATAAGAGTATATAATAATATAATAATAAGTACAGATAAGACTCACCATGGTCTAGTCTGGGAGCCACTGAACGCTACGTCAACTGTAAAACTGTTTATGTGAAATAAAATATTTTTCATTTTTTTTTTCATATGGGCCAAATGCCTGAAATTAAGTTTATTTATGGCTATGGCATTTCACTATGGCTACATTCCTAAAGAATTTATTATATCTAAGAATCTTACAAATTACAAGCAGCCTTTTTACAAATGAATATTGTTTTATGCACAGCTATTATTTCATTCCTCATTCCTTGAAAACAACTCGCAATGCTGTAATATTCCGCATGAAAGTAGTATACAGTTTGTCCCACGCAAGAGTGTACATCCGAAAGGGCCACCCCCTATGTTATCCACCAAAAATGGAAAAAATAGTATAAACAAATTGTTATCATAGAAATTCGACGGTATACATTTTTTGTTGGCTGCCTGCTATTTATAAAATATGTTTACTTACTTTTGATCTACCGCGAATGAAATAAAATAAATGAAATAAAATCTGTAATCATTCCTAAAAACAGACGTTGCATATTAAATCAAAAACAAACCATAATCAATTAAGATTACCAAGAAAATCATACGCATTTTTTTTTAAATAAATTCCGTCCTTTGTTCCAGTTTTTATCATTTTTTCAAAATTGTGTCCCCGAGTCACTATATTTTTATTCCTAATCTATTTCCCTTCTTACAAAAAAATTTAAACGTTCTATCATAAATACAATAATTTCTACGAGCGAATAAGAAAAGGCACTGCGCTTGCGTCCCATACAAAGACGCTCAGGTGGAGCATTTTTTCAAGAAATAAAATATATCTTGTGCTAGATTCACCCCCTTTTGGATGTGCGCTCTTATGAAGGACAAACTGTATATATAGCAGCTTAAGGTAGAAGAGAATATATTTCAAAATCGCTTCAATAATTCCTGCGTTTACCGCTAGCAACAAACAAAGCTACCACCTTCATTATGTAAGTCTGGCTGGATAGGTATATGCAGATGTATGCTATATAATAGAAAACTGTTAGGTCGGATACAAAGTGTAGTAGACTACAATTTTGTAGTCGTTTCCTGGTTTAGCAATTTGGCCTACATTCTTATTTTATGACAACATACCGCCTGTTGGAAGCAAGTTGTTCGCCCTCTACATTTTCTACTGGCTTATTCAGTCGGACTAAATTTAATAGCACCTTTTACAATAATAAGGTAGTACCTTTGACAAGTATTCACCTTCAATCCAGTGTTGTGTATTCTTGTCTTGTAGAGCTAAGGCATAGATTTGAACGAAAAGCAACCATCATCTTGTAAACTTGTTTTAAAGGTGGTTTTCTTTGCTACAGCTAAAATCATACTTGAGACTTGGTATGTAATGGAAGTGATGGGAACCAAGGATTACTAGCCAAAGTACTAAAATAAAAATAAAACTTTAATAAAGGAAGCAAAATATATTTTTATTTCGAATTAGAGAAAATGATAATTTATGAAGTTAGCTGTATTAATATAAGCGACATTATCAGCATACTACTAAAATATATATATCTTGTTTAATACCTTAATAATTTTACATAATTAATTGATAAATAAAATTATTGATAAGATAAATAAATATTCGCTTAAAAACTCCCTTACTGCTAACAGAAATAATAATACACCTTATTTTCAACATAAATAAATAGTAAAAATATATATACCTAATATATGGCAATATTAATTAAAATTAAGACAACAAATACAAGCATAAATATTTCTAACTCTGAGACGTCCGTCGTCGGCATCAAACACAAGAAAAAAAAAAAATATTGCAACATTCCGCTAACGCTTCAGTTTCCTAATCCAGTCATTTTTCTTAGTGACCATGTTAATTGACTATGTCTCCTCTTGTTTCAGGGTACATCAGGGATACCACGGACGAAGTTTCAGTGCTATGGACGACCATCTGGCTACTACGCTGACGTGGAGACTGGCTGCCAGGTGAGGAGAAGATTCCGTTACACTTCCCCTATCATGTTAGAAAGACTTTAGAACTATTGGAAAGGTTGCGGGCACATCTATGTACCATCCATCCATCCATCAGCCTAGTTCGTCCACTGCTGGACATAAGCCTTTCCAGGACTTTGCCACTCTCGGCGGTCATCCTGGAAGAATTGCCCATACTCACACACGCTTGGCAGGCGGGTTGGTGAGCGCGGTGCCGGAACCCTCGCACCGGTGACGCCATATAAGGCCCGGCTTTTAGGGATGGATATACGGCCATCCATCGGTCCCAGGCATGGTGGGCCTCCTGGTTTTTTGCCTGTGAGCTGTCCTCTTACTCTCCCCCGAATAACTTCGAGGGGGTCTCCAAGTAAGATGGTGGTACCTCCACAGTTGAGCCCGGCATCAGCTCTACCAACTAAACACATCTATGTACAGTCAGCAAAATATATAAGTACCCAGGTGAGTGATATATGAGATGAGGAATACTTGGTCAATACATACACACATACACTACTCTCATATTTCACTCATCTGTGGGTCTTAAGATCGAAGTGTTTGCTCTGGTCCTGGGTACCTACTACCTATATCTTTTGCTGCATGTACCTCTATTGTGAGTGTTGTTGACAGCAAGTAAACAATTAAATTACCTCAGCAAGAAACAACATTTCGTCGCTCCCATGATGACAAACAGTCGTACAGCTTGGCAAAAAAGAGACTGGAAAAACCGGCCAAGTACGAGTCGGACTCGCGCATGAAGGGTTCCGTACCATTATCTATAATAATAAAGATCGCGCCAAACTAGTACGCTCGAAAGTTGCTCTTCCCAAGAACAGCCCATACATTTTGTTCCTGCTGATGCGAATCGCCCCGTGTTTAGAGGGGACTAAAAGTTTGGCGCGGTCTGTACTCGTTAACTTGTAAAGGCTACTTAGATGTGATAGTTTTCCTTTTAATTTCGTTATGTATACTACTGCCGTGATTTTTTTCACGTCTCCAAATGCAACCGTTTTGCTGGCAGGGGGGGACACTTGACTCTAACAAAAATTAACACTCTTAAGCTTAATATTTCGCAAACGGAACCCTGAATCGAAAAATGGTCTTCTCACAACCCCAATATTTTTAAATTACCTATTTAACGACACCCCACACTAGGAAAGAAACGAGAAAAAAAAATCATCTCCACTTTATGTGTCCCCTACCATAAAAAATCTTTTTAAAAATTTTACTGTAACACTTTATTGGCGTAATAAATATGAATTGTCATGTCAAATTACAGCTTTCTAGTACTAATAGTCTCTAAGCTAAGCCGCGGACAGACAGACAGACAGACGGACATGGCGAAACTATAAGGGTTCCTTGTTGTTGACTACGGAACCCTAAAAACTACCACACATGTGGCCACCCCAAATACTGACCAAAACGTTTTTGATACTTTATTAGAATACATTTTTTTGGTAGGGGAAAATCTTATGGATTCGCACCACTGACATGCTATGACGTTTGGCCAGCAGTGAAAAGTTTTCACTTCTATCGGCAGTCCCCAGACTGGCTATGTTTTTTTTTTTCTATGAATGTGTTTCAATATAACGAGTAGAGCTTTATTGTTTAATTACCTGAGCATGTCATTATTACACCGTGTTTATGCATAAAACGATGCACTGCGGTGCAAAACATGAAATCATGAAAATTATCAGCGTGTTCTATTCGCAGAGTTGCTGCAAACCCCAAAATTAAGGAGCCAGGCAATTTGCCAATAGCCTGGTTAGAAACTGACCTAATTGCAAGGGTTCCGAGGTTAATCTACCAAACCCACTTAATGTTTGAGCCGAAAGGTTAAATTAGAAAAGGGTTATTTCGCGAATGGACCATGCAAGTGATTTAACTCGGCTCCAAAATTATCATCACGACTTTTTAGGTCCATAACAGACCTTACATAATAGGTACCTATATGTTTATGAACACTTCCATTGAGAATATACTTTTTTTCTTACTTTAAAGCAAAGACTTTTAATGTATAAGTCTTTGCCTCAAAGAGATAAAAATAAGACAGCACCAAATTCATAAAAACAAATTAAGGTCGTTGGCATTCTGTATATTATTAATAACATTACACAATTATAAAGATAGGTGTCTAGATTCAATAAGTTTGTTAAAAATTAATAAGTTAACATTGCTTGTGCATCATATATTGTAAAACTCGACAAATGTTGAACTAATTACAGCCAAAAAGGCCCTAGAGGCACAAAATAAATAGACAAATTACAGAACAAATCTACACTTGACTCGTGGTTATGAATGATCATGACTGTGTGAATGTTCGTGTGAACATGTTTGTTTGAGTAATTAATGCTAGTTGGATAGGTAATTAAATTACTCATCAGCCCAGTGTGTGGATATGCATTAAGCACATATTATGTACAAAATACTTGATATTAAATGTTGTAAACACACAGAGTGTGGTCTCAGTTGAGAAGGTAAACATATTTTCTCATCTCGTATCCACTCACTAGAATTTATTTTATAGTTAAATATATATATTTTTTTTTTAATAAAAGTAGTTTCATTAAAGCCATATACCTATATAAGGTCTTTCAATTTAAATGGAAATTAATTTAGGAGGTGATTCAGTATCGTTAATACATCACATTCCACTGCAAAGTACTTTTTTTGCGCCAACTTTTTCTTCACTTGTCCATACAAACTGAGTCAGGTGATCGGACCACTTTATACTGAGAAGCGAAAAAAAAAATCGCGCATAAAAAAGTTCTTTGCAGTGGAATGTGATGTATTAACGATACTGAATCACCTCCTAAATTACTTTCCATTTAAATTGAAAGACCTTATATATGTATATATATATATATATGTATTATGTATAAACCTTTAATGAAACTACATAGTCAACTAATCATATTGTACAATTTTCTTAATGAGACGTAATCGGGTCAATCCATTTATACCCAGGCTATAAAAAAACATAGAAGTTATTTATTTTAATAAACAAAATAAATCATGACGAAACCCGCACAGATTTTTTACGACTATCTCATCAAATTTTAATAAGTTACCTTTACTACTATGCTTTGACGTAACGGATGAACATAACATAGACATAGGATTCACTGCGCTTAAAAGACTTCCATAGGGTGTAAAAGAGATGTCCTACCTTTATGAACACTTTGCAAGTGAGAAAGAAATGCACAACAAAGAACAGCTAC
Organism: Ypsolopha sequella; assembly: GCA_934047225.1. Lineage (NCBI taxonomy): Eukaryota > Metazoa > Arthropoda > Insecta > Lepidoptera > Ypsolophidae > Ypsolopha > Ypsolopha sequella. Next base: position 24,742,620 of record OW203997.1, read on the forward strand.
GTCAATGTATTTTCGAGTAAGAGGCCTTAGCGTTCCGCTTGCTTGGGTATGATTGCGGATTTTATAGTAATATTTAAATAATACGTAACTAAATTGATAAATAGTGATTGGTTTAGACATGGTTTCTTGTGCAGTGACTAATTGTGATGTGACAAAGAGAAATAACCCAAATAATTACACATTTCCTAGGTAAATATGATTATGTCATTAGAATATTTTGAACCACATTTTGCCAAATTTCTCCTATTAATCGGCCCAAAAAAAGTTTTTACAATAACGTATTTATTTTTTTGTTGTATTTAGTAGTTATATGCATGATTGTCCAAAATATTAAGTAAAATAGTAAATGCAATAGTAATGCCATAGTAATGCGCATTTATTTTTTGTTATCATTTTCTCTACTACATTGTTTATCTTGTACATTCTAAATCTATGGAACATAAGAGCTCCGTGCTCGGTGGCTTGAAGTCAGTCGTGCAGGTGGTCGCTTGCTTGGTGAGTTGCTATTGCTACAAAATACAATCACACTCGTAAAGAGTGAGCGAGCGATAATGCGTTACAAGATTCAGCTCCTAAAAATTCATGTGACTCTGATTGTTAAAAATAAAAATATTTTGGATTGGCATAAAATGCTTCGTATCTTTAATTATGTTATTTGTTTAAACGCTTCTATGACATTTCGGTACACGTACATTTATAAAAATAGGTGTAAAATCCAGTTTTATACGCTTGAAGTTTAAGATACCAAAAAATAAGGATATTACGAGGATAGTTCGAGCGAAAACGGTGCTCTTAACTAGTCACAGCCGAGGCGTCACTTGACTCTCGCTGCTGACAGTACGACCAGCACAGTCTTGGCACACTGACATACAGACAGTTATGTGACGATGTGACTTATGTGGTGAAGGTCACAGGTTCACAACCTGGCTGACTTGGCGTAACCAGACTTTTTCTAGAATATCTGATGATCAGTTGTTGTTTTAAAATAATGGTTTTTGTTAAAAAAATGGAATTCAAAAGCTTGGAGTATATACGTAAATATAAAAATGTATAAGCTGAAATGAAAATGGGGAAATTTTGGTTAAATTCATTGACGTACCTGAGTAGGTGAATGGTAACATTTCAAAGGGTAAATAACTTTTATTTCGGAAATTATATACTTACTTAGTTGAGTTTTAGTGATTTAACCGTCTTAATTCTGACTATCGTGAAGGCGCTTGTAGCCGCTGGCTACAGGAATGCAGAGATGATGAAAGAGGATAAACGGATGGGTTGACACGAGAGAATTGTGGGTAAACTGACTGACCTTGCTTTGGAATGTTGTTCTCGATGGCAAATGCGCTGTGCAGCGTCCCTCCTTGTTGGGATGATGCAGACGGCGTTTGTGTCAGGAATGTGCAGAAAGGGCAGTGTAGTAACGTGAACACTTCACTGGTATATAACACTGCGAACACAACACTGAGACGTATGCGATATTGTTTGTGGCGTCGCGAATGTGTGTACACGTGTCACTCTCTAGAGAGTTCGGACGAAACAGAGAGAGTCCAGCGCCCGCGCGCGCCTCGATCCGCGCGCGGCGGGGGGGGGGGGGGAGTGGTCATCCGCGCATGCGCACGCGAATGACACGTCATGTTCTAACGTCATGCTGGTAACGTAGTGTAGCGTGAACATCCTGGGGGGGCCGGGGCTGCGGCTCCTCTTGAGCTGAATCCAACGGCAGCCTGGCTATCTTGAACACAGGTCGTCGCAGATTTCCATGAGCTGTGTCCAGATCCACAACTCGTATCACTCCATCCTTGCCAGGTATCGTGCGGAGAATTCTTCCCAACTTCCATTGGAGCGGAGGCAGGTCATCCTCTTTGATGAGGACCAGTTCACCCACTTGAGGAGGGGAAGAAGGGGAGAGCCATTTGGAGCGGGTTTGCAGGGTATGGAGGTAGGATCTGGACCAGAGAGTCCAAAAGCGCTGAGAGAGCGCTTGAATGAGTTGAAACCGTTTAAGAGCAGATATGGGTCTGTCGTCAAAAGACTGCTCAGGTAGAGCGGTGAGCGGACGACCAATAATGAAATGTCCGGCCGTGAGAGGTTCAAAGTCCGTAGGGTCGGATGAAATTGGGCAGAGGGGTCTTGAATTGAGTACAGCCTCAATTCGAGCCAAAAGAGTAGAGAATTCCTCAAAAGTGAGGTGCTGTTCACCTATCACACGATAAAGTAGTTGCTTGGTGGATTTTACGTTTATTTCGTGCAGTGCGCCGAACCAAGGCCCTTTAGGCGGGTTCAGTAACCAAGTTATGTGCTGATTCGCGAGCTTGTGAGTGATTGCATCATTGTTTGACCTGAGGAAGTTCTGAACTTCAATGAGTTGATTCCTAGCACCTACATAGTTTGTGCCGCAGTCTGAACGAATGAGAACCGGAGTACCGCGACGTGAGATAAAACGTTGCAATGCCGCAAAGAACGCTTCCGTTGAGAGTGCAGAGACTGGTTCCAAATGAACCGCCTTTGTTGCGAGGCAAACGAAAATACAAAAGTACGCTTTTATGAGTTTCGCGTTCCTCAACGTGCTGGATTTAACGAAGAAGTGGCCAGCAAAGTCCGTCGTGACGTGACTAAAAACTGGCTGAGGAGTAACTCTGTCTGCTGGGAGATCAGCCATGAGCGGAGCCTTAGGCTGAGCGCGGCACCGGAAACATCTAATACATTTAAACACGCGGTGTCTAATAATACGACGAGCGGACAGAATCCAGTACTGCTGGCGTAATATGGCGTGTAATGTGTCAGCTCCAGGGTGGCAGTGTATTGTGTGATAGTGATCTATAATGAGATCTACGAGCGGACTTGAACTGGGTAGAATGAGTGGGTGTTGAGCGTCATACCTAATTGACGCGTGAGAGAGACGACCACCGACTCTCAAGAGGCCGTCCTTTATGAAGGGCGAGAGACGCTGGAGCCGAACGGGACAAACCTTATCAGTCTGGATACGATTAATGTCTTCAGCAAACTCATTGTGCTGAACAGAGCGGACCCAGTGCAACAGAGCGTCCCTGCGTTCACTAACTGTCAACGGACCAGAGCGCCGTGCATCTGGGCTGTGCCGACAATTGAATATGAACCTTTTAATACAAGCCGTCACTCCGACGAGCTTGTCAAGTGAGCTGTAGCGAGTGAGCAAGTCCATATCGATATCTGGGACTGCTATGTGTGCTGGTACCTTTTTGGGCTTAAGGCCTGGGAGAGCATGATGGCCTAGAGCGGGTGGCATCTTGGGCCAAGTGCAGGTAGGTTCTTTGAGCCAACTGGGTGACCACCAAAGGTCATGAAGTGAGAGAGACTGGGCAGACATGCCTCTGCTTGCACAGTCAGCAGGGTTGAGATTCGTGGGCACATGCCTCCACGTATGGCTAGTTGAAATAGCTGTGATCTTAGCCACTCGATTGGCCTCGAAAGTCTGTAATCGGTGAGGTGGCGTATTGAGCCATGCCAACACTATTGTGCTATCTGACCAGCATGTGTGTGTTTGAATGGCTATATGAGCTGACAATTGGGCTGACACTCGAGTCATGAGCTGAGATAAAAGAGTCGCGGCTGACAACTCCAATTTCGGGATTGAGAGACGAGTCTTTATGGGTGCGACCTTGGACTTGCCAATGATTAGGTGTACATTGACATGTCCAGTGATATTGCGCTCATGAAGGTAGATAGCGGCACCAAAGCCAGCCTCTGATGCGTCCGCGAACCCGTGAAGTGAGTAAGTAGACGTGGGCTTGTACTTACAAATGTGTCGAGGTAAACGGAGGTTTGAGAGCTGAGGAAGATCCTCTGAGATGTGTTGCCACTCTGTGTGGACTTCTTCAGAGATAGGCTCATCCCATCCTATTTTCAGAAGCCAAAGCTTCTGGAGAAGAATCTTTGCGCGGAAGATGACTGGAGTAACCCAGCCATTGGGGTCATAGAGAGACGCTACTGTACTGAGAATGGAGCGCTTTGTGACTTGAGCATGAGTGGGCAGAGAAATGCGATAAGTGAACTCATCAGTTTGAGGAATCCACTGTATTCCCAGAACCTTAATGGAATTAGAGTCGGGACTGAAGTCAAAGTCCTTGGGCATGTCGCACTGGTCATCTGGGAACCGTTCAAGGAGCTGGGGCGAGTTGGATGTCCATTTACTGAGCTGAAAGCCTCCTAGGGCGAGTAACTCGATCAGTTCGCTTTGGAGCGACTGAGCAGATTCTACAGAATCTGCACCTGAGAGAATGTCGTCCACAAATATTGATTTGCGGAGGACCTGAGCAGCGTGGGGGTAGCGATGACCTTCGTCATCAGCCAATTGGAGTAAAGTGCGGATGGCATGGTATGGGCTGGACCTTAATCCATATGTGACGGTATTAAGGGCATACGTGAGCAAGGGCTGGTCGGGTGAAGACCGCCAGAGAATGAGTTGAAAACGTCTTTGCTCTGGGTGAATGAGTATATTTCGGAACATCATTCGGATGTCTGTGCTGAAAACTTGTGAGTAGATCCTGAAGGACATGATAATGTCAACAATATCTTGTTGAAGAGCTGGACCTGTATGGAGACAATCATTTAAATTGACGCCATTTGAGCTTTTACAACTTCCGTCAAACACGCAGCGTAACTTTTCTGATCCTGGCTTGAATATGCCATGATGTGGGATATAGAAATGGGATTTATGAGCAAAGGTATTGGGGTGACACGGCGACATATGTCCCAATTTTATGTAATCTGACATGAATTCTACGTATTTCGAGCGGAAGGGCGGGTTCGCTAGCAGCTTTTTCTCTAAATTGAGAAACCTGCGTAGCGCAATAGCGTGAGTGGAACCTAATGTCGGCGCGTTGTGCAGAAAGGGCAGTGTAACCACATATTGACCTGATGGTTCACGAGTAGTTGTGGTGCGGAAAATGTCCTCACACTGATCCTCTAATGGGCTGGTATGCTTGTAGGTTTGGGGTTCCTCGGATTCCCAAAACCTCTCAAGACTTTTGTGAATGTCATGAGTGGAATGCTCTGAGTCCGTGTGAGAGCCGACAATGTGAACTGAGTTGACCTGATTCGTGGGTGAAGTATGTAAACTTTCGAAAGGTCCAATCAATGTAAAATCAAATATCGTGCCGAAGGCTATAGGCTTGCCAGGGCCGAGCGAAACCTTGGTTCCGTCTAACACTTGACCAAGAACGTCAGATCCTAGTATTAGATCAACCGGAGCTGGTGTGTGATATTCTCGATCAGCAAGAGGAATCGGCGGGTGACCTGTTAACTGAGCGAGATCTGGAACCTTTTCCAACGGTAGGTACCCAGTTACGTTCTTCAATATATGGGCTGTGGCCGTGATCATAGGTGTGTCACGGTGAGTAGGGCGGCATACAATTGTGATTGATGCCTTTGAGTCTTGTGTGTGCTGATTTCCAACTCCTGCGATTTTTAGAGATCTATGTTTTAATGGCAAATTTAAAATTGTGGCCATGCGCTGAGAACAAAGAGTCAGCATACTTCCACAGTCCAACAAGGCTCGTGCTGAGTGAAATTGACCATTTACGTCTGCTATTTTAAGTGAGACGGTTGGCAACAAAATTGGCGTGTTGGTGACGTTCACTACACGTTGTGCGGAGTTACAGTAATTTTCTGTTGGAGTTGAAGTCATTGAGTGACAATGAGCTGAGTGTGTATGTGATGAGTGAATGTGTGATGAGTGTGCTGAGTGTGCTGAGTGCTGATCGTCCTCGCCTTCATAGTGCTCTGTTATTGTAGGTAGTCACTGTTGACTACCTACCCGAGACCTACTTGGCGATCGCGATTGAGTGGGCGAGTTGGAATGGGACGTATATGCCTGTGTAGCATGTGCCGAACGGTACTGAGGCTCATGCGCTGAGCGCTGTCTGGGCTGCTCACGTAGAAACGGAGGCAGCAAATGAGCAGATGAGCGTGTCGGAGACATGGCCCCATGGCGATGCAGTGAAGTATGGTGGTCAGACCGCCCACACTCCTTGCATGCACGTGTAGACCTGCACTCGTTCTCATAATGAGGACCCAAACAGCGTCGGCACCGGTTGCGTGAGTTCACAAAGTCCCACCGACCTTGAACTGGCTGGTTATTAAATCCTGGGCATGCGATGAGTTTGTGTCCCCTATTCCTGCAGTATGGGCATGGCATACCACCAGTAGGGGCAGAAGGTTGAGCCGAATAATCCTGTCGGCGAGTGGGTGATGGGGATAATCGGGCCGAGTAAACTGGCGCTGTCTCAAATGCCATAAATGGTTGACGAATAGGACGGGGGGAGCGATTGTCCTGCCGAGGAGCTATGGGGCGGAACTCTTGATGAGCCTGGTAGGGCTGACGTGGAGTACCTCGAGTGGGTTGAAGCAGCTTATTGAGCTGAGCGAGCCTTTCTGACGGGCCGAGCCGTGATGAAGAAGGAGCCTCCTGTGACGCAAGGAACGATGACTCATTCTCCTTGCAGCGTGCGTGCTCTTCCAGAAACTCAATGAGGTTCTTGAGCGTGGGCAGAGTTGCACGAGATCCGTACTTCCGCTCGAAAAGAGTGCGGAGCTCGCCTTGCAGTTTTCGCACCACCATGGACACGAAAACATAGTCGGAGTCTTTCATGGGCAGATCGAGGTTGCGGAGAGCGCTTTGCGCTGAGATAAGCGGAATTAAGAACGATGTGCGGATATCCGAGCGCATGTGGATGTGCGGAAGGTTCATTATAATGTCCACAAATCGGTCAATGAGTACGCGACGATTGTCGTAACGCTTGGTGAGAATTTCCATGGCTATGGGATAATTCTCGTTGGTAGGGTAGAGGTGTTTCACCATATCATGTGCCTCACCCTTTAGGGCGCCTAACAAATAATGCAGCTTTACAGCATCCGAAACTGTAGCCATCTCACTGACGAGGCTCCTAAAAACGGCAATAAATGAGGGCCATTCTTCAACGTTCGAATGAAACTCCGGTATGGGTATCTTTGGTAAAACACCAACGGGTGTACCTGAGCTGAGGGGTTGCGTCTTGTCCGGAAGAGCTGATTTTTCATTTAATTTTTCAAATGCCACTAGGATAGCATCATAGTTGCTAAGTGCCGACTGAAAATTTTTTGTGTAGGTTGCCTCAGTTTCGTCGGACAAATCCTCATCGTCAAGGATCTCGTAATATACGTTCTCTAACTTAGTTTTAACGCTTTGTATGTTTGCGTAACGAGCGGTGAAATCCGCCACAGAATAAGTTTTTCTGTCGCCTGCCTCTACCGCCGCACCGATCTCCTTTAACAGAACTATCGCCTTTACGGCCTCACGAAACATCGCGGCTTGTGATTTCGAAGGCATCTTAATTTTGTTAAAGTAGGTGGTTGATTACTAAGACAAAATACGCAACGATTTTGAACTGAACTATAAGAGCGGACGTACAACCAAAATATATAATGAGACAGATGAACAGAGCTGAGACACTTGCGCGGATGAAGTAACAATGACTATGTTCAAACGGAATACGGAACTCTTAAATAAACACGAAAGAGAAGAAAAAATATTTTTTTTTTTTAAAAAACAACCTGTATATGAGCTGATACACCAACGTGGAACACCCTATATGTGTACCATAAACAATAAGAGCAGAGATGAGATGAAAAAACAAAAATTTTTTTTTTACTATATTTGTGCTATATATATATCCGGTTAAAAAGCAGACAATAACACGATCAAACTGTCTAATACTATTTATAGAATAAAATACCTACCTACAAGCCTCGAACGCGTAAACGAACAAAGAATGTATTTACCTCGCAGAAATCGGATCTAAATGAGCGGACAATCCAATGATGCAGATCAAACTTTGGTAACGTAATAATTCGTAAACGTAAACGTTCGTTACGTAATAACTTACGTATACGTGGGTTTTACGTATGTGCGTAACTTACGTAAATACACGAAATAAAGCAAATACTCGCACCGAAAAAATATCTCGCAAAATCTCGTAAAATTTGGGTTTAATAAAGAAGTATAGTGGACTGTAATAAACAATTGGGCTGAATGAATATACTTATGTTATCTGAGCTGAATAATAATAACAAACTGAGTTTATTCTGTAAAGGGGCGGGGGGGGCCGAAATATGTAACCGGGTGAAAATGGACTGTAGTAAATCGACGGGGGCTGGTTCAAACAAAGTTACGGGCCGGCGGGAGGGAGGCGGGGGGTGATATAAACCAAAAATTTTCCGCTCGACGGACCAAAATTTTTCTTGTATTGAAAATGGACTGTAGGGGCTGAAAAGGGGGCTGGTTCTAACGGTTCGAATTCGAAAACCTCTCAAGACTTTTGTGAATGTCATGAGTGGAATGCTCTGAGTCCGTGTGAGAGCCGACAATGTGAACTGAGTTGACCTGATTCGTGGGTGAAGTATGTAAACTTTCGAAAGGTCCAATCAATGTAAAATCAAATATCGTGCCGAAGGCTATAGGCTTGCCAGGGCCGAGCGAAACCTTGGTTCCGTCTAACACTTGACCAAGAACGTCAGATCCTAGTATTAGATCAACCGGAGCTGGTGTGTGATATTCTCGATCAGCAAGAGGAATCGGCGGGTGACCTGTTAACTGAGCGAGATCTGGAACCTTTTCCAACGGTAGGTACCCAGTTACGTTCTTCAATATATGGGCTGTGGCCGTGATCATAGGTGTGTCACGGTGAGTAGGGCGGCATACAATTTAAATTGACGCCATTTGAGCTTTTACAACTTCCGTCAAACACGCAGCGTAACTTTTCTGATCCGGCTCGAAGGACCAAAATGTAGCCGCTGGCTACAGGAATGCAGAGATGATGAAAGAGGATAAACGGATGGGTTGACACGAGAGAATTGTGGGTAAACTGACTGACCTTGCTTTGGAATGTTGTTCTCGATGGCAAATGCGCTGTGCAGCGTCCCTCCTTGTTGGGATGATGCAGACGGCGTTTGTGTCAGGAATGTGCAGAAAGGGCAGTGTAGTAACGTGAACACTTCACTGGTATATAACACTGCGAACACAACACTGAGACGTATGCGATATTGTTTGTGGCGTCGCGAATGTGTGTACACGTGTCACTCTCTAGAGAGTTCGGACGAAACAGAGAGAGTCCAGCGCCCGCGCGCGCCTCGATCCGCGCGCGGCGGGGGGGGGGGAGTGGTCATCCGCGCATGCGCACGCGAATGACACGTCATGTTCTAACGTCATGCTGGTAACGTAGTGTAGCGTGAACAGCGCTGTACATTAAAGAAATAACATTACAATTCCGTATAATACTAAAAATACGAAATCCCAATACATAATAGTATTTTATATGTATATGTTAACATTTAATTAAATATAGATATATTACACAAAAATACACAAATACACAAAAATAACGAAGAAAGCCATAAGTAAATGAATTCTAATGTCTAATACTAGCAAAGGTAGATGGATTATTGAAAAGATTAGAAAGAATGATCCTGTACTAATCTTTTGAAGACAGGTAACGCGGGAGCTTGGACTATTTTCTATTTTGTTTTCCGTATCTGGTCGATGTCATTTATGTCACACCTAGGCGCCGACAACACAGAGCCGTGTCCTGCATTTCGCGGTCACTGTGATATAGCGACGGCTTCAATCTTTACACACACAGATCGCAGTCACTCTAATATAGCGTTGGTTTTAATGTTTACACACACAGACCGCAGTCAGTAATATAGTGACGGCTTCAATCTTTACACACACAGATCGCAGTCACTCTAATATAGCGTTGGTTTTAATGTTCACACACACAGACCGCAGTCAGTAATATAGCGACGGCTTCAATTTTTACACGCACAGATTGCAGTCACTGTAATATAGCGTTGGTTGGTTTTAATGTTTACACACACAGACCGCAGTCAGTAATATAGCGACGGCTTCAATTTTTACACGCACAGATTGCAGTCACTGTAATATAGCGTTGGTTTTAATGTTTACACACACAGACCGCAGACAGTAATATAGTGACGGCTTCAATCTTTACACACACAGATCGCAGTCACTCTAATATAGCGTTGGTTTTAATGTTTACACACACAGACCGCAGTCAGTAATATAGCGACGGCTTCAATTTTTACACGCACAGATTGCAGTCACTGTAATATAGCGTTGGTTTTAATGTTTACACACACAGACCGCAGACAGTAATATAGTGACGGCTTCAATCTTTACACACACAGATCGCAGTCACTCTAATATAGCGTTGGTTTTAATGTTTACACACACAGACCGCAGTCAGTAATATAGCGACGGCTTCAATTTTTACACGCACAGATTGCAGTCACTGTAATATAGCGTTGGTTGGTTTTAATGTTTACACACACAGACCGCAGTCAGTAATATAGTGACGGCTTCAATTTTTACACACACAGATTGCAGTTACTGTAATATACCGTTGGTTTTAATGTTTTCACACACAGACCGCAGTCAGTAATATAGCGACGGCTTCAATTTTTACATAAACAGATTGCAGTAACTGTAATATAGCGTTGGTTTTAATGTTTACACACACAGACCACAGTCAGTAAAATAGCGACAGCTTCAATTTTTACACACACAGATTGCAGTCACTGTAATATAGCGTTGGTTTTAATGTTTACACACACAGACCGCAGACAGTAATATAGTGACGGCTTCAATCTTTACACACACAGATCGCAGTCACTCTAATATAGCGTTGGTTTTAATGTTTACACACACAGACCGCAGTCAGTAATATAGCGACGGCTTCAATTTTTACACGCACAGATTGCAGTCACTGTAATATAGCGTTGGTTGGTTTTAATGTTTACACACACAGACCGCAGTCAGTAATATAGTGACGGCTTCAATTTTTACACACAGATTGCAGTTACTGTAATATAGCGTTGGTTTTAATGTTTACACACACAGACCGCAGTCAGTAATATAGCGACGGCTTCAATTTTTACATAAACAGATTGCAGTAACTGTAATATAGCGTTGGTTTTAATGTTTACACACACAGACCACAGTCAGTAAAATAGCGACAGCTTCAATTTTTACACACACAGATTGCAGTCACTGTAATATAGCGTTGGTTTTAATGTTTACACACACAGACCACAGTCAGTAATATAGCGACAGCTTCAATTTTTACACACACAGATTGCAGTCACTGTAATATAGCGTTGGCTTAAATTTTTACACACGCAGACCGCGGTCACTGTAATATAGCGACGGCTTCAATCTTTACACACGCAGACCGCGGTCCCAGTAATATAGCAATGGCTTCAATCTTTACACACACAGACCACGGTCCCTGTAATATAGCGACGGCTTCAATCTTTACACACGCAGACCGCGGTCCCAGTAATATAGCGACAGCTTCAATTTTTACACACACAGATTGCAGTCACTGTAATATTGCGTTGGCTTAAATTTTTACACACGCAGACCGCGGTCACTGTAATATAGCGACGGCTTCAATTTTTACACACGCAGACCGCGGTCACTGTAATATAGCGACAGCTTCAATTTTTACACACACAGTTTGCAGTCACTGTAATATAGCGTTGGCTTCAATCTTTACACACACAGACCGCGGTCCCTGTAATATAGCGACAGCTTCAATCTTTACACACACAGACCGCGGTCCCTGTAATATAGCGACGGCTTCAATCTTTACACACACAGACCGCGGTCCCTGTAATATAGCGACGACTTCAATCTTTACACACAGAGACCGCGGTCCCTGTAATACAGCGACGACTTCAATCTTTACACACACAGACCGCGGTCACTGTAATATAGCGACAGCTTCAATTTTTACACACACAGTTTGCAGTCACTGTAATATAGCGTTGGCTTCAATCTTTACACACACAGACCGCGGTCCCTGTAATATAGCGACAGCTTCAATCTTTACAGAAACAGACGGCAAAAACATGCGTGCGCCTCAACACGGCGATGGCGCGTCACGTGACGTGAACGTACGTTATACGTGTAACGACAGCTGGCGCGCCCGCGCATCATCATCAATAATCATTACAAAGTTAATCAGTTTCATCACGGTGCGGTGGCTAATTAACAGCGTTACGTCTTTAGGGTTGTGATCGAAACAACTGACACCTTTTATTCGATTTGTTTTTTTTTGTCTTTTGAGATATTTTAGTTATTTTGAAGTTGGTTATTGATGTAAGGCAATGAATATCACTGTGCGAGTGTCAGAGATGATACATGTGCCAATTGAACAGTTTAACACTTCTTGTTAATTAATTTTCAACGACGATTGGACTCGATCCGATAGATTTTTAAGGTAAGTCCTAAACTCAAGCGGACTGAGAGGACTAGCCTGATCTCGGTAAAAAGTCAGTCCGGTCCGAGTTAGTCCAAAATAGTCCGTTAAGAGGCTATGCGAATTTTATTTTTATCACTGTCACTCCAAGCGAAAAAACGCGCAGTGCGAGGGCAAAAAGTCGTTTTTATATTTTTATTAAAAAAACTAAACTAACTAGCAAAATTTCCAAAATTCGAAATCTAGATATTGTTGAAACCCATCTAATAAAATATGTTTGAGTTCTGTACATGGCTGCTACTCGCTAAACGAGGAGAAAAAGTGTGTTAGAAGACCTCATTTCAACAATTATTTCTATCGAGGAAAGTTTATCCAAACATGTTTTCCAAAAACAAAACCCTAGATTATATAGTCAAAATGCATATTCCAGAAACTGATTATAATTTTCCGTATATTTTATAAAATACACAGAAAAGAAACACCCGTATTTTTTACATATCGCCTTAAATGACTTCAAGAGAAATTTTAAATAAATACAATATTACAATTTAATATTTCGACACCTTCAATAGAGTCGGTATCACATCCGTCGAATAACATTATTTTTTCATGCTATACTTGCATAAAACCATCCATAATCGTTTCGTTAAACACAACGGGCTAAAGAACTGAACGAACTAAGCCCGAAATCCGAAAAAGTCCGAGTCATCCCGCGACTATAGCAGATGAAACTCTGCCGAAAATTCGGGAAAATATAAAAAATAAACACGGTGAGTCGTACTCCTAATAATGTTATAAGTATAACAATATATTTTCTATTGATATTTGTACTGACACAGGTCGAATTAAGGTCGTTGGCCACTATCTGCCCCTTAATTAGATGGAGTAAATTGACAGTTCCTGATAGTTGCATGCATTTCACATTGTGGCGTCACCTTAGAGCACGTTGTGCGTTTTTCTTTTTTCTTAGTTCTTAGCTTTCCTCTAGATGTTGCTGTCCACTCAGACTGAGGTTTCGTAGCAATCAATGTCAAAGTCGGTGGTTATTAGTTTGTTTGGAATCTGTGCAAATTTGTCTTTGGTTCTGTTGTTAAAGTATACGACAGTGCCATCTAGGAATCTTATTTAACACTGAATATGAACAACGCTCATTATCACGAACTGACATTTTACAAAAGTCGGAGTTTGGCTTACCGTCTAATAAATTGCCGTTTTCAACAAAATAGGACAAAATGCTTATATTATAACAAGGCAGTATAAGGTGAAATTTAATCAACCACCCGAATTCATACTGGAGACTTGTTTAGTGATTAAATTTCACCTCGTATATGTAGATTGATCTTGAAATACACTTACACCTATGTCTCTAAGATCTATGTAAAGAAAAAAGCGTTGAGTCTATTGCGTGTGTTGATGTTTTGCAACAATGCAACCCAATGTCCGTATTTTGATTCAGGTTTTAAATCTCCTTACGGGCTTAAAAACACTTAAAGCATGCAATCTCTCCATACATTGAAATTAATCGGACGCTTCAAGAAGAAAACACCAGATGCTCAGAGATATTTAATGAAGGTGAGCGAGACGCCTTATAAGGAGATCTCCTACGAAACACGCCTTAATGAATTTAAGTTCACTGAGTCACTGTACGATCGTTTATCTTCACGTTGGTTTCATTGATGCGTGTTTTGGTGAAACTAAAATGAAATGAAACTAACGTATTCTTTGGCTTCTGTCGAATTATTGATAGGTAAACCTTGGTTTCCATCTGTTTGTCCGTTTTATAAACAATAATAGTACAATTAATCTAGGGATTAGATGCAAATTATACAACTTTACAAGCTTTTCAAAGAAAATGAAGAACTCTTAAGAGCGATATCGCAGCCGAATTGTGAAATACCCGCCTTTTTCTAATTAATCGAAACCTTAAAACCTTATTAACTATGTATTGTATATGTTGCTGTCGCAAAGTTTCCATTGGTTTCCGTAAATTAGGATTTCTCATTTCAAACTTTTTGAAATCCCAATTTACTGAAACCAATGGAAACAATACATAGGTAAAAAGGTTTTGTAGTATAACTATTGAGTTAGTTTCAATTAATTAGAAAAAGGCGGGTATTTCACAATCCAGCTACGATAGCGCCAGAGAATATAAAGTATTACTACGATACCGCTCTTAAGGCCCTTAATACCGCCAAATGAGTACTTTCTAAAGCCTACTCCTCTTTTATGGCCAAACCAAAAATATTGAAAATATGTATTATGGATTATCAACTTTAAGACAACATATGCAACATTTTTTTTTTTTCGTACCAGCAAAACTTCTGTATAAAAAATTGTTTTAACTGAATGGTGTTTTTTGGTTTGAATTCCCTACTGCTCCTAAGCGGCTTAGGCGATTTAATTCATTTATGCTTTGATAAATAGATAAACTTGATAGCTATAAATATAACATAGAGTTATTCAATCGAACTATCACGTCCATGTGAAAAGTATTATTTTCTCCTATTTTGCCCTTTCAAGGACGCAGCGAGCGTCGTAACAGCCACCACGCATTGTACACTGATATGAACGTTATTTCAATGTCAGTTCCGTTGATATTCGTACAGACAAACATCGAGCTGCTAATTTGGAGACGGTAATCGCCTTAAAGCATTTTATTTTATTTGGCGGACGTAAGCTATCTTATCCTTTACCTTTTATGGAGGTTGAGATCATTCTTGAATACACGTTTGCTTTTAAATAGGTCTTGTGACTCGGTTACTTACCCAATAAGGTAACGTTTGTAATTTTTGTGTTTGTTGAAATATGTTTTTGGGTAGAACTTGTCATGATCTAGCCTTTAGCAGTCCACTACTAAAAATTAATTTTTCTCATTCATTTAATTTACTTATTTAATACAATTACTTAGTAACTAATTTAAGAACAGCTTATATGTATAATGTTACCGTTTTATTTTTATTATTTATGATCATTATTGTTCAAAATAATCGAATGTACCTATATAATTTGCTAATTCCAATTTATATTTAATTCTTCAGTGGAAAACATGTTAATTCTACAAATCATCAACAAACAATTTCTATATACTACTTTCTATACACTTTCGTTATACAAACACTTTCTTACTAAATAATGCTTCAATTTACGTTTAAATAGGTAATGGCTTAAAAGACTCTATAGGCAATTTATTGAACAATACAACCGATTGGTAACGCGTACAATGTTTGGATAATTCTAGTAAGGATGGAAGTTGTTTATTAAATCCTTGCGCCTAGAGCTTAGCCTAATTTCCTGCTCATCTTTTGTTTCAAACTTTTGCAATTGTACAAGCAGTATTGCCACTGATTTTTAAAATAACGAGATATTTTCTAAAAAGTAAAAAATAAGGTATGGGAGGGGTTGTTTACTACATTGTATTGATGTTGTCTACATAATATTTTCTGATTCATTCCATGATGTGAATATTTATGAGAAATATTATCTTATCTTATCATGTCTTACACTCAAGGATCAGTCGTTTTATGGTAATTATTGATTTATAATGGTCCATTAATAATTTTCGAAACATCAAGGCGCGGTAATGAGGCAGTCAGTGAGATATGAGCTTACTTATGACCCGTCCAAGACAATTAGACCAATGGGCCAACCAATAATCGCCTCTGTCAAAAGGTAATAAAATCTTCGCCATTCTTTTAATTAGCCTGGACAGATAGTATTTACAAATTTAAAAGCTGTTGACAAAATAACCTTTATTCTGAAAACTGATGAATGCAAATGAAGTACAGCTGAGTGTTGTCTTCTTGATTCATATTTAGGCTAGGGTGTATAATTCAGGTAAAATAAAGGTGATATCAGGAGTACGAGATTCATCTGTTGGTTTTATATATTCGGGCGTGGTCACAGAATGATTGACTGAAAAACCTGATAAAAAACTACTGGGGCCAGTCCTTCAATCATTTTTATAGTGACAGTATGAACCAAAAATTTTATTATGTAAAGATACATTCAAAATTTTAAAATTTTAGCGCAGGTTTCTCATTTTATAACTTTCAAGTCTCTAAAGACAATAAAAAATAAACTTTAAATAAAATATTTTCGATATATTTCGGCCTCATCAGTAAGGCCGTCATCGATCGAGTGGTTGACAGGTAGAAAATGATAAAAAATATATATGAAAACAAGTTGATACAGTCTTAAAAAGGACGTAAAATAAAAAAATAAAAAATGAAAAAAAAAGGTGGTAAAATAAAAAAAGAAACAGTTTGGAGGGGAGTACTTGCTGATTGGGTCAGTTGGTCGAGTCTGTCTCTTTATTTTCCTGTAATCTTTACGTAAACAATCTTTACCATGATTATTTTCATATTTTTCGGTCCGCCAGTTTTGGAGATAAGGGGGGGGGGACATACATTGTTTTATGGTTTTTCAAGGATTTCTCGAAATAGATGCACTGAAATATAGCTAAATTATATATTTTTACAATCACCTTTTTAATACCTACTATTGTATATCCATATTGTAATTTTACAAAATATCTTTTTTATTTATTTTAATAATTTTTTAAAATTTCTCATTTTTTTAAATCGCTATGGTTTTCCTGTAGTCGGCCAGTTATGATCTATAATCGACATTTTTTTCATATTTTTGGTAAACCAGTTTCGGAGATAAGGGGGACATACATACTTTTGTATTTTTTTTTCAAGATATCTCGAGACCAGTGCCGAGACAGTGTAAAAATGTATATTTTTAAAATTAGCTTTGTAATGATAAGAAATATTTTGAACAATTTCACATTTTTCATATTTTGTTTTACACCGTGATATGTGGGCAAATTACTCCTATTTTTGTGCCAAATTTCATGTTTTTATCATTAACGGTGCTAATGTTATGAGGCTGTGACATACGGACGGACGGACAACGGAGTCTCCCCATAAGCAGAGAATATAAAGTACCATAAGGTTCCTTTTGTACTTTTTAGGTTTTACGCAACCCTAATAAGACAGAAAAAACAATTCAAAATAAATTCTAATTTATTGGATTTGGTTTCTAATTGATTTTTGAATCTTTTAATTCACCCTAATAATATTAAAGAGTTTCCCAATATATAAGTTTAGCCATATCATATAATGCAATCATAAATATGTAAGTATACGATTCATGGAGTACATAATTTAACTTGCAGTTTCCGACTTGGGGGTTTTTTTATGAACGTCTTTCACTTTAATATGATATTTTGTCTCGTCATACGTGACACAAAATATATATTTATTTTACAAAATGTCATTTCGCATCCTTGCGTAAGCGAAATTATAGTCCAAGAAGGGAAAAACAGGTCACACTGAACTTTTCGAACTATTCGATGATGTGTTATTTTTAATATAATCATTAATCAGTTTTACCCAATTTCATAGCGAAAGTATAATATGTTACCCGCCAAATTCTATTTTAGGACAAACTAGTTTGATCTAAGACAAAGTGATTCTGGGTTGTCTTGAAAAAAATTACCACGAAGGTTATGTAGAGCAATCGCGCCACCTTTAACCATACCTACTGGGTCCAGTGAAGTATTTTATGATTTGGTGCCCTGGGCCTGCAAGGTTTGCGTCCCTATAAATGAACGAGAAACAAGCAAAAATAATTAAATTATAAAATAAAATAAAATCCAGCAGAGTGTTAAATTTAACTGAAAATTATGATATTGAATGAAAAAACTAAAAAGGAAAATCACAAAGAAATAAAACATAATTTATTCAATAAAGTGGAAAGTTCCTTTCGCTACTGACGCGCACGCCGCCCGTCTGTACTGGAGTAATATAGTATCGTAACGGTTGAATTCGACAGGTGGTAGAGCTGATGCCGGGCTCGACTGTGGGGGTACCACCATCTTACTTGGAGACCCCCTCGAAGTAATTCGGGGGAGAGTAAGAGGACAGCTCACAGGCAAAAAACCAGGAGGCCCACCATGCCTAGGAACGATGGATGGCGGTATATCCATCCCTAATTGCCAGGCCTTATATGGAACAGACTGGTGACGGACAGCGGCGTCACTGGTGCGAAGGTTCCGGCACCGCGTTCACCAACCCGCCTGCCCAGCGTGTGTGAGTATAGGCAATTCTTCCAGGATTACCGCCGGTAGTGGCAAAGTCCTGGAAAGGCTTATGTCCAGCAGTGGACGAACTAGGCTGGTGGATGGATGGAACGGTTGAATTCTTACACTTTTTTCGGTCTAGATTTCATTCGCCATGCGTCTGGAGAGTAAGTAGCAACTTTTTAAGGTGATATGTGAAAAAAATACGGGTGTTTCTTTTCTGTGTATTTCATGAAATACACGGAAAATTGTAATCAGTTTCTGGTATATGCATTTTGACTATATAATCTAGGGTTTTGATTTTGGCAAAAATGTTTGGATAAACTTTCCTCGATAGAAATAATTGTTGAAATGAGGTCTTCTAACACACTTTTTCTTCTCGTTTAACGAGTAGCAGCTATGTACAGAACTCAAACATATTTTATTAGATGGATTTCCACAATATCTAAATTTTTGATTTTGAAAATTCTGCTAGATAGTTGAGTTTTTTAAATAAAATTAGAAAAGCAGCTTTTTTCCCTTTTGCCCTGAATTCACCCCTCTCGCACTGCGCGATTTTTCGCTTTTACATACTCAAATGTAAAACAAATTCTGTTAAGAATAGGGTTCCCTACAAAATGTTTGTCAGGCGCTACCATTTTAGCGGCTTGCTTTTTATCGCGTTAATGTTGCTGCGGCATCTATGTTGTCGTTATTTAACTTTATGTTTTTATGTTTAACCCTTTTTGCGCGAGTTCAAAAACGTATGACTCCCCCCCCCCTTGGCCAAATTACTTAGTTTCAACATAAATGTCTATTTTTACATCACATTGCCTGTGATGAGTACAAGCAACGTGAATAAAAGACCAACTATTGCATTATCTTTGACAGATATAATAAATTTCGAGAATGCATTTTACAAGGTTACCTGCATCATATTTTACTTAAAGTGACGGTCAAGTTCATTTCGATTACAAATCTTCACACGTAACGATTTTTATAATCCTTATAAAACTTGTAATTATGCACATAAATAAAGTGATAAATGTGATAGTGTTGCCATTATATCATCGCTGCTATACTTTTACAGAGGCACATACGTTTACGTATTTATCTAATCATACATACAAGGGGACGCCCGTGACATCATCCACGTAGATTTGGGATATAAACAGCCCGTTGTACCCGTTGGAAACGCATTTTCGACACAAAAGTTTACAGTCCCGTTTCAACCCCTTAGGGATGAATTGTGAAAAATCGTGCAGCCGTCTTTACTGTTTATTTTTGATTTGTTTTTTCTTTACATGCTTTACATAGTTAATTGCTATCTCTAGTAAACAAAACATACCAACCTAGATTAGCGTCAAGTCTTATTAGGCGGAAGTAGGCATGTATTTATATATGTAACCTATTACTATGTAGTATATAGGATGGGATTTGGTCGGCCGCCTGGATTCGTGCTGGGGGCTCAGTTGGTGATCATTGAACCTTGTTCCTGGTCCCTGGCCGGGTCTCCGGTATGGGTTCGGTCGGTTGATTGGATTTCACCTTGTATAATAATATTTTACCTATAATTTTAATCGTATATATATTGCTACATAAATTAAATAAACATTTAATCTAAGTAGTTCATGTACATTTATTATTTTATTACATATATTTTTATAAGATTAAAATTTGACTTTTGAAACGTGTATAATACGTGTATTAACCTACTTTGCAAAATAAACTTTTTGAATTTTTGAATTTTGAATTAGGTAAGCACTCAATTTTTGTCTCTTTTTTTATGTATGTGGACCGCGGGCGGCCCTCACACCACGGGCAGGTGGAAGCGTGTTGCGTGTGCGGACCGACCACGATCACCACCCAGCTATATGGTTGTGAGATGCTTACCTATTGCTGCTATAATTTAATATAAGTACAGAACTCCGCAATCACTGATAAACCCTATGTGTTTTTGTTGATTGTGCATTAAGAGGATGGCATACCCTAGCAACTTTTTTTATTACCCGTCCAGCACTATAAGTCTAATGGCTTATGTTGGCTCTTTGGCCTCTTTTTCTTGGACGCGTAATACTACCCAACAAACATTTTAGCGATAATTAGATCTTTTTTAAATCTTAAAGATGTAAAAAGTTGTTAGAATAGCGATATTTATGGCTTCAGGTGATAAACTTGCGATATTTAAACAACATTAGCACTCAGCGCGATATAATAGGTTTAAAGGAACGTCAAAATAAGGTTAAAGTTGTATTGTAGCGATTCCAATTGCCATAATGCAAGCAAAGCATCTTGTATTATAGCTTCAACCTAAACTTACAACTATAAGATCTATAAAGGAGATAATAGACGCCTTATTCCTCCTCAAGATTTATATTGACGCTAAAAATCACTCCTTAAACACCCAAGAGTCTACAACAGCGTCTGTTAGAATCATTAGTTTTTGAATAGCGCTCATTAAACCCCTTCTAACACTAGATGCTATAGGTTGTCGTTACAGTTCTTTTAAATGTCAAAGTTGTATCAAACTCTTTTTAAACACTACCATACATGTATGGGTTCTAAAGAAGCGCTAATCATGACCACAGTACACCCTAAGAAGCTATATCGCACTTACTCGTGGGCTTAACCTACACCGCCATTATACGTGAATAATTTAAAAATTAAAATTGAGTTATTCATTGTAATTTGGATGTTATTTGCTTAGAAAGTTCCTTAGCCGATATGCTGTAACGCATAGAATCGAAGATAGAAACAAACATGAATTAATTCCATAAAAACCATGGATTACACCTACATAATACGTGTTACACTTTAGTAAATAGAGGTTATTCCATGTGCGCTTTAATTTTGAGATGAAAATGTATATGTATATTCACAGTAAACTTACCTTCGCAATGATAGTTTAATCCTTAACACGTGCACTAGTATAAATATGATATTTTGAGAGTGCTTCCATTCCACCATTGAAAATAACACTTTATCAACTTGTTTGAGTCACTCTGTTTACCTGTGTGTAAAAAGTACAGAGAAAAATACGTTTTACAACCTAAAGAGTTTCTATTCAAATAAATATTGTGTTTGCTACAACCCAGAGGGCTAAAATTGATACTAATATACCTGCAATATAACTTAAAGTCATTTTCATCGCCCTTGTGGACCTTGGATAGCACTTTCGGTCTCCACTAGCGCTGTAATAACACCGGAAGAAATAACCTAAAATGATGAGAGTTAGGCATGGCTATAGTACGACTCTTGTATCGCTGTGAGACGTATTTACCACCCCTTTAGCACTTCCATAGCCCTCTCGTACAACTTGATTCCATTTCTTACCACCTTCATATCGCCGTTGAAGGACCTAAGCCTGTAAAAAGTTATGCCTAATCCGGGGGTATATCGGGGTTAGAGCACGCTCTAACTCTAGTTTAATCGCTTATTTACATCTGAAAGACTTTAGGAGCGCTTTCATAGATCTTTTATAGCCCTCGCAGTAGCGCCTAAATGTTTGTTGGGTAGTGAGCGCGCAGCGAAACAACAAATTGGTGTGTTTTTAGCTAATGCTGAAATATTTTGTAGGGAAAAAAATATTGGATTTAGGTAAAATCCCTTCATATTTCTATTGCCTATTTTATAAAAAAAAACAAGTTGATCTCTTAACCGCGTTTTTGAAACGAACGTTTGAAAACAAAAAAAAATAAGGTGGAAAACATTATTTTTTTGACAAAAGTACAAATCTTAATACAATGTTTATAGGTGGAATCCCTAGATAAAAGATCGATAAATCAAATCTATTTTCTTCAATATTAGGAGAGACCTAGTTTTTTTCCAATGAACCCTTGAAAACCTGGTGTTGTTGATATTCTAGCGTCAGGTGTCCACTTAATGCAACTAGGTTAAGATTTTGAAAATAAAAATACTATAAAAAATTATATCCGCAACCTATCCGCCGGAGAATGCGATCGAAGCCTCCCGTAAGTATAGGTCAAGGTTCGGTTTTTATAATAGATCTATTTACGCGGAGCCACGGTAGCGTGCGAACCCTATTGTTCGGAATAATATTAATTTACTAGTTATTTACGACATAGAGGATTGTTTGAACAAAATAGATGAAGAGAAGTAAATTAGTTTCTGCGTACTTGACCTGATTGTCTTTAAATGATCATTGTTCAAGAACTTGGAAGAAACAGCTCTTCGCATAAGTTGACACGAGCCCTAAAACTGCTCAACAAGATCCACGATCACACAGACTTATTTTTCTGCTATCTGGGTGAGCTCACAAGAACAGCCTTGTTTGTTATTTGTTATAGCTAAAATTGTTACTTGATTGTCGTTTTGTGTGAAATTCTGTATACTTGTATTTTTTCATTATACTGTTATTTATGTATATAATACTATATTGTTGATGTTTATTGCACTATTGCATTGGCTTAGCTGCTAAGATAGTATAATGTGGTAAATCATATATATAAAAAAAGAGAAGTCCTGACTGACTCATTCACTGACTCATCAACGCACAGCCCAAACCCTTAGACCTAGAAAACTGAAATTTTGCACAGAGCTTCCCTTTATAATGTAGACAAGGAATAAGAAAGGATTTTTCGAAATTCTACCTCAAAGGGGGTGAAACGGGGGTCCAAAGTTTGTATGGGGAAACAAGATTAGTTAGACTACTTTATTCGAGACTTCACAGGAGTACTCCTATCCATAAATGAGTAAACACGTGTTTCAGGTTTTTTCAGAATTCAACCCCTAAAAGGGGGAAATGGGGTGACAAAGTCTGAAAATCAACATGGGTATCGTTTGTATGGTTTATCGGGTCGCTGATTACGAAAACAACAACGATTTCTAAATCCAACGTAGTGGACGTAAAATACCATAATCCCCTGTTGGGGTTCGATGCGGTTGCAATGTTAAAATGTGTAAATATCAATATGGGTGTCATTTTTATGGTTTTTTTGGACGTTAATTACGAAAATGCCATCGATTTCGACATTTAATACAGTGGACATGAACATTCTTGAAAGTATGTGTGCCAGTGCAAATTGACTGTAACAGACGGACAGACATACAGCCACACAAGTGATCCTATTAGGGTTCCATTTTTTCCTTTTCGCAATGACGATTATAAGTCTCCGGGTCAGTCGCTGAAAACAGCAGGAATTGATCTTAGGGAGGACTGCTTTTCGCACGGCCAGTTTTACGTAGCCTGCTCGAGAGTGAGCTTACCTAGCAGCCTGGTCGTGTTAACAGCTGAGGGCAGAACTTCTAATGTAGTACTTTAAGTATGAATTAAAAAAACTAATAGCAATAGGTAATGGGTCCCGCCAAAGAGACTTTATCTGGAGATCAAATAATTGCACCAAAAACTCCAAACCAGATTTAAATACGTTCTATAAAAAGTATATAAAAGTAAGCCGCGGGCAAAAGCTAGTAAATAAATAAAAAAGTTTCAACGAAAATTCGTTACTGAAAATGCAAATTTTTGCAACCATAATAATCTTATTACTTATACAGGATTGCGGAAGCCGGAAACTGGCGATACTACTCGTCCATACAAATAACATTTCGTGAAAAAAAAAACGAGAAATCGTGAAAAAAAAATCAGTTGTTTCATACATTTTGGTCAAGTAGTAATGTAATTTTTCTATGGAACAGAGGATTTTTTTTTCGGGTTTTCGATGGTTGCCATCGCAAAGTTTCTATTGGTTTCTAAGAGTTAGAATTTCAAAATTTTTTATTTAGATAAGAATATTAATATATAATTTTTTAATTGTATAAAGTTGTGAAAATACACATTTAGATTATAAAATGTAAATATTTGAGTTGTTTCCGGATTTAAGACCTAGAAACGTTTTTTGTCCTTACCCAGAACTTTTTTAATTGGCGCGAATGACATGATTAAGCATTACCTATATAGTGAATTACAGTGACGATTAGTGTTTGGTTTGTGTGCTCTGCCGAAGGGTCGGTCAATTGTGGGTCCATATTTATGCCCAATCTACGGCGATAGGGCTCACCACTCTGACATGATATTGGACTCACCACGCTGCGACGTAATAATCGTCAGTAAAAGGAGGGTGTACCAGTGTAGACTGTGACTTTCCTTTCACAGTCCATACTCTGAAACACAATAAAATTATCCATTCGCTGATGATTATGTACAGCCATTCTGTTACGATCCTGAAACACAATTCCACTTCGTCATCAACAAATAAAATCTTCTTACGCTCCTCCTCAAAGCTATATCACCTGAATTTATCTAAACCTAGGTAATAAATATATATTTACATAGATACACACTCTTAAATTACTATAAATAAATCTAAATTTTTTATAGTATGTATTATGGGTATAACTTTGACTTTTATAGGCCATAGCATCATTAAAAAAAAAAACCTGATTGGTGCACTCAAACATTCACAAATCCTTTCATTCGTCTCAGTTCACCGTGTTCATGGATCGTTGCTACTGAAGTTAATTGTCATGTTCAATACCACACGCTGCAGCTATCTGTCACTTTGACAGCTGGTAAGCCAATCACAGCAGGCCGTTTGAGAGCAGCGGTGCTTTATAACTCCATTAAACACAAAGACGGTTTCACAAAAAGTCTAGACGTAAAAATTAGATCACATTTGTAACACAATAATGTGTTGACGGTATTTGCATAATTTTATTGTTTTGCGTGTAATGGCGTAAATATTTTGTATTATAATAACATTCTTTCGTTACATTTTAAGCGCTTGTTTACACAAGGTGTGTCTACATTTGACTAAACTTAGACCACACGTTTCATTATAATGAACAACTTTTGTTTACAATCAATTTAAAAATAGGCGAAATAGTAGATTATGCACTAAGGGAATAAAGCAGTGTCTTACGTCACGGGCGGCATATTGAACCCTGAGCGTAACGAGGGACTCTAGAGTTAACTCCTGAGCGTAGCGAGGGAGTTATATAGAGTCCTGAGTAAAGCGAGGGGTTCAAGCTGCCCAAGACAAAGACAGGCTTTATTCCAGACAATAAAAAGCTCGACATTTTTTATAAACATTAATAATTCAATAAAATTCACTGACAATCGCAACACCAAACACCGTCTTTTGTTTCACATTCTTTGTAAACGCATTTTTTCTTTTTGTTGAATTCTGCTTATGGTTCGTTCGTTCGATTTTCGAACAAACCTCTTTACAATCCTATATGGGCATTTGTTTTCCACGAGTTTCCACACGAATTTGACGTTCCAAATTTAAATCACTTTAATCCCTAGGGATTTTCATATAACTTTATATCCCTTGAGATATAATGCGTTACTTTACGTTGAGGTTGCATGATATGTAATTGGACATTGTCGAGCAGGTGGTGTGAAAAGATATATTTACCTTCCCATGGTACATTATTATAATAGAAGGGTATTTTAATGTTGCATGGGAAGATGCATTATTTTGAATACGCTGTACGACAAAAATTTACCTATTTGATCAAAAGAACTTGGGGTATAGGTTTTAAACCACGTCCCAAATACACAACATTTAGTTCAAACTGTACAAATTTCTAAATAATAAACTTGAACTTATGTATTTTAATTACAGATCAAAAAACCAAGAACAAACAAACTCATAATCTTTCGCGTAATTAAGGTTAAACGTCAGTCGCTTAGCGCAAAGTGCATAACTTAACTTTGTTTTTCTTGTGTAGAAATTTAACATTTAAAAGCATTTTAGTCTGTTTCATTTGACGCCAATAGTTCAGTATTAGTAAGGTTTATAAAGCAAGAGTTTGAAATTGTATACACAGTTAGTCATGATCTTCTCAAAACCAAATGCTGTTTAACTTTGTTTGAACAAGATCATGAGTAATTGTGCATTAAATTTCAAACTCATGCTTTATTAACCTCATTTATACTGAACTATTGGCGTCAAATGTCACAGACCAAAATGCTTTTAAATTTTAAATTTCTAAACAAGAAAAACAAAGTTAAGTTATGCACTTTGCACTAAGCGACTGACGTTTAACCTATTACTCACGATATATTAGTCAGATTAGTGACTAGTTTAACTGTAAACGTGCAGTTTCTTCAGAGGCAAACAGGATTACGCGACAGTGCAAAACGGGGAACCGTCGCGTAATCCTGACTGCCTCTGAAGAAACTAATCATTCACTATTACAGTGAAACTAGAAAGGGCGAAATCTGATTAAGAGCATCCTCCATCCCTAGCAAGTTTTTTATTACCCATCCGGCACAATAAGTCCAATGGCAAAGACTTTATTTGCTTTTGATACAGGTGATTATATGTTGGCTCATTGACCTCTTTTTCTTGGACACGTAATACTAATGATCACGCAGCGAAACAACAAATTGGTGGGTTTTTAGCCAATACTGAAATATTTAATAGAAAAAAATCATTCGATTTAAGTAGAATCCCTTCATATTTCTATTTCCTATTTCATGAAAAAAAAAATAAGTTCATCTTGAAACGAACGTTGGCAAACCAAAAA
Organism: Ypsolopha sequella; assembly: GCA_934047225.1. Classification (NCBI taxonomy): domain Eukaryota; kingdom Metazoa; phylum Arthropoda; class Insecta; order Lepidoptera; family Ypsolophidae; genus Ypsolopha; species Ypsolopha sequella. The sequence continues at coordinate 24,769,470 of OW203997.1, forward strand.
AAAAAGATAATGGATACATTATTTTTTGACAAAAGTATAAATTTTAATACATTGTTTTTCAGTAGAATCTCTAGATAAAAAATCAATAAATCAAATATATATTTTTCAATACAATTGAATAAATATTTTTTTAAAGCCTTTTTAGCTTTTAATTATTTTAAAAACAAATTATGAATATCATTGAAAAAGTATTAACTATTATCGATATATATTTCGGCCCACTTGTGGTCGTCGTCAGTCGAATTCGAAATATCGATAATAGTTAATACTTTTTCAATTATATTCATTATTTGTTTTTAAAATATTTTTTTAATACAAGGAGAGTCCGAATTTCTTCAAACGAATCCTCGGAAGTCTGGCACTGTTCATGCTCTAGCCTCATGTACAGTCTTAATATACGAGTATAGTAACTAGTTGTTATATACTATATATTAATTATGAATCTAAACTAAGAATCTTTTAGTTATTTTTAACACCGTTCAAGGTGATAATTTAAAGCTATCAATATTATCTATAGCGATAGTCGTTTCTCACTCAATTCAATTATATTTTATGAGAAGAACTTTTAATTGACACACCTGTATTTTGTCTACGAGGATCGAGTTATATACTTGGTGTATCATTTAAAGAATTTGCACATGTTCATAAAATACAATATACTAGGTTGATCAATAAGTTTCTGGAATCGGATACTTTACATTAAGTTATAGGGATGCATTCTATTTTATTTGAATCTTAAATACAGATTTGATTTGAAAAAAATATATATATCCGCCTTTCCTGAAGTTTCATTACTCTTACAAAAATACATTGATTAACCTAGTAATACAATTAAGTTTATATATATATGTATATATAAACTTAATTGTATTACTTTACGTATTACATATCTTCGTTATGATTCTATTAAACATACATATCTCTTCTTAATTTTAGGCCATTCGGGCCCGGCATCAGTCACAATGAAGTAAATAGAAAAATATTACTGATGAAAAAAAATCTGTTAACATTTAACCTATTTACAAGATATTAAAAAGAGAGTAAATGAGTCACATTGCGCCAATCCCACCGCATTAATATATTTTTACATATCTGTTATATTTTTATTTTTACTTCATTCTGGCTGATGTCATGCCCGAATGGCCCGAAATATATCTCACAAAAAAATTATTCTAATGTGTTTTATCTAGTTTTAGTCATTTAGTTTTATTTACATTTGTAAATAAAATTCTTGATAACCGTTCCACTGTTTGTTTATTAATGATATACCTATGTAGGTTTGAATCCATCTTATGATACGTACCTATATCATAAAAGCCTGAAGATGTTATTTTAACGAAACCGGTCACAAATTAACGAGTTCAATTTACTATGTAACCTATGAGGAGTACTGCCAAGCTTTGAGCTCCTTTTAATCAATAATTATTAATTAAATGAAATATAAATGAAATTTCCACTTTTCGCCATGTTTTTTCTTTTTTGCGTTGCTTCATTTGTATTAAGCCAGTAACATTAAAACACCTTGTTGCACATTGAAATTATTACTAGTGAGTAAACGTAACAAAACCTTTTTCCATATTCAAATAACACGACAGTTATGGGTTTTCATTGTAAAAATGCCGTCGTGATAACACTACAGATATGGATTTTCATAGTAATATTCCCGGCCGTTGATGGCTTGTTTTTCACCGCTACTAGAAGTTCGATTTATTTCAAACAAGGTTCTTTAAATTATGATCGTATTACGCCCTTGTTTGAGAATAATGGATGATGGATCCAGCAATGCAATCCTAGCAATGTTAAAAATACATGGATTCGAGCTACTGTAATCTATTGTTTTATTAATAATGAGAGCTAAACAGATTAAACACGTTTTGTTATAACCACCATAGTTTCAAAAATAATATTCCTACTGAATATTTAAATACAAAAAGCCCGGTCGAAGCTGTCTTGCTCCACTGAACTTGCTATCGGCACTATCTTCACCTTGACCTATGAATAGTGGCTGCTGGCTGACGTCTTTATTATTATTCTTTGTTTTTAATGAGTCTGTCATTAAAACTGCTTCTTCATTATAAGTCACAGATTTCATTACGGTATTTGAGATGTATAGACAGCCGCATGGCCGTACGCAAGATTTGCTTAGGGATGGGGCAAAACACTCGATTATTAAATTATTATTACATACGGCTTGAACACTCACGTGTGATTGTTTTTGACTATATGCCAACCGTTTGGCGAAATTGTATTGGTGAAACGGTTGGCATATAGTCAACATATAGTCAACAACAATCACACGTGAGTGTTAAAGGCGTATGTAATAATAATTTAGTATGTCTACTCACGCGAGTTTTGATAACTGCGCATAATAAATAGTAGTATGCAACATATTATACATGATCCATCCATTCATCCATCAGCCTAGTTCGTCCACTGCTGGACATAAGCCTTTCCAGGACTTTGCCCCTCCCGGCGGTCATCCTGGAAGAATTGCCCATACTCACACACGCTGGGCAGCCGGGTTGGTGAGCGCGTTGCCAGAACCCTTCACCAGTCTGTTCCATATAAGGCCCGGCTATTAGGGATGGATATACCGCCATCCATCGGTTTTTTGCCTGACATATTGAACACCCGGAATAGAAGAGCTTGTATGACTAGATTGATGGATGTGAAAGAGGAAAAAGAGGTGTGTAAGGATCGTAGCAGATGGGAAGCTGTAGTCTCTGCCTACCCCTCTGGGAGACAGGCGTGAGTATATAGGTGACTTGAAATTTTGCGAGTTTTCATAATAAAGGTAATTTAGTACGAATTTCTCACTTGTTTGTGGTTCGTATTTGTAATTTCAGAAAATGATCGCGTCTGATTTCCCCTAAAATAATTTTAAGTTCCATCTCAATTAGCTTTGCTGTACAAACAGACACACAGACTGACGGACAGATCATCATCAAGCATCGCAATATTTATGTTTCGACTTCATGACGAAACCCTAAAAACTATAATTATTGTAAAACTGCATTATATACAGGTTTTAACAAACAAACTAAACATGAAATGAATAAAATAAAACATAAGTACAACTCAAATCGTTTAAGCGTGAGAGTAAACGAAATCGAAAGTCATTTAGATGCAAGCAATACGATTAACAGGGTGACCATGATTTATTAAGTATTAAATTTTTTTTAAATGTTCCCCTGCTAAAATAAAATGTCTGTAACTAGTCATAACTGCCAAATAAATAAATTAACTTGGGGCTTGACACTAGAGCTACAATTTCACAAACCTTATATCATAAATGCTAAGATACTGGTGAAATAAAGAAACTCTTTATTACATTTTGTAATTTCTTTTATAGCACACTGTGCGTAAAATGACCGCTTTACGCACGCTGCGCGTGCGTAAAGTCGGCATTTTCCGCACTTGTGCTATAAAAAATTATACGAAACTCGTGCGAGAAACTTTTTCTCGACTCGTGTGATTGCAGCACTCGCCTTCGGCTCGTGCCGCAAACTCACACTCGTCAAAAAACGTTTCATCGCTCTCGTATCGTAATGTACTATTTCAAGCAGTTAAAATATTCCAACGAAAAGACAGTCATAGCACGTTTTCAGCTGATATGACTTTTATAAGAAATTGCACACAACTTTTATTTGTCAATTTTTTTTTCTTTATGGACATATAGCCTTAGCCAGGGGTTGGCAAGTAATTTTAAGTGGGGTCCAAAAACTTTTGAAAATTTTTGTCGAGGTCCAGAGAAAAAAAGCGTTTAACTTACTTTTAAATAAGACCTGTAAAACTAACAACTAATGATTCGTTCTTTTACAAAATTGCTAAAATTTTTGCAATTTTTGTACTTTTCGGAAACATGCTTACCCCAAAATTCTTCAGTGGATACAGTTTTATAGATTTGCAAGAAAATATCTTCTTGCAAGTCTATTATCTCCATAAAAATATTGTTTAAATTGAATAATTTAAATTTTTGGTGGTCTAAGTTTCGACCTTTCGCGGTCCGGATCCGGACCGCGGTTCGCCAATTGCCGACCGCTGGTCTAAGCCATTAAAATATGTAGATAGGTGGGGCCTAGTACACGAACGAACGCAGCGCGCGCCTGTATTCCCGGAGAGTTCTGAGGATGATGAGTCATAATCTTATTTAAAGCTCGTACCTGTACCTCCTTGCACGGTTAAACAATGAGCCCCATCCTTTAAGATCTAGGTTATTAACTTTAAATTCGGTATTAAAAAAATACTTTAAATAACTATTAGGCAGTCGCAGCTAAAAACAAATTTTCAATGTTGCTATTTACGTTATAGAAATTAGTCCTCATTTCAAGTTTCCTCTTCAACACTTGGTCACCCTATCTGTTTTCACAGTGGCAGGTCAAGGTAGCTCGACGGCACAGTTCGTGTTTCCGAACATTTCCGAGCGTGCGCTATTGTTTGCGCGCGCGCCGACGACGATGTATCGCCGGACAAACAGGAAATAGATAAGTGTCAAGTTAATTGGGGTGAAAACAACGACGTAAAACCAGCCAGGTGCGAATCGGACTCGCGCACAAAGGATTCCGAACCACCACACATTACGGGCACGGAAACCAAAAAATATTATAGTAAATAACAGCAATATGTATAAATGCCATAGCAATATTGAGGCGACAAAAACAAACAGCTAAAATGGTAGCGCCTGGCAAATAATTTGGGGCTCCCACTGAGTACGGAACTCTAATATCTTAACCGCAAAAAATTTCATATTTTTATAATTAGCATGATTTATTGCATATTTTTTGATCTTTTCGTTTCGGAGATAAGGTGGTAGGACATGATAATCTTAAAAACCCTACTTTTCCGAGGTTTTTTCGCAAACCCCTTGGGTTTAATTTTTTTTTATTTTTGTTTTTGCCGTGATAGAGGCCATAGGCACAGATAATATACATAGTTAAACGTATTCAGTGAAAAATTAACGGCTGAAGCTGTAGACTCCTGTGACAGATGGACAGAAAGACAGACATATGGTCCCGTTTGGCACCCTTTGGGTACGGAACCCTAAAATCGTTGCTTCCAAGATATAAAATCAAACACTCGGACACTCACGTTTGTTACAGAGTAAATACAGGTTGTTTGGGACATCGATGTAAATATTTTGAGGGATGATAAAGCAAGTGATTTTGAACATTTCTGACTGAATTTAATATTAAGGGCGCACTGAGAGTCGGCCTTTGTCTCTGTCTTTTTCTTTACGTGTAAAGAGTAAAGATAATAACCAAACTTTTGCACTTTTTCAATGTTTTTCGTTGTTATTTTCGTTATATTGTTCTTAAATAAAAAAGTGTCGTGTATAAACGCTCCAGTCATCTATGTACTTTATTTTAGTAAATGAATCATAATATAAAATTAATAATTTTTATAAAAAAGTAGGGAAATAGAAAAAAAAAATACCCGAAAGAGGTAACTTTGCGAATTTATTCTATCGAGCCAACTTTATCAAAATGTGTTTCCATCGTGTATACAGTCTAGTAAATATACCCAATATAGTACCAATATATTTCCCTAGATTTTAATATAATTGTTTACTATTTCAAACAAGGGTTATGAGATATAGAAGTTTTTCAGTTTTTTGAATTAGTACAAATAATACAAGAAGCTGAACATGATGGCAAAAGGTACCACATGGCAAGAAGTATCCGCTTAAATAATACAGTTGTATCTCCGACACAACCTGCTGTTTTTTTAATCGTGTTGATGTCATGTCTTCGGAATTAGAGTAGTTTTCTTTTCATACAATATTTCATGAAATATTTTACTTTTTAATGCAAGTGCTCGTAAAGGCCCACTTTTTATGCATCAAAACCGAACAGAAAGTCGATTATTTTGCCCTACGGCTTTATTGTTTTTTTTTTTTATTTATATACGAGAAGTTGGCTAACCTACAACCTTTCCTGTGTACCATAAATGCTATACTTTTTTTTTTCCACTGTTTAACGGCTCTGGATACAGTCCTTTTAAGCCAATCATAATTTAAAGTTCACAAGATTATATTTGTTTTATTTCCTCACACTATGCATTGAAAAACGTAGTATGATACACGGGCGTAAGAGCAATAAATTACTCGGTTACATTTAAAACACTCGCTGCGCTCGTGTTTTAAATCGTCCTCGTAATTTATTCCTTTTCGCCCTTGAAGCATAAACTATTATTATGTTTATTGTGCTTGCAAGAAATATGCGTAAAACTTACTATTGGATAGGCTTGAAAAATTGTTAGTTTCTGCTTTCCAATCGAAATTAACGTACCTACCTATACATAAAGTGAGCATTCTCTTTGCCTCGTTAATTAGGTAAATGCAGCAAAAAATATACTGCTCATAAGTATAATTTTATGCATTGTTAACTTTATAATGATAGATTATGTTACGTTTAGTTTTTTTGTAGGACAAAAACTCGGAACTATCTTTTGCTTGCATGGAGGATACACTTGGTTGCATGGAGGATACACTTGGTTGCTTGTGATGCAAGTAGCATAATTTTACGAGATAATTTAAATTAGTTATTTGCTTAAGGCGCAGTATATAAAAACTGAAATTAAAGAAAACACATTTGCTAACCGACTACAAACATACGTAAAAAGTAAAAGTTATTGTACAATTGAGGAATTTTTTACCAAAAAGTTATAATATTTCACCTACTCTTTGAGGATAAGTCACATAACGGGAGAATCCAATTTTGACTATTACATTGCATGTGTTATGATTTTCTGAGTACACTACTTTTTGATTTTTTGAAATCCGTCCATAAATGGCAAAGTTATTTAATATTTTATCGGGCTTGATTTTAAAACGCGCGCCTCCCGCCCGTGGATACCGATGTCGTCATCACACACAGACCCCGCGCGATCGCAGTCGTCCAGTACGCACATTCGTGATTAGTAGCGAACACTCGGTTTTTTTTCGAGTTTTATGCATTATCGGTTTATTGTTTCGGTGTTCTGTAATAATGAGCAACAAATTGGAAGATGGATTCGAAAAAGGACAGTCAGATAATCTACCTAAAGTGGATTCTTTCATGGTTTTTGAATACTTAAACAATCATGTGAAGTATACCAGCGCTGAAATCCGAGGTTGGAAGCTTCAACGGTAAGTACCTACCAAATTTAATGTGTTAGTTAGTGAGTTTAGGCCTAGGTACTTTTTCCCATGGCTGTTGCGGTAGGTAATGTGAAAATAATAAAATAACCTGGGTAAAAAGGTACATGGACAGCATAACACACTCCATCATAAAAACGTTAGTCAAGTCAAGTACCTACATTATTTCTTCCTACGGAGTTCGAGTTGATGTTTTTGTAAGCAGGCAACTGCAGGCATGATTCATTGCGATTTAGTAAGTGCCGGTTTCAAGTTCACCTAAACATTATAGACCGGGAGCGCGCCGTAGATTAACTAACATTAGCGGATACCTACCATGTTTTTTGTTTCGATGCACTTAAATGGTGCAACCGCATCAGGTAATGTGATGTAGGTATTTAATGCTGTATGATTATTACAGGTCTGTACGAGAGTCATATGGCGACGATGCCGTAGGGTATGTCCAAGTCCAAAGAAATGGAAATGTGTGCACAGTAAAGGCAAGAATAACACCGGAGCATAAAGTAAAAACTAAAGGTTATAGCTGCACTCTCAAATGTGAAGAAAATGATAAAACTATTATTGATGTTACTTGTCATGATTGTGCTGCACAAAAAGGAGGTTGCAAACATAGTGTAGCATTTCTTATGTGGATACACAGACGCAGTGAAGAGCCTTATCCAACTGAAAAAAAATGTTATTGGGCCAAACCAAAACTGGCCACAGTGGGCACAACCTTGAAATTTATAAAAGCCAAAGATATCGGTTCCAGCACTGGAGATATTGACGATAACGCTAATGTAAGAAGTGAACAATTTTTTAACAAACTGGTGCACAATATACAGTTAAATTCTATTAGGATTCAGTTAACAAGTTACGTTACACAGAATGAACTTACGAAATTATCATTGCATAACTTGATAAATGATTATAAAAAAGAAGGTAACGACACGAACAGTGCACAAGGCTTCATCGATTATTGTACAGCAATCGCCCGGCAAGCGAGAGGTCCCGGGTTCGATTCCCGGTTCAGAGCTCCTCACATCCAGATTTACTTTTATTTCTGCGTTTCTATACTGCAATGATATAATGTTAATTTATATCTCCTTGCGATGGATAAATCGCCAAGTGTTCAAACATAGAAATTTATTTCTGACATAGTTTCGATAAGAGAAATGTGTATTCTTCACTACCCGATACTGTAACAGGTGACGGTAGGGCATAATGGTCTTTGACTAGCTTTGAATACACTAGCGTCCTCTAGGCGCCAAGTGGCTCACTATAAAGTGGGTATCTATAAATAACATTGCAGTATGGGAAAGCACATCGGTAAATTCACGAGTTGTGTTGAGACCTGGATAGCTCAGAGCAATCGCCCGGCAAGCGAGAGGTCCCGGGTTCGATTCCCGGTTCAGAGCTCCTCACATCCAGATTTACTTTTATTTCTGCGTTTCTATACTGCAATGATATAATGTTAATGTAATTATTTTGTATTTTTATTTTTTAAGCATGCACTGCAACAATATTGCTATGCCCAACGAAGGGTATCATGTAATTGAACTTTATAATACATGTTATTATTAATAACGCCAACTTGTACTACATGAATGCAATAAATGAATCATGAATTATTATAAAGCAAAACGCAGTTTTCGTAGACAACTTTATAGGTATCAATTAATATAATTAAATAAAAATAAATGAAATTTCAGATAAATCAATGTAATTTTCAAAAATATGCTTTAGTGTTCTGACGAGCCAAAAACGCCTCGATAGAAAAAATCACAAAAATGGGTCTCGAACTAAGGAAAAACTGGTTTTTGGTCTACTTTCCTGAGGATATTTACCTTTAATGTTGTGACAAGAAATATTTTTAATTACAAGTCCTAAATAGCCGGAAATTCAAAATAACTAGTTTTCCGTAGAGCAGAATGGACAAATCAAAAACAAAAACGTTAGTGCAGGAGGAAGTTTAGCTTGACACTGAGCCTTAACAGAAAATACCTAGAATTATGTTTATTATTTACAAAAATAATTACAATGAAAACAGAAATACAAAATCTAAGGCAGGCCAACCAGTAGTAAATCTAAGCCACATGTTATTATGCCCGAGCAGTATTACGGACAGCAGAGTCTCACCGTTATGGTTCCTATTTTACTTTTTAGTTACGGAATCCTGAAAATACAAACTAACCGTTTTATATAATACTAGCTTTTGCCTACGGCGTAGATCGCGTTTTTCTTTCGATCAGTGTCTATTTTACTTGCGCGTAAGAAAGAAGAGTGTTTTGGAAAAACAACCTATGTCACTTTTCTGACATTTTACAGGAAGTAAATATCAAAATCAATCAGCCCACATCTACCAACCGTTGGGCATAGGTACATAAAACATTATAAAATTAGTTACATGGAAAAATCCTTATTTATGCTTTTTTATTAAACATGGATAAATGAAAATACCTAATTATGTAAATAAAAAGTAAAAAAAATGTTGGTTATTTATTGGCTATTCTTTATAGAAACGTTACTGACATTGGTGGTTTTTCCGGAAGCAATCTGTTTTTGTAGCTACATTTTGAATGTACTTTGGTTGTTTTTGCTGATTCTTATATTACCAGATTATTGTATGCACAATAAAGAATCCATAGAGCAAAAAAAAACAAATTCGAAAAAATTAGACATTAGTTACTTTTCCAAAACAGTCTTCCTATTAAATGGTAAATTAAAAAAAGTCTGTACATTGAATATAGGTTGAGTCTTTCAATAGTATCGACAGTTTTCGGCTTGACAGTTTTTATCAATACCTCTTAAAGCCTACAATGTTGACCAGGATAACTATGATTATAAAAGAGAAAACCGCATCCAAATCCGTTGAGTGGTTCTCGAGTTAAAACGGAACATACAGACAGACTTTAATTTTTGAAAAGTGTCAGCTGTAAAAAAATATTACGAATATTATCTTGGAAATGGATGGCATTTACCACGAATTGTTTTTGAAGATTTAATTTTTGTTATCAAACTGAAAATAAAAACATTCTTTAATACGTAGATGTCCGTGAAATCAACTTTCAAACAAAAAACAAATAATTGAAATAGCTATTGAATTACAGGAATTATGAACTCATGAATCTGTAAGAAAATTTTGGCAATTTCATATATTATTTTGTTGAGATATACATATATATATTATATATGTCTTACCTAATTTTTTTATACCGAAACCAAGTTTCAAGGTTGACTCACAATTCACATCCTGCTCCATATATCTTTGCAAATGTCTCCTATGTAATTTTCTCACATTCAAAACCGTATTAAAAAACCGGTTCTTGTTTTCCAAGTTATTCCTCATGTAAATTGTGCTCTTATGTGAATTTATTACCTTTGTTTTTATATTTATGATTGGTGTGGGCTTGGATGGTTACTTGATTAAGAATTTGTGATCATCAACCGAACTTGAAAATTGTATATGATACTGTACACAGATTGCTTTTTCTATTGTATATTAAATAAATTAAATCTCTAAGAGATTTTCTCGAGTTGTGATGTGGCTATCAAAGTTTTTTGTAGTGGATACTTATTTGTTTGCATCTCGCCTTTTCAGAGCTGTACGTCACTTCCGGAACAACTTTTTTAATGAAAGATAATTTGATTTTCGATTATAGATCGTTTTGATGTTAATGCTTATGATCGAAGTGATCAGAATCCAATAGTTTTAAAACATCGCGCTAACTCATTTTTCGAGTGCCCTGCACTGTGTCTGCGACCTGCGTTGTGATTGTGACTACGTGTATATATCAAAACTCTCAAATTGTTCATCTTGATACATACCTACATATAGGTGTTTGATTTACTAAATTTATTCAATATTTAATAGTTAAACACAGTGCAAAACAAGCAATAAATAGTGCCATATAAAGAATAATTAAATTCAGCGAGATGCCGCAAAAGATCATCGAGGGAAATTGAGATAATGGCCTGTTTACATTGTCCGCAATTGAGAAAACGACAGAGCTGGCGTTCAGAATTTCAAAAGCGTTGGATTTCACAACCTTCTAGTAGCTCAAGATCCTACCACAAAATTGTGCACATATTTGTTTCTTATTAGAAATGTGATTTAAATGAAATATGGGGTCTCACAACGCCACTGGATTGTCATGCCAAATTTTTGGAGAAGTTCATTTAAGGTTAAACGGCATCAGTTCGGTACAAAGAGCACCATTTAAAGTTAAGAAGTTAATAATAAATATATTAATCATTTTGTACTTCTAAAAGCAAAGCCATAATTTTCCATGTCGCAGACGGCTGGCCCGTCCACTGCAGCCAGCAGCCAGTCATCGCCGAATGATGTGCAGTGTCCGGAGTGCAGAAAGTTATGTAAGGGACAGAGAGGTCTAAATATCCACAGAACTAAAGTACACAAGACTGCCCAAGTACTTTCCTCGAATTCCAATGTTCAAAACGATGCCGGTTTCTCTAGCGACAGACCCCTCTGGCAGCTTCTGGGGGATTTAAAAAGTAATTTACCACGGGTTAAAAGAATTCCACGTGGCGCCCGTATTACAGTGGCAGCTTCTCTGACCCAGTGTATAAATAATGTTGTTTCGGAGAACAACGAAGATAGTTGGGAGCGTCTGCTGACTTTTGCATACCGGACGCTGCACGTCGGGAATGGCAAGGATGTGAAAGGTTCTTTAACTCAGAAGATTAAAAACAATTGCAAGCAATCGCATAACCCACATTTGTCGGCAGTATGTCTGCTCAAGAACAAGAAATATAACATGATACATAAAATAGAGGGTAAAGTAAACGATGGGGACATCCGAGGAGCCGCACGCCTGCTTTTTTCCGACGATGCGATCGCTCCTGGCACACCAGACACCTTTTCGGCCCTGGCTTCAAAACATCCACCTGCAGCTGCGACGACCCAGTTGCCAGACCCACCTGGGCCTTCCGACCACACACCCGAGGCGACGGTTGAGGAGACGCTGGCCGCCTTGATGTCATTCCGGAACGGCTCGGCCGGGGGCCCAGACGGTCTCACGCCCCAACACTACAAGGACTTGGTGTGCGGGACCGTCGGGGAGACTGGCCGAGTTCTCGTGGGTGCAATCACGCGACTAGTGAACCTAATGCTCTCGGGCAAGGTATGTGAACAGATCTTGGACATCTTATATGGAGCGAGCTTATTTGCCCTAAACAAAAAAGAAGGCGGTATCAGGCCAATCGCTGTCGGGAACACGATCCGTCGTGTGGTGTCCAAGATCTGTAATAAACATATTTTGCCTGACCTTGCCTCAAAATTTCAACCTGTGCAACTGGGATTTGGCACTAGGGGGGGCTGTGAGGCGGCCGTTCACGCAACTCGCACATTTTTAGAAAACAACGCGGGGGAGGTACTCCTGAAGGTGGATGTTCGTAATGTCTTCAATTCGGTGGACAGAGGAATCCTGCTGACTGAGATTAAGGAACATATTCCCTCAATTTATAATTATTTTTTCCAATGCTATGGCAAACCTTCAAAATTACTTTTTCAAAATTCATTTATCAATTCCGCTGTCGGATGTCAACAGGGGGACCCACTTGGACCGGCAATCTTTAGCCTGGCTATCCACCCAGCTATACTATCTTTGACGTCCAAGCTTAATGTTTGGTATTTGGATGACGGGACTTTGGGAGGCGAAGCGACTACAGTGTATAACGATTTAGAAAAACTTATAGATAAATTTGGAAATCTTGGTCTCGAACTCAACTTTTCCAAATGCGAACTTTTTGTTTCGGATTTCTTATCACAAGCCGCAAAAGCAGACATTATTTCAAAATTTAATTCCTTAGCACCCAACATTAAAACAGTAAATAGGGAGTCGCTCCGCCTCCTGGGGGCTCCAATCCTGGACGACGCAGTTCCTGGGTTTGTGAACGACCAAGCCGCTAAGTTTACAGAGTCATCCGAGCGCCTTTACAAAATAAACCCCCATATGGCCCTGTGCATCATACGACACTGCTTGTTCGTTCCCAAGCTCACTTACGTACTGCGCTGTTCACCTCTCTGGAAGTTCCAACATTTACTTGAGACACTAGATAATGTACTACGCCAGTCTCTTACTTCGGTTTTGAACTGCTTATTTGACGACAGGAGCTGGAGCCAGGCTACACTCCCAGTTCGTTTTGGCGGCCTGGGTATACGCAAGATCTCGAGCATTGCCCTCCCGGCATTTCTGTCTTCCGTTCATAGCACGAAAATCCTCTTTGGTAATATAATATACCCGTCACTTGGTGACGTAGAGGTATCGTGCTTGGCGGAGGCTAGAAGTGCCTGGACGCTTGCCTGTCCAGGTCAGAATCTGCCCATCGTTCTTGAATCCCAAAAACTATGGGACGAGCCTCTTTGTGAACAAATCCAGAAGCATCTTCTGGATACTGCTTCTGATCTCGCAGACCGTGCTCGTCTTCTAGCTACCGGTGAGCGTGAATCTGGACTCTGGCTGCACGCTATTCCCTCAGCCAGTATTGGCACTCTTTTGGACAAGACAACTTTCAGTCTTGCCGTCAGTCTGCGACTTGGCACAAAGATTAATGAAAGTCATCACTGTCGCTGTGGTGCGAGCGTTGACCAGCTGGGTCATCACGGTCTCTCTTGTCGGCGCAGCGCTGGCCGTTGGTCCCGCCATGGCAACCTCAATGACGTCATTCGGCGGGCCCTTGCGACTGTCAACGTGCCGGCTATTTTAGAGCCAAACGGCATCGCACGTGACGATGGTAAGAGGCCCGACGGGATGACGCTCATACCATGGCAGAATGGCCGCTCACTGGTGTGGGACGCGACGTGTGTCGACACGCTCGCTGCGTCTCACGTCCAGTCAACCGCTGTCACAGCTGGTGCTGCGGCGGCAATGGCTGAGCGCAACAAGCGACGCAAATATGCAGCTCTTGGTGAGGGTTACATGTTTGTGCCGTTTGGGGTCGAGACGTTTGGGCCGTGGGGACCTGATGCTCGGCAACTTTACAAGCAACTTGCATCGCGTCTGGTGGATGCCTCAGGGGACCCAAGGGCCGGAGCTTACCTCGGGCAACGAATCAGCCTTGCCATCCAACGAGGTAACGCCGCCAGTGTCCTGGGTACCCTGCCCGGCGATAGCGATGACTTAAATAATGTCTTTTATTTGTTTTAAATTAATTTATTTTTTAGGCGTTTAGTTTATTTAAGTTTTAAGTATTTTAGTTTAATAGTTTATTTGTTAATTTATAATCTTATAGTAATTAGATATTTGTAGATATTATTATTTTTATTATATATTAAAAATATTACATGCTAATATTGGTCTACAGTGCTACAAGAATCTTATGTACAAGTATATTGATGTCAGTGGACGGCTGCCTCAACTATACCTATTATGATATCTATGGCTGTCATCGATAACTTTCTCTCTGATTAAGTAAAGAGGCGGCATAAAAAGTAACCACGTAAATAATTTACGGTTGTATCTCTGACACAACCCGCCGCTTTTTCTTTCTAACAACTATTTTTAGGCCATTGAACAAAAAAAGGAAATTTGTTTCGTAAGCTATCTGGAAAATTGCCAACAAATATTCCCCAATTATATAAGTTTGTAAAAAAATTTAATGGTCTGAAAAATATTTACAGATCAATACGGCTATACAAAAACTTAATCAACGCGGGCGAAGCCGCGAGCAAAAGCTAATAATATATAAGTCTAGATAAGTATGTTTTAAGTGGTCTATATTTTTATGCATAAGATTTTTTTTGATAGAACCCAAAAAAGAGAAAGTAACCCAAATATTATGTAGTCACTAAAAGTGTTATACAAACATAACTCGAATCAATCAAACTAACAAAGGCATACACAGTCACGAATATACGAGTTTCTGTATGAAGATGCCATATTTATAGATCAAGGATCCTCTCGCCCGTCCGTCTATTACAATATTAGATAACATGTGAATCACTTCCTCATTCTTTACCTAAAACTGACATTTGAATAAATTTTATTATTATCCATTTTGCGAGATACCTACACGCAAATATCACATTTAAATAGGTACATATTGTATCTGAATTATTCTGAATATTAATGAGGGCGAAAATAATTAACTTACACTTATGTTACGGTGCGAAGAGTTGATATTATAAAAATTATTAAAAGATTTAGTTTTAGGTGATAACGTTGTTATGTTGTGGACTGTATGGTGGGAAAAATTTAGATTTGTCGAGCGTCGTTGTGTCTTTGTTTTGAAATATAAAAAGAGAGCACCAAAGGAAATTGGAGGGACTTACAGGTAGTTGATGATATTGATGTTCCTTGTAATCTCTGCTGCTGGCTGGGGCCCTCCTGATCAATCCTGGTGCTATGTACATGCATAGTTCACTAAAACATGTATTATTTTATAATAATATTTAGACGGTATTACAACGAGATTTTTAACATGTTGGGTAAGGATTAGTGAGTGAGTGAGATTCCAAGGAATAAATGGATTGACTGGAAAAGGGAATGAAGTGGTTTGGCGGTGCTTTTTATATTTGTTAAATGAAGTCTTAACAAACGTATTACGGATTTCCATCTGCTATGATCCCTACGCCCGTCTTTTGCCTCTTTCACATTAATTAATGTAGTCATGCAGAAGCTCTTCTATTCCAGGTACTTGACATTGCCCTTCTCCTTCTAGGGTGGCTTGCGGTGCTATTTTAGGTATCTTTGAATCGGACGCCAACCAAGCACTAAAAATTAACACCGTCAACTTTCAAACGATCGAAAACCGATTGCCTGAGATGCGTTCGCACCTAAATTTAAACTAGGTCTAAATATTTGTGTTGTTTCTATTATTTTCTATTGTGTATTTTTATTATTATTTTATTATTTTTATTTTGTGTTTTTGTTGATAATTGTATTATGTTTAAGTTAGTAGCTACACTATCGTCTTAGGTTAGTTCAATTCAATGCCATTTTATCTGGCTTCCGATAATGTGGACTCCGCACATTAGTTCCGCCAATGTCAAGTTTTTTTTTTTTTTGTTTGAAGTAAAAAGACGCATAGTGATTAAATAACAATTAGGTGTCTTAGGTTAGTCCTGTAAAGATAGATGTAAGTTGAATAAATAAATAAAAAAAAATATAAAGTGACGCCACAGTTTGTAGTCAGATCAATACCCACTGAAGGAAATTTTGACAGATCAGTAGCCGTATTTTTGAATCGTTCGTTTTCAATTTACGTGCGAAATTATATACCCATCTCACGTAGCACATCAGAACTTGTCATTTGCAAGATGAGACAGGTATGTATTTTCGCACGTGAATTAAAAAAGAACGATTCAAAAATACGGCTCCAGTTTTTATCGAAATAGGAACATATTGAACATTGGGCGATCAGCTATGCGTTGGTATGAAATCGATACAAACCGCAACAAGTCAAATACACTTCTGGTTAGAATTTATCAAGAAAATACTTTGTTTTGTAGTAACGACCATCTAAACCGACAATGAAGTTTTACTTCCAAGATGCAAGCCTACTAGAATTAACCCACTTAGCTTCAATTCAAGTATCTACTTACCCCCACAGTTCGTGTAAAGTAGAAACCGCAATGGTACCGTCATCAACTCGATGGTGGATAATCATTTACACTGATCACTGTTATCAGTCTAAACTATTGTTTGTAGAGGTAATGTTACGATTTTGATCTTTGACTTAAATGTAGTATAAAAGCGTCAATAATTTTTCCCAATTAAATATCTCTTTTAATAATAATTTTAGACAGTAATAAGTTGAACGTTGAAGTATCAGGTGATTAGTTTTGGTCCGTGACTTCATACGCAACGAGTTCGAATATAAATATTTTTTGTAAATTTCATATTTTATTTGATTAATATTTGTCGGCACTTGGTAAATATCATCAACATCTCGATGAAACGCTTGTACTTACTATTTCACTAATAAAACTTCATTTTATTTTTGCCCAGCTTCTCTCCGTGAACTATGTGGTGTGTGATGTTCTTTTTTTAAGATGGGCGATGCCCACCCTAGAATATACATGCCATATAAAACTAACCGTGAGAGAAACAGTTTTCCAATAATCCTAAAATATTTAATTTTAATTCCTAACCAAAAGGCTTAGTACCAAAATTGTCATGATTTTAACTCCAAAAATAACGAATTCAGTTTTCCAATAACTGTGAAATATTTATTCTTAATTCCTAACCAAAAGGCTTAGTAGCAATTGTCATGGTTTTAACTCCATAAATAACGAATTCCCTATACAAACTTTTATCCCCTATTCCACTTAAGAGGATGATTTTTTAAAAACCCAAAAACACCTCATTCTTGATTTTTAGCCGTACAGATAAGAATAATATAATATGTTATATTTTAACTACAGGTTTTTTTACACAAATTTTCTTCCCTTATTTTACCCCTTAGGGGGTGATTTTTGACAAATGCTGAAATATAACATTCATTCTTAATTTTTTAAAAAATACCAATTTTTATGGTTTTTAATTTAAAAACAACGAATGTCCCGTACATTAAACTTTCATCTCTTTATTACCCAAAGTGTTGAACATCACAATAAAACCGTTTTGCTAAATTTCAAGTTTGTATAGACTCTATTCGTGATGTCAGTAAGTGGTTTTCTGCTTTTATATAGGGTGGAATCTAATCAACTACCTGAATTCATACTGGATTCTCGGTTAGTGATCAGGAACAATGTTTAATGACCATTCAGGTGAAACCCGAAAAAAAACGGTTTTTTCTTCCATAGGGAAATTTTTTTTTAATCTGATTTTGAAAAACGTTTTAATTGAACCTTTTTCCCGATTAATAACCGAGTCTCCAGTGTGAATTCGCGCGGTTGATTAAATTTCACCTCGTATATATATAAAATTTATTTGGGTTGTATATTTTACGGTGAAAATCTCAAGATATCTTTTAAATATTTTAGAATAAGTATCCTATAGATAAGTAGAGTAAAGAATAGAATAGAGTGATAGAATAGAATTGCAGTATTGAAACGCAGAAAGAAAAGTCAATCTGGATGTGAGGAGCTTTGAACCGAAATGATATACTGCAATGATATAATGTTAATTTATATCTCCTTGCGATGGATAAATCGCCAAGTGTTCAAACATGGAAATTTATTTCTGTCATAGTTACAAATACTTACATCAAAAAATAAAATAATTAAAGAAAAGTAAAGAAAAAAACTCAAAACGTATGTACTATAGGATTCCAGAAAAAAAAGCTAAGTTATGTAACCTACTCGTATAACCATTACGTATTACGTGTTTGTACAGCAAACTTTTTTTATTGCCGTTCTTAATATACAATTCTTTCAACGCGCTGATATCGATCATCTGATAAGATTCAACATGGAGTTTGCGACACAACGACGAACGAAAGACAGCACTTCAATGCTACGAGGAATTAGTAATTAGTTCTAATTACAATGTAATAGTAACTAATGACAGTGCTGGGTGTAGCTATCGCGTGAGGTCGCGGTTTCAGCAATGGATGATGATTTTTTCGGGGTTCGTACAAGAAATGGGAACCGTTTTAGTTGTGACAGTAGAAACTTTAGAAATATTTCATACTACACATCCATTCATATGTTTGCTGAGTGCTGATTATCGTGGCTCTAATAGCTATTTGATCTTGTCGATAGTTTGTATTTCGGGCAGTTAAAAAATAATAATAATAATAATTGTACAGAAGGCGAACTTAATGCTATCTAGCATTGTCTTCCAGTTAACTTTTGGTGCTGTGGATCGTTATTGGGTAGTGCCGGGAAAGGTATCGTAGAAACAATACTAAATGCCTTAATGACAGAGGCATTAAAATATTCATATAAACAAACGGAGCATAATATCTACATAATCTACATAATAAATAATAAACAAATGTACTTACTATAAAATACAAATAATAAAAAATACATACATACATATATACAAATACATATTATGTAAATATAATACGCAATTAAAAGAAAGATTCAAAACTCATACAAGGATTGATAAAGTAAATATCAAGCAGCGGGCGGGCGCAGCATCAAGTGCCCTTCATTTAATTTTTTTATTCAGCATTGTCATTTATAGCTTTTAAGGTGGCCCATCCCACTCAGCTGCTTTAGATGCTTGTGACATCCTGATGGCTTTGATCTCAATGAAACTTTGCACACATCTTTATATATTTTTCCCTCAACCCCTACACCGCACTCCGACCCATCTCTCATCAAGAGGTGCAAGATGGCGCGATATTCAGTAAGCGCCAAATTTGTGAAATAGTTTCAGGTAAAAACTGTTTTCCATGAAATGGTAACTGTTTATTTATAGAAAAGTGTATAAACTTAGTCTTTATTACATGAACGACGTCTGTATTTCTCCCTTTTTTATTTCCAGTATAGATAAAAATTAGGCAACTATTCACGATATCCTGACAGCTATTATGATGGTTTCATCATTTTTTTAGTTGTATAGAGACGTATTAAAAATGTCGCTAGATAATGTTTATGAAAAAAAAAAAAGAAAATAAGCTGTTGACTTCACAATCAGTTTTCACCTTTTGTATGAATCTTGAGAAAAATCAGGCGTAAAAATGGTAGTCGAGCTTTGGCTTGTCATTACCCTCTGCCGAAATTGTGCCGCCAAGCGACTCTTATTTTAAGGCATGACGTCATATACCGGGAGAACCATCTATTTATTCTAGCGGACGCTTTCCATAAAGCGGGGTCATGGCCAATCTTAAGCTCATTTTTTTACTGTATTTTATTGAAAAAAATATTGGCAGTACTATCATAGTGCTTGAAATGGAACATAGAATTTCTAAAAGCATAGCAACATCACTAGTTAATCGGAAAAGCTATAATTAAGTATTTCTACGCTGCCACCACGCAACGTAGCAAACAAAATACTACGCCGTAGCAAACTGAAATACGTTGGCGGAACCCACAACCAGCTTACGAAGTAAACTTGTCAGTATTTGTCAGCTACATTACACTGTGTCACATGATTTCAATTATTTTATAGAAGGTAATATGCATATTGTGCATTGTTAGGTCGTGAGTAACTTTGACTGAAAAACATTTCGAAAATTTACTAATATTACATGCAGTATGGATAACGTATGATCAGACTGTAATTTTGCTTAGAATAATAAAGGCATTGAAAGCAAAAAAACCTAAACTTTGGACACAATTCCTATAGCTCCGCTCCGCTCCGCTTCGCTCGACTCCCCAAATTTATTTACATGTAAACCTAACACGCTCCTCCTCACTCCGCTTTTGATCGCATCTTCTTTTGACTTTTGTTGTAAGATTTTAAGAGGCTATGCGAATTTTATTTTTGTCACTGTCGCAACAAGCGAAAAATCGCGCAGTGCGAGAGGGGCGGATTCAGGGCAAAAGGGAAAAAATTTGGTTTTATATTTTTATTAAAAAAACTAAAATAGCTAGCAAAATTTAAAATATCCAATCTCTAGATATTGTTGAAACACACCTAATAAAATATGTTTGAGTTCTGTATATGGTTCCTATTCGTCAAACGAGGAGAAAAAGTGTGTTTGAAGACCTCATTTCAACAATTATTTCTATCGAGGAAAAGTTATCCAAACATGTTTTCCAATTTCAAAACCCTAGATTATATAGCCAAAATGCATACACCAGAAATTTATTAAAATTTTCGGTGTATTTCATGAAATACACAGAAAAGAAACATCCGTATTTTTTTCGCATGTCGCCTTAAACTTTATACTTTACAAACTACCCACGACGCCGACGACGTATCGACCGCCTTTGTGGCCTAATGTCTAATGAACATCTTCTTACTAATTCGGAGGTTGCAGGTTCAAATAAATACTTCAACTCATGATTCGAATTAATAACCGTATAATTAGGAAACATTTATTTTGCGTTCAAAAGTTTCAACCACTAATTTACATAAAAACTAAATTATATATTCATTTAATAAACACTAAGCTTATTTTCCTCTTCTTACAAAACATTTATTAAACCGATAAACCTAATGCTGCGGTTAACAGAATGAATAGTCATGAATTTCCGTAATTATTCTATTTTGGCCTGTACGCTCTTTATGCTTAGAAACCACAAAGTATCATTAAAGTAATGGGGCAATGGTGGGTGCAGCCTTATTTTACTAACTACAAACACAATGAGAAGCAAAATCATAAATATTGAACTTAAGGCGACATGTAAAAGTTTTAGCGTCCCTGTTACTCCATATGCGAAAAAATCCTCAGTGCGAGAGGGAAGGATTCGTGGAAAAGTAGCAAAAAGTCGGTTTTTTATTAATATAAAATGTACTAAAGTTGCTATCAAAATTTCGTTTAACCAGGTCCTAGATACCGTTAAAACCCATCTAATAATATATAGTTGCAGTCTATATGTCATTCTAAATTGTCATACCAGGAGAATTGGTGTCGAAAAGGACCTCATTTCAATAAATATTTCTATCGAGCCGAATTTCTCCGAATTTTTAACAGATCCTTAGAAAAAGAATCCAAATATAATATACTATTTTATCAAAATAATACATTATTTACTGAAGTAGATAATATGCAAGTCCTTAAAGTGTCGTTTTTTTTCCGTAGCGCCTTAAATTACGAGTAAGATCAGCGTCGGACTGGGCCTACGGGGCCCGGATGGCTTTATGATATTTAGAGTTCCGTACCCAAAGGGTAACCAACGGGACCCTATTACTAAGACTCCGCTGTCCGTCTGTCCGTCTGTCACCAGGCTGTATCTCATGAACCGTGATAGTTAGACAATTGAAAGTTTCACAGATGATGTATTTCTGTTGCCGCTATAACAACAAAATACTAACAGAATAAAATAAATATTTAAGAGGGCTCCCATACAACAGACATGTTTTTTTTTGCCGTTTTTATGTACAGAACCCTTCGTGCGCGAGTCCTACTCGCGTATTTTAGTTAATTCTGTATTCATTTAAAACCGATATTTTGTACATTATCCCCTACTCCGTCCCTCTCGCACTGCGTGTCTTTCCACCTGGAGTAACGGGGACCTTTGCACGCACGATATTATCACCTTAAAAAGCCTTCCTTAAATTATCCAGCCTTGAAACTTGCATCTAAAATAAGTAAACGATATCCCCGTCTAAAAACTTTAGAATATTTCTATAATTTCATCTAGAAGCCGAGTTATTAAATAAAAAGGCAGTTTTTCGTGACTGTGTGTTTCCTGGTGGTCGTAACGGCCACGGCTGAGGGCGCGCTGTTTTAAACTAAAAGTAAACGTCGTAGAGTTCAGTTCCGATTGATGCAAAATGAGGTGCTCAATCTGACGTTATATGCAGCCATAAGAGCCTAGCCCATTTTTCAGCCAGAGCCAAATCCTTCAGTCAGTTCTTGGTAACATGTGACTACGGCCTTTTGCTAAGATGATGGTCATTGAACTTAATGTTTGGTCTGCCTCTTTCTTTTTGTTATTCCATTTTACTTTCGACTATGACTTTTAAAAAAGGATGAGGATCATGATGCATTAAGAAAAACTAAAAAATTCTCGTGAATCGGAATGGAAGGCAAATATGAGCAGTGTTTGTTTTGTTTGTACCAATAACAATAAAACAATGAAAAAATATCCTTCTGAGAAACGTGAACATACAATACATATCTGTATCCTTTGATAGGCAGTTTGTACTAGAATTGAAGCACGGATTTTGACAGTTAAAATTTTGCTTTGTTATTAATTAAAAGAATTGGACTGCTAGAATGTTACCATAATAATAAACGCAACAGAGCAAATCTTAGCCGCCTGAAAAAATATTTTTAGAGTTTGCCTTAATCTCGACTTGAAAACTAGATTTGGAAGAGTTATTTCGAATTTTGAAGGCACTATAATTGTTTTTGTTGAAACTAAGTCTTAGTCTATGGCTCTAATAAAACATTAATTACGTTTCGGCAAAAGGACTCGAATCCAGAGCCGGTAAAATAAAAAAAGAAAACATTTCTTCTTCCTGTCCAAAACACGATGTTTGTTAGAAGCAATTGTAGTAAGAATCGAAAACTTTGATTATTTAAATCTCTTTGGGGTTTGAAGTCGTGTTGTTTTTTTCGTGTTAGCTCTTACCACGCTATATAATTTAAATTCAAATAATTTGCGTGGAAAATGAATAAAAATTTTAAACGCCGATACAAATTCTTAAATTTTAGTATTTCTTGTTTACCATACATTAGTTATTCTGACCCAACCTATTTAAATATACATATTTAGGTAACTAAGAATTTAGTTAATATATTATAGCTGTCTTCCTGCTCAACAACTCACCCAGGTGTCTGTAGCATTATCCGCAAAAACGTGCTTTTAGTAAAATTAAATGCTTGATGAAATTAACAAAGAAGGTCGATACTTCCTAACACATTGATGAAGTAGATAAATAATGAAGTTCCTGATTATGATTTTAATTATAGTTTACTGGCATTTCGCCCGCAGCTTCGCCCGCATTTATTCAATCCTTGCCCCGTTTTCAACTTGGTGATTATCTTATTAAAACCCCTATATGTTGACCAGGGTCAACATACGATTATAAAAAAAACGCATCCAAAACCGTTGAGCGGTTCACGAGGTAAAACGGAACATTCGTCTTGTTGACAAAATTATTTTTACGCAAGATATTGAATAATAGACGTCTTTTCGAATTTCAAACAATAGTATTAAGACATCTATGCGTCTTTTGGGCTGTAACGTCTACATCAAACATGTCAAACATGCGGCCTGCGGGCCGCATGTGGCCCTCCACGCATTTGCCTGCGGCCCTATCCAACTTTATGAACAGCCTTCTGATGCGGTCCGTCAGCGAGTCCGCAGATAGAATTACCCTTCAAATAGATGATTTATTTAAAGACAAATTTCTATTTTTGTACTATTTTACTGTTAAGGCGCTCTTATCCCAAAATCAGTAATTTCAAAGTCAAATAGAACTTTCTAATATCGTCTAAAACTTCCAAAAAAAAAATACGCAATATATTTCGAACCTTTATCTAGGTCTTCCACGCATGTGTTACACGATCAGATAAACTTTGCTCGATATAAATAATTGACGAACACAACATGTTATAAGACCTTTCAAATCATGCCATTTCCATAATTCCACTCTTTTATTAACGAAACATATCTGGTAATATTGCTCTTTAAATTTTCTAGGTCGACCACGTAAGTGGGTTTTAATAAACATATCCCTTATTTTTAAACAATTTAAAAACCGATAAAAACAATGAAAAAGTACAAAAGTGTGGTTATTTTCTTTACTCCTTACACGTAAAGAAAAAAACAGAGAGTCACTCTTCTGGGATAAGAGCGCCTTAATTATTAAATTACCTGTACTACTTTATCTTCGTATGCAATGAGTTCTTTTTCTTTATGGTTGCGTTTTGCAGCCCACTGATTCTACGGTCTTTACGTATTTGGCCCACTAATGACTTTGAGTTTGACATGGCTTGTCTACATAGACTATCATCTATGGTTGTCTCGTAACCTTGTAGCATAGAGGAGATAGCCATCTATGCCATGTAGCATACACAGCACGATTAACACGATTGAAATTCGGATATCAAATTTTATGTATTACTAGCTTTTACCCGCGGCTTCGCTTGCGTGAAAGTGTATTTATTAATACTCCTTTTAACCTATATGTTGACCAGAGTCACTACGATGATAGAAAAGAAAACCGCATCCAAATCCGTTGAGTGCTTCTCGAGTTAAAACGGAACAGACTGATCGACAGACAGGTAGACAGAGAGAGACAAAATTAAAATAGAAATAGTTTTCGCCTTAGTACAACCCATTTCATTTAAAATTTCACGAAAATATTTAAGACACGACTTTTCACTACTTTATTGTTAGTAAACTAATTATTAGCATTACATACAACATGATCCATCCATCCATCAGCCTAGTTCGTCCACTGCTGGATATAAGCCTTTCCAGGACTTTGCCACTCCCGGCGGTCATCCTGCAAGAATTGCCAATACTCACACACGCTGGGCAAGCGGTTAGTGAGCGCGGTGCCGGAACCCTCGCACCAGTGACGCCGCTGCCCGTCACCAGTCTGTTCCATATAAGGCCCGGTTATTAGGGATGAATATACCGCCATCCATCGGTTCCAGGCATGGTGGGCCTCCTGGTTTTTTGCCTGTGCGCTGTCCTCTTACTCTTCCCCGAATTACTTCGAGGGGGTCTCCAAGTAAGATGGTGATACCTCCACAGTCGAGACCAGCATCAGCTCTACCACCTTAGTATACTAATATACATAGCTTATGTAAATAACACCTAATTTGATTGATCTCAGACCCAAGATAGGATCCGAAATATATTTCACTTTCAATTTAGCGTTATTTTATTATATATCTTGTCGTTCTGTTACATTGTCACGACACGAATCCCCGAAGGATTGACAGATTCGTTTCTAAGTATGGACTGTGAAATGCAAGTCATAGTTCACACATGTACACCCACGTTTCACTGACAATTATTATATCCCTCAGCGTGATCGGGTCAGCTGGCATATCGCCATACTATGGGCACAAATATGGACCCCTTACAAATCACGCAGACATAACGGCTGAGATATTCGAACCTCTAGAGTCTAGACTAAAGAGGCTGTCTATTTTGTCGTATATAAGAATACTCCGAGTCACTAACTGACTGACTGACTGACTGACTGACTGACTGACTGACTGACTGACTGACTGACTCACTGACTGACTGACTCACTGACTGACTGACTGACTGACTGAATGACTGACTGACTGACTGACTGACTGACTGACTGTATGACTGACTGACTGACTGTCTGACTGACTGACTGTCTGACTGACTGACTGACTGACAGACTGACTGACTGACTGACTGACTCACTGACTGACTGACTGACTGATTGACTGACTGAATGACTGACTGACTGACTGTATGACTGACTGACTGACTGACTGTCTGTCTGACTGACTGACTGACTGTCTGACTGACTGAGTGACTGACTGACTGACTGACTGACTGACTGTCTGACTGACTGACTGACTGACTGTATGACTGACTGACTGACTGACTGATTGAATGACTGACTGACTGACTAAATTACTGACTAACTGACCGACTGACTGATCTTTAACGCCCACACCAAACGGCTGGACCTAGGAACATGAAATTTGGACTGTAGGTTTCTTGTATGACGTAGACATCCGCTAAGAATGAAATTCCCATGGAATCAGGGGAAACGGGATCCACACGAGCAACACTAGTCTAGATACAAATCTATAATAAATGACCAAGAAGTCATCAAATCATATTTATTGACATTTTACGATTTTACAACTGTTTAAGATATGCAGGATATTAACGAAATCAATGCCAACAATTATATTGATACATCTACAAAAAATCTCTAAGCTGTCATGATTTATGGTCAAAAATGGCCACACATACACGTCATCAAAAGTAATTGATGATAAACTTCCTCATAAAAATAATTATATCGGAAGTATATTTAAAATGGAAGGAAAAGATTTGATTAATTAACGTCGAATTTGCGTGAAAACATTTAACTAATTGGTTGGTCGTAAACCTTTATTATTTGTTTGACTTATCTTGTAAACGTATATTTGATAAACAAAAGTTTAATTTATTTGCCGAACCTTTTTATTGTAGTTAACAAAAAATTTATTGCGAGTCAGTTTGCAAACCCAAAAGTAGGTTTCAAGACCTTTTCTTAATTTGTTATCTTGGCTAAAAGCCTTCGAAGAGGTATTTTTAGACCTAGGTAGTGACACCCAACTGTGAGGTAGCAAATAAATACTTGCTTGCTTGACTTTTTCATTTTTTGCTACTTTACCCTCTCTTATCCGGACACTGAACCCTAGCTGAACGTGTTTAAGAAAATAAAAGCAAGAAATAGTGTCTTTAGCCTTGAAATATCCTAAAGATCAAACAAAAACACCATCCATACCTTCGAAAATGATAACACAAACAGCGTTTTTATTTTCCAGGTGTACCACATGTGCGACGGTCTCGGACGACAGTTCAGCTACACCTGTCCCAACACTACATTGTTCCAACAACGCATGCTCATCTGTGACCACTGGTACATGGTCAACTGCTCCAAGTCTGAGAGGGACTATGACGCGAACCTGCTCATTGGTAAGTTGTCGTCAGTTCAACTACACCTGTCCCAACACTACATTGTTCCAACAACGCATGCTCATCTGTGACCACTGGTACATGGTCAACTGCTCCAAGTCTGAGAGGGACTATGACGCGAACCTGCTCATTGGTAAGTAAGTTGTCGTCAGTTCAGTTACACCTGTCCAAACACCACGCTGTTCCAACAGCGCATGCTCATCTGTGACCACTGGTACATGGTCAACTGCTCCAAGTCTTGGAGAGACTATGACGCGAACCTGCTCATTGGTAAGTAAGTTGTCGTCAGTTCAGTTACAGCTGTCCGAACACCACGCTGTTCCAACAGCGCATGCTCATCTGTGACCACTGGTACATGGTCAACTGCTCCAAGTCTTGGAAAGACTATGACGTGAACCTGCTCATTGGTAAGTAAGTTGTCGTCAGTTCAGATACACCTGTCCTAACACCACGCTGTTCCAACAGCGCATGCTCATCTGTGACCACTGGTACATGGTCAACTGCTCCAAGTCTTGGAAAGACTATGACGTGAACCTGCTCATTGGTAAGTAAGTTGTCGTCAGTTCAGTTACACCTGTCCTAACACCACGCTGTTCCAACAGCGCATGCTCATCTGTGACCACTGGTACATGGTCAACTGCTCCAAGTCTTGGAGAGACTATGACGCGAACCTGCTCATTGGTAAGTAAGTTGTCGTCAGTTCAGATACACCTGTTCTAACACCACGCTGTTCCAACAGCGCATGCTCATCTGTGACCACTGGTACATGGTCAACTGCTCCAAGTCTTGGAAAGACTATGACGTGAACCTGCTCATTGGTAAGTAAGTTGTTGTCAGTTCAGTTACACCTGTCCTAACACCACGCTGTTCCAACAGCGCATGCTCATCTGTGACTACTTGTACATGTTCAACTGCTCCAAGTCTTGGAGAGACTATGACGCGAACCTGCTCATTGGTAAGTAAGTTGTCGTCAGCTCAGCTACACCTGTCCCAACACCACGCTGTTCCAACAGCGCATGCTCATCTGTGACCCCTGGTACATGTTCAACTGCTCCAAGTCTTGGAGAGACTATGACGCGAACCTGCTCATTGGTAAGTAAGTTGTAGTCAGCTCAGCTACACCTGTCCCAACACCACGCTGTTCCAACAGCGCATGCTCATCTGTGACTACTTTTACATGTTCAACTGCTCCAAGTCTTGGAGAGACTATGACGCGAACCTGCTGATTGGTAAGATACTATCTGCATTGTTTTTATGAAATAGTTTTAAGCAATTCACGAAGTATAAGAACCTTTAAAGAACCTTTAAAAAATCAAAGCAAAGTACAAATAAGTTAAATGAGCAACAGTTTTATAACAATAACTAGGTACACTTAATTAACTCCAACTCGTTGATAAGCAAGCCTACTTATGTGTAACAACATGAGTGCCTACTGTTAGACACGTACATAGATCACCAAAAAAAAGATTTTTAATTGTTTGCAACAATAGAGAATATTTGTCACAATTTTTTTATTTTTTATAATGTAAATGACATATAATTTTAAAGTAGTAAATTTTCAACATAGTTGTACAAAGTGTATTCTTTACACAATGTTGTGTTTTAATATTTGTATGCGTTTGTGGCCCGCCATGGCAAGTTCTACATTTTTATACCCACCATTTTTTGATAAAAAAATATGAACTTTTTAATTTTTTATTTGAGCAAAGCTGTGGGGTGCCGCTATTTGTAATATAAGGTAACTTAATGGTCGATTCTCCGGATTTATAACAAAATATTAAGAAAATAATTATAATTGCCAAAATACAACTTTTAGGTCAGACAACTTATTGTTAAAAGTTTGCTAGGTACATGCTTGAACATATTTTTAATGAAATTGTCATAGCTTCAAAGTATATGGATTTTCCATAAGCGTGATATTAGATAATTTTAGGAATTTACGACTGGTATCACGACATTTTATAGTTATTGTTTTAGCATCCATGTATATAGCAAACTTTTAACATTAAGTTTTCTTAGCTAAAAGTTATATTTTGACCATTATAATTATTTCTTAAAATGTTGTTTCCAATCTGGATAAACGAACCTTAAAAAGTAAGTATGGTTAGTTACTCATTTGGTAGAAATATTTATTTATGTTGCTCGCACGCCTCTCCGAGCTTATTGACAGCAAGGTCAAAAACACAACATCGTTTCGCCCACGTTTTTGCGATTGATCTTCAATTCTTTAATAATCACATCATTCACCAATCCATTGAGCTTCTGATTCGAACTCCAACCAGACAGATATCAAAATTCCATTTCAAACAGTAGGTCATGATCTAAAACCTTGTAAATTTACGAAGGAATTTTGCAGAAGCACGCTTCAGATAAAAACATTTACCATCACCAGTCAAATCAAATACAACCTACAATCAAACCAAACAGCTCCGGTAGATCGAACCATTTATAATCCTCATCAAGACCTATTCATCATTCAAATGATGCAGCCTATCGTTTAGGATTCATTGACACGTCTAGACAATGAGACATAGATTAGCTCTTACAGAGTAGCAACAGAGGTGAAATTCGATTAGCTTTATCTTTAGTCTTGGTGGCTGGGTGCATTC
Source organism: Ypsolopha sequella (assembly GCA_934047225.1). Classification (NCBI taxonomy): domain Eukaryota; kingdom Metazoa; phylum Arthropoda; class Insecta; order Lepidoptera; family Ypsolophidae; genus Ypsolopha; species Ypsolopha sequella. The sequence continues at coordinate 24,799,363 of OW203997.1, forward strand.
GGAAAACCGTTGTTGTGATCGTTAACATAATGTACGAGCACGTAAGCGTGGTGGCTTGAATGGACGCAATCATGTCCAATGTCAGTGGCCGATGCTCGGACGCCCTTGACTCCAGTTCTGAACATGACCTTCTGTAGTTTACTTCCGAACGTGTCTTTGTGTGCTAATGTGAAAGCTTCCGCATATATAGTTGCTAATTGACTCTTCCTAAACACTTTGTGATTCTCTGCTAATTTATTAGTTAGTAACGCTGCTTGTAAAGACATCATGTTAATAATGCGTGATTTGTTTTTGATGGCCATTTTTAAGGATCCATCGAAAATCGAAAGGTTTGGTTGATTATTCATCCATTAAAGCATGTGGGCGCAGCATTACACTAGGGCGTCACAGTTTTAAAATAAATAATGTATGAAATGAAGAGCAGTTTCAAGTTTCAAATGTTTTTTTCGTGACTAAATTACTTTGAAACGTTTTGTGTCATCTGTCTAAACATCAAAAGAGAAGGTAACAACGACAGCAGATAATTTGAAACGGTATAACTTAAATAAAAATAAAAAATAAAATAAAATAAAAATAAAATAAAAATCTTTTATTTCGGACAACTTCGATCCATAGCATGTTAGTAAGACTTATTAATAATTGGTTAGTAGCAAAGAGAGAAAATTAAATTAAATTATATAGACAGACTTATGTGCTCCGTACCAGGAGCGATCAAGGAGATCAGGAGGTCTCCACGATCACTCTCAAATATAAAAACACCAAATATTCAAATTAAGTTATGTACCCATACAAAGAGATTGGGCATATTGTCAATGTTTTTTTTTTCCAAATTATGAAGATTACGGAACCAAAATGATGAAATGATGAAAAATTTTCACAAAATCGGTAAAGAGGACACACTGGGCGATGTTATTCATTTACTAACCTGCGCCAATTCCCAATTCACCTTCTTCGTGACGCCCACATTCTCTCTCTTCTTTATTTCCCTCATATCTTAAAGATTGCTTTAAATTCCTGCTCTCTACCCATGACCGTACTCTACTATCCTCTGAAAATTTGCTTTTAGTAATTCCATCTTACACTACAAAATTTTATGGTCATTCCTTTGCTGTTAAAGCTGTCATATTGTGGAATAACTTTCCTATCGCTATTAAGCGTTGCCTGTCTTCAAAAGATTACTTAAGGATAATTTTCTTTCTTCGTAAACGTTTGTTAAATCTCTACTTCTGATACTAATATTTATTTACGTATTATATTATTTATTTTTGTTATACAAGGTTTATTTATTTGGCAGTACTGACTACTTACAGACATTTTATATTAGCAGGGGAACATTTAAAAAAAAAAAATCTTAATAAATCATGGTCACCCTGTTAATCGTATTGCTTGCATCTAAATGACTTTCGATTTCGTTTACTCTCACGCTTAAACGATTTGAGTTGTACTTATGTTTTATTTTATTCATTTTATGTTTAGTTTGTTTGTTAAAACCTGTATATAATGCAGTTTTACAATAATTATAGTTTTTAGGGTTTCGTCATGAAGTCGAAACATATACAAGATGAATTTTTGATCATCGTCCAAATTCATACTGGAGGCTTGATAAGTGATCAGTATCTTGGATCAGTAACAATTTTTGTGAAATTCGTATGATGCAATTTCGGCTTACTATATAAATTTAGTTCCAGTCCCGACTGAATCACTATGGGGAGTCGAAATTTCATTTTACGAATTTCACTAAAATTGTTATTGATGCAAGATACTGATCACTTACCAAGCCACCAGTATGAATTTGGACGATGATCAAAAAGTCACCTTGTATTCTATGTATTTGTACGTACAATGTTATAATTACTTAGGTATTTGCTATCCATTTAATTATTATTATTTATTTGGTGCACCACCTTCGCGTTATTTTACCAACAATTAATTGCCACCCAAAGGTTGTCTGGAAGAAATCGCTATAAGTGATAAGGCCACTAATTGTTACTTTCTTTCATAAGTTTGTTCTTTTACCTGATTTATTTATTTTAGTGTACAATAAAGAGTATTTGTCTTGTCTTGTCTTGTCTTGTCTGCGGCTGTCTCTCAAGGAATAGTTAAAGCCGTAGTCTACCGTTGTAGTCTTTATTGTATTTACGACATACGCTTGTTAGTATGACCATAATCACTAGCTTCTGCCCGCGTGGAAGTGTTTTTCAATATTTTGTTTTCGCTTTCGGCAATCGTCAGTTTTCAGCTTAGTGGCTATTTTACTAAAACTCCTTATAGCCTTTATATTGACCAGGGTCACTACGATGATTATAATAAAGGAAACCGCATCCTTCGCTAAAGACTTCAGAATACAAAAGACAGACAAAAATAAAAAATAAAACATTTGGCCTCAGTACATTTCGAATGGGTTCATTTCATTTATGATTTGCAAAAATATTCACTTGATTTTTTCTTAATTTCTGGCAGTAACTGCTTCCATAAATTGGAAAGTATTAACTTATCGTATTAAGCACATTTGGCAGGTATGTACTTATCTACTTATTTAGAGATTTCTACAGAAGACACAATGACTGATGTGGTAAGGCAAAGGGCAGGTGCTTACATACGTGTAGAGTTCTTACACTCACATTAGATGTACATTATTACTCAATGGTTCAAAGAAATAATTGCCTTTTCACATCTCCGCAACTACAGTCATGTGTAATGTCAAAATAATATCTTGCGATGACTTAACTATACCAACCACACTAGGAGTGTGTCCTGTGACTTGTATTTCAGAGTTTGCACTCAGAAAACACCTCTGACACCCCCTCGGCGATTCATGTCGTGTTGTGATGTAGGTATGTTTTTATATAATAAGCATACCCTTAAGGGCGCACCGAGCGTTTGCCTTTGTCTCTAAGTTTTTCTTTATGTGTAAAGAGTAAAGAAAATAACCAAACTTTTGCACTGTTTTCATGTTTTCGTTGTTATTTTCATCATATTGTTCTTAAATAAAAAACTATCGTGGATAAAAGCTCCAGTTATCTATGAACTTTGTTTTAGTAAATGAATCAATATATCAAATTACTTATTTATATAAAAAAGTAGAGAAAAAGAGGAAAACATTACTCGAAAAGGTAACTTTGCGAATTTATTCTATGGAGCCAACTTTATGAAATCGTGTTTCCATCGTGTATACAGTCTAGTATATAAACCCAATAATACCAATATATTTTCTTAGATTTTAATTTAATTGTTTACTACTTCTAACAAGGGTTATAAAAACGTGTTTGTGTGTGTAAAAAGCTCGGTGCACACTTAAATCACAGGGTTCAACTATCTATATACACCCATCAAACTTAACATCTACGTAAATGTACATCATATATTTCTCAGGCCTCGTATATCGTAGTCGATTATTCAAACGTATTAGTTACAACAAAACAATGGCGCCAACACAACAACAATTAATTATGTCCAAAAAATATCTTCACAAGCAATCCTAACATCATGCGGAGCATCAACTCGTGACTCGGAATAATTGATCAGAAACGATTTGTGATGAAGATGTCAAAAAAGCAATGTTGCCTTCCTAGGAGGATGATGATGATGTTGTTAAAATGAATTTCTGGGTCACGACACGGTTTTAATTCATAAACAAAGGTCTTTAAATAGCATGCAGTCACGATGAACATTAGTGACCTTACCCTAACCATCACATTAAGAACTCAATTACCTTTGAAAAGTAAACTCGTAAAATGCATTTGAGCCACGATCTTGCTATCTATTGTTTAACTATATTGTTTAACCATCCATTTATCCATCAACCTCTGTCTTCATCGACTGCTGGATATAGGGCTTTCCAAGATTTCGCCACTCTCGGTGGACTTGGAAGTGATGCCCATACTCACACACGTTGGGCAGGCAGGTTATAGAGCGTGGTGACGAAACCCTTGCAGGGTTGCCATCCGTACGAGGTTTCTCGTACAAGTACGAGATTTAGAGGTCTCGGTACGAGGTACGAGCTCACATCCATCCTCGTACGAAATTGTACGAGATTCTTGAATACAAATTTTAATTTTAATTCGTGGATACAAATTATATTTCGGAACGCACCTTAATCGGGAACGAGATACACTGCTGCTATCACTGAGAGTATAAGTTATAAGCAGCATTATACATCATTTTCCGTCAATCATTCGATACCGCCAGGGAATTCCCCCGATATTAAACTTCGAAAATTTAATTGTTTTATGTTTGTAGCAATGGGTTTAGTTAGAAATCTTTTGAATCTTTGGTACACACGCAGTTTCACACAGGAAGAAAGGCACACAGGAAGATGAAACAGATAATGATGCTATAGAGCAGGGGTCACCAAATGGCGGACCCCGGTCCGGATCCGGACCGCCGACCTATTTTGTGCGGACCCAGAAGAATCTGAGAATATCAGCATAAAAATTTGTGATAATTCAATTTAGCCCGCTACTTACTTTATTTCTTTAATTAGATGTATCCTTAATAATAAAGTATTCTGATTTCTTTTGTTTCTATTTATTCAATGACATTTTAAATCTAGGTTGCTATTTATCATCTAGCAAACAGACCGCGACATATTTATTTTTGTTATAAACGGACCCGCAATGAAACTAATTGCTGATCCCTGCTATAGAGGATATTATTTGAGAACTCAGTTCTTCAGCCGTAGTATTTATGTGCTATTAGTTTTATTATAGTTTAGGTGCATTTATTTTTAATTACCTAAGATACATTTAAGTATTAAAGTTTCATATTATATTTTGTTTGATTATGTTCGTAACCGTAATTGTAATATTTATTTAAGACTCCTGATTCATAAATTGCAACTCAAATGAAAACAAAATAGAAACAAATTAAAGAAAACCTAAAATTATAAAACTTATTACTATTAGCAAAATGCTAAAACTGCATAAAATATTGTCTATCATATGGCTTCTTTTAAATAAACTTGATTTACAGTTAAAAGTATGGTAGTAAAAGGTGTGTACGAGGTTGTGTTGCCAAAGTACGAGATTTTCGGCCCTGTCTGTACGAGGAGAAGCCATCGGTGTCTGGCAACCCTGAACCCTTGCACCAGTGACGTGGCGCCACTGCCCGTAACTAGTCTGTTTTGTGGATGGATTTACTGCCTTCAATAGGTCCCAGGGAGGTTGCGCGAAAGATGGTGGTAGCTCCACAATCGAGCCCGGCATCAGCTGTACCACCTATATATTTAACTATTATGTAGCAATAGAACTCAACGGATTAACAGATAGTTAACATACTGCCACTTCTATAGACCAGAAGTGGGAAGATGCAATAACTCTCCATCATTAATAGGGGTACATTAGTAAGTGAAAACATTAGAAGTGAAAATGAAAATGAAAAATATTTATTTTGAAAGCAGTATCCAGTGGCTCCCAGACTAGACCATGGTGAGTCTGTACCTTGGGTGCCCGATGCGATAAGACCTACCGGTAAACGAAATGTCAAGTTTCTAATGCTACTGGAAGTGCCCTACAGGTTTCCTTGGTGAGCAAATTTGTTTGTAAAGGGCAAAACTTTTTTTTAGTGTTGAGTTATAAGCCAATTTTTTTACAGCACGATGGGGCTATAAACTTCTGTAAGAGGTATTAGTTTCAATTCGATATCTCCCATGGGGCCCGAGCAAAAGGGTATTTGACAGACGGACAACGGATTAAAATTAACAGGAACCCAAAATACGAAAGATAATTTAATTCAGTACACTTTAGCGGTCAATGGTTCATGTTTCAAATACTGGGGTATGAATTGCAAGGTGAATACGGGAATATAATCACTTGCGGTCGGTACATTGTAATAAACCACAAACAATGGCTTTAACACCTTCAAGATTACTGTAATTTGATGCTATGCAAGATAAATGTTATTACAACAGATATAGAGGCCATTTCAACTATAGTGTGTTAGGAAGTAAAAAAGTGTATAGGAGTATTTTCTATTGACTAGGTATAGATCATGCCAAGTTTATGCTACAAGGGCGAAAAGGAATAAATTACGAGGACGATTTCAAATACGAGCGTAGCGAGTGTTTTAAACGTAACCGAGTAATTTATTGCTCTTACGCCCGTGTATACTACGTTTTTCAATGCATAGTGTGAGGAAATGAAACAAATATAATCAAATAAAACAATTTAATTATTAAAGTTGAAAGTTACATTGTTATGTTGGCTCAAAAGGACTGTATCCAGAGCTGTTAAAAAAGTATAACATTTATGGTACACAGAATAGGTTGCAGGTTAGCCAACTTCTCATAAATAAATTCAAAAGAATACTCGACGAATAAAAAAGTGCTAGAATAATTATACCATGGCTAAGAAAAATATTAGTAAGATCAGGAATCTAATATTAGTAAGATCAGGAATCTAATAATTAGATTCCTGAACTTACTAATATTGTTCTTAGCCATGGTCTAAATTATTCTAGCACTTTTTTATTCGTCGAGGATTCTTTTGAATTTGAAATTTTCAGTTAGTTGACTGATATATTCCTAATTTTCACCCAGTGTACACTTAATTCAACCTACCCTATACAAACTTTCTTAAATTGACTGGACTAATATGCGTTTTCTGTGTTCAGAGCGGACTAGAATCATAGAGTACCTTTTTATATTTTTCAATGCAAGTGCTCGTAAATGCCCACTTTTTATGCATCAAAACCGAAAGAAAGTCGATAATTTTGCCCTAGGGCTTTATTATTATTATTTTTTAAATTTATTTATGAGAAGTTGGCTAACCTGCAACCTATTCTGTGTACCATTATTTTGCTAAATATAAAAAAAAATACTATGTTCTTCCGGGAGATGGGGGAGCGTCAATAATAAGAAAATACTAATATTTCGAAGTAATTTTACTACTTAGTGTATCTTTAAGGTTAAACGTCAGCGCAAAGTGCATATTATCTTAACTTTGTATTTATTGTTTAGAAAATTAAAATTGAAAAGCATTTTGATATGTACCTTTTGACGCCAATGGTTCATTATTCGTGAAGTTAATAAAGAAAGAGTTTGAAATTGTATACACAATTAGTTATTATCTTCTCAAAACCAACTTAAGGCGATTACCATCGCCAAATTAGCAGCTCGATATTTGTCATTACAAATATCAACGGAAATGACATTGAAATAACGTTCATATCAGCGCGCAATGCATAGTGGCTGTTACGACGCTCGCTGCGTCCTTGATAGGGTGAAATAGGAGAAAATTATACTTTTCACTTGGACGTGATTACTCGATTGAATGTTATGTTTATAGCTATAAAGTTTATCTATTTATCAAAGCATAGATGAATTCAATCAGCCAAGCCACTCAGGAGCAGTAGGGAATTTGAGGTCAAAACACACCAATCAGTAAAAAAAAAATCATGTAGAAGTTTTGGTGGTATGAAAAAGAAAAATGTTGCATACGTTTTCTAAGAGTTGATTATTCATAATACATTTTTTTATTATTTTTGGTTTGGCCATAAACGAGGAGTAGGCTTTAGAAAGTACCCATTTGGCAATAGTAAGGCCCTTAAAATGCTATTTTAATTTTGTTTGGACCAGATCATGACTAATTGTGCATTAAATTTCAAACTCATGCTTTATAAACCTCACTAATACCTAAAATGTTTTAAATTTTTAACTTCTAACCAAGAAATACAAAGTTAATTTCTGCACCTTGTGCTAAGCGACTGACGTTTAAGGTGATATACCGGGCTAGCAAAGGTCCCCGTTACTCCAGGCAGAAAGACCCGCAGTGCGAAAGGGACGGAATCGGGGAAAATTGACAAAAAGTCGGTTTTAAATTAATGCAAAATTAACTAAAATAGCTACAAAAAATTCCATAAACAGTAATTTAGGTGTAGTTAAAACCCATCTAAATAAATATTTTTCAAGTCTGTATGCTATCCTAATTTGTCAGAATATCAAAAAAAGTGTAAATTTAGACCTGATTTCAATAATTATTTCTATCGAATAAAATTCCTCCTATCGCGTTTCTGATAGACCAAAATCTAGTAAAAGCTCCCAAAATTGTTATACTAATTTATTTTACTTGGAACTTTATTAAAAGAGCAGATAAATAACTTCAAAAAGTGTCAATTTTCACGGTATAGCCCCTTAACCTTAATTCAACCTCAAATCCTTCATTTATTAGACTATGTATGAATATCAGACCAGAATCTTGGCGGGATCTATTCCACATTATTATAAATTACTAGCAGACGCCCGCAGCGTTGCTCGCGTAGATCCCGTTTCTCTTGATCTCGTGGAATTTCCTAAAATCCCTTCTTAGCGGATGTATACGATATACAAGGAGCCTATACTCCAAATTTTGATCCTAGGTCCACCCGTTTTGTCTAGGCGTTGATCAGTCCATCTGACAGCAATGGTATTCATTTATAGTCGTAAATAATAATGTCACAGGTAAATTGACAAAGCCGTGAAATTATAATTTCACTAGGTTAGGTTAGGTTAGTTTACAAAAAATAAATACCGTGAAATAATAATTTTACTAAAGAATTTATAATTTCACGGCTCTGACATATTGTTTAAATAATAGACAAATAGCTTGTCCAAAACTTTCACTTTATAAAGTTGTATAAAAAAGATAAATCATTTCCTGCTTCGATATTTATTTTGTTTTTGTTGATTAAGGAGTTGGAAACCGTCCATTAGTGGAATTTTTAAACATTTTTTTGTACTAGTTTAAAAATAATACTTATAAGAAACATAATAGACAATATATCTACAGTCAAGTTATTTCGCAACTCGATACAAGCAACAAGACACTTTCAGTTTTATAATCTTTTACAATTCTCATACCATTTGTATTGGTATTCCCTTCCCCTTTCTTTACGATATAGTGTGCTCTGCTTAGAAAGTAGAACGTTTACTTTATGATTACTTACATAAATACACAAATACAATCAGACATTAAATTTTATCACATTAAATTTATTTTTTACCAAGGTAAACTTACTTATTTACCTTTTAATTCTCGTCTATGTTTTCTAGGTTTAAAGATCCATCGTAATTCAGTCACTCTACACAAAATTAGCTGTCCCCATAGATAATACAGCCCAATTGACCCATCCCTAATTTCCTACAATGTCTATTACTTATCTACGCCACGAACTTATCTGATTTGCGAGCACGAACGCGTCGATTAGATAAATTTGACAGATAGAATCGATAAATTCTAAACAATAACCCTTATTGCAGTGAAATAAAAGTAACATTTTTATTTATCGAATCGATACCAGAGTCGACACCAAGTTCATGCTGGTACCCAAATTAATATTTGAATATAGAAGCCATTTTGGTTTGGCCTTTCGGTAGGACAAACCAAAATGGCTTCTATAATTATTCATTACGTGACTAGAGAATATAAAGTATTACTACCGTGACAGATTAGTTTATGGCGCTATACGTAAGATAGAATGACCCTCAGAATAAGGAATACAAATAGAAGCCTGGCTAAAATAATACGCGGAGAAAGACACCTATCCTTGATTTTCTTACGACATTCTAGTGCGTTAGAGAGAAATGGATATGTATTAGTTTTTTCTTAATTAGGTAGGTTGTCACTAGTTCGTTGCTTTACTAGTGATGTAACAATGTCGATTTTTGACTACGATAAATAAACTAAATCGAAATGAACCACGACCAATCGTGTAATATCAACCACGGCAAATATCGGTGTAGAATTGAACACGAGTATGATTTACAAGAACTACTATTATTGTTACTGAGTTTTAGGTATGATCCTGCAACTTATTAACATAAAAACTATCAGAACTCACCGATAAAATGATATTGCTTCATTGTTGTTTTCTTTTCTTCCTGTATGCGATTTACAGCCTTCAATCGCACAAGACATTTTATTACAATGTTAAAAAAACAATCAACACAAACAATAATAAATCACACTTTCACGAATTTTGAGAGGAAGAGCACAAAAATATTTAATTTATCTCGGTGAAGCTGTAAACTTTCGCAAAATGCATTAGACATTTCGATGCCACCAAATTAAGATGTGATGCACGCTACGAACGATATTACAACACAACGATACAATGATGAGACATATTTAATTTGATGGTATTATAATTTTTAAAATACATCCAAATTACATCCATCTGACATTTGTTTGGTTCAATCTAGTGACACACCAGGAAAAAATATAAAGTAAGTGCGGTCCGTCGTTTCATTCACTCGTACACAGGAGTAATTTACGTTAGATGAGTACAATGGCTAATGCCCAGTTCTTATTTTAGCCAGGCTTCTATTTGTATTCCTTATTCTGAGGAATGACCTTAGTAGGGCCATAGACTAATAATTAGTATATGGTAGGGCCAACAGAATTGCAGACGAGGCTTCCTTATGCCTCATTGAACAACATATACTATCATCTATGGCTGTCCCGTAGCCATACAGATTAGAATTTTTGAAATAGAAAAAAAATTGTAATTCTAATTTAAAGCAGCCAACATACACAATACATAGGTTATAAGGCCTTATAAGGTTTTGTTGAATAACAATTGAGTGAATTTTGAATTTAAGTGTTCTGTTTCGATTACTTAGAAAAAGGCGGGTTTTTCACAATCCTTTGCCTTATTACCTTAGCTTATTGTGTATATTGCCATCGCAAAGTTTCCATTGGTTTCTGTAAATTAGAATTTCAAAATATTTTTCATTCAAAAATTTAGAATGTCTGATTTACAGAAACTAATGGAAACTTTGCGATGGCAGCAAACAAAATACATACGTAATAAGGTTTTTTGAATAACTATCGAGTGAATTTTGAATTTGAGTGTTCTGTTTCGACTAATTAGAAAAGGATGGATTTTTCATAATCCGGCTGCGAAACCCCTCTTAAGAAGATGGCATACTCTAGGAACTTTTTTTTTACCCGTCCAGCACAATAAGTCTAATGGCAAAGACTTTATTTGCTTTTCATAGAGGCGATTATATGTTGGCTCTTCGGCCTCTTTTTCTTGGACGCGTAATACTAGTGATCACGCAGCGAAACAACAAATTGGTGTGTTTTTAGCTAATACTGAAACATTTTGTAGGGAAAAAAATATTGAATTTAGGTGATATAGAAGTTGATCAAGTTGATCTCTTAACCGCGTTCTTGAAGCGAACGTTTGAAAACCAAAATAAAAGAGGGTGCAAAACATATTTTTTTGACAAAAGTATAAATCTTAGTACATTGTTTATACGTAAGATCCCTAGAGAAAAGATTAATAAACCAAATATATTTTTTTCAATACAAGGAGAGTCCGAATTTTTTCAAACGAATCCTAGATAGCCTGGAGTTGGTCATGCTCTAGGCTCAGGTATAGTCGTAATGCATTCCGCACAAGTAGTGTAGACGCTGCATGCTAGGGGTAGAAATTCAAATGATCATATCGTTCGTATACTTATGTTCCAGGTCAACGTGATAAACCGTTCGTTTCGGAGGCTGACATGCAGCTGCGGACTCCTCGGCCTGACATCCTTTCCGTGCCTCCCAACAACAACTACTTCGATGGACTGAAGGAAGCTGAGTCAAAAGTAAGGGCTGGAGCAGTTTACTACCACTTTATTCGCTGAAATTACCCAAAACGAAGAATCCCAGCTGATACCAACTTCATACACTGTTTCCCCATTTCAGGGGATATTTTATTTGAGAATTAGAGATTCTTTCCTTTGTACAGAAATTGTCATTAAAAGAGAGAATAAACCGTACTCATACAATTTTTTTGTTTTTAGTATCCTGTGCATCCGGGCAACAGCATCGTCGGAATACCAGACTCCATTTCCAGTAGCAATAACAATGGTCTCGATAGTGAGAAGCAGCAGTACCGACCTCCAACCTCCTGGTCTACTGGAACAGGAAACAAGAGACCCTTAGCCACACAGAATCCAACGACCAACCAGGCGTCATCCAATGGATTCGACGGTCAAGACAATATAGCTGGAGCAGCATCTCAGAAACCTACACCAACATTCCAACCAGTCCCAGATAGCACCGGATTTACACAAAACACAGGTTTTACACAAAATACAGGCTTTTCACAAAATACAGAGTTCACTCAACACACAGGTAGACCAGGTATCACCCCTCCCAATAAAGATCTAACACCGCCGTTTACCCCACCAACAACGGAAACTCCATCTTCCGAAGAATACGAAATTGACGTCCGAATGAAGAATAATTCTGAAGATCAGGTTATTCAATTTATCAACCGCTTCGACCCTAATTCTCCAGACTCCTTCAAAACTGCAATGACTACTTCTGAAATACTCAATATAAACCAGCAACTACCTCAAGGTCAAGATGTCAGCGCTGAAGAAGAAAGAACGCCAAGAAAGAACAAAAATAATGGCAACAACCCCAATACCTTACAATCGGAAAAAAATAAAGATTTTACTGGGCAGAATAGATTCAATACAGTTAACATCAAACAGACGTCACCAGCTCCGTCTTCGCAGTCGGTGCACAATAGTTTTGACCCTACCAATGGCAGAAATAAGGCCTTTACTCAGCAAAATAGGTTCAACATAGTCACACCATCTCTTCCAACTCCTCAACCAATTCAAGAAAACTTTAATACCGGCTTTAACAATAATGCCATACCGGTGCCTGACAAATTTCTTCTACCTCCTAAAACCGAGTACTCAAGCCTACCCTCAACGACAGTGGGACCACCGATTTATTTTGAATGGAAATGGGCAGCTCCTGCTTTTGACTTGGAACTACCGAAAGAAAGTAATACAACAGACAACATTACTGTCATACCCCAGGGAAGAACTGCTCAGTTCAATCCATTCTCTAGACACACAACAACGACGACAGAAGAGCCAGAACTGGACGTGCACCCACAAAATACTGAATACAATATCAGCTCATACTTCATTCCTGATTACCAGTTTCCTCTAGACAAAGCTCATCCTGGATATGAGGATACGAATGCCAGGACTTCCTTCCAGGTAGATTTACGAAACCCTGGAAACCCAAGTTATGGGGAGAACCCCGCGTGTCCACAATGTCACCCAGCCTACGTGAAGCCTGGGACTTGTGAACCTTGCATTGTTAGGCGGTAACAAATCATAGGGGGATTTTTTTTAAATGGCCATAAGACGAGATAATAAAACCCTAACCCTTTTAGCACGCACTGATACAAATATTTCAGTCTTGAGAGATTCGACTGTTGAAATGGAAGGGTTCTTTAACTCAAACGAATCGACATGAATGATAAATATGTAGAGACAGTGTGACTTAAACTTGCCTTGTTTTCAAAAGAAGATTTAATAAAACAATGTAAAGAATAATTATGTAGTCTTATGGTAAAGCCCAATGAAACTAATTTTAAGTTAGAATTATAGTAGTCATCAACCAAAACAATACACTTTGTTCCATTTAATTTTATAAAGTTTTAAATAAATGTTTGAAGTTAAGTCTAAGGTGTAAAAAATATCGCCTGTAAGATGGACGACTTTCTCAAAGCCAATAACATTGGTGTCAGATAGAACGATCAGCTGCATAAAAAACCTAGGCGATTTAAGTTTTAAAAACAAAATGTAAGTAGGTACCTTCTACCTACCTATCTTCTTAATCAATATAATCATGAATCTTGAAAAATTATTCAAAATATTTAGAAAAGATTTTCCTTCGATTTTCTAAATATCCTTACGTATATTTAGAAAGTCCTTCAGAAGCTTATTGTTGCCAATAATGTTAATGAATTCAAATAAATTATTTTAGTCCCAATAAGCCAATGCTAAGTTTAAGATACGCTAAGCCATAGTTAAATAAAGGGTACAACTAGGTTATTGATATTTGTACGATTATTTACTTACGATTTTTCACTTTTTGTAAACTACCTTCAACTTCTTGTGCCTATTGTATATTATGTTTTGTAATCTATAATTAGGTAAGAACCTACTCGTACTATGTATTTTAAATAATAATATTTCTGCCATAACATGTCGTTTTCTTATATTTTTTTTAGCAGCAGCTACGGTTAGTGAACGGATGGCTTACAACTACCGACTAAAAAAAATAGAGAGATGTCGTGGGACAACCGATTGGAACGAAGTATCTTTCGCTATTATATTAAACCAAAATATAAAATATACAGGGTGTTAAGGGAAGTTGCGGAAGGCGAAAAAAGGTGATAGTACTCGTCCATACAAACAACTTCTCGTGAAAACAATTTGAGAAATCGAGAAAAAGAAATCTGTTTCATCGGAGGGCGATCAAACTGTACGCACCCCTGTGTCACAGAGCATGTAAAAATAAGAGACGTAACTTAGTACACAGTTCTGTGCCGACTTAATTTCCAAATATTACCAATATGACAACCAAAAAGCAAGGAAGCCAACATTACAAAGTGACAGCTGTCAAAGATTAGTAGGTAGTGTTGTACAATGATATTAGTGATGTTTTTTATCGATGCGAGTTTTGTATCGATATCGATATTTAAGTATGGCTGGAAATAGGGTTCCCTTTTCATAAGTTTGGTTAGGCATATATGTTAAATGAAGCAAGGTTCTTTGATTTTCATTAATTTATTTATAGAAACACCAATAAAATCTGTGTTTGAAATAAATTATTGCTATGTTGGTACTATTAGATGCGTAAGATGCTTTGATGTTACCAAAATGGAAGAGTTAGGAGTAAGACACGAAGAGCCAATGGTGTCAATTTTTGTTTTTTGTTTCATTTTGGATTACTTATTGCATTTTGGGTGCTTTGCGGTGCGTTGCTCAGTGAAACAAAAGTGCAGGCTGTGCCTTTTCGTATGTTTTTCCTAACCGACAGGCCAGTGACCTTTCAGATGATCCTCAACAGTAGAGGATATTTAAGTCAGAATTTGGACATTTTTCGAGATAACCTTAGACCATTTAACCAAAAACAGATAAATACCTACTATAACCTCAGATATGGCTGTATGGTCTAAAATCCTTTTGCCTTCCCACTTAGTGGAAAAAAACTATCAAAAATCCCAAACCAAAACGGAATACACCCTTGCAGCATAAAGTGTCACGCAACTTTCACCGACGATTATTACATCCACACATCCAAACGTTATGAGTAGTGAGCTCTATCGCCGTAGGTACTTCGGGCACAAATACACGCTTTTTAGGGAATGCAGGTTTCCTTACGATGTTTTCCTTCCCCGTTCGGCAAGTGGTAAGAAAAAACAAATATTATGTACATAAATTTCGAAAATTGGTGCATTGGTGTATGCCTGATCGGGAATCGAACCAGCAGCTCAAAATTGAGAGGCCAGCGTTCTATCCCTGAGCTACTGCCACCGCTTATTGTTTTCTTCATTAATCGACTACTTGTATTTTTTTCATATATCCGATAATTTTTGTAACGAATTCTGATCGAATTCTGCCAGAGTTTTTTTGAGGAGTGGTGTGTTGGTTGTTTCTTTAGGGTTCCTTACATCAAAATGAAAAAAACGGAGCCCTTAAAAGTTCACTTTGTTGTCCGCCTGTCTGTCTGCCCGTCTGACAAGACCGTTTTCGTCTAGCAATATATGGCCCTATGGTGGTGTAAAAAAATCAGGATTCTAAGACAAGGCAAAAAAGTTTTTGCTCTTTACATAATCAATTTCATACAAATTTGCTAACCATGAAAACCTATAGGGCACTTCCAGTTGTCTTAGAAAATCTCCTTCACAATTCGTTCTTGCGAAACACGTATAGAGAAAAATCTGAATATTTAATTATTTAAGAAGTGTTTTCAGATCATCTTAAATATACCCTTTAGACACATAGAATTGAGTAGATCGAAAGTGTCAAGTTAAGTTGGTGGTTGTTTGATTTTTAAATCATATGTATGGAACACTGTCCGAGGCCTACTTGCACTTGTCCGGTATGTAGTTTGTAGTTGTAGTGTAGGCACTTTTTGGCGTTTTTGTTTAAGTCACTATTTTTTTCAATGTGGCACGTTTTATTCTCATACTACCTATTTAGTAGCAATAGTAACAAAAATATTAAGAGAGTACCTCAGTACTTATGCGTAAAATTTGATCGTTTTGTAAATTGAAGTTGCGATAAAAACACGATAAGTTTGCAGTAGATAGATCTACGAGTAGGATCATTCTTAACCAACGCATCGGAAGTGCGTTCATTAAACAACTCTAGGCTAGGTAGGAACATAGGGGTTGTAACGCTGAGTTTTTGAAAGGGTTTACTCACAACACCGCAAACAAAGCGTTAGTGTTACATCTCTGGCATTTTGTTTGTTCCCATGGTCGAAGACAACGTTAAAAAAGACTTTTTAATGATCCTCTTTGTCACACCCGCCAAACCCAATAGATGGTAAGAATTCACAAACTTACTCATACACAGGTCATCTGAATTTCAGTCTGTTTACGTTGTACGAGGGGAGGCTGAAAAGTAATCTACCTAACTATGAAAGAAAAGACGTAACTGGATAGTTTATTTTTATTTTTCTATATAGTCCCCTGCTAATAAAATGCACTTATTACATTTTTCAAATATTGAATTTAAGCCATTAAAAAAAAATATTTTCGGTTTGTCGTCAAAATAGTCAGAAACCGCTGCCTTCATTTCGTCATCGGTCATAAACCTTCGTCCCCTGAGGTCTTTCTTGAGAAGTCTAAACAGAAAATAGTCACAGGGGGCTAGATCTGGACTATAAGGGGGGTGGTCAATGGTTTCGAAGCCATTGTCTTTAATTGCTAGCTTTGTTGTGCGTGCGGTATGCACTGGTGCGTTATCGTGCAAAATCAGAATTCCTTTGCTTAGTTTACCTCGCCGTTTTTCTTTTATTATCTCTCTTAGTTGATATAATAAGTTTGAGTAATAATCAGCATTCATTGTAGTTTTCTTCGGGAAATAATCTATGAGCAAAATCCCTTCTGTGTCCCAAAAGATTGTAGCCATAAGTTTACCGGCCGATGGGCAGACCTTGAATTTCCGAGGCGGCTTCTCATCCTTAAATTTCCACTGTAACGACTCTTGCTTACTTTCCGGGTCCCATTGTCGAATCCAAGTCTCATCACATGTTACAATTCTAGAAATTATTTCTTCCTCTTTCCCTCGACTCATGTCCAAAAACTCTTCGCAACATTTGACACGCCTCTCCATGTCAAATGCAGTCAACATTCTAGGGACCCAACGTGCACTAACCTTGGACATGTTCAAATGCTCATGAATTATTTCATTGACTCGCTCTTTACTGACGCCCACATCTCTAGCTATCTCCCACTGCTTCACTCGTCGGTCCTCTAAAATAATTTTTTTCACCCTGGCTACATTTTCATCGGTGGGCCGAAACTGGTCTTCCGCTACGAGGATCATCTTCGAGGCTCTCACGACCTAATTTAAACTGCCTTGACCAAAACTTTATAACAAATTCGGAAGAACACGAACTGCCAAACACACGTAACATACGCTGTCTGATCTCCGAAGGCGTATTCCCTTCTTTAGTCAAAAACTTAATCACCGCACGCTGCTCGATTTTATCCATTTTCACTTTCTCTACCGACATGTTCGAAACAATTGTAGGAGACAAATAAACGTGATGCAATAAACAAATGAATGTAATACATTTTGAAAATAGAATAACAAACGAATATAAATCCATATCAGCCAGCATTATTTTTGTATATATTTCTGACCAAGGAGATTACATGTCAGCCGCCCTACGTAGTTAGTCAAATTTTCATTAAAATTTATCCACAGTGTGTTAATTATTTTGAAGTTATAAACGTGAGTATTTTTGTTGTACTTTGTCACATTTTTCTTTGTAACGTTACAAAAAGGGAGGCTTAGGGTGCGTTCAGAATACCTAATATGAATGTGATGACGTCACACGTCACATGGTAAATTACTAAAACAGGTTATTTAGTTGTACCCAATCACAGATAATAAAAATTCTCATTTTTTTAGTGTTGATTTTGTTGAATATAGGTAAAATTGTAAAACCTTGTTTGACAGGTGCTAAAAAGTGGTCCAATTTACATGAAACTCGGTATCAAGAGGCATTTGGTGTTGCTAATTTCGATACCGTATTCAAATTTGTCACTTTTTTTTAGTTGACATGTTTTTGGCAAAACTTTGATTAGATATCTCCAGAACGGAGATGTTAGATTCCCCGTGTTTGGACTCTAATGAACGGTTTTGCAAATACATTTAGACCAATGACAGTGTTTTACATTTTTTTACAACTGTCAAAGTAAAGTTTGAAACTCAGTTTAACTGCTGCTGAAAGGAAAAGATAATACCGGGAGAGGATAAAAAAAATAAACCAGATACTTAAATGGAAAGATGTGCACATGGAAAGATAAAATGTTGTTTTATTTTTTGTAGTATGAACAAGTCCTAATACTTAGTTCCTTTTTGTTACATTTTTGTAACATTTCCTTTTTGTAATGTTTTTGTTACGTAAAAATTTTAGCGATTTGACCCAGTAATGTTCCCACGCGCCTTCAAGACTTATTACTCAACTGAATCAAAATTCTTAATGCCTCTTTTTAAATATATTAAAAACGCAGTAGATTAACTGTAAATTGTATGAAAATATTATTGCAAAAGTGATAAAACGATGTGTATGTATAAAGTGCTCACAAAGTAAAAACAATAAAATAAATTGGCTCAAAAGGATTTGCATCCAGAGCCGGAAAACTATTAAAAAAATGCTTGTTGTTTGTTCTTGACAGTTCTTGTTTAGCATTCACTCAGGGTAATATATTTTGTGGATTTTACATCACAATTGACTAAGGATTTAACGTAATGGCTGATGAATATGCTGCAGTTAAACGTGGAAAACTTATCCTGAAAGGAGACAAGCCTAAGTATAAATTGACATCGACAAATTCTTGTTTTTACAACTTAACCTCATGCATCCTGATTTTTCCTGAATTTACCTCATTTCAGAGCGAAAAAACGCAAACACAAGAAGCAGAAAGACAAATCAGAGACTACAAAAGTAGATGAAGACTTCATCAACCATGGAGGATGGTGGAAGGTTGAGAAAATTGAGGATGTCACTGGTTCAATATCGCTAGAATTTGGAAACAATAGCTACATCTCTGCCTTAGATAACGGATTATTCACAATTGGAGCCCCACATGGTGATGGGGAAGGCCCGTCTCCTGAAGAAATATTCACTGCATTTCCAGCGGGGGAAACTAAGTTTGCTTTAAAGTCAGGGTATGGAAAGTACTTAGGGGTGTCAAAAGAGGGAATAGTGGTTGGTAGATCTGATGCTGTAGGGCCTATGGAGCAATGGGAACCAGTGTGGCAAGATGGTAAGGGATTTTGTATTATTTTTAATTTCAAAAGAGCTCATCTGAGCTCAGTATCTAAAATGGTGCAAAGTTTTCAATTTTGTTACTTTTTGCCAGCACTCAGAATTAGGTAGTGTGATTTATGTACTTGTTTTATGTTGATGTTAATATGGATATATCTGGGATTTGATTCACCATTGTATGTCAGTGCGTAGAGCCAGGGGATCTAAAAAGGCCAACTTGGGTGAATCATGAAATTATTTGAAAGTAGGATAGAGACAGAGTTTCTTCATGCGTGCAAAAGAGATGACATTACAACAGAATCATAATATATTCATACAAAGCGGCCTTTTTGTTTGCAATGTGACCTGGCTTTGTTTTATTGTGTATTGAACCTGCTTGAACTGATTGATACTGAACTGTTAAAGTTTTTAATGTAAAATTGCCACTTGTGTTTTTCCACGCTTTTGCTTTTGTCTGCAGAATATTTCTGTTTTATTTGTTAATATGCTGGGGTGTCTCTGATGGATAAAATCTGAAACGAACATATCCAAACGACTGGCCATATTTGTCGCCGACGTGATAACCATTGGGGCTGTAAGGCATTGAAATGGAGACCACATACAGCAAAGCGTAGCGTAGGCCGCCCTCGTGCCCGCTGGACTGACGATCTGAAGGACGTTGCGGGTGGCGGCTGGATGAAGATGACTGAGGACCGCCAAGAGTGGCGTAATATTGGGGAGGCCTATGTCCAGCAGTAGATGAATACGGCCTGATGGATGGATGGATGGATTTGTTAATTAAGGGTGTCTAACAAGCCCTGTATAGTTTTGTTTGTATAATATTATTAACAAGCTGGACATTGTGTGTGACTTGTGTCTTGGTTACTCTGACTTCAAAATCAATTAGTAACAAGGCCTTGTATATCCATATTAATATCCAATATTCAGTTACAAATTCAAAAAACACTATAACCTGACCTTGGGATTTAAAATGTCTGCCCACTTTGGCTGTACTGTCAGCAAAGTTGGTGTCACCATATGGGTCATGTGCTTATACAAAAGTTGAAATTCTATCTTTTGTTGCGATTGCCCTAAATTATATTTGAACATCCTTAAATTCCATGCTGAAAATTGTTCACTAAAATAAAATGCGGCTTATTAAATATCTTATTGTCCGATAGACCAGTTTAGTTCCATTGTAATCATTATCTGGCCAAAGCATGGTGATGAGCCCACCCTCAAAACCCCCAATCAAAACACATTATTAAGACCTCAGATATATTGTCATGACAATATGTATGTTCTGTAGAGAAATAACTGCATACTAGGAGTTAAATGTATTTTATTATGACGAAAAGATAAAAGAAACCATGTTACATTTTGAATAATTGATAGACATGTACTTAGAATAAACCGTCTTCTCGACGTCTGAGTAAACACAATACAATAATTTTAATCAACATGATTATTGCAAAATGGCTCCCCTTAATAACTATTTTTTGACTTGGATAGCCGACCAGTTTCAGCAAATTCAGACTGCCTTCTTCTGGCAGGCAGTGCCCGATGATGACGCAAGCGCTAGCCCGCAGTGGGAGGCGCAACGTCGTCACGTAAGCGTCTTCACTCGCCCAAAAGAAGACACTGAATCTGCTAAAACTGGTTAAAAGAAAATTAAAAATAAATATTTGTGGAATAAAAGTACAAGATTTTTGTGTATAATTTGTTGTCAACTGATTGTTCAAGGAAGCTAAACTAAACAATATTATTCATAACAAAAAAAATATGTTATGGTCAATCGACCTAATCAAGGAAGCTCTTATTAGTATTACTATTGCATTTAACTGTAAAATAAAAAACTCATAACTTCGTAATAAGCCTTCCCTTATGTCTCAAAAACTTAATACTGTTCAATGAATTTGATGAATTATTATAAATTTTATAACAAAAAAAATAAAAGAAACCATGTAACATTTTTGAATATTTGATAGACAGTAAACCGTCTTCTTAGTAAAGACATTACAAACATTTTAATCAACCTTTAAAATATTCTAGGTAAAACAGCAATCCTCAGTGCCCTCAGCAAGTTCATCTCAGTGAACCCGGAGGATGATTCGGTGGAAGCACGGAACAGTACAGCAGGAGTCCAGGAGTTCTGCCACATCCGCAGCAATAAGACCAAAGAGGTCAACAAGTCGGTGCTGCCTGAGGAAGAACAGGCAGACCTCGCTGAGGTGGAGGTGAATTATGTGTGAGTTACTATTGAATTTTCATGTTTTTGTAGGGCTCTGTCAATTGACTGTTCTATCTTAGGCAACTTAAGACAGGCTGAGCCTTGACCCATCCATTCATTAGCCAATATTTGTTCACTGCTGGACATAGGCCTCTCCAAGGGCACTCTATATTTTTCTATTCTTGGCTGCCCCAGTAAGCGGAGGGGATGCATGAATCAAGCTTTGCTCAGTCTCTTTGACAAATCAAATCAGAAGTGAAATGTTTCGTCATAGAACCAAGGTCACCGATATAGGATCTAAAACTAGCAAGTGGAATTAAGGCTGGTCACATCTGCAGAAGAACTGACAACTGATCGGGGAAAAAGGTTGGAAAAAAGAACTGGCACGCAGTGTACGACGCCCGCCAGCTTGCTGGACTGACAGTCTAAAAAATAGATTGCCAGTTGTGGCTGAGCCTTACTGAGTGATAATTTAGCAGGGCACTTCTCAATCTTATTAAAATGGTGTGGGAACAAAAAATTGAATATTTTGCTTTTGGGTATCTATTTAAAAAAATTAAGTATGTAATCATCCATCCATCCATCAGCCTAGTTCGTCCACTGCTGGACATAAGCCTTTCCAGGACTTTGCCACTCCCGGCGGTCATCCTGGAAGAATTGCCCACACTCACACACGCTGGGCAGGCGGGTTGGTGAGCGCGGTGCCGGAACCCTCGCACCAGTGACGCCGCTCCCGTCACCAGTCTGTTCCACGATGCCCGGCTATTAGGGATGGATATACCGCCATCCATTGGTCCCAGGCATGATGGGCCTCCTGGTTTTTTGCCTATGAGCTGTCCTCTTACACTCCTCCGAATAACTTCGAGGGGTTCTCCAAGTAAGATGGTGGTACCTCCACAGTCGAGCCCGGCATCAGCTCTACCACCTGCCAAAGTATGTAATATTTCTTCTAATTGTGCTCTTCTGCCTTTCCAGGAGGAAATTCCAGAAATTCCAAGACAAAAAGTTGCGGTTAAATGAAGGAGATGTGTCAGAGCTGAAGAAAGCCAAAGTTGAAGGAACCCTGCATGAGACGTTGCTGGACAGGAGGAGCAAGATGAAAGCTGATAGATATTGTAAATAGGCTTCAAATTATCAAATAATCCTAGCGATTAGGTCCTTATTTACATTGAATTATGAACCAAAATGCTTTGATACGTTGGGCTTAAGTTAGAAGTTGGATGAGTCTATTTCCTAATGAAATATTTATCCTATCTCCATGGCAATAAGAATGGGTCCAGAATGAATTTGTTACACATAATATGGGATTGCTGTTTTTTTTATTTTGCGTAAAGATTGTAAAATCGGGTAGGTAGCCAATAAAAAGTCCATCTTATTAGGTTGTTTATTAACTACATCACAAAATCTTATGGTTTTTTCAATCTTCCTAGACTTTTTGTAATTTTCTATGTTGACAATCGTCTGGTGACATATAACTACATGATTTTGTTAAAATCAATGACTTGTGTTAAAATAAAATGTTTTTAAGACGATCTGACTTGATGTCTGTAAAAGATCGACACAAATGTAACCTATATTATAGGTATGATATTTAAAATCCCAAGATTAAAAAGATGAAGAAATCAAAGCAATTTTTTATTTTCTTTATATAGCTATGTCCCCTTCATGGCCGCGAGTGTAAACGAGGGGTGACAGTGTTTTAAATATACGCCATGTCAAGCCTGGCGCTCTCGGCACTTAAGTGCGAAGCTGCAGGTACCCGCCTTGGCAGGTCCTCAGTACAGTGCGCGCCAATCTTTTAGTCGCCTCTGCTCTGAGTGAGTTACGAGTGCAAGCTTGCGCAAGTACAGTCAAGGAAACAATAATATCAACGGTTGATTATTAAATTACTATAAGTGGGAAGATGTACTTGTTGTACGTACCTTTTTATTTATGTATTTATTATTTTAGTGCAATCTTAACTACATAAATAAAACGCATTAATTTAAACAAAATTTTCCTACATTGTCGCCTTAAAACGCTGTAACGTCCGCGAGGCATAACAACAACAATAAACTTTAACAAACTAAACCAACAAAACTTTCACAAACTACATCAACAAAACAACAAATAAAGGCAACAAAAACAATAACAAACAGATTTAACGATAAACTTAACGAATCATATAATTTTTTTCTCGAAGGTACTTTTCATGCAACGCGAGCGTGTGTAGTGTACGGACGTAGCACTAACACTAACGCATAGTGTCGACACCTGCTAAATGGCGAGCGGGGGGTGTGGTGCGGCACGCAGGCGGGTGTGCTCGGCACCCTCGCTCCTATAACGTCCCCCTGACACCGTAAAATGGCTATTGCCTCGCCTCTTGCGGCTATCTTCAGAGGCGACTAAAATATTGGCGCGCACTATAGGTTGGAAAGAAACGGTTACACGACAGAGAGTTAAATGTAATTTTTAACAACGCAGCGCTGTGCGAGCTGTATTGCACTTTATTGCGTCATGGCAAGAGTCACTATCACATAAATCCTCTTCAGTCGGGATTTCGTCCATCCCACAGTACAAGTACTGCACTCATTAAAATCACTGACGACATTCGTGAAGCCATGGACGAAAGGCAACTCAGTATCCTAACTCTCCTTGATTTTAGTAGTGCATTTAATTGTGTAGACCATGATATCCTTCTTGTTATCCTCCGTTCGCTCAACTTATCGGAAACAGCTGCTGAATGGTTTCAGTCTTATCTCTGTGGGCGTAAACAACGTATACGTGTTGATGACACTTATTCCGAGTGGTGTAACATTACTGCTGGGGTCCTACAGGGAGGTGTACTTTCTCCATTACTATTTTCCGTATTTATCAATACTCTTGTTTCCGTGGTCTTTTTCTGTTCTTACCACATGTATGCTGATGACCTTCAGTTATACTTGTCTTGTAAGCAAGATGGTTTACGAGATTCCATACATAAGCTTTCTTCCGATCTTGATCGGATTAGTGAGTGGACTAAGGAATTTGGTCTACTTGTGAACCCATCTAAGACGCAGGTGATGGTAGTTGGGAGCAGGGCCCTGATCGACAAGACTGATATCTCCAGTTTACCTCCAGTCTGCTTCAATGGCACCCCACTTACATACTGCAGATCTGTTAAAAACTTGGGGCTTCACATTTCCAACAATATGTCCTGGGACTTGCAGGTTGCAGAAATCAGTAAGAAGATACTCGTATTTGCCTCAATGCATTCACTAAAGCGCATGCAAAAATTTCTTCCATACTCTGCCAAAGTTACATTGGTCAATTCTCTCTTGTTTCCTATTATTGATTACGCTGATGTGTGTTATCCTGATCTCACAGAAGAACTCTTAGACAAATTAGATCGTCTTTTAAATCTCTGTATCAGATATATCTTCGGATTGCGCAAATACGATCATGTCTCTCAATTTCGTCTCCAGTTAAATTGGCTAAATATCCGTTATCGTAGAAAATCACACATTCTTTCACTCCTTTATAACGCTCTCAACAGCCCCTTTTCTTCTCCCTATCTTCGAGACCGGTTTGTCCCTATTAAATCCCTTGGCCGCCCTCAGCGACCGAGTAGAGCTATGCTCCTCCGATTTCCTGAACACAGCACCAACATGTATACAAATTCTTTCACAGTGTCAGCAATCCGCCTGTGGAATAGTCTTCCTCTGGACATCCGACAATCTCCCACCATCTCTACCTTTAAAATCAGAGTCTATCAACACTATCTACGGCTACAGAATCAGTCACCACACCTGTAATTTTTTCACTTTGTCCCCTGAGTCAGAGAATATAAAGTATTTGCCTGAGTCATCCTTCTCGTAACTACCGATATATTGTTCTATATTTATTTATGTATAGTATATACACTAATATGTATATTATATGTATGTATATTTTTGTATTTATATATGTTTATGTAGATATTATATGTTATATTATTAAAAGACAATATTTATAAATTAATTAATTAATTTCTTATTTGGCACTACCCTTGTAATCTCCACATCACCAAAGGTTAACTGGTAGAGAATGCTAATTAGCATTAAGTTCGCCTTTGTGCATTGTATACTTATTTTGTGCAATAAAGAATTTACATACATACATACTATTTATTAAATGTCTTTGCCGAGTGATCCTTCTGTACTTACTATTAAGTACTCTTTCTGTGGTGGTTGACGACTTTACGCTTGGCCATCCACTACCGCGCCTGGGGGTCTAGCATGCGCTGCCGATAGATTGTCTTTCTACACTTCTTCTTTTTTTTGTGCTGGCTACACAGATTTAATGGAAGCGTCGATGAGCCCTATAATGAAGGGTGCATAAGTAGGGATTAAAATGGCAGCGTATAAGCAGGCTCTGTCCAGGAACCTCCGCAACCGATACTAAGGTAGCGTTCCTAAACGCCTGGGTAAATGTAAAATTTAAACTGTCAAAGTGAATTTTACATTTCTGACAAGGTTAAACTACCTACGTATTCACTCGGGTGGTTGTGGAACGGTTCACTGTTAAATTTTACATTTACCCGGGCGTTTAGGAACGTAACCTAAAACTATACGCAGCTGCCTGTCAGTGTTGCCGATTTAGCGAAATTTCAGTCGATTTAGCGACTTGATAAAACAGACGTTTCATACATTTTAGCGACTTTTTTCCAAACTGGTATTCCATACATTTTGTTAAAATTTTAGTTAATCTGGTGACTTTTATATAAAAATCTAGCGACAAGAAAAAAATTTAAACGGCAACACTGCTGCCTGTATCTACACTCCCGGTACAGCTTCTCATACGATGAGTCGCTTGGCAGCATGGTTTTGGTTTCGTCATGAGATTGGTGACAAGCCACAACCGAAGTTACCATCAGTTGAAGTGAAAGAATTTGTCAGTTAGTAGGATCCTGGTCTAGCAGTATCCCACCAAAAACATGAATTTGAAAAGGAGGCCGAGTTAACTCTAAATGCAGTGCAGGATTTTCGGTAAAATTAATTGAGATCAAATTGGGTGCCAAGGTTATGGAGGTTCCTTCGAATGACAACACAAAACAAAGTTTTATTGTTATTTATTTCTCTCTTAGAACATTCGTTACAGTTGCTTAAACATTTTTGAGAATAATTTTGGATACACCGCATCTCTGAGAACAGACGATTCGTTACCTAGAGAATTTGAATATAACTACCTACGACGCCTTATATAAAACATATCTACACCTAACCGCAGTACGTAGACTAGACAACTAGTCTATTGGAACTTTGTTAGTTTGTCTGTACTTGGTATAGGACTGCTAAAAAAGTACTCTTAGGTACGTTCCAAATCATCAGCAATCACTTTTCTATATTATTGACGGATAATAGTACATTACGATACGAGAGCGATGAAACGTTTTCTGACGAGTGTGAGTTTGCGGCACGAGCCGAAGGCGAGTGCTGCAATCACACGAGTCGAGAAAAAGTTTCTCGCACGAGTTTCTTATAATTTTTTATAGCATATAAAAATTATTACGGATCTATATAGTCGTGCACGAGCGTCCCGCGGGGCGACAAACGTTGGCGGGGGCGAGGTAGCTTAGACTACGTGGCTGTTAAGTGATGCGTAGTTGTTGCTGCGGTTTCCTTCCCCGCCACACCACCCCCCGCTACCATCTAGATTACCTCGTCCCCGCCAACGTCTGTTGCCCCGCAGGACAGTCGTGCACGATCTTGTTCGTCTACATTCATTACATTTGTTGTGCACTAGTTTTAGAACCGATCAGATACGATTTTCAAAGAACCAATATATTGACCCTTGACTGTTGACTTGTTTCTAGGAAAAACGGGACTTATGTTTGTTTTTTATCTTTTCCCGTAATTACAGTCACAGATTAAAAAAAAATATACACCCTATCTGGAGTTTCAAAGGTTGACCAACCAATAAATAAACATTACCGGATTTGGAACGCAACCTTAATAAAAACCGAAAGACGAATTTATGACGTAAATACTGCTGGGCAATGGGTATTTCCATCAAATCGTTAAACGTTTTTATACGTAGTACATAAAAGCTGACTCCTGTACCAAGTAGAGACATTTTTTGAGTAATTTAGTGGTATCACGATTTTGTTAGACAAGTACCGCATTCATATCGAGGGTGGCAATACAAACCAAACGGGTATCTTGGCAATCTCAAAAACTATGAGAACAATCAAAGCCGGGAATATATTCACTTCAGGAAGTTACGATAGCTAAATAAATGACAATAATTTAATAATTATTAAATGATAATAAATTTAAAATCCAACAGAACGTGTTAATTCTGATGTTGTACATACATACTATTTATCATCATTTAAGATACTGTCTCGGTGGGAAATTGACGCCAAAATATTTATAAGAAAAATATACAAAAATAATCGCAATACAATTACAAATATCGAAGACAACCCGAACATCGTTTATAAACAAAACCTTTGTATTATTAAGGAGCAAAACACAATGTACAAAATCTTCTACATATGATACAATAAATACGACCAATATAAAATCATCAATTTCCATGTAAAATTCTAATAACAGCTTATACTAAACTTAATAATGCGATAAAATTATAGCTCCTCAATGTTAAAAAAAAAAAAATTCATCGAAGATTTTTCAAGTGATGGATCAATTACATAACAAAATGGGCAATAGAAAGCCAATACATAGGGTGACCGAATAAACTCTCGCGATCGTCTGCAACGGATGTCATTTTAGTTCGTGTAAAGGTGAGTTTAGACCAAAATAACGGAGCTAGAGCAGGAGCAAGAGCGTTCTTTCGTGTAATTTTATTGTGTTTTCGCCGTTTACATCAAAAGAACACGAACAAGAATTCTTGCACATGCTCTACGGATCTTTAATCAAGGCGAGCGAATACTCATTGCTGTTATGAAAACTGAAGAGACCGCCTCAAGGAGCAAGGACGTCCGAACGTGAAAGAATGATCTAGCTATACTCTATTCCAATATGGAAAATAATGTTTGTAAACAACTTTATAACCTAAAAATAATAAAATATATGTTCAATTGCAATTTTTGCTGCATAGTTAAACATATTAATGTATGTGCGTTCACTTTTATTAGTTTAAACTAAAATGTATACATTCATAGATATAAAAATGATTTCTTACATCATATTTCATCACTCTTAGGTTATAAAGTTGTTTACAAACATTCTTTCTTCTATTAGAATAAAGTATAGGTCATGGGTCGCCAAACTTTTTAGCCTATAGGGGCCAGACTTACTCCTCCACTAAGTCCCAAGGGCCCAGGACCTAGCCAGCTCATCATACCAGCATACTGTAGTTTTGAATTACGCGCAACTTTTTTCAGTTTTTATGAAATTGCAAACGATATTAATACTTGATTTATTAACCTCAATACATGTTATGATCGGGAAAGCCGACCAGTTTCAGCAGATTTAGACTGCTTTCATCAGGGCGAGTGAAGACGTTTACGCGACAACGCCCGCAGGGCTCGGGATGACATCGATGCAGATGGTATTGGTGGTCGGACCACTGGTGCGTCCGCATAATTAGTTACTTCCGGGCTTGCGTTATTAATAATATTAATAACGCAAGCCCGATCAATGATATTAATACTTTGCAAAATCCGTTTAGCGCCGACATAGAAACCCTTGCCGCGGAACTTCCATTGGAAATTGTTGATTTGCAATGTAGTGATATTTTTTTAATTTTATAATGTATAGAACGCTACCACAGGCCGGATTGTTGGTGCTCGCGGGCCGGAGCTAGCCCGCGGGCCGTAGTTTGGAGACCCCTGCTCTAGGTTATTGTTCGCGCGCTCTCACGGCGTTTACATCAAACTAGCGAGCATTCTGTAGAAATTTATAGAATAAGAGGAACATAATGCTCTTCACCTTGTTTAGAGATTTTGAAATAGTGGGAATAGAGCATTCGCTCGTTTGGTTTACACCTTAATACACGAAAGAACCGTGCTATGTAGCGCACCAACGCAGCATTGGTCGTGCGTTCTGTCGGTTTCTTTAGGTTGGACATTCAAAACTATAAATTTAAATGGTGATGTTGGTATTAAAAAAGATTTCCTACATCTCGAATGAGACATTTCATGTTTATACATTCTCAAATCAATTAATTATTTTCATCACAAATATACAATCAATATTACTCGAAAAGGAGCAGCTTATGAATGTATTTAATTTCAATTACTAAACGATTTTACCTTATTCTTATATTTTTATTCAGGAATGTATAGACATGAAAACCTATATTTACAAAAAAAAAGTGTCAAATCCGAAATTTTTTAGACCCGATAACAGTTTAAATCAGCCATTCGTATATTTAATTTTTATTGATAATTTTATTATAATTTAAATACAGTTGGCTAAGCAATAAAAACAGGTTCAAATCGGTATCAAACCACCCGCAGAAAAAAAAAACAGTCATTCTAAGTTATACATCGACAAAATGCACATTCATAACATCAAATGAGGTATTTGTGATTGAAAATGGCAGATCTGATTGCAAATTTCCCAACGTTCAATAAGCTCAACGCTTTTTGACTTCAGCTTGACAAGTTGCAGGCGGCTTTTGTCCACTGTCCGGCATCGTGACGGACCGAAGGGGCCTGTGTCCTATGATGACCTTCTGTTCACACGACATCCGAGACAGGTACAGTTCAGTGTTCGAGTGAAGTTGGTTCCGGCGAGACGGATAAAGAGATATAGATGAAAGAAAGAGATGGACGAACATGAGAATCGCATTTTAGATTGAACAGGACTATAATTGCGCTTGATCGAATGTACCGCCAGATCGGACCATTGCCGGTGCGTCATTTACCGGCTCCGGTATGCTCACAATACAAAAACGCTGGGACTTGTCCACCACATTCGGCTTTGACCATCCGTCATGTCATTTCTCAGGCACATTGCTGTGAATGACGTTGGATACTTTGCACAATTCGATGTCATACCTCAGCGGTGCGATACCCCCCCCCTAAGTTTGGAAGTGATCATTCGGATTCGGGTTCAAGTTACAGAGGACATCCCTTCATAACCTTCGAGTTGGTATCGGCGGTCCACTACAACTTAAGCTAAGTAGTTACGTAGTTAGCGGCTGATCCGATATCAAGCCCTAAACTGGATTAGTAGACATATGCCTCCCGGCGATGCTTCCGTTGTCCAACAACGGAGCCGGACAGTGGACAAACGCTCTAACCGCCTCCCGACACAAGCAGACCGAGATAGTAACTGGCCCAAACTTTTCAAGCTATAGCAAATTTAATACGTAATGGAATTAGTATTAGTATACAATATTCTCCATTACTCACGGGGTTTGTAAGTTTTGTTACATTTTTCGTGTGTTTTTTTTCAGTGGAAACATTGAGAAATCCTATTCTTCGACGTTTCCGCTGGAAAAAGTATAGCTGAAATTTAAACATTGTCCAATATCGCGGGAGTAAGTGCTGATCCAATTTCGAACATTAAAGTTACCACATAATAATCGAATAAAAAAATTTAGTACTTTTTACTATATTTTACAAAGTCAGAAATAACACTCTTCGAAAATATATGCGGTATTATTGCGTACGACGTAAAATTTGGCGTACTCCGCAGCTTTATAAAGGACAATGTTCACATATCAACTTTAGGCTTATAGGTGATTTTATATACAACCGTCATAAGCTCAAATTACAAGTATTTGTCCGAAGATACGCGACCGAAGTTAGAAGCGAAAGCGGTAGGCGATAACTATGTGACAGATAACATAAAGTTAGATAAATGCATTACATTTTTTACTAAATAATGTATAACCGGATATTCACTAAAAAGTGTATTAATGTATTTATTTCATTGGTTTGTGCGACGAAATACAGAAGAAACTTGAAACAAAATAATGGAATGACAAATTCCTACTATTATCAAAACAAGAAAAAAGAAGAGTAACATAAAATATGATAATATACATCATCGCAACGCCACAAAAAACACCCGACAAAAATAAGTAAACCAGTAATTAGACCGCCTAGCCGCCGTCGCCTACCGCTCACCCCCACATGCATGTGAAGCGTCGTCGTGTCCGTGTGAGTGTGTGTGTCTAGCCTCAGCTGGCGGACGTCATTGTTGTATCGCCGCTCCTCTCAGCTCGGATCCATTCGACGAACTCGTCCAACATTACTGGCCCTGGAATATTGAAAACGAAAGCAATTTTCATTTTTAACAGAAGCTAGGAAATAAAAATAACATTTATATTGATATTTTAATGACCCACATGTGAGTAAATAGCTAAAATGCTGTAACTAATATATGTACCCTATTTTTGATTTAAACTCATACAAGTTTTCGTTTAAATAAATTTTAGTCTATTTGTATGATAAATGCTTGCAATTGTCGGTATTTGGTGAAACATCATCATAATCTTCATAAAAAACACTTGTACTATTTAACAATACCACACGTTAATAACTCGGTTTCGTCTTACGAAATTATAAAGGAACAAAAAGAACATTAAATATAACAATACCGTAAGCAGTGTGAAATGTGAAATTGTGGAACAGTATAAGTATTTTTATCAAGATGAAGTCTGTTTGTGTTTTCGTTTCAATGTCAATATTATAAAAAATGTTAAAAATAAAAAGCGTGTGGTGTACACTTGTAAAAGGCGTGCAAATCTCAGAACAATAAATACATCAATGGCATATCTAGAAGCACAACCGCTTTGTATTTTATTTAATTATCCATAAATGTAAATACGTATCCTGTTGGTGTACCCAAATAAATAAACTCGCCTGTTAAACCGTATCTGTGGTCAAGTGGTTCGAGTACTAGAGCACTACTCGGTCGCGGGTTCAGATCCCTAGTGCTCCGGAAGGTACCTCAAGTTGTGGCTCTATATTTTTACCCAAAGTACAATGAATAATAATTTTTAGTGAAACGTGAGCGCACTCGTACACTGTGTCTTGCATTTCACAGTCCACACTCGGTAACATCTTTGAAACCCCCTCGGGTATTCCCACGACGTATTTATTACAAAATACAAAAAAAAAGACATTTATTTAACACACCATTATAGACAAAGTAGTATCAATGTTCTTAAACGTAAAGTTGTATGCCACTGTTAAAAAGGACAGTAACTCAGTATACCAAAGGCATTAGGAACGCTGTTATTCTGCCACCACCATAAGAAGAGATTAACATACTTAATTAGCTTACTATTTACTTTAACCTAAACATATTCAAAAAAATCAGCATATAGTTAAAATATTAAAACAGAAAAATAATAAAATATTATTGCAATAGAATAAAATATTAATTTTGAGTAGTTATGGGATATAAAATTTGGATATATTAAACAGTGTGTCCCTCGTACAAGTGCACATCCGGAAGTGGGTGAAACTAGATCCAAATATATCGACAAAAACAAAGTTTTTTTTTTTTTTATCTTGAAAAAATACCCCACCTGGCCTGGGTATCTGTATGGGACGCGAGCGTAGTGCCTTTGGTTAACCGCTCGTAGAAAATATTGTATTTATGATAGAACGTTGTATTTTTTTTTGTTAGAACAGGCAATGATAAATAGGAATAAAAGTATAGTGCAATGGGGACATTATTTTGCAAAAATTTACAATTACTGAAAAAAAAGACGGAAAAATTAAAGAAATAATCTTTTAGGATATTATATTTATGGTAATGGTAGTTTTGATTATGTTTTGTTTTTGATTTGGTATGCAACGTCTATTCTTAAAGATTATAACAGTTTTATTTCATTGCATTACTCGCGATGGATCAAAAGTTATGACATATTTTATACAGTCCCCATGATAGACAAAAAAATAATTTAAAACGTAAATTTATAAAACAAAGATTTTCAAAAAAAAAAAACTTTTTTGTCGATAAAATAAGGTCCAGTTTCACCCCTTTTCGGATGTGCACTTGTACGAGGGACACACTGTATATGTATATACTTTTATCAATATATAAACTTATATTACATAATATATATTAACATTATAGTTATATATACGTACATACTTTATCGGGAGTCGGTATTATTTTATTTTTGCCTTGAAAGTCTTTTTGTTTTGCATCCTTTTAGAATTTATATTAGCCTCCATTATCTGATCCTTTATAAACTCACATGCGCCATCAGCATCGTACGAGGTGAGCGTGTGGTCCTGCGTGCGACTGAACTCTAGTATGTTGCACCACTGGTCTCGGTTGACGACGCGGTACCGACGCTCGCGTTCGAGGAACTGACAGAGAGAGCCGCGCAACCCCCAGCGAGGGAGCAGGACGGAGAGAAGCGCTCGCGCCGTGCCCGTGTCGAGGGAGCGTTGGTCCTTGTCCTGGGGGAAAGAGATCATAGATATCATAATTGAACGAGCGAGCGAAGCGAAGTATCGTCGATCGGAACGTCATGAAATTTGGTAGGCAAGTAAATGAGTCAAAAAGAATTTTTAAGGTCGAACATGAGCCAAATCGGTCAAAGAGTTGCCGAGATATCTGGTTGTATGAGGGGGTCCACGAGTTCATATTTTGGCGCAATTACTAGTAATATTATTCTAATGAGAGACTGAATACCGAGTGTAAATGGACAGGGGGTTTCTATCTCTTTCAAATGTATCGTGATTGGCTAGAAATTATATCAAACATAATTTTTAGCCAGTCAGGATGGCTTTTAAAGCAATATCGATAGAAGGCCCCAGGTATATTTAAATGAAACCACATATGCTACTAATCAACTTTCTCAAAGAAACAACACCGCAAATACTGAAAAAATATTAGGACCTGTTCATACAAAATATTAGGACCTGTCCAATAAAAATATTAGGACCTATCCATACAAAATATTAGTGCTTGTCCATACAAAATATTAGGACCTGTCCAATAAAAATAAGGACCTATTCATACAAAATATTAGGACCTGTCCATAGAAAATATTACGACCAGTCCATAAAAAATACTAGGACCTGTTCATACAAAATATTAGGATTTGTACATAAAAATATTAGGGCCTGCCCATGCAAAATATTAGGGCCTGTCCATACAAAATATTAGGGCCTGTCTATACAAAATATTACGACCTGTCCATACAAAATGTTAGGGTCTGTCCATAATAAATATTAGAACCTATTCATACAAAATATTAGGACCTGTCCATATAAAATATTAAGGCCTGTCCATACAAAATATTAAGACCTGTCCATACAAAATATTAAGAACTGTCCATACAAAATATTAAGAACTGTCCATACAAAATATTAGGACCTGTCCATACAAAATACAGCAGCTTTTCAAAATGAGTAATAAAGCGTGAAAATATATTTTATTTCCGAAATTATATTTCTTTGTACGTAGGTTTTTTCTGAAAATATAATATTTAATCAAAACATCCTCCCACTTTCATAATAACTGTAAAATGCACTTACCCTTGCAAAATCGTAGGAATACCGGTAAACAGCCTTGAAGATATGTGTGTCGTTGAGTAGACTCCGTAAATACTCTATTTTATTCTGTAGTTTGTGAACGCTGTCGCACTGCAGCTCCGTGAGACCTGGAATATTAAATTATTGATATAACCATGGTGAAATGGTGATAAATAAGCATCTTCTCCCTCCCCCTTTTCTCATTATATGTGTCTATTTTATTTTTGTTATTGTCAAATTTATTACATGTTTACCATTCCAATTTTATGAGGTCATTGTCTTAATTTGATCAACCGACATAGATCTTTTTAATGCATGTACTGGCAGAATATCAGTGTCACAGATTTTTCTGTGGCGTATGCTGAGCCAGCGCCCTTTCAGCCTCTATGTCAAAGATTATAATGTATTTGTTATTTGTTAAGCTCTAAAAGTGTACTTTTTGTGTTTTCAGTAGTTCACCCTGAACTGTGAACTTGCGATTCGATCCATCGGCCTAGTTCGTCCACTGCTGGACATAAACCTTTCCAGGAATTTGCCACTCTTGGCGGTCATCCTGGAAGAATTGCCCATACTCACACACGCTGGGCAAGCGGGTTGGTGTGAGCGCGGTGCCGGAACCCTCACACCAGTGACGCGACTGCCCGTCACCAGTCTGTTCCATATAAGGCCCGGCTATCAGGGAAGGATATACCGCCATCCATCGGTCCCAGGCATGGTGGGCCTCCTGGTTTTTGCCTGTGAGCTGTCCTCTTACTCTCCCCCGAATTACTTCGAGGGGGTCTCCAAGTAATATGGAGGTACCTCCACAGTCGAGCTCGGTTTCAGCTCTACCACCTATTAGGCTCATTGCTCATGCTCGAACTTAAAAATTATTTTTTGTCCCATTTAAATTTAAATTAAATTAAATTATTAGGAGTATATACTCGCCTACAAAATTTTATGATGTTCCGATCAACAATACTCGAGTTATCGTTGGACAGACATTAATACATACAAACGCCAGATTGTTCAAGTAGACTCGGAGAACTTCGTTCGCTTCGCTCACTCGTTCAATTATTTACTAAACTAAGACCGCGTGGAACAAGGGTTGTTGGTTTTTTTATGTTCTAGTAATTTTTTTTGTATATGTTAATTTTTTGCAATTATCTTTCCAAAAGTGAATATATTTTATGAAAGTTTTGGACTCATAAATTACTTACAATTAATCGAGTAGTAAAGGGTAACATTTCTTCAATATTTTATACATTTATTCATAATTCTCTAATGGTATATCCAGAGTTTAAGTTGAGAAAATTAAAATTTTAACTTGTTAACAATATTCTTGTTATAAGTTTTCACTAAGGATTTAACTTTTTCATATTTTGGAGTAGATCTGGTGCTATTTTGAAATCCTGGTTTTACTCAGGGGCCGTCCATATATTACTTTATCTGAATTTGGGAGGTGTGGGGGGGGGGGGGGCTGCGGATAATGGTAATATCATGAGCATAGATAGCAATAAGGGGGGTGTTTGCCAAAAGAAAAAGAACTACTGTGTTACTACAAAAGGGCGTTTAAAGCATGTTTAACTTTAGACAGTGTTTAAATCTGTTGCTGTCACTTTTTTACAATATGAAACAAAAGGCGACAACAACAGATTTAAACACTGTTTAAAGTTAAACACCGTTTTGTAGTAACACCGCTATTGTATGAACAACAATATTGATATTGGTACCGATTCGGTGAAGCACATTTTAACTTATTTGACAGGACTAAACTAAATTTAAGCGTTCTGTCCTTGTCTTTTCGATAAAGAAAGAAAAAGACAGGACGCTTAAAATAAGGTTAGTCCTGTCAAAATAAGTTAAGACGTGTTATGCCGAATCGATACCATTGTCATACAGATAACAAAAATATACATAAGTTTTGTGAGGGGGTGGGGTCATTGGATAATGACGAATCGATAGGGTGATTGTAGGGGAAGGGCGGGTCCAAAATCGGCAAAAATCGATGACGTAATAAATGGACAGCCCCCATGCCCATTTCACAAGCATTTCTTTTTACCTAATGCACTAATTCGACTCAAATATTGCATGAAGATATCAAAAATACTGCTTTTCGAAACAAAGTCACAAAACGGTAACACAATAAAAAAAAAACCCAAGTCACAAAAAAACTTAAGTCGACCCCTTGCGACCCCTAAATATGTACATGGCTAAAATTATCGCTTCCTGTTGATAATTGCCCTAAAACCTTGTCGTGCATGAAAGGGGCCCCCCCCCTTACCCCTCCGAGTGGCGTATACTGAGATACAACCTACCTACCTACCTACCTATGTATTGTTATGTATAATATATGTATATTATTGTATTTATGAGTAGATTATATATGTATATACAATATTTATTTAATTCTAATTAAATTTAATATATTATAGTATCTATGAAAATATGATTTCTTGGTTAAATTGATTATAGCAATTAACTTATCTGGCACTACCCTCAAAACTTTCCACATCAGCAAAGGTTAACTGGCAGAGAATGCTAATTAGCATTAAGTTCGCCTTTGTGCATTGTATATTTATTTTGTGCAATAAAGTATATACATACATACAACTTCTGAGAGATGAGCTCTCTGACAGCTCTGAAACATTACTTTCCAGGCAACTTTATTATTCATAAACTCAGAATAAGAACTACTAATAGAATCCTGGCTAAAATAAGAACTGGGCATTAGCTATATTGTACTCGTCAATAGGTACATACAAGGTGACTTTTTGATCATCGTCCAAATTCATACTGGAGGCTTGATAAGTGATCAGAGTGGCGTGCACAGAACTTTTTGCTGGAAAAGCAAACAATTGGTCAAGAACAATAAAAAAAATATGAAAAAATTTTAATACCACTTTGAAAAAAAAAATTTGTATGACGCCAGGGTAGACAATGTCTAACCTAGAGTGAAAATTTCCTCTACAAACTTTTTTTTTTTCAAAGTGATATTTAAATTTTTTCAAATTGTTTTTATTGTTATTCTTGACCAATTGCTTGCTTTTCCAGCAAAAAGTTCTGTGCACGCCACTGTATCTTGGATCAGTAACAATTTTTGTGAAATTCGTAAAATGAAATTTCGGCTTCCCATAGAAATTCAGTTCCAGTCCCGAGTGAATCACTATGAGCAGTCGAAATTTCATTTTACGAATTTCAACAAAA
The DNA here is from genome assembly GCA_934047225.1 of Ypsolopha sequella. NCBI lineage: Eukaryota > Metazoa > Arthropoda > Insecta > Lepidoptera > Ypsolophidae > Ypsolopha > Ypsolopha sequella. The sequence continues at coordinate 24,837,473 of OW203997.1, forward strand.
TTGTTATTGATCCATGATACTGATCACTTACCAAGCCACCAGTATGAATTTGGACGATGATCAAAAAGTCACCTTGTATAATAAAAAGAGTAGAACCCGCTGTGTCTGTACATTGAACAAAAGTAATAAAAATATAAAGAGGGTGAATAAATAAGAGCAATAGAACACAGATCAGTGATTTTTAGAATTCTTTTCTGTCTGTCTGTCTGTTTGTTTGTTCGCGCACATCTCCGAAACTACTGATCGGATTTTGATGTAGTTTTCACAGTTGGACGGGGCTCAATTTGGAGCAGAATATATGCTTTATTTCATTAAAATCTAACGACGGAAAAAAGTTATTGTCATTTATCGATTCTAGGAATTTACATTTTTACTGTTAGAAGTTACATAGCAAATAATATTTTTTATAGCACACTGTGCGTAAAATGACCGCTTTACGCACGCGCGTGCGTAAAGTCAGCATTTTCCGCACTTGTGCTACAAAAAATTATACGAAACTCGTGCGAGAAACTTTTTCTCGACTCGTGTGAAACTCACACTCGTCAGAAAACGTTTCATCGCTCTCGTATCGTAATATACTATTAGCGTTAAAGGCTTATAGACGCCACGAATGAGTGTTAAGAGAAAACAAGAAAGCTTTGGTTTAAAGTATGTAACGTATCAAATTTTAGTATCTGTATATTAAAATTCAAAGTCCTGACTGACTGACTGATATATCAATGCACAGCCTAAACCACTGGTCCTATAGACTTTAAATGTTGCATATATAGGTAGATGCCTTATAATAGTGTAGGCATCCACTATCCACAGGGGGTGAAACGGGTGTCCAAAGTTTTATTTATTTATTTATTTAAAATTTGTATGGGGAAACAAGATTAGTTAGATTATTTTATTCGAGACTTCACAGGAGTACTCCTGTCTATAAATGAATAAACATGTGTTTCAGGTTTTTTCAGAATTCAACCCCTAAAAATGGGAAATGGGGTGACAAAGTCCTGATTACGAAAACAACGATTTTAAAATCCAACGTAGTGGACGTGAAAAAGGCTTTTCGAGAACTCAACCCCTAAAAGGGGGAAATGGGGTGACGAAGTCTGAAAACCAACATGGGTATCGTGGTTTATCGGGTCGCTGATTACGAAAACAACAACGATTTCTAAATCCAATCAATGTAGAGGATGTGAAATGGGGGGTGCTGTTGGGGTGCGATGGGGTTGAAATTTTGAAATGTGTAAATATCAATAGTGTCGTTTTTATGGTTTTTTGGGACGTTAATTACGAAAATGGCATCGATTTTGAAATTTAATATAGTGGACATGATAATTCTTCAAAGTATGTGTGCCAGAGCAAATCGGCTGTAACAGACGGACAGACAGACAGCCACACAAGTGATCCTTTTAGGGTTCCATTTTTTCCTTTTGAGGAATCTATCTATCTATATCCCAGCAAAATATCTTTGGAACGGAAGGTGGTACATCCCTAGGGGTTGGACCATGGGGTGCCAAAAAAGTTTTTTTTTTATGTCAAAACTTTGACGGCCTGTATCTCCCAAACGGCTGGAGTTAGATCCATGTTGATGGGTGTCTAGCAAAAGGTCTCGACGAGATCTACCTGCCTAAAGTGTCAAAACTTTACAGGCCCGTATCTCCTAAACGGCTGATGCTAGACCCATGTTCATGGTACTCTAAGAAAAAAGCTCGGCGAGATCTAGATGACGATAAAAGTCGAAGAAAAAAATTGCCAAAATTTTGATCGGCCATATCTCCCGAACGGCTAATTGTAAGGAGTTCGGGTTTCAACTACAGTGATCGGTCAAGGTGGGGCTACATGACCAAAAAAAAAAATTTGAATTTGACAAGTTTTGACAGGTCCAAAAAAGTATTCCGATTTGCATGAAACTCGGTATCAAGGGGCATTTGGGGTCGCCAATTACGCTGCCGTATTCAAATTAGTCAATTTTTGACAAATGATATGGATTTTGACACTTTTTCGGAAAATCTTTGATCGGTACGTCCCCGTATTTGGCACTCTGGCGAGGCCGAAGGCCGAGCCATGTTCCACGAGGCCGAAAAAAGAACATGGGAGCTTTTCGGCCACGCACTACACCTTGACTCCCAGAGAGAGTGAGCACTTATAAATTTTGTTTCTGAAAAAAATTTAATTTGTTTCCTGTAGGCCACGCGGGCGAAACCGCGGGCAGAAGCTAGTCTAACATAAATGACTTCTGTGTACGAGTGAATGAAACACCGGACCGCACTAACATTTAATTTTTTCCTCGTGTGTCACTAGATTGAACCAAACAAATGTCAAACGGATGTAATTGGATGAACTATAATAGCATCAAATTAAATATGTCTCATCATTGTGTCGTTGTGTTGTAATATCTTTCGTTGTGTGCATCGCAACTTAATTTAGATTTTGGACGTGAAAGCATGGTTTATAGCTTACTTATACATTTAAGTAGAAATTGTAGCCGATACTAAAGGCTTTAATTTTGGTTTTATTGGTGACAAAACTAAAATTTCTTCACTGCAAAATAGTCTTTAGGTCTCAGGAGCAGAGGCTAAATTACTTTGGAAAAATTCAGGTTTTGACAGCACTAAAACTAAAATTAAAACTTTCAGAATCTACTTTATTGAGCACCTAAACACATTTTAAGGTTGCATTCGTAAACATCTGGTAATTGTAAAATTTAACTGTCAACCGTTCCACAACCACCTAAGTGAAAACATACAGTACATAAACCAAAGAAAAAGCACTACATTTGATGACATAAACCTTGTCAGAAATGTAAAATTCACTTTGACAGTTTAAATTTTACATTTACCCAGGCGTTTAGGAGCACTACCTAAGTTTCACAATAATAATCGATTCTGCAGTAAAATCGGTTGACCTTGCGATCGATTATGCTCTTCCCATCTCAATTGTTAGAATTGTCATCTGTTAGAGCTCATCGTATAAACACCGAACTATAATTACTCCAAATAAGAAAACTTAGACCTGCCCCTCTATTATGTATCTTTGGTTGCCAGCTGGACTGGGTGCGTATCATCAAAAACAGATAAAAACTGAACTTTCAAAATTGCCTTTAGTGGGTATTGAACTATTTACGAACTCTGACATAACTTCAAGTGCGAACATATCCTTAGACAACTGGAATTCGATAGTATATCTATTTATTTATTTACATTAAATTTGCATAACATAACAGTAGCCCAATGCGCTATACAAATTAATAAGTGTTATAATACGAGGGTGAATCCAAAAGTTCTAAGCCCGACCTACAAAGAGGTATCAAATCTTTGTAAATCTACCGTCATTTGTTAGTATGTTTTTTCGTGATTGATTGTGTGAAGTTGAAGTTTGATACTGCAAGCTATTATTTTTTTGTGATATTTTGTTTAACGCAGTCTGACGGGATTTTTCACAATGGAGAAAATTGAACACCGTGTTGTGATTAAGTACCTCAATAAAAAAGGTCTTTCACCTAAAGAGATTCATGAAGATATGGAAACAACATTAGGGGAATCTGCTCCATCGTATTCCACTGTCAAAAAGTGGGTAGCTGAATTTAAACGCGGTCGGGAGACCATTGAAGATGACCCAAGGAGAGGAAGGCCTTCAACGTCTACCACTAAAGAAAACACTGACAAAATTTGTGATCTCATCCTAGGAGACCGACGATTGACCATTAGTAGGATAGCTGAGATCACAGGCATCAGTTATGGCCGAGTGCAAAACATTATAACTGTAGAATTGGGGTTCCGTAAGGTTTCTGCTCGCTGGGTCCCAAGATTGCTTTCAGCTGACCAAAAACGAGTTCGATTCACAATTTCGCGTGACTGTTTGGAACTTTTTGAGGCAGATGCTGAGGATTTTATGTCTCGTTTTGTTACCATGGATGAAAGCTGGGTTCATCACCATACTCCTGAACCAAAACAGCAATCCAAACAGTGGAAAAGATCTGGCTCACCCACGCCGAAAAAGGCCAAGTGCGTTTTGTCAGCCAACAAAGTCATGGCATCTGTTTTTTGGGATTCGAAGGGAGTTATTTTATTTACCTAAAGGTGAAACTATAAATTCACGCTATTATTGTAACCTATTACGAAAATTCGCGAAGAAATAAAAGAAAAACGGCCGGGGATGTTGCGTAAGAGAGTTTTGTTTCATCAAGACAATGCACGAGTTCACACTTCGGTTGAAACGATGGCTGTGATCCATGAATGTGGTTACGAGTTGCTGCCCCACCCACCTTATTCGCCGGATTTAGCCCCCTCTGACTATCATCTCTTTCCAAATTTAAAAAACACTTGGGGGGATCTAAATATTCGACTAGAGAAGAAGTGATAGTCGCAGTTAATGACTATTTTGACGACCTTCCGGAATCATTTTTTTTCGAGGGTATAAACAAGTTGCAGGTCAGGTGGAAGAAGTGTGTTGATCTAGATGGAGACTATGTCGAAAAATAAAAATAATTTTGAACCCACTTTTCTTTCATTTTCACGGTCGGGCTTAGAACTTTTGGATTCACCCTCGTATTAAATACATATTAAGTAAATAACAATCAGAAATGAAAACAAAAAACAAAACAATAGAATTAAAAAATAAGTCTCAGGCAGGCTTCATCTCACAGACCTTTAAACATTCTATGTTATTCATGATAGGCACCCAGTACTGTTGGCAACTAGAGACACATAATAGGCACTCAGGATCCAACTCACAAATCGGCCGTCACTTGTCATCAACTCATCACACATGACGAAGCCGCCCAGCTACTCATCATGTTCCGGCACATCATTCTGAGTGGCCATGCTGGGAGATCAATCGCTTCCCCACCTATTCTATTGCCATAAAGGCCACTTATAAAAAATAATTAACAGTGTACCTTTGAGCCACTCCTCTTGCGTGAAGTATCCCATCTGTTTCGCTCCCATCTTGTAAGCGATGACGAGCATCACCACATTCTCAGGGTCTACTCCTATATCCTCACAGAACTTTTCCATGCCTTCGGGTCCTGGAAAAAGAAAAATGTCTATGTAATTCTGTTACAATTACAGAGGAAGCAAACCCCATAATATTTGTTTGTTAGCATCAAATTAGATCTACTATAATTTAAGTAATAAAATCGACAGGACACAAATTAATAGCCAAGGATATTGGTTGAACTAGAATTTTATAGAAACCAATAAGTAATGACTGACAAGGGTCAAGTTACGATGGATTATTTATTTTCGTTGACCTGATATATCAGTATTCTATAACACTGATGTCTTATAACAATTTTGATGAGACTTACCTAGAACATCTGGCTCTGCGACTGTAGTGTACTCTTTGAACCAAGTTAAACATTTCTTAGTACTGAAACTAGTGTCTTCTGGTTTGGAATGTCGGCGTGAACTGAAAACAGGCAAACAATCTTTTTATTTTATACACAAACATGAAACAAGACAATACAATTAATTTACAGTGAACAAAGGCGACACTTATTGCTCATAGCAATATCTTCCAGGCAACGCAACCTTTGGGTGAACAAGATGAGCAAAAATAATATAGAGGGGAGTGTGTAAATGTTACAAAAAAAAAATACTAGAGTAAACTACAAAGACTTATTAATATACCTATTTAATATAATTAAATTTAATATATTATATATGAATGGAATTTCTGGGTAGCCCCCATGGCGCCGCCTGTATATGCCAATGTACACAATATCCATCTCACAGCAGTGCCTCTAAAAAAGTTAGCTAAAATTAAACTATAGGGGCAAGACTTTCAACTAATTAACTGACCGCCATACCCGCACCAAACTGTAATATTGCTCTTTCACACCATACATTTGTAATTCTGTAATTTGTACTGACGTGCCAGCCAAAAACTTCGACAATTCAGAGAATTCTTTTCAAGTTTCAATTACATTCTGTTAAAAGATCACAAGCTGAAGGTCAGATGATATCACAAAAACAGCTGGCAAGCAGGGGATAAAATAAGAATGGGACTATAGTAAAAACACTATTTAGAAGAGGTCTGTTCCCATGAAAATGTGCTGGCCAAATGCCCAGTTGTGTTTGAGGGGAATTCAAACTGGGAATGTGAGTGTGCTTTACTGGGTGTGCCTACCTGCTGTTCCTAGACCTTTTGTGATGGTGATGGTCCTCGAGTGAGGTGGTCCCAGGCAGCAAGTCACTGGCTGCTGCCCCGCTACGGGTACGCTTGCTGCAACGCGGCATGTCTCTACCACCCTGGAAATGTGTAGACAGGGATGGACTACTTACTTTTCCTATTATGTTATCTTTGTATTAAAAGAGGTCTTGAATGAAGGTTACAACTGTCTATTTGAATTAAAGTCACCACTGTCTATAACCTTTGAAATTGCAATGATCTTGAAGAGGAAGGACATTATGTAATTGTTGTGTTGTAACTGTTTGACACTTTCAGAGGCTGTAGACAGATTTAGCTGTATTTCCATTGAAGTCTTATTTATACAGCTAATGTTGAAAACTGTGGCCATCTTAATAATTAAAAGAATTGCAACCATTTTCCTCTTGGTTGTAGACACAAACCTACCTACACTTCTCAAGGTCAGTATTCATACAAGAAACAAAATGTCAAATCATACCTATTCATTAATGTTGTATAAATAAGAGGTTATAAGAGTTTACCCAGTACACCATGCCACCACAACTTAACCTAAATGTGGCTATTGAAAAATAATCTATCAATGCATTTTAGTATCTTCAAAGACTCAATCGCTATATTTGACTCATATTTTATTTTGATATAAATTGGGCTTTGACATGTATTATTCAGATAAATCCTTATAGAGACTTGGCCTACGGTCTGTACAATCAACTACAATCATCTCCAAGTTTGTAAACAACTACATTGCTAAAGCAGCTTCAATACTCAACTATTTCAACATTAAAATAGCCAAGCAGTATCAATGATGTGTGCTCAACAGACGATTTAAGTAGCCATTATAAATGTACATTACAAAATCAAAAGAATAATGTCGGGTTTCGATAATAATGTCTCTAAGGAGCAAAAAAAATAAAGTGATGGACAGGTAAACATATGATATTGACAAGTATAATGAGGATGGAAGAGAGCAAATCTAAGGAATTAGAGTTAATAATGACGAAACTTACTATTGGTGGCAGATTAGATATGAAATTAGAGAACTTAAAAGGATTTTCGTCTCCTATTTTGCGAATTTTGTTTGCACGGCTCGTTGAAAAATGTCCTCTTGACAGGTCGATAATAACCTGAAATAAAAAATCAATGTGGCGAAAAAAGATAGAAGGTGATCTAGCATAAACTGCGGAGTAAAAACTGCAAAGATATGCACTGTAAGTTAAGAATTTAAGCACGGAATAAGAGTGCAAAGTTGATGAATATGAATTCCACAACATCTGATTTTGGTTGGTTCGAGCAACGTGAATTGTAATATAGTTAAAGATTTACCTTTATTTTATGTGCCTAGTTTTTATAGTCTATATATAGTAACAAAATAAGAAACTTACAGCTACTATAAATAGGAAAAAATAATAAATGAAAAACAATTTGCAAATGCAAGGATGAAGGAAATTCTGAAAACTCAAAACGGCTTTAATCTACGTTTTGTTTATGGCTTCACTTAAATATTTACGGTAGAATATTTTCAACAAAATCTTCAAAAAATTTCTGCAGAGGATTAGTTTTTATTACAAAAAGTTACAAAACGTTTATAAAAACATAATTTTCATCCAACCTTGGACGAAAACCAAAATTTTAATACTTACTTTACCTAAAAGTAAACAAAACAAAACGCAAAATTAAAAGATTGATTCAGCGTACAAAAGTGTATCATACTTGCTCCGTCGATGGTCTATGCACCGACCATACTTATGCCAATTCTTAGCGTACGCAACAAGGCGTTTCACAAAAACAAAACTATGGAAAGGGTGCTTGTCGATTAAATCTGAAATCCGGAAAAAATTATACCATGCCATCAAAAACATTTCATGTAAAGTAGATTGCCGAAACTCCTGAATAAGCCCTTGGCGTAATAATTACGTCGATTCGGCGTTACATGTTTGACAGGACTAAACTTAATTTACGCGTTCTGTCCTTGTCTTTTAAGTCTGTAAGTGTCCTTAAGGATCCTTATTCTGAGGACAGAACACTTAAATTAAGTTTAGTCCTGTCAAATACGTACAACCGAATCGACACCATTGGCGGAATGGCTTCAATTAAAGGAATTGTTGCGCAGAACTGCGCAACAGCCTAAGCTATTCTTCCAGACGTGTGGGCCTGTGGATGAATTTGGCGATGCGGACAGAATATGCTTGGGGTGGGCAGCATTCGACAAGTTGATGACGTACATACGGACGGCGCTGAGACGTGATCTCTTACCAAGAGCTTCATGCGCCGATTTAAGGTCGCTCAATGAGCTTCGTAGCGGGCTATGCTTGGGATATATCTAATGGATAAAATCCGAAACGAGGAGAACCGTCAAAGATCGAAAGTGAACGACATAGCCTGCCGAATTAGTTGAATCAGTTGAATGTGGTATCAATCAAGTTGAAGTAGTAGGTAGGGCTTGTAGAGTTGGTCCTTGTGTAAGGGGCTTGGCTGTACATGAGGTCTGATAACTTTTCGACAGTGAAAACGTTATGAGCTTATGAGTTTTGGTAACCTACATTAGGAACTTACATTAAATGTTTTTGGTGAGATTTCATTACTTTTTGTCAGGAAATTTTATACAGACCTACACCCACCTTATGAGGGGTTGGAGGATAAAAGTTGCATTTTTTAATGTTTTCATTGTTTGTGTGTAAATCCTAGCCTGCATATGTACCAAGTTTGGAATAGAATCCTAAAAGAGCAAGATTTACCTCGTGGCCGGTTATTGGGTACCTAGATGGTATCAACTAAGTATTATAAGTATAGGTATTGCAGCCGATTCTGAAGGCTTTAATTTTAGTTTTAGTGCTGTCAAAACTAAATTTTCTTCGATACAAAATAGTCCTTAAGAGTTAGGATTAGAAGCTTCTTTGGAAAATTTCAAGCTTTGACAGCACTAAAACTAAAATTATAGCCTTCAGAATTGGCTTTATTATCTGTGGTATCAGGATCGGGCCTAAAGTAACGTAATCTGAATTATCTTTTGTTTTTGATTGGTCTGAATATAACGTTTTTAAAATTGTGTGCAAATAATTCCTTAATTGTTTAACACCATTTTAATCCAAGTCTTTGACCTGAGGGCCTATTATGTATCTTTAGTTGCCATTTGAACTGGGTGGCTATCATCAAAAACATAGATATACTATCGAATTCCTATTGTCTAAGGATATACACTTGAAGTGCCGACACAGTTCGTAAATAGTTCAATACCCGCTAATAGCAATTTTGAAAGTTCCGTTTTTGGCTATGTTTTTGATGATAGGCACCTAGTACAGTTGGCAACTAAAGATACAGAAAAGAGGGGCTGGTTGCGCCTTATAGCTATTTGGAGGGAGCTGTTCATTTCTATGGCGGTTTTCACCAAGGTAACAAGCCGCGTAGCTTCAAAAGAATCAGCAGATGAATGATGTAACATTGAACATCGAGGGCTGCCGACGGTCGAAGATGTTCCTCGACTATTTTCTACAAAAAAGAAAGGTATATTCTTAACCTAAGCAGAGTTAACCTAGGTATGTTGGTAAGTATTCAAAGGCCACTGTAGGCTGAAAAGACATCTGTCAATAATGAAGGTACAAGAGGAGGGGGTTCAAGCTGGAGTTAGTTAATGGAACTAAGTTTTTAGGCATTACGATAGACTCTCGTCTTCAGTGGGGTTCCCATATAAAAAAAACCTCTGTGGTAGACTTAGTTCAGCCGCATACGATGTTCGACGCATAAAGCAAATTACTGATGCAGACTGCTAGATTAGTCCATTTTAGTTACTTTCACAGCATTATGTCATACGGTATGCTGTTGTGGGGTAGAGCCGTGGATATTGACGCAGTTTTTGTTTTGCAAAAGTGAGCAATTCGGGAAATTTATAATATGAAGCACCGGAATTCGTTAAGACAAAAATTCAAAGAAATTCATATTAACTTTTCCTTGTTCCTTGTAACTTGAATTTATTTGCTAAGTTGTTAATTGCTACAAAAATTAAATAAACCTTTAATTTAGTTCAACTACATTTATTATTTTATTACATATATTTTTATAAGATTAAATTTTAATAATACTTATGAAAAATAGTAAAATGTAAACCTATTTTACAAAATGAACAATTTGAAATTGTATGATATATTATTAATACTAAACACTTACCTCATTAAAATGCGTTTTTTATTTTCTAAGGTATCATAATGGCAGACATCACATTAAACGAATAAATACTGAAAACAAAGATAAATTATTAGACAGACGACTGTGAGTTTGTTCGTTTGATTAGATAACTACTGAAATGATATTGATGCGGTTTTCAGTGTTACCTAGGGGGTTTTTCAAAGAAGATTTTAAGGTACCTAAGGGGTAATGAGGTAAGCTCCGTAGCTGAATTGTGCTGAGTCAGTTATCTTAGCCTGTAATTGTACAGCATAAAGTTAGTCTGACATTCTCCTGGTACATTAATAAAATCAGAAATAAAAATATGGTTCACGTTTTTTAACACGCCAATGATACAAAAGTAGGTTTACTAAATGACGTCATAGTAAAATGACGTCATAGTAAACATAGGATGAGTGAAACAAAACAACTAATCTAGTAAGAGCCGAACTGAGGGGATAATTTAGAGGGTGCTTCACCCCTCGCACCCTACTAGGCGTCGGAAGCCTGGCGCTACCAACTGTCTAGATTTTAATTTTGAATTTAGAATCGATTTATTGGCCGCAAACGGGATTTTTAAATGTGAGGGTAGTTACGGTAATCGAAATAACGGTAAGGTATTTAGATAGGTGCTTAGGTTTTATTAATTGGGAAAAGTTCAGGTAAGTACTCACAACACTACGATATGTAATAATAAAAAGTGAAAAGTTCTGAGCTTATTCCGATGTTTCCAAACAAACGTATTAACTTTTAAGAGGCTATGTAAATTTCATTTTTGTCACTGTCACTCTAAGCGAAAAAAAAAACACGTGCTGTGCGAGACAGATGAATTCAGGAAAAAAGAAAGTCTTTATTAAAAAAAAAATATGTTAAATAGCTGGCAAATTTCCAAAATCTAGACATTGTTAAAATACATCTACTAAAATATATTTGAGCTTTGTACATGATTCATATTCGTCAAACAAGAAAAAGTGTGTTTGACATCATTTTTATCGAGGAATATTTACCCAAACATGTTTTCCAAAATCAAAACACTAGATTATATAGTCAAAATGCAAACACACCCGAAATAGATTTACAAAAATACTTTATATAGGTACTCACCAATAAGTTCATTTATCTCACTTAAAATACTCAAGATTGAAAGGTCAGTTTTCTACCCCTGAGCTACCGCTGTTATATTCCACTATATAGACCAAGGGATCTAAAAAGGCCGACTTGGGTGATTCATAAAATTATTTGAAAGTAGGATAGAGTCAGAGTTTCGTCACGCGTGTAAAAAGGACGGTATTAGAACAGAATCATAATGTGATTCATGAAAAACGGCCTTTTTAGGGTACCTGGTTTGATCCCCGGTTGGGCATGCACCAATGAGTTTCGGAATGTATGTGCATAGTATTTGTTCTTACTCACCACTTGTTGAACGGTGAATGAAAACATCGTAAGGAAGCCTGCATGCCCTAAAAAGTGTGTATTTGTACCCGAAGTACGGCGATAGGGCTGTTGGGGTCCCAGCTCGGTGCTAAATAAAGAAGGCAGTGGACTGCAGTTTCTTGAATATAATTTAGCTTATTTCTTGTTTGGAAAATACAAAGAATATTAAATTGTCTATATATTTAGATCTAGTTTCACCCACTTTCGGATGTGCACTTGTACCAGGGACACATTGTATTGCTGTATAAAAGCCGTGTATCACAAACTTACCTATACCACATTCTAAAAACCATTAAAAGAACGAATTAATTTTTAAAATCGGTTCAGTAGTTATATATACATTTTATTATTACAATTAATAAAAAAAAAATGCCATAGTTCCAGATATTAGTTTCCAGCATATTAGTTTGCGGCAGTAATTCAGGGGTAGCACGCTGGCCTCTCAATCCTGAGATCCAGTTTCGTTCCCCGGTCGGGCATGCACTAATGAGTTTTTCGGAATTTATGTGCATAGCTGATGCCGGGCTCGACTGTGGAGGTACCACCATCTTACTGGTAGGTGGTAGAGCTGATGCCGGGCTCGACTGTGGAGGTACCACCATCTTACTGATAGGTGGTAGAGCTGATGCCGGGCTCGACTGTGGAGGTACCACCATCTTACTGATATGTGGTAGAGCTGATGCCGGGCTCGACTGTGGAGGTACCACCATCTTACTGATAGGTGGTAGAGCTGATGCCGGGCTCGACTGTGGAGGTACCACCATCTTACTGATATGTGGTAGAGCTGATGCCGGGCTCGACTGTGGAGGTACCACCATCTTACTGATAGGTGGTAGAGCTGATGCCGGGCTCGACTGTGGAGGTACCACCATCTTACTGGTAGGTGGTAGAGCTGATGCCGGGCTCGACTGTGGAGATACCACCATCTTACTGGTAGGTGGTAGAGCTGATGCCGGGCTCGACTGTGGAGGTACCACCATCTTACTGGTAGGTGGTAGAGCTGATGCCGGGCTCGACTGTGGAGGTACCACCATCTTACTGGTAGGTGGTAGAGTTGATGCCGGGCTCGACTGTGGAGGTACCACCATCTTACTGGTAGGTGGTAGAGCTGATGCCGGGCTCGACTGTGGAGGTACCACCATCTTACTGGTAGGTGGTAGAGCTGATGCCGGGCTCGACTGTGGAGATACCACCATCTTACTGGTAGGTGGTAGAGCTGATGCCGGGCTCGACTGTGGAGGTACCACCATCTTACTGGTAGGTGGTAGAGCTGATGCCGGGCTCGACTGTGGAGGTACCACCATCTTACTGGTAGGTGGTAGAGTTGATGCCGGGCTCGACTGTGGAGGTACCACCATCTTACTGGTAGGTGGTAGAGCTGATGCCGGGCTCGACTGTGGAGGTACCACCATCTTACTGGTAGGTGGTAGAGCTGATGCCGGGCTCGACTGTGGAGGTACCACCATCTTACTGGTAGGTGGTAGAGCTGATGCCGGGCTCGGCTCGAAGATATTTTTACAACCTTTCCCACGATGTATTGTCTTTTGTTATTTATGTAAGTTGCAGGGGTTAGGGCACATAATGAAAAAAAAAAAAAAATGAAAAAATGAAAAATTATTTATTTCTTAAGCTTACTTCATTAAATAAACTGAGTTTGAGTTCTCCTATTGGGTATGAAAATACCTGTAACAGGAGTCCCCGCTCTCCTATAACTAAAATACAAAATTAAGTGATAAACAAAACTATTATTTACAGAGGTGACTAACAAATTATTATAAATATAAAAAAGAAAAGAAAAGTTTAGTATATACTTACTTAGGCTGAATTTGTAAGTGTGAGAGGGTATGTGTGTGTATGTGGGATGTGTGTATGTGAGATGTGTGTGACTATGTGTGCATATTTACAATTTATGCAATTTTGGAATAAGTTTGTTAATTAATTTGTTAATTATGATGACTATTCGATATTGACATAGGCTATTCAATGACAATTATTAAATTCTCCGTCTCGTTATAATTCAATTTTTGTATACAAGTAGTTACTAATTTTTTACATTCATAAAAAGTTTTGCAATATATATTAAGCTTTTTGTTGATTATTTTATACAGATACGTAGCTTGTCTAGTATATTGTTGTCTTGCGAAAGATGTTTTTGTGCTATAGGTAGATGTGGTTATGGGGTTCACCCTTCTCCTAATTAGGACAGTAGGGTCAAATATCAAATGTTTATGTAGCCTCAAGGTGGTATTTATGATATATAGCTTTCTCACTGTTAAAAGCTGATACGTAGAATATAATAAATCAGTAGAAAATGTTCGTGGTTTAAAGAACATGACTTTCAATAATAGGCGTTGAGCTCTTTCTACTTCTATATATCTTGTCTTAGCGGCCCCTCCCCAGATTGGAATACAATAGCATATTATCGATTGTGCAAGTGCCACATATATAGTTTTTAATAAATCTACTGGGGCTACATGTCTTAAGGTTTTAAAGATCCATATGAGTTTCCTGATTCTTCCAGATACAAGTTCGATCTGTGGGTACCAAGAAAGGCGTTGGTCTATCATAACTCCTAGATATTTGATCATGGCAACTTTATTGATTTTTGGACAATCACATCCAACCTGAACCCCATTCCCACAATTATGAATTTTTAGGTTATAATCGGAATCTGGCTGACCACTGTTGTATATACTATAGCAAACGTAATTAGTTTTATTTGTATTAAGGGTGAGGAGGTTACATTTTAACCATTCAGCGACTTGGGCAAGTCCAAGTTCGCTCAGTTTTTTGACTTCATTCCAAGAGGCACCAGAAAAGACCAGAGCCGTATCATCAGCATATGAGATCACATTACCATTTGTTATATTTAAGTTGCATAGGTCATTGATGTACACTAAAAATAGGGTTGGGCCCAACACACTGCCTTGCGGGACCCCGTACGTTATATTGATGGAACTACTCATGTACTTTATTATTTTAACACTCTGTTTTCTACATTGAAGATAATCTTTGAGTAGCTCCAGTGGTGTACCCCTAACGCCTATCAGTTCTAGTTTACGTAAAAGAATAGGGACAGAAATGGTGTCAAACGCCTTTTTAAGATCAAGAAAAACAGTTAGACATTTATTTCCCTGATCTAAATTATTCACAATCAATGACGTAAGTGTTTCAATAGCATCTTCAGTGGATTTTCCACGACGGAAGCCATACTGAGACTTTGATAAAATGTTAAATTTGACCAGGTATGAAAGAAGCCTATTGTTGAGTAATTTTTCTAGAATCTTAGAAATTACAGTCAATACGGAAATCGGTCTATAATTGTTGACATCACCACCATCTCCACCTTTGTGAACAGGGGTTATTATAGATTGTTTTAGGGCTGCAGGGAATAAACCCTGGTTGAAACAAAGGTTTGTTAGATGACAGATAACCGGAATGACTTCATTTTTAACCAATTTAAGAAATTTTGTTGTTATTTTGTCCCACCCAGGGGCACTATTTGATTTCAAGCTCATAAGCACACCGTGGACCTCCTCATGTGTGGTATCAAGCAAAACAAATGATGAATTATGTTTGTGAGAAGTAGTAATTTTGGAATCTTCGGAGAGGTGAGGATCATTACTTGATAAAATATTTTCGGCCAGACTTTTCCCTATATTTCCAAAAAAATTATTTACGTAATCAACAGCTGCAATGGGAGACGGTTTATTGTTTAATAATTTTAAGTTGTTAGTGTTAGCATGTGAAAGGTGGGTTAATTTTTTTATATTGTTCCAAAGGCCTTTGGAGTCTTTTGTAGATTTAACTAGCAGTTCTCTGTCATATTGTCTTTTTAATTTTTTTATAAGTTTACTACAATAGTTACGGTATCTTTTATAAGTTATATTTAGAATATCATTATACGGGTCTAGTCGAACTTTTTTCTGCATTTTGTTTCTATTATTAATACAACGTAGTATACCAGAAGTCATCCAAGGCTTGATGGTGCGTTTATTTTTAGGGATTTTAATTTCCTTAGTATTCTCCTTTAATGATATATTTATTCTATCTATTAGATGATTAATGACGAAATCGGGGCTATCACTGAGAAGCAAATTCGACAGATCTCCGCTCACTAAACTCGTGATTGCATTTTCATAGTTTATAACTAATTTTGTTTTAGGGGTTGAGTTACTGGTTTTTATATTTGTGAGATTAAGAATGATCATGGAATGATCTGTAATTGTTGAGTTGAGTACAGCTATTTGAGCAGAAATTAAGTCTTTGTCCAATTTAAGAATAAAATGATCAAGACAATTACCAATTCTAGTAGGCAAAAAATGGCCAGATAAAAGTCCTTTTGTAGATAACATATTTAGATAATTGTATTTGTTTTTGCGTTCATAACTTTCTTCATCTACTTTGGGTATAATATTGATATTTATGTCTCCAGTAATTGTTATATTATTATGTGTCTTAATTGTTTCTAAATGACTTTCCAATGAGTTTATAAATATTTCTGCATTTTTATTTGAAGGTGAGCGGTATATACCAAGAATAGTGTTATTTTCGAGTTCAATTTGTATGCAAGATGCGTGTTCAAGAATTATTTCTGTCACAGTAGCATTTATTGAGTTTCTAATATAAGTAACAACTCCATCACACTGGTTTAGGTGATTAGTTGTTGAAAAGCATGAGTAGGTATCTAAATGAGGTATGGGTTTGTTCGAGTCGATTCTACATTCGGTCAAAATAATTACGTCTATATCCATGTTAAGTTTTGTGAAGGTTAATTCAAAATCATCAAAGTTTTTGTATATACTTCGTATATTTTGTGAGAGAACTGTTAGGTCGTTGTCATTAATTTTAATATATATAGGAAGTTCGTCTATGTCACAAACACAAGCGCTTGCTATGTTTGTGTTATCCATTTCATTAAGATTATTTAGGGTACTAATCATTATTAAAATAGAAAAAAGAACTGCGGTCGTTATTATCGTTTGGGTTTGTTTTATGTTTAACATAGAATTTCGTTTGAGTTGAGCCTATGCATATGGTTTTATTCTTAGGTTTTAAGTTATGCAAAAGTGGACAAGTGTGATTTTGTATAAGTGTAGGTAGATTTTGTACGGTATTGTGTGTGTAAGTTTGTTTGTGTGTGTGTGATATAAATTGAGTTAAGTTTAACATATTAATAAAAAATAGTAAAAGAATCAAAACAATCGACTTTAGTAACAGGCTAGTACAGTTCAATTGTGAGTTTATAAACATAAGGTACAATAATGTAATAAGTCATATTTGTAACAGTTGATGTGCTTGAGCCTCATTATTTATCGTTATTACTGGTGAGTTTTCGTCTTTTCTCAAAAGTATTTTGTCATAAGAGGTCCAGCAAAATTTGTACGACTTTGATTTGGAAATGTCACGTGCCAGGAAGTGCAACCTGGAACCCTTTGCTGTTAGCTGCTCCGATACAAATATAGGGGTGTCCTCTGCTGTACGTAGTCCTAAATGCTTGGCACACAGTTTGTTCTTAGGATGTTTCACATTGAATGCCTTACACATTTTTAAGAAGTCCGTCTTGAGTAAAGTTGAGGATGTTTCAACTATGATTGGAGTATTCTGTGCACTCTCTCTTTTTCCATGTACTCTATAGATATCCTTAATATATTTTCGGTCTAGAATGCAGCCAATGTTCTTCGATAAACATGCAACCATCTCTATAAGGTCCTCTTTAGTTTCTCGTTTTTGTTTCGGCACGTTTTTTATCTCAAAGTTAGATTTCCTGTTTTCCCTTTGCAAGTCCTCGATTTTGTCCTCCAATAGTGTTATATACTTTTTGTCTTCCCTTTGTTGTTCTTCCAATGATATGATTTTCTTTTGGAACTCTTCATTTTGCGTACTGAGAAACGCTACTGATTTTTCAATGTTTGCGTTTGATTGTTTTATTTCTGATTGACTAGAGACAATTTTCTGTAACTGTTCCTTTTGCGCGGTGAACAAAGAGGTCATCATTTCTTTTATTTCATCTCTATATTGATTCATTTCAGTTCTAAAATCGTCTTCCCTGGGTCTCTTAAAACGGTTGGTTACGTTATAGTGTGTTGGAGTTATATTCAGCGGTGATTGGCTGGACATATTAATTTCCGAGTCAGACGCAGACTTATTTAGAGGATTCATCATGTATATAGTTATATAATGGCAGGAGATTGATATAAATTGGTACTCACTGTCAGTGTGTAAGCCACTGTTTTTAGTCTAAACTGCACTCAAAACCTTCCAGATGTATTCGTGCGACGCGCTCGTAGTCGCTGATAGCATATAGCCGTCGTAGATGCTGTGCGTAGCGGTGCGTATCACTCGTAGCACTTTCTGTAGAGGCTGCGTAGTCACGGAGGAAGCGAGTAGAAAAATATCGTATCCTCTCTTTCCCTCGAGGAGGTGCGGGGGACGCGCACACGCTGCTGCTTGTCGCCGCAAGAATGAGAGGCAAATTAATATACCTTATATACCTATTACACATAATATACTTAATTTACAGGTGGTAGAGCTGATGCCGGGGTCGACTGTGGAGGTACAAGTAATTCGGGGGAAAGTAAGAGGACAGCTCACAGGCAAAAAACCAGGAGGCCCACCATGCCTGGGACCGATGGATGGCGGTATATCCATCCCTAATAGCCGGGCCTTATACGGAACAGACTGTTGACGGGCAGCAGCGTCACTGGTGCGAGGGTTCCAGCACCGCGCTCACCAACCTGCCTGCCCAGCGTGTGTGAGTATGGGCATTTCTTCCAGGATGACCGCCGCGCCGGGTGTGGAAAAGTCCTGGAAAGGCTTATGTCCAGCAGTGAACGAACTAGGCTGATGGATGGATGGATGTGCATAGTATTTGTTCTTATTACCACTTGCTGAACGGTGAAGGAAAACAACATAAGGAAACCTGCATGCCCTAAAAAGCGTGTATTTGTGCCCAAAGTACGGCGACAAGGTTCACCACTCATCACGTTGGGACGTAATAATCGTCGGTGAAACGCGAGTGTACTGAGTATGGACTGTGACTTGCATTTCACAGTTCAGGTAATAAGGTTTTTTTGAATAACTATGGAGTGAATTTTGGATTTAAGTGTTCAAAAACCGGCCAAGGGTTCCGTACCGTTATCTATAAAAACGGCAAAAAAAACCATGTCTGTATAGGAGCCTCCTTAAAGGAGTGCAGTGCAGTGCGCGCTCGATGATGCACGCGCCTCACTGTTTACCGCTCTGAATTAATATATTCACGTACTGCCGCGGCCGCTTGCGCGTCCGTGACACGACCGACATCATGAGTGGACAACTCGTGCCCAACGAAGTCCTGGCGTTCCTGCAGTACCAGCTGGACGTGATGGACGAAGTTAGTATTGCGCAGATCTGCAAGACTAACTTCACGGAAGAAGAGATTCGAACTGTGAAATCTCTATTGTACGCGTCGCTGAACATCTCCGACCAGATGCCGTCTCGCAGGAGGGATGAAAAGGGAGAGAAAAGCCTTCAGGACATCATGAAGGTGCTGAAGGAAAAGGATCCCGACGATGTGCCGACCTTTGTGGCGAAGGACCTACGCAAACTTCCGCCGGTTACCTTCGACCACACTGACGTGACCCGGCTATTGAGGGACATAACATCCCTTCGATCCAGTCTAACTCAATTGGAGCTGAAGTTCAAAGCCTCACAAACCACCATCAGTGAGCTGCGTGTCGAAGTCAATGCATTGCGCAAGACGACATTGGTATGTAGGTCACCTGTGGCTTCGAACGTCAACACCCGACGTGGAGCGTACTGCGTGAGCGATAGTTCGGAGTCAGCAAATTCACCGGCCGCCGACTCCTTCGCCCCGCATCCCGCGCTCCCTGCTCGACCCGTGCCGCCCCCCGCGCCTCACTTCGCGGTGACGACACCGGTGTCTGTATCCACCCCAAACGGGTACGCTGCTGCTGCCGCCAGCAAATCTCCCGACAAGCGGCAAACCAAAACATTCGCCGAGAGGGAGCCAGACAAGAGTCGCCGTGAGCCCCTTCGCAGTGTGGTACCCCAGGACCCCTATCCTGGTCAGGTCGTTGAGAAGGGCTTCATCTTGGTAGAGAAGAAGAAGAGGATGCCCCATCGACGTAACCAGTGCGGAACTGCGCCGACTGGACCGGACAACTTGCTGCGTCCTGCACTACCTTCGACGCTGTTGTACGTGTCCCGACTGAACTTCACCACCCAGCCAGCTGATTTGGTGAAGTACATTAAGAAAAAAACAAACCTCGTTTTGAGAGTGGAGAAGCTGCATTCGCGCAACAACGTGAGTTTCAACTCATTTGTTGTGCGAGTACCTACTACGATCCTCGCTCTCGTCACGAAGGAAGACTTCTGGCCGAAGGGTGTCGTATTTCGGCGATTCCGTGGAAGGTTAGCTGACACCCCCCCACTTCCACAAGCGCGCAGCACTTCGCCAGTCAGGAAGTGTTAATTAATTAGTGTTATATTATGTATGTTAGTCTGTAAGGTATTTATTTACTATGGGCCCTTGTCATTGTATTTAATATTTTGTCATGTGTTGCCTGAAATAAAGAATTATTATTATTATTATATTATTATTATTAAATATTTATTTTATTCTGTTTTTAGTATTTGTTGTTATAGCGGCAACAGAAATACATCATCTGTGATAATTTTAACTGTCTAACTATCACGGTTCATGAGATACAGCCTGGTGACAGATGGAAAGACGGATAGACAGACGGATAGACAGATGGACAGACAGACGTACAGCGGAGTCTTAGTAATATGGTCCTGTTGGTTACCCTTTGGGTACGGAACCCTAAAAGAGCGGGTATTTCACAATCCAGCTGCGATACCGTTCTTAACGGTACACCTGACGCTAGAACATCAACAACACCAGGTTTTCAAGGGTTCATTGGAAGAAACTAGGTCTCTCCTCATATTGAAGAAAATATATTTGATTTATCGATCTTTTATCTAGAGATTCCACATATAAACAATGTTTTAAGATTTATACTTTTGTAAAAAAAAAATGTTTTCCACCCTCTTTTTTTTGGTTTTCAAACGTTCGTTTCAAAGACGCGGTTAAGATATCAACTTGATTTTTTTGTATAAAATAGGCAATAGAAATATGAAGGGATGTTACCTAATTCCAATATTTTTTTCCCTACAAATACAGTATTAGCTAAAAACACACCAATTTGTTGTTTCGAAGCGTGATCACTAGTATTACGCGTCCAAGAAAAAGAGGCCAAAGAGCCAACATATAATCGCCTCTATGAAGAGCAAATAAGGTCTTTGCCATTATACTTATTGTGCTGGACGGGTAATAAAAAAAGTTGCTAGGGTACGCCATCCTCTTAAGATGAAGTTGTGGAAGACGAAAACTGTCGACAGTTCTCGTCCATACGACCAACTCTTACTACGAAGCTAACCTTCAAATCGCGAAAAAACATCAACCAACATGACCGATTATTTTTTTTACGATTTCTCGATTTTTATTCACGAAAAGTTCATGTACGAACGAGTACTATCGCCAGTTTTCGTCTTCCGCAACATCATCTAATCATAGAATAGTGTTGGCTTTCTGAAAATACTGTCATTATTCTATTTCATCATGTAATATTTCGGCCGATTCTGAAGGCTTTAATTTTAGTTTTAGTGCTGTCAAAACTAAATTTTCTTCGATAAAAACTGTCCTTAAGAGTTGGGATTAGAAGCTAAATTTCTTTGGAAAATTTCAAGCTTTGACAGCACTAAAACCAAAATTAAAGCCGTCAGAATTGGCTTTATTATTTTATGTCAAGATGATTTATCAACTTACCAGATTTCTAGTCTAGCTAAGCCATCGCTTTTATCTCGACCTTTGACCTCGTCTCACTCACTCCTAATTTAATACTCTTGCTTGAATCTGGCTCAGGTAAATTTCTAAAGCAAATAAAATTTAGTTGGCTCACAGATTTTTAGGGTTGCGTAGTACCTAAACGATACAAAAGGAACCCTCATGGTGAGACTCCGTTGTCCGTCCGTATGTCACAGCCTCATAACTTTAGCACCGTTAAAGATAAATACAAGAATTTTGGCACAAAAATAGCATTTATATTGTAGGTATTAAAAAGCTAAATATAAAAATATATAGTTTTTGCAGCTATTTCGAGAAATCATTGTAAAACCATAAAAAAATGTGTGTCCCCCCTTATCTTCAAAACTGGTGGACCGAAAAAAATCATGGTAATACGAGTTTACGTAAAGATTACAGGAAAAATAAAACGGTTGAGAAATTCTCGAAAAAAATTACAAAATAAAATCATCCACAATTCGGAACCCTAGGTACGTGAGTCTGACTCGCACTTGGCCGGTTTTTTTATTATTGCTAAAATTAATATTATTAAAATTAAAACCCTTTCTTACTTCATCAAATCTGTCAAACAATATATCAAAGAAAAATTTTTTGGATCAAAAATAAATGCAAACATTCATTTAGGCACCTGTTTTCTTTTTCTTAGAGTAGTTTTATGAACGTGAGATTCGTGTCTTGATATCTGAAACTATATACAAGTAATTGTCATTTCGACGCCTCTGTAGGCTGTTGTGGCTGAATAGTTTTAAGTTTTATAAAAATACGGAACCCAAAAAGTAGTGTATAAATAAACAAATTAGGTAGTGCAAATTTTCACAAGTGCAAATGATCAAACCCGGCTGCACGCTTTTCATTCAATGTCGTTCGCCTCCAATCGCCCCCGCTTTACCCTCCTTTCATCCCTCTTCTACCCTCCGAAGCCCTCTTTATCCAACCCTCAGCCAGTCGCGTCAATTCAGCGGGGAAGTGTGTACGCCACGACGTTTCCCGCCAAAAAATACGCGATTCTTTCCGAGTGTGCAATTTTCCGAATATTCGAATTTCTATACTTGTGTTCTTTAGGTATTTTATGGTGTTACGTTGTTTCTGTTTAGTGAATTAAGTTTTTTCCCGTGTCGTGTTTGTTTATTGGATTGACTTTTAGTGGAGCGGTGTTTTCGGCGACATCCGCAGAATTTAGTTAAACTTACGTAAGTATTTACTGCATTGCGATAGTAGCTAAGTAATATGAATCTAAAGGAAGTTGGCTGGACAGAGGTCAAGGTTAAAAAACAGCCAGTACGACCTAGCCCCCAGCCTAGACTTGTTCTATTTCTGCTGGAATGTGGATGACAACTATTTATTCTGATTTTGGCGTCTCTTTGACAGTTCTGAATATTCCAAACTTTTGAAGATAAATGTAATGATAAATGTATGATATGATAATGTAATAAATGTAAAAATGTACCTAACGTACTTACACATGTCTGCCTAGTAAAAATAATTTTTTAAAGGAAAATTTTAGAGTTCCAAAAAAAAGCTTCACCACAAAGGCTTGATGTCTGTCTGTACGTCCGTCTGTTTGTACAAGGCATTTCACAAGACAGGAGGCCAATTAAGCTTAAATTTGGCATCTTTAAGTGGATTTGTCTGGGAAAATATCGAAAAACTTCAAAAACGTCACATTTTGAAAATACATACGAGGTTTTTACTAAGCGTATTTATAAACAGACGGATTCCAATACTCTTTACAAACTTTTATTTTAACTTGAACTTGTTTATTTACAGGTATTAAACGGTAGCCCGACTATTAAGGTAAGCCTATTTTAATTTTGTAAATTATAAAAAAAATCTTTATTATATCGGACAAAGAGAGCTATAAAATAAAGCCCCAAATGAAGAGATTAAATGCGAAGCCTGGCCCAAGGACGGCATCCCACAAGGGCCTCTATTAGGGCCAATTATGTTTCTTCTAATTAACAATCTTTTATAAAATTCACGGATAATTTACAGAGACTGATGAAGGTATTATTTTAAAAGCCTACGGAGAATACCTCTGTAAATACGTAGAAAGAACATTCAGGCAGTAGAAATGGGCCTATTTCTCAAACACTCAATTGGATTACTGCCAGGCTTTTTACTAAGCGCAAATAAAAAGTAACGTAACTTCTAACAACTGAATCTAGAGGATGAAATATACGATCAGATGGAAAACTTACCTCGGCTTATTGTAACTTGTTTAACTTGGAGATGAAGTGATAGAAAAACGACGAAACGTGTAAGAAAAGAGAATTTCAAGTATACTTACTTATTTAGTTTTTCCTGAATCAATTTTATTTACACATAGCCGCAATCTTTGTCGTTCGTTATTAGGTACACACACAGATAGCAAACGAGTATAAAGCATACGTCTGATTAGCACTGAAAAATTACCCCACGAATACTGTGCCGGACACATGTTTAGTATTATGTATCTTCATATAATTATGTCTCTTTCACTCAGTACCTACTGTGTTACAGGATAAAGCTCTGGGGAGATGCGGCTGAATTTGAATGCGCTTTTAGATTACAGAAAAGGGCAATCAGGATACTCTCCCATGCACCGTCAGACGCATATGCCAAACCGTTGTTTGTTAAGTTGAAAATCGTGACACTCACCCCTCAATACATCTTTCAAATAGCTAGATTTGTGAAGAAAAATCAGGATCCTCCAAAATCAATGCCTCAAAAATAAATAGCTAGACCTTCAAATAAACTCCACGCACCTTTCTACAAACTGTCCAAGTCTTCAAAGTCCGTGTATGTGACAGGATCAAAAATCTATCAACTTTTAACCAGATAGATACCTTTTCAACTTATGAAAGCAAATATTAAATAACACTTGTATAACATATATACAAATACAAAATATAGCAAACCAGAATTTATAAATTTGAATAAATCATTTATAGCATGTGATATATGTATTGAAAATGTAATTTTATGATGTATTTAGTTATAATATTTTTATTAATAATTGTATACTACGAATTAACTTGTAAATGTGTTCCTTTATTGATAATAGAGCATGAGTATGGCGACGGCTCCAATGGCGTTCACTAAAATCTTTAGTAACATTACTGTTGGATTCAGTGTTCTCAATTTTATTCTAAATTGGACAATTTGTAGCTCAAATCAGTTTTGGCCGGTCACTCCCTCTGACTGATAGAACCCCTCACAATCTTCAGGGACAAGTCAATTTCTTCGTTGTTTTACAATCGTTTCGGCGGAAATTGATTTTCGAACGATATTTAAAAGGTGGATATTTTGTAAGCGCCCGTTTTTAATAAAGAGTAAATTGCACGGTTCACGCTCCGTGTCCCGACAAAGGAAGATTGGATCGCAAACAGGAGCACCAGACTGTGACTGTTTCGGTATTTTTGTTAGTGTTTATATGCATGGGAGGATTGGGTTTAGATTGTATTAGGGCTTGTTTGGTTTTGCAATTTTTGGCTTTTGTAGGGAATTTTAGCTCCCGACTAAAAAGAAGATATATGCGTTGCATGTCCGATGGTATACTTTTGTCAAGGACTCTGTCTCCTGAAGTAACATTCTGATTATACAGCGTTTTTCGTCGTAAGAATAGCTTTTTAAAATTATTGTTATAAGTATATATTATCACATAATATTATATTTGTTACTTTTCATTAGTAAATGTGCGGACTCATTAGCAAAACTACTGACCATTTTACTTAATAGTTCGTGAGAGTATAGTCCCAGATGTCAGGAAACAGACTTTAAACGTGCCCATCTATAAACAATATTGAGAAGTATACACATATTTCAAAACTAAATTTATTCAGTAAGTTATTTGAAAGTATCGTGTACGATCAAGTTTTTCTCATTATTATTAAAGGTATTCCGATTAATCAATATGATTTCATACGAGGTCGTTGTACTGCTACTAACTTAACAATCTTTGTTTATGATATTCTGAAAGGTATGGAAACGTATTTACCAGTTTATGTGGTCTATACGCATTTTGAGAAGACCTTTGACTGCGTGGATCACATCATTCTTTTGTGAAAATTATTGCAAGAACTAGGTATCCGGGGAGACCTTTTAAGGTGGATAAAATCGTATGTGTCAAATCGTCATCAAGATAAAGTAACTATTGTGGAGGGGTCATATAGCCAGCTATGTAAAAATACCTTCGGGTGTCCCTCAGGGATCGTTACTGGGGCCTCTACTTTATGTAACATATCTTTATGACATAGATAAATGTTTTATCAATACTAAGTTACGATACAAAAGTTTACCATAACATAAGGAATCGAAGGGATTGTTACAGACTGCAAGAAAACTTCAATTGTTTGTCAGATTATTGCATCAGAATCGTATTGGTGTGAATATCTCTTAACCAAAATTGAAATCTGTAATTGGCCTTAATATTGAGTAATATGTTATTTGTTTTATCTCTGTTATATTTTGCTGTTGATTTCTGTTTATATATAAATAAATAAATAAATATATGTATACGGACTTAAAAAAAATATTTTAAAAGCTATCTTAGCTGTTCTAAAACTGTATTTTGTTACCAGGGGAAAATAACACTGTGACCCAAATAAATAAAGTCACCAAGAGTTAGATTAGAGAACGATACTCTAGGGAACTCTATTAATATTAGGATAAGCTCTTTTCTATTGTCTTGAACCTAAATTAAGATTTTTTTTTGTAAGTAATAAATATTATCTTATATTTATATTAATATAATTAAAATTCAAAAGGCTACGAAAAATGTTTCTGCATTTAATATATAACCAAAACGCAAAAGAATTATCTAAAAATATCTTCATATCGTATTTCAGGCATATGCCCTACGTACTATTTTTGAATTGATTAAGTAAATTGTATCTTTAATTTTTTAATTGACAATATCTGTATTTTCCTCACATTCTTTGATAAAAGCACTATATTTGGTTTGACAGAAATTGCGTATTTCCTGGACAAATTTTTGGTCACCGGTTCAATGATTCTGATATATAAATCATTACGCTGGATCCAAAAGGGGCGAGCACTGATAAATCAGAATTTACTTTTATTTTACTTTTATTTACTTGTGTCTTATTGATCTTCTCTGTGTACACTAAGGAATAACGAAACTGATATAAGTCAAAGTAAAGAAATGATTTCGGTGATTTTAAAATTTTACTTTTTATTAAAAATGGAGTAAACGTTGAACATATTATCTGAAGTGATTTTGTTTGAATGTAAGTACATATAATTTACAGTCAGTTACAAAAGTTTTTAAATTCCCCTCTGTCTACTTGTGAAACAGTTGAAAATTTCCGTTTGGGAGGAAACAGTGAGACCCGGCGTGCCTTGGAGCCCTATTATCGTACTTCGGCACAAATATGAACCTACGACCTTTTGATACTCTACGACCACGACCTCTAGTATTCCAATAGTTAGGCTACAGACGTAATATACAGTTTTATTTTATTTGTTTATCTTGTACAATTCTTGACAAAGGAATAATTTATTATCCTTCTACATTTCGTCGTCACCATTTCTCAAGAGTGCCACCTTTGTCATTTTTCAAAAATCCACAGCCGTGCCGTTTTGAAACCATTTCCTTAATTTTTTCCTTTCATTCTTCAAAATGATTAATGAACGCACCTGCAGCGTTTGCAGATTTCGGCGTTTTCCTTTAATTTTCGTCGTTTTGATGTTTTTCTTTGCAAGGTGTGAAATAACAGTACACTGACTCGTTTCATTTCCTTATCTTTTGTTTAATTTTCTTACAAAAAATGTGGAATTTAGAACAAATTAAACGGTGAGTAAGTAAAGTCCAAGTGGTTTTGGAAACGAAAACTGCTGATATTAATTATGTACTCAGGCATAAGAACAACTTATGGAATAAACATTCAAAGAGCGGAAAAAAAAAACTGATGTTTAAATATTGAATACCTAACTAGGTACTCGATTAAAATGTATGAAACAACAGTTTTCTTATCACAATTAGATACTTTTTATTGTGAACCTGTGGCAGGCAAACAGTAAAATTCGTCATTTTACATGTGGCGTCGTCAATTTATAGACTGACGTCAGTTCCTTCGGTAAATTGAAAAATGCTCGCCGTTTTTAAAATAACTTCGTCATTTTCTAAAAAGCCGAAATGGAAAGTCTTTCACCAAAAACTAAAAACTAGCATCGAGCGTGTTAGGTTTTCATGTAAGTATATATTGGGAGCCGAGCGAAGCGGAGCGGAGCAAGTCGACCCTCAATAGTTCTAACAGAATTATTAAATGCCGAGGCAAATTAGAAAACTATGACGAAGATTCCTCAAGTAGCAAAATAGCGGGCGTTTAGAAACTGACGACGCCGTTTGTAAAATGCCGAATTTTACTATTTGCCTGTGACATATTTACCAATTTACAATACTCATAGGCTTACGTTTGGCCACTACGGCTGACGGAAAGCCTCAATTAGAACTAGGATGAAGAGCGCTCGACCAGAAAGTGGGAAATTGAAAACTGGCCAGGCGTTAATCAGTCTGTCCAAGGAGGCAAAATCGAAATCTTACTACGCAACTCCTATAACCGCTCTCTCGGTACAGCTTCTCATGATGTCACGCCGGAACACAATGGAGTCGCGCAAGCCACGGCCGAAGTACTACCACCAGTTGAAGTCAAATATACTGATCAAATTTGCGTCAATAAGTAAAAATGGTGTAAGCACTTTTGTACTCGCAGGTAAGTTTATTGTATTGTAAAGCGTGCAGGGCCACTAATTGAATTGTCCGGATTCCATTTCATGTCACCAAACAGTATTGTTTAATTCCATTGCCTGATTTGTCAGAGCGTGTTTTTTAAATCTGGATAGCTTTCAATATTTGCTTTTTGAACTTTGATTATTACAAATTGATTTGCATTTTTGGAAACTACAGAGAGTTTGTAACGACATATTTTGGTGTTTTTGAAGTTTAAAGGATTCCCAACTTCATGGTAGAGATAAACCAGCCCTAGAATTGTGTAAGAAACGTACGACGTAAAACGTAAGATTTCAGTTGTCAAATTGGCTAATTTTGCATAGGTGAATAGCAGTTTGACAATTCTAATACCTTAATTTCTAAAAGTTATTTTTTAATTATTTTTTAGAGGATATACGCCATTTTAGGACATAGTTTTCATTATTTTGGTACATGAATAAAACATTATATTTTTTATGATTTTTTAAAGTGTTGTCAGATATTACGTCACTTGAGAATTATACTGATTGTGACGTGCATTTGCTATTAAAAAAAAGTGGTCTGTCTCTGTGTATCTACTCGTCTGTTAAATCAGTTGGAAGCATATTATTATAAATTTATCTTGATTGCAAATAACACATTTCTAAACAGCCATTTTTATCAAGTGACGTTAAAAGAAATTTTTCGTAAAAATATTAATCATCATGGGTTTAAATGATATAGTAATTTCCTACAGTAAATGATATAATAATTTCCTACAATAAATAATATAATAATTTCCTGCAATAAATGATATAATAATTTCCTACAATAAATGATATAATAATTTCCTACAATAAATAATAGAACAATTTCCTGCAATAAATGATATAATAATTTCCTACAATAAATAATAGAACAATTTCCTGCAATAAATGATATAATAATTTCCTACAATAAATAATATAATAATTTCGCACAATAAATAACATAATAATTTTCTCACAATAAATATATCTTTATAGTTCAAATAACACTAGGTATATGTATAAGTATCAATTGTTTTATAATTTTTAAATGTATCATTTAAGAGAAATGACTTTATCGATAGGAGTCATTTTGGGAACAGACGCCTTAAGGTGGTTGCGGCGGGTCTCTTTTCCCAAACGCACAACTTATTATTGTCTTTCTTTTTTAGGGTTCCGTAGTACCTAAAAGGAACCTTTATGGTGAGACTCCGTTGGGCGTCCGTCCGTCCGTTTGTCACAGCCGCATAACTTTAGCACCGTTAAAGATAAATACATGAAATTTAGCACAAAAATTGCATTAATATGCCCACATATGACGGTGTAAAAAAATTAAAATGTTGAAAGTGTTCAAAATATTTCCAAAACAAAAGTGAGAAAAATAAAAAATATTATCCTAAAAATACAACATGTGTATCAAATTATAGACGTTAAAAAGTTTGTTGTAAAAATGTATAAGTACTTGTACTATATTTATCGGCACTGGTTTCTAGAAATCTTTAAAAAACCACAAAAATATGTATATCCCCTTTTGTCTCCAAAACTGGTGGACTGAAAAATAATAAAAAAAATCATGGTAATATGTGTAAAGATCACAGGAAAAATAAAACGGTTGAGAAATTCACGAAAAAATATTACAAAATGAAATTTATCATCCACAATACGGAACCTTAGGTACGCGAGTCTGACTTGCACTTGGACGGTTTTTTTTTTCAATAAGATCAATTTTAACAAAGTTTCACGTTTCTAAGTCAACTAGAAGTGCCCTATAGGTTTTCATGTGAGCAAAATCGTATCACAGATAACAGTCGTATGAAATTGATCATATACAGGGCAAAACCTTTTTCACATTCAGTTAGAAGCTTGATTTTTTTACAATGCTTTGGGGCCGTAGACTCCTCTAAGAGGGGTCTGAGCAAAAGAGTGTTGACAGACGGATAGACAGATAGACAGACAGACGGATAACAAACTGATTCTATAAGGGTTCCGTGTTTTCATTTTTGGTACGGAACCCTAAAAATACCAACACCTTTCATTCTGTAGTAAGAGATGCGTTACGATCGTAGCGTAACAAATACGAGTATATAGGCGTGTTCTGCCAACCAGTGGCGTGCATAGAACTTTTTTCCGGAAAAACAACCAGAAGGTCAAGTTAAAAAGTATAAAAAAATTTAAACAACACTTTGAAAAAAGAAAGTTTGTATGACGTCAGGGTAGACACTGCCTACTATAGAGTGAGCATTTTCACACAAACTTTATTTTTCAAAGTGTTATTTAAATTTTGTTTTATTGTCAAACTTGACCTTCTCATTCCTTTTCGGGAAAAAAGTTGTATGCAGTGCTAACTCATCTAAAAGGGACGCGAGATGTCTAACGAAATAATAATATCATTTTATTTATTATCAAATATGTTTTTCTAGAGCACTTACATCATTTCGCCATTATTCAACAAGCCAAAACGGATTTCAGTGAGATCTAACGTAGACAAATCTACAAAAGCCGGTAATGCTCGAGCTTGTCTTGAGCCGGCTTGGGGTTTGAAGACAAGATTGCTCCAGTTGTGTCATATTTTGCGTCGCACATTTGATTACGAAACGTATATGGTTTCAACCACAGTATATTCCTTTCCTTTACGTGTAGGTAATATAAAATACGGCATCTTAGAAGCAGGGGCGGATTAGATTGAGATTTGGGGGGGGTACCATAGAGCTATTGGAACAGGGGTTATCCTTACTCTTGTTTTCACTTAAGACGGAAAAATATTGGCACTTTTTGAAGTCCTGTAACTATTTTTAAGAATATAACACATATGGAACATATTTTCCACTTGGACAGTTACCGTTTAAAAAATTACATAAAATATCATCTTAAGAGGCTATGCGAGTTTTATTTTTGTCACTGTCACTCCAAGCGAAAAATCGCGCAGTGCGAAAGGGGCGGATTCAGGTCGAAAGGGAAAAATTTTGGTTTTATATTCTTATTAAAAAAACTAAAATAGCTAGCAAAATTTCAAATATCAAATCTCTAGATATTGTTGAAACACACCTAATAAAATATGTTTAAGTTCAGTATATGGTTCCTATTCGTCAAACGAGGAGAAAAAGTGTGTTTGAATTTCAACAATTATTTCTATCGAGGAAAATATCTCTAAACATGTTTTCCAATTTCAAAACCTTAGATTATATAGTCAAAATGCATATAGTAGAAATTAATTGAAATTTTCCGTGTATTTCATGAAATACACAAAAAAGAAACACCCGTATTTTTTCGCATATCGCCTTAAGGCGATGCTTACTTAGGTAATGGGTACCCAATTTTGCTTAGCAAGAGTTATATTAGTCATGAAAAGGGTTGGTAAAACATGTTGTAGTTCTAGAAGACTCTTAAATACTTTGGTGTCTCCAAAGGTTAGGAAAAATGAACATTATTATGGGCTCTAATTTTAGGTGTATTTTGAAGATCAAACAGAATTATTAGCAATTCCAAATTATTTGATGTCTTAGTTGCAAAATAAACTAAAACTAATATGTACTTAAACGAAATAAGCTTATTAATTAGAATTTAATTTTCAGAATCCCACAAACTATAAGCGCAAACAATCGAAAACTAATATTTAGTTCAAAACAAAGTAAAGGAACACAAAACTTATTTTGCTGTTTTGCTCAGCACTGTATTAATTTATTCAACCACACGTTTTCTAAATCGATTGCTAAATGTGCCACACATTCAAAGCTCCCTTGGTGCATTGACATAAAGTCGAAAATGCTTTAACATGTGTTATGCAGTTTTTGGCGCTATAATTGATATTCGATATAGATATTGGTTTCTTACCATTATGTGGCGACAGATGCTCTGTATTGAGAGGCGTCGTTATCCACAAACCTCCATACAAACGCTGTTAACGCATTTTGGGGTGTCTATGGAATGGTATTATAATATTTTAGGCTATGTCTATTAACATTATCTAGATCTATGTTTAAATCGAACTAAAAATCGTGAAATTTGAGTAATATCTTAACAACAAACTTGGTTTTTTTACCAGAAGCGTAGCTGAATATTGTTGTTTTAAATAAAATCAAAAAATGAATACGAGTCAACATGGGAAATATATCCTATGTAATTTGGCTTGGGCAAAAACAGGGTTCGGTGATGTCACTTTTGATGGTAGTAAATGTTACAATTTCTAAACAAAATAAATAACACTTGCTACTCGATAAGATGAGGTACACGGGTTGATTAGAAAATTGCAGGAAATATTTGTAGTTACTCCAGAAAAAAAAGTGAGGGCCATAATGTAAGAGCGTTTTTCTTGGAATTCCAGATTTTTTCTGAGGTAACTATAAAATTTTACTGCAAATTTCTCACCAATCTTTTACTTCATCTTATCGAGGAGCAAGTGTTATTTATTTTGTTTAGAAATTGTAACATTTACTACCATCAAAAGTGAGATCGCCCGCGAGCCCGAGCGCTGACCCTTAAATAACTCAGCTGAAATGAAAAAATTAAAAATTAAAATGAAAAATATTTATTTTATATAAAAAACAGTTTACATTTTGAAAGTAGTATCCAGTGGCTCCCAGTATAGACCATGGTGAGTCTGTAAATAAAAGTAACATTTATTCAAACTAGCTACAAATCATTCAAACAAATTTATAAAAACAAAAACCTACTAAATCCTAAAATCGAGAAAAATCAAAATTAGTAAAGATTATGAAAGGTTTTATTGACAGTACATTTAAAAATCAATTGACGTGATTTGTTCAAACTTACTTCATAAAGGTTAGGAAAGCATGTTTTTTTTAATGACTGCGGAAGTCTGTCATTTCATTTCTATTTGCCTCATCTTTCCCCTTAAGAACGCTGAAAATTGCAGTTCAGTTTTAAGTCTATCTTCCCAAGCAGGTTCCCTTAGGACCAACTGGTCTCAATTTGCCAGTTTATCTTACTTCTACCTACATGAACTATTCGGTGATGCATCTAGTATGCAATGGTAGAACTTGTGTGGTATTATGCAGATCCTTCTAAACATTCCATTGGTGCAGAAATCGGAATGCAACATTATAGAGTCAGCTAGAGAGTCTAGGGACTAATATTAGGTCTTTACATATGAAATTGCCGTTTTCTACAGAGAATTTGAAGGAAACTCAATTGTTAGTACTAACATTTTTGCATTTTTTTTAGGAATTAGTTATTTCTTTTATGTATGAATGAGACAACATTAAACTCACAGCAAGATTAATTTAGTTTTGAAAAGTGTCAAATGTAACAAATCATTACGAATCTTATCATGGAAATGGATGGCATTTAAGACGAACTGTTTTTGAAGATTTATTTATTATAATCAAACTGAAAATAAAAACATAATTTAATACGTAGATGTAAAACCTTGAAATCAACTTTCAAACAAAAAACAAATAATTGAAATAGCTATTGGTTTACTGGAATTATGAACTCATTATGAATCTGCAAGAAAATTTCAGCATATTTTGAACATGTCAATATGAATATGTTAATATGAATATGTCAATATGAAGATGTCAATATGAATATGTCAATATGAAGATGTCAATATGAATATGTTAATATGAATATGTCAATATGAATATGTCAATATGATTATGTCAATATAATCATTTTACCAAGTGCCAGTGAGACTCGCGCACATCACATAGCGTTTCGTATCACCACACAATACGGGTAAATAATTACAATATAGATGCTATAGCTACACCAAGGCGACAAAAACAACGAACAATGCGACACCCTTTGAGTACGGAACTCTAATGTTTATTGTATACTTTAGAGTATGTACACATGAAGACCACATCAAGCTATATACTTGCAGTACGACATTAGCCCCTACAGAGAAGAATGTAAGATACGAGTAGGTACAAAGTCCAATGTATCTTACTTGATGCGGTCTCCACTGTACTACAGTCTGACTTAATTAAAACTTGTACGCATAACCACATCTTTCAGATAAAACTGAAACAAATAACGTTAAAAATGCTTCCTTTTCGAGGTTTTCTGTACACAGTAACGGAGGTATCCTTTAAGTATCTATTAAAAAATATCCATCCATCCATCAGCCTAGTTCGTCCACTGCTGGACATAAGCCTTTCCAGGACTTTGCCACTCCCGGCGGTCATCCTGGAAGAATTGCCCATACTCACACACGCTGGGCAGGCGGGTTGGTGAGCGCGGTGCTGGAACCCTCGCACCAGTGACGCCGCTGCCCGTCACCAGTCTGTTCCATATTAGGGATGAATACACCGCCATCCATCGGTCCCAAGCATGTTGGGCCTCCTGGTTTTTTGCCTGTGAGCTGTCCTCTTACTCTCCCTCGAATTACTTCGAGGGGGTCTCCAAGTAAGATGGTGGTACCTCCACAGTCGAGCCCGGCATCAGCTCTAGTAACACGTATTCTGTGAAAATTTCAACTGGCTACATGTTACGGGTGAAGATGTAAACCCCCGTGACAGACTGACAGATCGACAGACAGCCGAGGCTGAGAAATAGGGTCCCGTTATTGGGTATGGAACCCTAAAAATAACAAGGTATGCATTAATTGTTCGTCTCCATTAGTATAATATGCTACATAGTTCACACTGGGACTGAAGCTTCCCTTGAAAGCGTTCACCTCAAGCTTTTGTAGTCTAAAATTCTTAGGTAAAGTTTACACAATCGGACGCCTCTTGTCGTGTAATGGCCACAGCTTCAGGCTTCGAGAGGCACGCCAATCGGTTCTTCTTGCGACGGCACCAGCGGAGAGAACAAATGTATGAAGTTGTATAGAGCCGGCCATGGGTCGCCCCTCATGCGTCGTTTCCGGCTTCGAGTGACTTGAACTCTCGGGACGGCGGTGTGCGGGGAGGCGGGCGGTTAAAACAGTGATCGAGCGCACAGGACGAACCTAGTGTCGAGCGCTTTGAGCGAGCGAGCGCGCTATACATCCGATGCGGTGGAAGGCGCCGACGGGTGTCGTAGCAGGGCAAAGCCCGTTGCAAAAACCGTCTGCAAGCGCAGCAAGAAGCGCCGCCAGATGCCTGAAGCTGTGGCCCTGGCGTAAGGTTTGTGTAATCTTCTCCGGGTTGGGATTCAAGTGTTTCAGCTTTATTACACGAGTGGAGAGTAGTCAAGGATATAGTGAGTTTTAGGATAATATAGCATTCTGATAAGATCGCTATCTGATTATAATGTCACTGGAAGATTGTAAGCGTAGTAAAATTACGACAAATCTAGGAAGATTGCAAAAAAATGGTAGTTTTTTTTTTGTAGCTATAGACAACTTCATATATATCTACTATTTTTACCGATGTAGTAGCACTACAAGTGGCTTAAATAAATAAATAAATAAATTTTATCGAGCCGAATTTCTCCAATCTCGTTTCTGTTTAACAGATCTTTAGAAAAAGATTCTGAAAAGAATATTTCAATTTTATTAAAAATAATACCTTCTTTACTGAAGTAGATATGCAAGTTCTAGAAGTGTCGATTTTTTTTCCGTAGCAGACCGAACCCAAATGTGCTCCTATGAGATTTGAATCCGCGATCTCCGAGTCCGGATCGAGTCGAGTACTCGAGACTCAAACGACTAGACCACAAACGACTAGACCACAAAAAGCGGTCTATTCAATACCATTTTCAGTCTAACGAGTCCAGCTAACGCTTTCACTAGAAATCTGTGGTGCATTATTTTAAAAGGAAATCTTTCGTCGTTGCTCGTGGGTATGCTTTATTATAGTTTGAATCGCACATAAAGCGTACCTTTTCCCGAATGCCTTATTAAAACATTTGCCTTTTTAAAACAACCTCAACAGTTTCTATAATAGCCCCCCTTACAATAGTTGTGTATGACTTTATGACTTACGCTTATGTATGAACTAGCTTTTGCCCACGGCTTCGCCCGCGTTGATTGAGTTTTTGTATAGTCGTAACTATCGAATCTGTAAATATTTTTCAGCTCATTAAGGCGCTTGATCCCTTCAAATACTGCCAGATGGGTACTTTCTAAAGCCTACTCCTCGTTTACGGCTAGACCAAATGGCTTGAAAAAAATATATTTGAATCATTAACTCTTATAAAACATTTGCAACATATTTTGGTTTCGTACGACCAAAAATTCTATATTAAAAAAAAAAAACAACTGCATGATGTTTTTTTGGCTTGAATTCCCTACTCCTCCTAATCTGATATGACGTTTGAAAATATTTACACGCCAAAAAATTAAAAATCTGTTGGACTTCAAATGCAACATATTTCAAGTAAATCCAGTAACTTTTTCCATTTTTCGTCGTAGTTGACCTGACTCTGGTTTGGAGTTATGGAGTGTTTTCTAATTTGATTAAAGTTTTCTAAATTTCTAATTTGATCCCCATGTAAAGTTTCATTGGCAGAGCCGCTTTTCTGATCGATACTATTTTTTGTTCTCTGAATTAATCCTCTGATAATGTCTCTTTGGCGGTCTTTGATAACTGATTTAATCCCCAAGTAGTATGTTTGGCAATGCTGAAGGCCAAGCCGCGTCTCTGAATGACACTATTTGTTGTTCCCATGGGAACTGATTTATGGGATAAAAAGTAGCCTATGTCCTATTCCAGGTCTAGAACTACATTTGTGCAAAGTTTCAGCCCAACTATTTTAGTAGTTTCGGTATGAAGGAGTAACAAACATCCATCCATACATCCATCCAAACTTTCGCATTTATAATATTAGTGGGATAATATAGCCGATTCTGAAGGCTTTAATTTTAGTTTTAGTGCTGGCAAAACTAAATTTTCTTCATTGCAAAATAGTCCATAATCGTTAGGGTTAGAAGTTAAATTACTTTGTAAAATTTCAAGTTTTGACAGCTCTAAAACCAAAATTAAACCCTTCAGAATCGGCTTTATTAGTGGGATAATTAAAGGTATTTCGGCTCGAAAGGTTTTCGATCTTCTATCGCGTTTGAGTGTATTATCTATCTTGTCAGTTGCTCTGCAGAGACTTTCAGGAAGTACCTAAACTATTTCGCTTTATATCTATCTAAGGCAAAGTGTCAAAGGGTTCATGAGCACGAACTTTTGAAATATCACGCGTCTTTTCTCGACTCTAGTAGCAATAAAAATCGGCCAAGTGTGAGTCAGACTCGCGCACAAAGGGTTCCGTGGCACCACACAATACAGGTACGGAACCCTAAAAACATGGTAAATAATTTCAGTTGCAGTTAAGAAAGTCCAATTTAACTTGACACTTACGATCTATTAAACTCTATGTATGTAAAGGGTCTTACTAAGTTGGTCAGTTATAACTTTTTAAATTAATACTTCAATACATGTATCATATAATAAATAGTAGGTCGGCGAAAGTACAAAAAGACGCTTAAGGCGATACCAAAAAAAAATGGGTTTTTTTCGAATCCACTTACTCCTCTATAACGTCATCTACGTATTTCATTTTTGGGTAAATGTTTATTGAGTATTTGATTAAGATTCTCACTGAAGGAAAACGCGATTGGATGAAATTTTCTCGATAGAATTTAATTCCGGAAAGACCTCTAAATTGATTTTTTTTTCCTGTAATTCTGAAACCCTAACTAATTTCATTGTGAAATTGCATTCAAAATGTGGATATTATGTATTGGTAAGGTCTCCTTGGAAATCTTTTTACAAAATAGATAAACATTTTATATTAATAAAAAACTGACTTTTTGCTACTTTTACACGAATCCGTCCCACTCGCACTGAGGGTTTTTTCGCATATGGAGTAACAAGAACGCTAAAACTTTTACGTATCGTCTTAAATACGATTTTGGCACAAGTCAGTACCAATGCGTTCAGTATGATCTCCTGAACACAAATATACTACGCGCGCAGACTGTGGGGGAAGAAACTGTGACGTCATAAATATGGCGGTCCAAAAAAGTTTTTTTCTTATTTGAACATATCATGTGGGATTATCAAATGAAAGGTATTTGTGAGTAGATTATAAATATAGCATGCTCTAAAATTTTTACTACTTGGTCACACAAATTATTAGAAAACGTCCATAAATGACACAATTTAGAGTTGACTTTGAGCTTTTTTTGACGTTTTTTGAAAACGACTGGATATATTTTTATAAAATATATATCAAACGACTCAGGATATGTTCTTTATAGCGTGGAAAAATAATTATCAAGAAAAATAAAAAAATAAACTGGCCAAGTACGTGTTAGACTCGCGTACTTAGTGTTCCGTATTGTGGATGATAAATTTAACTGAGTCATTTTTTTTCGTGAATTTCTCAACCGCTTTATTTTTCCTGTAATCTTTACGTAAACACACATTACTTTGATTTTTTTCATATTTTTCAGTCCACCAGTTTTGGAGATAAGGGGGGAACATACATTTTTTTTTGGTTTTTCAAGGATTTCTTGAATAATTTTTAATAACTACAATTTTATAGCCATATTGTATTTTGATAAAATATTTTTTTATTTATTTTACTTTTTTTTTAATATTTCTCATTTGTGCAAAAAATTTTTTAAATCGCTATTGTTTTCCTGTAATTGGCCAGTTATGATCTATAATCCAGCGTGTTAGGTTTACATGTAAGATAAAATAAGGAGCCGAGCGAAGCGGAGCGGAGCGAGGTGACCCTCCCAATTTTAAAAGAAATACGATATTATATAGAAAGGTGTAACCATATTTGAAGACCTTATTCAGTCAATGGTATAGAACAACTTTTACTATGGAACAAACCCTGTAACACGAAACAAAAAATTACTGTTTCATAGAAAGATGCAATGCCGCTCGGCCGAAATGTTTGGCAGGGCAGATTTTATTTTTGAGATTTCAGGGTTGGCTCCTTAGTAAATGTTGTTCTATACCATTGACTGAATAAGATATTCATATACATATATATAAAATAATAATGCGGTAACAGTCTCCTCAGTGTCGCCAGCAGGTCGGACGGGCCCTTTATGAAACATTGGCAGGCGCTACACACTCCGTCGTTCCAAGTATGGAGCAGATAGCGTCAGCATCAACACTTTGTGGTTATTATTGTTTCTGTGTATTTCTTTTTTTGTATTCTTTTTAAATTTTAGTATTTTAGCAATTTATTTATAAATATGGATTAATTTATCTGAAATAAATGAATATTATTATTATTATTATTATTATATATATATATGCATATATAAAACCACCCAATCTGTTTATTTAAAATTAATATTAATATTTTTCTTCTCACTCGTATAAAAGATAACAAGTAGCACGTGGGCAGCACCTCTCTATTTTATTACCTCTGCATTAAGATTAATTGATTGGAGAACAAAAAGGTACCGTAACATTGCATGCAGCCATCGTACTACAGACCCTTATCTAATTGTTCTAAAAAATCACCCTACACCATCCATTATCTCGGTTTAAAAACAATACCTTTTAATTACTTAACAACCTCACGAAAACATTCCCTTAATTGCTACCTTACAAAAAACATTGAGAAAATTACCATCAAATTATAGCTCGAAGTTGTATAAGCTTAGGGTCTTAGGGTTTCCGAGGACTGGATCGATATTGCACCCCAAGCGTTCGCATTGGTGGCTCAGCTTAGAAACCGTTCTATAGCAGCTCCTGACTATATTATCCTATAAGTAATTCTTGAAAAATTAATTTGTCATACTTAATCAGTTTCCAAAATATACAGTCAAAAATTTTTATTAAATTCTAAGTTTCAGTTGTTTTTCGGGTTAGAAAATGGATTTGATTGGGCAGGTTAGACAGTTAAGCTGTTTGGGTGGATTAGGTGATTGGGCTAGATTCCAAATTACCGGGAAAAATCACGATTTTGATTATTGATTACTTTGAAAATTCATATAATAGGTAGATTCAACGTATTTCCAAGCATCGGTATTGACAAAATACGTACATTTCGCATTCTAAGCTTTCTTATTCGTAAAATACGCCTTTTCATTCGAACAATATGCCCTCTCATTCGTACAGTACGCCTTCTTATACAAACATTATGCCTTCCCATTCATACATTACGCCTTCTCATTTATGCATTACTCCTTCTTATTCGTAAATTACTCCTTCTCATATGTACATTACGCCTTCTTATTCAAACACTAAGCCTTCTAGTTCGTACATTACACCTATTCATTCCTACATTACGCCCTCTCATTCAAACGCTAAGTCTTCTAGTTCGTACATTACACCTATTCATTCCTACATTACGCCCTCTCATTCGTGTATTACTCCTTCTTGTTCGTAAATTTCGTCTTCTCCCACGTACATTGCGTCTTCTCATTTGAATATTACGCCTGCTTATTCAAATTCGTACATTACACCTTTTCATTTTGTACATTACGCCTCCACATTTTTAGATTACGCCTACTTTTTTTCACATTACGCCTTCTTATTCACATTTACGCATTTTATTCGTATATTACACCTTCTCATTCGTGCACATCTTCCAACCAAAGGTTGCTTTATTTTCAGAAAGTACAATACTGGTTCAGTATGATCAGTAGATCAGTAGATCTAGTAGACGTAGTCTAAGCTTTTGTAGCAGGTCACTGATACACCTTAGGGTACCACAAGCGACACTTGTGGCTCTACCGGGGCACCTTTCGCACTAAACGTCGCTGGGTGAATCAATATTTCGCGTCCCCACATTTAGTTCAGGGCTAGACTAATAGAACTTTTAAGTTTGATCCCACTTCTGACTCTTTGATATTTTGTTGAATGTATGATTATATATATAATTTCCAGAACACGACAAATTTTTGTAGCATTTTTGCAAAACAGTAGAAGTGCAAACTTCTTTAGCCACGTTGAGCAATTTTTGTCAGGGGAAAATGTTGACAGTAAAGTTTCCACTTCTGTCGGCAGTCCCCATGACTGCCCATATTGATTTTTGTTTTCATTTATTCAGTTTTAAATTTAAAGCATATACAATATTTAGGTACATCTTATACCTAATGGTAGTAGGTGAACGCTCGACAACATAATATATCCTACAAACATAGTTAGTTTTTTCTCACCCCTTCACGCGACGCGTTATGTGGCAACACGTATTCGCAAAAGATACACAAAGATGGTTTCTTGAAAGTTGGCTTTTCCGGGGTCAAACAGAAAGTCTGTGGGGACCAAAACTTTGGCTGCACCATATAGCAGCCACTCCTATGAGAGCTTCTACTTAGTTATAATAATTTATGTATGTATGCAGATGTAGGGTGTGAGTACGTTCTTTATTATCGATTTCAGTTTTTAGGGGTAACTCCGTATTTTTATTTTGTGGGGTAGGTCAGTTAAACTTTTGGCCATTACAATTTCCGATGAGATAAAGATAATTTTAATAGTGAACTTATAAAGATGTGGTCAAAAAAATTAAAAGGGTTCTGGTAAAGAGGACGGAAGTAGAAAAGAGATAAAAGAAACCCACGAAAATGCATTGATATTAAAAACAACGATTTTATTCTTATCAGTAAAACATGACCAAATGCGAATTCCCTTGTTAAAATTAAGTTCATCGGACATCACAAGATCAATCCATGGCTTGTCCTATCGAATCAGACAGACAATACCAAAAACTGGGGTGCAAAGGGTGCCACCCTCTATAAACACCAAAATCCCTTAACAGTTCACCCTGGCCGCTCGAAAACCACCCCTATTATTATACCACTAGAATCGTTGCAACATGCATCTTAGACCTATATAAGTATCCAATCCACAACTTTATTATGAATCCACGTATCTAAATTTTCTGCAAGGACAAGTAAAAAGGAAATCTATTTAGTAACCGTCACGGATCAAATTCAAATGCAAGTTTGAAAGTACGAATTTTAGACGTAGGGCTGCCTCGCGTGACGAATTTATTTTTATTTAATATCGGACCGAAACTAAGAGATTAGGATTCCTAATGTCACACGATATTGGGTAAAGCCATTTCATTTTATGCGTGTATTAGAGTAGTAAATTCAAGATTAGGCGATTTGTCGTAGTTATTATGGTTATTGGAGAGTGATGCATTTTATCCGCATACATTTTGTTGGCTTACTTTAGTTGGTTGTGAATTTTTTTATTTGTGTTTATTTAGACTATGATGACGACCATACTATTCTAAAATATTTATACCACACTGTTTTTCTACCAAATTTAGTAGTAAACTAAAATTGGTATTACTATTCTTTTTTGAGGTAAAGAAGTAAGATTTTTGTTTAATTTTTTTATAAGGCGATAACAAAAGGTTTCTTTCG
Organism: Ypsolopha sequella; assembly: GCA_934047225.1. Classification (NCBI taxonomy): domain Eukaryota; kingdom Metazoa; phylum Arthropoda; class Insecta; order Lepidoptera; family Ypsolophidae; genus Ypsolopha; species Ypsolopha sequella. The sequence goes on from OW203997.1 coordinate 24,880,006, forward strand.
ATAAACCAGTAACCCTAATTCGCCAGCGGTTTATAAAATTCATGCGTCAGTCGCTCCCACCTTTTAAAACTAAATTAGTGGTACGTTGCGCCAACTCTTTTCACCTCGACATAGAGTATGTATTTCTTTGGACTGACTGTAAACATAATTTTGTTATTTGTAAGGGTTGTCTGCAAAATATCCCACTTTATAATGGAGTTCGCACCCCTTGGAGGTGGGAATTTAATGCGGTTCTAAGAAATTAACATGATTTTTGATCCTCGTGTTGATTCTTGTACTATGAATACTATTACTAAAGTATAATACAACCAATGTAATACAAAATACTACAAAATATAATATAATAAAATAACTTAAAACCGACATGGAAAAATTTGGACAATGGGGCTCAATTGGTTTCAGTTATATTATAATTTGGACGATGGGGCTCAATGGGTTTCAGTTATATTATAATTTGGACAATGGGGCTCAATGGGTTTCAGTTACATAATAATTTGGACTATGGGGTTCAATGGGTTTCATTTGTATTATAATTTGGACAATGAAGCTCATGGGTTTCAGTTATAATATAATTTGGACAATGGGGCTCAATGGGATTCAGTTATATTATAATTTGGACAATGGGGCTCAATGGGTTTCAGTTATGTTATAATTTGGACAATGGGGCTCAATGGGTTTCAGTTATGTTATAATTTGGACAATGGGGCTCAATGGGTTTCAGTTATATTATAATTTGGACAATGAAGCTCAATGGGTTTCAGTTATATTATAATTTGGACAATGGGGCTCAATGGGTTTCAGTTATGTTATAATTTGGACAATGGGGCTCAATGGGTTTCAGCTATATTATAATTTGGACAATGGGGCTTAATGGGTTTCAGTTATATTATAATTTGGACAATAGGGCTCAATGGATTACAGTAACATAATGATTTGGACAATGAGGTTCAATGGGTTTCATTTATATTAGAATTTTTACCACATCCATGTTACTTTTAGGTTTTTTCCTAGAGCAACAGGGCTACTTCAGCACTATTTTGCATGCTAATGTGAAACTTTTCAAGTCACTAGTGCCAAATGATGAGACTAAGTACAAGATATTAAAAAAAAACATAGTAATATGTTTGTATGGAAAACCTTAAATAAATAATAACCGTTATTTAATCGCTTTTGATATAATATTACATAAACCAGAATCATCAGCGTCGATGTAGGCACTTCAAGAATATATTATACTTCTTGAAGATTCTCCAAGACTATTGGCAGAACGCTTTTACTTATTAAGCTTTGTAGTCCAGGGGCGCGGCACATAGAGCTGCAACAATCTTCTTCTGGGGCTCTCTGTTCTATTCGCCCGTCGCGCGAGCACTCGACATGCTCTGCTCCCTGCTCGCTAAAGCACCAGAGTGTGAGTTTTTTGTAGATGGGATAGGATGTGTGATGCTGATGAGTGTGTGGAAGAGAATGCTAGAAGAAAGTATGTTAGTTAGTGCTTAAAATAAAATTATATATAATATTGTAACGATTTGGTCTATTACTGTAATGTTATAATATTTCGGATAATAAATAAATGTCTAAATGTGATTTATGTTTCAACTGGCTCCAAGCCAGACCTATGAAGTTCCATATACGTCTCTTTGGCAAAGAGACTTTTGCCACATTATGCCATCACGTGTTCAGCCTAGTCTTCTGTACTCTCTGGCTGCCTCACTCATACGCAATGTTTGTAAAATTTATTGCCATCTTCAAATTAATTAAATAAATAAAGTGTGTAACTGAAAGGTGTAACCATATATGAAGAGCTTATTCAGTCAATGGTATAGAAAACTTTTACTATGGAGCCAACATCGAAATCTCAAAAAAAAAAAATCTACCCTTCCGTACATTTCGGCCGAGCGGCATTGCATTTTTCTATCAAACAGTTAATTTTTTTTTCGAGGTACTGGGGTTTGTTCTTTAATTCGTTCTTAATTTTTAGTTGGTTCGATTCCCGGGTGAGACAAGCGAATTTTAGAAGTTCTTTGAATGCAGTTTTGTTTTTTTAAAAAAATAAAGGAATGTTTCCTTTCAGTAAAATAAGCTAACTAAAGGATTTAAGGTAGCTCCCCTCCAGGGCCCTTGAATTTTTTCCATCCTGTATACCATTCACTGAATAAGCTCTTCAAAATATGGTTACACCTTTCTGTTACACGTTGTATATTTACATATACTAGGTGAAATTTAATCAACCACCCACATTCATACTGGAGACTCGGTTAGTGATCAGGAACAAGTCTCAATGATACCAAACGAACTGGACAAATACAATTCCAGTACAGCAGGCAGTATAGGAGCAAAAAATTCTTTTTTCGAATTTCACCTGTAGCGTCATTAAACATTGTTTTTGATCACTAACCCAGTCTCCAATAAATTCGGGCGGTTAATTAAATTTTACGTTATACAGGCAGTAAAAAGACTGCGCACTTTAAATAAAACCGCATAAAGAAAAATACACGCGCATAACATCAGTAAAGAAGATATTCAACTGTAAATTAAAGACTTTAACTCGAAGGAGGAAGGTCTATTTTAGAACACTGCGCGTGAACAGCTGTTTCACGGACGACGCGACGCTGCCTCAAAAAATGCCCGTATATCGGTGCGTCAGTGTTCACGCATTTTTGTTTGAAACTCAAATATTTCCTAAAATAATAGTTCACGCGGGTATGTTTCTTGGTAAAAGTGGTTTAGTACGATCAGTAGAATATGTTGTTTCATTTAAAGGTAGCAGTTTATTTACACGGTATATACCTATATCCTATTCTATTCCATTCTACAACGTGTAACAGAAAGGTGTAACCATATTTGAAGAGCTTATTTAGTCAATGGTATAGAACAACTTTTACTATGGAGTCAACCCTGAAATCTCAAAAAATAAATCTGCCCTTCCGTACATTTTGGCCAAGCGGCATTGCATTTGCCTATGAAGCGAGTAATTTTTTTTTCGATATACAGGATTTGTTCCATAGTAAAAGTTGTTCTAAACCATTGACTGAATAAGCTCTTCAAATGTGGTTGCACCTTTCTGTTACACGTTGTATACCTATATCCTATTCTATTCTATAAACGAATACCCTGACTTTAAGATTGACTAACTGACTAATCTATCAAAACCGAAACCAAACGGCTGGACTGTAGGTTTCTTTTATGACAAAGACATCCGCTAAGAAGTAAATTTAGGAAATTCCCACAGGATCGGGAAAAACGTGATCAACGCGGGCAAACCGCGGGGCGTCCGCTAGTAAGTAAATAATAATTTACTTTCATTGTTTGATTTGTATTTGGACAGGTGACTGATGGCTTCTCAGACTTTTGTTAAGAATTATATTTGGCCAAATACGAATAATAGATCGAAGAAACCACAACGCTTGGCTATATAAAATCTAGGCTGTGCCTAACGCTGCTTTGTGACCTAGACAAGACACAATTTGTACTGAAAGCCAGACTCTAGATTTATTTTCGTCCAATTTAGATAGAGACTGTTGTGCGAGTGCCCTATTTTGGCTCCTTTGTGATGTGAATGTGAAGCATGACTTTACTGAGAAGCTAGTTATCTAATCGCTTTAAGGCCCTTAATATCGCCAAATGGGTACTTTCTAAAGCCTACTCCCCTTTTATGGCCAAACCAAAAATATTGAAAAAATGTATTATGGATTATCAACTCTAGGACAACATATGCAACATTTTTCTTTTTCGTACCACCAAAACTTCTATATGAAAAATTGTTTCAACTGAATGGTGTTTTTTGGCTTGAATTTCCTACTGCTCCTAAGCGGCTTAGGTAATTTAATTCATTTATGCTTTAATAAATAGATAAACTTGATAGCTATAAATATAACATAGAATTATTCAATCTAACAATGACGCCCATGTGAAAAGTATTATTTTCTCCTATTTTGCCCTTTCAAGGACGCAGCGAGCGTCGTAACAGCCACCACGCATTGTGCACTGATTTGAACGTTATTTCAATGTCGTTTCCGTCGATATTCATACAGAAAAACATCGAGCTGCTAATTTGGCGACGGTAATCGCCTTAACTTCAGTATATCTTACCCAAGTAATTTTTGTTTCGTGGCCGCTGAAAATTCGGAGAAATATTTATGTGGATTTTTATTTTTGTGGTTAACAGAGATCTGGGCACAATTTAATAAATATTCTACAGAGGCAAACAAAGATCCCTAAGGCTTTCTCAGTATTTCTCTAACCGAATTTGTCATAAAATTGGTCACAAGGGTGCGTTTACATCGCGACGAATGAGCCGAACCCCGTCTTTCTTTATTACGAATTTATTACGCCAACCCCGAATTGCAAACTTGGTGAGAAAAAAAGCGAAATTCCATTGCTCACGTACTAACGAGATTCTATATTTTCCCGTATTTCCATTTATTGCACAACATTCAACGCTTAGGTAGTAGTAAATAGGCACGCCTCCCGCGATTATCATAGCTATAAACTGCTCCACAACTACAAGTTATTGCTATTGCAAAAAGGTAGGCGCTTCCAAACTACAAAATACGTTTCCCAAACTTCGAAACGATAAATTGGCACAAAGGATTATTCGGTTGACTGGATTGCGAAAATAGAAAAAGTATGGACTCGTTTACTGCGTTCCTCTCAAATAAAAAAGAACTCTTTGAGTTAAGTTTCCACTCCCGGTGTGATTGTTCGAGCGAATCTTTCTGATCTGAAAATCTTTGTACTGACAGAGTCCTAAATCCTGATTTTTACATACTTTACAATGTTCAAAAATTGTTCCGTTGAATTGTTTTCTATATACTCATGAATATATTATAAACATGAAATTATATTGACATTAGGTAGCTACGGATTATCCCCATTTGCTGCGATACGGAAACAATTATTGTTTCCATAATCAATATGTTACCAATTTGCTCCAATTTGTTTTTTAGGTTAGCCATGTCAATCTCCATCTTCCACTTGGGCGTCGTATTTTTCTTCACTCTATATTCATATTCTTTATTGTTCACAAAAAACATAGTATTTACACATTGTACTTAGATTTATCATGTACATACATAGGCAGACAAGCCTATCTCTAAAAAGGGATTTCTTTTAGCAAACTCGGATTGATTAATTCAGTAATTACTCAATTAATTGAGTAATTCGGCTTAAACAAAGTCGGTATTTTCCAATTTACTTAAAATAAAATACGACAGTAAAAAGGCAACGACGCATACTTAGGTAACACCCATAGCAGAGAATATAAAGTATTACTCCCATAGCCTCCTAGAAGGCTGTGGTAACACCTGATTTAGGTAACATCTTCAAAGAGATTCGTTAGTCATATAACAATAATAAGTTATATATGTTAATAATCCAATGGTTGCTGATACGATTTTAGGCAGTTCATTTAGGCGAGGCCTTCTTTATAGGCGCACAGTGGGTTTGCAATTATAACCCGTAGACTAACTTCCATAAAGATAAAAATAACGTGCGCCAAAATGCGTGCGAAACGATTTAGAACGAGTCTAACTAAAATTACAATATTGCATTTAAGTCATTTTTGAACTTACCTTGGTTAATAAACAAGATTTTCGTATTGATAGTAAAATATGACACATTAAAATCAAATGGATTAAACACAAAACCAAAAAAATACTCAAAAAGAGACTATTTTCAAAAATAAAATCTATCGAGCGAAAGTTTGCCAATTAGGTAACGCTACTTACAACGTAAAGATAAAGGTTTGAAAAAACATTATATTTAACTTTCATATTGATTGCGTCTGTGGTAGATTCAGTACAATCGTTCAAAAACTGTTGAAAAAGGAAGGCTCTCTATTAAGGCGTCTCCTAACCTAAGATTAGGCAAATTGAAGTAACTAAATTTAGGAAGCATTTTTTAAGTTCCAACTGGGTCCCACGGTAAATTGTGTAATTTTGTACAGTTTGCTAACCATAACTCTTTGAAGCTGGTCAAATGTTTTATTTTTTAAATTTCATGTTCATTATAAAAACACCCTATCTAAAGGTGAACAGACGGTCATGCAAAAGTACAAAGATAAAACTGCTTCAGGAAATTAACCTGAAGTTTATTAACCTAAATAAAACAGGTATGTTCACCAATTTAGCTCAGTTAGTTCATCAGATCGATAAGCCTGAAAGATTTAAGAGGCACTAAAAGTCGGGCAGACCACGAACTTAAATTGTATTCGGTCGCTAGAGTTGGGCTGAAAGAATTTTATATGGCTTAGCTTGACCTAGTATCGGTCTTATTGCTGGAGAAGTTAGCTTTTTATTACTGGGACAAAGGAAAATTAATTTCTTGTGCTAATAGTCTGGGGACTACGACGAAGGTAAATGATGGTGGAAGGAATATTTTTTTGAAGATCTGCTGAATAAATTGGAAGCGAATACCTACTAGAACATTTTGCGTGTTGCTGGCATAGCTTGAAAGTTTGAGTAGAGTGAGATTCCAGGAAAAACTATAGAGTCAGGATTGGTTTACTAAGAGTTTTATTTTTCTAATAAAATTTTCTATTTTGTAATGCACTCTAATAATATTTAGGAAAAACATATTCTAAGTACGAAAAAGTTTTTCTTGCTAGGGATTGCGCATTTTGCATGACAGATTATCAATATACCAAGTGACTTTTTGATCATCGTCCAAATTCATACTGGTAGCTTGGTAAGTGATGAGTATCATGGATCAATAACAATTTTTGTAAAATTCGTTAAATGAAATTTCGACTCCCCATAGTGATCCACTCGGGACTGGAAGTGAATTTCTATGGGAAGCAGAAATTTCATTTTACGAATGTCACAAAAATTGTTATTGATCCGAGATACTGACCACTTATCAAGCCTCCAGTATGAATTTGGACGATGATCAAAAAGTCACCTTGTATTGACATCTTAACTAATCCAAATAAAAATATATCTGTAGAGGGCAGATGGTAAAAATTCTACGGTAGAATGGTAAAAAGTATAAATCGAAAATCTTCCACCAAAAGTCAAAAATAGGTGCGACGACGAGCAAATCGAAGCGAGGAGAAGCGTGTTAGGTTAACATGTAAATAAATTTAGGGAGCCAAGCGAAGCGGATAGGAGCGACGCGACACTACTAGCTTTAATAGAAATATGATATGCCTAGGCAGATCATGATAGGTCAAATTGTAAGGACCGGAATGATATTAAAAACATGATCGATGCTTCAGGGGATCCAAGGGCTGGATCCTATTTTGGACAAAGAGGCAATGCCACCAGCCTATTGGGTACCCTACCGGGTGACGACAGCGATTTGGCTTCGATTTTTTATTTTGTGTAGTTTTATTTTGTTTATACTTTGTATATTGATAGGTAATTTTAATTTATAGTTAGTTTTTATTTAGTATAGTTTTATTTTATTTATAATTGTATATTGATAGGTAATTTTAATTTATATCTATAAAAAACACTTAGTTATTATAATGATTAGAAAAATCTACAACTCCAATAGCTAAATTAGTTTATTCTACGTTCATCCAAATGTACAGTGTACACTCTATATTTTTTACGGTTCCGTGAAGAACTCAAACCTTTATAACAAGAGGGTTTTCTTCAGTATGTCTGTTGATTTTTAAGCTATAAGGCACCGACCACACGAGCGCGTTCCGCTGTCCAAACAACAGAACGCGCGTTCTCGCAGTCTGTGTGTAAAGACACAACCCGTCTCACATAGATTACAGTGACCGTGTAACGCGGTTCTGTACTGTGTGCTCGGTGCCTCATAGCCACAAAATAGATACAATATATGTTTCAATATCGCATTAATTTGAACTGGCTGAAAAGCAACACACTACAAAAAAAATATGCTCTTTGGTGTTCGTTCTAAATTCAAAACTTATCGCGGGTTGTCATTCCCGCCAATTGTTAATAATTGTGATTGTTTCATTTATTGATTGAAAAACGGCATATTCCAATATTCTACTAGTCTCATACTAAATGTATGGGAATGTTTAATGTCAAAATTTTGGATACTTCTCGTTTGATTTTCAAAAAGTTATTGATGTCATTTTACTGATTAGGTAACGTACTTTCGATATCAGTTTAAATTTTGATATCTGTAATAGTTACGGAATAATCGACTGGACACACTTAACGATTACACCCTGTATACAACGTGTAACAGAAAGGTGTAACCATATTTGAAGAGCTTATTTAGTCAATGGAACAGAACAACTTTAACTATGGAGTCAACCCTGAAATCTCAAAAAAAAAAACTGCCCTTCCATACATTTCGGCCGACCGGCATTGCATTTTTCTATGAAGCGATGAAGCGAGTACTTTTTTTTTCGATATACAGGATTTGTTCCATAGTAAAAGTTGTTCTATACCATTGACTGAATAAGCTCTTCAAATATGGTTACACCTTTCTGTTACACGTTGTATATGTGTCATAGCTAAGCAAGTAGCAAGCAGAGCCGTATATTGTGTACTACCATAGACGAACATCCATGGTACTACGTACATTTTGCTGACTTCTTCGTGTACGGTGTCATAACCGCACATTGTTTTGCTTGCGTTGCAGCCTACTTTACTTACTTAGCGACAATAATTAATTTTATATTTTACCGTTTTTTAACGTAGTACGAAACTAACTGTCGATACCGACACACATAGAGAAACAGGCGCCAAACTGAACATATGCTAAACAGTTTTGGAAAAGCTGGTCCAATGAATACCTTACTCAACTACAAGTTCGAAGCAAACGGAATAAAGCGATAAAAACATACAGAAAGATAATATTGTGCTGATCAAAGACGACAACTTGCCACCTGGAAAATGGGCCATGGGGCGAGTATTGGAACTTCATCCCAGGATAGATGGCTACGTTCGAGTTACAACGGTGAAAACTCAAACTTGGCGTGATCGCTACGGTTTCATAACCGCACCCTTCGAAATGGTATCTTTACACCTTTAAAACTAGAGTGAGTTCACACCATACATTAGTTTAGATCCAAACAAATAATGCGCTTTAGTAATATTAGGTTTTCAAGTATTCCAAGCTACCTAACATGCGAGCGAAATAAATAATTTATTTAATTCAATAATATTATTAAACTTAACTTTAATTTATTTTAATTTTAATTATGATTTTAATTGTGACAATATATTTTATTTTTATTGTGTTAATGAAACGATTTGAATCTGTAGCGATAAAAAAAAATAATAACATACCTAGCAAAAAAAAAAAAAATTTAATAAAAAATAAAATATAAATAGATGATATATATATATATATAAAAAACGAAATTTATCAAAGTAGGAAACATAAAATGTAGTTATAACATCTATATATAAAATCTTATTTCTTAATACCCTTATCCACCATGTAACTCAGATATTTATTGACATTTCATATACCAACGGAGTGGTGTTTTAGAACATACTACCATTAGTACATATGTAACTAGAACATCATATCTCTATCGGTACAGAGTAAAACCCCCGCTTTGGAAAAAAAGCGCCGATTATGTTGGCGGTGTAACCAAGCGGAACAAAAAAAGCGCCGATTATGTTGGCGGTGTAACCAAGCGGAACAAAAAAAAAAAAACCTACCTAACAAGATAATGGCGCATTGATTTGAGGTTTTAGACCTTGGTTACAATTTAATCGTTTTTCCGAAGACATACAAATATTACCGAAGTGCATTATTTTTGTGAAGACTCACTTCTGTAGCTGTGCAAGAGGGCACTGGTCGAGATTTAGATAATATTTTGCCTTGCTTAGCTCAAGTGCCTTCTAGTCTTATTCGTATTAAAACATTTATGAACAGAAACCTGCTAAAGATTTTAATATCTTAACTGTTTTAATCAAATAACATGCTCCATGAATACTAATGTAAGCCACTATAAATGATTACAAAGCATCGATAGGGGTTTTATCGAAATACTTTTTTACAACCCTAAACTGCACTTACACAAGTGTGTGCAGAGTGCGAAAGTGTGCCATAATTATAGACCGTTAATTTGTACACCCGTTAGATCCTTTGTTTATGTAACTTTTTTGAAATTAAACATTTGTATTTGTTACTAAATTACATGTTTATTATAAAAACCTTCCATCCATCCATCAACCTAGTTCGTCCACTGCTGGACATAAGACTTTCCAGGACTTTGCCACTCCCGGCGGTCAACCTGGAAGAATTGTCTATACTCACACACGCTGGGCAGGTGGGTTGGTGAGCGCGGTGCCGGAACCCTCGCGCCAGTGACGCCACTGCCCGTCACCAGTCTGTTCCATATCAGGCTCAGCTATTAGGGATGAATAGAATAGAATAGAATTGTATAATGGATATACTGCCATCCATCAGTCCCAGGCATGGTGGGCCTCCTGGTTTTTTGCCTGTGAGCTGTCCTCTTACTCTCCTTCGAATTACTTCGAGGGGGTCTCCAAGTAAGTTTTATAACGAGACAAGGAATTAGGCCGGATTTCTCAGAATTCCCACGAGATCGCGAACAGCACCGCGGGGCATCCGTTAGTCGTGAATAAAAAATCAGCTGTTTCATAGAAAAGTGAAATGATCAACATGCATTTTTTTCAAAATGTTTATAACAACAGATTTACCTTTTCACGACTCAATTGTTGTTTTTACAGGAGATCACATCAAATTATACATAAACACTAAAATGCGTAACTGCTCTACAGTGCTGCCAAAGTAATAATGCGCATACAAATCTATAGCCGGTCGACCGGAGACGTACCACGTAACCTTATTTCTTGTATAGAAAGTGTAGGGAAATACGAACTTTGCCGAACAGTGGCGAACATTTGTATGCGCATTATTACTTTGAGACAGTAGACAGTAATGTACAGTACATTTTGTGTGTTCTAAAGAAAGTGCAATCTGGGGCTCTACCGCGTAATTCTCATTTGTATCAACTTCAAGCAAATGCATGCGAAATTCAACGCGTGCAAAAGAGATGGCATGTTAGGCGGGCGTCGTCGCGCGCACTTCATATTTCAATCTCAAGTTGATGTTGATGAAAATGAGAATTACGCGGTAGACCCGCAGCTCTCTCAGCCCCCTCATAGTGCTACGTAGTAATACTTTATATTCTCTGGTGCTATACTAAAATACTCGTAGCTTTTGCGCACATTTTCGCCGTTCATCTTGAAAGGGAAGAAAATTTCAAACTGTTTAGAGCAGTTTCGCAGCCGGATTGTGAAAAATCCGTCTTTTTCACAATCTGGCTGCGTCAGTCGCTTAGCACAAAATACATGACTCAACATTGTTTGAAATAAAAAATTGAAAAGCATTTCAGTATAAGTGAGGTTTATAAACCAAAAGTTTGAAATTGTATACACGATTAGTCATGATTTTTTCGAAAGTAACTTAAAATGCTGTTTTAACTTTGTTTGTACAAGATTATGACTAATTGTGCATTTAATTTGAAACTCATGCTTTATAAACCTCACTAATGTTGACCTATTGGTATTAACTGCCACATACCAAAATGCTTTTCAATTAAACTTCTAAACAGGAAAAACAAAGTTAAGTCATGTACTTAACTCAACGTCATCTCCACTGTACGAAGTCAACGGAGCCAAGTGAAATTCTCTAAATCAGGGGTCGGCAACCTTATGACATAGGAGGGCCACAAACGTTCCCAGAGGATCAGCGGGGGCCGCATATAATAAATAACGCATTAGTCAATTTCGTATCATATTTATTGTAGTTTAAAACACAATTTATTATTTAAATCTAATGCGATTTTTGCGGCTACATTTGACTTGCATTTTAGACGTGGAAAGCTGCGCCGAGCGTAGAACGATTAGACACCTCGCTTGTTCTCTCGTGTTAGTTTTTTATCGTGGTCGTATTTATTGAATTTTACAGAAAAAATCATATTTAATATACCAGACAAAATTTTAAAAATGTGAAACGGCCCAATTGTATTTTATAACGTTTGTGATTGTCTTGAATTGTGGTTGAGACAAAATTCGACAGTTAAGTTATTGAAATGAGTAAAACCCTAATACCATTTTTAGATTTTGGGCCTACTGTAGATAGATTTGTTTCTTACACCATAAGTTATTTTTAATATTCGCTGCGGCGGAAGTGTAGATACATTATCTGTAATAATAAATATATATTTTATTTATTTATCATTGAAAGATTATTCAATAAATCAATTTAACAGAGACTGTCGTTTTAGATTATTTTGCTCGGCGCCCTCTTATGCTTGCTTTTTCGTTAGTTCAGAATAGAAAATGTCTGCTCACGCAAATATGTACAACCAAACACAATTATCATGCAGCGATTGGGAACCTTGAGGGCCGTACCGAAGTAGGTCACGGGCCGCATGCGGCCCGCGGGCCGCCGGTTGCCGACCCCTGCTCTAAATCATGGTGTACCTACCTTTTGGTCGACAGTACTAGCCTAACAAACCCTGGCCATGAAATATGGGGTCGTTTACACGACATGCATTCTTGCTACGTCAGTCGTCACGCGACTACACGGGGGCATTTCCCTCACGTAAACATTTACTTAGAAAGATGAACAGATAACTGTTGAATAAATTTTGTAAATGAATATTGCCATTAAGTTCAATGGCTTGTCTTGTCTACTAGATAACTTCTTGTGGTAGATTTTTGTGAAGAAATAAAATCGTTTAGAAAGATTTTGTGACTGAAAAGCGTGAAAAGGCTAGACGTTTGGACGAATAAATAGTAGTTTATGCTACAAGGGCGAAAAGGAATGAATCACGAGGACGATTTAAAAAACGAGCTAGGCGAGTGTTTTAAATGTAACCGAGTAATTTATTGCTTTTACGCCCGTGTATCATACTACGTTTTTCAATGCACAGTGTGAGGAAATAAAACAAATATAATCTTGTGAACTTTAAATTATGATTGGTTCAAAAGGACTGTATCCAGAGCCGTTAAACAGTGGAAAAAAAAGTATAACATTTATGGTACACAGTAAAGGTTGCAGGTTAGCCAACTTCTCGTAAATAAATTAATAATAATAATAAAGCCCAAGGGCAAAATAATCGACTTTCTGTTCGGTTTTGATGCATAAAAAGTGGGCCTTTACGAGCACATGCATTGAAAAAATATTTACGAGTGCCTGCCTAAGGGCGCTTTCAGACTCCTTTGGTTCTATACGTTTTATTAGGATATTTTCTACGGTTGTTATTCCAAATGCATTAAAATTTCTTCATTGACGCATTAAAAAAATTACAAACATCGAGCTCGTCACCTATTTTATTGTTCATGTTCTTTCTCTCGACCTATTTGTCGTCGAAGCAAATATGTAGCAAAATTAATTAAAAGCGAGTTTGTGAACACTTTTAGACAGCTTTCTGTGTAGAGGCCGATTAAAGCTTTAGCCTTTAAAGTATATAAGCCGCCACAACCTCTACCCTTACTTTCAAGGCTGTTTTTTTTCGTTATTTAAAGTTGAATACTATATAATTGAGAGCCGGGGCACAAAATAGATACTACCAGAAGGCCGACTCGACGACGGAGTGAAAACAGACGCACACATGCTTAGACGCGTACGTATAATGGCAGAATTTCGTACTGGCATTCACCCGAGTATCTCCGAGATCGTCGTACGTACGCATCTTTGTGTGCGTGCGCCTGTTTTCGGTAGTTATGCGGAGTAATCCTTCTGTAAGTAGTTATTTTGTGGCCGGGGTAATATACTTACGGTGTGGGGGAGAGAGCAAAGGTGACAGTCGATAATGATTTCAACATGATGAATAAATACACTTGCACTCGTTTCACAGTTTATAATCTTATTTAACCCGACCGGTTTCGGTTTTACACCATCATCAAAGGTTTAGTTAGACTGATTGGATATTATTCCGTGCAATAAATGATGACTCGCGTAGTTATTCTTTGAGTACCATCAGGTCTATCGGCCACATTACAATAGATTTTTCCCTATGAAATTGCCGAAATTTTCCTACAGATTTATGAGTTCATAATTCCCGTAATTCAATAGCTCTTTAATTTTTTCATTTTTGTTTGAAAGTTGATTTCCATCTACGTATAAAATTTAATTTTTATTTTCGGTTTGATAACTAAAATTAAACCAAAAACAGTTCATCTTAAATGCCATCCATTTCCATATTAAGATTCGAAATCATTTTTTACAACTGACACTTTTCAAAAATTATATAAATGTTGCTGTTAGCTTAATGTAGTCTCATTCATACACAAAAGAAATTACATAATTTGGATTTGTCATTCCTAAAATAAACTTTTAACAAAAAAATAGTAACCGACTTCAATAGTAACAGCAGTCATTCACTAAAAAGTTAATAATAATTCTATAAAGACCGATTGTACCGAAGCAACACTTTTGCCGACTTCTTTCTTCCTGAAACGTTATGTTATCTAGAAGTCGGCGTTCTTATATTGGTTTTTATGTTGCTATAACGTAGGAAATACGCCGACTTCTAGATAACATAATGTTTCAGGAAGAAAGAAGTCGGCAAAAGTGTTGCTTCGGTACAATCGGTCTTTATAGAATTATTATTAACTTTTTAGTGAATGACTGCTGTTACTATTGAAGTCAGTTACTATTTTTTTGTTAAAAGTTTATTTTATTTCATATTTTTTAGTGTTGCTGGGTTAAATTGTGAGGTATAGTGCGCGCCAATCTTTAGTCGCCTCTGATTGAGTTACGAGTGCAAGCTTGCGCAGGTACAGTCAAGGAAACAATAATATGAACGGTTGATTATTAAATGTTTACTATAAGTGGGAAGGTATACTGGTTGTACCTACCTATTTAATATATATTTATTATTTTAGTGCAATCTTAACTGTTTAATTAAAACAAATTAATATAAACACCATTTTCCTACATTGTCGCCTTAAAACGCTATAACGACCGCGAGGCATAACAACAACCATAAACTTTAACAAACTAAATCAACAAAACAACAAATAAAGGCAACACAAACAGATTCAACGATTAACTTAACGAATCATAGAATTTTTTCCACGAACGTACTTTTCATGCAACGCGCGCGTGTGTAGTGTACGGATGTAGCACTAACACTAACGCATAGTGTTGACACCTGCCGAACGGCGAGCGGGGGGTGTGGTGCGGCACGCAGGCGGGTGTGCTCCGCGCCCTCGCTCCTGTAACGTCCCCCTGACACCGTAAAACGGCTAATGCGTCGATTCTTGGGGCTAGCTTCAGAGGCGACTAAATGATTGGCGCGCACTGTATAGGTAGTTCTTGCAAACGTGGTGTTAATATGAAACGAAGTTCAAGTGAGTATAAGTAGCCATGTTTGAGTAGCTTCCTGCTATCAGCACCTTAACACAACATGATTACCGCAATCTCGAGTTATGTGCTGTCATCCGTTGAAGAGTTCTACGGTGATGAAGCCAAGATCGAAGGTCAGGTGGTTACACTGGCAATTTTCAGCAATGCCCTGCAATGAGCACCCTAACACAAACTGGTTGCCGCAATTCAAAGTTATGTGCTGTCATCCGTTGAGGAGTTCTATGGTGATGAAGCCAGGATCGAAGGTCAGGTGGGTATTCTGATAATCTCCAAGTAATACCCTTGAATCAGCACCCTAACGCAGTGATTGCCGCAATCTCGAGTTATGTGCTCTGATCCGTTGAAGAGTTCTATGGTGAATATGTTGATGAAGCCAGGATCGAAGGTCAGGTGGAAGAATGTCGATTTTCAAGTAATACCTTGTAATCAGCACCCAGGAACAAAGCGATTACCTCAATTTCGAGAGGTATGCTGTCATTTTCTGAGGAGTTCCACTGCATATCTCTGAAGACCTTCATCAGATCATGACCAAAATGGGACCTACCTGGAATTAAACTCTTCCAAACAACAAAATAATTATTCAAATCGGTTCAGAAATGACGGAGTTATGGAGTAACAACGCCCAAAAAAAAAAAAAATAATACAGTCGAATTGAGAACCGCCTCCTTTTTTGAAGTCGGTTAAAAAATGCAAAAATATTAGTACTGAAAATTGAGTTTCCGTCAAATTCTCTATAGAAAACAGCAATTTCACATGTAAAGACATAATATGTTGAAAGTAAAAACATTTTTCTTGTCTTGTCTTGAACTCGTGACGCGGTTAGAGAATAAAAACAAACGCCTCTAATTCACATCGGGTTAGTTTATTGACAGCGAGGTACGCTAAACACACGATATTTTATACATACAAGTATACAAGTATGTATTTTCCATGATCATGTAATGTTTTCGCCCTGGATTTTGGGTCATTGACATCCAAGTGTAAATACAGTGAGCATCCCTTGTTGACCCAGAACCGCCACCGCCGCGCCGCGCCGTGTAGAATAAAATAACACCTCTCGTCTTTGAGTATTAAACCAAATGCTCTAAGCCTCTCGTAGGTGGAGAATAATTTACAAATTGTTTTACTTACAAAACATGACACGGGATAGATAGAAGAAAGAAAGAAAATAAATTTATTGGCACGTTTACAAAAAAAAAAAAGAACTTACAGCTAACACAGTAGAAAAGGTTTACTTAAGTAGGGAGTAATCTATAGATAAAAATAACAACACGACAAAAGGATGTAGCTCAGCTATGTGCCATCCAAAACATGCTTTGGTTGGCGCTGGTTTTCAGCTACCTCCGTTACAATTGCATGATAAGATAAATATCTTCGAGTCGTTAAAAATTTTTATTACCAAATTGAAAAATCAATAACAATTGGTAGAAATGAATTATAACTAAATTAAAGAAAAAAAAACCAAAAACCAAAAATGCGTAACAAGACAAAAAATAATTAAAAAAAAAGGTAATTAGTATATACCATGGATATAGGTCCATGGTATATACAGATATAGACTTATTAGTAGGGTGTATAGTCTTAAACATTGTAGGCTTTCCAAGGATGTTTGTATATACAAGGTGACTTTTTGATCATCGTCCAAATTCATAGTGGAGGCTTGGTAAGTGATCAGCATCATGAACCAATAAATTTTTTTGTAAAATTTATATAATGAAATTTCACACAAATTGTTATTGATTCATGATGCTGATCACTTACCAAGCCTCCACTATGAATTTGGACGATGATCAAAAAGTCACCTTGTATAGATAGATAGAAGATATAGCCTCTATATGTAAAGAGTGTATAATTTTACCGGTGAAACCTGATTTTATGAGATACTAGTTTAGGCCAAACTAAGGCAAAACTTTTTCGGAAATCCTTCAGCGCAGAAAATTCAAATTCAAATTCAAATTCAAAAAACGTTTATTCAGGATAAAAAACATTACAGAAATAGCAATTTCAAATGCACCGCCAAACTGCAAGGCAGTTTATTGGCAGTTGGCGCTCTCACTCTTGTAAGAACTGGTCCTTACCAATCCTTGAACGGATACCATCACAACATCCTGGTGCTATTATTATTATATATATATATACATACACACATACACACATATACCTACATATATATATGCTTTTCGCAGTTAGATCACTGATTGAACGAACCAGCTCAAATTTTAACTATATTATATTATGTTTTTACAAATTGACATTTTTATGTAGGAATTTAATTTTATAGTTCTTTTGGCAAACATATAATTTATTTTACACAAGAATCTAATAAGGAATTTGTCCCTATTTTCTTAAATACAGGTTTGGAAAAGGTATCATTTCTAATATCATTCGGAAGATCATTGAGAATTTTAGGAATTAAATATTTTCTGGTTCTGGAACCATAGTAATTACATATTTTAGGGACAGTTAATTTTTTGTTACTAACCTTTCTTGTAGTGATGCTATGCGAGATAGGATTTTTATACTCATTATTATTAAACTCCTCTAACAGAATGAGCAATTAAATTTTTTAATTTAAATTGCTCATTGAAGAAAGCCTACGTGGCGCGACCCGCCATACCTACGTGGCGCGACCCACCATACCTACGTGGCGCGACTCGCCATACCTAACTTTCTAACCTAACCTACCAGCTTTCTTCTGCGCTGAAGGATTTCCGAAATACACATAATTATATAAACGCCTTTGTTGTGGCCTGTTTGGCACAGCAATGTATATGAAGTGTTAAAATTATCCGTTCGAATAGGGATCAGTAATTAATTTAGCGGAAAATCCTTGCTCTGAAATGGAAAATATTGATAACCAAAGAAGGAAATTTCAATAAAAATATTATCTTTCAGTCAACGGCTTGTTAATTTTTAATTTAGCAATAAATCCATGCTGGGGCTTTACTTCAGCGACCACACATTTCTGATTGATCCTGATCCTGAAATTCTGAAGGATTTGGTGCCGAAAGAACTTGAATTTTTGAGAAGTAATTTAGTTTTTATTGGTAGATAATATTGTATACTTAATTATTTTGGTGAAAAGGGTTCCGTAGTTAATGAGCTCATTAAATTTTTTATAACGGCTCCTACATCGATATCTAACATTTTCTTCTGCGATTCTAGACGGCACTAGTATTATAATGTTAATGTTATTTTTGCAATTGACAAATCATCAAGTGTATTTAAAACCTGTAGCCATCACAGGAACATTGGGTTGTATGTATTGTTTTTTAGCACAAATGTGGTACCTTTTGTACCTGTAATACCATTTTTGTATTATATATTTTTACAATTCTTAAGGGTCAATCCTTTTTATTCCTTAAAAAATATTAAACAACAATGATAACTGCAAATTATTCCTATACAAAAGAGAGAAAAATTTAATTATCCTAAAAATATGGGTTTCAAATTGTCGATATTAAATAGTTAATTGTAAAAATATTTTTGCTGGCACTGATTTCGAGGAATCTTTAAATGAGAAACCACAAAAAATGTATCCCCCCTTATCTCCAAAACTGGTGGAAAAAAATATGAAAAAAAAATATCATGTTAGTATGTGATTACGTAAAGATTACAGGAGAAATATGCTGGTTGAGAAATCAACGAAAACAAATGACAACATTAAATTTTTCATCCACTACGGAACCCTAGGTACGCGAGTCTAACTCGCACACTACCGTTTTTTATTTTTCACAAAATATTTAATAGAAAATATGAACTGAATCTACTAACATTTCATATTTTTTACCTGCTAAATATTTAAGTATTAGCTAAAAAGTCTAAAAACCCTCGAATTTGTTGTTTCGCTGCGTGATTATTAGTATTATCGTCCAAGAAAAAGAGGCCAATGAGCCTCTATCAAATGCTAAGTCTTTGCCGTTGGACTTATTGTACTGGACGGGTAATAAAAAAAGTTGCTAAGATACATGTTTCTTTTTAAATACTGCGGATGTTGTGAATATTAAATTAATAAATATTTGTGATAAAATCCTCACGACATGAACCTCAAGGAGATGTCAGAGATGTTTTCGACTATGGACTGTAAAATACCTGTCACATTCCACACTCATACACACCTACCCTGCGGTCCGTAATAGAATTACAATGGATCATAAGCCATTCACTTCATAATTTCGTAATCGATTTTAGCGATATAATTCTATTTCGGAACGCAGGGCTAGACACGTGTCGGGTCCACTGCAGTACTTCGAAGTTAGAAATGCCGATGTACGATAGTTCGAAAGTATGTGAGTTTGATGTACATATTAGTTCGGAAGTATAGGAGTTTGATGTACATATATTAGTTCGGAAGTATAGGAGTTCGATTTTCATATTAGGTCGGAAGTATAGGAGTTCGATGTACATATTAGTTCGAAAGTATATATAAGAGTTCGATGTTCATTAGTTCAAAAATACACTGCAGTAAACCATATCCCAGAAACCCTTTCAGCGCAGAAGTGAACCGGTAGATTAGGTTAGAAGGTTTAGGAATGGCGGGTTTAGGATAACCTTCGTGAATATTTTTTTCATGACAATCCAGTTTCGAACTAACGTACATCGAACTCCCGTACTTTGGAACTAGCATAAATCCACCTCCTACTGTACTTTCGAACAAAGAAATTTCGAATTTCTAAGTACAGAGTGGAGTCCCACGTGTCGCCGTACTTCGTGCACAAATATTTAAATTTTATGTTTAACTATTTTAAACACTAACTGAAGTTTTGATAATTCAAAATGATCCTCATCAATCATCATTATTCGGGCTTCGATCATAACCGATCATTCATCATTATTTGGGTGTGTATACATAAAAATGATTTCTCCATACCCTTTGTCAGCTATTTCGTGAAAAATCTGTTTTTTATTACCTACGGAACGACACTTTACGTACAAAACATGAGATAGTATACAGGGATTTTGTTGTTGCATAAAAAGGGTTTTTATTAACGGATCAATGCGTATTGGACAATTTTATTTATATAGGGTTTTCATTGCTTTTCGATGAATGTTTTTATCAGCGATGTTTTTGTAGAGTATTTTTTTATTATTGTTCGTAAATAGGTCGGGCGGAACCCGCGGGGCAGCGCCAAGTAAAATATTTGTGTAAATATACAAGCTTTGTATTGGTAAGGATATGTTTTTTTAAGGCGCAGTATAAAGCAAAATGCAGTTTTCGTTTTACTTTACTTAGTACCTTAAAAAAATATATTTTTAAGGACATAGGCTTTCTTATTCTGACGGGCCAAAAACGCAATTACGGTAACTTTCCTCGATAGAAAAAAATCACAAAAATGGGTCTCGAAACTAAGGAAAAACAGCTTTTTGAACAGCTTTTTGATCAGCTTTTTTGAGGCTAGGATTTTTTTTTATAAATATTTGTTTTAAAAACTTTTAACTTTTAATTAAATACTTTTAATTTAATCAGGTGTAAGAGCTGATGCTGGGCTCGACTGTGGAGGTACCACCATCTTACTTTGAGACACCCTTGAAGTAATTTGAGGGAGAGTAAGAGGACAGCTCGCAGGCAAAACACCAGGAGGCCCACCATGCCTGGGACCGATGGATGGCGGTATATCCATCCCTAATAGCCGAGCCTTATATGGAACAGACTGGTGACGGGCAGCGGCGTCACTGGTGTGAGGGTTCCGGCACCGCGCTCACCAACCCGCCTGCCCAGCGTGTGTGAGTATGGGCAATTCTTCCAGGATGACCGCCGGGAGTGGTAAAGTCCTGGAAAGGCTTATGTCCAGCAGTGGAAGAACTAGGCTGAAGGATGATGACAAATCCTAATGTAGCCACAAATTCAAAACAACTGTAATTTTGCGTGCGTAGTAGTTTATTAGAGCAGGATAGACAAATCAAAAACAAAAGCGTTGTTGCAGGACGAAAGTTTAGCTTGATACGGGGCCCTGATTTTTATGGACGGAAATCGAAAATTCTTAAATTATAGGAAATCGGGGGATCAATCAATACACGTACCAAGGCAAAAATCAAGCAATGCCCGTCTGTCACAATAACTTAACACAAAACCAAGATAATAATAATTTAATAAATTAAAATCATTTTTCTTCAACTCCTACTGGATCACATTTTATTTTATACTTTAACGCCAGGGCTGCTGCGCTTCCAGGCGGTTTTTGCGACGGGCTTTGCCCTGCCACGACACCCGTCGGCGCCTTTCACCGCATCGGATGTATAGCGTGCTCGCTCGCTCAAAGCGCTCGACACTAGGTTCGTCCTGTGCGCTCGATCACTCTTTCAACCGCGCCTCCCCACACACCGCCGTCGTGAGAGCGCAAGTCACTCGAAGCCATACAAGACGCGCGAGCAGCGACTCATGGCCGGCTCTATACAACTTCATACATTTGTTCTCTCCGCCGGCGCCGTCGCAAGAAGAACCGCTTGGCGCGCCTCTCGAAGCCTGAAGCTATGGTCGAGGGGTTAGACAGTTTAAATTACATAGTTTTACAGTTTTGACAGAACGATACAATTACAAAGTTTTGTTTGTTCTAGAAACTCTATTGAAAAATGAAACACAAATAAAAGTTCTACTACAATGCATATGCTTTTAAAAGTTTACCCGAACAACTTTTATTTATCTCAGTAAATATGTGGCCGTTGTACAACTTTTGTAGCGCTCTTTTGTGCCTTATTTGTTGTGGTTCAAACGACAACAAAAAGCGTAGGGGCAAATGGGTGTATGGGGTTGGACCACAACAACACAACTTTCCTTTAGCTACCACATCTGTAGGCTTTTGCATGCGTTTGTTGAAAAACATTATTTGCGCAAGCTTGAATATCTTCTTGTTACCAGTTAATGTAATGTAAACATTTTTTATCTACTTAACTTTTTTATTAATTTATTTTGTGCCTGCTGAAGTACTGTGATAGGGATCACTTCGTTGGTTAAAGCGAGTGTACCAACTGTGACATGAGACTTGCATTTCACAGTTCACACTTGTGAACACCTCTGACACTCTGACACCCTCTCATTCGTCACGATATGTGTATGTTTTGTTTTGTGTTTTATTTAGACAAAAACATGAAATTTTATATAACTATTTCATATTGAATATTTTTTATTATTTTTTGTCACCGTCCCATGCCTCTATCTTACCTGTAAATATTTCATCGCGATTCTTTGTCAGCATGCAGATTTTAAGGAACAAGCATTTTGATTTGCAACATTTCTTGGTATACACAAGTAGAGATGACAAAAAGGATAAAAGAACATAGATAAGAATAAATTTTTATTATGAAACGATTTTGATGAGAATTTCGTTACATATCAATGTTTTACTTCTCAAGAAATTGCTATCATGATCAAGCTGACAACCGCAAGTAGCTTTTGGAAAAGTTTGTGCAAACATAAACAAATACAAATCTGTGGTAACCGAAGACAGTGAAATCCTCTGTTTGTAGTTTGACACAAGTGTCCTGTAAATAATTGTGGTTGCTCTCTGGAGGAAAGGGACTGCGGTTATAGGCATATATCATGTTTCAAAATGTCAAAGTTTTGCTCTTTATCACGTTTTGGTACAATTTGCAAGCTTCGGAGGCGCTTAAGTACTAAGCTTGCAAGTGGTGTTTTCAATGAAATTCGAGTTTTCAATACCTAAAGGCCTACCTTAGGAACATTTTTTATAACCCGTCCAGCAAAATAAGTCCAATGGCAAAGAATTTATATGGTTCTAATAGAGGCGATTATTTTGCCTCTTTTTCTTGGACGCGTAACACTAATAATCACGCAGCAAAACAACAAATTGGAGTGTTTTATTTTGTAGGCAAAAAAATATTGAATTTACGTATACTGACTTCATATTTCTATTACCTATTCTATAAAAAGAAAATCACTGCAGAGCGTTTAAAAACAAAAAGAAATAAGTTCGAAATACTATAGCTTTTAGACAAAAATATCTTATTGCTTACGTTGACTTAATTAATGATCAACAAAATAAATTTATTTTTTCAATAATAGACACACCTACTCTTTTATTATATGTATTGATATCGATATGTCGCAGATGGTTTGTAAAATCCGCGGTTTTACAAAACCGCTAGATGTTTTGTAAAACAGCTCCGTCATGTGAAACCACTAAACGTTAACACTTAGGATTGTATAAGTATTTTGCGTTATTCAATACAGCGGGTCAACGTTTAGCGGTTTTGTAAAATATCGTCAAATTAAACGTTCGATTGCAAATTTTGTTAAAAACTACAGGAGTAGCCTCGCTCCGCTCCGCTTCGCTCGGCTCCTTATTTTATCTTACATGTAAACCTAACACGCTCCTCGCTTCGCTCGTCGTCACAACTATTTTTGACTTTTTGTCGTAGACTTTTTACATTAAGTCTAAACGTGGGTAGCAGTATTGTCGAAGGTAACGCAATGAAAATCAAGCTGAACTTAATTTAGCTGATTTACATAACGGAGCTGTTTTGTAAAACAGTTTTTAGACACATCTTACAATAAGCTGCAGTTTATTACTTGGACCAGTTCTTGCGGTAATCTCTCTGTAATAAAATAAAGGGCTGCGTCGTATCGTGGCCCGTTTCTATCTGAAGTAGAACTTAATCACTTTTGTGAGGATTCGCGGCTCCATTAACGATGATACTGAAATAACAGAAGTACTTAGAAACAGGAACTGTTGAAGCGAATAAGTAACTGGTTATGTCACATTTATCGTTAAATTCAATGAGATTTTGATCGCGATTGGTCTTAATACTCCAATAACAAACACAGGCAATACTACTTGTAGCAGATTAATAAAATAATTTGAGATTTTTTTTTCTCTCGCCTCGTCGACGTGTCATGAGACTAAAGAGTTGGCGCATATTTTGGCTAACGCATCAGCTTGGCCATACAATGCGGAAATGCAGGCAGTGTCGTGAGTACAGATGTTTTATTCTACGAAGTATACTAACCTATGATTGTAGTAATGCATGCACACTCACTTTGTCTAGTGTGCGTAACCTCGGGAGCGGTTACAAAACGCGCAACACACACAAAACACGCGTATCTGTACACGCCACTACTACAACCATAGCCAAGTAGGCTTCGTAGGATATAACATCTCTACCCTGCTGAACGCCAGCGATGATCTTGTATTTGTTCTTATTTCAGTTTAAATATGTTTTCTAGTATTCACTATTTTTATTAAGGTAGATAGTTTATAAATTTATTTTATAAGTATTAGTTTTACATATCAATTATTTTGTGTAAATTCAAAAACCAAGGTTATTTTAGAAAATATACTTTCTCAGGTGGTTACTAGGTGAGACAAATCTTAAAACAAATTTTGTAAATACATTTTGTAGAAAATTACTGCCATTTCTTGAATTGTGACTCTGATTTGACCTTAGCTCGATGCTTACAGTTATACTGCATTTGCTGCTTAAGGCGATTACCATCGCCAAATTAGCAGCTCGATATTTGTCAGAACGAATATCAACGGAAATGACATTTAAATAACGTTCATATCAGTGCGCAGTGCATAGTGGCTGTTACGACGCTCGCTGCGTCCTTGATAGGGCGAAATAGGAGAAAATTATACTTTTCACGTGGACGTGATTGTTCGATTGAATAATCCTATGTTTTGTTTCTAGCTATCAAATGTATCTATTTATCAAAGCATAAATGAATTCAATCGGCCAAGCCACTTAGGAGCAGTAGGAAATTCAAGCCAAAAAACACCATTTAGTTAATAAATTTTTTCATGTAGAAGTTTTGGTGGTATTAAAAAGAAAAATGTTGCATAATATATTTTTTCATTATTTTTGGTTTGGCCGTAAACGAGGGGTAGGCTTTAGAAAGTATCCATTTAGCAATAGTAAGGCCCTTAACTCAAATTTGATCAAGCGCAAGCGGGGCTTACGCATCAAAGGAACCCTTTAAATGATTAAATTTGTTTACTAAATTTGTCTATTTCACAGCTTATACATGTTAAATAGTCTGCAGTAGTGGATAATTATTGAAAACAAATTCTCTTGGACGATTTTACGACATATCTTTATTTTCGTCCGTAGCGCAGAGAGTGACGGTACGTTTCAAAATTGAGTCTAACATTTTCAGGCGTGACTGCGTTCTCCAATCATCTTTATAACAATACATTTTAGTTTTAAAAACCTAATATTAACGTTTTTTTAATGAAGCGGCGATAGCTCAGGGCAAGAACGCTGGCCTCTCAATCTTGAGTTCTAGGTTCGATTCTCAGTCGGGCATGCATCAATGAGTCTTTCGAAACTTGTGTATAGTATTTATAGTACAATACTAACCACTTGCTGAACGGTGAAGGTGAAGAATCTGCATAGGGCATTCGGTTGTACTGAGTGTGGACTGTGACTTGCATTTCACAGTTCACAATTGGAACACCTCGGACATCCCTTCGGGGATTCATGTCGTGACGATATATATTGTGTTTTTTAAGGCCTTGCCTTTGATATTTCAACGGTTTTTACTTAAATATGCTGCGTCAACTACTTACGTAATCAATGTAAAATTTGGAAACATGTTTTTCAGACCTTTATCTTTCCGTTGTCAGGACAGTTACTCAATTAAGATAAAAGGTATCTATAAAGGTACTAGATAAATTTTATTTTCGAAAATAACGCCTATTCAAGTTATGAATACGTTTTACGTCTAAGCGCCTTGAGTTTTATGTCTGAAGTTATTGCTATAACACGAAAACATGTTTTTTTTCCGTTGCCACGACAAAAAATTCCTACATCAAATATTTTTTCAGAATATACAGAAAAACCATGAAAATTCACTTAATTATGCGTGCTGACACTGCACGAAGTGAGCGTTCTGATGTAGAATTTCTCACAATAATATTAAGTTCAAAATAATTCAATAGGATTTTTGTCTACGATGGACCAGGCCTTAAATGTTCATGTTGAAATTTTATAACACTTTTGACCTATCTTTGGTCTGTAATCCTTACATGATGTTCCATAACTTTGACTGTTTTCGGGATTTTTAGTCAGTTTAATAACCAATCTCTAACCAAATTAGACACCTAAAAATGACAATTGTAAATTTGATTTTCAGACAACTAAATTATGTCCAAAATTGTAAAAATATATGTATTGATAGTACATTATAATTACAAGAGCCCCCTGACTTTCAAAACGTAAAAGGCTAAAATTGCCTCGATAGAAAAAAATCCAGAAGTTACCTCTAATTTTAACGGAGATTATATTTGTACCTAGCATGGTGCATATTACAAAGCAAAAAATTTGGTAAATAATATCACGTTTATATAAATAAGAGCCCTTGGACGGAATTTCATAAACATATAAAAATAAAGAAAAGTTTTGCCCAAAGTAATGGTACAAAAGTTTTCAACAACGAAGTTTCCCAATACGCCTCCGTATTGGAGGGAGAAATAATTTTCAATTTCAGTATCTAGGACGAACGATTCAAAAGTTGTAAGTGAGTTCAACAAATTAGAATCATACTGTATGTCATATATCGGCAGTGGCGTGCACAGAACTTTTTTCCGGAAAAGCAATCAGAAGGTCAAGTACGACAATAAAAAAATATGAAAAATTTTTAATAACACTTTGAAAAAAAAAAGTTTGTATGACTCCAGGGTAGGCACTGCCTTTCCCAGAGTGATTATTTTCATACAAACTTTTTTTTTTCAAAGTGTTATTTAAATTTTTTCATATTTTTTTTATTGTCGTACTTGACCTTCTGATTGCTTTTCCGGAAAAAAGTTCTGTGCACGCCACTGTATATCGGGTGTATTTACATAATACCTATCAACAAAGAGCACTACCTCTCGCTGTCGTAAAATAGGCAAATTGTGTATGTATTTATTTATATACATTTTTATCTTTAGAAATATATATTTAATAATATATAACTTTAAACTCTCGCGTTTTGTACACATTATAATATATATAATCGGGTCTACCGCGATCAATTTTTACCTTTTTTACGAACAGGGAACACCCGACCGACGTTTCGAGACAGTTGCATGTCTCGTGGTCTACGGGGAACTGGCAAGTATGGCGAGGCGCAGTGATGAGATGCAGGTGACGACCGAAGTATTTTTCTTTTATCCGCATAAACACTTTTAGTCTTTAAAATTTATTGTTATCTATTTCACGCACGGCACTATGCCAACATGTGTTGTGTGCCGTGCGTGAATCAGACAACATACTTACTTATGGTACTTTTAATTAACTCTGGCAACCCCTTCCCACCACCCGATCGATTTAAATTTTTTTTTGGGTTACTCCCTGTACAGAGCAACTGTTTGGAAAAAAAATTAAAGTCGCTGAGCCCACATTTTTTTTTCATTTTTTTCCCCACCCCACTACACCCGCACCCACCGCCCGCAGCCTGCCATGCCAGCGCGAAGATTATCGGAAAAGGTTGTTCAGGGAAGTAGCTAACTGAGTTTCAATACAGCTGAAGCCACATGACCGATTTGGTCGCTAGCTCTTAGACTATAAGTTGTTTTGAGTGCAGCATGCGCGCACTAATGTTTTTAAACAGTCACCTGTTGTAAAGGCACTCCATCTTTTCAACAGAATCTACAAACTTATGGACGGTGTTCGCAAAATCTGCTTTAAATATAATTTGTTACCAATAGCATTAGGTTAGCCTGTAAGGATTGTGTGATGTGTGTAAATAATAAATAAATGAATTTTGATTCGTGAAAATCCGTATTTGAACGAAAACTTGATAATATTATTTCCGATGCCTTCATGAAAATACGTATAAATACACACAAATACATATGGCAACACTGCAACGGAATCTCACTATTTCCTTTAAGGGGATAGAACTCTTGAAGTTGCCGTAACAAGAAAAAGGCGGCCTGCAACGGGCAACTCTTCAGCCAAGACATGAAACAGGAGTCATTTTATAGATTTCAGTAATATCATTCTACTTGCAGACCATGTGGATTCTATTAGTGCGGATAGTTCTTTCTATTACCTATCTGTCTGCATCATTTCAGATTTCAATGTCATAACATAATAGTGTCGATTTGGTGAAACACGACTAACTTATTTTACAGGACTAACTTATGACTAACCTAACTTTACGACTGGGATAGGGTACTTGATTAGAGAGTTTCAGAGAATAATAGAAAGACGAATGGATGAAAATGTTAAGGTTTAGACGTTTTGTACTTAAATAGTGTAATATTTTTTTTTAGATTTCATACTTTATCGATTCATTAATATTGTTCGAAATGCACCTTTATTACTTTTTGGAGTACACTGTGTAACAATTGTAAATATAAATAAATTTAATTAAATTGAATGACGCTTACAATAATTTCAGTAAAATTCAATTTAATCTGTACCTATTTGTCTTTCCGATATGGAAAGAAAAGACAGAATGCTAAAAAAAAAAATAGTTTTAGTCTTGTCAAATAAGTTATATCGTATGTGGTGGTGCAGCGCGTCGGGTATGTTCGCTGTGGCGAATTAGCGCACCCAAGACTACTTCGGCATCATGAGGCTGCGCGCTGCCTCGCTGCTGCGCCGAGTGCGAGCCTCTACCAACAGCATCCTGAGCACGATAGTGGATAGGATTGACAATGACAACCCATTAATTATGCATTGGGTGCAGTTGTCAATCCTACCCAATGCGAAATAAACATAAATTAGAAAACTGTCAATATAATAATTACTAACAATAGCAATTAAGAAAAACTGTTAATAACAATATGGATACAATATCCGAAATAAACGTTATTATTATTATTAATACGCCAAAACGACACTAATATGGTATTTTTTTACATTATACATTTTTTTATTCTTTTATTATTTTATCTAGACTCATATTGTAAAATCTTGATTATGAACTCAAAAATAAGTTTTCTTAAAAATATTATGCTTAATTAAGATTGTATCATTGCAGTATAGAAACTCAGAAAGAAAAGTAAATCTGGATGTGAGTAGCTTTAACTGTAATTGGATTAATTAGATTTAACTGTTGTTAATAGGAATCATTGTAATACTTTGAAGGAAAATAAACAACTTGTTTTTTTTTATTATTTAATATTTCTTGCTTTTTTGTTTGTTTCAATTTTTACTCAGGAGCCTGGGCAAAAATGTCTGACAACATATTATTATTATACTGAGCAACAAAAATTACGAACATTCAAAACGAACCAGCAAAATCAAGAAAAGCTTATGACAGTTACCAAGATCTTATGGATTGGAAAATAGGTAGGTAACCTATTGCATGAGTGTAGATAAAGTAGTGCATGAAACTACATATAACTAGGTATTAAAACACTCGTGTATACTATTAAAACATTCCCATGACTCGATTTTTAAACTCACACTCGTGTTTTAATAACCTGTGTATGTTCCAATTTCATATAATATACAATGTGTAACAGAAAGGTGTAACCATATTTGAAGAGCTTATTCAGTCAATGGTATAGAACAACTTTTACTATGGAACAAACTCTGTATCTCGAAAAAAAAAAAAATTAACAGTTTCATAGAAAAATGTAATGCCGCTTGGCTGAAATGTATGCAAGGGCAGACTTTTTTTTTGAGATTTCAGTGTTGGCTGCATAGTAAAAGTTGTTCTATACCATTGACTGAATAAGCTCTTCAAATATGGATACACCCTTCTGTTACACCTTGTATATTTAAACAATAGACATAGATTTTTTTAAACATTATATGACATATAAATATATAGATAATATAGGTATACTGGTTGTAAATTTATTAGTATCGTTTAATGAAATCACATAATATCTGTCCATACTGAAAAACTGTACTGAATTCACGCTCAATGAAAAACAATGGTATCTCTTCTCTCCATACTAACCTTATTGGTTTGGGCTTATTTCTGGGAGCACGGTAGTGCCATTGCCAGGACGAGCCGAAGGAATAGGGCACTAGGTACCTTTTCTCGAAGCATTTTATCGTATTTTCGAACTCTTGTAGCTTCAGCGTGTGAAGGTAAGAGAGCCCAAATTCTCAAGATTTCCAAAAATTTCCATTCAGTTGTTTCGCTGCGTGATTGTTAGTACTACCCGTCGAAGATAATCATGCCAATGAGCCAACTAATAATAGCTTCTATTAAAAGCTAATAAAGTATTTGCCATTGGCTTTTTTGTGTTGGACTGACAGTCACATTCTTTACTAGCCTATGCCATACCGCCCAATTTCACAAGGCGCTCCATATGTATTGTTTTTCAATTGTTATCGACAAAAGATAACTGAACAGGTTTATTTAGATCCTTGTTTCAGTATACTTAAGTACTTAAGTCGAGAAATGTCTGATAAAAATGAAAATAACGTAGCAAAGAAAGGAGCAACTGCGAGGACAACTTCAAAGCTAAGGTCTGTTCCGTTTCAAAAGTGAACAGAGTGGCACTTAGTGGACTTTTATGACAAGGTTATTTATTTTTCAAGCCCTAGGCAGCTCTGCTATTATTTTGTGCTCTTAATAACTGTCAGTCTTGTGTACTACAATTCAACTAGTTGTACTACAATTCAACTAGTTGTACTAAAATTTTACTGTTAGTACTACAATTCAACCCATTTCTTCGCAAAGGCCTCCCCCATCCTTTCTCACTTCGTAGACTCTTTCTAGCCTACCGTGACCACAGGCCCACAGCACGCCTTATCCAGCGCACGCGAGGACGACCCGGTCGTATTGCGGTTAGGGTTGCCAGATGATATACTAAAGGAGGACATGTCCTCTTTTTTCATAATTTGTTCTCTCATCCCCCCTCACGTAGCAATTGTCTTCCTTTTTAAAATTTTGCACTTTACGGTTCATTCTCCTATTTCTCTCGCGTGGAATTGTGGTATCGCTGTCACATTCACCCATTGTACTTGCGTTGCACGCATTACCACGCATGTTACACTGGCAAGACATACAAATATCGGCTTGAATAGGTAGTTCTGATACCCAAAAATGTCTAACAAACAGAACATAAAAAATGATTTTATCGTTTTATTTAAGTATGTCCTCGTTTTTTCTGAAGTACTACTTTTTTGCTTAGTAGCACTGATTTGTTCTTCTTTTTCATTTTTCTATCTGGCAGCCCTAGTCGCGGTGCGTGACGAGGGCACCACCCCCACCCCGTCAGGACTCGGGTAGTCTCGGCATAGAATAAGTATTATTAGTCTATGGTCCCAGGTCCAGCGTCCGTCGGAACACGCATCACGTGGCCCGCCCACGACCATTTCAGTTTTTTGCCTGTTGTATTAGCATTGGTTAGTTTACTCTTTTGTTTCAACTCTTTGTTGGAAGTTTTGTCAATCGTACCTATAGTGCGCTCAAATTATCTCTGCGTTTTTTTTCAATGTAATTTATGTGTTTTTTAGGCAGATGTATGATATTGTACCTACCCATATGTCCGCATATGGCACAAAAGTAGAATTAATATGAAAAAAATAAAAAAACTTAAAATACAACATTTGTATCAAATTGTAGTTATTAAAAGTTAATTTTAAAAATGTATACTTTTATCATATTTACTGGCACTGGTTTCGAGAAATCATAAAAAAAAAACACAAAAATATGTATGTCCCCCCCTTATCTCCGAGACTGGTGGACCGAAAAATATGAAAACAAGTCGATTATAGATCATAGCTGGCCAATTACAGGAATACTACAGCAATTGAAAAAAAAGTTGAGCACAACAGAAAAATATAAAAAAAGATGTAAATTTTTTTTTTTTTTTTTTTTTATAAATATACAATATGGGTATCAAATTGTAGGTATTAAAGAGCTAATCGGAAAAATATACAGTTTGGCTATATTTAGTTGCACGGTTTTTCGAGAAATCATCGAATAACCGCACAAAAGTGTATGTCCCCCCCTTATCTCTAAAACTGGTAGACCGAAAAATATGGAAAAATCATGGTTATATTATGTGTTTACGTAAAGATTACAGGAAAAATATAGCGGTTGAGGTATTCATGAAAAAAATATATCGGTTGAGGTATTCATGAAAAAAACAAATGACAAAATTAAAATCATCATCCACGATACGGAACCATACCGGTGTGTTTGTACATTGAAGAAAAGTAATAAAAATAGAAAAGGGGTGACTAAAAAAGAGTAAAAGAACACAAAACAGCGATTTTTAGAACTCTTTTATGTATGTCTGTCTGTTTGTTTGTTAGATAGCGCACATCACCGAAACCTTTGAACAGATTTTAATGTAGTTTTCTTTATTATCATTGTAGTGACCCAATTTAGGCTATAAAGTGTGTCAATAGAACAACCCCCAAGCCAAAAACGGGGCAGAGTTGAATAAACGCGGGAGGAGCCGCGGGCGAAAGTCTGGTAGTCAATAAAATATAAATAAATAAATTAGCTAGCTCCAAGTAATATTTTTCCTTTAAGGGGAATATAATTAACCTTTAAAGGTGAAACAAAAATATACAATATTGTTTAAAACATCTATAAATTAATATTTCCAAGACAAAAATAAAGTAAAACCATCTAAATGAAACCACTAAACAAATTAGATGCTGTTTCAAACAAATACTCAAGAGAATTATTGTTTCTCTGTATCTTTAGAAAGTTTTGCAGAGGCCATTTTCTGTTTTCAGCTAAAATATCTTGGTCTTCCATGTCTGGAGGAATATTAAATTTTGTAGGTCAATATTCAGTGGACGATGGACTCGATTGTGGGGAAGGTAGAAGGTAGGGGTATCGCTTCAATGAGTTTAAATAATTGGAAGCAACTGTGACGTAAGGGGCAGTTGGACAATGCTGCGCAAAAGTGAGATAGTTTTCTCTTTGATCTGAATACAAGCTACTTCAATTGGGTCTGGAGCACGGGGATGGCGTGACACAAATTTTATACTAAAGTCTAGTCCAGAATTAGGCGAACTAACTTGACAGCCGAAAATGTTGCCAGACATAGGAAAAAATAAATAGTGATAGGTTTATGTCGACACAAATATGTCGATACAACCTTGTGCCTTCTAGAAATCTGATTCTATTTATATTTTATCAAGTAATTGTCGTCGAAACTTTCACAGTCATACATACTTGCCAAATAGGGACGAACTACAGCAATTTTTATGATATAATATGATCTGAAGGATGTATTGTTTAAAGCGGATATTTACGATACTTACTCCTCAAATTAGGAATAAAATACAA
This sequence comes from Ypsolopha sequella, assembly GCA_934047225.1. NCBI lineage: Eukaryota > Metazoa > Arthropoda > Insecta > Lepidoptera > Ypsolophidae > Ypsolopha > Ypsolopha sequella. The sequence goes on from OW203997.1 coordinate 24,913,457, forward strand.
AAATAATGATGTTATTACAACAGGCCATTGTGATCCTTTTAGGTGGTTTCTGTCGGGCTAGTAAGGTACATTTCATGTACCATACATATAGCATTCATCCCTTTCTTTCTGGCAAATATGAAAGTGCGATAGAGGGTTTTAATTAATGTAATAAATTTTTATAATTATTATTTTGCTTAGTAAAATTGTTAGTTTGATTCCAAACACAATAATAATGATTAACTAGACTTTTTAAACATCGATATAAACAGCACTAGCCAAACTGTGGCAACATTAGTGTACAATGAACTGTCAAGTTAGTTCGCCTAATTCTGGACTCGACTTTAGCACCGCTGCTGTCGCCACTTTTTGGAATAACGTAGTATTACTTAGTTAGTAAACATACGCGGCGCGCACATAGATTCACCCGTCTTCATACAGCCAAAATAACACCGTATTTCTATAAAGCTTAGATGTAAAATACCAAACACGTCATGGCACTGTGCCAAGCCATTACACCAGCGGCCGTACTATGACACAGTTAGGTCCGTGTTGATAATGTTTGAAAAAAAAAATACATTGTGGCGTTAATGGCGGCGCCAGAGAGGATGGCCTTCATGTAGCCGTGTTGTTTTGTGATATGTCGAAGGCGTTCGACGTCGCAGATCACAATACTCTAGCCATCAAGATGCACCACTATGGGATCAGCGGGCCAGCTCACGCTCTGTTCACCGATTTGATGCGTAATCGATCACAAACTGTCGTAGCTGATGGAGGTGACACAAGATCTGATCCTCTCGACACTACGATGGGCGTGGCTCAGGGATCTTCGGTCTCGAACATACTGTTCTCCCTGCTTCTGAACGACTTACCGTGTGCGGTTTGTGACTGTGAAATTTTCATGTACGCTGATGACGTCGCCGCGGTTGTAAGCGCACCGTCTATCGGGAAACTTGAAGTGCAATTAAACAACACAGCGCTACAGCTATCTCAATGGTTTCGGGGAAATGGTCTCGTACTCAACTCAAAAAAGACACTTTCTGGCTTCGTGGTACACCTCCCCGACCTCTATCGGTTCAAGTGAATGGAACTCGAATAGAACAGGTGGAGTCCACAACCTTCCTCAGGTTCAAACTTGACAGAGGCCTGACATGGAAATACCACATTGACGCGCTATGCGGTCGACTTGGCGGCGCGTGCTTTGCGCTAAGGCGTCTGGCGCGCGTGGTGCCGCGGGACGTGGTGCGCGCCTTCTACTTCGCAACCGTACACTCGCTGCTGCAGTACGGCGCCCAGCTGTGGGCGCGCGCCGCCGACTGCGAACGTGCCTTCCGTATGCAGAAACGCGCGATCAGAGCTATTATGCAAATACCACGGACAGAAACAGTGAAGCCACATTTCAAGTCCCTGAAAATAATGATACCCATCTGTTGTCATCTTTCAGGTGGCGGTGTATACCTACCAAAATACCTAAAAAGTCTTGTTTTTCTGGAGCGGATAAAGGAGACAAGTGCAAGCGAACGAATGGTCGCGCTGCGGTGTTATGAATGAAGGTGTTATGTCGTGTACTTGTCTCTTTCATTCATATCGCATCGTGTTCAGTTCTGCCGCGTCATGTGTGACACGCACGTCATGAGTGCTTCTTTTTTGTTTATTTTAGTAAAAACAAGTACATAATGTTCAATAATAAAAGTGTTACGAAAATGACAAGAGCTAGACGACTTCTAGAATCTGCAATAAACCCTTCTACTTCGTGTGATATAAACGATAATGATTGCCAAAATAATGTCGATTCTAACCTCAAAACCATCAACAAGGGTAAGTTTTATATCTTTATAAATTACTTTATTTAACTAGGTACCAGATTTAAATTCATACAAAATTGCGAGTATTTTCTAGATTTACATTCAGGAATGTAAATGAATAGTTTTTCTACAACGTGTGGTAAAAAAGTGGTATAGTACGACACAACTTGGAAATCGTGAAAGTCCAGTTTTTGAAACCTCTGAATGTGACTTCAAATTCATTGATTATTACTGCTTTAGACGAAAATGATCTTTAAAAAAACGCAATTTTAGTTTTTCTTTCAAATTCAAATTCAAAATATTTATTTGTTGTAACATTATCACACCTAGTCCGGTAGTAGGTATGTCGGTTTCGCGGACTTGACACATGCAACTTCTAAGTTGTGTTTATGAAAAATAATTTTGCAATAAAATTCGTTCAAAAACTAATTATTAATGCATTTAAATTGATCTTATTAGATAATTCTTAAATATTGATATGATGTCAAAGTGAATACACGTTTTACACGTTGCAAAGTATCTATACTCAATTTGCTGTCATCTCTCACAACATTTAATTTTCCTTCACTAAGCCGCGTCCATGGGGGCTATTCTCAGTCTGTTGAATTACCTTTTTCGATCATGAAAATTAAGTACTATTGTTAACTTTTCTTTTACAGATGGGAAAAGTACGTCAGCCGATGCATGTAAAAATAATATTTTGTTGAACAAAAATGAAAATAATCAGAACTTGGATGGTACACTATCGACTTTAATCGATTATAACGAATGTTTAAATTATGAGGACCCAGAATCTGCCACTTTGCAATCGCAATCTCTACTTCCAAATTTAATTCTAGCAGACGAGACTAACACTTTGCTGAATACCGAAAATTTGGATATTATAGAACCCTCAGACGAAGAAACATTAGACTCGTATACACCCCATTCTTTGAGAAATAAAAAACACTTCACCGATCTAAATATTGTTCCATTATTAAATCTACATGAAAACGGGCATGAAAGTGTTGAAATTTCCGATTTTTCTTCAGGCAGTAATGATGTCTTTATCCCCGAAAACTTCCCATCTGATACAGAAACCAGTTTCAGTAGCAATGTTATAGATGCAAACTACGCACAAACACCGGTAAGAGAAAGTCAGCAAAACATAGAAAGAAGCGTAGTGGAAGAGAGCGTTATAGAAGAAATCCCAGTTATAGATGCGAGCCACGCACAATCAACGAGAAGGGAAAGTCAGCAAAACGAAGAAAGAAGTGTTATAGAAGAGAGCGTTGTAGAAGAAATCCCCGTTGCATCCCGTAAACGTAAACAGTTCCCCCCCAAAGAAAATAAATCGAAAAAACGACCAAGAAATGAAGAGAAATGGAAAAAAAAAGCAGCAGCCTTAGCAAGAGAGAGAGGGGAAGAATACTTGTCCTATAAAAATAAGGTAATTCCAAAAAAAACAATAAAAGAAGAGATACTTTGTCATGAAAACTGTAGGATGGATTGTTCTAGCAAATTTGATACCGAAGAAAGACAGTCGATTCTACAAGATTTTTATATTCTAGATATAAATAGTAAAAACGCTTTACTGTTCAATTGCATAGTTAGTAAACCTGTAGCGCGACATCGTACTAACGCCAAAAAAAATAAGTCTGTCACTTTCAAATACTTCATTAAACACAAAGGCATAACAAAGGAAGTTTGCAAACTGGGCTTGTGTGGTCTGTTTCAAATATCGCATAAGAAGGTAGATATTATAATCGATAAAATCAAGAGTGGTGCTTCCGCTCCAATTCCAGATAAAAGAGGCAGGCACAATAATCGCCCTCATAAAATGGACGAGGAGGTTAAGGAACGCATAAAACTACATATATCAAGCTTCCCTGCCGAACAATCTCACTACTCGCGTAACAAAAATATACACAAACTTTATTTGTCACCAATTTTAAATGTCACCAAAATGCACAAACTTTATATAAAGATTTGTGAGGAGGAGAAACTACCTAAAAACTATCATATAAAGAAATGTACATACAATAAAGTTTTCGTAACTGAATTTAATCTGTCCTTTGGTTACCCCAAGAGTGACACATGTGCAACTTGTGATGCTGGAAATTCTAATGAAGAGCATAAATTAAATTATGAAGCCGCTTTTAAAGCAATGGAAACTGATAAAAAGAAACCTAAAGACGAAAGTAGTTTGATATACCTAACAATAGATTTACAACAGACTATGCCACTCCCAAAAATAACGACATCTAAGGCATTCTATTTACGCCAGATTTGGTTTTATAATCTAGGTATCCACGTTGTTGACCAGACAAAAGAAAAAGTTGTCTGCTGCACATGGACAGAAGACGTAGCCGACCGTGGTAGTGTTGAGGTTGCTAGCGCGTTACTAAGATTTGTTGAAGTGGACCAATCATGCCGTAATAAAAATCATCTACTTATATGGTCGGACTCCTGTGCTGGACAAAATAAAAACTTTAATATGATAGTACTCTACCAATACATGATTAAGAAAGGCTATTTTAAAATCATTGATCACAAATTTCCCGAAGTCGGACATTCATATCTGGACTCTGACAAAGATTTTGCCCGCATTGAAAAGATCTTACGTAAGCATGAGGCAGTATACGCAGCTGAGCAATACCGAGCGATTATATGCAAAGCATCTCGATACAATGTTGTTATCGATATGACGGACCATTTTCGTAAAATTAACGAGTTGACAAATCAACTCAATTTAATAAACAGAAAAAAAGATGCAAACAATGAAAAAGTTAGTTTTAGGGACGGAATTAAATGGATAAGGGTAGAAGAATTCGGTTCCTACTTATATAAAGAAAGTTATGATGAAATGATGCCATTTAGAAAGGTAGATATATTAAAAAAAAGAGGTGATGTAGAAGATGTTATTGAAGTTGAACGTGTTGGAAGAAAATACGGAACAATTTCTGAAGAAAAGAAAGCTGATATTAAAGAACAGATAAAATTTGTAAAACCAGAATATCAATACTATTATCGAAATATTGTCGGTCAAGTTTAACCCAGTAAATTGTAACATTTTTTCATGCGAGGTGACTTTTCTTTATATAACCAAATTCATACTGGAGACTTTGTAAGTCACCAGTAATAAGGTTCATTTACCGTTTCTGTGAAATACGCAAAATAAATTAGAGGCTTCCTATAAAATTTGAGTCAGGGTTGTTCTTGAGTTTGTATAGGGGAACAAAAAATATTTTTCGTATTTCGCAAAAAGGGTAATTGAACCTTGGTCCTGACAACTTATCGAGTCTCCAGTATGAATTCAGTTGCACAAATCAAAGTCATCTTACATTCTAATGCTAGATATCTCATTCATTAATACTTAAAATTTGTAAGTTGATACTAACTCAGCTATGAATGAAGGAGTTATGTACCTTTTTTTTCCAATAAATTTGTATAATTACACTTTTATTTAGTTTTCTTTCTCCATAACGGTATGTATGTATAATTACCATAATTTGACATATCAAGTTATTAAATAAACAATCAAAAAACGTTATATCAAAAAAATATGTAACCAAACTTTGTTGCCCATTTTCTCAATGTTTGCATTTTGTTTCATGCCCCCTTCATCCACTCATGTCTTCAATTATTATTAACTTTTTAGTGAATGACTGATGTTACTATTGAAGTCGGTTACTATTTTTTTGTTAAAAGTTCATTTTATACTAAGTAATTGTATTTACTACTGTTCTGTAGTTATACACAAAATAAACACAGAATACAAAGTTACGAGTAAATAATACAGTACAAAGGCAGGCTTATTACTTAAAGCATTTTCTTCCAGCCTTATGATTTACGATACATAGAAGTGGAATAAACAAATTGACAGTCATATTTTTCGGCATAAGAGTGGAAATAATGTAAAGTGTGTGCGATCTACCCATTCTTTACAGTCTTTAGTTTCAATAATTTAATAATCTGTAAAGCGTACCTACCTACATCAAATACTGTTTCTGCATAATGCATCATTCGATATCCGACATGAATATACTACAAATACATGGTGTATTCCCAAAAGACGACAGATTCTATTGCCTGTTGAAAAAGACTCCTCTTGAAAAAGACTTCACTTTACTATTTTCTTGTATCTACAAGATTTTTCGGAAGGATCCTAACTTTTCTCCCTTATAAAGGTAACTTATGGGGCAATTTTCTCAACAAGTGTACAAACAGGATTCTTTTCTCGACGTCTCAGTTACTTTGCACTTTGACACGACGTAATAACGTTTACATTTCTTTGGACAGGTATAAACAATGTTTGTCCTGTTGACGCCTCAGGTACGATATTATGTACTTTAGGAGTATGTAATAAAGTTTGTTTTCGGTTGACATGTTTTTATATGTATAGGTGGTGTAGTGTAGCAAGTAAGCGGTCACAATTTGTAGGGCGTTTGGGTCACTCGATACTATTTCTATGGTAGAGAAAGGTACAGTAGTTGATGTATTTATAAGATAGTTAATTGAATATTCGATACATAGGTACATTGCGTTTTTATAATGATCGAAGGTGGCATTTGTATTAGAATATTAAGGTTTAGAATGGAATTTAGAATTGTTGAAATACGTAAGATATATGTATGTTGTAAAGTGTACCGGTGTAGCTGATATTACTATCATCCGTACCCATATTATAAATGCGATAGTGTGTTTGTTGTTGGTTTTTGGTTTTGTTAGTTTGTTCTTCTTTCACAAAGCAACGAAGCAACGTATTGACTTGATTTTTTGCATAAAGATAGTTGATGGGCCGTAGAATGACATATGCTACTTTTTATCCCAGAAAAATGCAAATAAAATGAGCGTGGGCAAAAGCTAGTATCAAATAAATATAATAATTTTTTTCCGTTTCCAAACCAATTGAATGTTATCGTGTAATAGGAAAATAATAATTTTCAAAACTTTTATGTAGGGAAAAATACGTATTAATTTTTTACACAATAGGCTTACGCGTGGCCATTACCACAGCTGATGGGAAGCGTCTACGGGAACTAGGATGAACCGCGCTCTACCAGAACAGGGACTTTCGCAAAATCTACGGAATCCGGTAACAGACAAATGACTGATACTGTAACCACAAAATATATACTACCAGAAAGCCGACTCGACGACGACGGAGCGAAAACAGTCGCACACATGCATAGACGCGTATATACCTACGTATGATGATCTCATTCAACAGACTTCATCCGAGATCGTCGTACGCACGCGTCTATGTGTGCGTGCGCCTGTTTTCGCTAGTTATGCGGAGTAAACCTTCTGTAAGTGGTTATTTTGTGCTATAACTGTCTGTTACAAGTCTTCCGGTGGCTTTTCATAATGACACACCGGAATTCAAGTTACTTGACGTCATTGTTTCGTCATGAGAATAGAGCATGTACCAAGTCATGAGGGTGGTGACAAGCCACGGTCAAACCCTCCTACCAGTTCAACTAAAGGGTTTCCCGGTTAGTTTGGTCTTGGTCTAACTGCCTAGAGTGCGACTGGTAAGGCGTATTTGCAGTTATATCGCTGTGACGCCACATGGGATGGCTTCTTTATGCACCATATAGCGTATGTGTTAACATTTTGTACGTAAGGCCCACTTGCAGCATGATCGGGGAAAAATCCATAACCCTCGTGTTAAATAACCCTAGGGAAGAGTTAACTAACCCGACATTTTATTAGTCCTTCTTCTTCTTCTTCTTGGTGGGCTCGGTTTCCGCAACTAGTCTCTTTTTTGGACCTTTGTGCGTGGAAAAGTGTGGGGCCGTCTATTCTAGCCAGCCCAGCTCACGCCAAAATCCCAAGAGGCGGCCTAGGTCGCCACAGGACTGGCGGAGCGTCCTCGGTTCACCGAGGATCTTAGCCCGTTGTGTGCTGACTCCTACGCAATCTAAAGTCACGTGGGTCGGCGTTTCTTCGACCTCCATACAAGCTCTGCATAGAGGGCTGTCCGTTAGACCTATAATATAGAAGTGTCTGTTTAGGTTACTGTGTCCTGTGATTAGCCCTACCATCATGCGAAGGTTGGATCTATTGAGACGTAGTAGTTTCTTTGTCAGACGACGGTCCACGGTAGGGAAAACCGCTTTCGTCTGTCTGCAGGCTGTCATGCTTGCCCATTGCTCAGCATGTTGAGAGCTGGTTCTTTCACGCAGCCATGTTCGTATCTGGTTAAAGGGCAAGGGAACCAGGGGTTCAGCACCTACTGGTTTTAACCTTTTTTATTAGTCCTATTGCACCATGATAATATCTAAGCGGGTTAGTAATCCCGAGCTAAGCGATTGTTTGACATTTAACATTTTATTTAGAATGGTACCATAAAGTAATTAGTTGCAACCAATGACAACACAATTTAAGTCAAACCATTATTTCGCTGACCCGAGTTTAACTCAAGGCGAGAGTCGGGTTAAACTCTGATGACTTTCTCTTAGTTTAACCCTAGTTTAACCCGAGATTTTGATTGGTGCGGGAGAGCTTTTTGTTAACCCTCTGTATATTGACTTAACCCGAGTTAAAGTCGAGTTAAGAACATGCTGTTAGTGGGCCTGGAGTATAATACTCCGTATATTATAACTCGATTAGAATGACAGATACCTTATGTTGTCAGTTCATCGATTTACACGCACTGGAATATTAATAGCCACAACGTTGGATTAAAAACGTAAAATTCTATGAACTGATGAGACCTGTCATTCTAATCAAGCTATAATGTACGGAGTGTATGTTACTGTACTCCATTACACTCTGATAGAAAGGTAGAAGCGCCGACACTCGGACTTCCTCAAGTGTCACGACCGCTAATCGAATTTACCTCTTTTGTACCTGAGCCTAATGCTGTAATGTAATGGATACCCTTACTCCTCACTCCCTCGACCTTTCTACTCCTACATACTTGTTGTGCTTCGAGAACGGGTATTTTGATTGATGATTATTAAGAGGATGGCATACCCTAGCAATTTTTTTTATTACTTGTCCAGCACAATAAGTCTCATGGCAAAGACCTTATCTACTTTTCATAGAGGCGATTATGTGTTGGCTCTTTGGCCTCTTGTTCTTGGAGGCGTAGTACTAGTGATCACGCAGCGAAATAACAAATTGGTGTGTTTTTAGCTAATACTGAAATATTTTGTAGGTAAAAAAATATTGGATTTAGGTAACATCCCTTCATATTTCTATTGCCTATTTTATAAAAAAAAACAAGTTGATCTCTTAACCGCGTTTTTGAAACGAACGTTTGAAAACCAAAAAAAGAGGATGGAAAACCTTTTTTTTTGATGAAAGTATAAATCTTAAAACATTTTTTTTTTGGTGGAATCCCTAGATAAAAGATCGATAAATCAAATATATTTTCTTCAATATGAGGAGATACCTAGTTTCTTCCTCCAATGAACCCTTGAAAACATGGTGTTGTTGATGTTCTAGCGTCAGGTGTCCCGTTAAACGAAAGTCCTTATTTACAGCGAAGTTTCGGGCTCTGTCAGACAGAGAAGAATCCTTTCTCTATCTTTTGTAAGCTAATTAGTTTTATAAGTACCGTATAAAAAGTCGTATAAAAGCCGGCGACTGATTGGCCATCAAATGGGTAACTTTAAGCAAACCCAACTTTCCATGGATATCATAATAATATTTTCAATGCATGTGCTCATAAAGGCCCACTTTTTATGCATCAAAACTAGAGATGAAACGGATAGTGATTTGGCCGGATACCGGATACCGGATATCCGGCGAGGCCCTAGGCCGGATATCCGGATATCCAGCGGCCGCATATCCGGCTCAAGATATGCGATAAATATTACGCATTTGTGCATTTTCTAAATGATGATCATTTCTAAATAATCGTATAACAATCATACAAATGCTGATCTGCAAACGCGAAACAATTTTAAATCCTAACGAAATTCGTAAATATGTATCTTTTGTCTCCTTGCAACGGTGTATAGTGTATACTGTATGTAAATGGACAGATATCTTTAAATGAAACCGAGTGATTTACTGTTCATACTGAACAAATTCTCCCAAAGTAACATATTGCAAAAAAATATTGAACCTACCGGCCCAGTGCCCTTTCAAAATTCACAGTAGGTTTTCAAAATGAGTAAGGAAATGTGAAAATGTTTTTCATTTCCACAAGTATGTTTCTTTGGAAAAGTTGTTCAGTATGATTCTTAGACCATGTGTTTTTTTTAAAAGATACCTGTTGAGTTACATCCGGTATATTGTGAGAGCAAAAGAAGCTGGTGTAATGTATGAAGAAAAGCACAAACGTTTATTCCCAACAATTGCTGTAAAGTTTATCTTTATCTACGACTACCATAGCTCAACTCTTAATTACTTTATGTATTAGAATTTAGATTATACAATCAATTTATTTTGTGATTTAAACAACTTTTTTATGCTGAGTTAAGTATCCGGTATCCGGCCGGATACTGGTTACTATCCGACCGGATACCGGATACCATAAATATAGCCGGATAGGCCGGATACCGGATAGTAACCGGATATCCGTTTCATCTCTAATCAAAACCGAACAGAAAGTCGATTATTTTGCCCTAGGGCTTTATTATTATTTTTTTTTTTAATTTGTTTGCAATGGTTGGCTAACCTGCAGCCTTTCCTGTGTACCATAGACGTTATACTTTTTCTTCCACTGTTTAACGGCTCTGGATACAGTCCTTTTGAGCCAATTATAATTTAAAGTTCACAAGATTATATTTCTGTCTCGAAACGTCGGGTGTCCCCTTTTCGTAAAAAGGTAAAAATTGATCGCGGTAGACCCGATTATATATATTATAAAGATTATATTTGTTTTCATTTCCTCACACTATGCATTGAAAAATGTAGTATGATACACGGGCGTAAAAGCAATAAATTACTCGGTTACGTTTAAAACACTCGCTACGCTCGTTTTTTAAATCGTCCTCGTAATTTATTCCTTTGCGCCCTGGTAGCATAAACTACTATTATACAGAGATCAGTGCAGCTTTCACATAGTTTTAATCCTTAGGCCCACTTGCAGCATGATTGAGAAAAAATCCTTAACCCTCGAGTTTTAACCCAAGGGAAGTGTTAACTAACCCGACATTTCATTTGTCCTATTGCACCATGATAATATCTAAGCGGGTTAGTAATCCCGATTGTTTGACATTTGACATTAATGTAGAATGTTACCATAAAGTAATTAGTTGCAACCAAAGAGGTATAGTATCTATATAATGTCATTGGAAACAAAACAATTTAAGTCAAACTGGTAACTTTACTTCGCTAACCCGAGTTTAACTCGAGGTGAGAGTCGGGTTAAATTCTGATGACTTTCCCTTAGTTTAACCCTAATTTAATCCGAGATTTTGATTGGTTCAAGAGAGCTTTTTCTTAATCCTTTATTTTTGTATTTAACCCTAGTTAAAGTCGAGTTAAAAACATGCTGCAAGTGGGCCTTAGACATCTGGGAAAGAAATAAATTAACTTACTAAATGTGTTAACAAATCTAGAAAGTCGAATTTAACCTGCTTCTTTCGATAATTTGCAAGTGTTTGTAAACACAATAATCTGTACTTGTCCCTGGGAACGGGCAGTTCCCTACGGACGTAGATATTTTGTTTACATATCCCTTAGAATTATTCTAAGACCTATCTAATATTCACAAAATCCTTTTCCCCGTCTTCCTTCCTCACTCTTCCTCCTTTAATCCCAGTTAAGATATTCCGCAGAGATTAGTATGCTCAAGACGGGCCGCTCTGGAGACAGCTTCAACGAAATTCCAAAGTTTATCAAGTTTATCAAACATGGATAAATCTTCGATTAGTTAAACGAGGGACCTAATCTGGCAATTGGAATAATTTAACCTGAATCTCTTTAATTAATAATATATTGCGAGTCTTCACTACTTTGGATAACAACTTGTATAGCCGATAACTGAAAAGACCTTGGCAAGAAAAATGGCCGGCCGCTTTTGCTGTAGTGTCAGCATAGACCAAACGTACACCAGCACCCATAGCACAGTGTTTAAGAGGCTATGCGAATTTTATTTTTGTCACTGTCACTCCAAGCGAAAACACGCATAGTGCGAGAGGGGCGGATTCAGGGCGAAAGCGAAAAATGTTAGTTTTATAGTTTTTATAAAAAAAATAAAATAGCTAGCAAAATTTCAAATATCAAATCTCTAGATATTGTTGAAACACACCTAATAAAATATGTTTGAGTTCTGTACATGGTTCCTATTCGTCAAACGAGGAGAAAAAGTGTGTTTGAAGAGTATGACATAGCCAAAACAAAAACCAGTTCCGGGCGTGGCTTATTCTATTTTACGATAGCGCGCGGGGGGAAATTCGTCCCGGTCTCTAAGCTCGCGTCACCATAGCAAAAATACGAATAGAGTGGACGAGGCAGGGTCAAAAGTAATACGTATTTTATTTTATCTAATTTATTAGTGTATTTCGATCATCGTCACACGGCATTGATCCTACTTGCTATCACGTCGGGACGTAAATTTATTATGGTCGGCTAAAAGTGGTTTTTTGAGTGTTTGATTTATCAGTTGACCCTCGGAACATTTCAGACACTCCTTTAGAGATACATAATAATATTGTGACGGTTAATTGTCACCATTACCCATTCTTTAAATATTTTTCGCCCGTTGAGCTGGTTTTACACTTGCGGGAAAATAAATTGGACCAAAAATTTCTTTACAAAAATTTTTTACTAAAGTTGTTATTACAAAAAGTGGAAACTAACAAATATTCTCAGAAGGAATGCACCACGTCACTATCTATCTCACTGTAGCCTATAATATCAATTATGCCTCTCTCATTCAACCACGTTTAACTGCGTTACTATCTCATTCCAACTCATTTTAAATAGCGTCACTATTTATCTCACTCTAACGCGTGTTAAATGGCATTTCTAATGAACGTCAAATATTTTTACTGCCCGCCACTCTTTCATTCTAAATTCTAATTATTTTAAAAAATACGCAGCTCCTTTGGTAGTAAAATAGCAATAACTTTTTTTTCAAAAGTAATACACAGAAATTGCCAGATCATTTAAAAAACAATATTTGATGAGCCGTTATTTAAGACAATTTGCAAAACTAACATAGGACATTTTTTTCAGGGTGTGGTATCGAACTAACCTAATTACAAAAAATTGCTCATAAATTGGGTTTTTATTTTTCTTCCTGATGTAACAGCATTTCAAGGTTTATTTTTGACTTTATCAATAGCATGACTATTCAGAGTTGCGCAACAATAATTTTATTCTTAGAATTTAGAACTGGTTAGCTTTGACTCTCAAAAATCTATTCGAATTTATAAAAGTACCATCAACTCGAAGACTATCTACTTTTTGCTGAGGTCATAATTTGATATTCTGGTCAGTCATGAGCTGGCCTACCAGCCTTCCAAGGGAAAGCGTTGACTTTTGGGACACCTGTTTACCCTTGGGATAAATCGCCAAGTGTTTAAAATATAGAAATTTATTTGTATCATAGTTTGAAATGTTCAGGTCCCTTTACGCAAAATGAAAAAACAAAACTCTTTTAGGATTAATTTGTTGTCCCTATGTTTGTCTGTTTGTCCGTTTGTCTAGGCAATTTTTCTGGGTAAAATCAATAAATGCTAATATTTACAGCCCTGTAAAATATACATATTATAACGTTTTTATGGCCTTTTGTTTAACTTTTTCATACAAATTTTCTCCTTATGAAAATATAGAGATCAACACTTCACATACTATTTTGCATTTGAAAGAAAGCACAGAAAGGAACTGTAGAACAAATAATGTAAAAAATATAAAACCATATCTTTCTATTCTAAAGGGATTAATAATTTACTGTTTGTTCAATGTGGCGATAGCTTTGTTTATTTTTATTTTCTTTGTTACAAAGATAACAAATATTTTCATACAAGGTTAAGGTTAAGGGCTATTTCTCCGAATTTGTAACAAAATATTAAGAAATAATTATAACGGTAAAGTACAACTTTTAGCTTAGACAATTTATTGTTAAAAGTTTGCTATATGCATAAACATATTTTAATGATATTATGGTATCTTCAAAATAATTGGGTTTTCCATAAGCGTGATATCAGATTATTTAAGAAATTTACGGCTGTTATCACGACGACGGATAAGCCAATTATTTTATTACTATTGTAATATAATTAAAAATATGTTAATGCATACAGCAGACTTTTTACCATAGGTTTTCTTAACAAAAAGTTGTATTTTTACTTATTGAAATTGTATTTCTCATCAAGAAGTGCAAGATGACAAGATATTCAAAATAAGTTAATTGAATTTGTGAAATGGTTTCAGGACAAAACAGTTTTCCATGAAACGGTAATTGTTTATACTTAGCAAAGTGTGTAAACTTAGTCATCTTAACATGAACGACGCCTGTATTTCTCTCTTTTTTATTTCCAGTATAGATAAAAATATACAAACTTGTTAAACTTTGTGTAAAAACGAGGCAATATTGACGATATCCTGACAGCTATTATGATGGTGTTTTATCAAATTTTGCTTTTTGGTCTGTATAGAGACGTAGTTAGATGTCACTAGAATATACTCATGAAAAAAGATTTGAAGAAAATAAGCTGTAGACTTCACATTCGGTTTATACCTATTGTATGAATTTTAAGAAAAATACAGGGTAAAGGGACCTCTTAAGGAAAACCTTGTATTAAACTATTTGTTATCTTAGTAAAAAATAATTCAAGGAAAACAATAAACAAAGCTATCGCCACATTGAACATAGATAATTAATCTCTTTAGAATAGAACAACATGGTTTTTATATTTTTTACATTATTTGTTCAACAATTCCTTTCTGTGTTGACTTTTAAATGCAAAATATTATCTCAAGTGTTCATCCCTACATTTTCATAATGAGAAAATTTGTATGAAAAACGTAAAAAAAAAATGTAAAAACCTAAAACGTAATATAAATAAAAACGTCAAAAGTATGTTTTTACAGCTCTATAGAGGGCCGTTTATATTGGTATTTATTAATTTTACCCAGAAAAAATTGTCTAGACAAACGGACGGACAGACAAACATAGGGATAACAAATTAATCCTAAAAGAGTTTCATTGTTTTCATTTTGCGTAACAGAACCTGAACATGTACCGACAGGATTATCTACGATCTAATAATTTTGCCATGCACTGTAAATATTTCAAAATAAATTTCTATATTTTAAATGCTTGGCGATTTATCCCAAGTAAGTGTACCTATATAATTTGCAAAAAACTTCACTTATTGGACCTGAAATGGTGAGCCAATACTAGAGGGTAATTTCACGAAAAGGTCATTGACCTTTGTTACAGATCTCAGTAAGTATAAGTAAATTAATTTGGGTTTCAATAACGATCACAAAATTATTCTTTTAGAGTAACATATTTTATTTTCCCGCATAAAAGTATGAATTCATTCCAAATTCATTCAGTTTTGTTGTTATGACTATGGCACGATGTAGCTAAATCACTCATACGCATATTTTGTTGAATTTTTAACGGCAGGAATATGATGCTCCTCGAAATATTACTTTATAAAATTAATTTCAATGTGTTTTGAAATAGTTTTGGGAGATATTTATAGCTTGCAAAAAAGGGCACAGGTTCCACGTCTTACGGGCGCCAACGCTAGGCGTAGACTGACAATATCTTGCTGCCGCTGACTGCATCAGTGGATTTACGTATTTTTGGAAAAAGGGGGTGCTTTTTTTGACCCGAATAACGTGGTATTTGGAAAATGAATAGATATAATTCACACTAATTTTATTAAAAAAAAACCAACAAAATCGCGAAAGCGATACCTGAAACAAAATCGATAAGAAGTGTGCAATAGAGGGTTACAAAAAAATTCATTGACAGTACAAATATG
Organism: Ypsolopha sequella; assembly: GCA_934047225.1. Taxonomy (NCBI): domain Eukaryota; kingdom Metazoa; phylum Arthropoda; class Insecta; order Lepidoptera; family Ypsolophidae; genus Ypsolopha; species Ypsolopha sequella. Next base: position 24,929,133 of record OW203997.1, read on the forward strand.
AATCGATTAACGTGGTTTGTGGAAAATGAATACCTTAAAGTTCAACCAAAAACATGTATATTTTTTATGGCTATACGTAACCTAATTATTGCAACAAAATCATCCGAAAGCTGACATTTTATTTCTGTTTGTATTTTCGTTCCCCTGAAGACTTTATTTCAACAATTATTTCTATCGAGGAAAATTTGTCCAAACATATTTTTCAATTTCAAAGCCGTATATTATATAGTCAAAATGCAGATACCAGAAATTTATTAAAATTTTCCGTGTATTTCATGAAATACACAGAAAAGAAACACCCGTATTTTTTTCGCACATCGCCTCGCGAGACGCGACTTAGTCGAATCACAAGTGCGAGGAGCGTAACATACTGTTTAATCGCAAAAACATCGTGTCACGCTCCTCGCTCTCGTGATTCAACTAAGTCGCGTCGCGCGCGATTGATCATTTTTCTATGGGTGCTGAATTACTTTACAATTATGGAATGTGAGCGATCGACAATATACATATTGACTGCTATCTGTTTTTTCATGTGCGACTATAGACAAAGATAGTGCATAAGTGAGATGTGGATAGACTGGTCGCCATTTATATTCCCAAGGTCTATTATTGATTCGGGATATTAAATTACTATTTAAGGGGCATGGTATCGCCAAAGGGTACTTTCTAAAGCCAACTCAACGTGTATGCAGAAAAAAAAATTGGAGTTATATGAATTATCAACTTTAACACAACGTATGAAACATATTTCTTTTTCATACCACCAAAACTTCGCAGCAGCGAGTATATTACAATTTGCCGTTCTATTCTAGAAACTGACGATACCGTTTGTAAACTGAAGAATTATACAATTTGCCTGCTACACTGTAGATGACGTGCGAAATGGAACAAAAAACAGCAATTCTGAGTATGTCCGATTGTCCTTGTAATTATGATAAAATGATAATACATCATGATAATACATTTATGCTATTATTTTAAATGAATATCGTCATAGTGAGCACAACATTGTCGCTGCTCAGACGTCTCCTTAATAAAAACAATACAAGTATATTCGAAGATACATATATAGGAATATACAACATGACACAAGTGAAGGTTAATGAAGGGATACTGGAAGGAGACGTTATTGATAGTGAACTTGGCTACAAATATTATAGCTTCAAGGGAATCCCGTATGCTGCTCCTCCAGTTGGTGATCTTCGATTCAAGGTATAAGAAATACACCGTTGTGATTGTTTGTGAAGTGTTCCGCCTATTAAGGCGATACCAAAAAAAATGGGGTTTTGTCGAATCCATTTACTCCACTATAACGTCATCTACGTATTTCATTTTTGGGTAAATATTTATTGAGTATTTGATTAAGATTGTCACCGAAGGAAAACGCGATTGGATGAAATTTTCTCGATAGAATTTAATTCCGAAAAGGCCTCTAAATTGTTTTATTTTTTCCTGTAATTCTGAAATCCTAACTAATTTCATTGTGAAATTGCATTCCAAATGTGGATATTATGTATTTGTAAAGTCTCCTTGAAAATATTTTTGGCAAAATTGCTTAGTACATTTTATATTAATAAAAAACCAAGTTTTTGCTACTTTTCCACGAATCTGTCCCACTCGCATTGAGGGTTTTTTCGCCTTCGCATATGGAGTAACAGGGACGCTAAAACTTTTAGGTAGCGCCTAAGCTAACAACAAAACCGGTCAAGTGCGAGTCAGACTCGCGTACCTAGGGTTCCGTATTGTGGATGATAAATTTAATTTTATCATTTTTTTTCGTGAATTTTTCAACCGCTTTATTTTTACTGTAATCTTTACGTAAACATATATTACCATGATTTTTTTCATATTTTTCGGTCCACCAGTTTTGGAAATAAGGTTTTTTAAGGATTTCTTGAAATAGATGCAATTAAATATAGCTAAATTATATATTTTTACAATTAGATTTTTAAATATCTGCAATTTGATACCCATGTTGTATTTTTAGGATAATTTATTTTATCACTTTTGTTTTGAAAATATTTTTATCAATTAAAAAAATTTAATTTTTTTAAATCGTGTTATGTGGGCAAATTAATGCTATTTTTGTGCCATATTTCATCTCTTTATCTTTAACGTTGCTAAAGTTATGAGGCTGTGACATACGGACGGACGGACGGACGGAAGGACAACAGAGTCTCATCATAAAGGTTCCTTTTGCACCTTTTAGGTACTGCGGAACCCTAAAAATACAGATAAGAAATTTTTTATGCTATATCATAGTCACACATTTATCGGCAGCGCACACAATTCAGTGTATTATTTGCTTTAGCGTGAGTTTATCAAATAAGAGATAATAAACAATCTGTCCGATTATATCGGATTATATCGGACAGAAAATATAAATGTTGTGGGTAGATCGTAAAGTATGAAATCGAAAATCATATATGACCATAGGTCAAAAATAGGTGCGCTGATGAGCGGAGCGAAGTGAAGCGAGAAGAAGCGCGTTAGGTTTACATGTAAATAAATTTGGGGAGCCGAGCGAAGTGGAGCGGAGCCTCCTAGTTTTAACAAAAATGTGATATGCCCAGGCAGATCATGATATGCCCAATTCTACGATGTGCCAACGACATATACAAGTATATGCAAGGTGAATTTTTGAACATTGTCCAAATTCATACACGAGGCTTGGTAAGTGATCAGTATCATGGACCATCAATACCAAATTTTATGAAATTTATAAAATTTAATTTTGAATTCCTATAGTGATCCACTTGGGACTGGGAGTATGGGAAGTCGAAATTTCATTTAACGAATTTCACAAAAAAAAATTATTGGTTCATGATACTAATCAGTGATCACTTCCAAGCCTCCATATGTATTTGGACTATGTTCACAAATTCACCTTGTATACTAGTGGATGCCCCGTAGCATCACTCCCGTTCCTCACGATTTCGTAAAATCCCTTCTTAGCGAATATCTACATTATACAAGGAACCCACAGTCCAAATTTCTTGTTCCTAGGTTTGTTCTGGGCGTTGATAGATCAGTCAGTCAGTGCAAGGTATTATTTAAATAAATTACTGATATTTATTTATTCCAAAAGTTATTAATTACCAACTTAAGACCCCTCGGATTCTTAGAGGTTAAGGGATCGTAAGTGTCAAGTTAAGGCGATTACCATCGCCAAATTAGCAGCTCGATATTTGTCACTACAAATATCAACGGAAACGACATTGAAATAACGTTCATTTCAGCGCGCAACGCATAGTGGCTGTTACGACGCTCGCTGCGTCCTTGAGAGGGCGAAATAGGAGAAAATTATACTTTTCACTTGGACGTGATTACTCGATTGAATAATCGTACGAGTATGTTATGTTTATAGCTATAAAGTTTATCTATTTATCAAAAAACGCCAAAAAACACCATTCAGTAAAAAAAAAATTCATGTAGAAGTTTTGGTGGTATGAATAAGAAAAATGTTGCATATGTTGTCTAAGAGTTGATTATTCATAATACATTTTTTCATTATTTTTGGTTTGGCCATAAACGAGGAGTAGGCTTTAGAAGGTACCCATTTGGCAATAGTAAGGCCCTTAAGTTGGTCTTATTAAATATGTGGAATTCCCAGGCACGAGTCTAATTAAATTCGCGCGGGTAAAACCGCGGGCAAAAGGCTATAAAAATATATTTTGAAATATAACTTTACGAAAATCAGCCATATCCCACCGAAAACATAAATGTGAAAAAGGGCAGAGTTCTGTACAAATGTAGGAATGTCAGCTTCGCCGAAAAAAGAATTGAGATCAAACTGGGTGCCGAGGCTTATGGAGGTTCTTTTAGTCATAAAGCTACAATAATATACAACGTTCTTCACTTATTTTAAAATCAAGTTTGATAGGGTCCTTGCTACTGAGTATGTATAACTTGGCAAGTTTTCACAGCTAAAGTTTAGAGCATTTAAAAATGTCATACTTGAAAATATTAATGGGAAATACTACAGGTTTTTGGTGGGATGACACTTACCGAAAGAAACTTATGATTTAATTTTATGAGTTTTAGCCAATTTTAACTATAATTTTTGAATTATGCTTGATATAAACCACAAAAATACAATGTTAAAGATTATTATCTTACAGGCACCTCAACCACCAAAATCATGGACTGGCGTAAGAGAGGCTAAGAATCACGGGCCTGTTTGTCATCAGTTTGATACGTTCCTCGGAATCATTACAGAGGGAAAAGAAGACTGCCTTTATTTAAATGTGTATACAAAAGAAATCAAACCCAAAAAGCCTTTGCCAGTAATGGTATGGATCCATGGAGGCGGCTTCATGAGTGGCTCAGGAAACAGCGATTTTTATGGACCAGACTTTCTCTTGGACAAGGATGTCATCTTAGTTACACTGAACTACAGGTTGGAAGTATTTGGTTTTCTTTGCTTAGACACTGAAGAAGCACCGGGTAACGCTGGTATGAAAGACCAGGTAGCAGCGTTGAGATGGGTTCAAAAAAATATCCAAAACTTTGGTGGTGATCCTGATAATGTAACAATTTTTGGAGGAAGTGCTGGTGCAGCCTCTGTTTCGTTTCATTTGGTTTCTCCAATGAGTAAAGGTCTTTTCAAAAGAGCGATTGTTCAAAGTGGTTCTCATACAGAAAGTTGGGCAAATGGAACGGAATTAAGAGAAAGGGCCGTAGCTTTAGCTCGACAGATGGGTAAGCATACCAATGATACCAAAGAGCTATTGGAATTCTTCAAATCACAACCATTTGAAACTCTCATTGCAACTAAACCTGTCATCAGTTATGCGGAAACAGTCACACCTTTCGCTGATCTTAAATGGGCTATAGCTTCTGAAAAACAATTCGAAGGTAACGAATGTTTTTTCAATGGTGATTGTTACGACGAGCTCCGTAGCAATGGAATACATAAAGGCGTCGACGTAATAGTTGGATATACAGCAGATGAAGGTCTACTCAGTATGGGTTTTAATTCCTTAGATGAAATTGTTGAAAAATCTAATGTATTTTTGGAATCATTAGTACCAAAAGCGATTGCGTTGAACCTTTCGATAAAAGAACAGCTGGAAGTTGGTAGAAAAATAAAGGAATTTTATTTTGGTAATGAAACTGTTTCCCGAGAAAATCTAAAACCTATTATAAGGCTTTCATCAATGAGTGGGTTTATCTACGACATAATGCAGATGGTTAAAATAATTAGCGCAAAGAAGGAGTCCAAAGTATTTTTGTACAAATTCAACTGTTTTTCCGAGAGGAACATGTTTGGGCCACTTTTCTGTAAAGAACTTAAATTAGACGAAGGTGCAGTATGTCATGCTGAGGACTTGATGTATTTGTTCCCGGTTAAGATCTTCAAAATCCCCATCATCAAGGGTTCTAAAAGTTATAAGATGATCAATAATGTGACCACCCTCTGGACGAACTTCGCTAAAAATGGGTAAGATTTACAATAATAATTCCTAATTAATAATGTAGTTAATACTGTAACGGCCACTTACGACATATTAGTCACACTTCGCCCGACAGATTCTTTGGAGGCAAACAGGATTCCCCGTTTGGTATAATATTCAGGTGAAATCTGACTTTATCATGAGTAGCCGTTATATAAAATTAATAATTATAATTTTAAACCACAAATCCTTTAGTTCCATCCATCCATACATCAGCCCGTATTCGTCCACTGCTGGACATAGGCTTCCCCAATATTACACCACTCTTGGCGGTCCTCAGTCATCCTCATTCAGCCGCCACTCGCAACGTCCTTCAGATCGTCAGTCCAGCGGGCACGAGAGCGGCCTTAGTTATAAACTAACAATGCCTAAGTTACATTTTAGTTCAGGTATTTACTTAATTGAATAAAGCAATAAGTGGCGGTAGCTCAGGCGGCTGGCCTCTCAATCTTGAGACCCAGGTTCGATCCCCGGTCGGGCATGCACCAATGAGTACTTTCTTTTAAATTTCATTTGTATTATTTAATATTTACTACTTGCTGAATGGTGAAAGAAAACATCGTGAGGAAACCTGCATGCCCTAAAAAGCGTGTATTTGTGCCCGAAGAACGGCGTTAGGGCTTACCTACCAATCGTCAGTGAAACGCGGGTGTACCGAGTGTGGACTGTGACTCACATTTCACAGTTCACGCTTGGGAACACCTCTGACTTCCCCTTGGGGATTCATGTCGTGACGATATAAACATATATTTTTCTATGATTGTGACTGATGCCGGGCCCGAGTGGCCCGAAATATATCTCACTAAAATTTAATTTAACTGTTTTCTTATGTAATTATAATAATTTAAAAGACTAAGGGTCAACTTTCAATATTTATTTTCTATGAATAAAGCAACTTTAAAATGTGAAACTTTCAGAAACCCAACACCAGATTCTTCTTTAGAAGCTAACTGGTATCCATATACCGTGGAGAAGCAGGATTACTTGGATATCAATGAGAAGCTGGTTTCAAGATCATCGCCTGATAAAGAAGAACTGGAGTTTATGGAGAGCATTTTTAAACAATATCTGCCTCAAAATTTCTGGTCACCCTAATAGTGCTGTTCTTCAACAACATACATACTAAGTACTCGTACTTGAAAAAAATTATTAATATTTCAAAACATAATTTTTTTTTTCTTCCATTTCATTCGAACGATAATGAGCCCATCTCCTAGATGAAGATTTTTTTGAAAATAAATTGCGTTTAAAAAGTTAAAAAGAGTAGTAATTATTGTATATTAGACTATTTTTTTTATACTGATTCAAATTTTGTTTTAAGTCTATATTTTTATGTCGAATAGCAAAGGGGAAATTTTGTATTTTATTAACTTATTTGTAAACAAACAATGATAGTCTAATTCTAATTCCGACAAATAGGTTGCGTAACAATGTTGTAAATGTTAGTGATTAATAATTTAAAGATGGCTGAGAACCATGTCTGGACATCTTGTATTAAAACTTATTTTGGCAGAAAGAGAACGCATTTCGTTAAAAAGTTTTCGAACTAGTGATCGCTGGAAGTAACATCATGAAAGAGCTAGACGTCTCCATAAACTGGTATTGCAGTGCTCTTAAGGGCCGTAGTTAGGATCGTTTTCGGGGGGAAACAAAACTTTCAGGAATACTTGTAATACCTAAAACATGTGTCGTGTTCCAGATTTTTTTTTTATTTAAGTTATGAACAGGTTTTGACGTAACAACATTTTTTTTTTCACCTTGAGATCTAGGTGTTTGAGGGTTGTTTCTCCGGATTTATAACAAAATATTAAGAATATAACGGTCAAAATATAACTTTTAGCTGTGATAACTTTTAACAATAGCTTGCTTTAGAGCATAAACATATTTTCAATGCATGTGCTCGTAAAGGCCCACTTTTTATGCATCAAAACCGAACAGAAAGTCGATTATTTTGCCCTAGGGCTTTATTATTATTATTTTTTTTAATTTGTTTGCAATGGTTGGCTAACCTGCAGCCTTTCTTGTGTACCATAGATGTTATACTTTTTTTTCCACTGTTTAACGGCTCTGGATACAATGCTTTTGAGCCAATCATAATTTAAAGTTCACAAGATTATATTTGTTTTCATTTCCTCACACTATGCATTGAAAAACGTAGTATGATACACGGGCGTAAAAGCAATAAATTACTCGGTTACGTTTAAAACACTTACTACGCTCGTGTTTTAAATCGTCCTCGTAATTTATTCCTTTGCGCCCTTGTAGCATAAACTACTATTTTAATGATATTATAATAGCTATAAAGCAATTGGCTTCTCTATAGTCGTGATATCAGCCGAAAATTCCTAAAATTATCTAATATCACGCTTGCAGAAAATCAAATTATTTTAATACTACCATAATATTATTAAAAATATGTTTATGCATACAGCAAACTATTGTTAAAAGTTGTCTTCGCTAAAAGTTGCAGTTTGCCCGTTATAATTATTTCTCAATATTTTGTTACAAATCCTGAGAATCGACCCTCAAAACAATAAAATTACTTTCGATTTTTAACCGACTTCAATAAAGGAGGAGGTTCTCAATTTGGGTGTATTTTTTTTTGGGCTTTGTTACTCCATAACTCTGTCATTTATAAACGGATTTGAATAATTCTTTTTTTGTTTGGAAGAATGTACGTCCAGGTAGGTCATATTTTGGTATCCGTCATGATCTGATGAAGGTCTTCAGAGATAGACAGTGGAACTCCTCAGAAAATGATAGCATACCTCTCGAAATTCAGGTAATCGCTTTGTACCTGGGTGCTAATTACAAGTTATTACTTGAAAATCTAAATTCTTCCACCTCACCTTCGATCCTGGCTTCATCACCATATTCACCATAGAACTCCTCAACGGACCAGAGCACATAACTCGAGATTGCGGCAATCACTGCGTTAGGGTGCTGATTCAAGGGTATTACTTGGAGATTATCAGAATACCCACCTGACCTTCGATCCTGGCTTCATCACCATAGAACTCCTCAACGGATGACAGCACATAACTTTGGATTGCGGCAACCAGTTTGTGTTAGGGTGCTCATTGCAGGGCATTGCTGAAAATTGCTAGTGTACCCACCTGACCTTCGATCTTGGGTTCATTATTGAGAACTCTTCAACGGATGACAGCACATAACTCGAGATTGCAGTAATCATGTTGTGTTAGGGTGCTGATAGCAGGAAGCTACTCAAACATAGCTACTTATACTCACTTGAACTTCGTTTCATATTAACACCACGTTTGCAAGAACTACCCATACCTCACAATTTAACCTAGCAACACTAAAAATGTGAAATAAAATAAACTTTTAACAAAAAAATAGTAACCGACTTCAATAGTAACAGCAGTCATTCACTAAAAAGTTAATAATAATTCTATAAAGACCGATGTTACAAGCAACACTTTTGCCGACTTCTTTCTTCCTGAAACATTATGTTATTTAGAAGTCGGCGTATTTCCTACGATATAGCGATATAAAACCAATTTAAGAACGCCGACTTCTAGATCTAGATAACATAACGTTTCAGGAAGAAAGAAGTCGGCAGAAGTGTTGCTTCGGTACCATCGGTCAGTATAGAATTATTATTAACTTTTTAGTGAATGGCTGCTGTTACTATTGAAGTCGGTTACTATTTTTTCGTTAAAAGTTTATTTTATTTAGATTGGTTTCGGTGTAAGCTACGACATCCAAATCTCCTCCCCTGTATGCGGGCCTGGTGCTCTTTCCATTAATAAATAGACTTCACACTCACGTCTCCTGTAAGTATAGTACTGCCACTCGCTCAGCGGAAATTTTATTTTGTAACTGTCTATCTTGCTCTAATCAATAGCCACGCTTGGAAAACCTCGATTATTATGACTTTTCGGAACATTTTTGCGTAGTGTGGAAAAACTATAAATCGTATATGAAAACTCATTTTATTATAATGTTGTTTGATGTTTTATTATGATTCTGAAATATGTGTTGTCATTGTTATTTCTCTAATGAAATCACAATAGTGATAATACGATAATGCTATGCCCAGCTTCACTTGGCTCGTCTTGGCGGGGGCACTATCGTGCCCCCAGATTCGAGAATTTGTCTTGAAAATTTCTGAAGTTATGATGAACATTTACAGCTATTGTTTTTAATGACCAGGCGATTATTCTGTAACTATTACAGATATCAAAAAAGTTTAAACTGATATCGAAAGTAGGTGGCATAATCGCCTGGTCACACTTAACGATTACACCCCGTAGAGTGGGCACGTGGCACGTGGCATTTATTATGCTTAGAAATGTTAATATTTACTATCATCTAAAGTGATAATGCCGAACCCTGCTTTTGACCGATTTCTGAACACTGACCCTTAAATGTATGGTAAATGTCTAAACAAATAAATATATTCTGATTCTGATACCTATCATAATATATCTGTAACCGGTTACGTGTTACGGCAAAAAGATAATTAAATACAAGGACGAAGGATAAATATGGATTGTAAATATTGCAAATGGTAAGGATTAAATCTGCAATGTAAACAATGTTATGTAATGGTCCTTTATCCTTGTATTTAATTGTATTCATGATGTTTCACCAAGTGCGAACAATCACAAGTAGGTATCAATATTTCATTTGCATAGGTTACAAAAAAAAACTGCAAACGAATTTATGTCCTCCCCGTTGACTCCGAAACTAAAGGAGAGAAAATTACAAAAAATCTTAAAATCCAAGATAAGTACAAAGGTTCGACTGATAACGTCTCCATAGAAGGAGTCGAAATATATCGATCTTTTTATTTTGTTGTTTATTTATAGATCCCATCCCATCCCATCCCATCCCATCCCATCCCATCCCATCCCATCCCATCCCATCCCACTTCCCACTAATCCCACTAATATTATAAATACGAAAGTTTGGATAGATGTATGGATGGATGTTTGTTACTCCTTCACGCCGAAACTACTAAACCGATTGGACTGAATCCTTGCACAAATGTAGTTCTAGGTCTGGAATAGGACCTTGGCTACATTTTATTCCTTAAATTAGTTCCCATGGGAAAAAGAAATAATTTAGTTCAGATATAGAACTCGGCCTTCGCCTTGCCAATACCAATGCCTTAATGGAATTAAATCAGCTATCAAAGACCGCCAAAGACACATTAGCAGATAATTAATTCAGAGAACAAAATATAGTGTCAATCAAAAAGGGGCTCGGCTTCGGCCTCACCAAAGACACTTTACATGGGGATTGAATTAGAGATGATGAGAACCCAAAACACCCCAAATACTACAAACCAGAGATTTGAAAACCAAAAAAAGAGGATGGAAAACCTTTTTTTTTTGATGAAAGTGTAAATCTTAAAACATTATTTTTTTGGTGGAATCCCTAGATAAAAGATCGATAAATCAAATATATTTTCTTCAATATGAGGAGATACCTAGTTTCTTCCTCCAATGAACCCTTGAAAACATGGTGTTGTTGATGTTCTAGCGTCAGGTGTCCCGTTAAACGAAAGTCCTTATTTACAGCGAAGTTTCGGGCTCTGTCAGACAGAGAAGAATCCTTTCTCTATCTTTTGTAAGCTAATTAGTTTTATAAGTACCGTATAAAAAGTCGTATAAAAGCCGGTGACTGATTGGCCATCAAATGGGTAACTTTAAGCAAACCCAACTTTCCATGGATATCATAATAATATTTTCAATGCATGTGCTCGTAAAGGCCCACTTTTTATGCATCAAAACCGAACAGAAAGTCGATTATTTTGCCCTAGGGCTTTATTATTATTATTTTTTTAATTTGTTTGCAATGGTTGGCTAACCTGCAGCCTTTCCTGTGTACCATAGACGTTATACTTTTTCTTCCACTGTTTAACGGCTCTGGATAGAGTCCTTTTGAGCCAATTATAATTTAAAGTTCAGAAGATTATATTTCTGTCTCGAAACGTCGGGTGTCCCCTTTTCGTAAAAAGGTAAAAATTGATCGCGGTAGACCCGATTATATATATTATAAAGATTATATTTGTTTTCATTTCCTCACACTATGCATTGAAAAATGTAGTATGATACACGGGCGTATAAGCAATAAATTACTCGGTTACGTTTAAAACACTCGCTACGCTCGTTTTTTAAATCGTCCTCGTAATTTTTTCCTTTGCGCCCTTGTAGCATAAACTACTATTATACAGAGATCAGTGCAGCTTTCACATAGTTTTAATCCTTAGGCCCACTTGCAGCATGATCGAGAAAAAAGCCTTAACCCTCGAGTTTTAACCCAAGGGAAGTGTTAACTAACCCGACATTTCATTAGTCCTATTGCATCATGATAATATCTAAGCGGGTTAGTAATCCCGATTGTTTGACATTTGACATTAATGTAGAATGTTACCATAAAGTAATTAGTTGCAACCAAAGAGGTATAGTATCTATATAATGTCATTGGAAACAAAACAATTTAAGTCAAACTGGTAACTTTACTTCGCTAACCCGAGTTTAACTCGAGGTGAGAGTCGGGTTAAATTCTGATGACTTTCCCTTAGTTTAACCCTAATTTAATCCGAGATTTTGATTGGTTCAAGAGAGCTTTTTCTTAATCCTCTATTTTTTTATTTAACCCGAGTGAAAGTCGAGTTAAGAACATGCTGCAAGTGGGCCTTCGATATCTGGGAAACAAATAAATTAACTTACTAAATGTGTAAACAAATCTAGAAAGTCGAATTTAACCTGCTTCTTTCGATAATTTGCAAGTGTTTGTAAACACAATACTCTGTACTGTCCCTGGGAACGGGCAGTTCCCTACGGACGTAGATATTTTATTTACCTATCCCTTACAATTATTCTAAGACCTATCTAATATTCACAAAATCCTTTTCCCCGTCTTCCTTCCTCACTTTTCCTCCTTTAATCCCAGTTAAGATATTCCGCAGAGATTAGTATGCTCAAGACGGGCCGCTCTGGAGACAGCTTCAACGAAATTCCAAAGTTTATCAAGTTTATCAAACATGGATAAATCTTCGATTAGTTAAACGAGGGACCTAATCTGGCAATTGGAATAATTTAACCTGAATCTCTTTAATTAATAATATATTGCGAGTCTTCACTACTTTGGATAACAACTTGTATAGCCGATAACTGAAAAGACCTTGGGAAGAAAAATGGCCGGCCGCTTTTGCTGTAGTGTCAGCATAGACCAAACGTACACCAGCACCTGTAGCACAGTGTTTATTCGCGCGAAGTCGAATCACAAGTGCGAGCAGCGTAACATACTGATTAATCGCAAAAACATCGTGTCACGCTCCTCGCTCTCGTGATTCAACTAAGTCGCGTCGCGCGCGATTGTACATTGTTATATGGGTGCTGAATTACTTTACAATTATGGAATTTGAGCGATCGACAATATACATTTTGACTGCTATCTGTTTTTTCATGTGCGACTATATACGAAGATAGTGCATAATTGAGATGTGGATAGAATGGTTGCCATTTATATTCCCAAGGTCTATTATTGATTCGGGATATTACTATTTAAGGGGCATGGTATCGCAAAAGGGTACTTTCTAAAGCCAACTCAACGTGTATGCAGAAAAAAAATTGGAGTTATATGAATTATCAACTTTAACACAACGTATGCAACATATTTCTTTTTCATACCACCAAAACTTCGCAGCAGCGAGTATATTACAATTTGCCGTTCTATTCTAGAAACTGACGATACCGTTTGTAAACTGAAGAATTATATAATTTGCCGGCAACACGTAGATCACGTGCAAAATGGAGCAAAAAACAACAATTCTGAGTATGTCCGATTATCCTTGCAATGATGATAAAATGATAATACACAATAATGCATTTAAGCTATTATTTTAAATGAACATCGTCATAGTGAGCACAACATTGTCGCTGCTCAGACGTCTCCTTAATAAAACCAATATAAGTATATTCGAAAGTACATAATAGATATATTAGGTGTATACAACATGACACAAGTGAAGGTTAATGAAGGGATACTGGAAGGAGACGTTATAGATAGTGAACTTGGCTACAAATATTATAGCTTCAAGGGAATCCCGTATGCTGCTCCTCCAGTTGGTGATCTTCGATTCAAGGTATAAGAAATACACCGTTGTGATCGTTTGTGAAGTGATAAGATTGTTTCGACCTGTAACTCTAAACCTCCGGCACCAGGCATGTTAAGGCGATACCAAAAAAAAAAAAAATGGGGTTTTTTCGAATCCATTTACTCCACTATAAAGTCATCTACGTATTTAATTTTTGGGTAAATGTTTATTGAGTATTTTATTAAGATTGTCACTGAAGAAAAATGCGATTGGATGAAATTTTCTCGATAGAATTTAATTTAATTTATTTTAATTTAATTTATGTATAAACAAAAATCCACAGCATTACAAAAAAGTTTGACACAAAAAATATTGTTTGCAGATACTGCCAATTACGAATTTAACTATGCTAAGCTAACAATGTATTACTAATAACTAGGAACTGGATAATTTTAAAATTTAAGTACAATAATGACAAAATCGCAAGACTCAGTAAAACAATGAAGAAAAGAAAAGAAAAACTCCGAAAAGACCTCTAAATTGTTTTATTTTTTCCTGTAATTCTGAAATCCTAACTAATTTCATTGTGAAATTGCATTCAAAATGTGGATATTATGTAGGTATTTGTAAAGTTTTCTTGAAAATATTTTTGACAAAATACATTAAAAAGTACATTTTATATTAATAAAAAACCAACTTGCTACTTTTCCACGAATTCGTCCCACTCGCAATGAGGGTTTTTTCGCATATGGAGTAACAGGGACGCTAAAACTTTTACGTAGTGCCTTAAGCTGACATTTTACTTGTACTCCGAGAATAAAATGGGCAGTTCAGGAAAAAAAAAACCGGTCAAGTGAGAGTCAGACTTGCGTACCTAGGGTTCCATATTGTGGATAATAAATTTAATTTTGTCATTTTTTTTGTGAATTTCTCAACCGCTTTATTTTTCCTGTAATGTTTACGTAAACACATATTACCATGATTTTTTTCATATTTTTCGGTCCACTAGTTTTTTAGATAAGGAAGGGGGAAATACATAAATATTTTTTATGGTTTTTTCAAGGATTTGTCGAAACACATGCAATTAAATATAAATAAAGTCTATATTTTTACAATCAGCTTTTTAATACCTACAGTTTGATTCTCATATTGGATTTTTATAAAATATTTTTTTTATTTATTTCACTTCTTTTTTTATATATTTTCTCACTCGTACTCAACTTTTTTTAAATCGCTTTAGTTTTCTTGTAATTGACTAGTTATAATCTATAATTTTACACCGTGATATGTGAGCAAATTAATGCTATTATTTTTGCCAAATTTCATGTATTTTTATTTAACGTTACTAAAGTTATTAGGCTGTGACATACGGACGGACGGACGGACAACGAAGTCTCACCATAAAGATTCCTTTTGTACCTTTTAGTTACGGAACCCTAAAAATACAGATAAGAATTTTTTTATGCTGGATCAAGGTCACACAATTATCGGCAGCGCTTACAATTTCAATATGTTATTTGCTCTACCGTGAGTTTATCAAATTACAGATAATAAACAATCTGTCCAATTATATTCGGACAGATAATGTCTATATGTTGTGGGTAGATCGTAGAAATGGGCAGATCGTAAAGTATGAAATCTAAAATCTTTCAACAAATGTCAAAAATAGATGCGAAAACGAGCGGCGCGAAGCGAAGCGAGGAAGAGCGTGTTAGGTTTACATGTGAATAAATTTTGAGAGCCGAGCGAACCGAAGCGAAGCGAAGCGACCCTCCTATATTCCCATCAATGAGGAATTTGTTGTATGGAGACTTCTGAAAAATTCTCCCGCCTATGAAATTTGGCATGTGATGAAGTTAGGTAATACAGATTACAGATGTACAATAAGCCAACAAATTTTGTTACGAGAAGTTAGGTATTTTTACCTAAACATAAAAATCGGTTATAACTCTTTGTGAATATTTCCTCAGACTAATATACTTTCTGTATACGTACATATGTATCAGTTAGAATAAGTATGTAAATGCATGCAACATTTTTTCGATTTCAGAGATACCTCAAATTTAACTTTTAACATTTTGCGCTACAACTTCTATTGAAAAATTGGTATGCTAATTTTTATTTTTTAATATGTTTTTATATCCTAAAGAGAGAGTTATAAGCGATTTTCATGTTAAGGTAAAAATACCTAACTTCTCTTATCAAAATCTTTTGGCTTATTTGACATCTGTAATCTGTATCCTTACTTTATCAAACTACCTATTCTCACTGGCAGGGGGAATAAGCCCCGTTGATCGTACTACTAGTTTTAACAGAAATATGATATGCCCAGGCAGATCATGATGTGCCTAATTCTACGATGTGCCGACGACATATTCAAGTATATGCAAGTTGAATTTGTGAAAATTGACCAAATTCATACACCAGGCTTGGTAAGTGATCAGTATCATGGACCAATACCAAATTTTATGAAATTCATAAAATTTACTTTTGACTTCACTTAGTAATTCACTTAGGGCTGGGAGTATGGCAACTCGAAATTTCATTTAAAGAATTTCACCAAAAAAAAAATTGGTTCATGATACTAATCAGTGATCACTTCCAAGCCTCCGTATGTATACCTCCGTAATCCCTTCTTAGCGAATATCTACATTATACAAGGAACCCACAGTCCAAATTTCTTGTTCCTAGGTTTGTTCTGGGCGTTGATAGATCAGTCAGTCAGTGCAAGGTATTATTTAAATAAATTACTGATATTTATTTATTCCAAAAGTTATTAATTACCAACTTATTAAGACCCTTCGGATACTTAGAGGTTAAGGGATCGTAAGTGTCAAGTTAAGTTGGTCTTTCTAAATATGTGGAATTCCAGGGCACGACTCTAATTAAATTCGCGCGGGTAAAACCGCGGGCAAAAGGCTTTAAAAATATATTTTGAAATATAACTTTACGACAATCAGTCATATCCCACCGAAAACATAGATGTGAAAAAGGGCAGAGTTTAGTGCAAATGTAGGAATGTCAGCTTCGTCAAAAAAAGAATTGAGATCAAACTGGGTGGTCATAAAGCTACAATAATATACAACGTTCTTCACTTGTTTTAAAATCAAGTTTGATAGGGTCCTTGCTACTGAGTATGTAGAACTTGGCAAGTTTTCACAGCTAAAGTTTAGAGCATTTAAAAATGTCATACTTGAAAATATTAATGGGAAATACTACAGGTTTTTGGTGGGATGACACTTACCGAAAGTAACTTATGATTTAATTTTATGAGTTTTAGCCAATTTTAACTATAATTTTTGAATTATGCTTGATATAAACCACACAAATACAATGTTAAAGATTATTATCTTACAGGCACCTCAACCACCAAAATCATGGACTGGCGTAAGAGAGGCTAAGAATCACGGGCCTGTTTGTCATCAGTTTGATATGTTCCTCGGAATCATTACAGAGGGAAAAGAAGACTGCCTTTATTTAAATGTGTATACAAAAGAAATCAAACCCAAAAAGCCTTTGCCAGTAATGGTATGGATCCATGGAGGAGGCTTCATGAGTGGCTCGGGAAACAGCGATTTTTATGGACCAGACTTTCTCTTGGACAATGATGTCATCTTAGTTACACTGAACTACAGGTTGGAAGTATTTGGTTTTCTTTGCTTAGACACCGAAGAAGCACCGGGTAACGCTGGTATGAAAGACCAGGTAGCAGCGTTGAGATGGGTTCAAAAAAATATCCAAAACTTTGGTGGTGATCCTGATAATGTAACAATTTTTGGAGAAAGTGCTGGTGCAGCCTCTGTTTCGTTTCATTTGGTTTCTCCAATGAGTAAAGGTCTTTTCAAAAGAGCGATTGTTCAAAGTGGTTCTCATACAGAAAGTTGGGCAAACGGAACGGAATTAAGAGAAAGGGCCGTAACTTTAGCTCGACAGATGGGTAAGCATACCAATGATACTAAAGAGCTATTGGAATTCTTCAAATCACAACCATTTGAAACTCTCATTGCAACTAAACCTGTCATCAGTTATGCGGAAACAGTCACACCTTTCGCTGATCTTAAATGGGCTATAGCTTCTGAAAAACAATTCGAAGGTAACGAATGTTTTTTCAATGGTGATTGTTACGACGAGCTCCGTAGCAATGGAATACATAAAGGCGTCGACGCAATAGTTGGATATACAGCAGATGAAGGTCTACTCAGTATGGGTTTTAATTCCTTAGATGAAATTGTTGAAAAATCTAATGTATTTTTGGAATCATTAGTACCAAAAGCGATTGCGTTGAACCTTTCGATAAAAGAACAGCTGGAAGTTGGTAGAAAAATAAAGGAATTTTATTTTGGTAATGAAACTGTTTCCCGAGAAAATCTAAAACCTATTATAAGGCTTTCATCAATGAGTGGGTTTATCTACGACATAATGCAGATGGTTAAAATAATTAGCGCAAAGAAGGAGTCCAAAGTATTTTTGTACAAATTCAACTGTTTTTCCGAGAGGAACATGTTTGGGCCACTTTTCTGTAAAGAACTTAAATTAGACGAAGGTGCAGTATGTCATGCTGAGGACTTGATGTATTTGTTCCCGGTTAAGATCTTCAAAATCCCCATCATCAAGGGTTCTAAAAGTTATAAGATGATCAATAATGTGACCACCCTCTGGACGAACTTCGCTAAAAATGGGTAAGATTTACAATAACAGTTCCTAATTAATAATATAGGTTATACTGTAACGGCCACTTACGACATATTAGTCACACTTCACCCGACAGATTCTTTGGAGGCAAACAGGATTACGCAACGGTTCCCCGTTTGGCATAATATTCAGGTGAAATCTGACTTTATCATGAGTAGCCGTTATATAAAATTAATAATTATAATTTTAAACCACAAATCCTTTAGTTTAATCCATCCATACATCAGCCCGTATTCGTCCACTGCTGGACATAGGCTTCCCCAATATTACACCACTCTTGGCGGTCCTCAGTCATCCTCATTCAGCCGCCACACGCAACGTCCTTCAGATCGTCAGTCCAGCGGGCACGAGAGCGGCCTTAGTTATAAACTAACAATGCCTAAGTTACATTTTAGTTCAGGTATTTACTTAATTGAATAAAGCAATAAGTGGCGGTAGCTCAGGCGGCTGGCCTCTCAATCTTGAGACCCAGGTTCGATCCCCGGTCGGGCATGCACCAATGAGTACTTTCTTTTAAATTTTATTTGTATTATTTAATATTTACCACATGCTGAATGGTGAAAGAAAACATCGTGAGGAAACCTGCATGCCCTAAAAAGCGTGTATTTGTGCCCGAAGAACGGCGATAGGGCTTACCTACCAATCGTCAGTGAAACGCGGGTGTACCGAGTGTGAACTGTGACTCACATTTCACAGTTCACGCTTGGGAACACCTCTGACTTCCCCTTGGGGATTCATGTCGTGACGATATAAACATATACTTTTCTATGAACAAAGCAACTTTAAAATGTATAACTTTCAGAAACCCAACACCAGATTCTTCTTTAGAAGCTAATTGGTCTCCATATACCGTGGAGAAGCAGGATTACTTGGATATTAATGAGAAGCTGGTTTCAAGGTCATCGCCTGATAAAGAAGAACTGGAGTTTATGGAGAGCATTTTTAAACAATATCTGCCTCGAAATTTCTGGTCACCCTAATAGTGCTGTTCTTCAACAACATACATACTAAGTACTCGTACTTGAAAAAATTATTAATATTTCAAAACATAAATTTTTTTTTCTTCCATTTCATTCGAACGTTAATGAGCCCATCTCCTAGGTGAAGATTTTTTTGAAAATAAATTGCGTTTAAAAAGTTAAAAACAGTAGTAAAATTATTTTTTCGATATCTCAATAAATGACGATGTTATTGGTAATCAATTTCTCGTGACGTCATCTGACACGATTGCATACTAAAAGTGATAAATATCGCTGTCGCTAACTTCGGATATAATAGGAATATTACGAAAATTTCAAACTTTGCAACTACACCTGGTTTAACCCGTAGAATTATTGGTGTTAGAGAGTGCGGCAGCCGCAATACTATTCTGAAGGTAGTGAGAGGTAGGTGCGTGTGTCCTATCAGCCATCACTGGACGACACTACACGTCAAATAATGTTTAAATAATGTTTAATGATCAAAATTGTTTTATCCTGATTTTCTGAGTTTTAATTTTATTGACTTTTTATTTTATTTTATTGACATACTGTTTGTGACATTTTTGTATTTTTCTTTTCTGTGTAATATGATGTTGTGTTTTATTTTTCATTTTTATGGAACCCAGTTCTGAAATAAATGATGTTTATTTTTATTTTATTATTTATTTTATTGGTCTTTTTTGTTTGCCCGCCAATTTCGCGCGGTTTCAATATTTTTACTATATCTCTGCAAAAAGTTAACAAAATCTAATGCAATTTTCTGTTTCTAAAATAAGATTAAATTTGCTATAAGAATTTTTTTTTGTACGATCTAAAGTGCGCTGTGAAATATATATACATATATGTATATTATTATATATGTGTTTACCAATATATAACAATAACATTTTTTTTGTGTAGGCGTAAATGTAGAGTCAAGAAATACTACCCACAGTTTTTTTATTTTCTATTATTAATATTTTTCTTTTTTTTTAATATTGCAGCTTATCTTTCTAGCTTTCCAACGACATCCATATTGTATACAATATAATATAATTACTACTCATACTTTACATTTGCCACGATCTTGTCGTAGGAGGTCCGATCGGACCTTATTTAATTCTAATGCATTTCTTATGTAACAATGGACTTGAAACAACAGCCGGTTTGTGAAAAACCCGTCTTTTTCTAATTAATCGAAACAGAACACTTAAATTCAAAATTCACTCAATATTTATTCAACAAAACCTTATTACCTACGTATTGTGTATGCTTTCATCGCAAAGTTCCCAGTGGTTTCTGTAAATAAGATTTTCAAAAAACTTTGAATTTAAATAACTATTGAATGAATTTTGAATTTAAGTGTTCTGTTTCGATTAATTAGAAAAAGACGGGTTTTTCACAATCCGGCTGCGATACCGCTGCTGCTTAACAACTTACCCAAAAAAAACAAAACGATGCAAATGAAAAAAAGAGCTGTGTCAGGATCGTATCAAATGGAAATCTGTAGTCTATACCTGCCTCTCTAGGTAGTTGTATTTATGTGAAACTGATAACTACATGACGTTCTAAAAATCTTCTGACATCTGCCTTCGTAATCTTTTCGCATTTCTAGACTTAGATAACTATGTCTAATTTACCTAACAACCCGCGCCCGTACTTAAAATTAAAGAGAAAAAATAATTTATTAAAACTAATGATTTTAATTAAGACGTCAGGATCTTCAGAGCCTTAACCCTTCGCTGCAGAGGTCGTAAAACACTCAATATTGCGCTCGTTCACAGCTATAACTTAGTTCACGAAGAACGTGTGTTCAGTGTTAAGGGTCGACTCTCCATTATGTTACAAAATATTCAGAAATAATTATTAGTAGTTTATGCTACAAGGGCGCAAAGGAATAAATTACGAGGACGATTTAAAACACGAGCGTAGCGAGTGTTTTAAACGTAACCGAGTAATTTATTGCTCTTACGCCCATGTATCATACTACGTTTTTCAATGCATAGTGTGAGGAAATAAAACAAATATAATTTTGTGAACTTTAAATTGTAATTGGCTCAAAAGGACTGTATCCAGAGCCGTTAAACAGTGGAAAAAAAGTATGACATCTATGGTACATAGGAAAGGCTGCAGGTTAGCCAACCATTGTAAATAAATAAAAAAAAAATAATAATAATAAAGCCCTAGGGCAAAATAATCGACTTTCTGTTCGGTTTTGATGCCTAAAAAGTGGGCCTTTACGAGCACATGCATTGAAAAAATTGTTAAAAGTTTGCTATAGGTATAGGCCCAATTTTATGCATCGAAACCGAACGTCGATTATATTGCCCTACGGCTTTTTTTAAATTTATTTACGAGAAGTTGACTAACCTGCAACCTTTCCTGTGTACCATAAATGTTACATCTTGATTTTGAACACAAACACGTGTACTATTTGTTTCATTAAATATATTTAACACAAAATGTTTGTGTTCAAAATCAAGATGCTTTCTATGTTTCATCAAGTGCCGACAATCGCAAGTATAAATCATAAATGTTATACTTTTTTTTCACTGCTTAACGGCTCTGGATACAGTCCTTTTGAGCCAATCATTAACTTGCAAAATTGTAACAATGTAACTTTCAACTTTAATAATTAAATTGTTTTCTTTGATTATATTTGTTTTATTTTCTCACACTATGCATTGAAAAACGTAGTATGATACACGGGCGTAAGAGCAATAAATTACTCGGTTACGTTTAAAACATTCACTACGTTCGTGTTTTAAATCGTCCTCGTAATTTATTCCTTTTCGCCCTTGTAGCATAAACTACTATTAAATGATGTTATGGTAGCTGCAAAATTGAATTTGTCATAAACGTAATATTAGATTATTTTAGGAATTTCCGGCTGGTACGAGTATCACGACTATAGAAAAGCCATTTGTTTTTTAGCTATTGTAATATTTATATCCATATATCAAACTTTTAACAATAAGTTTTCTTAGCTAAAAGTTGTATTTTGGCTGTTATATTTATTTCTTAATATTTTTTTAAAAATCCGGAGGAATTAACCTTAAATAACTTTAGAAATTTAATAAATTTAATGTAGTATGTTGTTTGTGCGTCCTATAATTTCTGAAAATATTATAAAACACTATCCTTTACTGGGTTAAATATGGAAAGTGCTAAGGTTTACATGAACTAAGTATATAATGTTAATTTTTTTGTAATATTATGTATATGAGTGTATTATTAACTTTGACATGAATTTATTTAATTACATACTAAATGTAAATCATATTTTATAAAATAGCATGACTTAATATTCAGTTAATTACCTATGCAAGGTGTAACAGAAAGGTGTAACCATATTTGAAGAGCTTATTCCGTCAATGATATAGAACAACTATTACTATGGAGCAAACCATGTAACTCGAAAAAAAAAAATTACTTTTTCATAGAAAAATGCAATGCCGCTCGGCTGAAATGTATGGAAGGGCAGTTTTTTTTTTGAGATTTCAAGGTTGGCTCCATAGAAAAGTTGTTCTATACCATTGACTGAATAAGCTCTTCAAATATTATTATGGTTACACCTTTCTGTTACACATTGGATATTAGACTATTTTTTTTATACTGATTCAAATTTTGTTTTAAGTCTATATTTTTATGTCGAATAGCAAATGGGAAATTTTGTATTTTATTAACATCAACTTATTTGTAAACAAACAATGATAGTCTAATTCTAATTTCGACAAATAGGTTGCGTAACAATGTTGTAAATATTATTAGAGTGCAATACAAACTAGAAAATATCAATCAGAAACAAACCCAAAGACAAGAATATGAAAAAATATTATTAAAAATACAATTTTATAAATAAAATTGTATTGCACTCTAATAATATTTAGAGTATTCATAGCGATGGATTTCGCAAAATAAACATAATCAATGTTGTAAATGTTAGTGATTAATAATTCAAAGATGGCTGAGAACCATGTCTGGACATCTTGTATTAAAACTTATTTTGGCAGAAAGAGAGCGCATTTCATTAAAAAGTTTTCGAACTAGTGATCACTGGAAGTAACATAATGAAAGAGCCATAAAATGGTATTGCAGTGCTCTTCAGGGCCGTAGTTAGGATCGTTTTCGGGGGGAAACAAAACCTTCAGAAATACTTGTAATACCTAAAACATGTGTCGTGTTCCAGATATTTTTTTTAATTTAAGTTATGAAAAGGCTTTTGACGCATCAATTTTTTTTTCCTTTGATGTATAGGTATTTAAGGGTTGTTTCTCCGGATTTGTAACAAAATATTCAGAATATAACGGCCAAAATATAACTTTTATTATTTATGTATTCTTTATGCTTAAACATATTTTTAATGATACTACAATAGCTATAAAACAATTGGCTTCTCTATAGTCGTGATACCAGCCGAAAATTCCTAAAATAATCTAATATCACGCTTATAGAAAATTTCATTATTTTGAAACAACCATAATATTATTTAAAATATGTTTATGCATATAGCAAACTATTGCTAAAAGTTGTCTCAACTAAAATTTGTAGTTTGCCCGTTATAATTATTTCTTAATATTTTGTTACAAATGCTGAGAATCGACCCTCAAAACAATAAAATTACTTTCGATTTTTAACCGACTTCAATAAAGGAGGAGGTTCTCAATTTGGGTGTATTTTTTTTTTTTGGGCGTTGTTACTCCATAACTCTGTCATTTATAAACGGGTTTGAATAACTCTTTTTTTGTTTGGAAGAATGTACGTCCAGGTAGGTCCCATTTTGGTATCGGTCATGATCTGATGAAGGTCTTCAGAGATAGACAGTGGAACTCCTCAGAAAATGATAGCATACCTCTCAAAATTCAGGTAATCGCTTTGTACCTGGGTGCTAATTACAAGGTATTACTTAAAAATCTTAATTCTTCCACCTCACCTTCGATCCTGGCTTCATCACCATATTCACCATAGAACTCCTCAACGGATCAGAGCACATAACTCGAGATTGCGGCAATCACTGCGTTAGGGTGCTGATTCAAGGGTATTACTTGGAGATTATCAGAATACCCACCTGACCTTCGATCCTGGCTTCATCACCATAGAACTCCTCAACGGATGACAGCACATAACTTTGGATTGCGGCAACCAGTTTGTGTTAGGGTGCTCATTGCAGGGCATTGCTGAAAATTGCTAGTGTACCCACCTGACCTTCGATCTTGGGTTCATTATTGAGAACTCTTCAACGGATGACAGCACATAACTCGAGATTGCAGTAATCATGTTGTGTTAGGGTGCTGATAGCAGGAAGCTACTCATACATAGTTACTTATACTCACTTGAACTTCGTTTCATATTAACACCACGTTTGCAAGAACTACCCATACCTCACAATTTAACCTAGCAACACTAAAAATGTGAAATAAAATAAACTTTTAACAAAAAAATAGTAACCGACTTCAATAGTAACAGCAGTCATTCACTAAAAAGTTAATAATAATTCTATAAAGACCGATGTTACAAGCAACACTTTTGCCGACTTCTTTCTTCCTGAAACATTATGTTATCTAGAAGTCGGCGTATTTCCTACGATATAGCAACATAAAAACCAATATAAGAACGCCGACTTCTAGATAACATAACGTTTCAGGAAGAAAGAAGTCGGCAAAAGTGTTGCTTCGGTACCATCGGTCTTTATAGAATTATTATTAACTTTTTAGTGAATGGCTGCTGTTACTATTGAAGTCGGTTACAATTTTTTCGTTAAAAGTTCATTTTATTTAGATTGGTTTCGGTGTAAGCTACGACATCCAAATCTCCTCCCCTGTATGCGGGCCTGGTGCTCTTTCCATTAATAAATAGACTTCACACTCACGTCTCCTGTAAGTATAGTACTGCCACTCGCTCAGCGGAAATAAATGGCTTCCAGGGTCGGCGCTCCGTGGGAATAAGTCCTGCTCAAACACTTTTATTTTGTAACTGTCTATCTTGCTCTAATCAATAGCCACGCTTGGAAAACCTCGATTATTATGACTTTTCGGAACATTTTTGCGTAGTGTGGAAAAACTATAAATCGTATATGAAAACTCATTTTATTATAATGTTGTTTGATGTTTTATTATGATTCTGAAATATGTGTTGTCATTGTTATTTCTCTAATGAAATCACAATAGTGATAATACGATAATGCTATGCCCAGCTTCACTTGGCTCGTCTTGGCGGGGGCACTATCGTGCCCCCAGATTCGAAAATTTGTCTTGAAATTTTCTGAAGTTATGATGAACATTTACAGCTATTGTTTTTAATGACCAGGCGATTATTCTGTAACTATTACAGATATCAAAAAAGTTTAAACTGATATCGAAAGTAGGTGGCATAATCGCCTGGTCACACTTAACGATTACACCCCGTAGAGTGGGCACGTGGCACGTGGCATTTATTATGCTTAGAAATGTTAATATTTACTATCATCTAAAGTGATAATGCCGAACCCTGCTTTTGACCGATTTCTGAACACTGACCCTTAAATGTATGGTAAATGTCTAAACAAATAAATATATTCTGATTCTGATACCTATCATAATATATCTGTAACCGGTTACGTGTTACGGCAATAAGATAATTAAATACAAGGACGAAGGATAAATATGGATTG
Organism: Ypsolopha sequella; assembly: GCA_934047225.1. Classification (NCBI taxonomy): domain Eukaryota; kingdom Metazoa; phylum Arthropoda; class Insecta; order Lepidoptera; family Ypsolophidae; genus Ypsolopha; species Ypsolopha sequella. The sequence goes on from OW203997.1 coordinate 24,954,963, forward strand.
TAAATATTGCAAATGGTAAGGATTAAATCTGCAATGTAAACAATGTTATGTAATGGTCCTTTATCCTTGTATTTAATTGTATTCATGATGTTTCACCAAGTGCGAACAATCACAAGTAGGTATCAATATTTCATTTGCATAGGTTACAAAAAAAAACTGCAAACGAATTTATGTCCTCCCCGTTGGCTCCGAAACCAAAGGACAGAAAATTACAAAAAATCTTAAAATCCAAAATTAAGTACAAAGGTTCGACTGATAACGTCTCCATAGAAGGAGTCGAAATATATCGATCTTTTTATTTTGTTGTTTATTTATAGATCCCATCCCATCCCATCCCATCCCATCCCATCCCACTTCCCACTAATCCCACTAATATTATAAATACGAAAGTTTGGATGGATGTATGGATGGATGTTTGTTACTCCTTCACGCTGAAACTACTGAACCGATTGGGCTGAAACTTTGTACAAATGTAGTTCTAGACCTACTTTTTGTCCCATAAATTAGTTCCCATAGGAACAAGAAATAGTGTAATTCAGATATAGAGCTCGGCCTTCGCCTTGCTAATACCAATGCCTTAATTACCTAATATATTAAACGATTAAAATAGCTTTCAAAGACTGCCAAATACACATTAGCAGAGAATTCATTCAGAGAACAAAAGATAGTGTCGATCAAAAAGGGGCTCGGCTTCGGCCTCGCCAAAGACACTTTACATGGGGATCGACTTAGAGATGATGACAACCCAAAACACCCCAAATACTCCAAACCAGAGACATACCAACTACTAACGTGCTAAAAAATATTGGTCAGACAAATATTTACAGATTTGATACGACTATGCAAAAACTTAATTAACGCGTAAACGTTCAAAGGTAATAATAAAAATGTATTTATTTAAAATATTAAAAAGAGGAAGTGTTTGTGAATGTTTGTTAGTTTGTAAGTTTGGATGAAGGATATAATCTCCGAAACTACTGAGTCTGAAAATTATTTGACTATCCTTAAGTATTATAGTCTATAGTTTGTTCCCCAGAAAGGGGCAGTTTCCTAGGGACATAGCTATTAATCATATTCACACGGATAATCTCTGGTACTCACTGGCGTGCACAGAACTTTTTTCCGGAAAAGCAATCAGAAGGACAAGTACGACAATAAAAAAAATATGAAAAATTTTCTATTTCACTTTGAAAAAAAAAAGTTTGTATGAAAATGTCCACTCTAGGGTAGGCAGTGCCTACTCTGGCGTCATGCAAACTTTTTTTTTTCAAAGTGTTATTTAAATGTTTTCATTTTTTTTTTATTGTCGTACTTGACCTTCTGATTGCTTTTCCGGAAAAAAGTTCAGTGCACGCCACTGCTGGTACTACCAAACTGATTTAAAAAAATATTTCATTGATGTAAAGATTTGACTCTTTACTTTGTTCTTTGTGGACGGGCAGTTTCCTAGGGACATAGGGTCAGACATTTAACATAATTTTCATAAAAATCAAAAGTCGAAGTCACGTACTAAATAAATGGTCCAATAAATATCAAAAGTTTCGATAGTACTAGGATTGTTACCCAAAAATTAAATAAATGCGGGCGAAGTTGCAAGCAAAAGCTAGTACTCAAAAAAAGCAACAGGAAAAACAAAGTGATCTAGAAAAAACGTGATAATTTGTTATATAGGATGGTAAATATGGACCGATATATATTTTTAAATATAGTGCGGAACCTTCAACGAGTGAGTTCCACTCGCACTTGACCTGTTGTTTTTATTGATGCTTTTTTAAATGCTCAAATTCTAGCTTAGAGTCGTCAAATATTACGTCATCAATTTTTGCCGATTATCGAGCCCCCCTCCAATCATCCTGTTACCATTACCTAATAATCCCACTCTCTCACAAAACTGATGTCATTTGAATTTATTTGTATTGCAAAATCAATATTGTTGTTTAAACAATGCTACGGTTCCGAGCCCAAAGGGCAAAACGGAGCCCTATTAAGCCCAATTAGGTCATTGAGTAGAGTATAAATATACAAGATGACTTTTTGATTATCGTCCAAATTCATACTGGTGGCTTGGTAAGTGATCAGTGTCATGGATCAATAACAATTTTTGTAAATTCCTAAAATGAAATTTCGACTCCCCATAGTGATTCACTCGGAACTGGAAGTGAATTTCTACGGGAAGCCGAAATTTCATTTTACAAATTTCACAAAAATTGTTATTGATCCAAGATACTGATCACTTATCAAGCCTCCAGTATGAATTTGGACGATGATGAAAAAGTCACCTTGTATATGTCTGAATGTTTGTCCGATGATGACTCGAGTATCGTTGATCGGAGCGTCATGAAATTTGGTAAGCAAATAAATGTGACAGAAAGAATTTTGAAGTTCGAACATGAGCCAAATCGGTCAAGATTGAATTGCGAGTTTACAGTTCGGGGACGAGCGAAGTTCTCAGAGTCTACTTGAACAATCCGGCGTTTGTGTGTATGCGTAAATGATTGTCCGACGATAATGACAATTAGACCATTTTTTACGGGGTCTATCTCACAGACCAGATTAGTTAGGAATTTGTAATTTCTGTATATTATGTACCATATGTTGTATTTAATAATAAAATATAATGTTACCATTCGGATTTTCTTTATATTATTGATATATACAGGCTGTAATCGTTAAGTGTGACCAGGCGATTATTCCGTAACTTACAGATATCAAAAATGTTTAAACTGATATCGAAAGTACGTTACCTAATCAGTAAAATGACGTCAATAACTTTTTGAAAATCAAACGGGAAGTATCCAAAATTTTGACATTAAACATTCCCATACATTTGTTATGAGATTAGTAGAAAGGTTTTAGTTCCCATATTTTAAAAGGTTATTTTAGCTTATTACTTATTACTGATATTAAAGGAAACTGTTTATTAACCTTACAAAGTAATAAAACTATCTTTTAATTGAATAATGTTTATTTCTTAGTAAGTACAAAATTTTGTATTCAAAGCAGATATTCGAAGTGACGTCCTTGTTGTACGATACAATGTATGGAAATATTTAATGTCAAAATTTTGGATACTTCTCGTTTGATTTTCAAAAAGTTATTGATGTCATTTTACTGATTAGGTAACGTACTTTCGATATCAGTTTAAAAATGTTTGATATCTGTAATACGAGTAGTTAAGTACGGAATAATTGCCTGGTCACCCTTAACAATTACAGCCTGTATAGTGTTTTTTTAAAAAATTATATACCTTAATTAATAGAAGCAAGATATATTTCGAGTCCTCTTGGACTCGGTATCAGTTGCATAGAAAGAAACCATTATTGCCATCAATGCTCCATCCACCCATCAGCCTAGTTCGTCCACAGCTGGACCTAGACCGTTCCGGGATTTCACCACTTTTGACGGTCCTCATGGAAGAAATCCCAATACTCACACACGCTGGGCAGGCGGGTTGGTAAGCGCAGTGCCGAAAACTTCGGACCAGTGACTAGTCTGTTTAATATAAGAGACGGTAATTGGGGTTGAATATACCGCCTCAATCGATTCCAGGCATGGTGGGCCACCTTCTTTTGTGTCTGTTAAAGAGCTGTCCTCTTACTCTTCGCCGAAATACTTCGGGGGCGTTTGCGAGTTAAGATAGTGATACCTCCATAGTCGAGTCCGGCATCAGCTGTACCACCTACTACAATACTACATCCATGCTCATGTCACCATCATATTACCATCATCTGCAGACCAGACCCTCCCATTTTAAATGAGGTAATATATAGTAGCTTCTCATACAATTCAATGACTACGTATTAAAAATTGCAAACAAACAGCGTCGACTAAGCGGTAATAATGACTCAGCTGTTTAAAACACCTGAGTCACGTACGTTTATTAACAAGATAAGTGTGTATCATTCAATTTAAGTCAAATTAGATAATTAGAATAAACGTTTCGCCCAATTAAATTCGAAAATATCGTATGCATTCGGATTTTAAACATTAAATAAAAAAATTGAACCAGACACTGTAAAGCTGCTATTTGGTCTTTCGTGGGCGTCGAAAATAAGAGCTGTTCCATAAAATTACCTCACTATAGGCATAGTTACTATGCTATAGGTTTCGTTTACCAGCAATAATTCAAACTTTGATGTGTACGTTCAAAAAAGAGATCAAGTTTGTCTTTTTCTTTGTTTTATAGGGGAAATTTTAGAAAACAATTGTTTCCTGAAAGTTGTTTCAATGATGTAGTGATCATATCAAGAAATTTCATATTAAGGATTGTGAAGATACATAACCATATTGTTATTACATACGGCTAGAACACTCAAGTGTGATTGTTGTTGACTATATGCCAACCGTTACAGTGCCCGTTTGACAACGACGGTAAACGCCACATCGTTGTCCTAAGAACGACACTCGCCTTGATAATGCCGAAATCGTATCGGTGAAACGGTTGGCATATAGTCAACAACAATCACACGTGAGTGTTCAAGCCGTATGTAATAATAATTTAGTATGTCAGCTTACGCGAGTTTTAATAATATTATTCATAACCATAACCATTTTGTAGTCTTGTGATTCGAGTACTTCACCATAAATCTGGAGGTCACGGGTTCAAATCCCGTAGGTGCAAATTTGTATTCGGTCTACGTGCTTCGGAAGGGACGTTAAGCTGTGGGTCCATTTCGAGTTCGAGGCCGAAAAATTCAGAGATCAAGAAATAATTCCGTTTGAAACGCGGCTCGGCCTTCAGCCATGCCGAAGATATTTTCTTAAGGTGATTACCCACGCCAACGGCCTTGAGCAATCGGCCTCACCTCCGGGGAGTTACAGGCGCTGCTCCCCGCATGCCTCTGCGCAGACGCCCCGCGCCCCTCTACAAAGATCGCTAGCGTCGGAATGATTCACACCTCGTAGCGAGGTAGAAATAAATTTATGTAGCATTGTTTTATGCGCAAACCTATAACTATAACTTTTCAAGCTCAATAGGCTGTCCTGTAACAGAAAGATGTGACCATTCTGTACATATTACTACACGGTGATATTTTGGTAGTTTTGAAAACAAACTAGTGGTTATAGTTATTGCGAACTAGTGGTGATAGTGAAATCACGAAAATATATAAAACATATACAACAGTTACATACAGTACCTGCTCTAATGTAACATGTCATCAAAATCGGTTATGTGAGGATACCCGAAAGTGACCAAGTTGATATTGGGGTAAGACCTTTATAAATTTTGGGCTTGAGCGGTAACAGACGACCGTCACTTTGCAGTTGGTAACCGTCAACAGTAGGCCCACCATGAGTTTGGCACTCGATATAAGTTAGCGACTGCGTAAAATATAATGTATTGGAAATTCTGGTTCCTCTCGTATACCGCTAGAACCGCTAAACTCATACAAATGTTTTACGCTGTCGCTAACGTGTATCGAGTGCCAAACTCATGGTAGGCCAGAGGCACAGTATTATACTGCGCCAGAGGATTGAGGTAACTTTAGACGTCGAACCTTGTCGGAGGTAACCGTCTAATGATGGTAGCGTCAGCCATCGTCGGTTGCAGTCAAACAATTTTTCATAAATATGAATAAATATAACCTTAGCTATATAAGCTTTTTATTTGTAGTTTTAAGCAATTATACTAGTTAAAAAAAGACAAACTTTATATTTTTTCGAAATATTTCGGCCTCATCAGTGAGGCCGTCATCAGTCGAGTTCATGATGAGGCCGAAATATTTCGAAAAAATATAAAGTTTGTCTTTTTTTAACTAGTATAATTTTTCATAAAAAGTTTCTGTTTTTATATTTGAATGATTTTTGAACGATAATGACGAAAAAATATATATATTGATAAAATATTATTTTGTTACAATTTTTGTTGATTTCGGTGCTTTTAGAGACTTGACTGGTATGTATCGGTTATTTGCGGGTCTCATAATAAAACCGATAGTATGTAATATATTTGGGTACTCAGAAACGGTTTCAATGATGTTGATGCAACTTTTAGATTTCATTTTTATGAAGATTGTATTCGCACGTAAAATAAACAAAACATATATTTTTTTAGTCTGTAAATTTTAATTATGTTACGTAATCTGTACCACAGTTTCACCTCGCTAACACTTGTAAGCTCTGATCTGATCTCTGATCCTCAATTTGGTAAATATATGTATATATTTTCTTGATCATGAGTCTTCTGCTTTTTATTTGTTCTTCACTTGAGATAAGTTAAATTTTTTGTTGTGCTCTTTGTTCTTCATTTTCTTGTTCTGTACTTTGTTTATTTCATTGTTCTGTACTGCGGTCTTCATTTTCTTGTTCTATTATATTGTAATACATTTTCTGTGTGTTTTCGTTTTTGTAATTTTCTTTTTTCCTTTTGTTACTTTTTTGGTTGTGCACTTTGTTTTTCATTTTATTGTTCTGTACTGTGGTTTTCATTTTCTTGTTTTATATTTTGTAATACATTTGCTGTAAATTAAAACGAATCTACCAGAATCGAGTCTTTAATCGTCTTTTGTTCAGAGGCTGTCGGATCATTGTCTTTGCCGTTCATTTCTAATGCAATGAATGAGTCTGGAGATGGTGGTGGTCCAAAAGATATTTTTCTCTGAAAAACATAATAAATAAGTTTGAATTTACCTAAGTACATAGTATAATTTTTAACCTACTATAAATTATAAAATAATGCAAACCCATTAAAGAAAAATACTCAAGTTTCACAAACAAATATAAAATACTAGCTTTTGCCCGCGGCTTCGCCCGCGTTGATTAAGTTTTTGTGTAGTCTTATCGAATCTCATCCCATCCTATCCCACTAATGCCATTATCCCATCCCATCCCATCCTCACTATCCCATCTTACTAATAATCAACTGCGTGAATGAGTAACAGTACATCACTTTTCTATAGGAACTTGACACCCCATTGCCTTACAATGGGAACTGATTGATGGGATAAAAAGTAACCTATGTTCTATTCCAGGTCTAGAACTACATTCTACATATAGTGGTATATGTAGTTTATCATTTAATGTTGTTATCTCCTATTAATTACTGTATATGTTTATTAGCATGTAGTATAATATAATTTACTAAGTGTTTGAGTAATATATATATTTAAATCGGTACCCTATAATATTTTGACATCATGGCACTACCCGCAACAACTTCCCAATTACCAAAGGTTAGCTGGTAGAGAATACTAAATAGTATTAAGCTCGCCTATGTACGAAATTTTTATCTTGTGCAATAAAGAATTTTATTATTATTATTATTACTACATTTGTGCAAAGTTTCAGCCCAATCGGTTCAGTAGTTACGGCGTGAAGGAGTAACAAACATCCATCTATACATCCATCCATCCAAACTTTCGCATTTATAATATTAGTGGGATAGTATTAATTCCTAAATATTTACCTAATTTCAAGGATATAACCACGTTATAAAAAAAGATTGGTAAATTCTCAAACCTACCGGAATCGACTCTTCGATAGTCTTTTGTGCAGACATTGTTGGATCATTGTCTTTGCCTTCCATTTCTGAAGCAATGAATGAGCTTAGAGATTGTGGTGATCCAGACGATGCTTTTCTCTGAGAAACATAACAGATAACGCTGAATATGTTTTAATACGTAATATAATTTTTAACGTACTAGGCTGTCGGGTGACAGTTGGTAACCCTATGTCATCAAATAACAAGATGTGACCAATTCGTAGTGGTGTAGAAAAAAAAATACATCAAAATAAACAGGGTTGGCTCGACGCAATCTGGAAAATTTTGTAGAGTCAGCAAAAGCAGCACAATTTTATTGATTAAAAAAAATCACACCATCAAGTATATATCATCGACAGAGCGTATAAAAGGTGCTAAAAAAAGCTTTTTTTCGTATAAAAAGATATTCGATAAAATCAGGCTGATATAAGTACCAACATAGGACATGCAAACCTTATTTTTAAGCACCTTGTGATACGCTATATCGAACATAGTATTTGCTACTTATTGACTTAATTTTTTGTCAGAAAATTTGCGTTGTTTTTGCTGACTGTATAAAACGCTCTAGGTTGCGCCTAGCCAACCCGGTTTATTTTGATGTAGTTTTTTTTCTACATCACTACGAGTTGGTCACATCTTGTTACTCGATGAGATAGTGTTCCCGACTGTATTCTGACAGTCTACTATTCTATAGCATACATTGCCACCGAATGACGTTAGCGTCAGCCGTCGGTTGCAGTCGACCATACAACGCTGACAATACCATCAATCGAGTACAGTCGGCGCTGTTTGGCAGCGTCAGCGCGTCGAATGCAACCAATAGCTGACGCTCACTACCATTGTTCGATGGTAGTCGATGGCTATCGCCAACATGGTTCGACATGTGCAGTTACCTACGGTTGTCTACGGCTACCGTTTTGAAAGTGATGTTCGTTTGTTGGCACCCTAAATATTTACAAAATTTCAATGACATTACATAATTTCAATGACAATGATATTTGATAGGTGGTAGAGCTGATGCCGGGCTCGACTGTGGAGGTACCACCATCTTATTTGGAGACCCCCTCGAAGTAATTCAGGGGAGAGTAAGAGGACAGCTCACAGGCAAAAAACCAGGAGGCCCACCATGCCTAGGACCGATGGATGGCGGTATATCCATCCCTTATAGCCGGGCCTTATATGGAACAGACTGGTAACGGGCAGCGGCGTCACTGGTGCGAGGGTTCCGGCACCGCGCTCACCAACCCGCCTGCCCAGCGTGTGTGAGTATGGACAATTCTTCCAGGATGACCACCGGGAATGACAAAGTCCTGAAACGGCTTATGTCCAGCAGTGGACGAACGAGGCTGATGGATGGATGGAATGACATTACAGGTTACATGCACAGATTACGAGTATTTTGAATTAATATATTGTCAGGTCTACCCGAATGAACTTTTCAGTACTTGGTCTTTTTTGCAGATTTTGTCGGATTATTTTCTTTGCCTTCTGTTTCTGGTGGTCTCTTTTTAGATGCCCCTGAAATAATATATCAATTATATGTATTATACCTACAATTCTAGTTATTCAACTATTCTACATAATATTACAGGTATAAATACCACAACTTTGATATGCCTGCCTGGGACATATTTTTCTGAAATGAACTAAAACAAGTATTTCAAATAGTGCTCCGGTCCAAAAAAACAGGTCGGAAGCGGAGCTAAACCATATACATAGTCCGAGCCTTGAAACTTGGGTAGTTTATTTAGCTGGATAGAAATAAAAACAAAATTTTGAGCAACGTTTTTTGCGTGAATTGTTGCTTATAGCTGTTTATAATAATAATTATACCTATATATCGTCATGATAGGAATCCCCGAGGGGTTTTTGGAGGTGTTTCGAGTGTCTCCGCACTCGGTACACCCGCGTTTCACCGGCGATAAGTATGTCCCAACGTGGTTGGTGGTGACTTCGGGCACAAAACATTCGGCAAGTAGTAGATATTAGTAAATACTATGCACAAAAATTCCGAAAAACTCCTTGGTGCATGCCCAACCGAGGCTTGAACCTGGATCTCAAAATTGAGAGGCCTGCGTTCTACCCATGAGCTACTATAATTGTTACCAGTAATTATTCATATCTACTCTACTATGGATAATGATTGTGTAGGTAGATTATGTTAGGTACTTACTTACTTTACTGCATGTATTTTCAAAGCTTTTGTAGGCTTTTTTATTGTTTTAGGTTTTCGTGGCATTTTTCTCAATCACATTATATATTTATAATTTTTCTAAAAAAAGTTCTTTGCTAACTCGTCAAACTTCTAGTTTATTATAGCGTCCACGCGTGAACTTTACAGCACAATTTATCCTCTAAATAACTAAGTCCATTGCCGAAAGTACTCTCCGAACGCACGCAAATAAAAATCCTTATAAATATTTTCGCAAACATGTCATCAGACGCCAGAGTGCAGTACGTGGCAACGAGTGACACAGCCTCCCCGTCTGAACGCCACTGCATGACTGATGCCTGCGCCCGCGCAGAGCACCTCTTAGCCTTTGACCTTGAAATCTTACATATTTCGATATTTTTAATAGAAAAAGTTACTGGATTTACTTGAGATATGTTGCATTTAAAGTTCAACAGATTCTTAATTTTTTGGCGTGTAAATATTTCCAAACGTCATAGCAGATTAGGAGGAGTAGGGAATTCAAGCCAAAAAAACATCATACAGTTGTTATTTTTTTTAATATAGAAGTTTATATCGTACAAAACCAAAATTTGTTGCAAATATTTCTAAAGAGTTATTGATACATATATATTTTTTTCAAGCCATTTGGTCCAGCCGCAAACGAGGAGTAGGCTTTAGAAAGTACCCATCTGGCTGTATTTGAAGGATCAAGCACCTTAAGGAAGAGATAATTACATTGTAAACTAATTCTTAATTAAAAAATTGCAAAATAAAATTAAAATATAAATTTGTTGACACATAATGTACCAGAATATACATTTTTATGACACTATTTGTGGAATAAAATAATAATACCGTTACATTTTCAAAGATTTCAAAAGTTTAGATGAGCCCTGGCACCTAAAATCAATTGCATTATTTTTTTTATGACACTATTTGTGGGATAAAATAATAATTCCGTTAAATTTTCCGATTAATGTCGCCAGTTTATTCAAAGATTTCAAAAGTTTAGATGAGCCCTCTGGCACCTTAAATCTATTGCATTGTTTTTGAACGACGCGCGCACACTTATGAGTGCGCAATCTGTCTACCTACGGTCAGCAAACTGATCAGACTACTAAAGTTGTTAAAATGATTAACTTTAAGTGCACTTAAGGCGTCCAACTATCACTGTGTTCAGATGAGCACTGATTCCAAACGTGTGAGCTTCAACCATTTAAAGGTGGAAACATTTTGGTGCTGTCATAGTACGGTAAGGGCTTATCTTTACTTTTGAAATCTTTGTGTTTATCACGATTTTATGTATTAAATAAAGCATAACTATATTCAAAATTTTATATCAGAATAACCTATGATGTTTAGATAATCGAATTCAGTAATTTTATTGATAATCACCTCATTTAATAAGACAAAAAAAAAATTAACTCCAAATTCCAAGAAAATTGCGATCCCGAAGGGCACATCATTCAAAAAGCGTGATTTTGTGAAATTATTCCTCTAAGGAGTTAACATTAATTAATTACAGACTGTAAAAGGAAATAGACTATATGAGACAGGTAGACAAAGATATACATTATTTTCTTTGTTTCATTACCCTAAATTCTTGCTGTCTTGTATTTTCTTATACCTTAGCTAAAGTAGATATAAGTAATTTGTATAGTATAAGTTATAGAATGTAACTGATATGTTAAAAAAAGGAAATATGCTAAAAAAAAACACATGATCTTACTAAGTTTCTTGCCCTTCTTCTTAGCGAGACCAAACGAAAGGGCGGGGGTAGGCCTGTATTTATACATGTAACCTATTAGTATGTACGTATGGTATATAAGCTAGGATTTGGTCGGCCGCCTGGATTCGTGCTGGGGGCTCGGTTGGTGATCATTGAACCTTGTTCCTGGTCCCTGGCCGGGTCTCCGGTATGGTTTCAGGAGGTTGATTACATTTCACCTTGTATAATTATGGAATTTACCTATCATTTAAATCGTATATATGATATATTGCTACATAAATTAAATAAACCCTTAATTTTTGTAAGATTAAATTTGACTCGTAAAATGTGTATTAAGTGTACCTACTTTACAAAATAAACTAGGTATTTGAATTTGAATTGAATTTACCTCTTAAACTATCATTAAATATCAATTAAAACTGTCATTTAGTAAAACCTAATATACTTACAAAGGAAAAAATCTTACACTGAAATTTGACTTACCGTAGATAAAAACCAAAATTTTCATTTTTTATATCATAAAATCAGGCACCGTATTCACAGCGCCCCATGACACTTGGTTGGGTCACGCGATTACTTTTCCCAGTAAATCTGGGCATTTGTAGTTCGAACGATTGGGAATCATTTCACCTCAAGGGATCATTTTGTACTACTTTCCCCTAAAACTTTAAGGGTTTCGTATATATATTATATATAGATCTTATAAGATCAATTTGTTTTTGGTGTTTCAAGAGCCTAATTCTCAAAAAAGGGTTCTAAGTTGGAATTTCAGTTTTAAGAGCTCTCTAAAAACGGTTGCCCACTTAGTAAAGTCCAGCAATTATATTTCAAATGCGGAAGTTATAAACAATTTTTTTCGATATTTGTTTATGCAGCCAAATTCACACTGGAGACTCGGTAAGTAATTAGGACCAAGGTTCAATTACCCTTTTGGTGAAAATCGTAAAATAAAATTTAGGCATCCTATTACTAATCGACACGGAGTTGTTCATAAATAATTATAGGAGTACAATTTTTTTTCGTATTCTTCTATAAAAGGTCATTCAACCTTGGTCGTGACAACTTACTGAGTCTCCAGTATGAATTTGGCTATATAAACAAAAGTCACCTTATATTGGAAGAGGCGGGTAGCGGCGGGCGGCGGCGGCGGGGGCGGGCTTTAAGCTCAGTCCCAGGCGACTAGAGAGAGGAAATTAAATTTTCCTACGTTATATTGCAGTACCTACCTAAACCACCTACGTACCTAAAGTTAGTGTCAAATTTCTGGTACCGGTTTGAAAGATGGACTGAATAAGGTCTCAAGCGAATTATCGTGTGCAAAATGTGAAACTCTTAGTCATGGACACAAAGTCAATGCTTTTGGTATAAGAATTAATAAAGAGGGGATGATGATTCATTCATCCGACCGAGTTCGGTCACGGCGACTGTTGCGGCTGTGGAGAGCGTCGGTCATGTGCCCTCATGTGACTTATGTAGCCTATCTTGTTTGTGAAAGTGCGGTTGCACAGGCTACATGTAAGTTTTCCATTGCAGTAGTTGTAATGTATGGCAGCTGGTGGTCTACATCGGAGTTCATCACGTCTGGCGTCAAGAGTAGCTCTTCGTTTAGCCTCGAACTCGAAGATGTTAGTGTTGACTGTATGCCGCCACACAGCTCGATCCTCAGCCAGCCCCCCTATTCTGTATCTTTGGTTGCCAACTGAACTAGGTGCCTATCATCAAAAACATAGATAAAAACTGAAATTTCAAAATTGCCTTTAGTGGGTATTGAACTATTAACAATCTGTGTCGTCACTTCAAGTGCGAACATATCCTTGGGAAATCGTAATTCGATAGTATATCTATGTTTTTGATGATAGACACCCAGTCCAGAAGGCAACTAGAGATACATAATAGGCCCGCTGGTCTTCTCATGTCAAATGTTCTATGTCGCAACTTTTCATGTGGCGTTTCTGCACGTCCTTAAACCTAAGGAACTGCCCGCCTTGTTTGCGTTTTCCACTGCGAAGCTCGCAATATAAGATGCGTTTCGCCATTCTCTCTTCTGGCAGAGGGGATATCGTTAAAATCGACACTTTTTGAAGTTATTTATCTGCTGTTCAAGTCTGGTCATTCTGGTCTATCAGAAACGCGATTGGAGAAATTTCACTCGATAGAAATAATTAATGAAATGGGGTCTAAATTTACACTTTTTTTAATATTCTGACATATCGGGATAGCATACAGACTTCAAAAATATTAATTTAGATAGGTTTTAACAATAACTAAATTACTGGTTATGGAAATTTCCATAGCTGTTTCAGTTAATTTTGTATTAATTTAAAACCGACTATTTGTCAATTTTACCGATTATATCCCTCTCGCACTGCGTGTCTTTCCGCTTGGAGTAACGGGTACCTTTGCACGGACGACATATTACCTTAAGGCGATATGTAAAAGATTTAGCGTCCCTTTTACTCCATATGCGAAAAATCCTCAGAAGAACGGATTCGAGGAAAAGTAGCAAAAGGTCGGTTTTTTATTAATATAAAATGTACTAAAGTTGCTATCAAAATTTCGATACTGTTACAAACCATCTAATAAAATACAATTGCAGTCCATACGTCATTCTAATTTGTCAAACCAGGAGAATTTGGTGTCGAAAAAGACCTAATTTCAATGAATGTTTGTATCGAGACAAATTTCTCCAATCGCGTTTCTGTTTAAGCGGATCCCTGGAAAAAGATTTAAAAAAAATACAGTCGAATTGAAAACCTCCTCCTTTTTGAAGTCGGTTAATAATATACCATTTTATCAAAATACTACCTTCTTCACTGAAGTAGATATGCAAGTTCTAATAGTATCTTTTTTTTTTTTGTAAGAAGTATAAGAAATTGTAATTGTATGTCATTGACTGACGGGTGTAAAACGAATTACAAATACACAGGGTGTAAACTTAATTATGTGTTTCCTTTCAGGCCCACTTGTAGCATTTCTTAACACAACTTTAACTCGTGTTAAGTCAAAAAATCTCAATTTAAAAAAAAATACCAATTGCACCAATCAAAATCTCGGGTTAAACTAGGGTTAAAATAAGAGAAAATCATCAGAATTTAACCCGACTCTCACCTCGCGTTAAACTCGGGTTAGCGAAGTAATCTTACCAATTTGACTTAAATTGTGTTGACTTAAATTGTGTTCTTGCAACTTATTACTTTATGGTAACATTCTAAATAAATATCAAATTTCAAACAATCGCTTAGCTCGTGTTTACTAACCCGCATCGATATTATCATGGTGCAACAGGACTAATGAAGTGTCGGGTTAGTTAACTCTTCTCTTGGGTTAGTTAACCCGAGGGTTAAGGATTTTTTCTTGAATATGGTGCAAGTGGGTCTAAGAGGTTTAATCTGAGGCACATAATATGTAGAGTTACGTCACGAGCCTCCACTCCTAAACTTTAAACTTGGAGTCATAATGTGCAGAGTATAGGTATACGACACATAGATAATTAATTAGACATAGGTACAGTAAATAGACGTACAGGGAATAGACATACCGGTAAATAGACGTTCGGGGAATAGACATACCGGTAAATATACGTACGGGGAATAGACATACCGGTAAATAGACGTTCGGGGAATAGACATTCGAGGAATTAGACATTTGAGGAATGAACTTTCAGATAATAGACTTTCGAAAACTGGACATTCAGGGAATTTGACCTAGGTGACCGAACCGTACCTAAGTTCCATGAGGTACGGAGTTTTAAAATATTCTTCGATTTATAAGGCAGTAGGTAAAGATGTCACCAAGTAGCAATCATCCCAGTTAAAAATAAGAAGTAGAACATTCGTTCCTGAACCTCGGGTGCATCGTTTCGGTAAGGCGGCTTGAAGGCCAATTAGGATAAAAGGTTGGGACACGGATTTACCTTATTCCTCCGAGGTCGGGAATTATCTCTCGTCTCTGTTGTTGATTGGGTACTTAGCGGTTTTATAATAAATTGGGCCAATCGCAGCTCAGAATCACGGTGTTATAATGTAATATTATAACATCGGATAAACAATATAGGAACTTATAAACTGCTTTTGATGTTGCAATTGACTTATTGCAGTATGGGAGTAAATAAAAAAAAACGGTATTTCGTGCTTTGCGCAAAAACTACTGAAAGGGTTTTGATGCCGTTACCACTGTATACTATCCTCAGCAGTGAGACACTGTCGCTGCATTATCTTCTTCCTAGCGGACAAAGTCGCGGGCAACAGCTAGTAAAGTAATAAATCAACCATATCGTTTTAAATTTTGGAAAAATATTCAATGTACAGATATGTGTTTCTACTACTTTATTAATAAGTATAGATCTAGGAGATTCAATCAATCAAAATTCTTTATTTGTAGATCCATATATTCTTAACAGAAAGATATTACAGTTTTTGTCATGTCCCGTTATGGTCTGCCTCTAAAGCGTACAAAATTAAGGCTTATATACAGAATGCTTGGAAATTTGACTTATTCTAGAGTTATACTAGAGATCATTTTCAACTAATTTAGTCCTATCAACTAGGGGTCAAAAATGAATGGTCTCCGAGTTACAGAGGTTTTTAAGATATTTTTCAAACTTTCCGACTGGTAAACAAAAAAAAAAAATTAAAAATAACTACTCCTCTCTCGGAACTTATTTGTTACTTTTCTGATTAATTTAATTTAATATAGATATTACATTTTTACAATATTTAGATTATTACATTAAAAGAGAAAAATCTCAATTTGAGTCTGTTATTTTGTTCTTGTTATCTTTGAGAACTTTGTTATAGTAGTTTATGCTACAAGGGTGAAAAGGAATAAATCACGAGGACGATTTAAAACACGAGCGTAGCGAGTGTTTTAAACATAACCGAGTAATTTATTGCTCTTACGCCCGTGTATCATACTACGTTTTTCAATGCATAGTGTGAAATAAAACAACTATAATCTTGTGAACTTTAAATTATGATTGGCTCAAAAGGACTGTATTCAGAGCCGTTAAACAATGGAAAAAAAAGTATAAAATTTATGGTACACAGGAAAGGTTGCAGGTTAGCCAATCAATGTAACTAAATTAAAAAAAAAATAATAATAAAGCCCTAAGGAAAAATAATCGACTTTCTGTTCGGTTTTGTTTGATGCATAAAAAATGGGCCTTTACGAGCACTTGCGTTGAAAAATACTTTATGATCAGTTAATAATGTTTCATTTTCACCATATACAAGAGTATACTTGTATACTTATGTACATTATTATACAAGTATACAAGTAGATATAGTCTATGTATACTAAGCATTAAAAGTATACTTAGTCTATGGTTTCATGTAAAGACCGCGGTCCATTTACACCCGCTATATTGCTTTGTCAACTTTTACTACAGTAGCCAGCGGGATCGTAAAATCTGTAAGTATTTGATTTGTTTGTAGGAGTGGAACCCACTACTAATTAAATATGGCGGCATTAAACCATGTCAAAGACCTTAATGTATTGTAATAGGGTCTAAAATATCTCGATCTGTGTGCTAGTCTGTTTGATTCAGATTTAGGGTGTTCTATAAATTAATTTGTGAAGGCAGAAGGGTCTGATTTTGCCATTGCCCTAAGTATTTATACTATATAATATGATAGAAAAACGTTTATTAATACCTATAGTACACGAAACGAGACAGTATAAAAATACACAAAGAACAAAGAAAATATATAACTTTAAACTCTCGCGTTTCGTACACATTATACTCGTAATATACAAGGTGACTTTTTGATCATCGTCCAAATTCATACTGGAGGCTTGATAAGTGATCAGTATCTTGGATCAGTAACAATTTTTGTAAAATTCGTATAATGAAATTTCGGCTTGCCATACAAATTCAGTTCCAATCCCGAGTGAATCACTATGGGGAGTCGAAATTTCATTTTAGGAAATTCACCAAAATTGTTATTGATGCATGATACTGATCACTTACCAAGCCACCAGTATGAATTTGGACGATGATCAAAAAGTCACCTTGTATATAATCGGGTCTACCGCGATCTCATCACTGCGCCTCGCCATACTTGCCAGTTTCCCGTAGACCACGAGACATGCAACTGTCTCGAAACGTCGGGTGTCCCCTTTTTGTAAAAAGGTAAAAATTGATCGCGGTAGACCCGATTATATATATTATAACAAAGAAAATACAAGCACGAACAAAATTTTAAAGATGATTCTAAATAATATCTCTTAAGTAAGCTGTCATTTAATACCCCTAAAAGGCTACCAAGATCCAAATACATTATTTTTAATATACCCTTTGCTAAGACTAACCTAGGTACCAACGAGATCTTGCCGCCAGTACAATGCTATTTCCAAATACGACAAAGCAGATATTGATATTTTCTCCGGGATCAACACTATCAAGTCCTCTTTCAGTAAATACTTAGCTAAAGAAACTACATACACGCACAAATAAACACAAAGTATAAAATAAGTAGGTATCTACCCTGTTATTTAAAAAAAATTCTTCGCACAGAATTGTTAACCTAGTTTTAATATCACATTTTATATAATATACGAGTAGTAAATGCTCCTATTAGTATAAGAATTTTTCATAATTTATTTAACTGGTGCATGATGTGGATGCCTTTAATTAAGAAAATAAATAGCTATTTAACTTGAAATTATTCCATTTAAGTAAGTTTGTTGTATAAATTGTATTTCTTGTTGGTGTTAGTAAATAAATAAATAAATAAATATACAAAACTTGTGGCATGCACTGTAAAATACTAAACGGGCATCTTCAGCGCTGGTATTCTGCCAGTACCATGGTATCTTTAAGGCTCCGCTGTTTTGCAAAGATTGAATAACTCTTTTGGAACATGGTTTTCAATTTCTACTTCGTAAAATTTCCTACTCAATATAATAAAATGTGTTTTCTTTTTCAGGTAATTAACACACAAGCTGTTTTAAAACGCAGTCCGTGTAAGTAAGTAATTTCCGGTATCAACAATATTCATTAGAACACTTAAATCGATGACCAATGGTTTTTCATTGCAATTCGCCGCTGTTTGATTTAGACAAATGCATTAACCCTTTCTCTCAGCTCTAGATTACATACAACGTAAGTAACGTGACTTCGGTGAAAATGAGTTTTTGTTACTTTTCTAATCACAAACTAGTAAATAAGGGCTAAGTCCAAAGTACCCGGAATAGACGAGCTTATATGACTACATACGTATATTGATAGGTGTGGAAGAAGCAAAAGAGGTGTGTCACGATCATAGCAGATTAAAATCTGTTGTCTCTGCCTCCCCTACTGGGAGACAGATGCGAGGATGAATCAAACGAATGCCTCCTGGGATGAAAATACCCTAAATATTGAAAATAGCAAATTTTACTTAAATTTCGTAGAAAGGCCTTTAATTTGGTCTAACTTGCTTTATTCTTTATTGTACATGAAACAAACTTATAGGAAAAAAAACAGTAGTAAGGCAAACTTATCTCTAAGAAGAGATTTCTTCCAGTTTACCTCTGGGGATATAATAATAGTGATAGATACAAAATTAAATATACTTACATACATACCTACGTTTACCGTTACATAATTAAGTATACATTAAATTAATACATATAGCAAAATAAATAAAAATAAAAGTACTTTATAATAGTTAGAAGTGGTACTTAAAGTACATAAAACAATGCATAATAAAGTAATAAATTTACTACGTAGGATATTATGAAAGTAATAGGTAGTGCTCTTTTAGACTTCTTTTTAAGGCTATTACCATCGCCAAAATTAACAGCTCGATGTTTGTCAGTACGAAAAGTATATACAAGGTGACTTTTTGATCATCGTCCAAATTCATACTGGAGGCTTGATAAGTGATCAGTATCTTGGATCAGTAACAATTTTTGTGAAATTCATAAAACGAAATTTCGGCTTCCCATAGAAATTCAGTTCCAGTCCCGAGTGAATCACTATGGGGAGTCGAAATTTAATTTTACGAATTTCACCAAAATTGTTATTGATCCATGATACTGATCACTTATCAAGCCTCCAGTATGAATTTGGACGATGATCAAAAAGTCACCTTGTATATAAAAGTATATATAGTATATATGAAAAACATTGAAATAACGTTCATATCAGCGCATAATGCAAAGTGCCTGTTACGACGCTCGCTGCGTCCTTGATTGGGTGAAACAGGAGAAAATAATACTTTTCACATGAACGTGATTGTTCGATTGTATAATGCTTTGTTAAGTTAATAGTTATCAAGTTTATCTATTTATCAAAGCATAAATGAATTAAATTGGTCCAGCTGTTTAGGCGCAGTAGGGAATTCGTAAAATATTTTGTATTAAATAAAATAAAAATAAAATAGTTCTTTATTAAGCTTGGACGAGGTAACAAAGACACATTGGAAAATACATGAAATTACATACATTAAAATCATGAAGGATTAAAATACACTATTTAAATACCAAAATTTAAAAATCAAAAAAGTGAGGACAAGATTCGAATTAGATTTATTTACAATTATTATTTTAAATTAATTTTAATTTTTTATTAGGTAAGCAAAGTTTGACAATCCAATGCTTCAACATAGGATTGTCAAATTGACTAGAAAACGACCTGAGATCGCAAAAAAGTCAATGTCTATGCACTACAGAAACTCTAATTCGTCACGTACACCGCTATGCTGTCACCTGTGAAAATCTCATCTACAAAAACGTTTATTCAACTAAATCCTCTTTTAATATGAATTGCCAACAATAAAAAGCTTTTTGTATTTCAACAATTACCTCATGTTGCTTATGCCAAAGCTTTACGAATATTATAAAGCTTTCCGGAAAATATGGCTGAGTATAATGTAACTCAGTCACGCCCCTTGTGTCTGGCCAGGTACGAGCTGACCTTCATGAGACTGGCCACTAATTGGACGTTCGTCCGACGCCCGCTTTACGCCGAGATTCTGTAATTATCGTCCTTCTAACCGCATATTGTGTCAACCCCTGAAAGTTGGCGGTAAGGGTATGTGCTCCTCATTAAAACAATAATACCATTGAGGAAACTCGATCAGTTGTAAACTTTATTATTTTGTAATAAGAGCAAAAATAAAAGAAAAATTTTGTGCTTTCCCGACGGTAAGTATGACCTTCTTTATGCTCTGTTCGAGAGCATCATTTGGTAATTAAATTGCAACTTATTTTGCTTTGAATGGTAAAATATTTATAATGTTACACTTTGTTTTTAGTACAAATACTAGCCTTTTGCCCGAAGTTTCATCCGCACAAATGTAAAAATAAACTGCCCGTGCCTTCGAAAACCAACTATACGTCTAAATGAAGAGTAACCGTTATACAACAGGTGAAATAATTTTCAAAATAGGTTCAGTAGTTCCAATCAAACATATTTTATATCTTTATAATAAGATAAGATATCTTGATTGCGCTGCGTTAGCTCAGTCAATCATGCCATAGTCAAACACGCATCAATGATATTTTTAGAATGAATGTGCATAGTATTTATAAACTTACTACTTGCTTAATGGTGAAGAAAAACACTGAGGTAAACCTGTATGCCCTAAAAACGCGTATTTGTACCCGAAATTAAGGCGTTAGGCCTCCCCCCTATTTTGTTGGGTCGAAACATTTTCGGGGAAAAGAAATGGTACGCATTTGGGCTGTTTCAGTGCGAGTCTAAACTCTGCAATACCTCTCCTACCCCAGTGTGCTATATGAACTGTTATGAATCATAACTTATGATACACCAACGTGACATATTCTACTCGTACACCACAGATATTGATTTAGATCAGGGATGGGCAATTTTTTTCCTACGCGGGCCAATATTTACAAACAGCATCATTGGGGGGGCAGCTTTTAAAATTTTTGGCATAGCATGAATGAATGAATGAATACACACTTTATTGTACAAGGTCAAATAAAAAAATTGAGTACAGAGTTTTGAACACACAATGTTGTACAAGGGCGGACTTATCACTTAAAGCGATTTCTTCCAGCCAACCTTTGGGTGGTGAAGAAAGTATTATTTTACGTAATGTGGAGGGGGATACCAATTTACAGAATACATAAATAAAAGAAGAATCAAAACCAATAAAGTGGATATACATAATGCCTAATATATAATATACTCCTATCCAACAAAACTTACACAATATATTTTATGTTTGATACATACATATCGTATACATACAAATAAATAATAAAAAAAAAAAATAATAATAATAATAATAACTACTTAATATACTCTTAACATACTATATATAAAAATATCAATAGACTGAGTGATGAAGTGAGACTACCAACCTAAAGAAACTTCATGATGTGATTTTAAATTCTTTTTAAATATCGCCAATGAAGGCGATATACGTATCTTCGTGGGTAAATCATTCCACAGACGAACGGCCTTGACCGAAAAGGACTTCCCATAAGCAGCAAAATTGTGCCTGGGAATAGTAAGAAGGCTATTTTCCTTACAGCGTAAGGAATTTACGAGATTGAATTTAATACGAAGATATTCAGGTGCGGAGGGATCGTTTAAAACGTTGTATAGAAGACTTAAGATATGAGTATTCCTACGAAGGCGAATTGGGAGCCACTTTAGACGAGCACGAAATTCTGAGACGTGATCATACTTCCGCAATCCGAAGATAAAGCGAATGCACAAGTTTTGGAGACGTTCGAGTTTGCTCAGCAGCTCCTCAGTTATGTCTAAATAGCTTACATCCGCGTAATCAAGAATTGGGAGCAGTAGAGACTGTGCCAGCATAATTTTAGTTTGGAATGGAAGAAAGAACTGCAGCCGTTTGAGTGAATGGAAAGCTCCAAACACTTTCTTACTAACTGCTCCTACTTGAGGAGCCCAAGATAACGTGTTATCCATAAGGATACCTAAATTTTTAACACAATTGGTAAATGGGATCACTATATTGTCATACTTAATTTTCGTCACAACATTCAAGTCCAACTGTGCTCGTATTCTGGGAGTACCAAATATAATAGCCTGTGATTTATTTGGATTGAGCACCAAACCAAACGATTTTGTCCATTCGGAGATGATGTTCAGGTTATCGTTAATCAAGTCAATAGCAGTATTAATATCGATAGGTTCAGTGCCTGTATAAAGCTGCAAATCATCGGCATAAAGGTGATAAAGAGATGAAAGATGACTAGCCAGGATATTAATAAAAAGGGATAAAAGTAAAGGAGATAAAACGCCACCTTGTGGGACGCCAGCAAGTACCGGACACCAGTCTGAAGAACCAGTATCAGTGCGAACACACTGCTGACGACCTTTAAGGTATGACTCGAACCAAGCAGTTGCTGTCGGAGATACGTTAAGCGAGCGTAGGATACTTAACATAATGTCAAAGTCAACGGTGTTAAACGCGTTGCTAAAATCTAACAACGTAACAACAGTGATTTTATGATTATCCATATTTTCTCTTATGTCGTCAGTGATCTTAATAAGAGCACTGACCGTGCTGTGTCCTTTACGAAATCCGGATTGGAAGGGATTGAGGAGTTTGTTACAGGAGAGGTATTCACAAAGTTGTTCATGAACAAGTCGTTCAAGAACTTTTGACAGCAGGGGAAGGATTGAAATAGGGCGGAACTGAGATAAAATGGTAGGATTGTTTACCTTAGGGAGAGGAATAATGAATGCTCTTTTCCAAGAACTGGGAAAGGCGCTGGATATAAAAGAGAAGTTGAGAAAATTGGTAATGTGAGGGAGGACAATGTCAATCACAGGAGTAATCATTTTTAAGCTAATGTCATCAAATCCAACGGCTTTACTTGTAATATATAGTATGCAGCGCTTAACGTCACGATCAGTGACTTGCCTAAAATTAAAAGGAGAAAAATCAGGGGCAGGTAGACTTAAAAGGTGTGATATAGTATTGTTTTTAGTAATTACATCTAACACAAAAGGTGGAGATGCGAAATGGTTGTTAAGAGCAGTTAGATCAACGTCCACGGAAGCATTATTCTGTGATTTACCAATGCCCAATGATTTAAGAAAATGCCACAGTTGTGAGCTGTTGCTTGAATTTTCAATGCTAGAGTGAATATGTCGGCGTTTAGCGTCTCTACACACTCTATTACACCGATTTCGCAGTTCTTTATACAGGTCATGATTACCATCTGTTGGATCCTTCTTGTACCGAAATTTTGCATGATCTCTCTTTGCCATAAGAGCTTTAATTTGATCGGTGAGCCATGGTGCTGGGAGTTGCTTAACTCTCACAGGATGATATGGGGCGTGTTTATCATAAAGTTGAATGAGTAGGTAATTAAACCGCTCAATTTTACTATCGATGTCCTGTAATAGCTCAAGCTCATCCCAGTCAATTTTCAAGGCATCTTCACAAAGTTGCTGTAAATCCATTCTGTTAAAATTACGCTGGAGAATAGTACGCTTTTTGGGTTTAGGGGTACGCACCTTGTAAGAAAGGAAGATAAGGTCATGATAAGAGAAGCAGTCGGCGCTTAGTTGGCCGTGGTTACTTACAAGGTCAGGAGAAGAGACTATCATCAGGTCTAAGAGAGTGGGAGCAGAGTTAGGGGGATGATGAGTGGCCTGTAGGGGTAAAATAATAAGATTTTTGTCAGATACAATTGACTGAAGTCGTTTAGAGCGATGGTCGTCTTTAAGAAGGCACGTGTTGAAATCTCCCATAACAATTGTATTATCAAAGAGTGGGGTAAGTTGATCTAGGAGATTTTCAAAAGATTCGAAATATTTGACGTGACAGTCGGGGCTGTAATAGACGCCGAGCAATATTCGACTATGATTTAGGGTGACCTCAAGAAGTAAATGTTCAGCCATCCCATCATATTCTCCAGGAGATTTACTAATAACCGTGAACGGTATATGACTCCTAAGGTAAATAGCCACTCCACCGCTACCAACAACAAGACGGTCATTCCGAATTAGTTGGAAACCAGGTATATAATACTTTATTGAAATAAATGTATTTGTATTTTTTGAAATAATGTTGTTTATTGATTCATAGGTTACAACAACATTAAAAGATCTCCTATTTATACAAAATGAAGTGAAATGAACTATAGATAGGTATTCAAATCAGGTACACTATGAGATAGGGACATAGATATTTATTGCAGATAATCTTTAAAATAGGAAAAAATGTTTTCAATGCATGTGCTCGTAAAGGCTCACTTTTTATGCATCAAAACCGACCAGAAAGTCGATTATTTTGCCCTAGGGCTTTATTATTATTTTTTTTTTAATTTATTTACATTGGTTGGCTACGCTGCAGCCTTTCCTGTGTACCATAGACGTAATACTTTTTTTTCCACTGTTTAACGGCTCTGGATACAATCCTTTTGAGCCAATCATAATTTAAAGTTCACAAGATTATATTTGTTTTCATTTCCTCACACTATGCATTGAAAAACGTAGTATGATACACGGGCGTAAAAGCAATAAATTACTCGGTTACGTTTAAAATACTCGCTACGCTCGTGTTTTAAATCGTCCTCGTAATTTTTTCCTTTTCGCCCTAGTAGCATATACTACTATTATTACTCGAATTAGAACTAAGCTCCAACTGCTACGTGACGCCACAGAAGACGGTGCGTTAAAATCCCCTCCCGCTTCCTTCTTCGAAGGAATGAAACAAACACACGATGGATTAATGCAAGCGACACTCACTTGATGTTTTTTTTTGTGATTTGTGTATTTTATTATCTTCTTCTGGGTCGATGGTCGCGGGTTGGATTGCAACCGTTTTCGGGCCTGAGTTGGCCCGCGGGCCGTGGTTTGCCCATCCCTGGATTTTGTTTAGATCTATATCTGTGTTCTACAAAGTGCCACCCTCTTATGTAGTGAGAAACGTGGTTCAGTTTTTTTCGGTGCCAACTGGGATGTGTGCCTATCATCTAATACGTAGATAAGCACTGAACTTACAAAGTTGTCTTTAGTGGTTATTGAACTATTTACGAACTGTGTCGTCACTTCAAGTGTACACATATCCTTAGATAATCGGAATTAGTATATCTATGTTTTTGATGATAGGCACCCAGTACAGTTGGCAACTAAAGATACAAAATAGGCCCGCGGGTATGATATGAACTGTAATGAAACACCAACGTGACATTATTCTAAACTGTAGCAAGACTAATCGAATGGGCGGAGGTAGGCATGTATTTATATATGTAACCTATTACTATGTAGTATATAAAATGGGATTTGGTCGGCCGCCTGGATTCGTGCTGGGGGCTCGGTTGGTGATCATTGAACCTTGTTCCTGGTCCCTGGTCGGGTCTCCGGTATGGGTTCGGGCGGTTGATTGGATTTCACCTTGTATAATATATATTTACCTATAATTTTATTCGTATATATATATATGTATTGCTACATAAATTAAATAAACGTTTAATCTAGTTCATGTACATTTATTATTTTATTACATATATTTTTTTGTAAGATTAAATTTTGACTTGTGAAATGTGTATTTTATAGTATACCTACTTTGCAAAATAAACTATTTGAATTTTGAATTTGAATTTTTGTATTCTACAAAGTGCCGCCCTCTTATGTGGTGTGAAACGTGGTTCAGTGTTTTTTTTTCTGCAATTTGATCAGTCAAAATCCATTTCGAAAATCAAAGCACTTATTTCTGTAATAATTTATTGCTTGTCGTTATTGAACCCTAAAGGGAGAGGGGTGTGATGTTTTTATAACGATACCTCCGCACCAATTGTGTCCCCCTATGCGAATATTAGACAGGGTTAATGACCGATTTTATTATGGCATCCATTTTTAATGGCGGACGTTTGCAAAATGTAAAATACCATTTTAACTTCTATACTTTTCATTATCATCTACAGCAGCGTTTCTTAACCTTTTTTTGTCCACGGACCCCTTAGGAAATCAAGCACAATTTTAAGGACCCCCTTAATAAAAAAAGCAGCAATAAATTTCGAACCATTTATTTTAGTTCTACAAATTACAAAAAAATATATTTTTTCATATAAAATACTTACGTAAATGTGGAGGTTGGTGCTGCTTTTTTGCAACTGAATTTGTGATATTTGGGTTTATATTACTACTGATATTATAATCTAGTAATAGCCTAATCTATTACTAGATTAGGCTGCGGACCCCCATACGTATGCTCGCGGACCCCGGACCACAGGTTAAGAAACGCTGATCTACAGATATTTTTTAAGGTTTCGTACTCAAAGGGTAACCAACGGGACCCTATTACTGAGACTACGCTGTCCGTCTGTCAACAGGCTGTAACTCATGAACCGTGATAGTGAAATATTCAATAGTTGAAATTTTCACAGATGATGTATTTCTGTTGCCGCTATAACAAAAAATACTAAAAAATTTAATAAAATAAATATTTAAGGGGGCTCCCATATAACAGGCATGTTTTTTTAGCCGTTTTTATAGATAATGGTACGGAACCCTACATGCGCAAGTCCGACTCGCACTTAACCGGTTTTTGAATAAAGTGTAAGGAATATCAGATGAAAGATTTATTTCTGATAATATGTGGAAGTTAAAAGTTCATTGAATCTATGTAAACCCATGTATGAATTAAATTTAATTCCATCCATCCATCCATCAGCCTGTGTTCGTCCACTGCCGACATCGGCCGCTCCAATATTTCGCCACTCTTGGCGGTCCAGCCACAGTCCAGCCATTACTATTTTATTCTGTGCCATTACCCGCAACGTTTTTCAGGTCGTCGGTCCAGCGTGCACGAAGTAAAAAAAAAAACACAGAAAAAAAAACAACATTACCTACATTTTTTATTGTTTCCGCCAAACTTTAATAGTAGTTTATGCTACTAGGGCGAAAAGGAATAAATTACGAGGACGATTTAAAACACGAGCGTAGCGAGTGTTTTAAACGTAACCGAGTAATTTATTGCTTTTACGCCCGTGTATCATACTACGTTTTTCAATGCATAGTGTGAGGAAATGAAAACAAATATAATCTTGTGAACTTTAAATTATAATTGGCTCAAAAGGACTGTATCCAAAGCCGTTAAACAGTGGAAAAAAAAGTATAACATCTATGGTACACAGGAAAGGCTGCAGGTTAGCCAACCATTGTAAATAAATTTAAAAAAATAATAATAATAAAGCCCTAGGGCAAAATAATCGACTTTTTGTTCGGTTTTGATGCATAAAAAGTGGGCCTTTACGAGCACATGCATTGAAAAAAAGTTTATTGGCAGATGTTACTCTCTTAACTGCTACTAGCTGACTAATACTAGTAACTACTATATAATCTGTGCTAATACTACAAAAGAAAAATTACTTATAATTAAAGTTACACAGATTTTAATTTTTTTTAAATTTTTGTTGTGTAGTCATCTAAAAGATGACGTGGTCACCATTCCAACGCCTTTCCGCCCCAACGGCCATCGTGTCGGCGACAAATATGCCCAGTCCACTGCCACTTCAACTTACTAATTCGGCAGGCTATGTTGGTAACTACGAAATTTAATCGAGAATAGAAAATAATTTAGTATGCCCTAAACATTGAAATTGTATATAAGTATTAACAAATAATAAATCATTTATTCATAAGATAAGAGGCCGACTATTTATTACTTAAATAAAAGTAAAATATTCAAATTTAATTCTGAATATGGATTCATATAATTAATTTTCGTTACGTAGCCTCGCCCAACCTTACAGCCTAAAATTTCCTTATAATTTTGCGGCCTACCCATTTTCCCTCAAAAAGGTCGAAAAAAGTGTTTCCATCACAGCAATGACCGAGCAATCTTCATAAAAGTTGACAAAAAAAAAACAGTAACAATGTCCATCCACCGGGTGCCGGGGGAATAGGTGTAAAATACGCGCAGCAGGGGTGCGGGGGTGGGTACTATTGCGTTTTGCTCTCGTCTGTACCTTTGGAAATATCCTTTGAGAGTACAGATGGAATTTCTGTTTGTTTTTTTTTTAGTCCAAAGGTTCAGGGAATGGATTTTTAATAGCAGACTGACGATATTGATTTTGAGGATACTCTTGCCATATCAATGGGCAATTTGGCTGAAAATGTGGAGCACACTGTCAACTGTCAAGCGTGTCGATTTCGTGTGACGTATTTGGCAGGACTAAACTTAATTTAAGTGTTCTCTCTTTTTAGGGTTCCATAGTACCTAAAAGGTCCGTCCGTCCGTATGTCACAGGCTCATAACTTTAGCACCGTTAAAGATAAAGACATGAAATTTAACTCAAAAATAGCATTAATTTGCCCACATATTATGATGTTAAAAATTATATAAAAAAAATTAATTTGTTCAAAATATTTCCAAAACAAAAGTGAGAACAATAAAAAATATTATTCTGAAAATACAAATGGGTATCAAATTGTAGATATTAAAAAGTTTATTGTAACAATATATACTTTTACTGTATTTACTGGCACTAGTTTCGAGAAATCTTAAAAAAACACAAAAATATGTATGCCCCCCCCCCTTGTCTCCGAAACTGGTTGACCAAAAAATATGAACAAAATCATGGTAATATGTGTTTACGTAAAGATTACAGGAAAAATAAAGCGGTTGAGAAATTCACGAAAAATAATGACAAAATTAAATTTATTATCCACAATACGGAATACTAGGTACGCGAGTCTGACTCACTTAGCCGGTTTTTTTTTCTGTATCGCAATGGCATGGACATAGTCCTGTCAAATATGTAACACTGACCTGAATCGACACCAATACCTTATATTGTATCGCATGATCCTCTGTTATACACAAAAATTGGGTGTGTCTGTTATACCAAAAATACTATAAGTACCAAGCACTCCGAAATAATAAATCTTGTTGCGTCCGCCATATTGGATTTAGAATAACAATGATAAGCTATATCGTGCATTGTCACCAAATCCAAAATGTGTACATAATTTCAACACAATCGCTAGGAGAAAAAGATTTGAGCTAGACATACTAATGCACACTTGTATTCTAAAAACATTATCTACATAATTCCCATAGCTTAATTTCTAAAAGTTTTTTTTTTTTTTTCAGGGAATGTACGCCATTTTAGGACATAGTTTTCATTATTTTGGTATATAAATCAACCATTATTTTCTAATGATTTTTAAAGAAGTTTCCGATATGACGTCACTTGAGAATTTTAGACATTATACTGATTGTGATGTGTGATTGCTTATTAAAAAAAGTGGTCTGTCTCTGTCTGTCTGCTCATCTGTCATCCAGCTGTCAAATCAGTCGGTAGCAACTTTTTATAATGTTATCTTGATAGCAAAGGCCACATTTCTAAACAGCCATTTCTCAAGTGACGTCACACGAAGGCAAATGGAAGTTGCAGCTTTTTTGTAAATATATTCATCATCATGAGGTTTTTTCGACCACAAGTTCTAAAATACGGCTTATTAAACCTAAATATCGAAATTGTTTTCGAATTAACACACCTCAACATTATTAAATATATCGTTGGCTCACTATTACGAAGTTCAATGTAAAAAAAAATAGAATAACACAAGGTTCTATGTGTCATTCATTAGCTTTTGTTACATAGAACCTTGTATTATTCCTATTTTTTTTTACATAGAACCTTATAATAGTGAACCAACGATATGCCAATTCTGGACAGGTATACCTTATTCTTTCTGTTTTTGTTTTTGTGCTAAAGAACAACAAAAAGGACAAATACATTAGGTGTACAAGCAACCCATCGTTACCTACCGTCGCTTTGCGTGAAGGAGTCCAAACCAAGGGAGGGGAAATGCAATGTTCCGTGATATATTGAGAGGGCTAGTGCACAGCGGTACTCAAACTTTATATGTACCCAACTCCTTTGAGGCGTCGCGTCTGACAACAAAACATGACATTTCTATTGTTTGAATTTCGTGTGTTGGAATATTTCTTGCATTAACTGAATTAACAGCAAACGGTGGCAATTTTGAAACAAAAGTCTATTGGAGAATGCTATAATAAACAAACAAACAAAATTTGATAAAACTATTTTATTTTAAATATACATAAATAAAAGAATACTTGGAACATGAAATATATTTCGACCAGTAGTGGGCCATCATCAGTCAAGTTGCAAAATTTTATTAATAAAATTAAGATAAATAAGTATTATGACATCTAGAAAAAAAGAGACTGTTCTATTTGCTATTCATTATTTGCTCTTCTTACCAAACACTGTGCGAGAAGGTGGTTTTGAAAGAGGGACAGAGAGATTCCTACGTTTATAGTAAGAGATGGTGACGATGTGTATGTAAGTAAGGGAGAGAAGGTGAAAGATGTTATATGTACGGAGGAAGTCAGGCTTTTTTGTAAGTACATCACTTTTTTCTTTTCGAAAAACGATGATTGGTTCTTCAATTAGTGCGAGCAAAGTAAGTAGGTCTCTTCTTCAAGAAACTTTCATAAAGAGCAGTAATGAGTTTTGAAGTAGGAATATGAATGTTGTTCCTTCGTGACCAAAGAGTGTAAATGAAAATTTGTATAAAAAGTCACTGGCTGGTTATCTAGAGAGCGCGCCCAGCTGTATTAAAAAAAAAAAGAAAAACGCGTGAACTACGTGTTTGGTTTACGGATATCATTCACAGTGTAAAACATGCAAATAAAAAAAGTATTATATTAACACACAAAAGTAGATACAAGAACAGACGCATCAAATGTGACAAAGAATCTATTACCCCCGTAATCCTGAGAAAATAAACAAAATTCTATCTCTCTTATTATTTTCTTATAGATGCGATGAGAAAAGTGTGTCTCACTCGGCTGCGAAATTATTTTTCCTCGGGCGACGTATATTAAATCCCTTGGTGCGCTCAGGATTCTATTTTAAAATCCCGAATTCGTACTTACGAATACGTACCATAGATGAAATTTCTACTGACACACTTTAGGCTATTATGAAATATAATCTATCTTTAGGCTGAAAAATAGGGCAGAGTATTCTTTGTCAATAACACCTTGCAATATCTATTATTTAAATATGGGTTATTATGTAATAAACTTAATTTTCCACAAAACGACGACATATAAGAAAATAAGGATAAACCCGAAATATCTAATTCCTTGTATAATAACTCAAATAAAATCCGAAAAAAATAACAGATTTACTGTAGACCTCAGTTTCCCTTCAAAGGAAGGAGAAGCTCATGCGGCAGGGGGTTTCGGATGCACAGCCAATTTCACCGGGTTATTTAGGACGTGTATAATCTATTAGTGAAATACAACAAATACGAGTATCAAAAAGTACACATTCGTATAAAACAAACCTTCGTGAAGATTTTTCCTTATACCCATGGATAAAAAACTTTTAGTTTCGTAGGTTATCCGTACCCCTATTATAAATGCGAAAGTGTGTTTGTTGGTTTGTTGGTTTCTCCTTCTTTCACGCAGCAACGGAGCAAAGATTTGACGTGATTGTTTGCATAGAGGTAGTTTTTGGGCCGGAGAGTGTCGTAGGCACATAGGCTACTTTTTATCCCGGGAAAATGCAAACAAAATCAGTGCATGTGAAGCCGCAGGCAAAAGCTAGTATGTTATAAATGTATTGCAACAGGATAACATATAAATACAGGTTAATAATATAAGTCCTTTACCAACTTCAAAGTACGGTTAAAAAGGCAAAACTAGCTTTTTGGCCGACTCCCCTCTAATTTTGTTGCATGATTCAATGAAG
This sequence comes from Ypsolopha sequella, assembly GCA_934047225.1. Taxonomy (NCBI): domain Eukaryota; kingdom Metazoa; phylum Arthropoda; class Insecta; order Lepidoptera; family Ypsolophidae; genus Ypsolopha; species Ypsolopha sequella. The sequence continues at coordinate 24,987,024 of OW203997.1, forward strand.
TCAGCATAATTGAGGCTGATAACCTCGAAACCACAGTATAAGGAAATTATACTGTGTCGAAACTCAATACAAATCCCAACGCAACAATCAAAGTTACGCATTACATAGAAAACCTCCTATTTTTGAAAGAATTACTTTTGCATTTTTTGAAGATATTTTACAAGTGCAAGTAGGATGGCGGGTTTATTAGGCCAACGATGTCAAATAGAAAAAACTAGTTGCAATAATTATATAAATAAAATAATGGAACTCGTACAAGAAGACTTTTATTAATATTAGAATGAAGTTACATCGAGGAGCACACCTTACAGAATAAATTAAGGTGCAAGCTAACTCCCAGCTTGAGAACCAGTTGCCGTGACGTCATCCTCCGAAGACTCAGCCATTTGCAATACATTGTTTGTTCAATTTCCACCGCGGGCTCTCAGGAGATACATTCCTCTCTCTGCACCCTTGACACTGCAATCACAATCTTATTACGTGGTGACAAAAGACAAATTCAATTGGTTTAAAAATAATTTTCAGGATCCGACTTCTCGGGGCTTGGCCTGAGTTTTCACCTTACCTACGTAAGATAAATAGACTTTATTTCTTTTTGTTCTGTTATGCTTTGGAACTGCATTTGTTCGTGTGAGAAAAACCTACATATTTTCTTTTTACACGGAAAGTTTTTCAGTTCAATTTTTATTTTAATGCGTCTTCTACATCGTTTCCTCAATAATGAGTCAGTTATTTATTGTTTAAATACAGCATATGTTACATACTATAGACAAATTACATATTCAAATTACTTTGAGATAGACCCTGTAACAAAAATGGTCTAAAAATTACAACTTTCATAGCACCCCGATTATTTATTATTACATTTAAAAATAAAAAATATATACATCAATAATAATCAATGATTCAACACATGCTAGGGTAAGAAATTTGTTTTTTCGTGTGGACTGTGAAATGCAAGTTGCCGTCCACACTGGGTACACCCGCCTTTCACCAACGATTATTACCTCCCAAAAGCAGAGAATATAAAGTATTACTACGTAAAGAAGCGACACTCATCTCCCCGCGCGTATCGCGGTCCCCCGCAAGTTAGTGGCAAATCTGGAGGCAGGCAGAGCTCGAGTAGCACTCGTTCGCTGCGCGCGTATTTTGATTTGTTTTCTTGATTTTGAACACAAACACTTGTACTATTTGTTTCATAACATTTGTTTTATGTTATGAAACAAATAGTACAAGTGTTTGTGTTCAAAATCGAGATGCTTTTTATGTTTCATCAAGTGCCGACAATCGCAAGTATAAATCTTGTTTTGTTCTATTACGATACTGATTTTTAATCAATAATATGGTCCGTTATTGTGGTATATATGAATGCCTAAAAAACGGAGCAACTAATAAAGAACGGAGATTTTTCGAATTTGCTTCCTTCCGATGAACTAAGCCATTTTCTTTTATGTTAATTTATTTTTAAAGGTATGAAAAAGTGGCGGTAACTCAGGGGTAGAACGCTGGCTTCTCAATCTTGAGATCCAGGTTGGGCATGCACCAATGAGTTTTTCGGAATTTACATAATGCGCATCGTATTTGCTTATAGGTAAGTACTTCCCACTTTCTGAATGGTAAAGGAAAACATAGTGAGGAAACCCGTAAATCCTAAAAATCGTTTGTTTGTGCCTAAAGTACTTACGGCGATAGGGCTCACCTCCCACCACGTTGGGACGTAATATTTGTAGGTGAAACGCTGGTGTACCGAGTGTGGACTGTGACTTGCATTTCAAAGTTCACACTCGGAACACCTCTGACACCCTCTCGCGCATTCAGGTCATGACGATATATATATTTTCAATACAAAGGACATCATTCAGCGTTCATACATTTTTGGGCTAAATCTGAAAGTGCCGGCCAAAAAATTATAATGTTATATTTCGATAAAATGTGTCATTATATTCATTTTTTGCTATGGTACCTAAGTTGTAGGGTCATTCTCTACTTAGTTAGATGATTTCGAAAATTATTATTTTTGTATTAATTTTCGAAAAAATATCACATTATTAATGATTTGATGTGCAGAAAAGATGTTTTGAACATATTTTACTATGAAATCAATGCACAGGGGTTATTCTCTGTACTCTTTCACCAGCTATAAATAGTCATATTCATACTTTTTCAATAAACTAACCTGAATTTCACTTATCTAACTTAATAAATAATAAATTAATTGGTTTAAATCTGAATAAAACGGTAACATGGAATAAAATATTTATTTGAAAAAAACAAAACAGTAAAAAGGTTAATATTCGTTCTGTCTGACTATTATATTTTCCAGACCCTCTGCCGGTGGAACTATGGTGGGATCATGCCGCGCAAAACCCATGTACCATATGATGGTCATAACGTGTGCACAGCATCCTAATGTACGTCTCCCAATATTGCAGCTACAGTAGTAATGAGGAATTTCTTCTCTTCCGAGTAAAGTTGGCTCAACGGCGATGTAAACGTAGTAAGTTTTGGCTTGAACGTGTCTTGACTGTATGCGACCTCTTATAAGCCAAAGGTCTCTTCCATCCAGTTCCCGAACCTCTTGAGCTGGCATGTCTCCACCAAGCTCTATGATAAACGCACCATCAGGTTGAATATGCTCCCCATAATAGCTTCGAGCCTGCTTTATTTGATAGCTGCCCAAGGCAAACAATGTCAGTTGCTCTTGCGTAAATCTGGGGAACTGGTCAAATTCCGGCGTATTGGCTGTCATCGACTGGAAATGTGCTCTCCTTCTATTGTAGTTATTAGTGATGACAAGATCTGCTAATCTATTAGGCAGAGTTATTCTTTCATTAATAATTCTTAAAAACTCATTAGCATGCACATTATTGTCGATCAGGACATGGAAGTCATTTATAAGAGCTGCAGCAATTCTAAAGTAGTCCATCATATGTCTTAGTGATCGGTTACTGTGGACTATTCTTAATAGGCGAAAATCTATTTTGAAACGTCCATTTATGACTTCGATCACCCAACGACAAATGGTCACAAGCCGAGACTTGTTGGCTTGGTCAGTGGTAAGCTGCAGTTCCCTTCGGTTCTTTGTCTCCGGCATATGCACTACGTAGCCGTAGTCTTCAAGGGACCTCACCGAGTCCCTGAATCCGCGGTCTAAAATAAATACGTCCCCCGGCCTAAAGAACCAATGAAAACCGCCTTCTTCGTTATCTACAGAGTTGTTCATAATCACCGCATCAGAAGTAGTTGCAGCATGAGGTCCAGAAACCTCTATTATATGACCATCACAGCATACATATAACATTGGTTTGAGAAGGTGACGATACTTGTGACCATTATACGATTTCCGTTGGTAGAAATAGTTAGAGCTCTTTTGATGATAGATATAAGTACCATCGCACATTGTCACAGCTTTCCTTTCATTGATTGGACTGTCTGGGTTGCCAAAAAGTCTTTCTGGGACTATCAAGTTTCGTTGGACCACTTCCTCACGGGTCATGTGGTCGAAACCAACTCGTGACGGCACATAGTCCGCCATCAATGCTTCACGACCTTTCTTCAACATTCTTTGAAAAGTTGATTCGGACATTTTGAATATTGAGGCTAGTCTTACATTGGAATCTCCGGTCCGCATTTTTGTTTTGTTTTTTGCATCGATTATTATTGAGGCTGGGCACATTTTCTAACAAAGAAGAGAACTGTTCTTTCGTAATACTGGTCCACGTGCGGAATTCACTTGGATTTATGTCTTCGTACTCCTCGAAGTTTAAAAACTCAGATGTGATGTGGTTTTTCGCTATGGTGAGAGTGTAAACAATCTGATTTGCAGTGAACTCTTCCATTAAGTTATTTTGCAGTGGGAGTTCATGCCAAACATTTTGTTGCAAGTGTTCTTCACAAACGCGGCCATTTTCAGGAATCATGAGGTTGTAACGACATAACATACGACAAATAATGTTTTGTGGTATGCGGAGTCTGGACATATTCTGACAATGCTCAAAAACACAATTTACAGTAGTGTTGGGAGTACGCTTGAAACCAGGTAGTGCTAATGTTGACCCTGCAGTTTGACGGTTTTCGTTATTATTTTCCTCAGCAACGTTGTCCTGGCGTACTTCCCGTAAAATTCGTTGATGTGTCCTTTCTGCCCTTTGCCAACAAACTCGGCAAATGAAATCCGTTGGTGGCATCTAGAACAACAAAAAAATATACATATCATATTATTATCTCATAGACATAGCCACGTTATTTATTTATCAATGAAACTTAAATGCGCAGCACTGTACAAAACAAGTAAGAAAAATGGTAACTCTACTAAAACAAAGGCCAATAACGGAATCCTTTCTGTTCCTTACACATTAATATTCATACTTTAGTGTTTGTATGTACGTATAAGTATGAGCAAGTTCTTAAGAAACCAAGAATCATCTCTGCAGAATCTCTGTAGTAGACTCATATAAGAGACACGTTCTTCTTTTGTTGCAAGTTTTACGCACACGTTGAGCTGGTCAGGGCAGTCCATAGCATCCTTACATTTAGACATATAGGAATGTCATTCTGATTAAACAACAGTGTTGATCTGACTCAAAATGCAATGCAGGGTTCAAAATTAATGACGACAACATCGTTTTAACAATAAAATATAATATATCACTCTTTAGTGCAAAAATAACTGTAGGTCAATACTTACTTGATTTTCCATTAATTCTTCTAAAACAATCTGAGCAATATCGATGAATTCTTGGTCTCGAGAAACCCAGGTGTACCAGCGCCTCCCCCCAATTATTTCACGACACCTTATACACAATTGTTCGTCCATGATGTAAAAACAGTAACTGTCCACTAACCAGAGGTCGCGTGCTTAGAGATAGCCGTCCGATGTAACATAAGTCCCATGGATAACTAAATGTTAATTAACCCTTTCTCCTTTTTTTACTTGTACTTACCACCGTTAATTGTGTGACAATTACGTGTAGATAAGGATTTAGCGTCTCGCTCCCTCCTATGGTTGCGCTTATATTTCTATCTCACCTGTAGCGAGGCTGATTGCGTCAGGTAAAAAAAACCCAAACCCAATCTATAATTATCCTTGTTTATGCAGAAACGGGGTTTTAGACACTGATTTGTTTGTTACTCAAAGTAATATTTTAGTTCAATTATAAATGTGCAATACTCTAGAGACTTATTATAGTATTACATACTCGTGATTATGTTTTTCTACACTAAAAACAATCCATTTTATGCCATCAATCATACGCCTTTATAAAAAGCATAAAATATCGATTTCGAGCTCACAGAATAAAGCAAAGAATGACCCTACAGCTTTTGTCTCATAATAACAAATAAATACAATTACATATTCTAACGAAACATAGCGTTATTTTTGTTTGGCCGGCACTTTCATACTTAGCCAAAAAAAATATAGATTTTTCGAAGTCATATAATAAAGCAGAGAATGACCCTACATATTTTGTCTTGTAGTAACAAATAAATCTAATTACATATTCTAATGGAATATAAAATTATATTTGTTTTTGCCGGCACTTTCATATTTAGCCCAGAAAAAAATATCGATTTTTCAAACTCATATAATAAAGCAGAGAATGACCCTACCGCTTTGGTCTCATAGTAACAAATAAATATAATTACATATTCTAACGAAATATAACATTATTTTTAATTGGCCGGCACTTTCAGATTTAGCCCAAAATGAATGATGTCCTTTATCCATGGGGAACCAGAACTAGGACCTAGGGATTAACCACGCTAAAATTTAGGAAGAGAATCATATAAGTTGCTGACTATAAAATGTTGTCCCTCTCGATCAACGACGCTCACACGCTTGCTGCCAGCCCTAGACTAGCTCACGCACACACACAAGCGTGTGCGGACAAGCCAGATGCGCGCCTGAGAGTGTAGGTAAATAACTTAAGCGTGGACTATGAAGTGTCGGGGGTGTGCCAAAAGTGATGGCAGGTGAGCCATATCGCCGTACTTTGGGGCAAAATGTATCAACAGCTTAACGTGGCTTTTGAAACAAACAGACCATATGTATACATTTATGTGCACCGCGTGGATTGAATCCACGACCTCTGAGTTAGCACTACCACTCAGCCACAGAGGCGTTCATTCCTTTACAACCTTGTCTCAGTAAAGCCATTGTTTAAAAAAACTAAAGCTGCTTTCATTACCAAGCCCATATACTTATAAAATGGCCAAAAATCATCTGGAACAATTTGTCACACTCAACGACGTCTGCTCGTTCAATACTAGACATCCAAATAGACTAGTAACTCGCACTTTAAAGTCCGCGTTCGCTCAAAAACATTGGTTTTCGATACAAATACCAATATTTAATAAATTACCAGCCAAGTTAAAACTTGTGCCACACACATTGTTTAATAAATATTTATTTAATTGGTTAGTAGATAAGTGCTTTTACACTGTAAAAGAATTTTTAGAATTAAAATCTTGTGACACTGATTTTGTTATTAATACATTAAACATAAAATTATAATTACATAAATGTTATTTATTTAATTTTTGCATAACTTAATTGGTTAAATGTGCTTTACATAAATGCTTACTTGATCAGATTTAAGTAATATTGTAACGTCTATAAACCACATTCATTGCAAATAAACTATTTATTTTCCATTATATTCTAGATAGATAGATAGATAGATAGATAACTTCTTTATTCCATTTCCACAGCATTACACGTCAAAGAAAACAAAAAATACACATTTTACAATTAAACAATTAAAAAAGAAAAAAAATAATAAAGCAACTAAAACTAATAAATAATGTGAAATAAAAGTGCTGTGGTAGTGGAAAAGGTCCCCAACTCAGCATAATGCAGAGGCAAGCCACTGCGCTGATTTTCAATTGAGGCCCGTTTCCAAAACCGACCTTATGCTATATACAAAATAGGTGAACAATTGCTAAGAGCCGGTGGCAATATTAAAGTTAAAAACAAAAACAAAATTTCTACCATTAGCACGTTACTTAAGTTATTAAAGGTTATTTAAAGATAGCAGTTAATAAATAAATGAATAATAAAAATAATAAAGCCGATTCTGAAGGCTTTAATTTTAGTTTTCGTGCTGTCAAAACTAAATTTTCTTCAATACGAAATAGTCCATAATAGTTAGGATTAGAAGCTAAATTTCTTTGGAAAATTTTATGCTTTGACAGCACTAAAACTAAAATTAAAGCCTTCAGAATTGCCTTTATTAGGTACCTAAATTCTAAAGATTCCCTGAGTGACATAAACTGAGATATAACCACTATTACTACAAATACACCCGGCGCATCCTGGATATTTGAACAGCAACCTAAACTCTGATAAATCCTTTCACTTCAGCTGGTGGTAGGCTTTGGTCGTGGCTTATAACCACCATCGTGGGATGAAAGAATGCCGCCAAACAACTCGTCATGTTTCAGCATTACGTTTTGATAGGGCGCACAGAGAGAGCGAAGTGAAAGTGAAGTAAAAGTGAAAAGAATATATTTGTCACAAAAACACACACAGTAAAAATCTCTATACAAGGTGAATTTGTGAACATCGCCCAAATTCATACTTGAGCCTTGGTAAGTGATCAGCATCATGAACGATGAATTGATAACGATCCTTGTAAAATTAATAAAATGAAGTTTTGACTCCCCATAGTGATTCACTCAGGACTGGGAGTGAATTACTATGTGAAGTCGAAATTTCATTCATGATTACCAGTGCTCCAGTATGAATTCGGACGATAATCAAAAAGTCACCTTTTATACAAGGTGTAACAGAAAGGTGTAACCATATTTGAAGAGCTTATTCAGTCAATGGTATAGAACAACTTTTACTATGGAGCCAACCCTGAAATCTCGAAAAAAAATCTGCCCTTCCATATATTTCAGCCAAGCGGCATTGCATTTTTTTTCGAGATACAGTGTTTGTTCCACAGTAAAAATTGTTCTATATCATTGACTGAATAAGCTTTTCAAATATGGTTACACCTTTCTGTTACACGTTGTATAATTAAGTAGCAAAAACGGTCAAACTCAGCAAATAACATTTTTCTGCTGAAGGTTTTATGTTTATGTAGGAATTACAGATTCATAACTACGAGCATTTATCCAGAAAGGTACATTGACACTGAAACAATGGAGGGTGGAATAGGGTGACCATTGAGGGTATTCTTGTGGTAATCTACTCTTTGTAGTTCCGCTCTGATTGTATTCTGCATACATGTAGGGGAGGTACCCTAAAAAAAATCTTTTTAAAGATTTTACTGTACCACTTTATCAGCGTAATAAATATGTTTTTAATCGTGCCAAATTACAGCTTTCTAGTACTAATAGTCTCTAAGCTAAGCCACGGACAGACAGACAGACAGACAGACAGATGGACATGGCGAAACTATAAGGGTTCCTTGTTGTTGACTATGGAACCCTAAAAATTGGGGTTGTGTGCATGGCAACATCTGGCGGGTGACGCATAATGTTTGTGTCTGGCGGTTATTTAGCCATCTTTACCACGGTATATTATTTATACGACGCGCGACGTCTATTTGTCGCGAATGCTAAGTGATGTTAATTCGGGTGACTGTAACTCCTTAAAATATCATATGAATACATACGAGGATTAAAGCTAAATTGCTTCTCTATTTTTTTTGCATGTGTCAGAACCGTCATCCAGATTTGGAACCTAAACTACAAATTCAAACATTTATATACTTAACACTAGAGTGGACGCTTGGGCTACAGGTGTAGACCAGGGTATATTTATTGGTGCCTCTTTCTGAAACGCGTCACACTACTGCGCTGTTCTTCCGTGTATTCTTCGACTATGGACCCCCGCATCGCTCAGTAACGTGTTGCTACACTTAGCACACGGACTTCAGAACAGAACGACTAATAAAGTGAATGGGCTACGTATGTAGTCCGCACGACCGTTCAAGGAATGTGATAAATGCCTATTATTTATGCAAAGATTGTACTAATATTTTAAGGGTACTTCATTTCAGTGTAATTTTTGCATTTTACATACTGTTTCATAACAAATATTCTAAGTATTAATATCATTTTAGGAGATCATGGTGTCTCATGTTGATTTTTCCAAGATTTCTATTGTTTCGTTAAAAAGTACCCAAAAATGTATGATTCTTATTTTTAAAATAAAGATGATTATTCATAAAATAAAAACCTTTTCATTCTACCTAAAGATTACCCACAATATTTGCATTCAAAATGGGCTACACATGTACCCCGCGCGACCGTTATAGGAGTCATTTGGGGCGCGCCTACTCTAGTGTTAACGTCAAAAAAGACGTATTTTCCCATATGAATATTTGAGTAGGTATTTGAATATTGCAAGAAGTGATTTCAGAAGTCTTTTAACCAAAAATAGCCCTTTTGGTTAAAATTCACTTGTACTTGTTTCGCAGATTAATTTTACAGTAAACTCCTGATTGGTTTCGGTTAATACACCATTTTCAAGGGATTCAAGGAATGTAAATGAAACCGGTCAGCAGTTAAATGTAAAATAAATCTGTGAAACAAGTACAAGTGAATTTTAATCAAGATCCGTTTCACCAAGTGCCGACAATCGCAAGGCGATTAGTGTCGCCAAATTAGCAACTCGATGTTTGTCGGTACGATTGTCGACGGAAACGATATTGAAATAACGTTCATATCAGCGCGCAATGCATAGTGGCTGTTACGATGCTCGCTGCGTGCTTGATAGAGCTAAATGGGAGAAAATAATGCTTTTCACATAGACGTGATTGTTGGATTGAACAATCATATGTTATGTTTATAGCTATCAAGTTTATCTATTATACTCAAAGCATGAATAAATTAAATCGACCAAGCCACATAAGAGCAGTAGGGAATTCAAGCCAAAAAGCAACATGCGGGTGGAATATTTTTCATATAGAAGTGTTGGTGGTATGAAAAAGAAAAATGTTTCATACGTTGTGTTAGAGTTTATAATTCATACCCATTTTTTTTTTCAATATTTTTAGATCAGCCATAAACGAGAAGTAGGCTTTAGAAAGTACCCATTTGGCGATACTAAGTCCTTTAAAGACGAAGTGTTCTTACAGATATATCATGCATCCATCCATCAGCCTAGTTCGTCCACTGCTAGACATAAGCCTTTCCAGGACTTTGCCACTCCCGGCGGTCATCCTGGAAGAATTGCCCACACTCACACACGCTGGGCAGGCGGGTTGGTGAGCGCGGTGCTGGAACCCTCACACCAGTGCCGCCACTGCCCGTCACCAGTCTGTTCCATATAAGGCTCGGCTATTAGGGATGGATATACCGCCATCCATCGGTCCCAGGCGTGGTGGGCCTCCTGGTTTTTTGCCTGTGGGCAGTTCTCTTACTCTCCCCTGAATTACTTCGAGGGGGTCTCCAAATAAGATGGTGGTACCTCCACAGTCGAGCCCGGCATCAGCTCTACCGCCTCATCGATACCACAGATATATAATTACAAATATATAATTAGAGATATATAATTACAGATATATAATTCGAATCAAAAGACCTTGGGAATAGAAATGGCGACGAGAAGTATCCGACTAGTGCATCTATCTCCGTCTATTCGCAAATGGAAATACAGATAGCATTAAAAAAAAACAGGCCAAGTGCCAGTCAGCGTACCTAGGGTGCCGTATTGTGGATGATAAATTTAATTTTGTAATTTTTTTTTCGTGAATTTCTCGACCGCTTTATTTTTACTGTAATCTTTACGTAAACACATATTACTCACCATGATATTTTTTATATTTTTTGGTCCACCAGTTTTGGAGATAAGGGGTGCCAGTAAGTATAGTAAAAGTATAAATTTTTACAATCAGTTATTTAATATCTACAATTTGATACCCATGTTGTATTTTTATAAAATATCTTTTTTATTTCTTTTACTTCTTTTTTTATATTTCTCATTAGTGCTGAATAGTTTTTTTTATCGCCATAGTTTTCCTGTAATTGGCCAGTTCTGACCTACAATTAACATTTTTTTCATATTTTTCGGTTTACCAGTTTTGGAGATAAGGCCCCTTAGTGTCAGTAAAGATATTAAAAGTATATATTTTTGGGGTTTTTTAAAGATTTCTCGAAACCAGTGTCTGTATATATATTAAAAAGTATACATTTTTACAATTAACTTTTTAATACCTACAATTTGATACCCACACTGTATTTTATAATTTTTATTTTTTATTTATTTTACTTCTTTTTATGAATTTTTCATTAGTGCTGAATTTTTTTTAATCGCTATAGTTTTCCTGTAATTGGCCAGTCATGATCTATAATTGGAATATTTTTCATATTTTTTGGTCTACCAGTTTCCGAGATAAGGGGGGGACATACATATTTTTGGGGTTTTGTAAAGATTTCTCGAAACCAGTGTCAGTTAATATATTAAAAGTGTACATTTTTACAATCAGATTTTTAATACCTACAATTTGATATCCATATTTTATTTTTTCTATTTATTTTACTTCTTTTTTTGTGTTTCTAATTAGTGCAGATTTTTTTTAAATCGCTATAGTTTTTCTGTAATTGGCCAGTTATGATCTATAATTGACATTTTTTTAATATTTTTCGGTCTACCAGTTTCGGAGATAAGGCCCCCCCCCCCTCCCTTAGTGTCAGTAAATATATTAAAAGTATATATTTTTAGAACCAATTTTTAATACCTAAAATTTGATACCCATATTGTATTTTTAAGCAATTTTTTTTTATTTTTCTCACTTTTGTTTTGGAAATATTTTGAACAGTTTCAAATTTTTCATATTTTTTTACACATTATTATGTGGGCAAAAATAATTGAATTTCTCAATCGCTTTATTTTTTCTTCGAAAGCGAAGATCTTTGGTATGACCTTTTTCGACTTTTCAGTAGTTATTTTCAGTAATCGATTGGAATATTTCGATATTTGCCGGGATTTCATGGTATCAGGGATTACGCATAATTCCTAGTTTTCTCATTTCCCTGTGACATACACATTATAATTTAGTTCAAGTACGTTTTTAGCTTTAATAAATAAAAGTAAGCTCAAAATATCATTTTATGTATTGTAAAGCGTTAAATTTAAGTAGTTTTAATTGTTTAAATAAAAAAAGGCAATGTTTATTTGTTATAACAAGTTACAATAATACACACTGATAATTAGTACAAATTGTATAATTTAGTTTATAAGGAAGTAACGTTGGAAGCCATGGTAGGTGGTAAGCCTGAGTAATGGAATAAGTACAGTCGACTTGAGTGTCTTACTCGTACATTGGAAAGTAAATTATTTATTCTCAAATAGAAGATAGTTAAATGAATAAAGTGAGTTCATAAAAATACTAAAATCCTCATACTAGCTAGACTGTATGGGCTAAGTTCCCCTTGTCTTCCATTTTTTGGAAATAAAAGAAGCATGGCGGACTTTTAGCCGTACCTATCTTGCAATTAAAATTTAAATTCATTACAGACATGCCAATAATTAAAATAACAGAAGTAATCTTTGTCACTGCGTTGCACTAAAAAGTTAATGTAAATAGACAGGTTGTAATAAAATGTACAATATTATAAAAATGTCTTTAGTAACTTCATATGTAACAAATCAGAAACACGAATTACTTAAATTGAGTTGCCGTAACCTTCGTCATAAATGCTCTTCCAGAACTTCAAAGCTTCATCTTTGGGTAACATGCCAGGGGTAAGGCCATCAGCTATTTCCACGTAGTTTCGATTGACTCCATCGTACTCAGGCCAGATGACTCCCAATGAGGAATCAGGGGTCGGGGTTCTGGAATCAGATTAAATTTTATTTTTATTTTATCAGCTTCCTCGGTTTTTAGTTTTTACTTATTGTTTAACTTAAGTTGTTACCCTAAAGTAATATATCTGGTACCAAAATAGAAAATGCTTAATTAGTTTTAACCTGTATTATTGATTATTGCCTTGTTGTAAATATTGTATAAAATTTAAGAAAAATAGCAAGTATACGACCATTTTGGTCCTTTCCTAGTAAAAAAGGTTAATGACAGAATAATCTTACCCATATTTAGCAAAATTAGAAAACAATGTGCAGACTTGTTTCACCATTTTATAGCTTCTGGCAGTTTTGTTGATAGCAAGATTAGCATGTTTTGGATCGAACAAATAGACAAGATCATCCAAATGTGCTGCTCCTTTGATCCCAAACTCAGCTCCTTTTAACCCGTAGATATTTCTTTCAGAATAACAGGAAAAAATATAGAAATATGTTTTGACTTTTTCAACTTTAGGTAGTTTTTCCGCATACCTATGAATGTTGTATATCATGCAAACATCATTAAGGTATGTTAAAAACTCTCTTATGCTTTCATCAGATATTTGTTTAGTCCCGAAATAATACTGACGGATTTTGTTAGACAATTTTATAAGTTTATCAGGAGTGCATATGTATGTCAGCTCTCGGGGAACCAACATTTCAGGATACTTATCGTATAAGCTGTAAAAATCTTCAAAATTGTTGATTGCCACTAAAATTTCTTCATTTGTGTGTCCAATCAAAACATCAACTTCATTAACATTTCCTTTCCTCAAAATTTCTTCTGGTGATTCAGTTAGAAAATGCTCTTTACCAAAATCTTTCTCAACTACTGGAGTGAAAGCGTACATTCTGATAATTGTGTTGGTTATGACTTCTGAAGCAAGCACAGAAGGATTAACGTTTATAAGTTTTTCAAGTGGAAGACTTTGCAGAAAGTCCAAGAGCTCTTTGGGATCGTTGGTGTGGAATCCCAGTTCCTTGCCTAGAATAAATGCACGCCTCTGTGGTTCATATGGCCTTGACCAATCACATAAAGGAACTCCACTCATCGGCACGGCACGACGGAAAAGACCTCTAGACATAGGAGACAATACATGTAAAGCGGTTGATGCTCCGCCTGCACTCTCACCAAAGACTGTTACATTGCTAGGGTCACCACCAAATTTCGCGATATTTTTTTGGATCCATTTCAATGCTGCAACCTGGTCTTTTAATCCGGCGTTTCCAGGGACGTCTTCTGTGTCCAAGCATAGGAATCCAAGAGCCTCTAGTCTATAGTTAATAGTGACTAATATTACTCCATGTTGAACTAAAAAGTCAGGTCCATAATGTTCAATATTTCCGGAGCCACTCTTGTATCCACCTCCATGTATGAACACCATTACTGGTAATGGATGTCCAGGGTTCAAATCCGCGGTGTACACATTGAGGTAAAGGCAATCCTCGCTGCCCGGTCGCAGCTCATTGGTGAATATGTCACGTTGTGGGCACATTGGCCCATGTTCAGTTGCTTTTCTGACTCCGTTCCACGAAAGTGGTGGTTGCGGTGCCTTTAAACAGAAAAAAAAACTTTTATTATATTGTTACTGGTTTATTTAATATTTTTACTTCTTACTTAAGAACAAAACGAAAACGCACGTCAAGTGTGGGAACTATACAACTGAAGGGTAAGCGGGAAGAAAGATAATTGTCATTTTTTTTTAAATTGTGTTAATAGTGCCATCTTCTAAAATGTCTGGATAACAATGATTGAGCGAAAATAAAAACTTGAAAAAATCATAGCCCGCAGAATATCGCTTTTAATAATAAACCGGACTCAAGAAGCTTAAAAACCTAACTTAAAAAAGGTCATAACTAGTACAAAAAGTAAAAAAAAAATGTCTATGAACTGTGAACTATGGGCTGATAGTAAAGTTTGCTTTCAAGAAAAAAAAAATTGTGGTTACAATAATAATAATCAAGATGTGTTACAATAATTAACTGTGATTACAATAAGCCCACATAGTTCTTAAGTAATAACCTCAGCAAGCTTTTTCTACTTATTTCAAATTTACCTTCTGTTGACTATGATCCTTCTTCCCGCTTACCCTTCAACTGCAATCACAATGTATAAGTTACACTTATTAGTACTCGTATTATATCTGCTTACCACCGTCTACCCGTTTCTTTTTACCACCATCGAGAGTTCCTCAAATCGTATTCTTTAACATTACATATTGGCTCAAATAGTGTCATTGAATTTTCACAAACTGTGTCTTATTTATCTCACCTTAAACCATCATCATCGTCATCATCATCATCATCATCATCATCATCATCATCATCATCATCATCATCATCATCATCATCATGATCATGATCATCATCATCATCATCATCATCATCATCATCATCATCATCATCATCATCATCATCATCATCATCATCATCATCATCATCATCATCATCATCATCATCATCATCATCATCATCATCATCATCATCATCATCATCATCATCATCATCATCATCATCATCATCATCATCATCATCATCATCATTATCATCATCATCATCATCATCATCATCGTCATCATCATAATCATCATCCTCCTCCTCCTGCTCATCTTCATCATTAACATAATAATCATCATCATCATCATTATCATCTTCTTCTTCATCATCATCATCATCATCATCATCATCATCATTTATTTATTTATTTATTTATTTATTTATTTAGTTTATTCAGGAAATTAACAGCGATATAATATACTCTAAACAATATTTCAAAACTTAAACTAAGGCCAATAACAAATTTCCCCAACTGTAAAAAATAATAATCAAAACTTAACTAATTCGTTAGTCCGAATTTAGACTACTCTTATATTTAAACATTTAAACAAAAATAAAGCGACTTAACCAAGTACCTAACGTAATCCTGTAGTTTAATTTGCTCATTTGTTCGACAAGATGTTTGTGTTGTGTGGAGTTAATGTAAGATGAGTATGTATGAGAGAGTATGTGTTTGTGTAAGTGAGGGGAATGTAAAAAGGGGAGGGTGTTTAGCAAAATCATAATTATCATTATAATTACGGTTTTTCATTAGGGCAATATATTTCGTTCATTATTTTATTTCGAAATGAAGTTCTGGAGTTTCCATATGGATCAATTTTAAAGAATTTTTTATTGTATTCGTTAGCTAGACGAATGAGAGGAGATGATTGGGCATAGTTTGTGCGAACATTGGGTACATAATAAAAGAGTCTAGCAGAGTGCCGGGTGCGAAATGATGGGGCTCTAAGGGGAAAGTTAGATACCATGCTCATGCTGTTAATACGGCCAGTAACAATGTCATATAGTAAGGACATATCAAGCAAAAGCCGGCGATCCTCGAGCGAAGGAATGCGATGGTGTAGACAAGAATCTTCGTATTTCATTTTTAGTAATCTAGCTTTAAAATTTAGATGTCTTAAAAAAATCTCCTGTATTTTTTCGATACGCTGTTTATAAGTTATATAATGTGGTGACCATACAGAAGACCCGAACTCCAATAAACTTCGAACATAAGCAAAATACACCACCTTAAGACAAGAAAGGTCCCTAAATTCACCACATACCCGCATTACGAAACCTAAACTTTTATATGCCCTGCTCACAACTGCATCAATGTGGTGCTCGAATGTTAATTTTGAATCAAGGCTCACACCCAGGTCTTTGACCACATCTACTCGCTGTATGGGATTACCGCTAATATTATAAGCATGTATGACAGGATTACGCTTCCTGGAAAAACTTATTTGGACACATTTAGCAACGTTAACTTTTATCCGATTTTTACTGTAATAAATACTAAGTCGGTCCAGATCAGCTTGTAGTAATTCGCAATCAGCTTCATTATTAATATCCAAGTATATTTTCTTATCATCCGCATACAGCAAGTAGTTGGAGTCGTGAAATACACTATAAATATCATAGATATAAGCACAATAAAATAATGGACCCAAGTGAGAGCCCTGAGGAACACCGGAGGGAATATCAACGAAATTTGAGCGATGACCACCGAGCACAACTGCTTGTCTCCTATTTGAAATATAAGAAGTCACCCAGCGATGAAGATCGCCTTGTATTCCAAGTTTTTCAAGCTTTCGTAGCAGAATGACGTGGTCCACGCGGTCAAAAGCCTTTTCAAAATCCGTGTAGACCACGTCAATCTGCCGGCCAGACTCCATTTTCTGAAGGACAAAGGATACCAGCTCAACCAAATTCGTTGTAGTCGATCGTCCCTTAAGGAAACCATGTTGTTCAGAAGGTATGCCTTTTGAAATTGTTGGGTATAATCTGTTATACACTATTTTTTCAAATAACTTGGCGAGCACATTTAGTATAGATATAGGGCGATAGTTAGGCACTTTTGTTTTAGGACCATTCTTGTGAATAGGTACTATATGTGCATCTTTCCATTTACATGGAAATTTACCCTCAGAAAGAGAACGGTTAAAAAGTATACTTAATGGCACACTGAGAGCACCGCCACATTTCACAATAAAGAAAGCAGGGAGACCATCACTGCCAGCTCCACCATTAGGATCTATTTTTGAGATTTGTGCTGATATTTCATTCGGAGTGACTTCTATAGAATGTATTATGTCCCCATCATCACAGTATGGAGGAGCAAGTACGTCATCATCATAGTTTTGAGCAGGCTCAACAAAAACGCTATGAAAGAAGGAATTGAATCCTTCAGAAATATCTTTTCCCGCTCTGAGAGTGTTTCCGTTGTATTCCAAAGAACTTGGATAGCCTGATCCACCTCGACGAGCCTTAATGAAACTCCATAGATATTTTGGATTTTCTTTGATATAACTCTGAACAGAGCATATATAACGTTCGTAACATTCTTGCTGAAGGTCATGCTGCCTACGCCTAAGAAGTGAGAATTCGTCGTAATCAGAAGGATTATGAAATTGTTTCCAGTTTTTGTGCGCTTTATTTTTTTCACGAATCACTTTAATCAGAGCCGGAGAAAACCAGGGGGGGAAGGCATTGCGTTGATTTCTGGTGTCAAGGGGGACAAATTTTTCTATGGCTGAATTCAATATGTCGTAAAATTTTTCTACTGCTTCATCGATAGAACCTTGGTTTAGCATATGAGTCCAGTCAGAATTTGAAATAAGGGCACGTATGCTCTCGTAATCACCTTTTCTAAACCTACGCCTAGGATGATTGGCTTCCCTTAGAGGAGTGGTTAAAATTTCATTAACCGTTATCTCTAAAGAAGGGTGGGCGACATCTTCCTTGACTAAAGGACTCAAATAGCGATTCAACTCCAGACCGAAATTGCCAAAGATAAGGTCTAAAACATTATTAGATAAATTGGGAATGAAATTATATTGTTCAAAGCCTAATGAGCCAAACTCATCCACGAGTCTCACTCCTAGATCATAAACGGCAGCAGACCCTCGGTGAACATGAAAGGGAGAGTTAGGTGAACTTTTATCCCAACGAATTTCTGGTAAGTTGAAGTCCCCGGTGATTAAAAAGTGGTCTTTAGGGTGCGAGTGCCTTACAGTGGTAATTGATGTAATTATTTTATCGAGGCTATCAGGAAGCAGACCGTCAGGAGATGCATAAGAGACACATATATGCAAGTCTCGTGAAGAATGCTGACCACCCTGTCTGATCGACTTGGCTGGTATTGTTACCCAGAGACACTCAGCGGGAGCACGGCCCCAGTTGGAGCCGCGGCCCCACTCAGGACGAACAACGGCGGCCAACGAACACCGAACCAGTATGAATACACCGCCACCATCCCTCTTACCTGTCACGAGTCGATCTCGATCAAGGCGGAACACATCGTATCTGCTATCACAGATCTCTGCATTAAGCACCCCATCGCAAAGCCAGCTCTCAGTGACAATTATTATGTCATAATTACTACACAAAATGTTACGATGTAAGGTCAAAGTTTTTGTTCGTAGCCCCCTGGTATTCTGATAATATATTTTTAAGTTATTTAAAAGCTCGGCTAAGTCTTAAAAGATAAACCATTTCTGAATATAATATTCTAACGAGAAGAATGAGGTACTGATTGTTTTTAATAATCTTATGAGTTATGAACAGATGCCTTTTTGATTTGACAATAATTATTGGTATTTTGTAGTGATCATAAAATTTCAACAATGCAATAAGCGAATAAGGTAAACCGTAATTACTTGTTATAGGTTTGTAATTAATATGTGTGTGTGTAATGCAAATTGAGTAGGAGGGGATAATGTGTGTGAGGGTGTATGTGCAGGTTTGTCGAACGAAATGAACAAAGGAATAACAAGAATAATAATTTTTATTTTCAGATACAAAAACACATTTTATGGTGAAATAAACAAAACTTGGAACATTTAAATTAATTTTCATTTTTATACAATCTTCTGTAAATCTAATGTCGTAGAAATACGTATTTGAGGGCACTTCTCGTTTTTTCGGACGAAAATATTGCAATTCCTGACCCAGACTATATCGTAACCTTTCTTTGAACACTGCTCCTTGCAGCTCCTTAATAATCTCTTGTTGGCTGGGGTCAGATGATCGTTGATGAAAATCGGTTGAGGGTTTCCCAATATTCCAATTTCAGACGTTTTCAAGCCGCGACGTTTGCGTATCCCGGACATAATGGCGTCCTTGCTCATCCTTGTCTTGAGTTTGGCAATTATGCATTTTGGTCGTCCTGCAATAGGTCGAGCCGGCTGGACTCTGTTTACGAACTCGATGTCCTCCAGAGCAAGGGTCACACCAGCTATTCCTGCAATCTGCTGCACGATATTTGGCAAGGACTCAGAGTTTTGCTCAGGTACGCCAGAGATTTCGATATTGTTGCCACGAAGCCATTGTTGGTGATTATTAAATTGTGATTCAAGTTCTATAATCCTTGCGTTCGATACGGCTAATTCATTTTCTAGTTCAGCGACTTTACCGAGATTTTCCTCAATTTTCGTAAAGCGTTCCCCGACCTCAATCTTATAAGTAGTCATAGCAGAAGCGATTTCATCTCTAATGGCTTGCTGTAATTCCGTTTTTAGAGTTGAAATACAGCTCATCATCATTGATCGCATACGTTGATCAAAATCGGAGGGTAGTTGACAAGTTGGTGTCAACACCGACGCTGACGCCGACGGCGATCCGAGAATTATGTTTTCGTTCGTGTTACCTTGACGCGACGGAGTCTTATTTATACGTTCACTTGCTATACATGTAGTGCACTTGTCGATACGGCATTGCTCCTTCGTAAAGTTTTTAAACTCTATAGCAGAGATACGCAAACACTGGAAGTGGTAACAGCGCTCACAAGTAGAACACATCATTATCTCGCCCGCCGCAACGAACCTCTTGCAAGCATCACATTTTTTCCCACCCATTTTCGGGATATTAATATTATAAGATGAGTTTGAAGTGAGAGATACTAAATAATAATTCACAGTACTTGGAGATGTTTTCTTCACCACGGTTAGACAGTTGTGAGAGGGCAGATAGTCCACTCGTCGCACAGCCCCGAAGTTGCTCGAAGATTGCCGATGTTGCACGAAACAAATAGACCGAGAGAAAAAATCGCAGCTTGTCTCGTTTCCCCGAGGGGGTGAAGGGCAACAGCAGCTCGCGATGCGTCCCGTCCGGTAGCTCCGTGGACCGTGATTTTATTCAAAATATTAAATTTATGCAAATGAGTTGCATGCAAACTTAGCACGTAGGTTACTATAGTTAAGGACCAAAGTTGGATGAATAAAATAATAATTATTTTGGACAGCCGATAACACGACCGCCTCCAAGTAATAACAACGAAGAAAAAAAAAAAAAAAAAAAAATCATCATCAAATCATCATCAAATCATCATCATCAACATCATCATCATCATCATCATCATCATCATCATCATCATCATCATCATCATTATTATTAATGACAATTTATAATAAGTTAATACTAAGATAGATAGATTGTAAATAGGTAGTCTAGGTCATAACCTGTCATGTCATGTACTTTTAATATATATATATGTCAATGTCTATTTTAATTAAGATACTCAACTGATGCCGAGTCCAGGTCGAACCCGAAATATATCTTGAGATTTCCTTGTATTTGTTTATCTTATTTATCAGTATATTTATATATATTTTTAAAAAACTTTAAAAGCTGTTATAGCGTATATTTTTAAAAAATTTATTCGCACCTTAAACCTGAGTTTCCCAAGTGGCGGCGCTGCGTAAGGGATCCCCTTGAAGCTGAAGTAGCTGCCGTCCTTGGTGACCAGCTCAAGCTGCTCTCCCACCAGCCAACCTTGCTCCACTTGTATCTTTACCATATTTAGATCTGAACTTTGGAGGCAAACCTGGAAATGAGAAAATAATAGCCGTTAGACCTATAAAACTATAACAGTAGATATCTATAAAATATATTTTTCAATGCATGTGCTCGTAAAGGCCCACTTTTTATGCATCAAAACCGAACAAAAAGTCGATTATTTTGCCCTAGGGCTTTATTATTATTATTTTTTTTTATTTATTTACAATGGTTGGCTAACCTGCAGATTTTCCTATGTACCATAGATGTCATACTTTTTTTTTCCACTGTTTAACGGCTCTGGATACAGTCCTTTTGAGCCAATTATAATTTAAAGTTCACAAGATAAACTATTAAAAAAAAAAACACTTTCTGATCCGTTAGCTACGAAACCATTTAGCACTAAACAAATCAAGGAAATTAATTTCTAACCCAAAATCTAGGGAACTAATTAGCACTAAAAGTTAGTAATCGGCTAGCTACGACTACGGAACCATTTAGTTTAGCGTGTCCGTTACGAAACGTACAACTTAAGATAGTTCTTCTTTATTTTTTTATTAAAGATATTAAATAAATGTGTTCGTGAACAAAGTATAATGTTAGTTAGGCTTTTGTGGCAAAATGTTGTTATTTTATGCATTACGTTGTAAATGAATGGGCACACAAACCAAAAACACGCTTTTAAGTTTGTGTGCTTATTAATTTACAACATGATGCATAAAATAATAAAATTTTACCGGAAAAGCCCAACTGATATTTAAGTATGTTTGTGAAATGCCATAAATGATACTTATTTATTATCTTTAATTCAAAAATAAGAAGAACCATCTTAATTTGTGCGTGACGTAGCAAACACGCATCGATCCCCATTTCGTAGCGGACACGAATCGTTCTCCGAATCTTCGTATTTGTTACAAAACATTAAGAAATAATTATAAAGGCTAAAATACACCTTTTAAGTAAGAGAAAATTATAAAAATGGTTTACTATATGATTTACAAAGATTTTAAATGATACTATAGTAGCTTCTAAATAATTTAATGGAATTATAAAACTATTGTTAGACTTACATTGATGTTATCTAAAATTTGTATTTTGGTCGTTATATTTATTTTTTAATAAAATTGATTGAAAAAGGCGTTATTTTGCGGAAGTCCATAATTTAGTTTTTTATATTTTGTAGCAAATACGAAGAATCGAATTAAAGGAAGGAAACTATTTGTAACCTGCTAGCTAGGTAACCAATAAGCTCTAAACTATTTAGTCCCATTTCTCATTTCTATTTAACTCCTTCAAACATATTTTAAATATGGTATGAATACACACAAAAGGTTTCCATCTGAAAAAAAAAGCAAATATTCTCTGTTAAAAGCTTAATTACTTCTTTATTTTTTCGCATGTGCCAGTATCGTCAAACCTGAACTTCAAACATTTTAAATACGAGTATAACCATAGACTAAGTATTACTAATTAAAGACTAGCAGTTCCCATACATCAGTCTGTAGCTATAAAAAAGGTGTAAAATTCTAATGAAATCTAGATGGCGTTGCTAAATCCTCTAACGAACACGATGCTTAAAAAGACCGATTGGTGACGCTAGTGGTACATCGATGTCACGTAACATAAAAGTTATTACCACTTCGATAATAGATGGCGCTGAAATATTTACTGTTAGTGTTGCCAACTTAGCGCCATCTAGTTTCTCTAAGCAAAGCTATTACAGCTACATGTTGAATTAGTAACCATGATAGTTTACTTGAAGCCAATCAAACAAATTATGCTTATTTACAACACTTGGCGACATCTGATGTTGTAAGGGCGTGTAAAAAAGTTAAAAAAGTTCGTACTTGAAGCTTTTGTATTTTTAGGGTTCCGTAGTACCTAAAAAGTACAAAAAAAACTTTATGGTGATACTCCGTTGTCTGTCCGTCCGTCCGTCCCGTTCGTATGTCACAGCCTCACTTAGCATCGTTAAAGATAAAAGACATGAAATTTACACAAATAAGACATTGTATAGCAAATTTAGCATAACATGGCCACAAAAGAGGGCAAAAAACAATTAAGAATTGAAAATGTTCAAAATATTTCCAATACAAAAGAGAGAAAAATTAAATCCTAAAAATACAACATAGGTATCAAATTATAGATATTAAAGAGTTGATTGTAAAAATATATACTTTAACTATATTTACTGGCACTGATTTCGAGAAATATTTGAAAAACCACAAAAAGCGCGCCCTTTTCTCCAAATTGGTGGACCGAATAATATAGAAAAAGAAATATGAAGGTGCATTCAAAAATATAAAAATTAACTAAAAAACTCTGAGAAAAATAAATTTCAGACGGCTCGAACTCGTATCTCTCTACCCACTGCAATACAACAACTATTATGCACATTAAAAATGTGATATTTGCTATTGGATTTCACTATGAATCATAATTATGATATTCAATAAATGAAAATGGTGTGAGGCTGAGACATATTGCTGTCATGATACGAAGTGAATTTTGAAGTGACTATTTATCACTGACCTTCATACTATTATGGAGGTCAGTGCTACTTACGTTGTTGGCCTTGTGACCTCCACAACTTTGCCGGACAAAAAGAGGAAACACCGAGAACTGAGAACATTCGTTAAAGTTTATATTTGTTTACTTTACCAAGCTTTAACAATTAAATTAGAAGCTTAGTGACAGACTGACGACGCGACGGGCAGACACCGTACTTCTAAACTAATCTCCCACTACTGAATACAAAACATATAGCCGCCTGTTTGCAACCTCTATCTGAATTAAGGCCTTATTAAGAGCTAATAAAGTGATCTTTAGAAAAAGACCCCGTACCTAGGTTTCCGTATCGTGGATAAAAATTTAAATTTGTAATTTTTTTTCTTGAATTTATCAACTACTATATTTTTTTTGTAATCTTTACGTAAACACATATTACCATGATTTTTTCATACTTTTCGGTCCTCCAGTTTTAGAGATAAGTGGGGGAAAAATACATTTTTGTGGTTTTTCGAAGATTTCTCGAAATAAGTGTGAGTTAATATAGCCTAACTATATATTTTTACAATCAGATCTTTAATACCTACAATTTAATACCAATGTTGTATTTTTAATAACAAACGTTTTTATTTATTTAACTTTTTTATATTTCTCATTTGTGTTCAACTTTTATTTGATCGCTATAGTTTTTCTGTAATGGGCCAGTTATGTTCTATATATTTTTTTATAGTTTTCGCTTTACCACTTTCGGAGATAAGGGTAGGGACATACATTTTGTGGTTTTTCAAAGATTTCTCAAAGTCAGTGCCCGTAAATTTAGTAACAATATATATTTTTACAAACAACGTTTTAATATCTACAATTTGAAATTCATATTATATTTTTAGAATATTTTTTTTTTCTCTCGTGTTTTGAAAATATTTTGAATAACTACAAATTTTAAAAATATATTTTTACACCGTGTTACATACCTGAGCAAATTAATTCAATTTTTTTGCCAAATTTCAAGTCTTTATCTTTAACGGTGTTAAAGTTTTGAGGCTGTCACATACGGACGGACGGACGGACAACGGAGTCTCACCATAAATGTTTCTTTTGTACCTTTTAGGTACTATGGAACTCTAAAATCATTTCTTACTAACCAAAATAAATTATTAAAAGTCTGCTCAATCATATACCTAGAGATAGAAACGAACTGTTTTAAAAAGCATAGTTGCCGTTTTTAGCATAAGTTTTCTCTCATATAAACGTTGTGCATAAAAGCTTTGCTTTGCCTTGAAGTTTTGAAGCTTTGAAAAACTCTTTTATTTAAATATAGTTTACTAGCATTTAATTGAGGAGACTTTCAATTGTTATTATTGTTCCGGTAAGTAAGTGTTTAGTTGACATCTTTATTGCGTGTATTTAACAACAATTTTGGTCACTAGGTCTAGGTACAATATACTTATTAATATATAAGGTCTTTCAATTTAAATGGAAAGTAATTTAGGAGGTGATTCAGTATCGTTAATACATCACATTCCACTGAAAAGTACTTTTTTTTTTGCGCGAACTTTTTCTTCACTTGTCCATACAAACTGAGTCAGCTCATCGGACCACTTTGTACTGAGAAGTGAAAAAAAGTTCGCGCAAAAAACGTGCTTTGCAGTGGAATGTGATGTATTAACGATACTGAATCACCTCCTAAATTACTTTCCATTTAAATTGAAAGACCTTATACATTCACAGACTATAACATTATACAAGAGTAAGAAATTATTTTTCTAATGTGGCAGCACTTTAGCAGGCCTTAAGGCCTTAAATAAATTAAAGTTTCAATACACAAAAAGCTAATAAAGGATTTGCGTAACTTACAATGATATCCAGTTATGGAACGAATGTTACAAAATAATATATTTATACAACTTGTTATTCAACACGACTGTTCTCTTCGAGTTGAACATGCAACTGACTGTAATGATACTACATATAATGTGCTTGAATTAATTGTAGATGATATTTACAGTTTGTGAGACTACACAACGATATACTACAGGATAAGCAACCTTATCGCCCTGTGCGAGAGGGATAGCAGATAATCTTCGGACTTGCTGGCGTGGCCTGACCTCTCTTTCTGATAACTAATTAGGATGAACTGGGGATAAGAAAAACTATATACATATATAACACATAATAATAGTTGTTTATGCTACTAGGGCGAAAAGGAATAAATAGCGAGTGTTTTAAACGTAACCGAGTAATTTATTGCTTTTACGCCCGTGTATCATACTACGTTTTTCAATGCATAGTGTGAGGAAATGAAAACAAATATAATCTTGTGAACTTTCAATCATGATTGGCTCAAAAGGATTGTATCCAGAGCCGTTAAACAGTGGAAAAAAAGTATAACATCTATGGTAGACAAGAAAGGCTGCAGGTTAGCCAACCATTGCAAAGAAATAAAAAAAAAAAAAAAAAAAGCCCTAGGGCAAAATAATCGACTTTCTGTTCGGTTTTGATGCATAAAAAGTGGGCCTTTACGAGCACATGCATTGAAAAAATATATATTGATATATGATTTTATATATGTATATCATTATAATAAAATGTTTGTAAATATATTATATTTAACTTTTACGAGCTTTTGATTAGTATTATTATTAAAACAATTAAAAAAATTATAACTCGATATAATTCGGCCCTCGGTATGGGGCCGTCATCAGTCGAATGTAAAAAAATTGTGACATATAATTTAGGTATCATAATAAAAAAGTAAAAAGTAAAAGTGACACTTGTAAACAATTTTAGTTTTAAACTATTTTCTAAAAATCAAAAATAATAAAGTAGGTTTCTGTAAAGATGGTGTTGGTTATTTTTGATATTATTTAATCACTGCTCTTCTTGGATGATGGATGATGGTGGTTAGGTGGTTGTGTGATGTTGTTTATATAATAATATATAATGTATAATAATAAATATGTAATAAAATATATTAAGTATATTATATTTTGGGTGATAGGTTTTGTCTTTTGTAAGGTGGTAGAGCTGATGCCGGGCTCGACTGTGGAGGTACCACCATCTTACTTGGAGATGGTGGATGATGGTGGATTTTTTAATTTAGTATATTTTATTTAAATTAAGAAATAACTTGATGCTCGGGGATTTAAGGGTCAAGCCTAAACTAAATCGGTGTTCGGTGCGAAAAAAGCTCCGGGAAAAAGCAAGTTAATGATTATTTTAAAACAAACATATTTCAACCGTATATAAATTGTAGTGATAATCGATAAGAAAGAGCGGTCGTTCACACAGTTTTACTGCCGTCCCTCTCGCACTTAACAGGTCTTTTGAACAAATTGGCCAACTTGCAGATTGATATTGAATTATATAATCAACGTAAACAAACAGGTTTTCTTGACCTTTTATTGCACATTGACCAAGCCAATTCATTGAATGGTGAATACTTTATTACCTGTTGTTAAAGGCGATTATTGGTCAGTTCATTCGTTTAATTGGCTTGGTCGCGTAGTACTCGTACAAATATGATCGGTCCACAGCAAGTTAAAAATAGAGTGCAAAAAATTATTTGTAAGAACTTCGTTGTTATTCAAGTCTGAGTCTGCCTTTCAGGACACAGTCCTACTCGTACGTAACGTGACCCTATACCAATATTATCTATGTTTGAATCGGTTGCCAACTGGGTGCCTATCATCAAAAACATAGATGTACTATCGAACTCTGATTGTCTGCTACGGACATATGTTCGCACTATAAGTAATGTTAATTAATAAATAGTTCAATATCCACTGAAGGCAATTTTGAAGGTTCGGTTTTTATCCATGTTTTTGATGCTAGGTACCCAGTTAGTAACCAAACTAAAGATACATGATAGGGAGGCAGGCGAGAGTTTTGTTTAGAGTACTTAGATATTTTTATGATAGGTATTTACACCCACGTATTTACATATCTTGAATAGCACTAGGTAGTCTAGGTACCACACTTTACTATACGATAAAAATTCATACAAAAAAAGAAAACATTGATGGAAAATTTAAAAATACGTTTACTATGTTCCACATATATATTTAAGCACGATTACGCTACCAGTTTCATCGATTTAATCGATATCTTCAGGCAAAAACAATTAGAAACCAGTCACAATCACATATTTGTCTGTTTCGCCTGAAGATGCCCATTAAATCGATGAAACTGGTAGCGTAATCGGGCTTAAATATTACAAGTGGAACATAGTACACGTATTTTTCAATTTTCTATCATTGTTATAATGTTCCATCACGAAGTGACAACATATACTATTAATTCCAAAAGAAAACATAACAAAACGTATGAACATACGCCTTGCTTTGCCTGTTTCAATACGACGTGCTCCTACTTTGGCTGTTTTTAAAAGACTAATTAAGGAGCATTTTCTATCCCTTTGATAGTTTAAGTTTAATTTATCTCTACTTATTACTGTACTGGTACTTATATATCTTTATACACAAGTATATATTTTGTATTTAATTGAATGTAATATTTATTTATTTTGTGTCTAGTTTACGTATTGAGTTAATATATACATATGTTTAGAGACCATTATTTATGTATTTTTGATTATAATAGGTACACCGCCTACGCCTTCACGTACATCCTAAAATATTTTCCACCCAAAGGTTGTCTGGAAGAAATCGCTCTAATCGATAAGACCGCCCATTGTTGCCTATATTTTTGTTTTTTTTCCAACTTTGTATTGTTGTTTTTCTTTTGGTGCACAATAAAGCGTATTTATGTTATGTTATGTTATGTTGGGACGGGAATATCCTTTCCTCCTCTGGTAGAATGATGCATTGAGTTTGACCCTGTAGAACGGGTATCAAGTGAAGTATTTCTCCAATATCTTGTGTACATCCTAAAAAAATACAACAAAGGTAGTCATGTTTTTTATTATTTAATTTATACAGGGTATTAACATGAAGTTGCGGAAGCCGAAAACTGGCGATAGTAATAGTCCATACTAAAAATACTAAGAAATGTGACTGACGTGAACTTGACGTGGTTATCAAAACCTGGTGCTCTATCACTGTACCAACGACTCATATTTAATGTGACAAATCAAATGAACATAACTTAATCACATGATCTTCGGCATCTGTATAGAATGCCGGCTCCGGCACCCGTACCAAGTGCAAGCTGTGCAAGTCAGTCAATTTTACGATATCAATGCAGACAGCACTAGCGGAAAATGGCATCATTTGAGCTTTTCAACCTGTCCAAGTTGTCTCACGGATTTTGGCGTTGACTTTAGCAACTGTTCGTGAAAAAAAATCAAGCAATCGAGGAAAAAAAACTGTTTTTTTATACTTTTTGATCGGGTATATAGCTATGTAACTTTTCTACGCAACACCCGATTTTTTTTCGCGATTCGAAGAGTGGCTCCGTAATAAAAGTTGTTTGTATGAACGAGGATTATCACCAGTTTCCGTCTTTCGCAACTTCATCTAACACCCAGTACATTAAACAAAGTAAAGAAAAAGTAAAAATTCCTTCATTTCCGTAAAAAATGCAATTTGTACGGCGGTGGTTCAAACTTCTTGGTATTTGAGCAGGTGACTCGTTTATATACTGTTTGGCTCGACGCCTTTTGTGGTTGGAATAATTACATTTCACATAGGTACTTGAAAATTTTAACTATAAATATAACTGAGAAATATATCTTATTTAACTCTTTCAACCTACCTACTGCGTGAAATTGCTTGGTTAGATTATTTATTAATTAATTATACATTTTAGTGTAACAAGCTCTCATCAGGAGACCTAAAAAGGCCAACTTGGGTGAATCATGAAATGATTTGAGAGTAGGATGGAGTCAGAGTTTTTTCACACGTGCAAAAGAGACGGCATTAGAACGGAATCATAATATGATTCATCCAAAGTGGCCTTTTTAGAGGACCTGTATTGTAAAACTCTCAGCCTAGAACCCGTTAATTCATTTTCAATGCATGTGCTCGTAAAGGCCCACTTTTTATGCATCAAAACCGAACAGAAAGTCGATTATTTTGCCCTAGGGCTTTATTATTATTATTTTTTTTTATTTATTTACAATGGTTGGCTAATCTGCAGCCTTTCCTGTGTACCATAGACGTTATACTTTTTTTTCCACTGTTTAACGGCTCTGGATACAGTCCTTTTGAGCCAATCATAATTTAAAGTTCACAAGATTATATTCGTTTTCATTTCCTCACACTATGCATTGAAAAACGTAGTAAGATACACGGGCGTAAAAGCAATAAATTACTCGGTTACGTTTAAAACACTTGCCTACGCTCGTGTTTTAAATCGTCCTCGTAATTTATTCCTTTGCGCCCTTGTAGCATAAACTACTAGTATATAATACCAAAATCGTTGGTTTCCAAGATACAGGTTTGTCGCCTACTTTGGAGTCCACTAATCAGCTTGTGGGTAAATCATTGCCAATGCTCTTGTAATAAAAAAAAATGTATGTATATTTTAATTTTATTATAATTGTAAGTGTGATTTCGATAACTGTTTACTTTTACTTTTTACTTTTTATATGAAAAATTAAATAAAAACTAATATCCACATGAAAGTGTTTAAAAACAATTTTAGAAGACAATCTAAATTATCATGCTAAAAGATAAATAAATTCTGCTTGGTGATTATGGGAGTAGCAGTTAGATTAAATTTATGCGATTATAGAAGAGAAGCTAGAAGACAAGGAGACAAGGAACAGGGAGTGGAATGGAATGTAACCAGCCTACTGTTGGTGTTCCAAGAGATTTTCTGTTTCCTCGTAGGAACGAGTCAATAACCATTTTTCCATCAGTTTTTTCACTTCGAATACGGTTAGGGTTTTTTGAAAAGCCGTTAAATTTACGTATTCTAGGGGTTCGTTGTTGAGATATTACTCAATAATCACGATTTTTAGTTCTATTTAAACATAGATTTAGATAATGTTAACGGACTCAGACTAAAATATTAAAACAACACA
This sequence comes from Ypsolopha sequella, assembly GCA_934047225.1. NCBI lineage: Eukaryota > Metazoa > Arthropoda > Insecta > Lepidoptera > Ypsolophidae > Ypsolopha > Ypsolopha sequella. Next base: position 25,017,626 of record OW203997.1, read on the forward strand.
CCATCCATTACGGCCGTAGGTTGAAAAGACTATTGTTTATTAAATTAATAAATAAGCTACCAGATTATAAATAATAATAAATAAGCTATCTAAAGCTAAAGATTTGTTAAAAAAGTACCGTTAAAGTAAAGTACCTGTCATAAATAATTAACTTCAAAATTATGTCTCAGTTCTACAAGCTACAGGTGTACCAACTTATCTATAGAATGAAAATGGTGGAACTAGCATATCTGATTGGATAATATTGAATATTAGCCAATGACAGACCCGGAAAAAGCTAGTTCATTCTATAGATAAGATGGTGGCACTGTATTATATTTTATAAGGTGTGTTTATAAAAGTAGTTAGGGTTAATTTAATTTAAGTAAAAACTATTAAAGCTGCTACGTTTTCGCAGACAAACTGTTAAGTTTTACGAAATATATGTATCTAGAATAAGTGAATTTACTGTGTTAAATAAATGATAAAAAAAATATACAATTTTGTGATAGCGTTTGTATGGAAATTTACGCGTGAGGTCGCTTATATACTTGTTATAAAGCAAAACATGACAACAACAAAATGAAGAGTAATTATAACTGAACGCAATCGCTGCTTCTCTGAACAAGGTTTACAGCAATGAAATGCGATACAAACTCGCAACTTTACGTTCACTGTCAGCATAGACTGTATCACAAAGCAGCAAAGATCATTTTCAAGTGAATAATACTACACAATAAACTGGTTGAACGATCTCCGGGATTCCAGTTTGCATAGAAATGAGGCTCCATTTCCAGAACGTTAGATTTGTCGGTACCTGTATAAATATTTTAACAGATTTCTGATTGTTGTTTAGTAACTTCCTGAAATACCATCGTAATAACACATAACTTTTTTCATCATTTTAAGAAACTCAAAATAGCATATTTCGTGACGAGTATAAAATGGCGGATTTTCTTACCCGAGGAATGAAGCTAGTTTCGACGTGAGACGAAGTAATTCATTCAATGTACAGATACGAATTTCTTACTATTTCGTTATTAGTATTTATTTATTTTATATAATATGGGAGTTTTACAGCTAAATAACTCAAAAATATTACAAAAATTGGTAATTGCTATGCTTTTGACAAGTCTCCGCATTATGGATAGACAAAGAAAAAGAACAAAGAAATTTATACAATATAAAATTAGATATTACAAAAATAGACTAATTAAAGGTAAAGTCGAGCTTATACATAATTAACTAAACGTACTTTAGTATTAAGAAAACATTTGTTGATATAATTAATAAATATTGTGAAAATTAAACGCCCCAATAGGGAACCTTGAGGCACTCCTGATGGTATAGGTGACCAGTCAGACCTGTAACCGTTAGGAACAACCACCTGATCACGGTTATCTACGTAGGAGTAGAAACAACTGTGCAAATCACCGTGAATGCCAGCCATACCCAATTTTTCAATTAGAATGTTATAGTTACTTTGATCAAAACATTTACTGTAGTCAGTGTAGTATCCACCTGACCAGCACTTTCCATGCCAGCTGTAATATGATCATTAGCCAAAACTAAGTTAGATACCGTTGAGCGTCATTCTGTGAAAATTTCAGCTGGCTACCTGTAACAGATGGACGAACAGACAGCGGTGGCTCATTAAAAGGGTCCCGTTTGGCATCCTTCGGGTATGGAACCCTAAAATTATAATTTCTGGGGAATATGTCGTGAAGATATTTTATTTGTCATAAATCTTCTATGCCCTCAGCCGAAACAAAATTAGTATTCAAGTGGATTGCTGTCCAAGCTCGTTATAAACATCGGCAGCTAACTACGGGCATAGACTTAGTCTATGCTACGGGGCAGAGCATTAGTATGCAACGTTAGCCGCTGAGTTGAGCAACACGATGCTACGAGCATGCCAGTCGTACAGTATGATATACAAACGTTTATAAGATATAAAAATACCGGGTTAAGGCGATATGTAAAAGTTTTAGCGTCTCTGTTACTCCATATGCGAAAAAGCCCTCAGTGCGAGAGGGACGGATTCGTAGAAAAGTAGCAAAAAGTCGGTTTTTTATTAATATAAAACGTACTAAAGTTGCTATCAAAATTTCGTTTAAGCAAGTCCTAGATACCGTTAAAACCCATCTAATAAAATATAACTGCAGTCCATATGTCATTCTAAATTGTCAAACCAGGAGAGTTGGTGTCGAAAAAGACCTCATTTCAATAAATATTTCTCTCGAGCCGAATTTCGCCAATCGCGTTTCTGTTTAACAGATCCCTAGAAAAAGATATCAAAAATAATATACTAGTTTAACAAAATAATACATTATTTACTGAAGTTGATAATTATGCAAGTTCTAAAAGTGTCGATTTTTTTCCCGTAGCGCCTTAATACAAACATCAACATTGAGGAAACGGGCCTATTATGTATCTTTAGTTGCCAACTGGACTGGGTGCCTATCATCAAAAACATAGGTATACTATCGAATTCCGATTATCTAAGGCAGGGGTTGGCAACCTTATGATATAGGAGGGCCACAAAGGTCACCAGGTGATCAGCGAGGGCCGCATTTCATCTTTGTTTAAAAATAAATATTTTGAATAAAACGCGTTAATAAATTTCGTATCATATTTATATTGTAAATATAGATTAGTGACTTGACTTGCAAGTTTTTCTACCTTCGCTTACATTTTAGATGTGGAAATGCGCGGTACCGCGTCTAAATTTGCATCCGTTAAACGAGAATATGCTCGCTGTTCAGAATGAAAAATGTCTGCTCACACAAATATGTGCTACCAAATATAGTTATCATGCAACTGTTGCGAACCTTGCGGGCCGCAGTGAAGTGGTTCACGGGCCGCATGCTGCCCGCAGGCCGTGGGTTGCCGACCCCTGGTCTAAGGATAAGTTCGCACTTGAAATGACGACACAGTCCGTAAATATTTCAATACCCACTAAAAGCAATTTTGAAAGTTCAGTTTTTATCTACGAGTATGTTTTTGATGATATGCACCCAGTCCAGTTGGTAACCAAAGATACCTACATAGTAGAGGTAGAGGGGCTGCACATTGTGTATTCGTACCGTTGGCATACAAATTCGAAAAGACACATTTACGATTTAGCTTTTTCTTGTGTCTTTACTCTTTACCCACGTTGTATTAGGTTAGCTATTCATACTCAAAATAATAATATGGGCAAGTGCGAGTCGGACTCGCGCACAAAGGGTTTCGTACCACCACACAATACGGGTACGGAACTCTAAAGGTATTATGGATAATAACAACAATATACTAAATAACAACTTTTTTTATTCCCATCTAGCACGATAAGTCCAATGGCACAGACTTTATTAGCTTTTGATAGAGGTGGTTATATGTTGGCTCATTTACCTCTTTTTCTTAGACGCGTTATACAAATGATCACGAGTGTGATATTTAGCAAATACTGAAACATTTTGTAAGCAAAAAAATATTGAATTTCAGTAGATAGATTTCATATATTTTTCGGTCCACCAGTTTTTTGGGGGGGGCATACAATTTTTTGTGGTTTTTCAAGGATTTTATTTATTTATTTGGTCTACCAACAGATGGTACACTTAACAACATACAATTAATCTATCGTACAGTAGGAATAGAGTGTAACTCCAATAACAGGTAAACACTGCATGATATACAAATGAGAGGAGTGACGTGTGACGCCTTTCTCGATTTGACGATTTCTCGATATAGATGCAAGTTAATATAGCTATTTTTACAACCAGCTCTTTAATACTTTTAGTTTGATATGCATATTGATATATTTTTATAAAAAAAAAACTTTTACACTTTTTTTATTATTTCTCATTAGTGCTCAAGTTGTTTTGAAGTACTATATTTTTATAGAATTAAATGAGACTTGAGGATAATTCATGATTTATATAAAAACGGCTCACCTCAATACGTGTTATGATCGGAAAAGCCGACCAGTTTCAGCAGATATATTATATTATATATACTATATATATATATACTATATTTTTACTGTAATTGACCAATTAAGACCTATAATCGTCATTTTCTTCATATTTTTTGGTCAACTAGTTTCGGAGATAAAGGGGGGGGGACATACACTTTTTTGTTGTTTCACAAAGATTTCTCGAAATTAGTGCCCTTAAATATAGTAAAAATATATATTTTTATTACAATCAGCTCGATATTTTGTATTTGAAATATTTTGAACAGTTTCAATTTTTTTTTTACTCCCTGTCATGTGCGCAAATTAATGCTATTATTGTGGCAAATTCCAAGTGCCTAAGTTATGAGGCTGTGACATACGGACGGACGGACGGACGGATAACGGAGCGTCACCATAAAGGTTCCTTTTGTACCTCTGAGGTACTACGGAACCCTAAAAAGTATTTCACAATATAAATAAATTAAACGTCTGAGCATTTATCTTCATTTTACATGAAAATATGTCTACCTCTTTTACGCATTTTTTGCAGGGCCCAAAATTTGATTTGGTAAAACTGATGAAAACCACTTTGTACGTATATAAAACAGCAATATTTCTACTCCAAATGTAATATTTCCCAATACCAATTCTATTGAGAATCACCACATCCGTGGTATTAATATTTGTCATGATATTTTGAAACGCGTGAATCGTAAATAGGATTCATCTCTTTCTCCATCTCTTTCTCATTTGTAAGGCACCTTGGCACAAGAGTGTAATGTAAAAGGATGGGATTAAGGCTGCATATAAAGTCAGATTGAGCACCTCATTTTGCATCAATCAGAACTGAATTCTATGACGTTTTCATTTAGTTTAAAATAGGGCGTCCTCAGCCGTGGCTGTTACGACCACCAAGAAACAAGCGCTCACGAAAAATTGCGTTTTTATTTAATAACTCTGCTTATAGATAAAATTATTAAAATATTATGAAATATTTAGATGGTATTATTGTTCATTTATTTTTAATACAAATTTCAAGGCTGTATAATTTAAGGAAGGCCCTTTAATCCTCGAAAAATATGAAATTAAGAGGTAACTTTGTAATATTTTTTCTATCGAGTGAACTTAACTTAGTGAGCTTTTGCGTTATTTCCAAATTGTTTAGATTTATAATATTTTATTAAACCGATTGACCAAGTTACAAAATGTGAAATAGTTATTTCAAGTTGTGTACATAATATCAGAGAAATGGGCGAACGAATATTGTTGAGAAAGATATGAAAATGTAGCAATATTATAATGCATTGTTTAAAAAAGCACTTTGTACTTATCCACAATATCCACATATACAGTAAACTTTATTATGCCCGACCGGTTTCGCTGTAAAGCATTTTCTAGGGCCTTTTACAAATCCTAACCAACAAAGAAAATAATTTTATACTACAACCATGTCTAAAAATGTTTTTTTAAACAATGTTTTATAAATTACACCAAGTGCCAACAATCACTAACATCTACAATATTATAATGTGTAACACAAAACTTAAAATCATGTGTTTTAATGCACTTATTGATAATGTGTATTATAATTTATAATTGATGAACATTTTCAACAGAGTACAAAGTTAAACGTACAGTTTCTTTGAATGTTATGATTTAATTTACTGTTACTTTTAAAAACATCGAGAAATCTTGAATTTGATCCGAAATCTGAATCTGAAATCAAAAAACCAGCGTTGTAGATTTATGTACAACATTTGTTGAGCCAGGACCAATTCATTTTTTACAGCGCTTGATCTTTATATTGTAATTTAGTGATATAAATTTGTAGGTAAGTGATATGAAATTTATATCACTTTTTGTTTGTTTCTTTTTTCTTCTTTCTATTTTATTATATGTGTTTTTGCTTAAATAATTTGAAGAAACAATGTGTTTGTAATATAGTTGTATTGTGTTGTGCACTGTATTGAATTAATAAACTTATTTTCTATCCTATCTTTGAGAAGTAACAAAAATAGTATGTCTGTTTTCCTTCTATTACACCTACTTATACCCCCCTAAAATTATAAAATCGATTCATAGTATAACAATAATAATTCCGTAAAGAAAACAGAAAAAAATAACGCGATCTAGAAATGTTGGATACATTTCGGAACGTTTCTGTTTGTTAGTAACTGATAGTTAACAGATAAACATAATGACAACGAAGATAATTTATGAAACACTTTTAGATATGTATATTTTTTATTTATCAACTAATAATAAAAATACTGAGTTACTTAACTCATTAAATGAATTTTTTGTTATCTATTGTCGATTTAATGTTAGCTGTATACAGAGTGCTTGGAAATTCGACCTATTCCTTGAAAGGGGTTATACTAGAGGTCATTACCAACAAATAATGCCTATCAACTAGGGGTTGAAAATAATGAACTTTTTCAAGTAAAACACGTCGATATTTCAAAAATTACAAAATAAAAAAAGGGTTTTCTTTCCACTTAAGACCTTTTAATTCTGAAATTATGGGAATTCAGGGCATGTATTTTTTTTATAAATGATCACTTATCTGTCATTGATCAGAAATATAATAAATAAGTGCTGAGAGAGGAATAGTTATTTTTAAATTATTTATTTTTGGTTATTAGTCTGAAAGTTTGAAAAATAATATAAAAACCTTCGTAACTCAGAGACCATTCATTTTCGACACCTAGTTGATAGGACTTAATTCGTTGGAAATGATCTCTAGTATAAATGCTTTCAAAGAATAGGTCGAATTACCAAGCACCCTGTATACTCTTTAAGCTACACGGTACCCACTAATCTTAAGTATCCAAATAATATAGAAATATATTTTTAACTACCCCCACAGGGTTTAAATTACCCCAACAAGTTTTAGTTACCCCAAAAATGTTTTTCTACCCGAACAATGTTTTAAATACCCCAAATAACCTTAAAATTATTCCACACATATTTCACGCGGGAAAGTTACAGCGCTCAACATTTTTACTTCTTGAAAAGCGCGTTTTTATTACACTTTTACGATTATACCACCTCTTACATTTTAATATCTTTGCGCAATATCTCAGGTGGAACATCGGTGACAAAAGTAATTAATGCTGAACACCTGGCGGGGGGGAGGGGTGCCGCAGCGAATTCTTGCCGGAATGATTTATTCTTGAGCGACGGTTCACTTTTATTACATTGAGAGTTGTCAAAATTATGTAAACTCTGGAAGTTGGTAGTTGTCGCTTGTTGTTACTTAGACTAGCTTTTTCCTCTGATCTCGGCCGCTTTTCTCCGTCTTGTTTTATTTGAATCATTACTGTTTAAATATATGATAAATAAATTTTCGCGTTTTTGAAACTTATGAAGATATATAAATCAACAGTTAGCGCCATGTTTATTTATATACCAGATTTAAACTATACTAGATACACAAATATGTTATGTTGGAATAAAGATATTCAAAAGGCAAATTCTAGCCTTAATGTCATACATCTTAATATTCGTTCACTTAGGAAACACTTTAACGAGTTACTCGTACTAATAGATTCTTGCCAAGTCAATTTGGACTTAATTATCTTATCAGAAATTAACATTAAAGAAGAGGAGTTATCATTATACACAATAGAAGGATACAATAATTACATAAATGCGAGAAAAAAAAGAAGAGGAGGTGGTTTATTGATATATGCAAAAAAGAAATATAACATACAGGTTAAAATTATTAATTCACCTGTATGTGAGACTATACAAGCGGAATTAATTTGTGAAGGATATCCGTCCCTGCACATTATATCCGTTTATCGACCCCCGAGTACCAACGAAATGGCGTTTATAGATGAGATTCGGCACACAATAGGAAACATACCTCCCTTTCGCAATTTACTTATCATCGGGGACATAAACATCGATATACTGGGCGAGCAGCCACTGGACAACGCAGCGAGAAGATACAAAGACGCCTTGTGTGAAACCGGTTTACAGTGCGCGATAACAGACGTGACGCGTGAGGAATTGCTGAGTGGTAAAGTGGTGCGGTCATGTTTAGATCATGTGTGGGTTCGATTCCCGGCGCCGGTCTCCTCTTTTGTGTTACAGTGCAAAATCTCGGATCATTACTTAATCGGTGTGCGTCTTGAGACATATAAAGGAAGTGAAAGTGAATATAACTATAAAACTAATACGATCTTAAGTAATAAATGAGTAGAGGAGCAATTAGATGTGTATCCATGGCATGAACTATTAGGGTATAAGTGTCCTTTATTGTTGTATGATAAACTATATACTGCTTTTGAAAATATTTATAGCAAATGTATGATTAAACGTAAGACTAGTAAAAAGAGAATTCCTAAACCGTGGGTAAATACGAAAATCAAGTTAATGATAAATTATAAGAACAAGTTGTTTAAGAGATGGAAAAACAAACCTAGTGATGTAAACAGACGGTTAGAATATACACAATATAGAAATAAATTAAACAAGTACATAAATGCTGCTAAAAATGATTACAGAAAATTAGAAATAAATAAGTGTGGGAAAGATATGAAAAAAATATGGGCCAAAATTAACAGCTGGATTGGGAGGGGGAAACTTACATTAGACGAAGTCATCTTAAAATATCTTGGAAAACGAAACTCCTTGACCAGTATTTGTAATAATTTTTCGCAAACATTTACCAAAGAAGTCTTAGATATAAAACATATGTGTAATAAAAAGTTTTTGAATAGGTCTGACTACGTGGAACCCGCTCAGCTTTCAATTAGATATAAAAAGGCAACCCCACTTTGTATTGACAAAATTATACAGAGATTGAACACTGTTAAGTCTCCAGGTAGTGATAGTATTCGTGTACATGATATTATATACATAAAAAATAAAATTAGTCCAATTATTGCATTATTTATAAACTTATGCATCGAACAAGGTACATATCCGCAAGATTAAAAAACTGCGTTAATTAGGCCTATTTACAAACAAGGTTCACACTTAGATTACTCTAACTATCGTCCAATAGCGATTCTTTCTGTTATTAATAAAATTGTTGAAAAATATATTGTGGGACAAATAAGTAATTTCATTCAGAGACATAATATATTATCAAGAGCGCAGCATGAGTTCCGACGGGGTCGCAGCACGGCCACGGCGCTCGCCGAGTTCGCGGACGATGTGAACGGCAGCCTTGACTCCAGGCAACAGGTGGTGGTGGTCTACATTGATTTCAAAAAAGCTTTTGATACTTTGGACCACCACCAGCTGTTGTGCGCTATGGATGAAGTTGGGATAAGGGGTCCAATTAATGAATGGCTAAAAGCCTATCTATCTGATCGAACGCTGAAAACTGCCGTCTGCAGCGTCACAGGCCAAGGAGCAGAGATATCGTGTGGAGTGCCGACCGGCTCCGTGTTCGGCCCCGTCGGGTACATCATGCACGTCAACAGTATGTGCAGGGTGGTGAAACACTGCCGCATCTATATGTATGCCGATGACACCTGTCTTGTTTATTCGGGGAGAAATGTAGATTTAATTGAAAAACATATCCAAGAAGATTTTAATAGCATCATTAGTTGGGCTCATGACAATGGAATAATTATTAATGTGGCTAAAACTAAGTGTATGCATATATATTCGCCTTACAATAAGTGTGTTACAAAACCGCCGGCGGTCGTCGGGCATACATATGAATGCTTGCACAGGAACTACCAGAATTGTGTGTGTGGAGTGATTGAGGTGGTGGGAGAATACAAGTACCTTGGGCTTACTGTAGACAGCCACTTTACGTGGGGAAGTCATGTTGAGTTGGTTTGCGAAAAATTGCGAGCAGTACTTGTAAAATTTCACCACCTCAAGTACTTCACAAACAGAGCATTACTGTATACAGTGTACTACGCATTGACGGACTCCATACTTTCTTATGGACTGAGCACTTATGGGAGAACGTTCAAGTCATATTTAGAGAAAGTTAAAGCAATTCAAATTAGATTCTTAAAACAATTAGTTGACCAAAAGGTAAAAACTCAATGTAAGAAAGATTATAATAACTTGTTTTTAAAATGTGAAATATTCCCAACTAGCACCTAAGCGTTATAATAAGCGTTACAAATGCCGCTTAAGAGAGATTTATAACGGCTAACCATCTTAAGCAAGCGCTACAGTAGCGATAGAGAACTTCTCAATCACTTCTATAACACCGAAAAGGGCCCACTTTATACGGGCCTTAACGACACAAAGGCGCGTGAAAAGTGATTGTAGGAGATAAAACATATATAATAAGTTCTTGTGGCACCTTAATAGAATTTGCACACATACAAAGGCGCGTGAAAAGTGATTGTAGGAGATAAAACATATATAATAAGTTCTTGTGGCACCTTAATAGAATTTGCACACATACAAAGGCGCGTGAAAAGTGATTGTAGGAGGTAAAACATATATAATAAGTTCTCGTGGCACCTTAATAGAATATGTACATAAACAAAGGTGCGTGAAAAGTGATTGTAGGAGTTGAAAGATATACAATAAGTTTTTGTACCACCTTAATAGAATATGCACATACACAAAGGTGCGTGAAAAGCGATTGTAGGAGGTAAAAGAAATACAATAAGTTCTTGTACCACCTTTATAGAATTTAAACATAATTGCGACGTGACTGTAACAGTGAAATAAAACTCAAATGTTTTTTATTACATTTTCAATAGCATGAGTGAAAGGAATATATGTTCTTAGATGATTTAAAAGTGATCGGATAAATGTCAATAATGGACGAATAAATGTAGGTAAATAATTGGAATGAATTTTCACTCACATACGTAAAAAACTAGTGGGAGCATCAGGTTACTGACAAAATATGCATTCATTTAGCTAAATATTTCATGCGCTTGCGAAACTCGTGGAATTTTTAGTCATTTATATTATTGAAGTGCAATAATTTTTTTAGGTTAACTTGTAATTTCTTCTCGAATGAGGCATTAGGACTTTTTGTGATTTTATTACAGCATTACATGTAAAATGGGTATGTTTATTTTTTAAATTATGGCCTGAGGTAAGAAAAGTGATCGATTTTTCGACATGATTAATCTCTTTATCAAAAACTGTAATGGCGGCTTGCTACAACTGGCTTAGACGTTTACTATATCCATTTAAACGGTTTAAGAAGTAGAAAGGCGCTAGTGACCACTATCACAACGCTTTGGGATCAACAATCACCGTACTATGGAGTATTTTTACTCTTTTTGGGGTACAGAAGCGCTTGAATTCTTCTTTTTAGCCCTTAAACAGTTACTATGGAGTTCAAGATATAACGTTGTACAACGTTGATGATGATGATGATGATGATGATGACGACGATGACGATGACGATGACGATGACGATGACGATGACGATGACGATGAAGATGACGATGACGTTGACGATGACGTTAACGATGACGTTGAAGATGACGATGACGATGACGTTGATGATGACGTTGATGACGACGTTGACGATGACGGTGACGATGACAGTGACGATGACGTTGACAATGACGTTGACGATGACGTTGACGATGACGCTGACGATGACGTTGAAGATGACGATGACGATGACGTTGATGATGACGTTGACGATGACGGTGACGATAACGGTGACGATGACGGTGACGATGACGGTGACGATGACGATGACGATGACGTTGAAGATGACGATGACGATGACGATAAAGATGACGTGATGATGACAATGACGATGACAATGACGATAACTATGACGCTGACGATGACGTTGACGATGACGTTGACAATGACGTTGACGATGACGTTGACGTTGACGATGACGTTGAAGATGACGATGACGATGACGTTGGCGATGACGGTGACGATGACGGTGACGGTGACGAGGACGATGACCATGACGATGACGTTGATGATGACGTTGACGATGACGGTGACGATGACGGTGACGATGACGATGACGATGACGATGACGATGACGATGACGATGACGATGACGTTGAAGATGACGATGACGATGACGACGACGATGACGATGACCATGACGATGACGTTGACGATGACGTTGACAATGACGTTGACGATGACGTTGACGATGACGTTGAAGATGACGATGACGATGACGTTGATGATGACGATGACGATTACGATGACGGTGACGATGACGGTGACGATGACGATGACGATGACGATGACGTTGAAGATGACGATGACGTTGAAGATGACGATGACGATGATGTTGACGATGACGGTGACGGTGACGGTGACGATGACGATCACCCTCACCATCACTCTCACCATCACCGTCACCGTCACCGTCATCGTCAACATTATAGTCATCGTCATCGTCACCGTCACCGTCACCGTCATCGTCATTCTCATCGTCATCGTCATCGTCATAATCATAGTCATCGTCATCGTCATCGTCATAGTCATCGTCAACGTCATCGTCATCGTCAACGTCAACGTCATCGTCAACGTCATTGTAAACGTCATCATCAACGTCATCGTCAACGTCATCGTCAACGTCATCGTCATCGTCATCGTTATCGTCATCGTCATCGTCATCGTCAACGTCATCGTCATCGTCATCGTCATCGTCATCGTCATCGTCTTCGTCAACGTCAACGTCATCGTCATCGTCATCGTCAACGTCATCGTCAACGTCAACGTCATCGTCAACGTCATCGTCACCGTTATCGTCATCGACATCGTCATCATCATCAACAATAAATCGTAATCGGTGAAACAATGATGTCCGCAAAATGGCGGATTATTATGTAACTAGGTGATTATTAAACCTCTTGTATAGGCTTAGCAGCGTAAGTTGTGATAAAGAACAGATTACAAACTTTTTTACCCGTACAAGATATCTATAGCGTGCCTAATCCTGTTTGTAGTCATATATTTGAGTTATATTTCTCAATCAAACGGTTTTAGGTGCTAATGTTGAGCTACAATACTCTAATACGGTAAAGGTGCTACAAAAGATCTTTACAGATCGATTCTAACGCTATAGACTAGATACAACTACCATGTAACTGCTTGAGTGTTATATGTGATATTTGTAACTCTTTTGAAGCGCTTTTACCTTACTAATTGCTATTTTAGATCTCATAGTGCTATTTAGTATATTTATAACTCTGCATTGTATCTAAAGCCTGTACAAGAACTAAATAACACACCTCTGTTTCTCCAAAGCCGTAATTTGTCGCTACTCTACTTCTTCAATACCACCCTTCTCTTAAAGAGATATTACAATCTCTTATATATAGTCTAAGGAATATACAAACTCTCTTCAACCGCTGTTATACAACAAAGAAGCGGTACAGTGCCTTCTTATACTGCTTGTGTGCTACTTGGGTTGCCAGTCCATGAAAAGGTATCGATGCTAATCGCTTTGGATAGTTATGGATGTGAGGATTTTAAGTTTCCTGTTAATAACCCACTGTTACATAGAAAAAGAGAAAAAAACATAATTACTGTACCTCGAGTCACAAATTACTACGACCAGCGGCACAGAAAATATCTTGTACCCAAAATCCACAATAGTATACCATATGAAATAAGAAGCTTAAGTAGTAAATCTGTATTTAAAACGAAATTAAAAAAACATCTCTTAAATCAAGTTAAAGTCAAAATTGTTTCATAGAAGTAGAGAAATAACTGATTATTTATTTGTTTTTTGTTCTAATTTAAATCTAAAACTTGAAAATTAAACAAGCCTATAAATGTTCACATAAATAGTGTAAAGTAAAAGGGAGCTTTTTCTGCCTACAAACTATTATGTAGTTTGGTAGAATTATACACAAATATGTATGAATATTCATGCGAAATAAACGTTTATTTATTTATTTTTTTATTAGAGCATGTTAATTTGTTTCTTCTTGCGATGTATTAAAAATACAGAAATGTACTTCTTTCGTGTATATTATAGCATTACATTTTAAAAATTTCGTAAGCTACTTTAGAATCACGAGTGTAATTTTATTAACTTGGTCGATCTGGCCTAAATTTGGACTGCCACCAGGCAAGCCTGGTGACAGCCAAAAAAAAAAAAGATAAATCAGGATAAAGACACTATATAATTTTTTTTTGGATATATTAAAAATAACAAAACTGAAGTAAAAAATGGTATAAAAACACAAGAATATCAGAAGAGTATTAGATACGTCGGAACTTCGAAAATTGACACAAAAAAATTCCTAGTCTATCTTGTTTTAGGATTTTGTTTTAGGAGCTTTAACGACGCTTGGCTTACGATATTATGGATTCGAATTTGAATAACTATTCAATAAAATTAACTTAAACAACATTCAAATAGTAAAAAAAAAGGGGGGACTAAAATAAATTAATCTAAACTAAACTAAACTTAAAATATTTACATAAGGTAAAAAATGCTGGTCAAATCGTTGCCGTCGTTGGAGAGGGTGCCAAAAAGGCTAGCGGCGTTGCCACGCTGGATAGCCAGGCTTATTCTTTGGCCAAAATAGGCCCCAGCCCTTCGGTCATCCGAAGCGTCGACTGTACAGAAATGTACTTCTATACATTAGTTTCGAAAAGAGTAAAATACGGTAATACAACTCTATTGGTTGTGTCCAAAATCGTAACTAACGCCGCTACCATACTCGTTGTTTTACAGCTGAGCCCCCTATCACTGTCCATCAGATCCAGATCAGATTGTAGCACTGTACAAGGATCTGATAGCGCGTGGATGACAGTGAAAGAGGGCGCACTGTGAAACAAGGAGTATGGTAGCGGCGTTAGTTCCGATTTTGGACACAACCAATCCACGCGCTATTAGATCGTTTTTTGACTAGCTTTGAATACACTAGCGTCCTCTAGGCGTCGAGTAGCTCACTGTAAAGTGGGTAAAGCACAAGAGTAAATTTATGATTTGTGTTGATACCTGTTTGTCCGGTTGGCAAAGCTTCCGTGTTCGAATCCCAACATCAAGTTTTCATCTAATTTTTCATGCTGAAAATTAATTTAACTGAATTTCTAATTCTATCCAGCTAGTACGAAATGACGTGATCAGTAGTTAGTACTTTGGTAATATTAGTGTGGGAACCAAGATCTATACTTATGTAAATATGTATAGGTATTTAAGATAAGACAAGACGAGACAAGTGCACTTTCTTGTGCACCATATAAAAGAAAAATTAAAGAAAAACAATTACAATGAAGGTAACAATTGGCGGCCTTATCGCTTAAAGCGATTTCCCCCAGACAACCTTTGGGTGGAAATGAGGTCAAGGGGAGAAATCGTGATTTAGGTACCTACGTGTATGTATGATATTATTATGTACTTTTACATAACTAAATCAATAAATTGGTTTATTGTAAAATATAATGTTTAAGTTTGTTACTCCTGAACACAGGCGGAGCCGTGTGCAAAACCCAAAGACATTTTAACGCTGTTAATTTCGCTGTAATATTCAGACGTGCTGATGATCCTGTAAGTGTCTAGGAAACGGTCGCATAATACCTCTTATAAAATCAGCATATTATACCAGTGATTATCTACAATAAAAATAGATAATAAAAAATATTAAAAAACACGACTGCCATAATTTCAAAATTAACTTAGTAACGACACTTAGTGCAGTCAGGGGGCAGCTATACATTGGATACGTGTTATTTTGTATGTCTCCGACTGCACTGGATGTTGTTACTAAGTTAATTTTGAAATTATGGCAGTCATGTTTTTTTAATATTTTTTATTATTTATTTTTATTTAATACTTTTATACCTAGTGCCAATCCGGGCGGTAGAGAGGTTCTAATGACACCTTAATCATCTAAATTTGCAGTCGTGTTTTTTAATATTTTTATTATTTATTTTTATTTAATACTTTTATACACATTGCAAATCCGAATGGTATAGATAGAGATTCTAATGACACCTCATTCATCCAAAAGATATGATGTAATAAACAAAAATACATGAACCCTGAAATCTATACACACGTTTTTTTTTGGGGGCAATCGTGTAGAGGCTGCACAATTTTCCCTGGTAGTTCCCTGGTATGTATCTATGAACCTCACACCTATTAATCTAATTATTCACCTTTTATTCTATGGTAAACGAAAGTTTATAAGCTTTATCATACATCCACATTGTCCAATTTTATATATCTACTCGTATCCACTATGCCAACATTACCCAAAACTCTAACAACAACATTAAAACTAAAAGGACCCGCACTAGCGCCTACCAGTAGGCGCCAACTAAAGTTTATGTTTACAAAATGTTGCTATTATCTACGCTGTAGGCGCTTCGCAAAGGTGCTTTGTTACTACAATAAATCGAAACATTAGGGTTGTGTTATTCTATTAAAATAATGCAATTAGCTTTGACTTAATTTTTTAAAGTCCATAGTTAAAATCACCATCTTCCCAAAAAAAAATTCAAGCCCTTGATTTTGTAAAATATTTTTTTATTAACGCGGTTATGTTTCCATGTTACAGGTTCAGTATGTTCAGTAAAGTATGTAGTTTAATTAAAAGAAACCAGGCTAATACATTTATTGGGAATAAAGATGAAGCTATCGCCAATAAATAGAAAATAATTGTTGATTTATATACCAAAACAATGTAAACAATGTTCTAAAATGGCGTATATTCCGAGAAAAAAAAATTTGGCCGCATTATTTTCTTCCATGCGAATGAAGTCGCGGGCAACAGCTAGTAGATAATAAAGTTAATTGACATCGCTCCAAAAGTTACCTCTAACGCCTCAAGACAATACAAGCTACAGATTTTAAAGCGCTTTTCAAACAATTAGTTCGAAGTGTCCTAATTTCCATCTGAGAAGCTTCCTCGTCCTTCCAAATATTTATTTTGAAACCAGACCATTATCAATTTACTAACTTCGAATTTTCTTTTCACAGATAATTGAGTTCGTCTAATCTTCAGAGCCGTAAGTAAAAGAAAAGTTAACGATTTTAATAAAAACTTGGCTACTTCTGAAGTTTTGTCCTGATTAAATCTTGACTAAATAATGAAGGATCTATTAAGTACTTATGTAAGATTTTTTGGCCTTCTTTGGTCTTTGTTGTAATGGATATTGAATTTAACTGATTAGGACAGATGGCTCTCCGCTTTTTACTTTTAAGGCGCTACGGAAACAAAATCGACACTTTTAGAACTTGCATATCTACTTCAGTAAAGAATGTATTATTTTGATATAATAGTATATTATTTTTAGAATCTTTTTGCAGGTATCTGCTAAAACAGAAACGCGATTGGAGACATTCGGCTCGATACAAATATTTATTGAAATGGGGTGTTTTTCGACACCAATTCTCCTGGTTTGACTATTTGGAATGACATATGGACTGCGATTATATTTTTTAGATGAGTTTTAATAGTATCTAGGTCCAGCCCCCCTATTCTGTATCTCTGGTGGCCGACTGGACAGGGTGCCTATCATCAAAAACATAGATAAAAACTGAACTTTCAAAATTGCTTTTAGTGGGTATTGAACTATTTACGAACTGTGTCGTCACTTCAAGTGCGAACATATCCTTAGACAATCAGGTCCTCTAAAAAGGCCGCTTTGGATGAATTATGGTATGATTCTGTTGTAATGCCATCTCTTTTGCACGCATTAAGAAACTCTGACTTTATCCTACTTTCAAATCATTCCATGATTCACCCAAGTTGGCCTTTTTAGGTCCCCAGAACTCGATAGTACATATATTATTTTGTAAATAAATATTGAAAATTGACCCTTAGTCTTTTAAATTATTATAATTACATAGGAAAACCGTTAAATAAAATTTTAGTGAGATATATTTCGGGCCACTCGGGCCCGGCATCAGTCACAATGAAGTAATGAAAATATAACAGATAGGTAAAAAAAAAAAAAAATTAAAAATAAAAACTATTTACATTTAACCTATTTATAAGATATTAAAAGAGTCACATAGCGCCATCCCACCGCATCGATGCAGACCTTTCTGTTCTTAGTTATGTAGCGATGAGATGGGATGGCGCCACGCGGTGAATGCTGTTTATGCCAATCTATTTCGTGGAGGACCAAGCAGTTGGAGGGATGTGAGTGGGGAATTAAAACGGAATGATGACTGTTTAATGTTGCTTGTTTAAGCCTGGACCATATTGTGCACCAAGCGACCATATGAACGAACTCTCCCACGTTCTCAGTTGAACCTATCTGTTATATTTTCATTACTTCATTGTGACTGATGCCGGGCCCGAGTGGCGCGAAATATATCTCACTAAAATATATTATTTTGATGATATGCACCCAGTCCAGTTGGCAACTAAAGATACATAATAGGCCCGCTGGTTAAATTAAATTTTGATAGCAACATATAGTACATTTTATATTAATAAAAAACCGACTTTCTGCTATTTTTCCTCGAATCTGTCCCTCTCACACTGAGGGTTTTTTCGCATATGGAGTAACAGGGACGCTACAACTTTTACATATCACCTTGTTCTACTCTTCTTCTTGCCGTGGCCTGATGTTAGACTCTTTCAGACCATCATGCAGACAGCCAAGATAATGAAAAAAAAAAGTTTTATTAAAGTAATTGGCTCTGAATTGGGAGGGAAGGGGGATACCTTGGTGCTTTCCACTCCCCTCCCCCACGCGGAAGTGCATATTTTATTCAGAAAGAACAAGAGCCACCTTAATTGGACCATGGCTAGAAACAATACTGATGAGATTAGGTTGTCTAATTAATATTTAGTTAAATTAAATTAATTAATTAATTACAACGGTTGAACCTGTTATAATAGTTAATAAAGAATACAAATCAATATGTAGTTAAACACAACTAGAGATATTTACAATATAATTACGTTCACAATGCTCCGTGCAAACGTTCAAAATTTGGTTCCATGAATCATTGAAAATGTCAAAGTCAATAGAACATAGAACTGGGGACCTAAAAAGGCCAACTTGGGTGAATAATGAAATGATTTGAAAGTAAGAGAGAGTCAGAAGTTCTTCATGCGTGCAAAAGAGACTGTATTAAAACAGAATCATAATATGATTCATCCAAAGCGGCCTTTTTAGAGGACCAGGAGCTGTATTTTTGAATCATTCGAATTTCATTTCGCATATGAATCCACATGATTCGCATACGAAAATTTGAAATCAGTATTTTTGAAAATTCTCTCCGTGAATTCTGCAACGAGTGGTCTGACCCACTCGTTTTCCGATTTCTACTAGTAGAAACTATGCAAGAATGACAAGAAGAAAATGTCGATGTCGATGCATCGATGAGACTGACATGACATTATAACTTTTTAATTTACGTTCCGTTCACCTCCATTCATTACCGGTTTTTCAAATCAACGAAATATTGCTTTCCGGTTTTAATTTTTTCTGCGTGAAATGAAAACCGTTTACATTGAGTTCTACTGATTCAAAAATATGTAAAATCGTGACCAATCGAATTGAATTTCGCACGTGATTTTTTTTCGTGCGTGAATATATGATTCACGGCGAGTGATTCAAAAATACAGCTCCAGAACGTAGAACATTTTTATTGGTAATGTGCATTACAATTCAATTTTATAAAGATAATTCAAATAAAAATTAATAATCAGTCAGTACATATACAGATACTATTCACTTGACATTAAATAATAAAAAATAAAATTAAAATCACAGTCAAAAATACAAATTAGACAATTACAAAAGAAACCAAAAACTATCCTGTAAAGAATTCCTCCACACTGTAGAGGTTCTGCTGAAATAACCATTGTTTCAGTTTTATTTTGAAGGAGCTGGATAGTTTTGGTTTCTGTCACATTTGAGGGGAGATGGTTGTAGACCTAAGCGCCCATTATGTATGTCACTTTTGATGTTTTCGTCAGTTTGTGACCAAGTGAGACGAGTTTCTGAGCACTTCGGGTGCAGTATGTATGTACATCGCTGCCCTTCTTATAGAGGTGCATATTCTCACGCAACCTGTAGGATCACGATCGACGGCAACGTCAGGATACCCAGCTCCTGCGTTGACGTGCGATGTGACGACACCTGTACAGAATGCCTGAGGACTGAGTTCAGGCCACTGATCATACGGCAGAGAGGGGAATTTGCATTTGAGATATGATCGACTGGACGTCACGTCTTTAAATAAAAACTAAATTTGTATTCAAGTAGGGTGCTCGGATATCCCCTCCATCAAATACCTATTTTACCTACCTAAAGACTACGGAGAGACTCAGAATAAACTAATATATTTGGAATCTTACTAACCAAACCTCAAACTGTTCGACCTTCAAAGAAACCGGAAGTTTGTACTCAATGACAGATGCATATTGAAAGGGAAATATAATTAATTCTTATCACGAAAGCATGCGCGCCACGTGGTAAGTAATAGCCTTAACGGGACACCTGACGCTAGAACATCAACAACACAAGGTTTTCAAGGGTTCATTGGAAGAAACTAGGTCTCTCCTCATATTGAAGAAAATATATTTGATTTATCGATCTTTTATCTAGGGATTCCACTTATAAACAATGTTTTAAGATTTATACTTTTGTAAAAAAAAATGTTTTCCACCCTCTTTTTTTTTGGTTTTCAAACGTTCGTTTCAAAGACGCGGTTAACAGATCAACTTGATTTTTTTTTTATAAAATAGTCAATAGAAATATGAAGGGATGTTACCTAAATCCAATATTTTTTTCCCTACAAAATATTTCGATATTAGCTAAAAACACACCAATTTGTTGTTTCGCTGCGTGATCACTAATATTACGCGTCCAAGAACAAGGGGCCAAAGAGCCAACATATAATCGCCTCCATGAAAAGCAAATAAGGTCTTTGCCATTAGACTTATTGTGCTGGACGGGTACTAAAAAAAGTTGCTAGGGTATGCCATCCTCTTAATAAAACATGCAGGAATACATTTATTATAGAAACATAGCACACGTTTCCATGTCGCCTTGATCAAAAATCAGGGCTTAGACTGATCTGGGGGTCACGGTTTTACGAGTAGTGCCTTCTGTCTTCGTGCCTCAAAAAGCTGTTCAAGTCCCAATAGACTATATGGGTCAGGTAGACAAAGGTATTATATATTTCTTTTCATACCACCTGCTCGACAATGTCCAATTACATATCATGCAACCTCAACGTAAAGTAACGCATTATATCTCAAGGGACATAAAGTTATATGAAAATCCCTAGGCATTAAAGTGATTTAAATTTGGAACGTCAAATTCGTGTGGAAACTCGTGGAAAACAAATGCCCATATGGGATTGTAAAGAGGTTTGTTCAAAAATCGAACTGGCCACCATAAGCAGAATTCAACAAAAAGAAAAAAAGCGTTTACAAAGAATGTGAAACAAAAGACGGTGCTGTGATTGCAGTGATTGTCAGTGAATTTTATTGAATTATTAATGTTGATAAAAAATGTCGAGCTTTTTATTGTTTCGCAGGTGTGAAAAGTAGAGTATGCTCCTCTGGAATAAAGCCTGTCTTTGTCTTGGGCAGCTTGAACCCCTCGCTTTACTCAGGACCCTACTCTAGAGTCCCTCGTTACGCTCAGGGTTCAATATGCCGCCTGTGACGTAAGACACTGCTTTATTCCCTTAGTGCATAATCTACTATTTTGCCTTCATGACATAATTTTGTCTTGTCTTTTACTTTTTATCTCTTTATTCAATAAATTATTTAATATTATAAAAAAAGACATGATCTTGCTAAGTTTCTTGCGCTTCTGCTTAGCAAGACTAATCGAATGGGTGGAGTTAGGCATATATTTATTATACAATGTGTTACAGAAATGTGTTACCATATTTGAAGAGCTTATTGAGTCAATGGTATAAAACAACTTTTACTATGGAGCCAACACTGAAATCTCAAAAACTAAATCTGCCCTTCCATATATTTGGGCCGAGCGGCATTGCCTTTTTCTATGAAAGAGTCGTTTTTTTTTTTTCGAGATACGTGGTTTGTTCCATAGTAAAAGTTGTTCTATACCATTGACTGAATAGTCTCTTCAAATATGGTTACACCTTTCCGTTACACGTTGTATCTATTGCATATATTTATAATATCAATTATTCCTTATTCCTATATTTTTATTTTATTCAAGTATTTGTTTTTATTAAATTTAAGTAAACCCAACCTTTATATTTCTCTGTGTATTTCCCAATATTATTATTTTTTACATAAAACTACTACCTATACACATAGATTATTTAATTATTATTTAATTAAAACTGGCCAGTTGTAATAAGTGTATGTTATACCTACATTACATAAATGAATATATTTAATTTCATAGAACATAAGAATATCGTTACGACACATATACCCAAAGGGGTGTCAGAGGTGTTGCCGAGTGTGGACTGTTACTAGGAAACTAATGCACATATTGTTTTAAAAAACACTTGTACTTATCCACATATTACAATATAACTTTATTATGCCCAACCAGTTTCGCTGTAAAGCATTTTCTAGGGCTTTTTACACATCCTAACTAACAAATAAATAATATACACTACAATCATGTCTAAAATGACGTGCAATAAATGAAACAACATGCACATAATGCACATATTTCAGGCATGTAAGTTTACTTCACAGTGTTTTCCTTCACCGTTCATAAAATGGTAAGTGTACAACCATAAGTGTATGACCATAAATTCTGAAAATCTCATTTGGTGTATGCTTGATCTGCAGGATTCAAACTTAGGTCTTTGAGAGTATGGTGTTTTACCAACTGAGCCACCACCGCTGCTTAAAAATAAAATTTTCTACACAAATGTGTTAGTGTCATTGATCGCACTGGCTGATGTAAACTATTTATTGTGTAATTAAGATCATATATTAATTCCTTTGATAATGCCATAAAGGCGAAACCGGTCACGAAGTTTTAAATAAATTTGTGGGATAGTACAAGTGATTTGCTGTTCATCATACAAAAAAAATTCTGTAAAAAAAAAAGATAAAGAATATGACAGTCTTTCACCTGCAGGAGACAAGTTTCGTAACGGATAAGTCACTGTCAAAGACACAGCACCGGGTTGCAAAAAGTCTACCGACTGAGTTCTGAACATGGATAAAGGGTTTTGAATGTGATCTCTGATTGGTTGAAGAACTCCTGTAGTTGAGTTTGCCGCAGTTTGCAGGAAAAATCCACGAGTTGAAAAATAAGAGGAATTTTTGCATGTATTACAAATTTTGTTAAAACTAGGGGATTTGCTTCACTCCGCTCTACTTCGCTCGGCTTCTCACACGTTAACCTAACGCGTACCTACGTTTTTACTTTTATTGAAAGACTATTGTAAATTTTGTACCCCCATTTAAAAAAAAATATACTTTTGACATGTATTTGAAGCTCAAATCCTCATGCTCCACCACTGCACCAACAATTTCATATCAGAAGTGAAGAATTAAGCGAACATAAATATAAAAAACCATAGTTTTAGCTAATTAGAGATCGCATTCGAAACTCAGTTGGTAGACTTATATGCAAACGGGTTTAATACTCTGAATATTAGAAAGAAGCTAAGCAAATATCTTGGCAACTGAGATGGTTTGCTTCTGTAGATTAAACGGGTTCAAATTACTCATAACTTAGTTGTGTACGGCAATCTAACGACACATATTAAAAGGAAAACAGGACATCATAATTACCAAGGATCACCATAAATCACCGCCCGATTGACGTCCGCACATTAAGAGGTCAATGTCAGCCAGAACTGACGTGACTTGACGACCAAGCAACCACGCATCAGCAGTTATCCTGTTCTTGCAACCAAACACACCGGCCTTCTCTAACCAACATTAGATTCCTTTTAAGATACAACAATGGATCGTAATTTTGTCCCCAATCTATAAAATGAGCCACGATCTCATCAGCAGCATCAGTCACTTGTGAACAATCAACAATGAAGTTCCTCATTATCTCTTGTGTCCTGGTAGGAGTCTTCGCTGAACCGCCTCGCTTCCGACCAGCGAGGTTCAGATTCCAGCGACAGGAGTTGGCTCCAACTACCACAGACTCACCCACGGAACCGACAACGGAAGCTCAGGCTCCATACCCTGCATCAGGTTGGAAACCAGCGGGCGAACCGTTCACGCTACCACAAGAAACACCTAAAGATGCTTACGGACCACCTGAACAAAACGCGCCCTACCCAGCCTCAGGATGGAAGCCCGAAGGAGCACCCTTCACTCTACCTAAGCAGCAAGCGCCCCCGTCGACTAGTTACGGAGTTCCTGATAATACTTATGGACCACCAGAGAATGTCTACGGACCACCAAGCACTGAGAACCCCGATGCCGAAACGACTGAAAACCCTCAGGCAGAAAAGCTTGAAGGACCAGTTGAGGTCCAAAAGAGCGAAGGGACCTATTACGTGCTGCTTCCAAACGGTCAGCTTCAACAAGTGATGTTCATGACAGAGAATGACGTTCAGAACATGAAGTATACGGCGAGACTCCAACTACGTGATCGAGCACCGGTTTTCTTCTACAGACCTTAATTTCTTGAGTAGTTTTGTGTCTTGAGTCTTAGTTTTAGAGCAAATAAATGGCGTTGTGTTACATCAAAATGTTGGATATATTCATTTGAGTGGAACGTCGAATGCCGTCGCGTATAAGCATTGAACATCTATAGATTGCCCCTTACTCTATGCGTGTAATCTACGGCAAAAATATTTTTACATATTATAGGAAACTTATATATTTCAAGAGTTTTTTTTGTTGATAAAATATAAATTGCTCAAGTGCTAATAGAACTAGTAATTAAATAAATTAGTATACATGAATAATTAGTAAAAAATAAAAAAATATATCATACGGTAAATTTAAAATTAAATTATTTATATATTAATCCATGTAGCAGTGGAAATTAATAATTTTTAGATTTATTTCTTCACTTGTGCCAATTGACTTCTCTTCGTGCCAAATTGCCCGATAGTTGGTCACCGCTTTTTCGTATGAAACATTTTTTATTGCGTTATCTAGCAGAAAGTTTAATTCCTTTACAGCGATATGAGGGATCATAACATTGCTTTTGATTTAAATTTCAACTAACTAACTCAAGCTATTCCTGAAAAAGGCCTTAACAGACGGACATCCAGACGGCTAACAAAGTTATTTATATTGTTTCCGTTTTTCTATCCATTAATTACGGAAACCTGAAAAGAGCACAAACGTTTGTTATCTAGTAGGTATTTCGTAATCATAATATTTCATGGAATGACTGACTCATACAAAACACTGTATTGTCAGTCTCACGTGTTTTTTGACCTCCAACTTGAGGGAATTTTGCATGAAAATGTATTTCTGACAACACTTTGTTACAGTTAACACTATTCAGAGAGTGATTCACACGGTTGGTAAATACCCAAGTAGGTAAGTAAGTTGTCAAACTACGTGTTCATTAAGGCGCTCTTATCCCAAAATCAGTAATTTCACAGTCAAATAGAACTTTCAAATATCGTCTAAAACTTCCAAAAAAAATACGCAATATAGTTCAAACCTTTATGTAGGTTTTCCACGCATGTGTTACACGATCAGATAAATTTTGCTCGATAGAAATAATTCGCATAGATTAAAATATGTTAAGGTGTGTTAATTCGAAAACCATTTCGAGATTTAGGTTTAATAAGCCGTATTTTAGAACTTTTGTTCTGAAAAACCTCATGATGATGAATATTTTTATGAAAAAGCTTGCAACTTTCATTTGACCTTCGTGTGACGTCACTTGACTGAAGGCTGTATAGAAATGTGTCGCTTGCCATCAAGTTAAAAAATATTACTGTCAGAGTCACAGAACAGAACATGAAGTCCATGTCTGGGTCACAGTATAAACATAACTGAACGCAGTAAGTGTTGCTGTCTTGTTACGAAATCCCAGATTGATCGGTTAATTTTATTTGTTATGAAGTAATGCATTATTAAAATAAATATAATTTTTGATGAAAAAAATTTCTGTGATGGATTAATATTGACAATCATACATGACAGATACCAAATATAATTATGTATGCATGTCTGTATGTATGAATTGTTGTGTGTTTGTCCGACCATAACTCGAGTATCGTTGATCGGAACGTCATGAAATTTGAATTTTTAAGTTCGAGCCAAATCGGTCAAGATCGAATCGCGAGTTCATAGTTCGGGGCGAACTACTAGTTTATTTGCCTTTTAAAATTTAATAACCGAGATGGTAGGGCGTTAAATTTCAGCCAAATATACGTCACGTGATTAATAGGCACCTCTTGTGACTGACAAAGTACAGTTTAGGGTTTTTTTTGCAGACGTTGGTAACACTCAACATAGTTTCGTTGTTGTTGTTGTTTGATTTTTTATTGCCAGATGTATCAATATAGTACTCTGTGGATGACAGATTTTTTTTTTACAAGCAAGGCAAAAGTCCGCATTCAGTATCAGGCTTAAAAGGAGTCATGTGACGTAACATCCGGAAATTCTTTAAAAAATCATAAATAAATAATGACTAATTTAAATACCATAATATTGAAAACTATGATCTAAAAGTGCGTAAATTATCTAAAAAAAAATAAAAAAAAAAACTTTTCTTAATTAAGCTACGCGAATTCACGAATACAGCATGTAATAAGACCTTTCAAATCATGCCATTTCCATAATTCCACTCTTTTATTAACGAAACATATCTGGTAATATTGCTCTTTAAATTTTCTAGGTCGATCACGTAAGTGGGTTTTAATAAACATATCCCTTATTTTTAAACAATTTAAACACCGATAAAAATAACGAAAAAGTACAAAAGTGTAGTTATTTTCTTTACTCCTTACACGTAAAGAAAAAGACAGAGAGTCATTCTTCTGGGATAAGAGCGCCTTAAGATGAGTTACTGTTGTTGGTGAAAAAATGTTGTAAAAATTTTTTGAAAAATACTAAAATCACTGTGCAATAAGTTGCACTTGGTTGGCTTACAAAAAAAAAAAACTTGTAAATATACATCGTTAAGAGGCTATGCGAATTTTATTTTAGTCACTGTCACTCCAATAACTTAAGACCTGGTTTGAAAAGCAGATAAATAACTTCAAAAAGGGTCGATTTTGACGATACACCCCCTTAACCGCTCGATGCAACATGTATATCCCTTTCGCAGTAGATGAACAGTGTTATATAGAGAACTCTGTATCACGCGCTATCCAACTCGATATGGTTCGCTATGCTAGACTAGCTGTGTCTCTTTGCACTGATAAAAAAGTGATTTATTATTAGTATAGATAAAACCTTTCAAATTGTCATTGGTTAATGTTATTTATTACTTACAATAATTTATATGAAAGGCTGTGTTTTTTTTATAAATTATTTTTATAAATTTTAAAAATAATAACAAAATAAAATACAGCGAACGTTTTGTTCGCCGGTACCATAGAGTTAGGCAACGAACAGAAAGCTGTCGGCAAGTCGTGGTCTCCTTTTTATTTTAGTGTCAATCCAGTATCAACTTTATTTGTAGACATGTAAGAGCTTTGTTTTCCGTCCTCTACGGGCGAGTAAATGTTATTTGTTCTTGTCTCCTATTGTCCCTAAGGTTCTGCTAGTTCAAAGTACAATGCTTGTCTTGTTGGGTATTAGCTTTGTTTGACAAGACAATTTGCTTTATGTATTAAATTTGTTAACAACCACCCAGTTTATGTACATAACTACCTAATTTGTCCCAAAAAGCAAACACAGGATTGCCGAATTTACATTTTAAAATATTAAGGAATCTTTATTAAAATTCTTAGGCAATATAAAAACAATGGTACAGGGCTCTTTTGGCGCGTGGGTTAGTTGTCTCCAAAATCAGAACTAACGCCGATACCTTGTTTTTCAGCTGCACCCCCCTCTCAATATCATTCACGCGCCAAAAGATCCTTGTAGCTCTGCACTGTAGGTGTAAGTAAAATATCACACAATTGATTCCTTTCTGCGGCGTTTATCATTTCTAATTTTTTGCGTTTGCAGACGTCTAATTCGACCTGTAACAAAAGAAATAAATTCGTTTAACACGTTGAAGGACAAAGATTGCCTTCATACAAGTTGTAGTACGAGACACATGATAGTAGAGAGGAAAGCAAAAAGGGAAACGGACATTTAGGCCCATTGGATTCACAGTAGATATCGTTTAAATGTTCACTTTGTGACACAGTAAACAATACTTGTACTGGTTTGTAGAGAAATCTCGACGCTGCTAGCCGTTCTGGCACAATTCTACAGGGCAAAAAGCAAAATAAATGATAGAACTTACCTAGGACGGATCTTAGTCTATTACATGTTTCGTTGATGTGTGGTTTCCAGTTAAAGTTACTATCTATAAGTAATCCGAGGTATTTAAAACGGTCAACAACTTCTAACTTTTTACAATGGCAGTTGTGATACTCAGCGTGCAAACATTCATATGTGTGGCCAATGATGTTGACTGATGTATTCTTAGCTTTTGATGTATTCTTAGCTTTGTCATAATATATGCATACATTTGGTTTTATTCATTATTTTCTTGGTTATTTATGTATCTATGACTTATGTTGATTAAACATTGCACGGTGAAAAAATTTAGTAGTGTGGGTTTAGGTCAAACAAGTGCTATAAATAATAAAAATGGGCAACGAAAATCAAGAAAAGGATAAACTAAACGGCTAACCAAGAAGCATATAATAAACTTTTTGCGGCTAACGGCTAAGATCCATGACGTAAATGAAATAGCAAATGAGAAAAATAGATGGATTATTCGTACAACATAATACTATAATAGTAGTTTATGCTACAAGGGCGAAATGGAATAAATTACGAGGACGATTTAAACACGAGCGTAGCGAGTGTTTTAAACGTAACCGAGTAATGTATTGCTCTTACGCCCGTGTATCATACTACGTTTTTCAATGCATAGTGTGAGGAAATAAAACAATTATAATTTTGTGAATTTTAAATTGTAATTGGCTCAAAAGGACTGTATCTAGAGCCGTTAAACAGTGGAAAAAAAAGTATAAAATTAATGGTACACAGAAAAAGTTGCAGGTTAGCCAACTATTGTAAATAAATAAAAAAAATAATAATAATAAAGCCCTAGGGCAAAATAATCGACTTCCTGTTCGGTTTTGATGCATAAAAAGTAGGCCTTTACGAGCACTTGCATTGAAAAATAATAAAATTACTAGTAAATTTAGCTAAGATAATTACAATTATTTACAGCTCAAGCAACTCTAAATAAAAGAAAATCAACAATTGTTATCTTACGAAAGTTAGCCAATCCTTCGAAGTAGTTGTCCTTAATCAGCCAGAAGTTGATAACCCACTGCACGATGCCACGGCAGCTGCAGAATGCCATTAGCAGTGCCATCCAGGTCGTATCTTCTGCAGGTGTAGTTTGTATCCAGGCCGGGGGCCGGGTCAAATTTTCCTTAAGGATCCCTTGGACTGAGATGCTGGAAGTTTGCTCTATGTAGCTCATAATAGCGGCTATAAAAAAAAATTATTTGGGTAAGTGCGAGTTGGTACGGAACCCCAAAAATATGATAAATTACATTAATAGAGATGCCATAGCAACATTAAGGTGACAAAAACAAGGCGCTAAAATGATAGCGTCTGGCATACAATTCGGCACCGTCTGAGGTTCTAACCCTAATTATACAACGTGTAACAGAAAGGTATAACTATATTTGAAGAGCTTATTCAGTCAATGGTATAGAACAACTTTTACTATGGAAAAAACCCTGTATCTCGAAAAATATATTTTACTGTTTCATAGAAAAATGCAATGCCGCTCAGCCGAAATGTATGGAAGGGCAGATTTTTTTTTTGAGATTTCCGGTTTGTCTCCATAGTAAAATTCGACTGTGGAATAATCTTCCACTTCATATACGCTAGGCTACATCGGTGACTACTTTTAAAAATAAGGTATATCAACATTACCTTGATCTACAAAATAAACAAACGGGTCAACTCTAAATACGTGTTTAAGGTTATAATCTTTGTTTAATCTCTCGTAAATACTATTTGTGTTTATTTATTTATATGTATCAGTGTATGTATTATTAGGATATAGATGTAGTATATGTATTTGATTATAAGTTACCTATTTATGTATTTAACGTATATATTAATTTTAGTTAAAATTAATACTAGTCATAATACTTTTTCCTCATCGAAGCACTACCCTTGACAAGTTCTACATCACCAAAGGTTAGCTGGAAGAAAATGCTAATTAGCATTAAGCTCGCCTATGTACATGTTTTTATTTGTGCAATAAAGAATTTTTAATAATAATAATAATAATAAAAGTTGTTCTATACAATTGACTGAATAAGCTCTTCAAATATGGTTACACCTTTCTGTTACACGTTGTATATCTTAACCGCTATATTTTTCCTGTAATCTTTACATACCTAATCTCCTATCACCCGGCATCAGTTGAAAATTTTAAAGTTTTACGTCTACGTTTTAAATTTTGTTTTTATTTCTAGTTTGATTATAAAAATTAAATCTTCAAGAACAGTTCGTTCTAAATGCCATCCATTTCCATGATAAGATTCGTAATAACTTTTTTAAGCTGACACTTTTCAAAAATCAAATTAATATTGCTTTTAGTTTAATGTTGTCTCATTCATACACATAAGAAATTACATAAATTGGATTTGTCATTCCTAAAAAATATGCAAAAATGTTAGCACTGAAAATTGAGTTTCATTCAAGTTCTCTATAGAAAACAGCAATTTCATATGTATGTAAAGACCTAATTTATCTTATCTATACTATATCTATACGTAGGTATACCAATATTTTAGTAGTAAAAAAGTCGTGCGAAATTCAAAATTAAATGGGTTATTAGTATTTCGCTGAGGCGAAAACTAAATTTTTTTTTTCTATTTATCTGTTTCGACTACAACTAAACGGCTTTGGATGCAGTTTTCTTTAAGCTTTATTATCATCATAGTGTCTAACATATAGGCTATATCAAGGGTGTCGATAAAATAACCACCAAGCCGAAAACTGTCGATAGTTGAATGACACTTCCATGCGAGATAGGCCGCGGGAAAAGGTAGTAAAAAATAACTGTGTTACTACAAAACGATGTTAAACTTTAGACAGTGTTTAAATCTGTCGTTGTCACCTTTTCTTTCATGTCGTAAAAAAGTGACAGCAACAGATTTAAACACTGTCGAAAGTTAAACACCGTTTTGTAGTAACACCGTAAATGTTTGATTGTACGAGTAAGAAAGAATATATTCAAGAAAAGCCCTGTTGTAATCTGCCCTGGGCAAAACAATAATGAGTCTGTCTGTACCTTGTCTTATTAATGTTTATGAAGGAGGAAGCTTAATCTAATAGAGATGTAATGCGGAACAATGTTTGAGCATTAGGGCACGTCTTGTTGATTAATTGATCCAATCACGCCGACGACCTCGCACCAAACTATTGTTTACATTTACAATTAAACACCACATAAACACGGGAGACATTAAGGGGGGGCCTCTTTTCTGATTCATTTAAAACGATGAAATTGTGATATTTTGTGTCTGAAAAAAAAAATGTTTACTCAGATACATTCTTTTTGCAGATTTTTTTGTGATTCAAAACGCGGTACGTTTTACTTTGCTTGGCCGAAAAAAAAAAAAACGAAACTTGGTCGTTTTTTCATGTTTTTTTTCGTTTCATATAAAATTTAGATTACCATATCGTAAAAAAATCACAGGAAATTAAGGAAAATGTAATTTAGTAAGTACATTTGCGAATAATTTTCTGAAAATTTTAACATTTTTTCGAGATTTTTTTGAGAGAAAAACGTGTTTTTTAAGAGCACGCGATGTCACGGCTCAGAGCGCGCTATTTTAAACTATAATAAAAGATCATAGAGTTCAGTTCTACTCGATGCAAAATGAGATGTTCCATGTCAGGGATAACCGGCTCTTAAGGTGATATATCATCCGTGCAAAGGTCCCCGTTACTCCAGGCGGAAAGATCCGCAGTGCGAGAGGGATGGAATCGGGGAATATTGACAAAATGTTGGTTTTAAATTAATAAAAAATTAACTAAAATAGCTATGAAAATTTCCATTTCCATTAATTTAGGTATTGTTAAAACCCATCTTAATCAATATTTTTGAAGTGTGTATTATACCCCAATTTGTCAGAATATAAAAAAGTGTAAATTTAGACCTCATTTCGATAATTATTTCTATCGAGTGAAATTCCTCCAATCGCGTTTCTGATAGTCCAAAATCTTGAAAAAGGTCCCAAAATTGTTATACTAATTTATTAACATGGGACTACTTTTGAACAGCAGATAAATAACTTCAAAAAGTGTTGATATTGACGATATACCCCCTTAAGGGTAGGTTTGGAGACTTTAGCAATAAAGCTCGACCACACTCTGAGAGGTCAGCTGCTGAGTTGACAAGCGGATGCAGATAAGAAATGATCCTGCGTTGGTCATTCGGTGATCATTTTCTGTAGAAGCCTTTGACTAAAGCATACGATTTAGCAGAAGCGAATACACGCTCTATTAATAGATTTTCTTTTTTTTTTTACATTTATCCCGTTCCCGGAAACATGACTAACTTATTATAATAAAAATAATGTGTAAAACAACTTTTTTACACTTCAATAATTTTATAAATAAAAAACCAGCCAAGTGCGAGTCAGACTTGCATACCTAGGTATTCATATTGGCGATGATAAATTTAATTTTGTCTTTCTCAACCGCTTTATTTTTCCTGTAATCTTTACGTAAACACATAATATTACCATGTTTTTTTTCATATTTTTCGGTGCACCAATTTTGGAGATAAGGGGGGGGAGGGGACATCATACATTTTTTCACGGTTTTTTAAAGATTTCTTGAAACCAGTGCCGGTAAATACATATAGTAAAAGTATATATTTTTACAACTACAATTTGATGCCCGTATTGTATTTTTAGGATAATATTTTTCACTTTTATTTTGGAAATATTTTAAACGATTTAAAATTTTTCTATTGTTTTACACCGTGATACGTGGGCAAGTTAATGTTATTTTTGTGCCAAATTTCATGTCTTTATCTTTGACAGTGATAAAGTTATGAGACTGTGACATACGGACGGACGGACGGACAACGGAGTCTCACCATAAAGATTCCTTTTAGGTACTACGGAACCCTTAAAAAAAAACTCGATTTACAGTAAAAGCATGCGCTTGGTGTGAGAGGGGGGGGGGGGGGGGTGTGAGTATGAGCATGATGAGGTGAGGGTATGTATGTTTGTGTAAATGGGTGAGGGTGACGGGTTATGTAAGTATTGTACAGTGATTGTGTTCGTGAAGAAGACAAGGAAGGAGGTGTTAAAAAATCAATATTTATAATAATAAAAGAAAAAAGAATAAACTAAAAAAAAAGAGGCGACTTAAGAAGAGTAATAGAACACAATTAGCGATTTTTAGAATTCTTTTCCGTCGGTCTGTCTGTTTGCCTGTTTATTTTACGCACATCTCCGAAACCACTAAACTGATTTGGATGCGGTTTTTTTATTATCATCGTAGTGACCCTCTTAAACATAAAGCATACCCCCGACACTTCTTTGTCTTCGATCAAGTTATTTACCTACACTCTCACGCGCGCATCTGGCTCGTCCGCACACGCTTGTGTGTGTGCGTGAGCTAGTCTAGGGCTGGCAGCAAGCGTGTGAGCGTCGTCGATCGAGAGGGACAACATTTATAGTCAGCAACTTATATATGATTCTCTTCCTAAATTTTAGCGTGGTTAATCCCTAGGTCCTAATTTGGTTCCCCGTGGATTATTTTTGTATTAAAATTATATACATCGTCACGACTTGAATCAAATGCTCGAGGGGGTGTTAGAGGTGTTCCGAGTGTGAACTTTGAAATGCATGTCACAGTCCGCACTCAGTACACCCGCGTTTCACCTACAAATATTACGTCCCGACGTGATGGGTGGTGAGCTCTATCGCCGTACTTCGGGCACAAATAGACAATTTTTAGGACATGTTGAAATTTGCTCAGCTCGAACGGTGACACAAAAACAATCGATTTTTAAAATTTCAACTTAATGTTGAAATTCTTACCAACTGTTACACAACTGCTTGAGAGTTGCAGTTAACGCCCTAAACCAATACATAAAAGAAAATGCCTTGGTTTAGTTCATCGGCAGGAAATAAAAAAAATCAGCGTTCTTTATTTTTTGCTCCGTTTTCAATGCATCCATAAACACCACAAAAACGAACCATATTCATTAAAAATCAGTATCGTAATAAAACAAAAAACAAAATACGCGCGCAGTGAACGAGTGCTACTCGAGCTCTACGTGCCACCAGATTTCCACTAACTTGCGGGGGACCGCGGGGGATGTTAAATTCGCGCGGGAAGGAGAGTGTCGCTTCTTTACGTAGTAATACTTTATATTCTCTGCATAAAGGCTATAAGGGGTGTTAATAAAATAACTACCAAGCTGAAAAATGTTCAGAGTTGAATAAACGCGGATGGATTCGCGGGCAAGGCATATCCCTACTATAATACTTTACTCAATTACATCTGAATCTATTCGTTCAGTCAGTAATTGTGTGACTTTAGTTCATAAAGTTCTTCCCAGTGTCACAGAAGCCGTTGGTGGTCGTCTACTTCGGTAATAGCCACGGATTTAGCCTCACCTTCAGTGCCAGTGCTTTCAATATCAGTGAGGAAGGTTGCTGCGTTCACCACGTCCATTACGAGCAAGCCCACGCCAGTCAGGGTGAAGGGAATCAGGGCCACGTAGAAGCCGCAGACCCGTTGGCTCTGCGTCATGTTGGCTACAGCCAGGAGTGTCCAGATCACGTGAACTGATAGCCAGGTACGGATGCGCCTGTAAGTGTAGTTTTGAAAGAAGAAATCTTCTTAAGGTGTTCAAAATACGCTTAGAACAAGATTTTAAGTGATATTTTGGTTTTCCTTGCATCATCTGTATAAGTTGCCGGCCAAATCTGATTTTAGGACAAACTAGTTCCAAAAAATCACCTCATGTAATTAATGGACGCCTCCTTTTGGGTTGTCATAAAAAATAAGCACCATGACTCGCCATATATAACCTTCTAACCTAACCTACTGGCTCTCTTTTTTGCTGTAGGACTTTCGTAAAACTAGTTAGGTCGAGGCCAAACTAGTTTGTCCTAAAATCACCAAACGCATAACTTATGTTTGTTTTTCTTATTTGTGAATAAAAAGTATTAAATAAAAATGTTATTCAATTATTATCATGATCTGCCTAGAGATATAATGAGTTTAGTTAAACTACAAGGGTCGCCTCACTCCGCTCCGTTTCGCTCGGCCCCCAAATTTATTTGCATCTAATTTTGACGTTTTATGTTTTCTTTGTATTTTAGTTCAAGAACCATACAATTATGTGGTTATACTATAAGTGGTTTTAAAGAAACAACCAATTTTACTTAATTTAGTCTAAAAACAGCTTGGCTTCAAATTTCATTCTGTTTCTTATACGTGGAAATAATTTCCACAATTGAAGATGTTCTTTATAGTTAAACTAATAATGTGTATTTTTTTCATAATTATTATACATACCGTTTAATAGAAATAACTTTATCAATAGTTATTTTGGGATGACGCTGAGAAGAAGTGTCTTAACTCGCTCCCATGTCAATTTTCGATAACATTTAAGGACAAAAGGTATTAATATTTTATTTTAAAAGCAACTTTAAAATGTTTTTTTTCAATGCAAGTGCGCGTAAATGCCCACTTTTTATGCATTTAAAACCGAACAGAATGTCGATTATTTTTCCCTAGGGCTTTATTATTATTATTTTTTTAAATTTATTTACAATGGTTGGCTAACCTGCAGCCTTTCCTGTGTACCATAAATGTTTTAATTTTTTTCCACTGTTTAACGGCTCTGGATACAGTCCTTTTGAGCCAATTATAATTTAAAGTTCACAAGACTATATCTGTGTTACTACAAAACGGTGTTTAACTTTAGACAGTGTTTAAATCTGTTGTTGTCGCCTTTTCTTTCATATTGAAAAAAAGTGACAGCAACAGATTTAAACACTGTCTAAAGTTAAACACTGTTTTGTAGTAACACCGTATTTGTTTTATTTCCTCACACTATGCATTTTGCTCCTTTGCAGATATGCTATTTTCCTGTTTATTTTTTTAATATTATTGTTATTGTGATAATAGTAGTTTATGCTACACGGGCGTAAAAGCAATAAATTACTCGGTTACGTTTTAAACACTCGCTACGCTCGTGTTTTATCGTCCGATACTAATCGTCCTTATATATCGTTCCGAGAACTAATCGTCCTCGTAATTTATTCCTTTGCGTCCTTGTAGCATAAACTACTATTATCACAATAACAATAATAATAAAAAAATAAACAGGAAAATAGCATATCTGCAAAGGAGCAATCTAGAAGCTAAGCTAGTTCCATTACCAGTAATAATCAAAGACAAAACATCAAAGCCACCTTCTCATCAGCGCAGCAACCTTATTCGCAGTCGGCCATATGATCCTGTATGCCATCCTCCCCACTCCGATGTCCATGGTGTAGTTGTAGAATTGGATCCTGCCACAAGCCTCAGGGTCATAGAGATAGAGGAGCTTCATCACGGTCACCTCGTTCAGCTCCTGCGACATCGGGACGAGTCTGCAGTCCAGCACCATCCAGCTGATTATCACGCTGATCAGAGCTAAACAAATGGGAATTGGACTGTGTATTGAGTCTCGGTTTTCTTCGTAACCCAAAACAGTTAAGTAGGTTGAGCTATAATAAAATTCTTCTTTTTCGGTGAAACTTTGGAATAAAATTGAGTATACGGGCGTAAATAGACTGCTATCTTGAAATGAAAAGAAATGTGAAATTAAATATATTTATTTATGTAATGTAGGTATAACAGATACACTTATTACAGGTCAGTTTTAATGTAATATAAGTAAATAAATAATCTATGTGTATATAGTTTTATGTCATAAATAATAACTTAAATTAAATAAAAAAAAATACACTTGAATAAAATAAAAAAATATAAGAATAAGGAATATATAATATTGTAAATATATGCAATACATAAAATAAATATTATGTCTAACTATGGAACAGCATATTACGCGTACTATCGCCAGTTTCCGGCTTCCACAACTTCATCTTAACACCCTGTATATTATACAAGATAATTTGAAGCTTGAAGTAAATAAAATAAATAAATAAAAGATAATTTATTTGTCTTACAAATGTGCTAATACATATACACTAAACAATAAATACAAAAGTGAAAATACAAAAAGGTCTAAGCTCGGCAAACAGCTAGCTACACATGCAGACAGCCGCCGATTTTCAGCTCAGCCTTGTAATACTACATGATGAAACACATATTAGATTAAATTAAAGTAACTACA
Organism: Ypsolopha sequella; assembly: GCA_934047225.1. Lineage (NCBI taxonomy): Eukaryota > Metazoa > Arthropoda > Insecta > Lepidoptera > Ypsolophidae > Ypsolopha > Ypsolopha sequella. The sequence continues at coordinate 25,054,878 of OW203997.1, forward strand.
ATAAATATTAACTACAAAATAAATTGAAAAAAGAAAAAAAAAAAGCCTACAAAGTTTTTTGAAACCAAAGAACAAAATAAAAATAATAATAAAAAAAAAAATGAAAGAATAAAAAAAAATTATAATGTTTAGTTTTAGGAGGGAACACGTAGAGCCTGAGACTGCTTCAAGAGTAGCCATCTGCTACACTTAGTGCGGAAAGAGCCTAATGACTCGACATTTAATACTGGTGGTGGCAGCACATTCTAACATTTAGATGCAACTATTTTGAAGCAGCCCCTGGTATTGGCAAGAGTAGTTTTAGGGGTCTTGAGTATGTTTCTACGAGATGTAGATAACCATTCTAATTTCTTATATAAGTATGAAGGAGTTTTAGTTTTTAATAGTTTAAACAAAAAACATGATAGTTTTAATGCTCTTGTATTAGCCATATTCAAGATACCTGAAGTATATCAATGTCAAATTAATTACTAACTTTGAGATAATACTATTATCATGGTCCACATATTCAAATATTCCAAAGCCATTTTTTAAATACACAAAATCTTGTTTGCCATCAAAATTATCACTATTTGTATTTGCCAAAATCTTTTAAAAATCCAGTAGGCGATGATTCATTTCTCATTACGGCGATATGCGAAAAAAATACGGGTGTTTCTTTTCTATGTATTTCATACACAGAAAATATTACCAAATTTCTATTCTGCATTTTGTCTATATAATCTAGGGTTTTGAAATTGGAAAACATGTTTGGATAAATTTTCCTCGATAGAAATAATTGTTGAAATGAGGTCTTCAAACACACTTTTTCTCTTCGTTTGACGAATAGGAACCATATACAGAACTCAAACATATTTTATTAGGTGTGTTTCAACAACATCTAAAAATTTGATATTTGAAATTTTGCTAGCTATTTTAGTTTTTTTAATAAAAATATAAAACTAACTTTTTTCCATTTGCCCTGAATCCGCCCCTCTCGCACTGCGCGATTTTTCGCTTGGAGTGACAGTGACAAAAATAAAAGTCGCATAGCATCTTAATTGGTTTTAACATTTCATTCAGCAGTATTTGATTATACTATGCTATCGGGAATGAATGGCCTCCCACCTGTGAGGGAGATAATGAAAAATTTAATAGAAACCCTCCTTACCTTACCACTCGTTCGAATTAAATTTCCTTCGTGATGAATGGCATCATAAAATTTGATTTTACATTTTACCTGAATGCGAATTTCACGAGAAAAGGATATCTTATTCTCCCGATCTCTTGGAATTAAAGATTAGAAAACATAATTTTCAATGCAAGTGCTCGTAAAGGCCCACTTTTTATGCATCAAAACAGAACAGAAAGTCGATTATTTTGCCCTAGGGTTTTATTATTATTATTTTTTTAATTTATTTAAGAGAAGTTGGCTAACCTGCAACCTTTCCTGTATACCATAAATGTTATCCTTTTTCCCACTGTTTAACGGCTCTAGATACAATCTTTTTGAGCCAATCATAATTTAAAGTTCACAAGATGATATTTGTCTTATTTCTTCACACTATGCATTCAAAAACGTAGTATGTTACACGGGCGTAAGAGCAATAAATTACTCGGTTACGTTTAAAACACGAGCGAGCGTAATCGTCCTCGTAATTTATTTCTTTTCGCCCTTGTAACTACTATTAAAAGCAGCAGCGCATAGAAGAGATTGTATGCCTCAATTGATGTGTTATAGAGTGAGGTGTGTTAGGATCGTAGCAGATGAAGTTCCTTAGTTTATGCTTCTGTTTTGGGAGATAGTCTTAGGAATATATAATTCAATGATTTGGGCAAGTGTGGGTCGGACTTGTGCACAAGGGTTCCATAATACGGGTACCGTAAACCCAAAAATGTAATGGTAAATTATAAAAAAAAGATGCCATAGCAACATTAAGGCGTAAAAAACAAGCTGCTAAAATGATAGCGCCTGGCAAACAATTTCATTCGGCACCGTCTGAGTGCGAATCTTTAATAATATATTAACCGCTACTGTAATTTTTACGTAAATAAATCACCTACAATTTCAGTATCCATCCATCCATCAGCCTAGTTCGTCCACTGCTGGACATAAGCCTTTCCAGGACTTTGCCACCCCCGGCGGTCATCCTGGAAGAATTGCTCATACTCGCACACGCTGGGCAGGCGAGTTGGTGAGCGCGGTGCCGGAACCTTCGCACCAGTGACGCCGCTGCCCGTCACCAGTTTGTTCCATATAAGACCCGGCTATTAGGGTTGGATATACCGCCATCCATCAGTCCCAGGCATGGTGGGCCGCCTGGGTTTTTGCCCGCGAGCTGTCCTCTTACTCTCCCCCGAATTACTTCGAGGGGGTCTCCAAGTAAGATGGTGGTACCTCCACAGTCGAGCCCAGCATCAGCTCTACCACCTGCTATTTCAGTATACTTAATATTACCTTAACCGCTACTGTAATTTTCACGTAATTAATCACCTACAATTTCAGTATACTTATCCGGACGTCACTGGTTCAAATTTCGAAGGTCCATGTTTTCATTTCGGTGGAAAATGTTGTAGTATGTGAATTACAATAAATATGTGCATCAAAAAAAAATTTTTTTTAAGAATAATTTATTATTAAACAAAGGTAACAATAATCCTTAAATTTACATGTGAAACGGCTAACTGGGATATTCTTCACCAACACTATAATAAAGAACCTTATTGTCCCGAACTCTCTCTCCAAGCGGTTGATTCGTGTAAGCTTCAGGTATCGGCATATTCCCTTCAATCATCAACTTGAGCCTGACTTCTCTGCGCACAATCTTCTTCTTGAGAGTCTTTATCACGCCGCAAGCGTAGACATTGAAACAAAATATGATCACGCCTTTCATCCACATGATTGCAGCGACGAGAGCAAGCCATCCACCGAATTCGTCAACGTCTGCAACCTCAAGGCTGAGCCAGCCGCTGTATCTGTTAAAGTGAACCGATCTTAATTATTCGTGTCCTTGCGTACATCTCTATCTACCTAGTCAATTAGCATAGCCCCTGCATTCTCATCAGTTCCATTGCCCTATTCCGTGATGGAACTACTACGATTTTTTTTCCTACTAGCTCCAATACGCATATTAATTTCTATTAATGGAACTAAAAAATTCTAAAACTACAAAATGGAATATCAAAATTAGAATTGTTGTGAGGTATGCTTTGAACAGACATCAAGGTTTTGATAAACAGATTTTTAATTTTGGAAGTTTAATTGTTACGATGTGGTCTATAAAATATTTCGGGGGATTCGTCAAAAATTAACACATGGTTCAATTTTCATAAATCGGGTGTTAACATGGCTTATGCTGACTAAGCCATAAAAACTGAAACATTGTAATTTAAACCTGATCCAATGAAATATGTAATTTACCTTCAGCATGTGGTTGAGATCAAGTTTTACCTTTACGTCATATATTTTAAACTAGCCTTTTGCCCGTGACTCTGCCTCTGTTTATTCAACTCTGCCCCGTTTTCAGCTAGGGCGTTATTTTATTAACATCCCTTATAGTCTATATGTTGACTGGAATCACTACGATGATAAAAACGAAAATCGCATCCAAATCCGTTCAGTGGTTTCGGAGATGTGCGCAAACAAACAGATAGACAGACACTGATTTGTGGTTTATTACTTTTCTTTAGTCGCCCCTTTCCTATTTTTATTACTTTTCTTCAATTTAAAGACACACAGCATTCTACTGTTTTATCATATGTATAGATATATGTATGTATATAGAATGTATAGATTAATTTATAAATGATTTTTTTACAAATACAAATTGACCCTGTGCAAATCCAGTCAACCATAAATAAAAGTGAAAGATGCCTACGTCACTAAGAACGACATTGTTTACAAAATAGCCAATCACTTACCTGATAACCATTCCCTTCGTCAAGCAGTGTTGGACGTGGGACAGGTACATGATCCCCATAGAAATGTCGAAGACACAGATAGTGACGGTCATCCACAGGTATATGGTGAGGAAGTAACGCAACACGATAACCCTGACTTCCTTTAAACAGCTGATGAACAGCATGGAGATGCACAGTATGAGCCAGAACGTGTGAATAGTGATGCTGCCCTCGAGATTTCTGGAAATGGATACATATTATTGTCAATATATTATATCCATGTGTTATTGCAACAGTGAAAATTCAATCACGCTCTTTTCACCGTCGATTTATATTGAAGAGGGAGGGTTATAGGGGGAGAGTCTAAACATTGTACTTCGAGCACAAACACGCTTTTTTGGGCATGCAGGTTTACCTCGCAGTGTTTTTTTTACTGTTCAGCAAATGGTAAGTATACAAATACCGTGCACATAGATTTAAAAAAAAATATATAATCCAAAGAATATTCTGCCTTATTAGTAAGTACCTCATGATAATTAAAAACATGAAAAATTTTTACTTTAACTTTTAAACCGATTTTTTTTTCGGAATTTACGCGTATTGCATTCTTGTAAAACGGTGGCGGATCATTTTGTAATCCTGCATAACCGAAAATCATATGATTTGACGTAAACAGTGGCTCATCTCAATAAATACTATGGCTGTATGAGACGCAACGTCGTCGCGTAATCTTCACTCGCCCAGAAAAAGGCAGTTGCAATCTGCTGAAACTGGTCGGCCATCCTGAGGTGGGCCGTTGTTTACATGCATTATCCACAAGTTTCATTTAATTATATAATCATATAACTGTTCTTAAAATACCCAAAGTGTATGAGTCTCTAATCAAATCATTGCTAACGATATGTAGAATAGGAAAACTGCAACGAGTACCTTCGTGTACTAGCAGCCAGTCTCCCAGACTCGATGACTTGAGCTTTACTTCTCTTGATAGGCTTCACGCCAAATCCCTGGGTGTCGTCACTAAGGATAATCTCATTCACGAGCCGAAGGTCTGATTCTTTCTTCACACCACATGCTTCAGCGTCGTAGAGATACATGACTCGGAAAAGAGAGTCAGTTTCACTCCACGCCTGGTCTACAGACCACACGCAGTTTAGAATAGTACCAGCTGTGATGTAGACCAATAATACTGTAAATAAAATGCAAGATTGGTGCAATGTGTCTTCTTTTTAGAGTTTCGTACCGATTATGGTGAGACACCGTTGTCCGTCCATTCACCGTATCATAGCCTTATAACATAACTTTGGTACCCTTAAAGACAAAGACTTAAAATTTGGCAATAAAATGTTTGAAAATCTCTTTGTTGTTCAAAATCTATAAAAGAGAATAAAAGTATTTTTTATTCTTAAACATTCAACATGGGTATCAGTTTGCAGTAAAGACCATATTATTAAATTAAAAATAAATAGTAATTCCTTAATTATTTATACAGAATTGGAGAAATCTTTGGAAAACCAATAAAAACCTACCATTACCCATCAGCGTTTGGTAGACCTAGGTGTATCAGGGAAAACGCTGAATTTCCGGACTTGAGTCAACTTGAGTTGGATCAAATTACTCGGGTAAACGAAGGTTTATACATTTTTCTAGCACTAGCCGTAGCATATAAATTTAATTTTATGATTTAAATAATTTACCATCATACAATCGCAAAATTAAATTTTTATTTGTTTTACTTTCCCGTCTTATAATTATTTATTCTGTTGGATTATGAGTGTTAATGATATAAAATGTATTGCCTAAATTAGTTATTCATCTCATACTCGTGCATTCTCATTCTCTATTAGCCTTTGAAGGATAATGAATAAGTGCCACAATAGGGTTTGAACTCCGTCTGAGAGGGTCTTTTTTTCGAAAATTCAATTAGTCTATATCGTAATACAGTCTAACTACAATAAACTCTTAGATGCATAGCTAGGATTAATACTCGACTTCTATCTGGCTATTAAATCCTATTAAAGGCCTGAAAAGACCCAATATTCAGCTGTGAATCTCTAGTGGCGAGGCGTTCAACGATATTCAAGAGGTTTTGGCCCGTTTGGTATGCATATCCTTTCAGGAGCAGGCACCTTTGTCCTAGGCTGTAGTTATCAAGTGGCGAACTTGACTATTAGGCCATTCACGGTCGGATTGGGGTAAGGACTTATTTGGGTACCTTCCAACCAAATTTAGATCTTTTACTTGAACTCTAGACTTGAGCTAAAATACCTTCTTTGAAATACGTGCTTTTTAATACATGGTATTGGTTTTGAAATGGATACTTCTTGTTTGCTTCTCATATATTCAGAACATGTACAGTATATCTATTACGAGTTTTTATAACGAAGGATAATTTGATTTCTGATTATAGTTTATTGCGTTTTCTTATCCCTCATTATTAATTTTATTATTCATGATAAGTTAATGCATATTTAATCGGAAGAACACAAAATTATTAGGCGTAAAATTCAGCGGAGTTTTAACATTTTCTGCGCTTGTAAAACGTACCTCTATATTACCTAGGTACATCATTGTTAAAAATAACACACTTATTAAACCTTCTACAAACACAAATAAACTAGACTGGTTTTACTTACTATAAGCAAAACTATACAGTTTAAAATATATAAAAAAAAATATATATATTTTTTTGCAGATTCATGAGTTCTTAATTTCTTTAATTCAATAGTATTTGTTTTTTGTTTGAAAGTGAATTTCAAGTGTTTACGTCTGCGTATTAAGTTTTGTTTTTATTGTCAGCTTGATAACGAAAATTTTATTTTTAAAAACAGTTCATCCTCAATGCCGTCCGTTTCCATGATAAGATTCGTAATAATTTTTTACACCACACACTTTACAAAAATTAAATTAATGTAGCTGTTACGTTAATGTTGTCTCATTTATACATAAAAGAAATTATAAAATTTGGCTGAAACTGAAAATTGAGTTTCCTTCAAATTCTCCATTGAAAACGGCAATTGACCAATTATAAATATTACGGATTACGGAATATATACGAGTATAGAATGATTTTGTGTGACTGATGTTGGACTCAAATGGCCTGAACTACTTACTACTTAATTTCATGTGTTTTTCTAAATACATTTACACAAAATCCTAATAAAAAAAAAAACGTCAGTAATCCATATTATATTCTTTTAAATAAATATAAGATATTGTTTCCGCGATAGACGAAGTGTTAACACTTTTCGAAGATCGAAATTGTGAAGATTCAAAATATTTCTTCAAATGCACAATGGAAATGTAACATCCTCACGTGCCGTTGAACAATTTATATCTTGAAATGTATGTGCTTTGACAAAACACGCGAGCGTTCCACCGCGATTTAAGGTTATTTCACGATAACGTTTGCTTTTTGATTTAAGTGGGTACCTACTCTAGTAGCTGTGCTTATAGTACAGTTCTTTACGGGATGGCATATTGTAGCAGATAAATCATCAATTAAGACAAAATTTATAACAAGTATTGTCAATAAAAAACTCCAGGTATTTTTTTTTGGATAGCAGTTTTTATTTAAAGAAGTTTCGTAGAACGTAAAAAAGATCGCTCATCTTTAGAATATGTGCAAAATGATAATTTGACAAAATTAGTGGCCGAAATAACAGGTATCTCAAAAAGTACTGTAACGAGACTAATAAATGAAGAAAAAAAACAAGAAACCGGCACTGTCCACTTTAAATCTCCAAGAAAACAATTACTTCCAAAATAACGAATAGAAATTGACAGATTAAATATAAAAATACAGACACGACGTTTTTACTACTTAATTGTTAATATAGATTTAGACATAGTCAGTATCAAAGATAAATCAAAATAATTAGTGGTTGCCAAATAAATCATAAGATATATCTCAACGAAATCCTTCTGTGTGTAGCATGCGTCATAGCGACGCGCTCGCACCTCGTCCCTGCCTTCGTCTCCGCCCCGCAGGCATCCTCAGCGCGAACTTAGAGACCTTACTACCCTTGTCCAATGGAGTTGACAAACACTATGTTAATTAAAGTCTTCTCTTACTTACTTTTTTACCCACGGTTCTTAGTTCGTTGTTTTGAGTCGATCCTCACTATGTAGCCATTTGCCATTTGCTTGATTAAATTACTTTAATTTCGAACTCTAACAAAACAGAATTCTAGAATGAGAGAACGTTTCAACGAGATTGAGTAGTTTTGAAACTGCAAGGTTCTAATAATTAGAACTTTCAAAACTACACAGTTATTAGTAATGGATTTTCTCTTGCACCTTCAGGTTACCATTATTAAACCACGTTCCGTGACTACAGTTTGTATCAGTCTCTACGGTCAGGCCATTTTCTTTGTGTACATTCCGTGACACATTCCACATTTTATTTTTAGCTTGGAAACCATTTGAATATGGGTTGTTATTCTGAGATGTATTATAAATGGGTACTAATTTGTCCAGGATATGCCTTAAGTACTTACTTTGTAGAATTCCAATCATTGAAATAATTTTACACCATCTTTTATCCGAAGCTAAAAATGGTATTATTTTTTTCGACTCATCTATTTCAGACCTCAGCATTATTCGTGTCAATTGCTTTAAAAGATTTATTGTTATAATCTTTGTTATATTATTTATTATTTTCTATAGAGACTGTGGTACATGCTCTTAGATAGAGAAACGAAGTGGTTATATTGTCTTTGGATAGAGACTGATATTTTGACTTTTAGACTTTCTATCAAATCACTTCTTTTTTTTAATACTTAACCTAGTTTTCGTAACCAATAAGGTTTATCAATTTATTTATTTTAAGCCGCGGTGGTCTGGTCGGTAGGAAACTGGACACACAATCTTGAGGTTGGAACCCTGCCCGGTCGAGCTTCCAATTAGTTTTTCGGAATTAATGTGAACAATATTTGTATACTTCTCACTTGCTGACGATAAAGGAAAACACTATGGGGTGAACAGGACGTGTATTTGTGCCTGAAGTACGGCGATAAAAATTACCCCTTGATATTTTGGGACGTAAAATTCGTAAGTGAAAAAGGGGTGTACATATATTGACTATTCTATTGTTAATCCACACTCAGAAATACCTCTCTTACCCTCTCAGGGATATATGTCGTTATAATATATTTATGTTTGCGTGTGTTAATGTGTTGTTTGGAAAACATTGCCATAGATAATTTATTTATAGACAAATTGCTAGTGTTAGTCAACTGAAATCAGTAAAATAAAAATATATTATGAAACTTTCGTTTTCTATATTTTATTTATAAAGGGAAACCACAGAACATATGAGTACGTAATAAGTTATCCCTTACTATCGGCTTAATTGTCTCTCGCAACTCGCATACAAAAGCGAACGGCGATTCTGGCAGATACGAAAGGCAAAAGATTTATCAAAATTCAAATTCAAATTTTCAAATTCAAATTCAAATAGTTTATTTTGTAAAGTAGGTACACATAATACACTTTTTAAAAGTTAAGTTTAATCTTATAAAAATATATGTAATAAAATAACAAATGTACAAGAACTAGATTAAAGGTTTATTTAATTTATGTAGCAATATTATATGCGATTAAAATGATAGGTAAAATCTAGATTATATAAGGTGAAATCCAATCAACCACCCGAGCCCATACCGGAGACCCGGTCAGGGACCTGGAACAAGGTTCAATGATCACCAACCGAGCACCCAGCACGAATCCAGGCGGCCGACCAAATCCCATCCTATATACTACATACCAATAGATTTCATATTATTTAAATACATGTCTACCTCCGCCTATTCCATTAGTCTTGCTAAGAAGAAGGGGAAGAAACTTAGCAAGATTTTATTACAAAAGTTATTCAAGTTTTCATAAATGACCTTTGTACATATTTCTTACATTTCGTAGTCGTTTTTGACATGCTTAACCCTTAACCACTGACGTGTCATTTTGTTACACTACCACTGACGTACGTACGGAATACGTATTTAATTTTGAAACCCTCCTGATGCAAGAATGGAGGGTACCTATGGTGATTATTGCAGTGAGTTTATAAACACATATTTAAATGATATAAGGATGATAAAATCACAGTTATAATATTCATAGGAAAATATAGATTAATTAACAACCTTAGAGGCAATGAAAGTAACATAGACATTTTTTCAAAATCAAAACAAAAATATTTTGTCACAATAGGAACTTCTTTTTTGAGTTGTATTAATTATTAAGGATGGCTTTAATTAGAAAATAATCACAATCGCCATAAATCTTACTAAAAGGCACTTTTTAACAGCAGTTGTTGCAGGTTGCCTTAGAGCACTGCAAACTGACCGGTTTACGGCAAGCTTTACAGCTTTATCGGGTATTTATCCACTATATATATATATATATATATATATATATATATATATATATATATATATATATATATATATAAAAGCAAGAGCCTGTTCACTTTCAAAATATTCTGAATCACGAGCAGGAGCCACTTCATCCTTAAAATTTTCGTCCTCGGAAGACACATCGCGATCCGACTGAATGAATCATTTTCATCTGCCGATGATTCGTCAGGCTCACGAAGATAAGGTTCGATAACTTCTTCGTTATTGGCATTATTCACTTGAACTCGTAATTTTTTGATGTAGATGGCCCAGAAGAAAAATTTGACCACTTATGATGCATTTCGTCTGCTGACAAACATAAATAAGTATTTTCAAAAAAGTCACATTAACACTGACGTACGTACCTCATACGTCGCGGGGTTAAATTTACCTGCTTAGGAGCATGCTACGCGTACACTCTCCCCCGCCGCACACACGTTGCTGGCAACTAGGAAGCTACCAAAAAGGATGCGCCGAAATTCCCACGTAAAATTAAGTATTGAACGAAAAACTATTACGATGACGTACCACATACGTACGTCAGTGGTTAAGGGTTAATCTACAAACCAAAAGTGTATAGCATTTATAAAATGTGATATACTGACCTACTTATCTGTTTAATAAAGGGGCCATCTTGAATTCTCAATTCTTGGATCGAGCCAGCCACCTCGACGTCTCGGGAATTAGAGCGGATGATTCTCAGTCTGTCAAATACCCGTTTTATCTGTCAAACTCTATACTATATTAGCTCGAGTTTTAGAAATCTCGCTTCGACTGTTTCTCCAGAATAGCCCCTCTGGTCTCCATCCGCGTGTCCGCTAATTAACTTCGTAGTTTTATGGTTTCTGCCCCAGACGCTACTTTATACTTTGGATTGGGTTACCGGTTTCTTTGCTAAGGTTACCGCTTTCCTTGCGAAAAAAACTGGATGGTTTTTGTAGATAAATAATGAAACGGTCTTGAAATTGATCAAATAATTTAAAATGATTTAATTTAGGGTCACAGATGGAGGAATATAATAAAGTTGTCACTCTGTAGGCTTTTATATGACAAGATTTATTCTTGAGAGTGTTGGCACTCGGTGAAACTCTAAACACATCATGAAATAAAATTTAGGAAATTTGTTATAAGTGAATGTAGATCTAGAAACGCCTGATTTTGGCTTAAGTTAAAATTCTAGCTATAAAAAGACGTTCTTTCTGAAAACTTTTTTTATATTGTTTTTTATATTTACTTGAGCAGATTTTAAATCTGGGGGCACGGCAGGGCCCCCGCCGAGTCTCGCAAAAAAAAACGCGGAACGGCCGTACCATCCTTTTCTCGAAGCAACTCATAATAATTTTAGCAAGCATAATTATTTTACGTTATTTTTTTCTAAAGAGGCAGCCATCGAAATAATAAGTATTTCGATGGTGGCAGCACTTTTGCATGTTATAACGCCTTAAGTCGTGGACATAATGAAACTGGGTTCCTGTTAGTTTTTTTTCTACAGTTGATGGTTCTATAATATAGTTTTGCTCTTTTGCCCATTTTATGTAATCTTCATCAAAGAACTAGTAGGATCGGAATACATATGTGTTTTTTTAGCCACCATTTTGTAGGAATTACGAACTGTCAAATGTCATAATTTGTTCTAGGTCAGGGGTAGCCAACTTGATTAGACCCAAGATCTACTGTTTACAGACGAAACCCTGTGCGATCTACCTATTACATACTCGTTGAAATTTTAAATGAATCGGTAGTTTTTATTTTATTATGAGGGATAACATTTTTTTTGCCTTGCCGCAATCGACTGGACTAAAAGCCTTGATCAACCAGTCGATTGCGATCGACCGTTCGCAACCCATGTTCTAGGTTGTCTATAATTTAGAACCGACAAAAACTACTAAATTAATCACGAGCACAACGTTTAATGCTATTTACTGCGTGAGCAGTTTGTACGAAACTTTGGTATCACCGACTATGGTATCTTATAACTTTGTAGCTTTAGTACAAACACTGCCAATACCGTAATATGTCGTTGATATGTCGTGCGACACAGGCAAGTCAGAGTGAAATATGCGATGAGCGATGACCTGTTAGAGTGGGTGGTCAACTGACCAAAGTTCAGTAGAGTATGTTAAACTACTACTGAATATGCATGCATATCTTCGTGGACTCGATATACGTGTGGTTTCTAAAATCAGTAACATGGTTATGTTCTATCTTGCTTATAAACTAGATCTTATAGTAGGAATACGGATTAATTACATAGTACGAAATATACGGGATGAATGGGATAGATGTCCCAGAGTTTGTCTAGCGAAACCTAACTTGTTAAATAAAGAAAAAATATTTTTTACATACCCGTGTCGGGTAAAGTTATTGCGAAGATAAGAGATCCTTACGGTTTGATTGAACTGTTATGTGACGGCTTGAATCTCTTTAGATCTCTGTAGAACGCGCCCTGTGTGGTCGACGCCTGACATTTATTTATTGAAATTAAACTTATGCTATTTTTACAGGTACAGGCCTAATAAAATAGCTAAGTTGCATTTTACATATACACTCTAATATATTATACAAAAAAACTATTACATAAATGTAAAATCCAACAAAATTAACTACAATTAATTGTTTGGCACGCACTGTACTTAAAATTTAATATCTCTAATACTTTTTTGTGAAATCCTCCCAGGGAGCAATTAAGGCGATATGCGAAAAAAATACGGGTGCTTATTTTTTGTGTATTTCATGAAATACACGGAAAATTATAATCATTTTCTGGTATATGCATTTTGACTATTTAATCTAAGGTTTTGAAATTGGAATACATGTTTGGATAAATTTTCCTCGATAGAAATAATTGTTGAAAATAAAAATAGGTCTTCAGACACACTTTTCTCCTCGTTTGACGAATAGTAACCATATACTCAAACATATTTTAATAGGTGTGTTTTAACAATATCTAGAGATTTTATATTTGAAATTTTGCTGGCTCTTTTAGTTTTTTTAATAAAAATAAAAACCAACTTTTTTCCCTTTTACCCTGAATCCGCCCCTCTCGCACTGCGCGATTTTTCGCTTGGAGTGACAGAGACAAAAATAAAATTCCCATAGCCTCTTAAAACTCAGAGACCCTGTTCATCATCCGCAACGCTCTGGTGAGCAGTGCCTGCGCCAGTAAGTTGGTCCTAGTGGCCGGCAGCGCTACAGTAGAGCCACTGAGTGATGGCGCCTATTAGGTTTAAATGCCTACAAAGTATCGTAATTATTTATAAGCAAGTGTAAATTAAAAAATGTAATACTTCATTGTTGATAGTGATGTACTACTTGTTTCGGTTATTATTTTTCGATTTGAATGTTGCTTTATTGTGCAATAGAATTCGTATAGAAACAAAGATTTTTTTTTAAGTTTCTCAGGTCGTGTTTGAGGTCGCCAAGTTACGCAATAATATTTAATTAAAAACAAAACAATGACGAAGTTAAACTAAACGAAAATATATGATAGTAAAATACTTTTTCGATTTAGATATTTAAACATCTCTTGGGGGCCCCGGGGCACTACACCGCATAGCCCTCTGATAGCTACGCCACTGGTTTTGGCACATTTTCCTTTTGTATCATTATGTTGAATGTTGAATGACGTGTCTAATGTTGAGTAAACTCACACTTGATTTTTATTTTTAACCGAAATTTGAAATGTACCTCATCACTAAATGCAGCTGTCATAAGTGCCATCACTCAGTGGCTCTACTTTAGTATCCTTCCCGCCCTTATCCTTATGCCCTTCCTATCCTACCCTTAGGGGGGTGAATGTTACCTGTTAGCATTAGAAAATAAAAAATGTACGACAACTTCTGCCATCTAAGACACAGGGAACATAAACTTGGACGCTAGTTACACTTTTAGCTACCTAGATGTCGTTGTGTTAGTTTTGTTGTTTTTATTTTTATGAGGCAGCATTATGATTATGACCAGCGTTGCCAATTTTTGAGGAATTCCCCAAATTGCGGGGAATCTCAAGTTGATTGGGGATTGATATGTGGCAGGTAAATAGTTTTCAATTTGCCGTTCCGCTAATTGAAAAATTTATTTTCTATAAAGCCGAACTCGAAAGTCTTTCAACAAAAAGTGAAAAACAGGTGCGACGACGACCGGAGCGAGAAGGAGCCTGTTAGGTTAAAATGTCAGTACATATTGGGAGCCGAGTATATGTCGTAGACAAATAGTAAAATTCCGCCGTTGACACCGTAAACTGAGACTTGAATTTTTTTACGATAAAATTTATAAATTTTAAATTTACTTATTTTTATTTTAGCATCGTCTAAGTATTCTCCTTGCCATTATTTTTAGTCATACTCGTATAAGATTTTACCGTACCTCTTACCTTTCTCGAGATATAAGTCACACAGATGTTCTTTTTATTATATCTCGGTATACAGTACTTAATTACAGGTGACTTTTAATGTAACCCCGATAATTTGATAGATTGAAGAAGAATAAAAACTTGTTTCATAATAAAAACATTACTAAAAAAAAGTTAGAGCCACTTCAATATTTATGTACAATCCAAAGAATTGATGGTCGCCTGAAGAGAAATGACAAATTGATCGCGCGAAATTATTTTAATTGTAGATCTCAATATTTTGGACTATTTTAAACTTAAATTAACATTATATATCATTGTAGTATAAAAACGCAGAAATAAAAGTAAATCTGGATGTGAGGAGATTCTGAACCAGGATTATTTTGAACTTGTTCCGTGTGGGAATGACTAGGATAACCACAAATTATATTCCAAAGTTACTTATTTTCACATTTTTGAGTTAAAAAAAGTATTCTACGTCTATGCTTTTGACCCTCTCATGTTACCTTTATACTTTATACAATTAAAAATGTTACTTTTACGACCAAATGTTTTTATGTTTCCTATAAAACAAAAAAAAATATTGTGAAATTGCGCACTTGATTTTGTGACCTGCGTGGCACAGAGAGCGGTCATGTAACCACCATAAACCACTATTTTCTACTAAAAACATGTTAATTTTTAAAGGAAATGTTAATTTTGTCGTGAAAATGTTACCTACTTCTTGTTCTTGACTGTCTGCCACTGGCAACACTGCTCTGACCGGGAATTTGATAAATTAGCGTTGGCAACCCCAATGTTGACAATTTTCTTGAACTTGAAACGAAATTTTCAGTTTGAATGGTATCTTATTTCGTAAATTGCTCAATATCTCTAATAATTTGACGACTTTAGCAGTTTTTGGTTTTTGTGATATAGTGCTTACCTGTCACATAGTGCTTGCTGACTCCGGACACCGAATTGCCTACGAAAATCCCTAGAAGATCGTTTACAAAATGTCATTTCGGATGTGAATCTGATGGTATGTATAAAATCACAGATTTTAATAAAAACCATTGGTTATAGGTACACTACTAAACTAATCTTGCATTATTTGGTTTGTTTCAGTTCCTATTCATCACTTTCCGTCATATGAATATCCACATGAAGAAAGATTTCAGTTGTGGAAATCAGTGCTAGATTTAGCTACACAAAATAGGGGCAATGCATACGTATACAACAGTATCAGATTGTGTCACAGGCATTTTGATAAAATGTATTGTCTACCAAGTAAACGGCTGACGGCGAATAGTATTCCAACTTTAAATCTCCGTAAGTAACTTGATATGGTTGCAGTGTATTTTATTGTGACTTGATTTGTATATCCATCAATTAAATAATTCAGATCAAATGTTGTAACTAAATTATGATCATTTTCTGTTTATCCAATGACTAATTTTCTGTATATTAACTTTTATTATTATATTTCCAGCGTCTTCCTCGGGCTTCAGTAACCAGTCGTCTCATTCAAAACAGCCTTTTATTGAAAATGCATTGTCTTCACAAGAATTACATGGCCAAGTTTCTACAGGTAAATACCTACATGCTATTATTTCCTCACCTTCTGCGGGGCGAGCACGGGTGTTCCAAAGACGTTTTTGACAAGACGTGATAAGTGTAAAATTTCTTGCTAATTGTCTAAAATGCTATTATGGGTCAACCATGTGACTCGTTCTTGCGGCTCGACATGACTTTCTTGTTATTAACTTCATAGTGTGAGTTCATCTGAATATGCTACCAAATAAAATAATGTTTATAAGAATGCAGTTCATACAGCTAAATAACATTTTAATCTTTCTAAAGCTTCTTGAGTTTGACAATTATTTCTCATTGTTGTTTGATACAAAAATATGGAAGGAAAAAAACAGTATGTGTCAGAATATATATATTTAGATAGCTTGTACAAGATGTAAACTTGTAAACTTAATTATGTACTTCCTACAATGAGGGGAACAAAAAAAAATAATAAAAAAAGAACAAAAAATATCTTTGTTACAAGAAAATAATAATACGAATAAAAATACATTTAAAAAAGTAACAGTTTTCTTCTAGTTAACATACAAAGTACAAATTATATGCTAGTTTGATCAATTGAAAAAAAAAATAGGCTTAATATTTTAAAAAAAGAACAAGATTCTTTGAATGCAGTTTTACTTTTTCAGCGCATCCACCGGGCCTGTATATTCATTATTATTATTACTATTTCTGTATTTAATATTATATTTTCAGCGTCTTCCTCGGGCCTCAGTAACAAGCCAGAAAAATGAGAACAAAAGTTTTTAAAACTGTCAGATATGCAATATGACATGCAAGAGCACAATACCTCCTCAAGAAAAGGATTTAATCTTAACTCTAGGAAAAGGTCACTTACTCATCCTTCGGAGCATATTACTGAATGCCTTAATGAATTGTTCAAGGTTGTTCAGACGTGCCTCAAAGAATTCCCCAACAAAAATGATTTGACAATTAATATGAAAAATTTCATAAAAATATTTTGTCATTTTAATTTTGAATGGCCAATTCATAAAACTGATCTATAGATATTCATTGTGAGTCTCGGAATAGATATCATTACTCACAGCTGGGTAAAAGGGGTGAATAAAATATTATTTGGTAAAATTAGTAGATTTGATAGATTCGTAGATTAGTAGATTCGTGCATTAAAAAAAGTTTTCATAGTTAATTCCTTGTTTAATTTCCTTGAACTGCAAATATATAAAATATGTAAGTGGGGGATCCATTTAAAGATAAATCATTTTTATCCTTAATTGAAATTCTCAGTTCGTCATGTTACGATACGGTGAGATTTTTCATGTAAGGATAAAATGATTTATTTTTAGACTTAAATGGATTGGAAAAATTATAATAATAAAAAGTGACATCTAGCGACATTTTCAAGAACTAAAATAACGCCATCTATTACTTAGGGTTATACAACAATACACAATGGAAGTGAGAGTGGCGCATCTATTCTGGGTGTATAATCTATGCTTCCCGCGCGCCGCCCGCAGCCTCTGTCCCCACAAGGCACCATCAGTTTTATGTTCTCCAAAACCAGGGGATCACACAACAACCCTCTTAGAACCCTAAATACATATGTGGCTAAGGTCAGATCCTTTCGGACTTCTAATTTTGTGTACCCAACCATACCCAAAATAAATAATATTGGGTAGAGTAAAGGATAACCTAGATATACACCATACATTTTGAGAAATAGAAATCTTAAAAACTTACTTTGAATATGCTCCAGCATTAGACTATATTTAATTTCATGTGGGGCCCAAATGGAAAGTCAGTATCGGTAATTGTGTCTTGGAAGAGTTTTAAAAGAATATGACTATCTAATGGTGATCCATTACTGATATAGATACTTTAAATAAAGATGACTAAAATCATTGTTTTACTAGTTTCATTGTCCAAACACCTGCAGAACTTTGCTCTTAACTCAAAACTTTGTGAAACCCGGGTCTTCCCAGCTATTATTCATAAGACAACCCTAAACTAAACGCTTTTGCTCTTTCACACGGTGGGATCTCAGTGGGTTGGTCCCAGGTCGACGGTGAAACTACTTGGAGGTTTAATATTATGTAGTTCAGAGAAAAGATCAGCCCTTTATGTCTCTTCAGATTGAACCTTACTTGCATTACCAGCTTTATCTATTAAGCTCGGTGTCCTAAGAGAGCACTTCATAACGATCCAACTATATCAAGGTACAAAAAAATCGAGAAAACAGTTATAGAATTAAATGAGACTTGAGGATAATTTCATGATTTATATAAAAACGGCTCACCTCAATACGTGTTATGATCGGGAAAGACGGCCAGTTTCAGCAGATTTAGACTGCCTTCATTTGGGCGAGTAAAGACGTTAGAAACTGGTCGGTTTTCCCGATCATAACACGTATTGAGGTGAGCCGTTTTTATATAAATCGAGAAAACAGTTGTTTTAAAATTGTTTATTGGTAAGAATGAATTTTTTAAAAAGTAGCGTCGTGAGGTGACGTCCATATATTTCACTGACGACATTCCTCGAATCTCAGTTGAATTTTCTGAAGAAGAGGTCTGGAAAACGACGCATATTTTCTCTGATGTTTGTCCTCAACTCCGCTAAAGTTTGTTGGGCATTATTGTACACATTTGACTTAAGGTAACCCAAAAAAGTCAAATGTGTACAATAATGCCCCAAAAATTTTTGCGGAGTTGAGGACAAACATCAAAGTAAAAAAAAAGTGTATTTATCCAGACCTCTTCTTCAGAAAATTCATCTGACTAACGAGGAACGGTGTCAGCACAAAGGACCTCAACCTCAACCTCAACAATATTATAAAAAAAATATGTAAGCACAGCTCTTAGTAATAGATCAGATAGCCCGATGATTTGTCCTGCTGGAAGCTCTTCTGGAAGGACGGGTTGTTTGTGCGAAACGTCCTGCCGGAAGCGACCTGTAGTCGTGCTGGCAGTACGTGTTTTGAAAGAAATATTGACTGGTCTATCTGGCAGTACGGTGACCTTGACCCTGAATGAAACACGTTGCACGGATGCGAACGCGCTGCCCCCGTCTATAACTGTGCTCTATCGCTTGCTGACTGTGAGCAAGTGGCGCTTAGCAACCGATTTTATTTATACACAAAAGAGACATAAATACTGTATTTTTTTATGCAAAATTGAAGCCTGTACTTTATAAGATTAAGGGAATGTGATCGAAAAAAGTTGCGTCCTTCCAGAAGGTCTCAAAGCTCTGCTAGCCAGACTTCGGGCAATCTGTCATTCAGAGCGTTGTCGGTAAAAAACTCGCGCTCACTCTCGTATGTTTGGTATAGACAGAGACACGAAGACTTTTCGGCTCACGCACCCGTTGAAAGGACAGTTTTAAAATATTTATTGCAAATTGATGCCATTAAGTTTTTTTAATTTTATGTTAATAAGAATAAGTAATTTTATGTAAAAATATATTAATAAACTTTTATAAATAATTAATATATAAAAAACAGTGATGAACATGGCCAAATATATTGATTTTACGTCGTTTTGTTCCTCAATTTTAGTGAAAAACGTGAATTACTTTTCTAGAAAAGTAATTCATGTTTTTCACTAAAACTGAGAAACAAAATAAGTTTATATATACATATATATATTGTTTTTTTTTTTTTTTATTTTACTGTATATTAATAAACTTAAATAACATATAAATAATTATATTTTTTATAAAACTAACTTAAAATTAAATAAAATATAAAAAGAAAAAGAAATACCAACCTATATTTAAACTTATTTTGTCTTTAATAGTCTTTTCGGGTTTTTAAAACACACGCCCGATTTATTTTCCTTTAAGAACGTATGAATTTCGTTATTCATGATACCGTTGGGGAACTTACAGGTCAGTGGACGTAATGGTTAAAGGACACGTCTTAAATTTGCTAGTCCCCTTTTTTTCTAACTGCTGCGTAGGGACTGCGTAGATAGACTTTTTTATTTTCGCTCAAAGACTTACAGGGTACCTTTTCATTTTTATGGTATCGACGGACCACTTTCTGCTTTAAAAAAAAAGATTGTCTTTGTTTTGAAATAACTAGATTTTACTCGAAAAATAATGCACAGTCACTTGCAGTCCCAGCAGCATTTTTTTGATAATTTTTATCATTATGACAGCGTTAAGGGGAACGAAAATACAAACAGAAATAAAATGTCAGCTTTCGGATGATTTTGTTGCAATAATTAAGTTACGTATAGCCATAAAAAAAATACATGTTTTTGGTTGAACTTTAAGGTATTCATTTTCCACAAACCACGTTAATCGATTCATATTTGTACTGTCAATGAATTTTTTTGTAACCCTCTATTGCACACTTCTTATCGATTTTGTTTCAGGTATCGCTTTCGCGATTTTGTTGTTTTTTTTTTAATAAAATTAGTGTGAATGATATCTATTCATTTTCCAAATACCACGTTATTCGGGTCAAAAAAGCACCCCCTTTTTCCAAAAATACGTAAATCCACTGATGCAGTCAGCGGCAGCAAGATATTGTCAGTCTACGCCTAGCGTTGGCGCCCGTAAGACGTGGAACCTGTGCCCTTTTTTGCAAGCTATAAATATCTCCCAAAACTACTTCAAAACACATTGAAATTAATTTTATAAAGTAATATTTCGAGGAGCATCATATTCCTGCCGTTAAAAACTCAATAAAATATGCGTATGAGTGATTTAGCTACATCGTGCCATAGTCATAACAACAAAACTGAATGAATTTGGAATGAATTCATACTTTTATGCGGGAAAATAATATATGTTACTCTAAAAGAATAATTTTGTGATCGTTATTGAAACCCAAATTAATTTACTTATACTTACTGAGATCTGTAACAAAGGTCAATGACCTTTTCGTGAAATTACCCTCTAGTATTGGCTCACCATTTCAGGTCCAATAAGTGAAGTTTTTTGCAAATTATATAGGTACACTTACTTGGGATAAATTGCCAAGCATTTAAAATATAGAAATTTATTTTGAAATATTTACAGTGCATGGCAAAATTATTAGATCGTAGATAATCCTGTCGGTACATGTTCAGGTTCTGTTACGCAAAATGAAAACAATGAAACTCTTTTAGGACTAATTTGTTATCCCTATGTTTGTCTGTCTGTTCGTTTGTCTAGACAATTTTTTCTGGGTAAAATTAATAAATACCAATATTAACGGCCCTCTATAGAGCTGTAAAAACATACTTTTGACGTTTTTATTTATATTACGTTTTAGGTTTTTACGTTTTTTTTTTTTACGTTTTTCATACAAATTTTCTCACTATGAAAATGTAGGGATGAACACTTGAGATAATATTTTGCATTTAAAAGTCAACACAGAAAGGAATTGTTGAACAAATAATGTAAAAAATATGAAAATTATGTTGTTTTATTCTAAAGGGATTAATTATCTACTGTTCAATGTGGCGATAGCTTTGTTTATTTTTTTCCTTGAATTATTTTTTACTAAGATAACAAATAGTTTAATACAAGGTTTTCCTTAAGAGGTCCCTTTACCACTGTATGTTTCTTAAAATTCATACAATAGGTATAAACCGAATGTGAAGTCTACAGCTTATTTTCTTCATATCTTTTTTCATGAGTATATTCTAGTGATATCTAACTACGTCTCTATACAGCCCAAAAAGCAAAATTTGATAAAATACCATCATAATAGCTGTCAGGATATCGTCAATATTGCCTCGTTTTTACAAAAAGTTTAACAAGTTTGTATATTTTTATCTATACTGGAAATAAAAAAGAGAGAAATACAGGCGTCGTTCATGTTAGGATGATTAAGTTTACACACTTTGCTAAGTATAAACAATTACCGTTTCATGGAAAACTGTTTTGACCTGAAACCATTTCACAAATTAAATTAACTTATTTTGAATATCTTGTCATCTTGCACTTCTTGATGAGAAATACAATTTCAATAAGTAAAAATACAACTTTTAGTTAAGAAAACTTATAGTTAAAAGTCTGCTGTATGCATTAACATATTTTTAATTATATTACAATAGTAATAAAATAATTGGCTTATCCGTCGTCGTGATACCAGCCGTAAATTTCTTAAATAATCTGATATCACGCTTATGGAAAACCCAATTATTTTGAAGATACCATAATATCATTAAAATATGTTTATGCATATAGCAAACTCTTAACAATAAATTGTCTTAGCTAAAAGTTGTACTTTACCGTTATAATTATTTCCTAATATTTTGTTACAAATTCGGAGAAATAGCCCTTAAGAAAACCTTGTATGAAAATATTTGTTATCTTTGTAACAAAGAAAAAAAAAATAAACAAAGCTATCGCCACATTGAACAAACAGTAAATTATTAATCCCTTTAGAATAGAAAGATATGGTTTTATATTTTTTACATTATTTGTTCTACAGTTCTTTTCTGTGCTTTCTTTCAAACGCAAAATATTATGTCAAGTGTTGATCTCTATATTTTCATAAGGAGAAAATTTGTATGAAAAAGTTAAACAAAAGGCCATAAAAACGTTATAATATGTATATTTTACAGGGCTGTAAATATTTGCATTTATTGATTTTACCCAGAAAAATTTCCTAGACAAACGAACAAACAGACAAACATAGTGACAACAAATTAATCCTAAAAGAGTTTTGTTTTTTCATTTTGCGTAAAGGGACCTGAACATTTCAAACTATGATACAAATAAATTTCTATATTTTAAACACTTGGCGATTTATCCCAAGGGTAAACAGGTGTCCCAAAAGTCAACGCTTTCCCTTGGAAGGCTGGTAGGCCAGCTCATGACTGACCAGAATATCAAATTATGACCTCAGCAAAAAATTGGTAGTCTTCGAGTTGATGGTACTTTTATAAATTCGAATAGATTTTTGAGAGTCAAAGCTAACCAGTTCTAAATTCTAAGAATAAAATTTTTGTTGCGCAAATCTGAATAGTCATGCTATGGATAAAGTCAAAAATAAACCTTGAAATGCATCATCAGGAAGAAAAATAAAAACCCAATATATGAGCAATTTTTTGTAATTAGGTTAGTTCGATACCACACCCTGAAAAAAATGTCCTATGTTAGTTTTGCAAATTGTCTTAAATAACGGCTCATCAAATATTGTTTTTCAAATGATCTGGCAATTTCTGTGTATTACTTTTGAAAAAAAAGTTATTGCTATTTTACTACCAAAGGAGCTGCGTATTTTTTTAAATAATTAGAATTTAGAATGAAAGAGTGGCGGGCAGTAAAAATATTTGACGTTCATTAGAAATGCCATTTAACACGCGTTAGAGTGAGATAAATAGTGATGCTATTTAAAATGAGTTGGAATGAGATAGTAACGCAGTTAAACGTGGTTGAATGAGAGAGGCATAATTGATATAGGCTACAGTGAGATAGATAGTGACGTGGTGCATTCCTTCTGAGAATATTTGTTAGTTTCCACTTTTTGTAATAACAACTTTAGTAAAAAAAAATTGTAAAGAAATGTTTGGTCCAATTTATTTTCCCGCAAGTGTAAAACCAGCTCAACGGGCGAAAAATATTTAAAGAATGGGTAATGGTGACAATTAACCGTCACGATATTATTATGTATCTCTAAAGGAGTGACTGAAATGTTCCGAGGGTCAACTGATAAATCAAACACTCAAAAAACCACTTTTAGCCGACCATAATAAATTTACGTCCCGACGTGATAGCAAGTAGGATCAATGCCGTGTGACGATGATCGAAATACACTAATAAATTAGATAAAATAAAATACGTATTACTTTTGACCCTGCCTCGTCCACTCTATTCGTATTTTTGCTATGGTGAGGCGAGCTTAGAGACCGGGACGAATTTCCCCCCGCGCGCTATCGTAAAATAGAATAAGCCACGCCCGGAACTGGTTTTTGTTTTGGCTATGTCATACTCTTAAAGAGTTTTTCGCCGATGACTGGCCACTAGCATAGAGTTCTTATTATTTTTTGTGTTCTAAATTTAAATTGTGTGTCATAATTGAGAGACTGTAAAGCATGGACCTAATGCTGTAAAGATTGTTGTTATTTTCGCGTATTTTTTTTTGTTTATTAGATAAAAATTATACTTTCAAAGGAAAATTACGTATTTCCTACAGACTTGCACCTACAGGTTGCTATGTGGACGACAAATAGGGCTTGTTGAAGTATATCCATATAACAAGCATAAAATCTATGACATTGTTTAATTTGGATGATTGAACGCCTTCAATGGAACTTAGGATGAAGCACACTCACTCAGAAAGTCTAACCAGGGACTTCCGTAAAATCTACGGAAGTCGATAACGGACTGAAGACTAGTACTACGAAACTGCCTGTAAGAAGTCTGATTATAGCTGAAAAATCACCCCACGATAAAGTGTGTTGAGCACAATTTTGTATGGCCAAGCCTCCAATAGCGTTCATTGTGTATTTGAGTCAGCCAATCACGGCTGACCTAGGTCATCGCAGCCGGATTGTGAAATACCCTTTTCTAATTAATCTAAACAAATACTTAAATTCAAAATTCACTCAATAGTTATTCAACAAAACCTTATTACCTATGTATTGTGTATGTTGCTATCGCAAATTTTTCATTGGTTTCCGCAAATTAGAATTAAAAAAAAATTCAAATTCCAATAGAAACTTTGCGTATTATACATAGGTAATAAGGTTATGTTGCTCCTGTTTTCTATAGTATACAAGTACTTTAGTATAAATGTACTTCTTAACTGTTTTCTATAGTATAAATTTACTTCAAATCGTGCAAAGTTCCTTCCCATTAGATTAAAGTGCAAGATTGCAAAGAATCTTACCCTCCGTACTAATTAATATAGGAGAAAGGACATTTAGGACATTAATCACAACCACATTTTTCTTTTTTTTTCTTTTTTATTGCAAAAATACATGACTCCCAGTACCTTTAAATTAAAATTAAAATTATTTCTAATACAAAAACAAATCACATTGGCAGAATTAAAAAAAAGGAGACTGTCAATAAAGAATAAATATAAATATATTAAAACGCCAATCTGTTGTTCCTTGATGACGGCAAAGGCAGACCCATTAATTAAAATTTTTACTTTTATTTCATGTACATATTTATCCTACATAATTATCATATTACTAATATATATTATTATTTATTTACATGTTATAAACTTTTAATAGACACCAGTTCATAGCTGCTAACATTTATACCCTACTTTTACTGTAATAACCTAAGTAGAGCGCCCGCTACAAAATGATCCAAAACAAACTTTAAACGTATCCAAACAAAGGGGCTCGCTGAAAATCAGCGCTGTAGGAACTCTCGACAAGTTTCCGACAGCAAATGCTGAGCGGGCCACCTTTTGCCAAACAAAAGCTGTATGGTTAAACATGTAACACTTTATTTATAAGTAATTCATTTTGTAAGTTACTTGCCTTCTTGGTTAATTTGTTAGAATTTAATTTAGTATTATAATATCTTGTTTTATTTTTATTTTTTACTGTTTTTATTGGCAATAAATTCCGTTTTTTCTTCTTTCTTCTTTATTTATCAATGGGGCTAACGTACACAACTACTTGATTTACCCTCAACTACAAGCAAAACCTATACTACCCACAATGTACTCGGATGGTACTCGGCAATCCTGCCTTCTGTTCAAATACCGACTACCTGACTTCCACTTGCAATACACTCTGTGTTTACAGTTCGCTCTCGAGTTCATCTACAAACACATCCATGTATACTACTTAAGCGATTCTGAGCTCAATAGCTTGCGTTTTAGATAAGACTAGAAAATACCTTTTTCACTTCTCATGCTCGTAAAGTTCTTGTTTATGCTAGGTATAAGCGGCATAAAATTGAAATTTATCCACTTGGGCATAAAGTAGTTTTCTTCTAAAACTATTGGCAATAGACCATACAGCCAGTACACAGTAAAACTTCATAGACAAACTTTTTTTTTAATAATGTTCGCACTAGGATTCTATCATAATATTAGCGCAAACTGATAGGACAGAAGCTTCAGATGATGGTCAAGAATGATATTATATACAGTGACTTTAAAGGGAGTTAATATAAAATAAATAAACAGACATATGTACATGTCTGATTTTTTATTTCTTTAGACATTGCTGTATGGGCTAAGTGCATTTTGCCTTCCCACTTCTCCTCGGGAAAACTAAAAAAAACTGGTGTGGCGGGAAAGAGCTGTTGTTTTTTCGCAATAGGTACATATATTAAGTTGTTTATATAAATTTGCATTAAACATCACTTTCAGCCTTTTTTGACCAGGGTCACTACGGTTGTAAAAAAGAAAACCGCATCCAAATCTGGTGAGTGGTTCATGAGTTAAAACGGAACATACAGTCAGACAAAAAATCTAAAATTGGTAGTTTATACTTATATAATAATCCATTGAACTCAAAGCTTTGATAATATATTCAAAGATAGACATTTTTACTTCTTTATTATACGAGTAAGTATCTATTAATAATATATAATATATTTCTATAATAAGTATATTTATAAAATATTTTTACAAAACACCGTTCAGGGGCCTTTTTTATTTTTTTATTGACTCAATTTATATTTTTTTATATCAATAGATGTCAGCGGTTTTCTTACTTCAAATACCTATACATATATGTCATATAATATTTTTTCCCATTTGCCTGATGACGACCCCACTGAGGGGTCGAAATATAGCGACTAAAACCATTTGAGTGTTTATATTTTATGTGGAATACATATTTCTAGAGAGGGCAGGTAATCTAACAAAAGTATGTATTCTAGAAGAAGAAACAACTTAAACACAAAAGGAAATGACGGAATCTGATGTTCTTTTAAAAAGCTTTCAGAGACATGCTTTGCGAAAGTAGCTCTTTGTATAACGTTTGTCGTTCCTCTTGCGAGCATGCTCAATTTCTTTCATAAAGGAATCGGAACGCTGCCTCATTCTTTTATAGCGCCTTAGTATCTTTTTGAGTAGTACATCAATTTATACTATCTTATAAAAATACAAAGATTAGCTTATTTTGTTTTTTATTATTTTTTATTTTATTACACTTTTGCCATCTATGACTTTTGCACATTTACAGAAAAAGTATTAAACTAGGAAAAAATAAATTTAACTACTTAAGAGTATGACATAGCCAAAACAAAAACCAGTTCCGGGCGTGGCTTATTCTATTTTACGATAGCGCGCGGGGGGAAATTCGTCCCGGTCTCTAAGCTCGCGTCACCATAGCAAAAATACGAATAGAGTGGACGAGGTAGGGTAAAAAGTAATACGTATTTTATTTTATCTAATTTATTATTGTATTTCGATCATCGTCACACGGCATTGATCCTACTTGCTATCACGTCGGGACGTAAATTTATTATGGTCGGCTAAAAGTGGTTTTTTGAGTGTTTGATTTATCAGTTGACCCTCGGAACATTTCAGACACTCCTTTAGAGATACATAATAATATTGTGACGGTTAATTGTCACCATTACCCATTCTTTAAATATTTTTCGCCCGTTGAGCTGGTTTTACACTTGCGGGAAAATAAATTGGACCAAAAATTTCTTTACAAAA
Source organism: Ypsolopha sequella (assembly GCA_934047225.1). Lineage (NCBI taxonomy): Eukaryota > Metazoa > Arthropoda > Insecta > Lepidoptera > Ypsolophidae > Ypsolopha > Ypsolopha sequella. Next base: position 25,082,614 of record OW203997.1, read on the forward strand.
ATTTTTTTACTAAAGTTGTTATTACAAAAAGTGGAAACTAACAAATATTCTCAGAAGGAATGCACCACGTCACTATCTATCTCACTGTAGCCTATATCAATTATGCCTCTCTCATTCAACCACGTTTAACTGCGTTACTATCTCATTCCAACTCATTTTAAATAGCGTCACTATTTATCTCACTCTAACGCGTGTTAAATGGCATTTCTAATGAACGTCAAATATTTTTATTGCCCGCCACTCTTTCATTCTAAATTCTAATTATTTAAAAAAATACGCAGCTCCTTTGGTAGTAAAATAGCAATAACTTTTTTTTCAAAAGTAATACACAGAAATTGCCAGATCATTTGAAAAACAATATTTGATGAGCCGTTATTTAAGACAATTTGCAAAACTAACATAGGACATTTTTTTTCAGGGTGTGGATCGAACTAACCTAATTACAAAAAATTGCTCATATATTGGGTTTTTATTTTTCTTCCTGATGATGCATTTCAAGGTTTATTTTTGACTTTATCCATAGCATGACTATTCAGATTTGCGCAACAAAAATTTTATTCTTAGAATTTAGAACTGGTTAGCTTTGACTCTCAAAAATCTATTCGAATTTATAAAAGTACCATCAACTCGAAGACTACCAATTTTTTGCTGAGGTCATAATTTGATATTCTGGTCAGTCATGAGCTGGCCTACCAGCCTTCCAAGGGAAAGCGTTGACTTTTGGGACACCTGTTTACCCTTGGGATAAATCGCCAAGTGTTTAAAATATAGAAATTTATTTGTATCATAGTTTGAAATGTTCAGGTCCCTTTACGCAAAATGAAAAAACAAAACTCTTTTAGGATTAATTTGTTGTCCCTATGTTTGTCTGTTTGTCCGTTTGTCTAGGCAATTTTTCTGGGTAAAATCAATAAATGCTAATATTTACAGCCCTGTAAAATATACATATTATAACGTTTTTATGGCATTTTGTTTAACTTTTTCATACAAATTTTCTCCTTATGAAAATATAGAGATCAACACTTCACATAATATTTTGCATTTGAAAGAAAGCACAGAAAGGAACTGTAGAACAAATAATGTAAAAAATATAAAACCATATCTTTCTATTCTAAAGGGATTAATAATTTACTGTTTGTTCAATGTGGCGATATCTTTGTTTATTATTTTTTTTTCTTTGTTACAAAGATAACAAATATTTTCATACAAGGTTTTCCTTAAGGGCTATTTCTCCGAATTTGTAACAAAATATTAAGAAATAATTATAACGGTAAAGTACAACTTTTAGCTAAGACAATTTATTGTTAAAAGTTTGCTAAATGCATAAACATATTTTAATGATATTATGGTATCTTCAAAATAATTGGGTTTTCCATAAGCGTGATATCAGATTATTTTAGAAATTTACGGCTGGTATCACGACGACGGATAAGTCAATTATTTTATTACTATTGTAATATAATTAAAAATATGTTAATGCATACAGCAGACTTTTAACTATAAGTTTTCTTAACTAAAAGTTGTATTTTTACTTATTGAAATTGTATTTCTCATCAAGAAGTGCAAGATGACAAGATATTCAAAATAAGTTAATTGAATTTGTGAAATGGTTTCAGGTCAAAACAGTTTTCCATGAAACGGTAATTGTTTATACTTAGCAAAGTGTGTAAACTTAATCATCCTAACATGAACGACGCCTGTATTTTTCTCTTTTTTATTTCCAGTATAGATAAAAATATACAAACTTGTTAAACTTTGTGTAAAAACGATGCAATATTGACGATATCCTGACAGCTATTCTGATGGTTTTTTATCAAATTTTGTTTTTTGGGCTGTATAGAGACGTAGTTAGATGTCACTAGAATATACTCATGAAAAAAGATATGAAGAAAATAAGCTGTAGACTTCACATTCGGTTTATACCTATTCTATGAATTTTAAGAAAAATACAGGGGTAAAGGGACCTCTTAAGGAAAACCTTGTATTAAACTATTTGTTACCTTAGTAAAAAATAATTCAAGGAAAAAAATAAACAAAGCTATCGCCACATTGAACAGTAGATAATTAATCCCTTTAGAATAGAACAACATGGTTTTCATATTTTTTACATTATTTGTTCAACAATTTCTTTCTGTGTTGACTTTTAAATGCAAAATATTATCTCAAGTGTTCATCCCTACATTTTCATAGTGAGAAAATTTGTATGAAAAACGTAAAAACCTAAAACGTAATATAAATAAAAACGTCAAAAGTATGTTTTTACAGCTCTATAGAGGGCCGTTTATATTGGTATTTATTAATTTTACCCAGAAAAAATTGTCTAGACAAACGGACAGACAGACAAACATAGGGATAACAAATTAATCCTAAAAGAGTTTCATTGTTTTCATTTTGCGTAACAGAACCTGAACATGTACCGACAGGATTATCTACGATCTAATAATTTTGCCATGCACTGTAAATATTTCAAAATAAATTTCTATATTTTAAATGCTTGGCGATTTATCTCAAGTAAGTGTACCTATATAATTTGCAAGAAACTTCACTTATTGGACCTGAAATGGTGAGCCAATACTAGAGGGTAATTTCACGAAAAGGCCATTGACCTTTGTTACAGATCTCAGTAAGTATAAGTAAATTAATTTGGGTTTCAATAACGATCACAAAATTATTCTTTTAGAGTAACATATATTATTTTCCCGCATAAAAGTATGAATTCATTCCAAATTCATTCAGTTTTGTTGTTATGACTATGGCACGATGTAGCTAAATCACTCATACGCATATTTTGTTGAGTTTTTAACGGCAGGAATATGATGCTCCTCGAAATATTACTTTATAAAATTAATTTCGATGTGTTTTGAAGTAGTTTTGGGAGATATTTATAGCTTGCAAAAAAGGGAACAGGTTCCACGTCTTACGGGCGCCAACGCTAGGCGTAGACTGACAATATCTTGCTGCCGCTGACTGCATCAGTGGATTTACGTATTTTTGGAAAAAGGGGGTGCTTTTTTTGACCCGAATAACGTGTTATTTGGAAAATGAATAGATATCATTCACACTAATTTTATTAAAAAAAAACCAACAAAATCGCGAAAGCGATACCTGAAACAAAATCGATAAGAAGTGTGCAATAGAGGGTTACAAAAAAATTCATTGACAGTACAAATATGAATCGATTAACGTGGTTTGTGGAAAATGAATACCTTAAAGTTCAACCAAAAACATTTATTTTTTTTATGGCTATACGTAACCTAATTATTGCAACAAAATCATCCGAAAGCTGACATTTTATTTCTGTTTGTATTTTCGTTCCCCTTAATTATGATAAAAAACATTGTGTGCAAGGTGACACTTATTTCTAATAGCAATATATTCCAGGCAACCTTAGGGTGAAATAAAGATAAATTAATGAAATTATGCGAGGGTACTGTAAATGATAATTGATACTTATACACTTATACTTTTTTTTTATTTTTACAATTTGTTTTGATACCCATAGACATTTATTAATTTATAACATATATTTTATAACATAAATGTAATATAATTAAAAACTAAACTTAATCTAAATTACAGTATTGGAGATATAAAACTAAACTAAATCTAAATTAAAATTACTACCAAATATAATGCCTATATTAAATAAATATTATTGTATATACTTATTCAGAGGAGGTCTTAGGTGAAAATCAAAATGCGTGTGAAATTATTCAGAATGACTCTAATTTCAAGATTAAAATTGCAATAGATTATTAAGGTTTATTTTTTCATGCAGATCTTAACAAACTATATGTACTAGCTGTGAGTATTTATTTATTTGAGACATGAAACTCTCCGGCCAAGTTCGAGTCGGACTCGCGCACGAAGGGTTCCGTACCATTATCTATAAAAACGGCAAAAAAACATATGTGTTGTATGGGAGCCCCCTTAAATATTTATTTTATCCTATTTTTTAGTATTTGTTGTTATAGCGGCAACAGAAATACATTATCTGTGGAAATTTTAACTGTATAACTATCACGGTTCATGAGATATAGCCTGGTGACAGACGGACAGACAGGTAGACGGACAGACGGACAGCGGATTCTTAGTAATAGGGTCCCGTTGGCTACCCTTTGGGTACGGAACCTTAAAAAAAACATCATTTTCAGAAATTTTATTTTACGTGTAAAAATTATCCAATTTGGTAACTGGGGTTGCAACGCAAATATAAATGTCATAAATTTAAGATATATATTGATCATAAATATGTATATGACTACATATTTCTAAACAAATTCAAACATATTTTTCCTTTTTCCACTTAAATCCATTAAGAATTTTATTTTTGTCACTGTCACTCCAAGCGAAAAAACGCGCAGTGCGAGAGGGGCGGATTCAGGGCAAAAGGGAAAAAAGTTGCTTTTATATTTTTATTAAAAAAACTAAACCAGCTAGCAAAATTTCCAAAATCAAATATCTAGATAATGTTGAAACCCATCTAATAAAATATGTTTGAGTTCTGTACAGTGGAGACCGCATCAAGTAAGACACATTGTACTTTGTACCTATCTTATATTCTTCTCTGTATGGGCTAATGTCTGTACTGCAAGTGTATAGCTTGATGTGGTCTCCACTGTACATGGCTGTTACTCGTGAAACGAGGAGAGAAAGTGTGTTAGAAGACCTCATTTCAAGAATTATTTTAAAATTATATAGATAGTCAAAATTCATATACCAGAAACTGATTATAATTTTCCGTGTATTTCATGAACATGAACATGAACATGAAGAAAATAAACACCCTTTTTTTACATATCGCCTTTTGATGGATTTTTGTGGACTTTTATGTCCACTTCAATCCATTGCAAAAACTTCTGAAATACAGGAAGCCTCGTCTTAGTCTGTTTTCAACGCTTGTTTTTTTTTTCTTCTGCTCGTGGAACGACCTCTGGAAGGCTACGGCAAATGCAGTTGACCTGGCCACCTACTGCAAATCATTTCTGTGATGTTTAACCAGCGACAGGGTAAGAAGAAGAATAAGTAATGAAATATATAATACCCAGAAACAAATGGTCAGTTTTAAAACAAATAATGTGGTCTAAATATTATTAGAGTGCATTACAACCTAGAAAATATCAATCAGAAACAAATCCAAAGACAAGAATTTGAAAAATTCCCCGGGTCAGGATTTGAACCTGCGACCTCTTGTTATCAAGACAAGCGCGCTACCAATTGCGCCACCGAGGTTCCCACCTAGACCGGTGAATTCTTCCATCATACTTGTCCACTGTTATTTTTGCATCTGCTTGATATACTTGATGATTTGTTTCTGATTGATATTTTCTAGGTTGTAATGCACTCTAATACTATTTAGAGTATTCAAAGCGATGGATTTCGCAAAATAAACATAATCTTAAATAATGTAGTATTTGCAAAAATAAGTTTTAAATCTTGACAAATCTTATGAACAATAATATAATTGTTTTGATCCTAACCAATTGTTTTGATCCTTGACTAAAATATTTAGTTGCCAGATATATTCTAAATGTTTTTTTTTTTAATATTGTCATATACCCATTTACAAATTTTTTCGTTGATGCACTATTTGCAAATTTCCTAAGGTCACCGAAGTAAACCACCGTATCACTTAACTGGCTAAGGGATTAATAAAGCTGTCGTTAAATAATATCCGTAAAATCTAACATAACGACCAATTTATTTCTAGAATTACTTTTCTTCTCAAGGTCTTTTTTTGACAAACCTGAGAAAAGTTTGTTAGACAATTATTTGTTGTTGAACATCTTAGGAAATTTGATAAGATTAGAACTACGAAAAAAAAAAATAAAACAATACATCCCCGAAACAGTACGAGCTATGATTTCGGTTTTATAGTCAGATAAATTAAATACTTAGTTGGGTGCTTTCATAGATCCTTTCCTTTGTCTTGGTTCAACAATGTAGAATTTCGCACAATGGAGATCATCCCTTTGCCCTAAGGGCTGTTGGTTTAGTTTTAATAATCGTTTATGTATTTGCATATATTATAGTACCTCTTCTAAAGGTAGACAATCTAATAAGAGCTTAATATGTTAAGTTATATAGAGAAAAGACTCCTAGAGTATTAATCCCGCTCATTTCCCAAAGGTTTAGGCAGACACCATTGTTCAATCAAATCATTTTAATATTGCAAAAAGTACATTAAAAATCTACATAATATCAGTCCACTGATCTTCGTGAGCACGCCACGTTTTTGTTTTTTGTATGAAGAGTCACTACCTGCAATAAGATCTTCAGTTCGATATGGTGGGAGTCCTACACTGCATCTGCCGGTTCGTGGTGTCCATTGGAGAGTTTTCCCCCATCGTTGTTCAGTTCTTCGGCCCACTGCCACTTTAGCTTGCTTATCCTAGAGGCTATGGCAATGACCTCATCTGTGATATGATCCAACAAATAGACTCCGAGTATAGCCTTTATAAATATTAGTAATTCACCCCGAACTGTGATCTCGCTTACCCCCAACCCCATATCTCGGCAACCCCTTGACCGATTTGGTTCATGTTCGAAATATTTTTTTTTTGTCTCATTTACTGGTCTACCAAATTTCATGACCTTCCAATTAATGATACTCGAGTTTTCGTCGGACAATCATTTACGCATACACACAAACGCCGGATTGTTCAAGTAGACTCTGAGAACTTCGCTCGTCCCCGAACTGTAAACTCGCAATTCAATCTTGACCGATTTGGCTCATGTTCGAACTTCAAAATTCTTTCTGTCACATTTACTTGCTTACCAAATTTCATGACGCTCCGATCAACGATACTCTAGTTATTATCGGACAAACATTCATACATATATACATACATACATAGAAACGGCGGATTGTTCAAGTAAACTCTGATAACTTCGTTCGCTTCGCTCACTCGTTCAAATATAAAGCACATATGAATTATTATCACAATGAACAGTCATTTCTTGTAAAAATTGCAAGTATGTAAATCTATTTTGCAAACAAAACAAAGCCCTTGAGTGAAATGAAGGTCGTAACATTATTCCAAACACAGCCTTTTAACTGAAGCAACCAACCATTGTAAAACAAATTAACCAAGTAAAGAAACAAGTAAAAGTGTCACAAATTACTAAATACAAACTTTTATTGTTATGCTAATTGTAAATGTCAAATATTACCAACATTGTGTAATTCACAAGGCAGCAGTTTAGTAACTTCACGTCTTTAGAGCAAAATCCTCTGAAAATGGGGGCATTAAAACAATTAACTTTATGCAAATTGTGAACTTTTATTAGTCCTGAATAAATTACATAAAAAATCACAACCTCTGCCATATTAATAAATATAAACATAAAAAACAAAAACAAAAATAATTAAATCACTGGAAAACACAGTAAGTTTACATATTAACAGAAAACTTACTTTAAAACCTGTATATATAAGACACACTCCTTCTCCCGAAAACTCTAAACGAAAGTTCGACCAGTGACTGGTATAGTAAAACAATGTATCCCAGTCTAGCTAGATCATGGTTTGGATCTATCTTATATAGATTAAAGACTCAGATTTTAAAGTGAGTTTATCCTTTTATGTAAAATAAAAAATAATCTTATCATATACGCTTGAAATTGTCATCAGGATTCAGTCAAATATTCCAGTACAATTTAGTAGTAATAGTAAGGAGTTGGAGAAGGCACCACAGCAGCTGAACTACATGCCGAGCAGGGCACCACGGCAGCCGGACCACATGCGGAGCATGGCTGAGGTATATTGGTGTAGATGAAAATTGGAGCTCGTTCCTCGTTATTGTACTGGACTTTGGCTGTGTACGCCATGTTTGCGATATCATTTTCTGTCCTGAATTTTACCTTTTGCAGCTCAGATGAAGGAAGCAGCACATAGTATGCTCCAGAAGCAACTACCTCAGGAGTCTTCGAAGGTTCCGGCTGTTCAGGCTTAGGTGCCTCTGTTGGAGGCTCCGTTTCAGGCTCTGCTGGTTTTTCTGTTGTGGGGTCCTCTTTCTTTTCTTCTATAGGCTTTTCTGTAGCTTCTTGAGGCTCGGTTTGCACTGGAAAACCGTAATCAACTGCAGGGAGGGTGTAGTACGTGAGTCCTGGTGCACCGTAGCTGTCCGCTGGGATTCCGTAAGAGGTGGAAGGAGGCGCAAACTGGACTTGACGGAATGGAACAAAGGTAGGAAGGTTAAACTGAACTACAGGTTTGGTGTAGGCATAGCCTGATGCAGGTGCTTCACTGGGTTTAGCCGTCGTTGCTTCTTTTTCGCCTTCTAAAGGTAGCTCCTGTTCCACGGGATTGAACCTCGCTTGACGGTAGCGGGCTGGCTCAGCAGACGCGAGAGTAAAGAGAAGTAGAGCACACGCGACCGTTTTCATTTTTGGTAGTTGTTCCTTTGACTGCTGAGAAACGAATGATGCTGCGTGTCACAGCCGCACCACTTTTATACAGATCTCAAAAACGTCTGAGGATTCACGTAACTATTTTTCAGAGGCAATTTCCAGAGCAGATGCGTTATCCGCGTCTCCGCTATAATCGATATTCCATGCAAGCAGCGACATTGGCCCCCTAACGCGAGAATCAACAGTTGTGTAATGCCGATTAGGAGCTGTCATTGTTGGTGACGCGCACGTGACAAGCATGCAGTGGCTGGTGTGGCTGGAAAAACCCCAAATGAATGTCTTTTAATATTCATGAGAGGAGAAATGGTTTTCTTTTTGCGTCACTAATTGGAGCTTTGTGGCGTAATATGGACGATATGCGGCGCATTGTCAGCGTAATAGCGTCGAGCAGCCGTCAGCGTCTGAGAGTCCTCGAACTGCTGATTCTGCAGTTTCCAACAGACTCGGGCGATAATTAAAACGCTCGGCGAGAACAATCGAGCCATATTAGTGCACTTGCCAATGCTTGCGAATAAATTATGCATAGCGTAGAGCAATGATGAGCCTTGTTGCCGATGCGGGACAATTAGAAATGACATGATTAAACCAAGGCTTCGCTATTTTCATCGGAATTTCCCTCTTTATTTGGATTTAACTTTTGACATTTTATTGAGAGACAATGAACACGTGATGAGTTCACAGCTCATTCAGGCGTGTTTATTCCCTGGACATTTTCAGGCTCGCAGAATCGTTGTATGACGTTTAATTACGCGGCGAAATGGCGGCTGCCGACGGCATATCGCTGTCGGAGCCCGACATGTTCGTCGGAAAAATATACGATATTAAAAGATTAACATCGTTGTTGGGTCGCATTTTATTCTTTATGAGGGGTTGAGGGCAGGCTTTTTAATATTTTTAATGAATCCCGTTGGACGGCTATACGTGATGAAATCACGTCCTGAAATTGCTTTTTCGTCAACTTTTTTTTGGTAAACTTTTGTGTGTTTATCCTGATTTGAGGAAAATTTATTTCTTTTATGTTTAATACTAACTGTATGAATTAGATGCAAATAATCTGTTTACGATTGGTTGCACGTTCTCTTGTGGGGTCAGGTGTTAGTCAGTCATGTCCCCACGAAGGTTTTGCAGTTGTTTATAGCTGCACTAACTTCCTCTTTGGGACCTTTGCCTTTGTATTTCGCCGTTGATTCGTAAAATACCAATATAACAGTACAATACATTCCACAGCAAACGATTTAAGGCGCTACGGAAAAAAATCGACACTTTTAGAACTTCTATATCTACTTCGGTAAATAATTTTTGAATCTTTTTCTAGGGATCTGTTAAAACAGAAACACGATTAGACAATTTCGACTCGATAGAAATATTTATTGAAATGACATTATGACATTTTATCGACACCAATTCTCCTGGTTTGACAATTTAGAATGACATATGGACTGCAATTATATTTTATTAGATGGGTTTTAACAGTATCTTAGATCTGGTTATACTAAATTTTGATAGCGTTTTTAGTACAATTTATGTTAATAAAAAACCGACTTTTTGCTACTTTTCCACGAATCCATCCCTCTCGCACTGAGGGTTTTTTCGCATATGGAGTAACAGGGACGCTAAAACTTTTACATATCGCCTTAACATGTATTATTGGTGCACTGCACAATTCAAGTCTTTTTCCGTAGTTATTCAAATTGTCTACAACTGTGAGACACAGGTTTGATTTGAGTAGGTATATATGTTATGTGTTATTTTATTTTCTTACGTTTCTAAAATTTTATTCATATCGTGTTAAAATATTTCCAAGTTCTCATCGTTTTGCTCCATTTGTTGCCTCTCGGTCTCACCAAAATTACTTTTTAAAGACATTTATCACAGAATAAACTTTTTTCCACATTTTCTCGTTTCCCTAAGTGTAAAGATTTGCATTAAAGAGGCAACAAACCCTACAGTTAACCTCCAAAGTAGACCCCCATTAATCACAATTTAGCCGCAAAAGGGCAATGATTCAAGTTTAATGTGCCAAAATTTTGGATTCAATTTCCGGGTAACTCTACTGTAGAAAACCCTTAGCCAACAGTTCTTGGAAAGAGACATTTTAGTTTTTTGGAAACCATTTCGCGTGTGTACTTTAGCAATATCAGTCTGATATCGAATGTTTAATGGTTTTCAAAGCATTAAACACAAAAAAATTGTGACGTCTCCGGAATAAGATAATTTTAAGATTTATCTAAATGGTAAATTTGTTGTATTTTCCATAATTTTGTTATAGACAGAAATTTTATGACTAATAAACGTACAGAACACTAAAAAGGACCAAAAACGGGTTTCAACGCATAAGGTCCAAAAAAGCGTTTTTTTTATAAAAAGCATAATCTTAAAAACACGGATACGCATTACTTCAAATTACCATTTCACATTGTGTAACTTGATAGATCGGTTTATTAAAAAATAAACTTTTAACAAAAAAATAGCAACCGACTTCAATAGTAACAGCAGTCATTCACTAAAAAGTTAATAATAATTCTATAAAGACCGATGGTACCGAAGCAACACTTTTGCCGACTTCTTTCTTCCTGAAAAGTTATGTTATCTAGAAGTCGGCGTTCTTATATTGGTTTTTATGTTGCTATATCGTAGGAAATACGCCGACTTCTAGATAACATAATATTTCAGGAAGAAAGAAGTCGGCAAAAGTGTTGCTTCGGTACCATCGGTCTTTATAGAATTATTATTAACTTTTTAGTGAATGACTGCTGTTACTATTGAAGTCGGTTGCTATTTTTTTATTAAAAGTTTATTTTATTTCACATTTTTTAGTGTTGCTGGGTTAAATTGTGAAATATAGGTAGTTCTTGCAAACGTGGTTTTAATATGAAACGAAGTTCAAGTGAGTATAAGTAGCTATGTTTGAGTAGCTTCCTGCTATCAATCTCGAGTTATGTGCTGTCATTCGTTAAAGAGTTCTACGGTGATGAAGCCAAGATCGAAGGTCAGGTGGGTACACTGGCAATTTTCAAGCAATGCCCTGCAATGAGCACCATAACACAAACTGATTGCCGCAATCCAAAGTTATGTGCTGTCATCCGTTGAAGAGTTCTATGGTGAATATGTTGATGAAGCAAGGATCGAAGGTCAGGTGGAAGAATTTCGATTTTCAAGTAATATCTTGTAATCAACACCCAAGTACATAGCGATTGCCTCAATTTCGAGAGATATGCTGTCATTTTCTGAGGAGTTCCACGGCCTATCTCTGAAGACGTTCATCAGATCATGACCAAACTCAAAATGGGACCTACCTGGAAGTATACTCTTTCAAACAAAAAAAGAATTGTTCAAATCGGTTGGTAAATGACGGAGTTATGGAGTAACAACGCCAAAAAAAAAAAAACATACAGTCGAATTGAGAACCGCCTCCTTTTTGAAGTCGGTTAAAAAATTACGAAGTTACCTCTCAATTTCATGTTTTTCGAGTGTTAAAGAGCCTTTCTTAAATTATACAGTCTTGAAATTTGTATTGAAACTAAATGACCATTAACCTCGTCTAAACAATATGTAATTTTTTTTTATTTCATCTAGAAGCCAAGTTATTTAAAAAAAAGCAGTTTTTCGCGAGCGCGTGTTTCTTAGTGGTCGTAACAGCCACGGCTAAATGAGAGCGCGCTGTTTTATAAACTAAAAGGTCAAACATCATAGAGTTTAAATTAACATTATATCATTGCAGTATAGAAACGCAGAAAGAAAAGTAAATCTGGATGTGAGGAGCTCTGAACCGGGAATCGAACCCGGGATCTCTCGCTTGCTCTTGCTTCTTGCTCTTAGCAATCGCCCGGCAAGCGAGGGATCCCGGGTTCTATTCCCGGTTCAGAGCTCCTAACATGCAGATTTACTTTTCTTTCAGCGTTTTTATACTGCAATGATATAATGTTAATTTATATCTCCTTGCGATGAATAAATCGCCAAGTGTTCAAACATAGAAATTTATTTCTATCATAGTTATCATAGAGTTTAGTTCTGATTAATGCAAAATGAGGTTCTCAATCTGATTTTATATGCAGTCTGTAACTCCCTGTAGTTCATAATGTCTGTAACTAATACATTTTAACTAATACCAGGTAATACAGGCTGATGCCGGGCTCGACTGTGGAGGTACCACCATCTTACTTGCAGACCCCCTCGAAGTAATTCGGGGGAGAGTAAGAGGACAGCTCACAGGCAAAAAACAAGGAGGCCCATCATGCCTGGGACCGATGGATGGCGGTATATCCATCCCTAATAGCCGGACTTTATATGAAACAGACTGGTAACGGGCAGCGGCGTCACTGGTGCGAGGGTTCCAGCACCGCGCTCACCAACCCGCCTGCCCAGCGTGTGTGAGTATGGGCAATTCTTCCAGGATGACCGCCGGGAGTGGCAAAGTCCTGGAAAGGCTTATGTCCAGCAGTGGACGAACTAGGCTGGTGGATGGATGGAATACATTTTTATTAAAATAAATAAAATTTAGATAAAATAAACCTTTATCGAGCTACTCGAATACATTGACCAAAGCTACCTAGAAAACAAAAGGGATAATGAGATCGTAATCTTCGAAATCCGTTTCTTATTATATTTCCGATGAAATAACAAAATCAATTTTAGGTAACGAAAGAATGCCCGTATTACGTGGCGAGCATATCGGATGGCTCACGGAAACCATTTTCTGATATCGGTATTTAGGAGACGTCAAATACATCTGACAGCGGGTATCTGAACATATTTTGTCCAAGATATTATTTGTCATTACGAGAATTAATATAATGTGTATTATTTTTACGGCTGGGCGCTTTTTGTTCGATCGTTTCACAATGATCTTAAGTAGTTTTTGGTTTATTTGTATTAAGGTTGTGAAAAAGTCAAAATATATTATGCTGGTGCTTGTCTCCCGGAACTACATGTTTCCATCTGCTACGATCCTGATACACCTCTTTTGCTTCTCCCATATTCATCAATCTAGTCATACAAGTTCTTCTATTTCGGAAACTTTTGACTTTGCCAAAAGACAAAATATTATTTTGGATTTTCGTAGACACATCAGTACTTTATAATAAATCTGAAATAAATAATGAATATGATGACTTAGTCTAGGAAAAAAAAATAATAAAGTTGTCGCACAGTTTTAAACATTCATTTTCTTGCTTTTGTTGTAATGGCATTATTGTTGCAGTATTTTATTGCTTTGATTAAAACCCTTTTTACGAGTTAAAGGGATTTGCAGAGCATTTACATAGTCTAAATGAAAAGCTTTGTATTCACACGGCCTGTTTATTCTGTTTTCGGATCGACTGTACATTTAGCATAGGAATTGTTTTATACACGAACGTATAGAAACTTGAACCAAAGTTGGTGTTGTATCTGTGGAGATATGAGACCGATTTTATTCGTAGACTACAATTATTTTCCACAGTAGTATCCTGATATTTTCGATAAAGATAGTGATTTTTGCGTATTATTTCAAATTCAAATTCAAATTCAAATTCAAATAGTTTATTTTGCAAAGCAGGTATAGATATATACACTTTTTACACGTCAAATTTAATCTAATAAAGAAAATATATGTAATAGAATAATAAATGTACATGAACTAAATTAAAGGTTTATTTAATTTATGTAGCAATATATTTACGATTAAAATGATAGGTAAAATATATATTATACAAGGTAAAATCCAATCAGCCGCCCGAACCCATACCGGAGACCCGGCCAGGGACCAGGAACAAGGTTCAGTGATCACCAACCGAGCCCCCAGCACGAATCCAGGCGGCCGACCAAATCCCATCCTATATACTACATACTAATAGGTTACATATATAAATACATGCCTACCTCCGCCCATTCGATTAGTCTTGCTAAGAAGAAGGGCAAGAAACTTAGCAAGATCATGTCTTTTTTTCAACATAAAACTTATACTATACAATATATGACTTATATCTACTTTAACCAAGGGATAAGAAAATACAAGACAGTAGGAATTCAGGTTAATGAAAAAAAGAAAAACATATATATCTTTGTCTACCTGTCTCATATAGTCCTTTTCCTTTTACAGTCTATAATCAATTAATGTTTACACCTTAGAGGAATCATAAGTTAAGAAATTATACTATTTAATTAAATTATAACTTACTACGAGTATCATTATCACTGTAACACCATGCTTCACCATCATCCAAATATTCATTTATTTTATAATATGCCTTTTTCAATAGGCCCTGCTTAATATACAGTTTAAACTTATTCTCTGACAAAGTAAGGACCTCCTTTGGAAGTTTATTGTAAAATCTTATACCATGTCCTACAAAAGAGGTACTCACCTTAGCGAGTCTGATTTTTGGAAAAGCCAGTTTATGCTTATTTCTGGTCTCCTTACAATGTTGCTTACCAAGCCTTGGGAAAGACTCAACATTTTTTCTGACATATCTAAGGACTTGGTAAATATATTCACAAGGAACCGTTAATATATTAATTTCTTTGAACTTTTGTCTTAATGAATCCCGGTGCTTCATATTATAAATAGCCCGAATTGCTCTCTTCTGCAAAACAAAGACTGCGTCTGTATCCGCGGCTCTACCCCATAACAGCATGCCGTATGACATAATGCTGTGAAAGTAACTAAAATAGACTAGTCTAGCAGTATCTACATCAGTAATTTGTCTTATGCGTCTAACAGCGTATGCGGCCGAACTAAGTCTACCACATAGGGCTTCTATGTGGGGACCCCACTGAAGACGAGAGTCTACCGTAATGCCTAAAAACTTTGTTTCGTTAACTAACTCCAGCTTGGACCCCTGCAAAAGCAAATTACCATCCACTTGAATTACATTTGGTAACGTAAATTTTATACACTTTGTCTTTTTTGCGTTTAAAACTAAATTATTTACAGTAAACCAATCAAGCACCAGTGATAAAGTTGTATTCGCGCCGTCAAGGATATCTTTACGTCTATTAACTTTAAAAATAAGTGACGTGTCGTCTGCGAATAATACTATCTTCGTTAAGTCTTTAACTAAATATGGAAGGTCATTTATGTAAATTAAAAACAGCAAGGGCCCTAATATGGAACCCTGCGGGACACCCATTTTAACTAATGCTCCACTTGATTTTACCCCGTTAATGTCTACCTTTTGAATACGATCACTAAGATATGACTTCAATAACGCCAAAGATTTGCCCCTCACTCCGTAGTGATCCAATTTACATAAGAGTGTTTCATGATTAACGCAATCAAAGGCTTTCGAGAGGTCACAAAATACACCAAATGCATCTTGCTTTTCTTCCCAAGCATCAAAAATGTGCTTAACTAAAGCAACTCCTGCATCTGTGGTTGACATCCCTCTAGTGAATCCATATTGTTCACAGTGAAGTAACTTATTTAAATTAAAATGAAATAACAATTGATTAAAAACTATTTTTTCAAAAACCTTACTCAATACCGGTAAAACTGACACAGGTCTATAGTTTGAAGGGTCCCCGTGGTCGCCTGATTTAAAAAGGGGGATCAATTTACTAAACTTCATTAAGTCAGGAAAGATACCATCATCTACACATTTATTAAAAATTAATGCCAAATAAGGAGCTATTAAATCAATAACAGAACTTATAACTTTCACAGATAGGCCCCATAAGTCCTCGGTTTTTTTCAAGTTAAGCGATTTAAATGCTTTAATTACAGTTAATGAATTAATATGTTTAAAAGCAAATACAGAAAGACACTGAGGTACGTGATCTATTAAAAGATCCTGCGCAAGCCTAGGGCTTGAATTTAAATCTTTAGTTGTTAAGGAAGGAATTTCAGTAAAGAATTGTTCAAAGGCATTCGCAACTTCTTTATCTCCTGTAACGACTTCATTGTTAATACTTAACTTAAGTTCGTTATCTCGTTTCTTACTTTTCCCAGTTTCAGTATTTATGATGTTCCATACTGTTTTTACTTTGTTATCGGACCTTTTAAGTTTTTTATTCAAGTAGATACTTTTTGCTTTTAAACACACCAATTTAAAGATGCGTGAGTAATTTTTCACGAATTCAGTAAATTTAACATTATTATTGTAGGACTTTATGTCGTATAATTCGTATAAATGATTTCTGCTTTTATAAATACCTGGTGTCGCCCAGTCACTGAAGGTGATTTTACTTTTGTTAGAAAGTTTTTGCATCTTAAACGTATTTTCGAACTCTTTAGAGTTTTTAGCTATCATCCCTATTTCTAAAAATTATAAACCTTAAAATACATTAATATTATAATTATTTGACTTATTTGTCTTTATGTTTTTACTAAGTTATATGAAAAAAGCCGACGGAATAGAAAAAACTAAATATTCTGAGGAAAAGCCTGACAAAGTCCAACCCTACTTCCGAGCTGATCATCAAGGCTCGTGAGAGACGGACGAGAACAAAACTTTAGCTATCAGGGCTATGGCATGAAATGGTTAGAAATATGAAATGCGTTTAAGACCTGGAGTGATCACCAGGATGCATCTCGGCGCTGGACTTGAAAGTATCCAAGCCACCAGCAGAGACCATAACATATAATATATTGCAACAGGGGCAATATCAGCGCAACGGGATGACGAGCAAGGATGTTCCGTATAATTCTGCAGTTAGAGCCTGCCAACAGTGTCGCGGAACAGAGCGTGGATACTTGGATAGTGGATAGAGTTTAGTATATATATATATAGCCCTCCAACGTATGATGTCAAACTCGCACAACGGAGATGAGAGACGTGGATAAAAAAGTCTCCATGCAATGGCTGCATCTGCATTAAGGTGACTTCTTTGAAGAACCCGAGGGGTTTGACGGAACAATATTCTGGTCGGCTATCCCGATCAAAAATAGTTATTGAAGTGAGCCATTTTGCAATAATCGTGAACAATATTCTTTATTATTTATTGTACATAGAAACACAAACACAAACAGTAACAGTAAAAGGTAATATGTACATATGGATTAGCTTATTTGTAATAAGAGATTGCTCACAGCAAACCATTGAGGAAGCAATTAAAATTGAAATGAGAGTAATCAAACACGTGCACAAAAATAAAGTTTGCCTAAATGTAAAAATAAAATATAAATAATAATGTAATATAATAATAATGTACTTACTTCTGTTATTGTATGCATAAAATACATACCAAAAGTAAATATATAATATAATAAAATAAATAAATAAACAATACTGGATTATGCATCACGCATAGCCACCAAATAGTATTTTGTGCAGTGTTGCACGATATTCCAATGTCTCTCGGTAATGCTGCCTTGAACGCCAATCAGGATATAAAAAGCATGGCTTAAGAAATAAGGTCGGGACTTATTTCTCGTCTCTGTTGTTGATTGGCTCTCTAGCGGTGCTATAATAAATTGGGCCAATCGCAGCGCAAAATTTAGTATTTTATACATCCGATAAACAATGCAGGTACTTAAAAAACTGCTTTTGATGTTCCAATTGCCTGATTGTAGTATGGAAGTAGATTAAATACACTATTACATAGATTGTACCCAGGATATAGAAGAGTAACCCAATAAAACGTCATAGGTTGCATAAGATCCCAGCCCGAGTATAGTACGCCAGTACAGATATTCTACCTCACGTCACGAAGTCTGTTTGGCTACAGTTGTATTAGTGCGTGCACACGCACTTTTTCTAGTGTGCGTAACCTTGGGAGCGGTACAAAACGAGCAACACACACAAAACGCGCTTATCTGTACACGTTACTACTACAACCATAGACAAAATAGAATATCTGTAGTAAAGTACGTTTTTCATGCCCGATCGATTCATTTGAAAGTCAAAGAGGGTGGGAATATTTTCATCGATTGCCCAATATGTTTGCAAATTGACGGTAAACGAGCAGGAAGGTACAGCTTTGTGGTCTGCCTATAGTCGACTTTGAAACGTTGGTTACTAAATTGGACTTCCATTGAATTTCAAACACCGCTGTGGATTTTCGCGAAAGCTTGCTGTTTTTAAGGAAATAGAAACTGCGCGCGGAATCTTTTATGAAACTGAATATTAAATTCAGCTTAAAATGTTTGTCGGAAAACTGAGTTGAGTTGCATTTCAATTAAAAGCTTTTCTAGTCATATTGTTTGGTTATTACATATTTTTGTAATGAGGGAAAGTTTCAGAGCAAACTGAGATTACTGTGGGCGATTATATTAAATATAAAAGTTTATTCAACGTGGATATACCTAGTCTGAAATGACAAAACCATTTGTAATTACAACGGAATTTTTCTATATTACAAAAAAAAAAAAACTTAATTCAAATGGAAAACATTTTATTATTTATTTTATATGCACAATGTTTACAGTAAAGTGAGTACATTTTTTTTCCATTTAACCTGTTCCAATAAAAATAATGTCATGTAATTTTTTGGTTTGTCGTCGGGGTAATATCGGGTACCCGATTATGATCAGAATGTGACCGGTCAAGACCATACATTATCTCCTGACCGCCACACTCCTGGCGACGTTCCAACACCATGTCCCATTTGTATGCGCATGTGTTATACATACTAGACATTGTAATTAGGTTGGCATACTCTTAGACTACTTTTTAGGTTACCGCCAAAAGTTTCGGTGCCATCTGTCGCAGCATACATAACTGAAGATTGAGTTGAAATTTGGCATGTACACTCAAGAACATTATTAGAGGAACGCAAAAAAGTTACTCGAATAATTAATGAAATATTAATATCTTTTATTACGTTTCTCAAAATTTTTTTTTCTAACTAATAATATGGCAAAATACACAAGGAAGTAATAAATGTTAGGTTTACTTAAATCTAGTAAAAATACACTTGAATAAAATAAAAAATATAGGAATAAGGAATAAATAATATTATAAATATATGCAATACATATAATAAATATATGC
The DNA here is from genome assembly GCA_934047225.1 of Ypsolopha sequella. NCBI lineage: Eukaryota > Metazoa > Arthropoda > Insecta > Lepidoptera > Ypsolophidae > Ypsolopha > Ypsolopha sequella. Next base: position 25,101,936 of record OW203997.1, read on the forward strand.
CTAACTCCGCCCATTCGATTAGTCTTGCTAAGAAGGGCATCAAACTTAACAAAATCATGACTTTTAATAATTTTTTGTGACAGTGAGCAGTTAATAGACCAAATTAAGTTATTTTTCACATTATAAAGAATTTGCAAGATTTCCATTTTCAAAAAAAAAAACTACAGATCTGGTAATCTACTAACACTATCAAAATCCATAAAACCCTTAAAAACCTATAATTGAAGATAAGTATAAAAATAAGGTAACACTTTTAAATGATACCTTAAAACGATAAATTAATTTAAACTTTTTTTTTCTTTGTGTCCAAGCTAACCCTCATTAAACATTCAAAAAAATAATTATTAGAACCTTTTTGCTTATGTACGGGCAGCTTAAAATTATGACCGCCTCTGTGGGCTAGGTTTTCGAGTCCCCGGCTACTATTTCAAGGGTAACGGGTTCACTTCCCGTAGGGACACAATTTGTGCTCGGTTTACGTGCTTCGTAAAGCAAGTAAGCTGTGAGTCCAGTTTGTGCCCCAAGTACGGCGACAGCTCTCACCACCCATAACTCTGGGACGTAATTATCGTCGGTGAATCATGGGTATACAAATGTAACTTGCATTTCACAGTCCCTAATCGGAAACACCTGACTCCTCGGGGAATATAAATATGAAAACCTGAAAAACTTGGTAAGTATATTTATTGCGCTTTATGATATTAAAGTTTATGCATAAAGCCACCAATAAATATTTTCTAAAGCGAAAAAGTTTATCCGATTCCATTCCACTTTGAATAAAACTTCACTTCCAAGAACAATAATACTTTCTACCGTTGATCTCTATAAATATACCTTCTGCGCTCTTTTCTAGAAAAATTGGTTCCAAAGAGATTCAATTCGATTCCAGAAATAATAAAGTTTAAAGAAATTGTATATTGATATTAGATTTCAGTTCCAGAAAATCTTTTTCCATAACGTTCAGGTAAGATTTTTTTTAGCTAAGAGCTATGTCAATGTATTACAAATAGTTAAACGAATTTTTAATTACATTATGTTAGTTCCAATATAATTGGATTTTCCTTGAGTGTGAAATTAGAACAATTAAATTAAATATTTAACATTTGATCAAAACACAAACAGTTATACACAGAGATAAATCATCGATCATGAGAAAATAATAAGTCTTTACATATGAAATTGCTGAAATTCATAAGTTCATAATTCCTTTAATTTAATTGCTTTTTCCATTACCTATCTGATTATTGATTTATACTTGCGATTGTCGGCACTTGATGAAACATAGAAAGCATCTCGATTTTGAACATAAACACTTGTACAATTTGTTTCATAACACAATTATATTTGTTGCACACTTCCCCTTGCACACTTCCCAACCGGAAGATGGATTAATTTCCGAAACCGGTTGGGAAGTGTGCAAGGGGAAGTGTGCAACAAATATAATTGTGTTATGAAACAAATTGTACAAGTGTTTATGTTCAAAATCAAGATGATACGAGTATCTGATTATTGTTTGAAAGATGATTACAAGGTTTACATCTACGTATTATATTTTGTTTTTATTGTCAGTTTGATAACCAAAATGAAATTGCCAAAAAAAGTTCTTTCTAAATGCCATCCATTTCCATGATATGATAAGATTCGTAATATTTTTTTACAGCTGACACTTTTCAAAACATAAATTAATGTTGCTGTTCACTTAATGTTGTCTCATTCATACATAAAATAAACTAAATAATTTAGGTTTGTCATTCATAAAAAAATGCAAAAATTTTAGTACTGAAAATTGAGTTTCCTTCTAATTCTCTATAGAAAACGGCAATTTCATATGTAAAGAACTAATATATATAAGTCTTTTCATAAAGTTCAATGTAAGACAAGCAGAGCCCCGGTAAAAATCACCTTGTTTTTCGGAGAGCTTATTAGATTCAGATTAATTGTATTGTTTCATAGATATATAGGTATATCCTCATATTTCGCTCACAAGTTTTTAGGACATGCAAGATTATCTCACAGTATTTTGTTTGACTATTCAGCAAGTATTTTAAAAGAATTTAAAAAATTTAAAAAATGTTCAAGTGAAGGTCATAATAATTATATCACTTTCACTTAAATCTTACTGTATAATTATGACTTTCACTTCAATCTTTTTGTATTTTCTTTAAAATTTATTCTTGTTGTCAATCTCCCACTTTTCCTACTTTATACCGCTGCTGTGGAAATGGTTACCTTAACAAAACCCCATAAACAGTAGGCTTAAAGCTAAACGAATTAAAGCGACGAAGATAGAGGAACGCTGAAGAAAAATGGCTCAGCGTTCGACAGTGCTCGATTAGCGCTTATCTGCTGAATCAGGCTCGACAAACCAGACTAATGATCTGTCAGTATCTAGACCGGGGAGACGGATGGCAGACAACTCGACAAGTAGAGGTACTGTCAGGGAAACTGGAGAAACTGTCACACTAATCCTATACTATAGAATCAAGGTTTTAAGTCCAGTTAATATTAATGCAGTTACTTTTTATGTAAAACGGAATGTAAGGAATGGCATGGCACGACGTTATAACCTAGACTTTAACGTATTAGCATGCACCAATAAGTGTTTCGAAATTCATGTGCATAATGTTTGTACTTACTGCTATCGTGTACTTACTACTTTCTAAACGGTAAAGACGGTAAAAATGTGAAGTAAAATCTAAAGTACGCAAGCAGGGACGTAACAATCATAAGTAAAAATAGGATCAAAATCCTTACTGTCTTTGATTTCTAGGTAATCAAAGATTTCAAAAGTTTAGATGAGCCCCGGTACCTAAAATCTATTGCATTGTTCTTGAATGCGTGCGTTAACATAATGCCGACGCGCGCACACTTTATGAGTGCACAATCTGTCCACCTATGGTTAGCAAACTGATCAGACTACTAAAGTTGTTAAAATTATTAACTTTAAGTGCACTTAAAGCGTCCAACTGTCACTGTGTTCAGATGAGCACTGATTCCAAACGTGTGAGCGTCACCCATTCAAAGGTGGAAACATTTTGGTGCTGTCATAGTACGGTAAGGGCTTATGTTTACTTTTAAAATCTTTACATATAATGTGGAAATTAAGATGTCTTGGCAAGTTGGCACCCAGTTTGATCTCTTTTTTTTTGCTGCGAAGCCAACGCGACGGTCCTCCACTGCCTTTGTATGTACTAAACTCAGCCCCTTATTAATATAGTTTTTTGGGGGAATAATTTTTACTATGACAAGGTTCCATAGTTAGATCAAATTTAGTTTTTCCGACATACATGGAGCGTTAGAGTTATAGAGTGTTTATGCAAAACCCAATCAGTAAACAAATCAAAAAATCAAAAAAAAAACAAATCGCTTCAGAAACTCATACGAGTACAGTACAGAAAAGATATACAAAATAATTATAAACAATATCTAAGACAAGTATTGAACCATAATATTATTAAAACTCGCGTGAGATGACATACTAAATTATTATTACATACGGCTTGAACACTCACGTGTGATTGTTGTTGACTATATGCCAACCGTTTCACCGATACAATTTCGGCATTATCAAGGCGAGTGTCGTTCTTAGGACGACGACACTCGCCTTGATAATGCCGAAATTGTATCGGTGAAACGGTTGGCATATAGTCAACAACAATCACACGTGAGTGTTCAAGCCGTATGTAATAATAATTAAGTATTGAACCTGTATCTCTATATATCGCGCGCCAGCGAGTTATCCAGTTTGTCAACTGAAATCTACTAAACTTTTTCGAATTTTGTATGTACCTGATCCACCAACCATTTATTAAATAAACATTTCATTTCTTGAATGTATTGTTTATTCTGGCAACAATGTACAATTCATAACAGAACAATTACTTAGATCCTTTATCAAATTCAACAGTACGTTGTTTACTTATATACATACGAGTATTATGTATAAATCCGATAACCGATAATACTACACATAACAAAGCGGTTATGTCCAAGCTTAGCCTAGAGAGTAGCCGAATAGAGAGAAACAGGATAAGGGTTTAAGAATGAAAATGAGAATAATAGTAGTTTATGCTACTAGGCCGAAAAGGAATAAATTACGAGGACGATTTAAAACACGAGCGTAGCGAGTGTTTTAAACGTAACCGAGTAATTTATTGCTTTTACGCCCGTGTATCATACTACGTTTTTCAATGCATAGTGTGAGGAAATGAAAACAAATATCATCTTGGGAACTTTCAATCATGATTGGCTCAAAAGGATTGTATCCAGAGCCGTTAAACAGTGGAAAAAAAAGTATAACATCTATGGTAGACAGGAAAGGCTGCAGGTTAGCCAACCATTGCTAACAAATAAAAAAAAAATAATAATAAAAGCCCTAGGGCAAAAATAATCGACTTTCTGTTCGGTTTTGATGCATAAAAAGTAGGCCTTTACGAGCACATGCATTGAAAATAATTTATTATGAAGAAGGGCAAGAAACTTTGCATGATAATATCCTTTTGTTTTGTTTTCTTTCATTGATAAATATGCTTACCTACAGTGTTTTAGTAAATAAATAAAATTGATCACATTATAGCTCTTGCCACTGGCTATAAATAGAAACGTCGTTCTAAACTGATCGTAATGAACTATCCTCACTTGATTAGTCTATTTGATATTTAAATAGAAACGTCGTTCTAAACTGATCGTACTGAACTATCTTCACTTGATTAGTCTATTTGATATTTAAATAGAAACGTCGTTCTAAACTGATCGTACTGAACTATCTTCACTTGATTAGTCTATTTGATATTTAAATAGAAACGTCGTTCTAAACTGATCGTACTGAACTATCTTCACTTGATAAGTCTATTTGATATTTCAATCGACAGTTTTAACCAAAGTAGTGTTAGTATGATCAATCGTATCTTTAGTTATCTAGAAAGATTTATTAGAATATCCGGATCGTTAAACGGCTATTGGTGTCGATTCGGCGCAACACAATAAGACTAACTTTATTTTGAGTGTCCTGTTTTGTCTTTTCGATACAGAAAGAAAAAGACAGAACGCTTCGATTAAGTTTAGTCCTGTCAAATAAGTTAAATCGTGTTACACCGAATCGACACCAAAACCATCTTATTGCGACTTATACAATACGTTATGGTACCGGCAGTAACTGCAAGTTATCTCACAATAATAGTCTAGTAAATGAGCCGGGAAAAAGTGCCAATTGTGGAAAAGTGGTGGAACAGCACCAATTTAAAAAAATCTTTCTGTCACGTGTTCTGTACACCTTCCCGGGAACATTCATCATTACCTGCGAAAATGAGAAAGTTAGGGGCGTTTGACCCCAAAAAGTAGCTGTCATTAAAAAAATTATACCATTTGAAAAATGTCTTCTTTCACGTATTCCTTGAACACTCAGGAACACTCATCAGCATTTACCCGGTCAAGTGCGAGTCAGACTCGCGTACCTAGGGTTCCGTAATTCGACCGTTTTGGGATCAGAAAATTTAATTTTGTGATTTTGTTTTCGTGAATTTCTTAACCGCTATATTTTTCCTGTAATCTTTACGTAGGCACATATTATCATGTTTTTTTTATATTTTTCGGTCCACCAGTTTTGGAGATAAGGGAGGGACAAGCATTTTTTGTGGTTTTTCAAGGATTTTTTGAAATAGATACAAATAAATATAGCCAACGTATATATTTTTACAATTAACCTACAAGTTGATATCCATATTGTAGTTTTATAAAATATTTTTTTTATTATAATACTTTTTTTATATTTCCAGTTTGTGTTCAACTTTTTTTTAATCGTTACTGCTCCACCACTTTTCCACATTTTCTGGCTTTTATACTGGATTATAAATAAAAGAACCAGTTCACTTGGTAGGGACGGCCAAACTTTAGCAGCTTCAAAAATACTTGGTCGGCCGCGGAATGACTTGGCACATTTTGCAAAATAGCAATTCGAACTTAGGGGCTCAGTATCACCAAATGGGTACTTTCTAAAGCCTACTTCTCGTTAATGGGCAAACCAAAAATATTGAAAAAAAATGCATATAAATTATCAACTTAACGACAACATATGCAACATTTTACTTTCTCATACCACCAAAACTTCTAGATGAAAAAAATTTTCAACCGAATGGGGTTTTTTTGGTAGTTCTAACACGTTCACCAAGGTTGACCCTGTTGAAACTTATGTTCTTTATCACGAAAAAAATCAAATGAGATGGAAAAAAATGGGAGAATAAATTCTCACACAGTTAACGTGCCTTCACAACAAATCTTTGTTGAAAGTATAAATAAGCAATTTGAAAGAACTAAGAAGTGTTTTAAGGCAAAAGAAAGAATGCATCGAGAAGAAATAAATTATTTCATTTTTATCTTTAAGCCCCTTCCTTTTAATGAAAAAATGTTAAATGAAAAATGAGTTCAAAAACTAAAACCCGACTTCTGTAATATCACACTCTAAAAAGCATGAAACAAGAAAATATTCTCATCTGAAATTGTTATGTACAAATGAATCAATATGTATCGTCTATTAAATAAATAACTTACACGTAATACATTTCAATGTGTTTAATACAATACAAATACAATAGAATACCCAATACAGCATAATTAGAACAATTTTTTTTTAGTTTAAGTTGATATAACGCCACGTATTTTAAACCAGCGGACGATCAAGACGCTTTCAACGATACCTCATTTATCAAATTATGATAAGTAGTTATGAGGGAGCAGATGAACATTCATACATACATACATACATACCGGTCAAAATCATAAACCTCCTTTTTGCTTCGCTGTAGTCGCGTTATAATTTTTTAGTACCCCTCGTATCGAATTATTTGATTACTCTGTAAGAAATAGAAGACATACGTCAGGATTGTGGCTGTGGAAATCTACAGTTTCTGAACACCTTTCTCAGATACATTCAACAAAGTTACATTTCCGAGAACAAAAAGCGTGCATCCGTGATTAAATCAACTCTTCATGCAGGCTTACTTGCAAATCTCACTCAATGCAATCACATTACACGCTGCACAGGAACGACATTTTTTACTTTGTGTTGCGAGCCAGCTTTTGTATGGCTTACGAGAAGCTACCAGGATTAAATTGAAATGAAATAATATGACCATGGAACCATCGCCAAACAGTTACACAATATATTCGTCTATAGACAATGTATGTGCAAATTTATCCCATAGTAAACGGTATCATAAGAAAAGTTAGAAAAGCTTGATTGACATTAAACTATGGTCGCAGGGTTAGTATCAGATGATCGTAAAAGCAACTGGTCTACGGCATCAACTCGTCCTAAAATCATCTTGACGAAATTGCAACTAGACTAAAAAGTAAATCGTCTATGAAGCAGCTCGTCAGAAAATTATTTAGACAAATTATGAGGTTGCTCATGAAGTAACTGGACTCTATAGATGATCGTCTTAAAATCACCTGGACAAATTCGCAATTCTGATAAAAATAATGCCTGAATAAATCTGAAAACTAGAAATATTTAGTTATTTAGGAAGTTATCTATGACCAACTTTATTAGACCCTTTAGATACATATGAAGAGTTTAAGTGTCAAGTTAAGTTGGCCCTTCGTAACTGCAAGTGGAATTATTTATCATAATGTTTTAATGGTTCCATACCCGTATTGTGTGGTGGTACGGTACCCTTTGTGCGCGATTCCGACTCGCACTTGGCCAGGTTTTTAAGTAGAGAGATTTCAAATCCCCAATGCGAAAGTGTGTTTGTTGGTTTTGTTCTTATTTCACGCAGTAACCGAACAATATGAATCGACGAAATTTTTGGCATATAAATTTGGTGTGACCCTCTCCCCCCTTAAATGTGTTACTTAATAAATGCACAGCCCTTAAGCAATTGTGCTATAAGAAAGATGCTCAGTTTAGTGCTGTTATTTTTTATAGCTTTTCCACGGGGTAGGCAAAATTCCCTACTCTACAATTTTGTAACAATCAAAATGTACTGTAAAATTATTGGTCCCAAAAATATTCACTGGTTTGGTAGGAATATGTACCTACAAAAAACTAATTCTAAGTGGGCGAAGCCGCGGGCAAAAGCTAGTTAAGAAAAAATGTTTCAAATGAAACTTGAGGAGAATTTGTGATGTAAAAAAATGGCTCACCTCGATAAATACTATGATCGGAATAGCCGACCAGTTGCAGTAAATTCAGACTGCCTTCGTTTTCACTCACCTAGACCAATGTAGCCTGAATCTGCTGAAACTGGTCGGATATCCCGATCATATTACTTACCTATTGAGGTAAGAAGTATTTGTTTAACATCAATTTATATAGTTTTATATAAAAATATCAAAATAGTTACTTTTATTTAGGAACCCCAAAATACTGCACTTCTAGAGTCTAGACAAAGCCTGGCCAGTGAATGCCTATTGACAGTTAAAAAGTAGTATTTTTATCCAGATAAACATACTGATATTGAAACAAGATATTTCAGTTAATTTGTATCACGAAAACTAAATATTGATACTTCAAACTATCAAGATCTTCAGAGTAAATATCAGTTTTCGTATCCGCAAACCTTCAGAAACCACGTAGTCTCATATCCAGAGGCGGCATTCTATGTAAAGGCAGTATACCTTTTCGTACGGTTATCGCCTTTGAGTAGGCTTAATAAGAACTGAAATGGTGTACCATGACGTTTTGGAGACTGTACCTAGTGAAATCAAAACATTGCGGTGGAGCACAAATGTTTGTGTAACACGACCGATCCGACCTCATTACTTAGAAAACTGTTTTGTGAGCACTAAGCATACGTATATGTTGAATTTTCAAACAAAAGAATTTAGAAAATGTTTGACTCTATTTTCTTGTTTGAATTGTAATAATAGTAGAATTGTACCAAGAGGTTTAATTAATGGTGGAAAGAGAGAAAAGTTCTTAAATTTCGGATGGATGAAACAATTAAGATGATAGTTGCCTGTTAAAAACTATGTTATTATACAAGGTGACTTTTTGATCATCGTCCAAATTCCTACTGGAGGCTGTTGTGACAATGAAACAGCGTCAAGTCTAGTTAGCAACTGATTTATTATCCTCCACCCTCAATCAGAATATTACACTAATATTCGCAGATACCCACAACATCTTCCCTTAAAAAGATAAAATACAAAACTTAAAACTATTGTCCCACCACCATCCCTTACAATATAGCTAACACTAATAATATATAAACTTAATCACATTTCTTTGCCTTAGCTCGCCTCCGCGTCACTGGTGGAGAATAAGGTTTCTCTTTAGAGAAATCTCCTCCATCATCAGTATCGTCAAAAAGGGAACAAGTGGGAAGAAAATCAGTATCTGAACAATGACTATCACCACTATGAAAAGTATCTTCGTCAACTTCTTTCGACTGAGTGTCATTAGTAGTACTTGTATTTCTGATTAAATGCCGTCTATTACGACGGTAAATAAAGCCTCTCTTGTTTTGAACAAAATAAGAACGCGGTGCTGGAGCTTTTGCTAATATTTGACCATGCATTCTGTTATTATTTCTTTCTAACATAATGACATCATCACCGACCCCTAACTCTGGTAGTGTTTTGCTATGCCTGTCATAATACATTTTACTTTTGCGCTGTTTTTCTAACAGAACATCGTGATCCTTTTTGTTGTTTAAAGTTGAATTAAACATCAAAAGCCCAGGATGAACTGGCAATTTACAATTTAGTCGTCTTCCCATCATCATTTGTGCAGGAGAACCCAAATCATCACGCGGTGTATTTCTGTAACTTAACAACCCCGAATAAAAATCTGACCCACTATCCATCGACTTCTTTAATAAATTTTTTATTGTTTGCACTGCCCTTTCACTCTTCCCGTTAGATTGGGCATAATTAGGTGACGATGTCACGTGTTCAAATCCCCACTGCCTTGAAAAATCCTTGAACTCCTTACACGAATACTGAGGGCCATTATCGCTCATAAGTATTTCAGGGATTCCGTACCTGCTAAAATTCTCTTTCATTGCACATATTACATTATAAGATGATGTACTTTTTAATTGTGCTACTTCAATAAAATTTGAATAATAATCCACCAAAATTAAGTAATATTTTTTTCGATATTCAAATATATCAGAGCCAACTTTGTTCCATGGCAGAGTAGGTATTCAAATTCAAATTCAAATTCAAATAGTTTATTTTGCAAAGCAGGTATAGATATATACACTTTTTACACGTCAAATTTAATCTAATAAAGAAAATATATGTAATAGAATAATAAATGTACATGAACTAAATTAAAGGTTTATTTAATTTATGTAGCAATATATTTACGATTAAAATGATAGGTAAAATATATATTATACAAGGTAAAATCCAATCAGCCGCCCGAACCCATACCGGAGACCCGGCCAGGGACCAGGAACAAGGTTCAGTGATCACCAACCGAGCCCCCAGCACGAATCCAGGCGGCCGACCAAATCCCATCCTATATACTACATACTAATAGGTTACATATATAAATACATGCCTACCTCCGCCCATTCGATTAGTCTTGCTAAGAAGAAGGGCAAGAAACTTAGCAAGATCATGTCTTTTTTTCAACATAAAACTTATACTATACAATATATGACTTATATCTACTTTAACCAAGGGATAAGAAAATACAAGACAGTAGGAATTCAGGTTAATGAAAAAAAGAAAAACATATATATCTTTGTCTACCTGTCTCATATAGTCCTTTTCCTTTTACAGTCTATAATCAATTAATGTTTACACCTTAGAGGAATCATAAGTTAAGAAATTATACTATTTAATTAAATTATAACTTACTACGAGTATCATTATCACTGTAACACCATGCTTCACCATCATCCAAATATTCATTTATTTTATAATATGCCTTTTTCAATAGGCCCTGCTTAATATACAGTTTAAACTTATTCTCTGACAAAGTAAGGACCTCCTTTGGAAGTTTATTGTAAAATCTTATACCATGTCCTACAAAAGAGGTACTCACCTTAGCGAGTCTGATTTTTGGAAAAGCCAGTTTATGCTTATTTCTGGTCTCCTTACAATGTTGCTTACCAAGCCTTGGGAAAGACTCAACATTTTTTCTGACATATCTAAGGACTTGGTAAATATATTCACAAGGAACCGTTAATATATTAATTTCTTTGAACTTTTGTCTTAATGAATCCCGGTGCTTCATATTATAAATAGCCCGAATTGCTCTCTTCTGCAAAACAAAGACTGCGTCTGTATCCGCGGCTCTACCCCATAACAGCATGCCGTATGACATAATGCTGTGAAAGTAACTAAAATAGACTAGTCTAGCAGTATCTACATCAGTAATTTGTCTTATGCGTCTAACAGCGTATGCGGCCGAACTAAGTCTACCACATAGGGCTTCTATGTGGGGACCCCACTGAAGACGAGAGTCTACCGTAATGCCTAAAAACTTTGTTTCGTTAACTAACTCCAGCTTGGACCCCTGCAAAAGCAAATTACCATCCACTTGAATTACATTTGGTAACGTAAATTTTATACACTTTGTCTTTTTTGCGTTTAAAACTAAATTATTTACAGTAAACCAATCAAGCACCAGTGATAAAGTTGTATTCGCGCCGTCAAGGATATCTTTACGTCTATTAACTTTAAAAATAAGTGACGTGTCGTCTGCGAATAATACTATCTTCGTTAAGTCTTTAACTAAATATGGAAGGTCATTTATGTAAATTAAAAACAGCAAGGGCCCTAATATGGAACCCTGCGGGACACCCATTTTAACTAATGCTCCACTTGATTTTACCCCGTTAATGTCTACCTTTTGAATACGATCACTAAGATATGACTTCAATAACGCCAAAGATTTGCCCCTCACTCCGTAGTGATCCAATTTACATAAGAGTGTTTCATGATTAACGCAATCAAAGGCTTTCGAGAGGTCACAAAATACACCAAATGCATCTTGCTTTTCTTCCCAAGCATCAAAAATGTGCTTAACTAAAGCAACTCCTGCATCTGTGGTTGACATCCCTCTAGTGAATCCATATTGTTCACAGTGAAGTAACTTATTTAAATTAAAATGAAATAACAATTGATTAAAAACTATTTTTTCAAAAACCTTACTCAATACCGGTAAAACTGACACAGGTCTATAGTTTGAAGGGTCCCCGTGTTCGCCTGATTTAAAAAGGGGGATCAATTTACTAAACTTCATTAAGTCAGGAAAGATACCATCATCTACACATTTATTAAAAATTAATGCCAAATAAGGAGCTATTAAATCAATAACAGAACTTATAACTTTCACAGATAGGCCCCATAAGTCATAAGTATTGGAACAGCGACCATCGGTTCCCTGCAAGGTTTATTTAAATTCTCCTGACAAGATTTACATTTTCTTACAAAACAATCAATATCTCGACTGATACCCGGCCAAAACAATACCTCTCGTGCACGTTTTTTACATCGGTCTTGTCCTAAATGCCCATCATGTATAATTTCTAACATTTCTGTTCTCATAGAAACAGGTATCAAAACTTGCCTGTTTTTAAAAATCACCCCATTCACACAGTACAGTTCGTCTCTCATCGACCAATAATATTGCAGACTTCTACATAAATCTGACTGATACTGTGGCCACCCCCCATTTATATATGACAATAGTTTTTGCAACTCGATATCCTTGCCAGTTTCCTCTCCAATTTTATTTAATTTTGTACCTGACATAGGTATTGTTTTTATTAACAAATTAACCTGGCATAATATATTTTTACTAATGTTGTCATCATATAAATCAGGTAGTGGCGCACGTGACAACGTGTCCGGTATAAACATGAGCTTTCCTGGCTTATAATTTACTATCAGATCATATCCTTGCAATCTCATAATCATACGTTGTAAACGTGCTGGGATTGAGTCTAATGGCTTCTTAAATATACTCTCAAGGGGTTTATGATCTGTTTCGATTACTACAGCTTTTTTTCCATAAATGTATTGGTGAAATTTTTCACAAGCGAAAACAATTGCCAACATTTCCTTTTCTATCTGTGCATATCGAACCTGGGTATCAGTCAAAGTGCGTGACGCATACTCCACCGGGCGGCCCGCCTGCAACAATACGGCGCCGAGCGCTACGCTACTCGCGTCTACTGACAATACCACCTCCTGTGTGACGTCATATAGTGCTAATACAGGGCTGTCACAAATAGAATCAATTAATATTTGATATGCCGTTTGATGGCTACTTTCCCATCTCCAAACAATATCTTTTTTTAATAACCGAGTAAGTAAATAGATCTTTTCCGAGTATTGTGGTATAAATTTTGACAAATAATTAACTGCTCCCAAAAAACGTTCTAAAGACTTCCTGTCATTAGGTGCCGGCATACTTTTAATTGCCTTAATTTTTTCAAAATCTGGTTTCATGCCATTTTTATTAAAAATGTGCCCAAGGTATGTCACCTCTTCTACACATATACGACATTTATCTTTGTTAAATTTTAAATTTATCTTTCGTGCTCTATCCAGCAGTGCCTTTAAACGCATATCATGCTGTTCCTTTGTATTGCCCCAACAAATAATATCATCAATAAATAATTCTACTCCCTCTAGTCCTTCTAACAGTTGCTTAAGTTTTGCATGAAATACCTCAGATGCACAGTTCAAACCGTACGGCAATCTCAAATATTGATAACGTCCAAAAGGCGTTCCAAACGTGCACAAATCAGCACTTTCATCATCTAATTTTACCGCCCAGAATCCTGAATTAGCATCTAACACTGAAAAGTATTCCGCGCCATTCAATTGTACAGCCAACTCTTTTATTGTCGGCAATTGAAAATGAGCACGCTGTATCGCAACATTTAATGGCCTAGGATCCAAACATATACGCAAATTCCCGTTCTTTCTTGCAGCGATTACAAGTGCATTGACCCACGGTGTAGGATGCGTCACTTTTCTTATTACACCTAAATTTATCATTCTATTCAATTCATCCTGCAACTTATCACGCAGCCCTAACGGTACCTTACGCGTAGCACATACAACCGGCTTAACAGAGGTATCCACAACAATATGATACTCAACCGGCAGACATCCTAATCCCTCGAACAAGTCCCTGTTTTTTGCTAAAATATCATCTTGCTTCAGCTCATAAACACGTTGCACCAGCCCTAAGTCAGAACAGGCCTGACGACCTAACACACTTTGACATTTTATATTTGCAATTGCAAACTTTAGAGTATACAATTTGTTTTTATGCCACCATTTTAAGTAACAAATACCTTTCAAAGGAATAATATCGCCGCTGTATGATTCTAACTTAATGTTATTTTTGCGCTGAATCAAGTTTAAATCATAACCTAATGATAAAAACCTTTCATAAGATAACACATTTATGTCCGCACCCGTGTCTAATTTAAACTTTTCACTACCGTACTCGCCCACTAATAGTTCATACCAGTCCTCTAATAACGACGTCTTTTTTAGCAAAACGTTCGATAGCATAGAAATATAAAATGACTCACAGTCATCTTCCTCCGATATGTTTTCTTCGTTGACCTCGATTTCGAAAACATTTTTGACACTCTTCCTTAATTTACACATTCTAGCGAAATGACCATGATTTTCACACACATAACACTGAACCATTAACGCTGGACATGAACTTGGATCACTGCACGATCCCCCGCACCTATGACACTGGCGCACCGAGCTCATCGCGTCTGGACCACGTCGCTCTGCGCTGGCGCCGCCTGCCGCGGCTACGCCGCGCCAAACACGCCCGCCGCGGCTGCGCCCTCGCCAACTGCCCCGGCCGGCACCGCGCCCGCTGCGCGCCTGTAACGCATCGACGCGTGCAGACCCCAGGCCCGCAGACGCACCGCTGCTGCTGCTTCGCGCCTCCAACACACGATTACTGTCAGCTGACACTTCGTCCGCCTGACATATTTTCACTGCCTTTTCTAACGTCAATTCATCGTATCTTAACAGACGATCTCGTACGACCGTACTTCTTATACCGCAAACTATGCGATCCCTAATGAGTTCTTCTCCCAGAGTTTGGAACAGGCAATTCTTACTCAATAGCTTCAAGGCCGTTACGTATTGATTTATCGATTCACCTGACTCCTGGCATCTGGTGAAAAAATTATACCTCGCTAACGTTATATTCGGCTTGACTCCGAAATATTCGTCAAACTTTTTTATCACTTTGTTGACGTCATCACGGTCCGCTTCATTAGTGAACGAAAAGGTTTCGTAGACATCGAACCCATCCGATCCTATCAAATTAATTAGCAGGCTTGACTGTACACCTGCTTCCTCCTTGTGCACCCCCGATGCTTTTAAAAAGAGCTTAAATTGTGTTTTCCAACGTTTCCATGCGTCAGCCCGGCTGACGGGGCTGCCATCTAGACTCAATTCCGACGGTGGTCTTGCGTGTTCCATACTGTAACGTATTCTTGCAATCACAACAACACTTCTTTACACTAATATTCACAAATATTTATTATTTTATAATTAGTTTTTATTGATTTACCGCTGCCACCATGTTGTGACAATGAAACAGCGTCAAGTCTAGTTAGCAACTGATTTATTATCCTCCACCCTCAATCAGAATATTACACTAATATTCGCAGATACCCACAACAGAGGCCTGGTAAGTGATCAGCATCATAAATCGATAACAATTTTTGTGAAATTCGTATAATGAAATTTCGACTTCCCATAGTAATTCACTCCCAGTCCTAAGTGAATCACTATGGAGAGTCGAAATTTAGTTTTATGAATTTTACATAAATCGTTACTGGTTCATGATGCTGATGAGTTACCAAGGCTCAAGTATGAATTTGGACGATGTTCACAAATTCACCTTGTTTATGAAATTATATTAAAATAATATTCGTAACATAATAAATAATACCCATAACAAATAATAAACACAACCCATAGTAAAATTCCGAGTTTTCACTTTAGTTTTTAACCCAAATTAATTTTTTACTAATCGTACTTTATTAAATAAGTTTTTAATGTACCCTCCTATGTGTGACTAGTTTATTTTTGTTGTAAATTTTTTAATGCTTGTGTTAAATTTTTGAATAAAGTTACTTTATCTTATCTTATCTTATTTTTCAATGCAAGTGCTCGTAAAGGCCCACTTTTTATGCATCAAAACCGAACAGAAAGGCGATTATTTTGCCCTAGGGCTTTATTATTATTATTTTTTTATTTATTTACAATGGTTGGCTAACCTGCAGCCTTTCCTGTGTACAATAGATATTATACTTTTTTTTCCACTGTTTAACGGCTCTGGATACAATCCTTTTGAGCCAATTATAATTTAAAGTTCACAAGATTATATTTGTTTTCATTTCCTCACACTATGCATTGAAAAACGTAGTATGATACACGGGCGTAAAAGCAATAAATTACTAGGTTACGTTTAAAACACTCGCTACGCTGATGCTTTTTCATATCATGATTTAATTTATCTATCCTATAAAGTTCGTCCCCCTAAGGCTAAACCAAAAGTTCTTCTGCAACGCAATTTTAGTGGTATGAATCTGCATGATCTTAGTGAGGATGCCAAAAACATAGAATGGAATGCTGTTTTAAATGCCAATACTGTAGACCAGGGGTCGGCAACCTTATGACATAGGAGGGCCACAAATGTTACCAGAGGATCAGCGAGGGCCGCATATAATAAATAACGTATTAGTCAATTTCGTGTCATATTTATTGTACTTTAAAATATAATTTATTATTAAAATGTAATGCGATTTTTGCGGCTGGATTTGACTTGCATTTTAGACGTTGAAATGCGCAGTATTAGGTCAAAATGTGCATCCATTAACTGAGAATAATGCTTGCTTTTTCGTTAGTTCAAAATAGAAAATGTCTGCTCACACAAATATGTACAACCAAACACAGTTATCATGCAGCGATTGGAAACCTTGAGGGCCGCACCGAAGTGGTTCACGGGCCGCATGCGGCCCGCGGGCCGCCGGTTGCCGCCCCTGCTGTAGACGAACAAGTTAGTATTTTTAACTCTCTGCTAACGCAGTTATTTGATAAGCATGCCCCTGTCCGCGCTATCAAGATGAAACACATTCCTGCTCCTTGGCTTACCGATGATATTAAGAAGTTAATGGAGAAGAAAGTCATCGCTAAGTCAAAATTTAAACGTCGACCAACTGATGTCAATAAAAATAAGTACTTGCAGATACGGAATCACTGCAACAAGGTGTGTAGAGATGCTCAACGACGCCATATCCATGAATCTGTTGAAAACGGTGATCCAGCCAAAGTATGGAAATTTCTAAAGTCACTGGGTGTTGGTAAGTCTCACCAAGACTCCATTCCTAAAGATTTAAACTTAAATTGTCTTAATCAGCATTTTTCTTCTTCGTCCACTATTGACAGTGCTACGAAAACAAATACGCTAAGTTATCTTTCTTCAATTCCAGCACCCGACTACTCTCCGTTTGTCTTTAACCAACTCACCGATTGTGATGTTAGGAAACACATCACCTCTATTACATCTAATGCAGTTGGTAGTGAATGTATAGGCCGTAAAATGATAATTCCTATCCTAGAAATCCTCTTACCTGTTATCACTTTCATCCCAAATAGCTCTATATCAATGAGTTCTTTTCCAACTTTATGGAAATACGCTCAAGTGACTCCGTTACCTAAGAAAGCTAATCCATCTTCCTTTTCTGAGTACCGACCCATATCCATCCTTCCATTCCTATCCAAGGTCCTCGAACGTGCTGTACATCATCAGTTAAGTGAATTCCTTAACAGAAACAACCTACTAAATCCAAATCAATCAGGTTTTCGCCCTGGTCACAGTACCGTTACTGCGTTAGTAAAAATAAGTGATGATATCCGGAGGGGTATGGACAAAGGACAACTGACACTTCTGACTCTACTGGACTTTTCAAATGCATTTAATACAGTTGACTTTGACATACTCTTAGGGGTGCTTCGTTCCCTAAACATATCTCCAACGGTGATTGGCTGGTTTCGTAGTTATCTACGTGGACGCCGGCAACGTATCCGCATTGATGATTATTTTTCTGATTGGTGCGATATTTCTGCTGGTGTTCCTCAAGGAGGCGTCCTCTCTCCTCTACATTTCGCTTTATTTATCAATAATATCTCACAATTCATTTCTTCCTCGTACCATCTTTATGCAGATGATCTCCAAATCTACACTCAAGCAAAGTTGGATGATCTCTCGCAGGCCATTTCCATGACTAATGATGACCTAATGAGGATATCGGCATGGAGCAATGACTATGGGCTAAAAGTTAATCCCAGCAAGACTCAAAATATCATAATAGGTAGCCCGTGGTTCGTTAATAGAATTGATTGGCAACAGCTTCCTCATATCTTGTTTGATGGAACTCTTATCCCATTTAGCTGAAAGGTTAAAAATCTAGGAATCATTTTTGATAGCTGTTTAACATGGGTTCCACAAATCAATGAGGTAAGCAGAAAAATGTTTGCTGCTGCAGGTGCTATGAGAAGGCTCTGAAATTTCCTACCTACTGCCACTAAAGTTGCACTCGCACAATCTCTCTTATTACCCATTCTCGATTATGCTGACGTCAGTTATTTGGATCTCACTGAAGCGCAACTTGACAAACTCGAACGTCTTCAAAATTTTTGTATACGATTTATTTTTGGTCTTCGTAAGTACGATCACGTTTCTGAATTTCGTTCTCAACTTTACTGGCTCCCTATTCGTCAGCGCCGTGATACTCACATCCTGTCTCTATTATTTTCCGTGTTGCACAATCATGCAATTCCTTCCTACCTTAAGATTAATTTTCAATTTCTTCGTGATACTCATGGTTGTTCCTTACGTTCCTCTCACAATCTCCTTTTGGCAACACCATCTCATTCATCATCCTTCTTCACAAATTCCTTTTTAGTCCAAGCTGTTCGGTTGTGGAACGATCTTCCTTTGCCAATAAGGAGAGCTCCATCACTGCCTGTCTTCAGAAAATTAGTCAAGGGTTATTACTTGTCTCTCTAACTCTTCTGCACTATATTTTGTATTCTTTTATATTTAATTTTTTTAATTGTATATTTGTAAAATGTATTTCTTATGTTTGAAATAATTATTTATATATGTAGGTATATGTATTGTATACAAATATGTATTAGTATGTATTATTATTCATATAATTTGGCTTCTACTTTATATATCTTATTTTATATGTACACCGCCTCTTCAGCAATCTTAATGTATTTTTTCCACCTAAAGGTTGTCTGGAAGAGATCGCTTTAAGCGATAAGACCGCCTATTTGTACTTACCCTCTGTACTCGTATTTTTAAGTTCAATTAATTGTATTATTTTTCTTTTGTGGTGTGACAATAAAGCTGCATTGTATTGTATTGTATTGTATTGTACGCTCGTGTTTTAAATCGTCCTCGTAATTTATTCCTTTGCGCCCTTGTAGCATAAACTACTATTAATATAACGACTTGTTTGAAACTTTTTGGGAAATAATGAAATAATAGGATGTGAAACAGTACAAGTGTTTCATTCATCCAGGACAAATTAACTTCAAACCCTATTCCGATATTGACTCAAAGCTGTCTCTCTCACAAAATTACCGTACAATATTCGTCATTTGTATCCGAGCTTTTCTTCATTTTATTTTGAGCTTTATTACCAGGCGTTAGAATCTTCATCTAGAATATATTTAACGTGGTTGAATGGTGCCGAACGAAGACTTCTTCAAAGAGACAAGGACAATTAATTCAGAAATCGGTTCAGGAAGTTAAACTTGAATCAAATTACGTCACGTCTCAGGAGAATTGAAGGTAAGTCGATGTTCGACGTTGGTTTTAAAGAGTAATTTTTGCATTTATTGTGATTTATAAAAAAAACTTTATTAAAAACTAAAACTAAATCCATCAGTTTGTTAAGAGGGCGCCGAGCAAAATGATCTAAAATGACAGTCACTATTAAATTGATTTATTGAATAATTTTCAATCATAAATAAATAAAATATATATTTATTATCACAGAGAATGTATCTACACTTCCGCCGCAGCGAATAATAAAAATAACATATAGTGTAAGAAACAAATCTATCTAAAGTAGGCCCAAAATCTAAAAAAGGTATTAGGTTTTAGTCATTTCAATAACTTAAGTGTCAAATTTTGTCTCAACCACAATACAAGACAATCAAAAACGTTATAAAATACAACTAGGCCGTTTCACATTTTTAAAATTTTGTCTGTTAAATTAAATATGATTTTTTCTGTTAAATTCAATAACAAGCACCACGATAAAAAGTGACCACGAGAGAACAAGCAAGGTGTCTATTCGTTCTACGCTCGGCGCAGCCTTAAACTAAAGTGAAACAATGGTCTTTTTGAAGTCACCATGAACAAACAATTGTTATTTCTTACCATTGTCAAAACTTTTATTTGAAAAGATGGTATCTCAATATGGGTACTACTTATTACAATGTTTGTACAATTTGAATTTGAATTTGAATTTGAATTGGTTTCCCTTACCTTTTATTTTTCCATCCATTAGCCCGTATTCGTCCACTGCTGGATGAATAGCCTTCCCTCTCCAATAGGCCTCCCCCATATTACGCCACTCTTGGCGGTCCTCAGTCATCCTCATCCAGCCGCCACCCGCAACGTCCTTCAGATCGTCAGTCCAGCGGGCAGTTTTTAGTTTTGTATAAGCAAAAAGTAAAATCAAGTTTGTTGCATTTTATTACGTTTTAACTTTCAAGTAATTTTGAAAACTAACGTGGAAATCTAAATACTACGCCAATACTCCGTAGCCAATGTTACGTGCTACGAGTTTTCGTAGACCTATGTGTTCTTCGCTGTTTAGTTGTTTGCTACGCGGATCTTTGAACGAAATACCGTTTTGTTAGGATCAAAAACTTATCCTGTGAACTTACCAGACGCGGGGAAGATTTTATCGCTTAAAAATATTACCAGGTAAAGGCAGAATTTTATCTAAGCCCTTGTCTGTATTAAAATAATTTAACAAATTGAAATGTTATTAATTAAAATTATAGTAGTTTATGCTACTAGGGCGAAAAGGAATAAATTACGAGGACCATTTAAAACACTCGAGTGTTTTAAACGTAATCGAGTAATTTATTGCTCTTACGCCCGTCTATCATACTACGTTTTTCAATGCACAGTGTGAGGAAATAAAACAAATATAATCTTGTGAACTCTAAATTATGATTGGCTCAAAATGACTGTATCCAGAGCCGTTAAACAGTGGAAAAAAAGTATAAAATGTATGGTACACAGGAAAAGTTACAGGTTGGCCAACCATTGTAAATAAAAAAAAAGAAAATAATAATAATAAAGCCCTAGGGAAAAATCATCGACTTTTTGTTCGGGTTTGATGCATAAAAAGCGGGCCTTTACGAGCACTTGCATAGAAAACAATATTATTATCATCACGACATGAATCCCTCAAGCGGTGACGGATGTTTCAGAGTATGTACTGTGAAATCCACAATCACGTTTTACCTACGCTTATTGCGTCCCGTTGAGGCGTAGTGAGCCATATCGGCGTACTTCGGGCACAAATATGGATCCACAGCTTTACGTGCCTTCCGAAGCACGCAGACCGAACACAAATGTGCCCCTACGGGATTTGAACCCGTGATCTCCAGATTAGCGGTCGAGTATTCGAACCACAACACCACAAGGACCATCGAGTTACTCAATGACAAGGGCGGTCAACAAGTAATTAAATTATTTTGTTGTATTCCTTGAAATGGTTTTTCCTAGATATACAACGTGTAACAGAAAGGTGTAACCATATTTGAAGAGCTTATTCAGTCAATGGTGTAGAACAACTTTTACTATGGAAGGAACATTGAAATCTCAAAAAAAAAATCTGCCCTTCCATACATTTCGGCCGAGCGGCATTGCATTTTTCTATGAAAAAGTAAAATTTTTTTTTTGAGATACAGGTTTTGTTCCATAGTAAAAGTTGTTCTACACCATTGACTGAATAAGCTCTTCAAATATGGTAACAAACACCTTTCTGTTGCACGTTGTATAAAAAAAAATTTGGGACCTAAGGAAGGGAGAAGGGAGAGAAAACTCTTACACAATGAAATTTTTCTTATCTGAAATATCTTGAGTTATATGAAATATTATTACACAATTGTTTGTAGTTAATACAATTAATTTTTATGTGTTTTCTCCAATAATATGTAAGGCTTTATCACAATACTTATTACTAAATTCGAATCTGGTTTCTAGATGCTCAAAAATCAAAGACCGATACTTGAACAGTTGTTAACAATGAAGTGTTTGTTTAAAAATTACAACAAAGGTCAAATCATAATTTATTGAGAGAAATATCTTAAAATTAAAACTTAAATAGCAAAGTAATTAATTTAAAACTAAATAATCCTAAAATAAAATATAAGAAAAAGCCCTAAAACCTTATACTAAATAAAACATTATACTAAATAAAAAATATTCTCTAAACCGTTGCCGTCGGGTGCGGTACCCAAAAGGCTGACAGCATTACCCCGCTGACAAAAAAGATATTTTGTAAGATAGGTACAGAGGTGTGGAAGTACGTAAATACCTTCATCATCAAAAATGGTAAGTGCTTCAAATTTTGCCATCAATTCATCAAGTTCTCCAAAGCAATCTTAAATTCCGATAGAATGTTCGTTCAAACCGCCTTTGAAGTGACTTAAGATAGCTTAGTGATCACTTATGCTTCATAGTTTGTTTAAGAGTTAGATAGAAGCTTAACTAGAACTTAAGTACTTGTAAACTAAGTTTCTCGCTTAATGTTACTGAGAAGATAAAGATTTTTGATGTAGGTTCATAAGTCTGTGCCGTTGACGTTAATACTAGTCTTTTTAAATGTTTTATTGTTTTCCCTTTTTATGTAACTAAAAAGGGACCAGGAAAACTTGAGTAGGAAAAATTTATTAATAAGAAAAACCGTTTACCAATTAATTAATAGGGGGTCAATTTTGTTTACTTTAATCTAAATATTATTATTACTATCTTAACACTAACGGATGCCTCGTGGTCCCCGTTTCTCCCAATACTGTGGTCATATTGAAAAATACTATTATAAAAAGCCCTCTGTAAAAAATTTCAGCTTTTTAGGTCCAATAGTTTTGGCTGGGCGTTGACGAATCAGTCAATAAGCGAGTCAGGATTTCTCTAAATCAATCTATCTATCTATAACTTAAGAACTATGTTATCTTCGGTGGAGTAACCACTATTGTTTTTATCTTCTGCTAATGATTTGATCTCTTGATATTATTATGAGATAAATTCAACTTTCTCTTTCACTTAAGTGAAGGTCTTGCACTTTTCTTTTTTTCCCTTGACCTTTCCATTTACGAAATTTTTCAAGAAAATGTTATTTAGAATTAAGTGTCTTATCATCTTCTCTGTTCTATTTTCAATGGTTTTTAACAGACATCTTTCCTCCTCTACAATTCTCAGCTCAAAAGTCTTCTTCTTTATTCCAGCTCATTTTCTCCATTCTCCTCCAGCACCACATTTCAACGCCTTCGAACTTTCTCTGTCACTTTGCGTTAATGTCCACATTTCACTTCCATGTAATGCTATGCTCTAGATATAGATAGATATATATATATATAATATAGATACTTTTATAAGGCGTTTCCGGACCTTCCTGAAGATCGTCATTAAAAGATTTTTCTTTTAGCCATTGCTGTATGATAAGGAGCTGCGATCTATTGTTTTAGTGATAGTGAGAAATAAAACGGTTGAGACTATTCCCGCACTTAGAACGTGGCTACTGAAAATTAATCTTTAGATTCAAACGATAATGAAAACCATAATTTTGGTGGTTTCGAATGAAATCAGATCGATATAACGTAATATATAATGTCATCGGCTCATCGTAGAATTGGTCATATATCATGATCTGCCTGGTAATATCATATTTTTAAAAAAACTAGGGGGGACGCCTCGCTTTGCCCCGCTTCGCTCGGCTCTCCGAATTTACGTACATATTTACATGTAAACCTAACACGCTCCCGCTCACTCTGCTTGTCGTTAGGTATTTTTAACTTTTTGTGAATGATTTTCGATTTCATACTTTACAATCTGCCAATCCCACGATAATGCCCACGACATAATTATGCATAATAATAATAAAAGAATATGCCTTAATGTCTACTGTGTCGTAACTTAACTCTGAAACTACCCTTTTTTACATTGTTTTCATAAAAAAACTCTTTAGTGAGAACTAAAAAGGATTTTTTCGATCAAATGGGAATGTAATGGGCAAGTAGAATTTACTTCGTAGCTATTGCAGGATTACATTGAGAGCAGAACAAAAAAGACTAAAAAGACCATAAAACTCACCGTAACTCTTCGTAGTTAAAAATATTTAGTCTAAAAATATTAAAACAGCTTTAAGTTAGAAGCTGCTTTTATTCCTTTTTGAAATTAACTGAACTGTATCCATATTTGCATGAATTAGCATGCGGAAAATTGAATGTTGCTGTTACTATACATTCACAAAAGCTTGCGTTAATGACAGCTTTTTATTCATAGACGCGAAGCTTGAAGACGTAGCGTCAGCAGAAACTTGGGGTAACAACGGCGGATAATAAGGAAAGTTGAAAATTGTGAATCAAGCAAAATACGTTTATAACATCCTTTGTTAATGGGTTGATTGTTCTTGATGGAGAGTTTAATTATTAGTCTACGTTTTTATTGAAGCAATTAGTCTTTACATTTGTTGTCTGTATTTATTAATGCTTTTTCAATGCATGTGCTCGTAAAGGCCCACTTTTTATGGATCAAAACCGAACAGAAAGTCGATTATTTTGCCCTAGGGCTTTATTATTTTTTTTTTATTTGTTTGCAATGGTTGGCTAACCTGCAGCCTTTCCTGTGTACCATAGATGTTATATTTTTTTTTCCACTGTTTAACGGCTCTGGATACAATCCTTTTGAGCCAATCATAATTTAAAGTTCACAAGATTATATTTGTTTTCATTTCCTCACGCTCGTGTTTTAAATTGACCTCGTGGTTTATTCCTTTGCGCCCTTGTAGCATAAAATTATAACATTATGAACTCAGTATCTAGTTTATTTTGTGAAAAAATGTAGTGGATTGAACACATAACCTTAAACATTCCTTCTACTGAAGTAAAAGTACGTATACCAAGTTATTCCTGAAGAAAATGTTTTAAAACATCGTAGAGATTTTATAACTGGCTCGCGTAACCTCATTTATTATGTTGACGGTACTAGAAGCGCAGGTGAAGCAAAAATAATAGAGTTTGTACAAAATGGAGTAAGTTTTATATTTATAGATCGATTTCTAGCAGCGGTAAGTACTTAGTTGTAATTAGTTGTCCTACTGACTAAGCTAGGATATTTATATTTATTGCATAGTTTTATTTTTTATCAAAGGACCTGCCTTTCAATTTTGAAAACTGTGCTGGAATTCTGCCGGTCAAGTAAGTGCCGATGAGATTTTCGGAATAATACATTATGTGCATATTATTTGTATACTTACAACCACTTTTTTTGTTGTTGTGTAAGAATAATTATAATTATTACATAAGTTTTGTATATTATTAATATAAGATAATATCTTATTAATATAAGATATTATTTAAGTTAGTATAGGCGGTGACAGAATAACAGCGACCACTTTGCTCTTGGCTGTAGGGACAAAAGCCGAGTCACGACCTTTTCAACGGGTTCATGCTAAGTTTCCTCTAACTTCGTTTTAAATAACAACTTGTTTGTACTACAATTATGTGTGATCTGTTGAATATCTTTTTTAATTAATTTATTTTTATTTACTTGCTAACGGTGAAAGAAACACTGAGGTAAACCTACATGCTCTGAAAGCGTGTATTTGTGACCGAAGTACGGCAATAAGGTTCAAACCTTATCACGTTGGGACGTACAAATCGTACTAATTGTCGGTGAAAAGTGGTTGTTATGAGTGTTGACTGTCACTAGAACAGAGACACCTTTTTTCACCGAATGCCGGAATGACAGGTCGTCATTATTTTATCCCATACCCCTACCACTTTTGGATGCAAAATCGTGGTAGATAGGGGTTTGAGATAAATACTTAAGGGCGCATCGACCGTTTGCTTTAAATTTGTCTCTATATTTTTCCATATGTGTAAAGAGTAAACAAAATAACCAAACTATTGCACTTTTTCCATGTTAATCGTTATTATTTTCATCAAATTGTTCTTAAATAAAAAAACTATCGTGTATAAACGCTCCAGTTACCTATGAATTGCAGTAAATGAATCATCATATCAAATTACATAATTTATATAAAAAGTAGGGAAAAAGAGGAAAAAATTACACGAAAAGAGGTAACTTTGCGAATTGATTCTATCGAGCCATCTTTATCAAAACCTGTTTCCATCGTGTATACATACTGTCTAGCTAGTACATATTATCGTCAATAATACCAATATATTTCCCAAAATTTTAATTTCATTGTTTACTACTTAAAACAAGGGTTAAAAAAACGTGTTTGTGTGTCTAAAAAGCTCGGTGTGCTCTTAATAATGACCTGTCATACTGCCATTCGTAACTCCATGTCAAGGCTCACACACACGATGGTCCTGGCATAAAACTGTGAAATATTCATAGTGTTTAACTAGCCTGCTTTCTTTGTCAGACTGTGAGTTGGAAGAGGAATTTTATGAGCATTTTTGCGTTCTTTTACGTTCAATTCCGGATGACGGCTTTATTTTATGGTCTTTAGGTTTGGTTTAACTTAATAAGTATAAAATATTAGGTATTTTAAGATATATTATTAAAATGCATTACGAGATTGAAAAATGTGTTTTTCTCTGAGCAAAATTTCAGATGGAGCTTACCGTATATGTGCTTATCGCGGGCAAGCCGAGATCTAGTAGACTCAATTTATTTTTTTAATCACATGTATAAAGTTTTTCAATTTAAATAGAAAGGTATTTAGGAGGTAATTCACTATCGCTAAAACATCACATTCCACTGCAAAGTACTTTTATTTGCGGGAACTTTTTCTTCACTTGTCTATACAGAGTCAGCTGATCGGACCACTTTGTACTAAGAAGTGAAAAAAAAAGTTCGCTCAAAAAAAAGTGCTTTGCAGTGGAATGTGATGTATTAACGATACTGAATCAGCTCTTAAATTACTTTCCATTTAAATTGAAAGACCTTATATTATGACCGCTTACAAGAGAAGTGTGTGTATTAAAAAAAAAACAACAATTGATTATACCAAATACCGAATCGACATGTTGCATAAAATACTTCCACATGTCTGTGATCGATACTCATTATTTGTAACTGCAATGCATATGTGTGTGTAACTCATCATAAATTAGAAGGACTTGTGTAATAGTGAACCAGCACTGACCATCATTATTATCATCCACCAATGATATTATTAGGGTAGTATTTAAACAAGCGAATATAAATTTAAATTTAAGGTGTCAAAAATACTGAATATAGAGTATTAAAATACTAAGTGAGCAAAAGACTGGGCGAATAAAAATTTTGAAAACGAAGATTTGAAAATACAAATTTCAGTTGAGTTGAATAATTCTCAGTTGAAGTATTTTCTATTTTAGTAACAATTTTCATTTTAAGTAATAAAACTAGGGACGTCGCCTTACTCCGCTCCGCTTCGCTCGGCTCCATATTTTATCTTACATGTAAAACTAACTCGCTCCTCCTCGCTTCGCTCATCGTCGCACCTATTTTTTGACTTTTAGCGAAATATTTTCGATTTCATAGTTTAAATTCGCCTACTCAGTAATTTTAGTCGCACGCTTTGGTATTTATCACGGACACAAAGTCGCTAATTATATTTTTATTCACCTGATTACTAATTTCCCATATTATAAATTTATGCTATTTTAATTTTTAGGGTTTCGTACCCAAAATACTAAGACTCCGCTGTCCGTCTGTCTGTCCGTCTGTCACCAGGCAGTATTTCATGAACCGTGATAGTTAGATAGTTGAAATTTTCACAGATGATGTATTTCTGTTGCCGCTAGCAGGAACAAAATGTATGGGCCGTTCTTAGGAAGAGGAACTTCTGAGCGTACTAGAAGTTTGGCGCGATCTTTATTATTATAGATAATGGTACGGGACCCTCCGTGCGCGAGTCCGACTCGCACTTGGCCGTTTTTTTTTTTCATTTTCCCACTAAGTGGGAAGGCAAAGGGACCTTTACTCATACAGCCATGTCTGAAGTTTATAGTATTATCTGTTTATAGTTGCTTATGTAAGCCAAGCTCGACCATGATCTCTGAAAAGACGAAGGTCTTGTCACGCACAAAAAGAAATACTAGTAGTATAGTCTGATAGCAATATTTTATGTCATTTTCTATAATAATACATATTTTTACTAAATAAAAGCTTTTTTTACTAATTCATTATACATATACGCAGATTTTTATGAATATTTAGGTAGAAATTAAATAAAAAAGAAAACTTTCGATAATATATTTCGACCAACTTGGGGTCGTAATCAGTCGAATTGACTGACGACGACCCCAAGTGGGTCGAAGTATATATTGAAAGTTTTATTTAATGTCATTTTCTACTGACATAGTCTAGTATCCAACAAGTTCGGCTTATAAATTTAAACTCTGCATTAAACATACGAGAGTATATCATCAAACTTCAAGTTATGACCCCTGTTTATACGAAAATGCCTCACTGATGATGAATACCAAAGTAAACACAATTTTGTTTTCGTCTCAAGATTCTTTGGGACTTAATTATAAGTTTAAATAAACTGGCTTCGCGTAAACTGAATGAGTTATTTCAGTGTCGCTTTCAGTTCAGGCATAACTTGGAAACGACGGGAAACATTGAACGTTAAAATTGTTAACAAAGTATGGCAATTATTTTTGGACCTTTCCAATTTTGAGTAAAATTTAAGTTAATTTTTTAACCCAAAGAAGTCTTTATTATATTATTTAAAAAAATATTTATTCATAATTAAAAATTTATTTAAAATAATTCATAATTAAAAAAAACAGTATGCCTAATTCGGTCGTTTTTTTAACTTCAATGTGCAATTTTTGGCTGCTTTTTGGAATAAATATAGGTAGATCAATTTAGGTATTTAATTTCAATAATACATATTTTCGTACTTTTAAACCGATTTTATAAGTTATTTTAGTATTAAGATGAAGTGACGTAATCATATTAGGTTGAATGGTCGAAACCTTGTCAGACTTAAAGATGCGTTCAAGAAATATATTTTTTCGTATTGAAATGTATGATGATGACGTCACTAAGGTTCGAATGAAAGACACCACTTTTTTATTTAATAAAGGATATGCAATATGCAATATGCATACTAATTATAATATCTGTATATCAGAAACGGTTAAGGAAAGGTATTCCTCGATATTTGTGTATTTTTTTCATTTTTTTTATTTGAGAATAAAGATCACCGTAAAAAGTAGATTTTAAAACTCGTTATCTCAATAATATGCTTATGGATGACGGAGACACATCGAATTATTTTTATGTGATGATTTTAGTTTTAGTAAGCCGTCGCAATGGCTACGAAATAAAGATGTTAGCCAATTGCCCGTTTCTGAAGAAAGAGCTTCTATTTTTGTCAAGGTTACCATCCATCCGGATTTGTCTGGACATGT
The DNA here is from genome assembly GCA_934047225.1 of Ypsolopha sequella. Classification (NCBI taxonomy): domain Eukaryota; kingdom Metazoa; phylum Arthropoda; class Insecta; order Lepidoptera; family Ypsolophidae; genus Ypsolopha; species Ypsolopha sequella. Next base: position 25,131,603 of record OW203997.1, read on the forward strand.
CCGGAATTTCTTCCGTCAAGACTTTGTCCGGCTTTCTAATTTGTCCACATCTTTTACTAATGGAATGTAACACTTTCGCTTTAAATTACATAAAAACATAATTATATAGAAAAAAATATATAAACTTCAATCTTTATACAATAGTCTAAAATAATTAACTCCTTACTAGGGACTTATTTGAAAAACACGGCTTTTTCAGGAATTTTCAAACTTGTGAAATTTTGGTCCATTCAATATTCGATTTTAATAGGTACTATCGAGGAAACTGAGTTGCTTTTCATCTTTAGTGCAGAATAAAAGCGAAAAGTGAATTATCAGTTTTTTTTTCTTTTTCTTTCATGGCAATGGAATGTAGCGAAATATTTAATATTGCAATTTATTTAAATTTCTGAGATTGATATTAATTAAATGTTTATTGTAATGTAATATAATTTTGTTGACATCCGTTTTTGATAATAGTTCCTTATTACTTTTATATCAATATGTAACATTAAACATATTATATATAGTTTTAAGTGATGCAATTAATTACGAAATGGGTTTCTGTAATGTAATTACGTATTCGCAATTAAATAAATAATTAAGGTAAAAATTGTATTGTTTATGTTGATAAAGAATTCTGAAAATAATATCAAATCACTAAACAAATGTAAATGTAATATGCAAGTATATGCCTAGCGCAAATATTAATCGGTTGCAATATAAACCAATTTTATAAACAATCATCATAATTAATTACAATATAACTTAAAAATTTAAATATTAAATATATTTTTATGTTAACTAAAGCAAAGCAAAAAACTCTTTGATTTTTTTGTAAAATTCCTATTATTACCGCAGTTAGTGATAGCGACATTCATCCCTTTAAGTATGAAATCGTGTCAGATGACGTCACGATATACATGCCGTTAAAAGCTTATTTTGATTGCCAATAACTTCGTCATTTTTTGAGATATCGAAAAAATTATTTAACTATTGTTTGTAGGTTTTAAATTGCAATTTATTTTCATAAAAACCTTCATGTAGGAGACGGGCTGATTGTGTCTTTTGGAAAAATGTATTTGTAATTAAACCAAACAATGTTTTATGACCAAAGCAAAGTGAGTATAAATAACCCTTTCATCGATACCTTTATTAAATTCGATACAAATTCCTGACCAAACCCTGAGGTCATGGAAAATGCTTTCGATATCATCCCTAATACATGTTTAACCTTCATTCGAACAATGAGGCTGCCCGATACCTCCTATATTTGCCCAATACCTGAGGACCAAATGAAATACCGATGGTATGATAAAAATATGAATTTTTTCGACAAGATGTGCCCTCTCAGGTTTTATCTAGAAACATTTTAGTTTATCCACAATATTATAAGTAAAGAAGTAAAAATAATTAGTTTTGTATCATTTTCCGTTTTCCAGTGGTTTTTTACGATATGTTTGTACACAATATACTTTACAATAAACAGGTGGTAGAGCTGATGCTGGGCTCGACTGTGGAGGTACCGCCATCTTACTTGAAGATCCCCTCGAAGTAATTCGGGGGAGAGTAAGAGGACAGCTCACAGGCAAAAAACCAGGAGGCCCACATCCATCCCTAATAGCCGGGCCTTATATGGAACAGACTGGTGACGGGCAGCGGCGTCACTGATGCGAGGGTTCCGGCACTGCGCTCACCAACCCACCTGCCCAGCGTGTGTGAGTATGGGCAATTCTTCCAGGATGACCGCTGGGAGTGGCAAAGTCCTGGAAAGGCTTATGTCCAGCAGTGGACGAACTAGGCTGATGAATGGATGGATGGAATATACTTTATATGTATAAGCAAGCAGCAGGCCAAGTAGTAGAGTCCCGTTTGTCATCCTTCGGGTACGGATGGAACCATAAAATACTTTTGACAATTTACTTACTAGACCGCAGTCGTTCGTTTGCTACTAAAAACCAGATGGCGCTACTTGTATTTTACATCGCGATATCGTTTGATCTTCTCTAAAATACATAACCAAACATGTAGGCAACTCAAGAACAAGAATTAGGTCATAATGTATTAAATTTTTAGCAGGATTCTCCATTAAGAGGATCCTTGTGTCAGATTCAGAGACGAAAATATTGAAAATTCCGAAAACTACTGTCGGCAAATTTTCCTGTAGATCTCCGAATATTTTTTTTTGTATGTCATGAATTCTGTCAAAACTAGAGACCTCACCTCGCTCCACTCCGCTTCGCTCGGCTCCTTATTAACCGACTTCAAAAAGGAGGCGGTTCTCAATTCGACTGTATGTTTTTTTTATCTTACATGTAAACCTAACACGCTCTTTCTCGCTTCGCTCGTCGTCGCACCTATTTTTGACTTTTGGTTCATAGTTTGGTTTTTGACTATATTTTTTCTTTCGGAAGTTCAGTAATTTATTCGGAGGTTCATTATATAAACCAGGATATTTTAGTTTGCTTCGTTTAATTTATTTTACTGGTAGATGTTACACAGTTAAATTAGTATATTTTACGATAACTAATTTTGCCGCTGCTCAGATAGTGTGCATCAGTTCGCTGGGATTTAGTTTGTTAAAAGCGATAAAAAAGTGGAATTAATGGTAACTATCTTGATGCATTATAAAATATGTTCGATGTAACTTATGTCGATGTAAAAGTGGTAGTACTGTAAGTACGTGTAAAATATGTAAATATAAACATGGACTTATGGTGATTGGAAATTGCTTTTATTCCTCTCGGGGGAAGAAACTGTGATTCATTTGGAGTGATTTGACTCCTATCACTTGGGGGTCACAAATCTGCCGTTTTCGAGAATTTTTTAATTTTTAATTTTTAAATTTTAATTTTGAATTTTTTGTTATCATAATTTTAGACATGCAACATGGGATTTTGCAATTGTAAAAGTGATTTTTAGCTGTAAAGAGATCAACCAATCAGTGAACTGATATTCACACCAAATTTCAGGCCAAAAAACAACAAAACTATTTGTGTAGCGTTTTTTGTTTGCCAAATTACGCAATTTTATAAATAAAACAAAGAATATCGATTTTATCAATAATGGCGGACATGCGATCCCCAAGTGATAGGAGTCAAATCACTTCAAATTAATCGTAGTTTCTTCCCCCGAGAGGAATAAGAGCAATTTCCAATTATTGAAATCAATTTAAATAATTGTATAAATTAACAAGAACATGATCAATTTTATTATTAAACCTTTAATTAATAAACCCTTGTTTCAAGAATGATGTAAAATGCCTCAAGTATGCAAAACAAAATAAATTTCAATATTGATAACAGTTTGTAGGCCGATGCCTGAACCACATGACAAAAGCGTGCGTAAAGTATGTACCTAAGTAAAATGGCAGCTAGTTGCCCTGGTCCTCTAATAAAATAAACTTTTAACAAAAAAATTGCAACCGACTTCAATAGTAACAGCAGTCATTCACTAAAAAGTTAATAATAATTCTATAAAGACCGATGGTACCGAAGCAACACTTTTGCCGACTTCTTTCTTCCTGAAACGTTATGTTATCTAGAAGTCGGCGTTCTTATATTGGTTTTTATGTTGCTATATCGTAGGAAATACGCTGACTTCTAGATAACATAATGTTTCAGGAAGAAAGAAGTCGGTAAAAGTGTTGCTTCGGTACCATCGGTCTTTATAGAATTATTATTAACTTTTTAGTGAATGACTGCTGTTACTATTGAAGTCGGTTGCTATTTTTTTGTTAAAAGTTTATTTTTTTTCACATTTTTTAGTGTTGCTGGGTTAAATTGTGAAATATAGGTAGTTCTTGCAAACGTGGTTTTAATATGAAACGAAGTTCAAGTGAGTATAAGTAGCTATGTTTGAGTAGCTTCCTGCTATCAATCTCGAGTTATGTGCTGTCATTCGTTAAAGAGTTCTACGGTGATGAAGCCAAGATCGAAGGTCTGGTGGGTACACTGGCAATTTTCAAGCAATGCCCTGCAATGAGCACCATAACACAAACTGATTGCCGCAATCCAAAGTTATGTGCTGTCATCCGTTGAGGAGTTCTATGGTGATGAAGCCAGGATCGAAGGTCAGGTGGGTATTCTGGTAATCTCCAAGTAATACCCTTGAATTAGCACCCTAACGCAGTGATTGCCGCAATCTCGAGTTATGTGCTCTGATCTGTTGAGGAGTTCTATGGTGAATATGGTGATGAAACCAGGATCGAAGGTCAGGTGGAATAATGATGATTTTCAAGTAATACCTTGTTATCAGCACCCAGGTACAAAGCGATTACCTCAACTTCGAGAGGTATGCTGTCATTTTCTGAAGAGTTCCACTGCCTATCTCTGAAGACCTTCATCAGATCATGACCAAACCCAAAATAGGACCTACCTGAAAGTACACTCTTTCAAACAAAAAAATAATTGTTCAAATCGGTTCAGAAATGACGGAGTTATGGAGTAACAACGCCAAAAAAAAAAAAAAAAACATACAGTCGAATTGAGAACCGCCTCCTTTTTGAAGTCGGTTAAAAAGGCCGCTTTGGATGAATCATATTATGATTCTGTTGTAATGCTTTTGTAATGTTGTAATCTTTTGCACGCATGAAGAAACTCTCTATCCTACTTTCAAATCATTTCATGATTCACCCAAGTTGGCCTTTCTAGGTCTCCTGTTGTTTTTGCTGCGCCCCTACAAGGCGTCACTTGTAATTTTCCTATACATATTTTAAGAGGCTATGCGAATTTTATTTTTGTCACTGTCACTCCAAGCGAAAACACGCTTATTGCGAGAGGGGCGGATTCAGGGCGAAAGCGAAAAATGTTAGCTTAATAATTTTTATAAAAAAACTTAAATAGCTAGCAAAATTTCGAATATGAAATGTCTATATATTGTTGAAACACACATAATAAAATATGTTTGAGATCTGTACATGGTTCCTATTCGTCAAACGAGGAAAAAAGTGTGTTTGAAGACCTCATTTCAACAATTATTTCTATCGAGGAAAATTTATCCAAACTTGTTTTCCAATTTCAAAACCCTAGATTATATATTCAAAATGCATGTACCAGAAATGTATTTAAATTTTCCGTGTATTTCATGAAATACACAGAAAAGAAACACCCGTATTTTCTTCGCATATCGCCTTAAAATGATGTTGCGCAAACTGGAAACTGTTGACAACATTATACATATATAATATCATAGTGTAAGAAAAATTAATCTTCGATAAATGTGGTCTGTACGAAAAAAAAACGTATTCGTAAAAAAATATCGAGACGTCGTAAATAATAATATAATCAGTTGTTTCGTACATAATTGGTCAAATAGTAAAGTTACTTTTCTTGGAACAGCTGTTTTTTTTTCGCGGTTTGGAGTATGGTTTCATAGTTAAAATTGTTCGTATGGATGAGTGTATTCAAAATTCAAAATTCAAAAAGTTTATTTTGCAAAGTAGGTATATATAATACACGTTTCACAAGTCAAATTTTAATCTTATAAAAATATATGTAATAAAATAATAAATGTACATGAACTACTTAGATTAAATGTTTTTTTAATTTATGTAGCAATATATATACGATTAAAATTATAGGTAAAATATTATTATACAAGGTGAAATCCAATCAACCGCCCGAACCCATACCGGAGACCCGGCCAGGGACCAGGAACAGGTTCAATGATCACCAACCGAGCCCCCAGCACGAATCCAGGCAGCCGACCAAATCCCATCCTACTCGTATATACTACATAGTAATAGGTTACATATATAAATACATGTAACCTTCGCATATCGCCTTCGCGTATCGATCGTTCGTACGGTAAATCTATTTTAAGACGCTCAAAACTACGAATCAATTTTTTTATTGGTAAGAAAATTGAAGTACCCACACCCATAGACTAAGTATTACTACGTAAAGACTAGCAGTTCCCATACATCAGTTTGTAGCCACAAAAAAGGTGTAAAATTCTAACGAAAAGCGTTGGTAAATTTTCTAACGAACACGATGCAAAAAATGAGCAATTGGTGATGCTAGTGGTGTAGCGATGTCACGTAACATAAAAGTAATTGGTGATGCTAGTGGTGTAGCGATGTCACGTAACATAAAAGTAATTGGTGATGCTAGTGGTGTAGCGATGTCACGTAACATAAAAGTAATTGGTGATGCTAGTGGTGTAGCGATGTCACGTAACATAAAAGTAATTGGTGATGCTAGTGGTGTAGCGATGTCACGTAACATAAAAGTAATTGGTGATGCTAGTGGTGTAGCGATGTCACGTAACATAAAAGTAATTGGTGATGCTAGTGGTGTAGCGATGTCACGTAACATAAAAGTAATTGGTGATGCTAGTGGTGTAGCGATGTCACGTAACATAAAAGTAATTGGTGATGCTAGTGGTGTAGCGATGTCACGTAACATAAAAGTAATTGGTGATGCTAGTGGTGTAGCGATGTCACGTAACATAAAAGTAATTGGTGATGCTAGTGGTGTAGCGATGTCACGTAACATAAAAGTAATTGGTGATGCTAGTGGTGTAGCGATGTCACGTAACATAAAAGTAATTGGTGATGCTAGTGGTGTAGCGATGTCACGTAACATAAAAGTAATTGGTGATGCTAGTGGTGTAGCGATGTCACGTAACATAAAAGTAATTCCCACTTCAATAATAGATGGCGCTGAAATTATCACTGTTGGTGTGGCCAACTTAGGACCATCTAGTTTTTCTGAGCAAAGCTCAGCCGCATGTTTACTTCGGAACCATGATAGTTTACTTGCAGCCATTGTCTTGATGTATGGGAGTTGTCGGTCTATACGTAGTAATACTTAGTATATGTATACTACACCATAGTGGATTACGTTGCCCAAACATGATTGACAAAATTTGGCTCAATTAAGAAAAAACACGAAATTTCCTCAAAATCTCCATATTTTTAGGACAAAACAACAATTTCATTCGTTTGTACCAGGGATATACAACGTGTAACAGAAAGGTTTAACCATATTTGAAGAGCTTATTCAGTCAATGGTATAAAACAACTTTTACTATTGAACAAATCCTGTATATCGAAAAAAAAAATTAACTTTTTCATAGAAAAATGCAATGCCGCTCGGCTGAAATGTATGGAAGGGCAGATTTTTTTTTTGAGATTTCAGGGTTGGCTCCATAGTTAAAGTTATTCTATACCATTGACTGAATAAGCTCTTCAAATATGTATACACCTTTCTGTTACACCTTGTACCTATGTAAAAAAAACTTGTTCCTTAATGCATACGTCAGGAAATAACGGGTTTATGCAAAACCGAAACCGCCTCTCAATAAAAGTACGAATTACCTATAAAATAATAACAATTTTATTGATTTTTCATCTCAAGCTTGTGCCATACAAAATTCGATTCTAATTAGTGTCCGTTAAAAATGGTTTTCTTTCTCATAGTCTTATGCGTGTAGCTTTGGGTCTCACTTCTTTTGACCGTGTAGATTTTCCCAGATAATACATAAGGCTTAGAGTATAAATGTAGGCATAGAGCGCTCATATCGCACCGCTCGCACAATACGCAGCGTAGACAAGTGACCTATAGCTAGTTACATTCATAGATATATAACAAGTAGAGATGTGCGCCGCAAGCGCAATTATCGATAAATATAGCTGCAGGTCTAGAAGCACAACCGTTTGCGGCTCACTCGTTGACTGATGGATTTTGATGATCGAGGTCTCAAAAATTAAATAATTAAAAACACGACTACTATTACAAAAAGTTAATCAATAATATCAAAACCTACTGTGTATCTTTGAATCGGTTGAGACAGCAATCGAAGCGAGGTTGCGGGACGGTGTGGGCGGTACATTTACCATTGCGTCTCCCGTCTCTGTCACCCCCAAAAAACGTGATATCATTTTTACTTAAAATAATTAAAAATTTGCTTACCGGTGAAATGTGATCCTAGAATTCTGTTTAGTTTGTATTCTGGTATCGTTTTTAGACGATTTTAGGGCACACTTAACTTATTTTCCATGTAAAATAATAAATTAACCTCTAAAAACACTCGATGGGCGCTTGCACCATTAGTAATCGTATGACTACCGGCGCCTGTGGACGAAACAATGCGATGTTCTCACCTGTGCATACTGTTCCTACTTGGAAAAACGCGCTCTGTATCTTACAATGTATACTCTAAGACACGAGGACAGACATTGCATCTAATAAGACCCTAGGTCTGATTCAGATAAGTCATCCAGAATTGCAAACTTAAAGCTCGTAACTGCTGTCGTAAATAAAATAGTCATTTGTACCTGCGATGAGTTTAGTGACAAAAAGTGTGCCAGCGGATTGTTCTGTGATAGTACACACATAATTGCTCACACGTTTGTCGGCCAAACGGATAGGCAGAGACAAAAAAAAATCTGCAGCGGTAATGACACAGATTATTATCTTTTATACATTTACAATAAAGCCGATTCTAAAAGCTTTCATTTTAGTTTTAGTGCTGTCAAAACTAAATTTATTCTAAAGTAATTAAGCTTCTATTTCTAACGCTTAAAGACTATTTTGAAATGAAGAAAATTTAGATTTGACGGCACTAAAACTAAAATTAATACATTGTAATATTATAACTGTTAGGTACTCTACTACATTTCTTCTTTTATGAACATGTATAAGTAAATTTTAATATTTGCATGTCCCGTAGATTCAATATATCTGATAGAGGAAATAATTAATTGTAGTAATCATTGGTTTGGAAAGGAAAATTATACTATCGCAACCTTTCTCATATCCTATGAAAAGAAGGCATCTTTTAAGACGAAAATAAGATTCTTTTGAAATAAGAAAGGTAAAAAAGGTATAAAACTCAACGGAAAAAAATGTGAATCATATTGAAATAGAAAAATGTTGCTTTTTAACAATACTCTTCTTGTTAGTTTTGCATGTATATTTATTTAATTTTGCATAAAATCTTGGTACAAAAACATTTTAAACCAAGTAATAAAAAAAAGATTACCCTTTTTGGGGTAGCTATTCATAGATACTAATTGATAGATAACATCCCTTCCTGTAAATACTAAAATACTTATGAAATCTGTATAAAACAACCAAATATTTTATTTTTAAAATTATCTACTTAAATTGATTATTATTTACTATTTATTCCAAGAAGCAGACAAAACAAGCACATTGCAGAGTTACAAAAACCGGTCAAGTGCGAGTTAGACTCGCTTGCCTAGGGTTCCATTATTCGACAGTTTTGGGAACAAAGTTTAATTTTGTCATTTTGTTTCCGTGACTTTTTCAACCGCTATATTTATCCTGTAATTTTTACGTAAGCACATATTTTTCGGTCAACCAGTTTTGGAAATAAGGGAGAGATATACATTTTTTGTGGTTCGAGGATTTCTCGAAACAAATGCAAATATATTTTTACAATCAGCTCGTTAATACCTACAATTTCGTACCCATGTCACAATTTTTAAATTTAAAAATATGTATTTTTATCAAATATTTTTTTCATTTATTTTACTTTTTTATGTTTCTCATTTGTGTTCAATATTTTTTAATCGCTATAATTTTCCTGTTATTAGCCAGTTATGACCTATTTCAAAGATTTTTGGTAATCAGAGCCAGTAAATATAGTTACGGTATATATTTCTACAATTAACTCTTTAATATCTACAATTTAACACTCATATTGTATTTTTTTTTTACATTATGTTATTTGAGAAAATTAATGCTATTTTTGGGCCAAATTTCAAGTCTTCATCATATAAAGTTATAAAAGGCTATGACCTACGGACGGATGGACAACGGCGTCTCACCATAAAGGTTCCTTTTATACCTTTCAGGTATTACGGAACCCTAAAACGAAAGGCGTGCTGCGCAAAGTACCAAAGCAATAAAGTTTCGTCGCGCTCGTAGCAACCATTTCCGAGTGATCCTTAATTTGTAACAATTTGTTACTCGTTCTAAGCAAAAATCCCTCCATTTCACTCCAACTTTCGACTCTTGAACTCGGTAATGGAGTCAAACCGAGTTATTGCGGAAAAAACTGCTCCTCATTTAACGAAATGGATCTTTCGCCAATAAACGAAACGACTTTAATGACAGCAAATATCCCAAGTTTATGAGTAATTTGTTTGTGGAGTGTTCTGTCAACGTGTCAGACGGAATTATAGACGAAGTTTACATTATTAGAAAATGTTTTATTTTTTATTTATTTATTATTACACTTTTTGTACCTTTACAAACATAATTTACAACACATTTCCACATAAAAACAGACATTGTGTACAAAGGCAGCACCTATTGCTAATAGCAATATCTTCCAGGCTACCTTTGGGTGGAATGAAAAAGATGTTAACGATAAAAAGGGTAGCGTTAATGCTAACAAAAAAGCGACGTGCTAATTTTAACCAAAATTTAATAATAATTAACATAATAATCTAATATTTATCTTATATTTTACATAAAAAATGTTAAATAAGCTCACTTTAAAATCGCACATCATTATCGAACGCGAAGTTAAAGAGTGTGAAAGTGACAGTGACCATGCAGGCGAAACATTAGTATAGCAATTTATTTTATTTTATTAATTACCAACTAACTGCCAAATTGCAAAGTGTTATAATAAGGACAAGTTACATTGTTTTTTGATAATCAGGCACATAAAGTTTCGATTTTATGTACTACGCGCCAAATTATCAAAAAAACATAAGCAGTCATGGGGACTGCCGACAGAAGTGAAAACTTTACTTTTAACATTAGCATGTCGATGACGGGTGATGTAAACCCATAAGATTTTCCCCTAAAAAAAATCGCTCAAAGCGCATCAAGAAGTTTTTTTACTTCCCTGTTACTCCATTTGCGAAAACACCCTCAGGACGGATTCGTGAAAAAGTAGCAAAAAGTCGGTTTTTTATTAATATAAAATGTACCAAGCAATTTTGCCACAAAGATTTTTAAGGAAACTTTACAAAATATCCACATTTTGAATGCAATTTCACAATGAAATTAGTCAGGATTTCAGAATTACAGGAAAAATAAAACAATTTAGAGGTCTTCTCGGAATTAAGTTCTATCGAGAAAATTTCATCCAATCGCGTTTTCAGTCAGTGAGAATCTTAATCAAATACTCAATAAACATTTACCCAAAAATGAAATAAGTAGATGACGTTATAGTAGAGTAAATTGATTCGAAAAAACCCCATTTTTATTTTGTATCGCCTTGAGGTAACTTCTACTTATTTTTGCACTAAATAATTTGGCACGTAAGAAGTACGTGTACGTACCAATTATCAGAAAACAATAATAAAGACACGACTTCAGTCATTTTCACAAGCACCAAAGCACAGTGTTCACAACAACAATTTTCAACGAATATGATAGCAGCCGTCAAAAACATTCTTCCAGTCCGATAAACCGTACCATCAGCACAAAAGGGCAAATAAAGGCGTACAAAAATAATAAAAGCTATCGCAAAAAGCAGGATGTCATGTTGAAATGGTATCAGATAGGCCGAACGTTAAAGAACAGAAAATTCTAATTTGGGTTTTTATTAGATCTTGTACTTTGCTGATAAATATTATGCTTTATCTAGCTACTCCCATAATGCAATAAGGTTATTAAAACATCAAAATCGGTTTCATAAGTAAAAAATAAAGAAAGAAAGAAAAGAGATTTATTGCAAAAAAAAACGTAACAATGAAGTGTACATATAAAAGTAGGTTATGCTACAAGGGCAAAAAGGAATAAATTACGAGGACGATTAAAACACGAGCGTAGCAAGTGTTTTTAACGTAACCGAGTAATCTATTGCTCTTACGCCCTTGTATCATACTACGTTTTTCAATGCATAGTGTGAGGAAATAAAACAAATATAATCTTGTGAACTTTAAATTATTATTAGCTCAAAAGGACTGTATCCAGAGCCGTTAAACAGTGGAAAAAAAAAGTATAACATTTATGGTACACAGGAAAGGTTGCAGGTTAGCCAACTTCTAGTAAATCAATTAAAAAAATAATAATAATGAAGCCCTTGGGCAAAACAATCGACTTTCTGTTCGGCTTTGATGCATAAAAAGTGGGCCTTTACAAGCACTTGCATTGAAAAAAAGTAAATTATTGCATTGAGCAGAAAATGACTTTTAATTTCGTCTTGTGTTAGTGTAATAGTTGGCCAATGTAATAGTTGGCCAATACGTTATTGACAAATGCATTGGCGGACGTGTAATGCCGGCTTTATGCCTCCACACACAGGATCACGGTCAAATAGTGCCTAGGAAAATAATGTACAAGTGCTTCTTGATATCAGAGAAAGAGCTCTTGGAAGGCTTTGTGAGAACTGGAGTGGAAAATACTTACCTAGTTTTTTTGTTTGTCTTTTATCAATGTTTGAATATCACTCTGCGAATAATTGTCACTTTTTGGAGTAATTTTTACTACTTTCAATAAAAAGCAATAGTTTGATATAATTGATAAATTTTTAAAAATAATAAATTAATAAATTAGCTTGTAGAATTTTTCCTTTTGTAGATTATTTAGTTTAGATTTTAATTTTCAATGTTATTTAAGTTCAATTGATATTATAAATATATGCAATACATATATAAAAAAATATATATTAAAAACAATACATTAATTGATAAATTAGTATAACATTTTTGGAACTTTTTCTACATTTTTGTAGTACAAAAAGGTGATTGAAAAATTTTCAATTGATATAAATAATTATTGAAATGAGGTTTTCAAACACACGTGAACAAGTCCCGAAACCGTATAGAATAAATAAAACAACAAACAGAGTTCTTCAGTGGTTGCGTGTATTGATAACATTTGAAACCATTTAATTGTAGCAAAAATCAAATGATATCGCGAGGTAGAATGCATGTGACACCATCTAGTGTGGCATTATCAGAACTAAACTCTTAACACACGCTTTCTCATTGTTTGACGAATAAGAACCATGTACAGAACGCAATAATATTTTATTAGGTGGGTTATAGCAATATCTAGATTTTGGTAGTTGGAAATGTTGCTAGTTGTTTTAATTTTTTTAATGTAAATAAAAAACCTGTTTCGGCACCTTTCGTACTGCAACTGTTCCCGCTTGGAGGGACATGATTATGAATAATCAACTCTTAGACAACATATCCAACATTTTTCTTTTTCATACCACCAAAACTTCTACATGATTTTGTTTTTAACTGAATGGTGTTTTTTGGCTTAGATTTCCTACTGCTCCTAAGTGGCTTGGCTGATTGAGTCCATTTATGCTTTGATAAATAGATAAACTTGATAGCTATAAACATAAAATATGATTATTCAATCGAACAATCAAGTCCATGTGAAAAGTATAATTGTCTCCTATTTCACCCTATCAAGGACGCAGCGAGCGTCGTAACAGCCACTATGCATTGCGCGCTGATATGAACGTTATTTCAATGTCGTTTCCGTTGATATTCGTAGTGACAAATATCGAGCTGCTAATTTGACGATGGTAATCGTCTTAAGGGGTAGGTAGCCGCCAACGACCTTGAGTCGACCTGTGTTGGTACAAATATCGACAGAAACTACATTGAAATAAGGTTCATATCAGCGCGCACTGCATTACAACTTCGCTGGGTCTCCGGATAGTGCAAAATAGGAGAAATACATGGACACGATGAGCAGAAAAAAAATAAGCAATATTTTCCCTGTATTTTAGTGCAAAAACTACACAAGTGCCATTAGTAGTTTCAAATAATAAACCAATTTTACTTAATTTTAGCCTAAAAACAGCTTGATTTTTAACAATATTTTCATGCCGTTAGCAGTTGTTTTTTATGGTTCAACTAACAATATTTATATTTTTAATATTTTTTAAACATACCGTTTAGAAGAAATAACTTTATCAATAGAGTCATTTTCAGATGACGCTAGCAAAAATCGAATCTGTACCTGCTTGGAAAGCTAAGTTTAACGGACAAGATAGGACCTAAAATATAGGTTATAATCGTGTTTAAGGTATAGGTATATAATTGTGCTTAAGGTATAGGTACCTATATAGTTTTGCCTAAGGAATAGATATATATAATTTTGCCTAAGGTTATAGGTATATAATATAATCGTGCCTAAGGCTTAGGTTATAATCGTACCTAAAGTATAAGTATATAATTGTACCTAAGATATTGAATAGAAAATAAGCTTAGGCACGATTATTGGAATAGGTCTCATGGTCAATTTTCATTTTAAATCCGTCCTACTAACACGATGTTTGTCTATTGCAGGTAAAACCACAGTTTGGAGATCACTTTTCCCTATTTTCAACTGTAAGTATAGAAAATATCATTCTTTTATTTCACTTTTTTCCACCGCGTTGAAGGAAAAGATCTTATACGAGTGGTATGAAAACGTCAATAAATTTCCCTTGTGCTCAAGATTTTGTTAAGACAAATAGACGTCGCGTTTTATGGCACAAAGAAGACGATTGTCGTCATATTGTTGTAACAAAGGCCTGTAGGAGGGGGGGGGGGGGGGGGAGGAATCAAGCGCCATTACTCACGCTCGTCAATCCGGCGGGAAACAAAGACTGATGATGAAGACCAGCCGACCGAGGAGAAACGCATTTTTTGTTTGAATTTCAGAAACATTATTATTTTGTTGAGTAGGATTCCCGCTTGAAATGCGAACCGTTCTCGGTGCGGATTCATATTTAGAATTTTTCTTTGTTTAACAGATAAGTCCCACGGTAGTAACTGTTGAGTAGGGAATTATTTGGAGGCGTTATTTTAAAATAAAATGTCTTACAGAAAAACGTGATTTACTATTTGTGATACGATACCTGAACATTTCTTGTCAAACATGTCGAACTATGTCTTGTTAATTAATTATTAAGGCGAGGGTAACCGTATTTTTCCGAAAAAAAAAGTAATATTTTTTTGTGTTTTATTTGTAAACAACAAGGATCAAAATATGTCTTATTTCACTCTTTGATCTTAATATTTCAGCCGTTTGATACGCGATTACTTGCTTTTTCTTGCATCCAATAAAATTCCAAAGATTGGCTTAAACTATGATCTCTACATAGTATAAAACAAAGTCGCTTCCCGCTGTCTGTCCATATGTATGCTTAGATCTTTAAAACTACGCAACGGATTTTGTAGATAGAGTGATTCAAGAGGAAGGTTTATATGTATAAAACATGCCCTTGCATAGCCGGGGCGGGTCGCTTGTGTAATTAAAAATATCATTTCATTTGGGTTATGTTAGGTTTTGGGCATTAAAATTAGTAGTAAAAAAAAATTATATATGATATAAAACGGCCGTCACATAAAAATCCTTCTTTCAAATTCCAAAATAATGAACAAAATTACCTCAAAATCGCGAACTTTTTGTGCGGACCTCTTCCACTAAACAGGATAAAGTAAACTGAAAGCGTTGGAACAGGACTGACTTTTTTGAATACCCTGGCCTTAAGGCCCTTACTATTGCCAAATGGGTACTTTCTAAAGCCTACTCCTCGTTTATGGCCAAACCAAAAATAATGAAAAAATGTATTATGAATAATCAACTCTTAGACAACATATGCAACAGTTTTCTTTTTCATACCACCAAAACTTCTACTTGAATTTTTTTTTTACTGAATGGTGTTTTTTGACCTCAAATTCCCTACTGCTCCTGAGTGGCTTGGCCGATTGAATTCATATATTCTTTGATAAATAGATACACTTTATAGCTATAAACATAACATAAGATTATTCAATCGAGTAATCACGTCCAAGGGAAAAGTATAATTTTCCCCTATTTCGCTCTTTCAAGGACGCAGCGAGCATCGTAACAGCCACTATGCATTGCGCGCTGATATGAACGTTATTTCAATGTCGTTTCCGTTGATATTTGTAGTGACAAATATCGAGCTGCTAATTTGGCGATGGTAATCGCCTTAACCAACGCAGAATAAGTCAACCGAATAGAAGCAAAATTAAGCACCCAAAAAATCTCAAGCCGTGTGCGAGCCAGGCCGCGCTCTGTAAGGGTTCCGTAACATCGCAACAACCCCTAAAAGAAACATTTTTTGTAAGTTTTGGTCATATCTTACAAACTACTCGTACATTATGAATCGGGGTTTTTAGTAATTATTGTTTAAATACAGTATTGTATGGTACATAACATACAGAAATTTTTAGATTGCTTAGTTTTTGAGATAGACCCCGTAACAAAAATTGTCTAAGACTGACGATTTCAACGGCCTCCCATTTCTTTGGTTTTGAAGATAAATAGTAATAATAAATATTTTTGTACTCAATGACAACAACCCTGTAGGCCAGGGTAAGCATAAAAATATTTTCTGCTTTCGATTGAATTCGATCCTTTTTCAAATATGAATATATCTTCCCGGGAAAAAAAAATCGTTTTTTTCGTTATAGACTGAACGAGTGTCCCAATGTGTAATTATGTTGAGTTGCACACATTCATTATCTACGATCATCAAAAATCATCGTCTTCGAGCATTATTTGTAATATTTTCAACCAACTGTTTGACGAAAACTTAGAAAAAAGAACACTCTATATGATATTGTACATAGGTTTCATGAATTAATACCTATGTACATGCCTGAGACCAATCAGATGCGAGAACGAGTAAAGAGAGCGTGGCTTTATAAATTAAGACAAACTTTATCGCTTAAGATTGGTTCTCTAGCGGTGTTATAACGTAATATTATAAAATAACATCAATAATATAATATAATAACATCGGTCAAACAATGTAATTACTTATAAAACCGCTTTTGATGTCGTAATTACCATAATGTAGTATGAGAGTAGACAAAATATTTTGTATTAAAAGTTTCTCTTGTAAATCGCTAGGGGCGGTGAATAATTTCTAACTAAAATGCATAATTTCTAGGACTAAAATAAAAGGCTTCATTTTGCCCTTTGGGTACGGAACCCTGATAAAAGAAGGTGCGTGTGGATCATGACAGATAGAGATCTTGTATCTGCCTTTCTTTTTGGACGACGACGGGTGTGTGTGGTAGGTATGCTAGTATACTATGTTTGTAAGTGTAATAATTCAAGAAGAGAAAAAAAGTTTATTATCCCTTAAAGATTTACAAAAATCTCCATTTCCATTTATTTATGAAATATTTTAAGAAAAGCAATAATCGGTTTCGGTAAAAGCATTTTACCGAAATTGATTTTCTTTTTTAATTTAAACCTAGCAAAATTATGCACCCTCGAAAAAGTTGCGATGAAATTGTATTTGTTATGTATTTTGAATCTCCTACAAACAGACTTTATATTTTGAAGGATATTTTATTGTTTTCTGAAATAAAAACCTTGGGCTTAACATATTTACATTACTTTTACTTTCGTTTTATACTCATCCTATTGTAAACAATTAATTTAATTGTAACTTTTTTTTTTGGTTTGTTTTCTTATTTCATGTGTTTGGTGCACAATAATTTGGCTTACACAAAATATGCACCTATATAATATATCGTCACGACATGAATCCCCGAGAGGGTGTCAGAGGTGTCTGAGTGTGAACTGAGAAATGCAAGTCACAGTCCACATTTGGTACACCCGCGTTTCACCGACGATTATTATTAGATAGTATTTGTCTTCTCTTGTCTTTTTTTATAGGTACGAAATATATACCGAATAGTATCAAAATGAAGTACGATATTAAAATGTTTAGATCAGCCCTATAATCTTCCATCTATGTTATTTTTATTAAACCGATTGACTAGTAACACAATGTGAAATGGTCATTTGAAGTTGTGCATTTGACCTTATTTACCCTTAAGTAAAATAATAAAGTTAAATACCTTTAGTAAAGTAAAATAGGTGGTAGAGCTGATGCTGGACTCGACTGTGGAGGTACCACCATCTTACTTGGAGACCCCCTCGAAGTAATTCGGGGGAGAGTAAGAGGACAGCTCACAGGCAAAAAACCAGGAGGCCCACCATGCCTGGGACCGATGGAAGGCGGTATATCCATCCTTAATAGCCGGGCCTTATATGGAATAGACTGGTCACGGGCAGCGGCGTCACTGGTGCGAGGGTTCCAGCACCGCGCTCACCAACCCGCCTGCCCAGCGTGTGTGAGTATGAGCAATTCTTCCAGGATGACCGCCGGGAGTGGCAAAGTCCTGGAAAGGCTTATGTTCATGTAAGTAGACGAACTAGGCTGATGGATGGAAGTAAAATAATATAAAGACAAAAGTCGCGTTTTATATTTGTAGAAATAGATTTTCTCAATACTGTTCAGCGCACGTCCATCAGAAACTAGAACACTAGAATTTTTGCTATAACGGAGTATCTAGAACAAAAGTAAAACTTGCCAATACTTTACGCTGCCATAAAGTACAGGCTTGTGAGGCAACTGCAGAACCCGCTTGGACCCTCGCCAAGCGTTTCCGTGGCATCACGGTATATTTCAGCACGTCAAACGATTCAGTCGAGTTATTGCTGATGTCAAAGATACCGTTCCAGAACAAAAACCTAAGTTTCATGCTAGGTCGTATTTTCAATAAATTTTAATTGTCAATGAGCGTTTTTCCTTATGTCAAATTTAGTGTTAAATAAGATTCCTAGATGGCACTGTCGTATTCTTTAGCAACAGAATCAAAGACAAAATTGCACCGATTCCAAACAAACTTTGACGTTGATTGCTACGAAACACATTTTATCTATGGTGACATGGACAGCACCATCTCGAGGAAACCTAAGAACTAAGAAAAAAAACAACGAGAAAAGCGCTCATTGTTTCAGAAGAATACAGCAAATTTTATACTTTATAATTTATACCTAACATAATTATTAACATAACATAATTTATACCTAAACTTATTAGAAATAAATATATATATTATGTTGCTACATAGAGCGTTAATTTTATTTTTATTTTTTGTATAAATAAAACGGCGTATAAAAACGTATTTTCGAAATATATTTCGGCCCAATTAGGAGGCGGCATCAGTCGAATTATAGACATTAAATGACATAAAATATATTCAACCTTATGACCAATCAGTTTAAATAAATGACATTTGAGCATGAATAAAAATATATACACAACCTTATGACATAATTATGAATGAGTGTAACCTTCTTTAACAGAGAAAATTAAAAAGTAAATGAAAAAATAGAGGCCACCCTGCGGGTACTTCGTGCGCTACCCTGAAGTTTATTTGCAGTTTAGCTGCTCAAGGTACATTGTCATTGTCAAATGGCATTCATTTAAACTCATTAGTCATAAGGTTGTATATATTTTGTGTCATTTACTGTCTATAATTCGACTGATGCCGGCTCCAAAGTGGGCCGAAATATATTTTTCAATGCATGTGCTCGTAAAGGCCCACTTTTTATGCATCAAAACCGAACAGAAAGTCGATTATTTTGCCCTAGGGCTTTATTATTATAATTTTTTTTTATTTGTTTACAATGGTTGGCTAACCTGCAGCCTTTCCTGTGTACCATAGACGTTATACTTTTTTTTAAACTGTTTAACGGCTCTGGATACAGTTCTTTTGAGCCAATTATAATTTAAAGTTCACAAGATTATATTAGTTTTCATTTCCTCACACTATGCATTGAAAAATGTAGAATAATACACGGGCGTAAAAGCAATAAATTACTCGTTTACGTTTAAAACACTCGCTACGCTCGTGTTTTAAATCGTCCTCGTAATTTATTCCTTTGCGCCCTTGTAGCATAAACTACTATTTCAATGCATGTGCTCGTAAAGGCCCACTTTTTATGCATCAAAACCGAACAGAAAGTCGATTATTTTGCCCTAGGGCTTTATTATTATTATTATTTTTTAATTTGTTTGCAATGGTTGGCTAACCTGCAGCCTTTCTTGTGTACCATAGATGTTATACTTTTTTTCCACTGTTTAACGGCTCTGGATACAATCCTTTTGAGCCAATCATAATTTAAAGTTTACAAGATTATATTTGTTTTCATTTCCTCACACTATGCATTGAAAAACGTAGTATGATAGACGGGCGTAAAAGCAATAAATTACTCGGTTACGTTTAAAACACTCGCTATGCTCGTGTTTTAAATCGTCCTCGTAATTTATTCCTTTGCGCCCTTGTAGCATAAACTACTATAAAAAATACGTTGTTATACGCTCTTTTAATTAAACTTATTAGAAGAACTCGCCCAAAACAACTAAGAAATATAACGTACCTACCTACATATATCCTACCAAGATACAATAACACCTACGGAACGCGAACTTGGGAGTACCTACTACCTGAAATTCTAAACAGTATACCTGACAAAATACAAAATGATCTGAACAGAAATTAAATACGAACAAACATAAATAATAATTTTTTCAATGCAAGTGCTTGTAAAGGCTTACTTTTTATGCATCAAAACTGAACAGAAAGTCGATTATTTTGCCCTAGGGCTTTATTATTATTATTTTTTTTAATTTATTTACGAGAAGTTGGCTAACCTACAACCTTTCCTGTGCACCATAAATGTTTTTCTTCTGAGTCAATCATAATTTAAAGTTCACAACATTATATTTGTTTTATTTCCTCACACTATGCATTGAAAAACGTGGTATGACACACGGGCCTAAGAGCAATAAATTACTCGGTTACGTTTAGAACATAATTTATTCCTTTTCACCCTTGTAGCATAAACTACTATTAAAACCTACTACCTTAATCTTATAGGTAGCTCAAACCAATAGAGAGGCGTATAAACCAATACGTGTATAGATAAAATCTTAATATTTTGAATAAATTTTATATAAGTTTTTTAAGCATTATTATTATATAAAAATATTGTTAAACCTAATTTTATACCTCACCTAACATTTTATCGAGCTAAGATGATCTCAACTGAAGACGGATAAACCCTACGAGGTTTTTGTCATGTGTTTCTTGTGTACCTATATATTATATTCTCTGATGAATAAAGAAATTGAAAAAAAATATATATTGCACAAAAATAACAGTACACAAAGTTGAACTGAATGCTTATTAGCATTTTCTACCAGTTAACCTTTGGTGATGTGGAGCTAGTAGACAAGGGTACTGCTAGATAAGTTGATTAGTTTGATTACTTATATCAATTCGATAAATTATAATATTGTCGTAGCGGTATTTGGATTATGCTACAAAAGTCTGCGTAATTTTCTTTATCGCATGTGATTTGAACATTTTCCAAGTAAAACGCGAATATTTTTCAATGACGCTAAAGACGTTGACGTACGAACAGACAAACGATTTAATTGCAAGAGACCGCTCCTAGCTTTATAGCTAGATTACTTGTAATCCCTCTGTCATAATACAATCACACCCTCTCTCATTTCCCCCCTCACACACACTAACCCTCTCTCACGCATGCATATTCACCCTTATCCATGTATATATAAATATAATTTTGTATTCACTCCCTAGAAGTAATTACTACTGATCCCAAGACCTTGGTCGTAGGGCTAGGGAGTCATGCACTTTCTAATATAACTTCTTTGTCATCTGTCTGCCCTTTATCATTTATTATTAATATTATATAATTTTTCAAAATTTTGCGTGTAAGAAAAAGTAAATGAAATTATAATATATGTATAGTTAAAAAAATATACAACAATTAAGTAATTAAGTATATACTATTCGTCTTAATTTCTTCTAAATTATATTTGTCATAATTTGTGTAGTTTACAAATGTTTAAATTCATATCCATAGAATGAGCGGGCCTCTCCTATTACAGGTTACTAAACTTAAAAGGGGAGTCCCAAACCATATAAACTGTGAATTGTAAACAATAAACGAATTTTGAATTTTGAATTTTTGAATTTTGAATTTTGAATGACGTTTTGTTTATATTTAGAAAGTAATACATCATAATATAACGAAATTAATCCCCGACGGGATATGAGATGTATGTCTGGGTATGGACTTTGAAATGCAAGTCTCTGTCCACAGTCGTACACCCACGTTTCACCGGTGATTATTGCACGCCAGCGTGGTGGGTGATAAGCCCTATATCGCCGTACTTCGTGCACTGTGTACCACAAATGTTATACGTTTTTTCCACTGTTTAACGGCTCTGGATACAGTTCTTTTGAGCCAATCATAATTAAAAGTTCACAAGATTATATTGGTTTTATTTCCTCACACTATGCATTGAAAAACGTAGTATGATACACGGGCGTAAGAGCAATAAATTACTCGGTTACGTTTAAAACACTCGCTACGCTCGTGTTTTAAATCGTCCTCGTAATTTATTCCTTTTCGCCCTTGAAGCATAAACTACTATAACGTGCCATTTGAAGCACGCTGGCTCTTTTATCTTTTAAAAGTACTGAATATGCTATTAACCTGAAGTCCTTTTTGTAGGAAGCTGGATCGTTTTTGAATGATCCTCTAACTCAAAAAAGAAAGAAAATGAAATTTATTCGTCACAAATAAAAACACGGAAAATTCTTACAATAAAATATCATAAAAAACTAAACTTACAAGAAAACAATTATGTACAAATGTGACAAAATTGTGACGAAAAGGGGCAGACTCAGCATCTGCTGTGAGCTGCCGAGCAGCAACACAGCGCTGGTTTTCGACCTGTCCCTGTACATGCACTAAACATAAAAATAAAACTTTTCTTTTGCAATAGTATATACTAGAAGAAACATGGCATATTTTGATTGATAGATCAGTCTGGAAGTGAGTAGTAATTTATGGGACAATTTTCCGTTGCACACACGTCAAATGGCGTGCAGACAGTATCGACCACCACCTCAATGATTCATGGAGCAGGACTTCCCATTGAGTCATTGTGACACTAAACCCAGACAGACTGCACTTTTAAAGGTTAAAAACTAAAATCGTTATCAGCCTGCTGTTAATGCTGACAGGACACGGACTAGATAAAACTGTACAAAATCAGAAGTCACCCACTTTTTTCAACACGACTTGTTTTCGGGAAAGAAAACTGTAATTGGGAAAGTGTTTAGTAAGAAATATGAACGTATTTTATTGGGAGATTAATTAAACATACTTTCTTTTAAGGCGATATGCGAAAAAAATACGGGTGTTCCTTTTCTGTGCATTTTGACTATATAATCTAGGGTTTTGAAATTCGAAAACATGTTTGGATAAATTTTCCTCGATAGAAATAATTGTTGAAATGAGGTCTTCAAACACACTTTTTCTCTTCGTTTGACGAATAGGAACCATATACAGAACTCAAACATATTTTATTAGGTGTGTTTTAACAATATCTAGGGATTTGATATTTGAAATTTTGCTAACTATTTTAGTTTTTTTAATAAAAATATAAAACCAACTTTTTTCCCTTTTGCCCTGAATCCGCCACTCTCGCACTGCGCGATTTTTCGCTTGGAGTGACAGTGACAAAAATAAAATTCGCATAGCCTCTTAACACTTGAAATCAAATGTTTTTGCAAGTGTTTTGTATTTCATCCCTAAAAAAACTGGCACCATATATGTATGTGTATTGTAATGTAATTCGTCATTTTGACGTAATTGATGGGCGTCGATGTAATGCGTCGAGGGGGAAGAGTTGAGGAAAAGGGGGTGAAGAAAACCTACCTGGAGGGGGTTGAATATTTTATAAGGTGCAAAGCAATATTCAGGTCAATGCCCTTTTTTAAGGAAACGTAATGAATTACATTTCTTTAGAACCTACATATTTTTTTCATTAGTACACTCGTAGTCAACTCGACTTTAATTTCGTGATTAAGTTGACAAAATGTAAAGTTCAAAGTTTAATTTTGTGATTAAGGTGACACAATGTAAAGTTCAAAGTTTAATTTTGTGATTAAGGTGACACAATGTAAAGTTCAAAGTTTAATTTTGTTGACTGTCAAAGTAATATATACAAACAAAGCTGGAGTTTTTGGAAAAGAAAATGTGTTTATTTTCGAGACTGATTTTTTGTGCTTGGATGGTTTGCAATTTTTATAAATAAATTCTAGATAATATTGAACTAAAGGTTGGTTTCCTTTTTTAATCTCATTTGTGGTTGATGTTTTATTATCCCAACAAATAAATTACGACGTTTTCTGTGAAACTCAGTAGAGGCATATCTTCTGATATAATCCGAAAACAAACATTCAGAGGAGTTTACATAATTTTGCACATACAATCAACATCTTCTTTACACAAAAAGTTCCTAGAACTCGCATCACTGTTCTCTCGATTTACTTTGTCAACAATTTAGTTTCCTGTCTTCCGGAAGTAAAAATGCGTGTTAAGTGCAGGTCACCAAATAAAAAAGAAATAGTCGCTTGCGTTCCGTTTTGCTGTGACCGAAGTGACCCTCCTTAGTTGCGTTCTCAGCTCTTGCCTATTGCTCGAAGAGGCAGGCGCGATTTTTGATTTCTTGACAAAACTACGTGCAAATGATGATTATGCGTATGTATATGATTTATATTTCACTATGCTAGCTAGGCTTTATCTTGTAGTATTTTAAATGTGCAAAAAATCACGATGGTGTTATGGCACGAAAAGGGTTTAAAGGTATCCCAACATGTAGACCGTAGGAGACAAACTTACGGAATAAATATGTACTTTGCAACGTCCGTAAATGTTTTTGGTATCATCGATCATAAATGTTTGGTTACATATGTAAATCACTTGTTTAACTTAGCAAAGAGGTACAGGTCGAGCTTTTGATGACAAAACAAGTCATCATTATCAGGAATCTTTGGGAGTACAGTATCATTAATCTTCAATTCAATTCAATTCAAAATCCTTCATTGCACACAAAAATAAAACGTATTATAAGTATTGGTAATCTTAGAGTTTAAGTAAAAGGCGAGTTTATCTCTGAAAGAGATTTCTAGCAGCAAGCCCTTGGTGATAGAATCGATTAAACAAAAAGTGAGTATTTTATAAGTGCACACAAAGACAAAAAACTGTTTAAAACCCAAAATAAAAAAATTAAAAATTGAACGCTAGTCTACATAAATTAACTGTAATACATATCAAATAAAATAAATAAATATTTAAAAAGAATATACATATATATTTATTTACACACTAAAATTTTATAAAATAATGAATATTATAACGTTGACGGGTGTAATTAAATATTTTATACTATTCAATTCAATAAAGAATAATAATAATTAAAAAATTTATTACAAAACAAAATAATTATGAATCTATATTATTTTCACACATTTCTTAAAGAAACTTGTCACCTATTATTCCATATTAATTAATTTATCAATTGAGACATACTTCGCCCTTTTGAAGTAGGCATATAATAATTATATAAACAATTATTGTTTCACACATTTTAATACTTTTATACTTTCAAAGTATACTTATAGATGAATAAGTTTTTTTTGCACTGAATTAGATGGTCATTACTCTACCAATATTAGCTTAGATGAGCTCTTTTGGATAAATGAATGATAGACCTACATACATAGGTATTTGGTATTATTTTCACAAAATAGTTCTAGCAATTTCTGAAAAAAAGGGTAGTGTCATGCTTACAAACCCACAACACAATAATCATTTATGGATTCCATTTTTTTGAATGTGTTTAAATTTCAATATTTAAATTTCAAATCCACATTTTTATTCTTAGTTACGGAACCCTTAAATTCTAAATAAACAAGTTGGAGGCAGAGATAGCACACCTCGATGGGGTGAAAATGAGATAAATAATCCCCTGGAAGTGGATGAAAAAAGTTTTGCTTACAGCTACCTATTAAGGAAGTTTATGAATTTGCTGTTTATATCTTCAGAAAGTTATCAAAAGTAAATTATACTCGTATTTATATGGTGCACAAATGTCCTTTTTTTCCCTTCAGGGGTTCTACGCCCAAAAATGGAAAAACAAATTTCTTGCTTTATGTTCCAACTTTTCTGTCATAACCATGAGCACAACAATGGGGCTTATAGCAATTCATATAATGTTATAGCAATTGGACTGTGGAACTCATTACCGCACAGTATTCGCAACTGTCCTACCAAGAGCCTTTTCAAGAAAAAGCTAAAAGAGCACTACCTCTCACTGTAAATAGGTACGTTTATTTATACTTTATATGCATAATAAAGCCGATTCTGAAGGCTTTAATTTTAGTTTTAGTGCTGTCAAAACTAAATTTTCTTCGATACAAAATAGTCCTTAAAAGTTAGGATTAGAAGCTAAATTTCTTTGGAAAATTTTAAGCTTTGACAGCACTAAAACTAAAATTAAAGCCTTCAGAATTGGCTTTAATAGGTAAGTAAGTGTAATTAAGTATATTATAATTATGTATGTATATTATTTAGAATATATCTTTTGGAGTACACAGATTACTTACTTTAATAAAATTTCCCTTTCCCGCTTAGGTTTGCTGGAAAAAATCTCGTTTTAGAAAGAAGCTCTCCTGTGTACATATATTTTCATTATTATATATTTTAACTATTTTTCTGTGTTTATTAAAGAATAACGAATAAAGAACCACAACCAATTGTTTCCGCAACGGATTCAATTATGGGGTAAATTTTCAATTCCACTTGCAACTACTAATCTGAGAATAAGTAAAATTATAAATACTCCTTTTATTATAAGAAAACTAGTTCATTCAGGCACACAAATGTACAAATTCAACAGTGATGAAAAATCGGTCAAGTCGAGTTAGATTCGCTCGATTCAAATAAGTTTAGTAACTTATTTGAATGGTATTATACGCACGGACGGATGGACATACAGACAGACAGCCAAGTGACATTAATAGGCCTCCGTTTTGCCCTTTGGGTACTGAACCTTAAAACAAAGGCAATAACTAAATTACACTCATAGAGTAGAGCAAAGTAGTAGACGATTGCGTGAGTGCTTTTCCCTGTTATAGAACCATTAAGATAGACCCATTCACCGGTAGAAAGAACTTTAATATCAGTGGGAGTCTTTATTTATTGGAACAAAAAGTTCATGTGATTTTTGTAGTTTGCAACAATGGTTTGCGCCGATCCGTGGGTCTACCGCGTAATTCTCATTTTCATCAACTTCAACTTGAGATTGAAATTTGACGTGCGTGCGACGACGCCCGCCTAACATGCCATATCTGTTGCACGCGTTGAATTTCACATGCATTTGCTTGAAGTTGATACAAATGAGAATTACGTGGTAGAGCCTCTGATCCACATTTATTCTTTCTTTATACTTTATTCTCATATTATCATATTCTTTATTGTTCACAAAAGAAACATATTATTTTCACACTGTACATATCATCTACATAGGCGAGCTTATCTCTGTAGAGAGATTTCTTCCAGGAACCCGAATTGATAAAGAGAAGTCATAATAAAATGTAGACATACATACGTGTACACTAAAATATGTTAATATACTTACACTTTCGTCCAAGACTTACACCCTATGATTATAAATAACTACAATATAACTACATAAATAATAATGAAATAACTATTGAAACAATAAACATATTCAATTATATACAAAATATTTACAATGAATAAAATAAAAATACATCACAATAGTTAAAATAAATATTGTGCTATCTATAATAGTCTTAGGTACTCTATCACGCTGTTTTTAAAAATACCGAGTGTAGGACAGTGTAAGGGATCAAACTTTGTAAGGGATTTGACTAATAAAACCTACCGAAATTTTAGTTAAACAAAGACTAAGGTGCCATCGAAGTCTACGAGTGTCTCAAAACTAAACTACCGTCTACCAGCCAATATTATTATAAAAGTAAATTCGTTGTGCACCCGTTAATTGTCGCCTTTAATTATTAAAACCAGATGATACATAGATGGCAGCACTTGTATATAAACTAAAAGTAAAATAAAAATATCTAGATCAAAACAATATATATCTATAAAATACACATCTACATATGCGTCGCCTACAGACAGTATATTCTTTATTGGAATTTATTGGATTCATTTGAAGAAATTCGGACTCTCCTTGAATTGAAAAAAATATATTTGATTTATTGAACTTTTATCTAGGGATTCTACTTATAAACAATGTATAAAGAATTATACATTCGACAAAAAAAAATTGCCTTCCTTTTTTTGATTTTCAAACGTTCATTTTAAGAACGCGGTTAAGAAATGAACTTGATTTTTTTCATAAAATAAGTGATAGAAATATGAAGGGATTCTACTTTAATCTATTATTTTTTCCCTACAAAATATTTCAGTAGTAACTAAAAACACACCAATTTATTGTTTCGCTGCGTGACGTATTACGCGTACAAGTAAAAGAGGCCAGTGAGCCAACATATAATCGCCTCTATGAAAAGCAAATAAAGTCTTTGCCATTGGACTTATTGTACTGAACGGGTAATAAAAAAGTTGCTACAGTAGAGCCACTGAGTGATGGCGCCTATGACGTTTAAATGTTTACAAAGTATCGTAATTGATTATAAGCAAGTGTGAATTAAAAATGTAATACTTCATTGTTGATAGTGATGTACTACTTGTTTCGGTTATTATTTTCCGATTTGAATGTTGCTTTATTGTGCAATAGAGTTCGTATAGAAACAATAGAATTTTTTTTAAAAAGTTTCTCATTTTTTATAGGTCGTGTTTGAGGTCGCCAAGTTACGCAATAATATTTAATTAAAAATAAAACTATGACGAAGTTAAACTAAACGAAAATAAATGATAGTAAAATACTTTTTTCGATTTAGATATTTAAACATCTCTTGGGGGCCCCGGGGCACTACACCGCATAGCCCTCCGATAGCTACGCCACTGGTTTTGGCACATTTTCCTTTTGTATCATTATGTTGAATGTTGAATGACGTGTCTAATGTTGAGTAAACTCACACTTGATTTTTATTTTTAACCGAAATTTGAAATGTACCTCATCACTAAATGCAGCTGTCATAAGTGCCATCACTCAGTGACTCTACTTTAGGGTAGGCCATCTTAATGAAATCCGCGAGCAACGCTGCGACGCGTCCGCTAGTTAAATAATAAAAATGGACTTATAAATATCGTCAGCACATCGTAGCATATCATTATCTGCTTAACCATACTCCGCTTTGCTCTGCTCTCCAAATTTATTTATATATAAAGCACGATCTTCCTCTCTCCGCTCATGTATTTTTGACTTTAGAAAGATTTTGAATTTCAAATTTTCATTCATTTGAAAATAGTTGATTTGATAAAGATCTTCGTTTTCAGTTTAAAATGAAACAAAACAAATAAATGCACACAATTCTGTTTATTATCATCATAATAAAGCCGATTCTGAAGGCTTTAATTTTAGTTTTAGTGCTGTCAAAATTAAATATAATTCGATACAAAATAGTCCTTAAGAGTTAGCATTAGAAGCTAAATTTCTTTGGGAAATTTTAAGCTGTGACAGCACTAAAACTAAAAATTAAAGCCTTCAGAATTGGCTTTAATGTTCAACTAAACCTTATTACAGCCACAAGAAGGTTTACTCCGCATAACTAGAGAAATCAGGCGTACGCGCACGTAGACGCGTACGTACGACGATCTCGGAGATACTCGGGTGAATGCCAATACGAAATTCTGCCGAGATCATCATACGTACGCGTCTATGCATGTGTGCGTCTGTTTTCGCTCCGTCGTCGAGTCGGCCTTCTGGTAGTATATATTTTGTGTTACAGCTGTCTGTAGTTATAGTAGAACGGAGCGTGCGCCCGCTGGTAGCTAACAGCGGTGGAATAAACGGGTTGACGGGGTATGACGACCGGGTAACTCGGTAACGGGTGATATTGGTAACCAATGTTGATGGGCTCAGTCTCAATTAGACGGTATTTCCCGGTCGGGTCCCACACCAACTCGGCGGCCGCGAAGGCTACGAAGCAGAGGGCGAAAAGAGCGAAAATTTTCATCTGCAAATAGAAAAGGAAATGTGTTATTTTTTTTATTTTTTTATTTACAACTTACATCTACCATCACAGGATAACCTAATGCGATAGAATGCAATCTTTTAACATGAACTTGTTCCTAAATTATACATTTATACACTATTATAATTATAACACACATTGTACATAGCTGTCTTTGTTAAAGCACTCACGTGATTATATGATTTTGTGTTATGATTTTGGTAGTTTGTTGTGTAAGTATTGTTGTAGAGATAACAAAATATAAGCAAGTTAAGGACAAGTTAACCAGAAAATATTTTCAGCAAAATATAAATTTAATTATTTTAACAGTTAAGATTATTGTTAAGAATTAACTTTTCTGTATTTCCAAAAAACAATATTGAATTTAAAATCTAAATATAGTTTTAAGTTTATTTCACTATTTATTATTTTATGTTTAAATTGTATTACATAAATTTTATAAGTTAAAGTGTTGTTTAAAACACTTATCCACTTTTTTTTTAAACATTTTTTTATAAATTTCACCAAGTGCCAACAATCACTAGCATCTACTAAATTAAAGTTTCGTTTATACCTTTTATGTTTATAATGTAATGTTTTTCTAAAGCAACAAATGATTGCTGAATGACGTTTTCTGGACAGTGTCTGTATTTTATATGCATTAGTTTGTATAATTACAAGTGTCGCCAATTAAATCTTAATTAAATTCATATGTAGAAACAAATCAACTTAATTAATTTGTGGTTTTTGAAGTTATTGTTTGGATCGTTATTAACCCAGACAGGCGCCATTTAGGTATCGTCAGTCACGTTGCCAAGGAACTTGTTTGGCAAGAGTGGTTTCTCAGGCAGACTGTGAAAAACCCGCCTTTTCTAATTATTCGAAACAGAACACTTAAATTCAAAATTCACTCAATAGTTATTCAACAAAATCTTATTAACTATGTATTGTGTATGTTGCCATCGCAAAGTATCCAATTTTTTTTAATTCAGAATTTTTGAAATTCTAATTTGCAGAAACCAATGGAAACTTTGCGATGGCAACATACACAATACATAGGTTTTGTTGAATAACTATTGAGTGAATTTTGAATTTAAGAATGAATGGAGAGTTTCGATTCGGCTGCGAAACCGCTCTTGAAATATATGTGGCGGATCAACTTATATGAAATTTATCTCGCGATACGCAACAATCGACATGTTTCGAATTCTTTCCGAATTCGTTTTCAAACTAGCGAGTGTCTGTCGTCAGTGGACGTTGGCTCTGCTTTTACAATAACCCTTAGAACAGACGGTCAGGACAGATAAATGTTACATATATTAGATAGCCTTTTGCCCGCGGCTCCATCCGCGATTATTCATCCCTGCCCGTTTTCAGTTTGGCCGTTATTTTATTTTATTAACACCGTTGTTGAACAGGGTACTACGATGAAAGTAAAAAAAACTGCATCGAAATCCATTCAGTGGTTTTGAAAATATGCGTGAACAAACAGACAGACAGAGAGACAGACACAAAAAAGATCTAAAAATCTTTGATTTGTATTCTATTAGTCTTCTTTAGTCACCCCCTCTCTATTTTAATTGCTTTTATTCAATTTGCAGACACACCGGATTCTACTCTTTTATTATATATATTGATGATATTTATAAGTACATTTAATTTTATTTAACTCCATATCCTATATACCTGCTATAAAATATCATACCACCCTGGACTCGGAAATGAAAGTCCTCGCCCTGCGGGCTCGGACTTCTAACTTACTCATCAGAAGGGCTCACTTACTGGTCTCAACAATAATAAACTATAATTTTCAAACTCATTTGCTGGAGTGCGCAATATCTTTCCACTTAATGTACGTATGTAAACCGGTCAGAAGCGATTAGGAAGTGGAAAGTTATGCCCTAACATTTTATAGCTTCAGCCGTTATTAGGTAGCCAGTTGAATTTTTCTCAGAATATGTGTTACTTCTATCACGGTAAATAATAAAAATTAAAAAATATATAACTCGAGGATGGTCCCCATACAATGAATTGAATGTGCGAGCTTTAAAATTGCATAAAAACTTTTTGGTTGTTAAGGTGGCTCCGTCGGAAAAATTAGTAACTCGATTCGTGGTGGTTGAAATTTCGAACAAAACCATATTAAAATAAAGTTCTTTTTAGCTCGCACTGCAACATGGCTGTTACGTCAGTAGCTGCGGCTGACAAGTGCAAAATTTTTTATCTAAAATAAAATGAATTTCCAAGAACTGAGAAAACCATAGCATTAAATATTATTATGTCTAGAAGTTTATAATTTTTTATACTGTTTGGATAAAAACTGTAGCAGTTATATTGTTACAAGTGGACAAAAAATCGAGAAATAAGGGTAAACTTAGAATTTCTTGCTCCACTTCTGTATATTAAAATAAAATTCAGGAAAAACCACAATCACTATTTGTATCATGTAGATAACTATGTATTTTTCTTCTATTAAAAATGCTATAGTTACCGTATAAAATGGTTACAAAGTTACTTAGTTCAACGTGGTTGGCGTTGGTAGAAACCTTAAAACAATTTTTTTAGCTATCGACAAAAATGCGGCGTGGCTTGATTTAGGTGCCCGTAAATGTATTTTTTTACTCGAAATGACAGTAGGCCAATCACAGTGGGCTAATGACAGTGGGCTAATGACAGTGGGCTAATGACAGTGGGCTAATGACAGTAGGCTAATGACAGTGGGCTAATGACAGTGGGCTAATGACAGTAGGCAAATGACAGTGGGCTAATGACAGTGGGCTAATGACAGTGGGCTAATGACAGTGGGCTAATGACAGTGGGCTAATGACAGTGGGCTAATGACAGTAGGCTAATGACAGTGGGCTAATGACAGTGGGCTAATGACAGTAGGCAAATGACAGTGGGCTAATGACAGTGGGCTAATGACAGTAGGCTAATGAAAGTGGGCTAATGACAGTGGGCTAATGACAGTAGGCTAATGACAGTGGGCTAATGACAGTGGGCTAATGACAGTAGGCAAATGACAGTGGGCTAATGACAGTGGGCTAATGACAGTAGGCTAATGAAAGTGGGCTAATGACAGTGGGCTAATGACAGTAGGCTAATGACAGTGGGCTAATGACAGTGGGCTAATGACAGTAGGCAAATGACAGTGGGCTAATGACAGTGGGCTAATGACAGTAGGAAAATGACAGTGGGCTAATGACAGTGGGCTAATGACAGTAGGCTAATGAAAGTGGGCTAATGACAGTGGGCTAATGACAGTGGGCTAATGAAAGTGGGCTAATGACAGTGGGCTAATGACAGTAGGCTAATGACAGTGGGCTAATGACAGTGGGCTAATGACAGTAGGCTAATGAAAGTGGGCTAATGACAGTGGGCTAATGACAGTGGGCTAATGACAGTGGGCTAATGACAGTGGGCTAATGAGAGTGGGCTAATGACAGTGGGCTAATGACAGTGGGCTAATGACAGTAGGCTAATGAAAGTAGGCTAATGACAGTGGGCAAATTCGGTCCAAGCGCCGCCAAGATCAAGACATATATTAAATTAAAGTACATTATGTACTTCTCAAGCAAGCAGAAGCCCATCAAAATCCATTTAAGAGTTTTCGAGATATGACTAATTATGTTTTACAACCTCCTGTACTTCAGTTCTTGTAATTAACACGGGGCCCCGACGAAAGTCTTTGCAAATGTAAAAATCTTAAGAGGCTATGCAAATTTTATTTTTGTCATTGTCACTCCAAGCGGAAAATCGCGCAGTGCGAGAGGCGCGGATTCAGGGCAAAAGGAAAAAGTTGGTTTTATATTTTTATTAAAAAAAACTAAAATAGCTAGCAAAATTTCAAATATCAAATCTCTAGATATTGTTAAAACACACCTAATAAAATATGTTTGAGTTATGTATATGGTTCCTATTCGTCAAACGAGAAGAAAAAGTGTGTTTGAAGACCTCATTTCAACAATTATTTCTATCGAGGAAAATTTATCCAAACATGTTTTTCAATTTCAAAACCCTAGACTATATAGTTTAAATGCATATACTAGAAACTGATTAGAATTTTCCGTGTATTTAATGAAATACACAGAAAAGAAACACCCGTATTTTTTTCGCATATCGCCTTATCGAATACATTTTATTATATTTTGATAGGGTTCTACTCGCTTGAGGACTACATTATGTCCTTTTATTTAACAAACATCTTAATCTCGGTGGCGCTTGTACCAACTCCCAAACAAGTTTGCCCACTGTCATTTGTTTGTAGTTGATCTTTTCAAGTTTGTAATCACTACATAGTATAAAACAAATTCGCTTCCCGCTTTCTGTTTGTCCCTATGTATGCTTAGATCTTTAAAACTACGCAACGGATTTTGACGCATTTTTTTTTAATGGATAAAGTGATTCAAGATGAAGGTTTATGTGCATATAACATGCATAATATAGTAGAGAAACACTGATAATTTTAGAAGTTTCTGATGTGATGTCGTAAATAAACACATTTTTTGCGCTTATAATATTGCAAACGCTAGCTAGCTACGAGTTAGATCAAAATAATAATCTACAAAAAAGTCCGCGACGATATATATGTCTAATAACCCACAATAACCATTTTTTATCCTTAACTTTTTACGAGAAATAATGGCTTATTTACGAAGCGATTTTAAGCAATACAACATTAATCCTTATCCAATTAAGTACCTTAAATACTGTAGTATATTTAGTATCAGCATTGCAACCGTGCGAAACCGGGGCGGGTCGCTAGTGCACTCTAAAATATAGCGATGGATATCGATATAAAATCATATAAAAATAGTTTACAGTTGCCACAAAATAAGAGGCCCGTTTTGACAGATAAGAACGACCATAGAATATAACTTTACATGTAATAAATGAAACGGTTAACAAATAATTATTAACTTATTGGGTTTAAAGAAAATAAATAAACGTTTTTTAATTATCACGGAACATATTTCAAGTACTAATTTCACGCATATTCCAAAATAAAATGCAATTTTGAAATACTACACAATGTCTCAAAAACAGTTACATTCTCAGTCAATTTTTTCAGGGGAACGAAAATACAAACAGAAATAAAATGTCAGCTTTCGGATGATTTTGTTGCAATAATTAGGTTACGTATAGCCATAAAAAAATACATGTTTTTGGTTGAACTTTAAGGTATTCATTTTCCACAAACCACGTTAATCGATTCATATTTGTACTGTCAATGAATTTTTTTGTAACCCTCTATTGCACACTTCATATCGATTTTGTTTCAGGTATCGCTTTCGCGATTTTGTTGTTTTTTTTTTAATAAAATTAGTGTGAATGATATCTATTCATTTTCCAAATACCACGTTATTCGGGTCAAAAAAAGCACCCCCTTTTTCCAAAAATACGTAAATCCACTGATGCAGTCAGCGGCAGCAAGATATTGTCAGTCTACGCCTAGCGTTGGCGCCCGTAAGACGTGGAACCTGTGCCCTTTTTTGCAAGCTATAAATATCTCCCAAAACTACTTCAAAACACATTGAAATTAATTTTATAAAGTAATATTTCGAGGAGCATCATATTCCTGCCGTTAAAAACTCACAAAATATGCGTATGAGTGATTTAGCTACATCGTGCCATAGTCATAACAACAAAACTGAATGAATTTGGAATGAATTCATACTTTTATGCGGGAAAATAATATATGTTACTCTAAAAGAATAATTTTGTGATCGTTATTGAAACCCAAATTAATTTACTTATACTTACTGAGATCTGTAACAAAGGTCAATGAACTTTTCGTGAAATTACCCTCTAGTATTGGCTCACCATTTCAGGTCCAATAAGTGAAGTTTTTTGCAAATTATATAGGTACACTTACTTGAGATAAATCGCCAAGCATTTAAAAAATAGAAATTTATTTTGAAATATTTACAGTGCATGGCAAAATTATTAGATCGTTGATAATCCTGTCGGTACATGTTCAGGTTTTGTTACGCAAAATGAAAACAATGAAACTCTTTTAGGATTAATTTGTTATCCCTATGTTTGTCTGTCTGTCCGTTTGTCTAGACAATTTTTTCTGGGAAAAATTAATAAATACCAATATTAACGGCCCTCTATAGAGCTGTAAAAACATACTTTTGACGTTTTTATTTATATTACGTTTTAGGTTTTTACGTTTTTTTTTTAACGTTTTTCATACAAATTTTCTCACTATGAAAATGTAGGGATGAACACTTGAGATAATATTTTGCATTTAAAAGTCAACACAGAAAGGAATTGTTGAACAAATAATGTAAAAAATATGAAAACCATGTTGTTCTATTCTAAAGGGATTAATTATCTACTGTTCAATGTGGCGATAGCTTTGTTTATTTTTTTCCTTGAATTATTTTTTACTAAGATTACAAATAGTTTAATACAAGGTTTTACTTAAGAGGTCCCTTTAGCCCTGTATTTTTCTTAAAATTCATACAATAGGTATAAACCGAATGTGAAGTCTACAGCTTATTTTCTTCATATCTTTTTTCATGAGCATATTCTAGTGACATCTAACTACGTCTCTATACAGTCCAAAAAGCAAAATTTGATAAAACACCATCATAAAAGCTGTCAGGATATCGTCAATATTGCCTCGTTTTTACGCAAAGTTTAACAAGTTTGTATATTTTTATCTATACTGGAAATAAAAAAGAGAGAAATACAGGCGTCGTTCATGTTAAGATGACTAAGTTTACACACTTTGCTAAGTATAAACAATTACCGTTTCATGGAAAACTGTTTTGACCTGAAACCATTTCATAAATTCAATAAACTTATTTTGAATATCTTGTCATCTTGCACTTCTTGATGATAAATACAATTTCAATAAGTAAAAATACAACTTTTAGTTAAGAAAACTTATAGTTAAAAGTCTGATGTCTGCTGCATATTTTTAATTATATTACAATAGTAATAACATAATTGGCTTATCCGTCGTCGTGATACCAGCCGTAAATTTCTTAAATAATCTGATATCACGCTTATGGAAAACCCAATTATTTTGAAGATACCATAATATCATTAAAATATGTTTATGCATATAGCAAACTTTTAACAATAAATTGTCTAAGCTAAAAGTTGTACCTTACCGTTATAATCATTTCTTAATATTTTGTTACAAAGTCGGAGAAATAGCCCTTAAGGAAAACCTTGTATGAAAATATTTGTTATCTTTGTAACAAAGAAAAAAAAAATAATAAACAAAGCTATCGCCACATTGAACAAACAGTAAATTATTAATCCCTTTAGAATAGAAAGATATGGTTTTATATTTTTTACATTATTTGTTCTACAGTTCCTTTCTGTGCTTTCTTTCAAATGCAAAATATTATGTCAAGTGTTGATCTCTATATTTTCATAAGGAGAAAATTTGTATGAAAAAGTTAAACAAAAGGCAATAAAAACGTTATAATATGTATATTTTACAGGGCTGTAAATATTAGCATTTATTGATTTTACCCAGAAAAATTGCCTAGACAAACGGAAAAACAGACAAACATAGGGACAACAATCCTAAAAGAGTTTTGTTTTTTTCATTTTGCGTAAAGGGACCTGAACATTTCAAACTATGATACAAATAAATGTCTATATTTTAAACACTTGGCGATTTATCCCAAGGGTAAACAGGTGTCCCAAAAGTCAACGCTTTCCCTTGGAAGGCTGGTAGGCCAGCTCATGACTGACCAGAATATCAAATTATGACCTCAGCAAAAAGTAGATAGTCTTCGAGTTGATGGTACTTTTATAAATTCGAATAGATTTTTGAGAGTCAAAGCTAACCAGTTCTAAATTCTAAGAATAAAATTTTTGTTGCGCAACTCTGAATAGTCATGCTATTGATAAAGTCAAAAATAAACCTTGAAATGCTGTTACATCAGGAAGAAAAATAAAAACCCAATTTGTGAGCAATTTTTTGTAATTAGGTTAGTTCGATACCACACCCTGAAAAAAAATGTCCTATGTTAGTTTTGCAAATTGTCTTAAATAACGGCTCATCAAATATTGTTTTTCAAATGATCTGGCAATTTCTGTGTATTACTTTTGAAAAAAAAGTTATTGCTATTTTACTACCAAAGGAGCTGCGTATTTTTTTAAATAATTAGAATTTAGAATGAAAGAGTGGCGGGCAGTAAAAATATTTGACGTTCATTAGAAATGCCATTTAACACGCGTTAGAGTGAGATAAATAGTGACGCTATTTAAAATGAGTTGGAATGAGATAGTAACGCAGTTAAACGTGGTTGAATGAGAGAGGCATAATTGATATAGGCTACAGTGAGATAGATAGTGACGTGGTGCATTCCTTCTGAGAATACTTGTTAGTTTCCACTTTTTGTAATAACAACGTTAGTAAAAAAAATTGTAAAGGAATTTTTGGTCCAATTTATTTTCCCGCAAGTGTAAAACCAGCTCAATGGGCAAAAAATATTTAAAGAATGGGTAATGGTGACAATTAACCGTCACGATATTATTATGTATCTCTAAAGGAGTGTCTGAAATGTTCCGAGGGTCAACTGATAAATCAAACACTCAAAAAACCACTTTTAGCCGACCATAATAAATTTACGTCCCGACGTGATAGGAAGTAGGATCAATGCCGTGTGACGATGATCGAAATACACTAATAAATTAGATAAAATAAAATACGTATTACTTTTGACCCTGCCTCGTCCACTCTATTCGTATATTTGCTATGGTGACGCGAGCTTAGAGACCGGGACGAATTTCCCCCCGCGCGCTATCGTAAAATAGAATAAGCCACGCCCGGAACTGGTTTTTGTTTTGGCTATGTCATACTCTTAATAGTGTTGTAACCAGATAATCGCCTAATTTCACGGACTCAATTCGATTCCACGTGAAAATAATTAACTTGTTTTAATATTGATAAAATAATTGTAATGATCTGTAATTAGCTTTTGTGAGACCAGTACACAAAAAGCCAAGTTTAAATTTCCTTTTTTTTTTTGCAAATATAAACTTTTTAGATTTGAACATTTGCATGTATTTGTAACGGTGTCGCGTATACCGAAAAATATAATATAATAATTGTGCTAAATAATGTTACATACCATTTTAAACTTATAGTTTACAAAAACAAAAAATATGTATATAAAAACATGCATTTATTGCTTTAAGTCCCATCTTTTTTATTAATGAATTGGTTTACAGGCAGTTTTCCATAAATCATCCTATCAATAGACAGATTGGCTGGTAAGAAATATAGCACTATTTTTTTTTATAAGGCATGGAGCAATTTTTTCATCTTGAAGCCTACATATTTTTCTTACTGGCCAGTATTTTATATCTATCAACGCTCAGACCTCTATCTAATTTGAGGTCAGTGAAGTACAACATTACAAAATATTACTGGCACGTAAGAATTTCCATTTCAGATTCTTTTCGTAGAGAAAAAAAATTAAAAGCTGGTTTTAGCACCCGAAATATCTTTCTATCACCATATTGGAAGTCGTTGTGCTCCCGTTTGTTTTCAGTGTTTTTTTCTTGTGACTTTAGGCTTTACTTTTGAACTGTTTATATTTTCTTTCACGTTGACTTTGGCAATTATGTTTATTCTGGAAATTATAACCAATAAACTTGAAAATATTTCAAACGATAACAAACTCATAATATTTTGAATCGATTTCTCGTGAGAATCGGTTGACATAGTTACCGATTTGCATGGTTCACATCCATAGATACGTTGCGATGACATATGTCAAAACGGACCTATTACATTGTGACTACTTTAATGTATTTATGGTTTTAGTCAAAATAAGAAAAACAAAATCATAGTTTGTGCGTTTGGCAATAATAACCGTCTCAACCGCCTTAAGACGGAAATTTAACAGTTATACTAGATTCCATGGACGATCCGACGGGGGTCTGCCCTTCTGGAATCTTTCGTAGAAATTGTTTGAAGCCGCTTTGCGGAAAACCCAAGAAGACTAATTTAAAATAAATTTAATAATAGTACATTGTTCACCGAGGGAAGAAAGGGGAAGATTACCAACGAGGGTGTAGTTTGAGGCCCGAGGCGGAGCCAAGGGCCTCAATACACACGAGTTGGGAATCGCACTTTCTCCCGAGTGATACATAGTGCTTTATGCTACACCTGCGAGGAAATAATATAATTTTACTTTTAATCAAGATACAATAAAAGAAACCGACTGACTCGCGTGCGATTGTCACTTTTTATTTCCTTCTTATTTTTTATTATGTGCAGGAAAAGCAAGTGGCCAGTATCATTTTTCGAGTTTTATGTACGAGTTCACAAAATAATACTGGCCACTTGGCCACCCGCTCATTCTTTATGCTATTTAAAAAAAAACAGCACGTTAACAATGGATTTGCATATACTTTTTCTGCCCGCTCAAGCGCGTTAACAATGAATTTTCATACACTTTTTCCGCCCGCATATTTGTATGACAGTAATGATGAATTTTCTGCATTGTTTTCAAAAAAGTAAGAACGTACTTTCCGAGCAGGTGCAGTACGAGTATAAATCATATTTATATTTAAGTTAATTTATTTACTTACAGGAAATTCCTGATTTGCTCCCCTTAGGTCAAAAGCTGGGTACGCCCAAGCTCGATTCAGGTTTATGTGGACAGCTTGTTAAACGAAATCGTTAGAAGATTCATAGTTCCTAATCTTAAGTTATCATAAAAACCCCATTTACTAAATATGAATTTATATCATTAAAGCCGGATGTTGCAGATGTTTTTGTTAACGATTTGCGTATACAAATTTTTGATCGGTAAATACGGCCAAACTATTTAAAAAACCCATCAATTGTGAGTCTGACTCACGCACTGAGGGTTCCGTATTTCGTTAGTTTTAGGGAAAGTCAGGATAATGTTTTTTTTTTATCGCAGCCTACAAACTTCGTTATGAATAGGCGTATTCAGTAGTTTAGTTTTTGAGATAGACCCCATAACTAAAATGTTCTATAGCAGACAAGACTTATTTATTTATGAAAATAAAAAAGAATAAAAATCGTTATATTTATACTGTACTCAATAATCTCTAGCTAGACGATGACACCCCACACTCTTGGGTACGAAAAAAAATCGGTTTTGGCACATTTTTCAAGTATAAACACCCCCTGGAAAGTATTTTGATTGATTTTCTAATTCCACGAATTTTTGTTTAATCGATTCTATCACCAAGGGTTTGCTGGTAGAAATCTCTTTCAGAGATAAGCTCGCCTTTTGTTTAAAATGTAAGATTACTGATACTTGTAATACGTTTTATTCTTGTGTGCAATAAAGGATTTTGAATCAAATCGAATTGTGTGCTTTTTTCGAAATAAAAGTAGGCGGCGTCGATGTGGAGGAACACGTGGGCACGATTTTTGATCGCTCGGCGAAAGTGGTGGGGGACTAGCGCATGTGTTCATTCGTGCACAAAATTACTAAGTGCGATAGAGAAAAAAGTGCCGCTACGTGTAGTGCTGCGAGCGGGTCTCGTGCTGTGCTTCCGAGACCCGATATCTGCTCCTGCATACTATTCTGTATTGTCGACTCAAACATCTTCGCCGGCGTCGACAGTATCACTATATGGTTCGACAGTATATGGTTCCGTTTTGCCCTTTGGGCACGGAGCCCTAAAAATGCGTGTGATTAATTTTATCTTAAATTAATCTCTTACCAACTTAACTATAAAAACACTTTGGAACATTGATTCCGTATCAAACTTTATTTGTGTGAAGAAACAGCAACAAGGTAAATTATTAAATTATATTATAATATTAATTCATATTTATATTATATATACATTATTTTTATTGTTGAAAAATTATAACATAAATTAATTTATACAACTTTGTAGCCAAATTATAAAAAAAAAAATGTTTTATGTCAGTAATTGAGTTGTTCAAGATATACCATCGGTGGCCAAATTATTAGGGACAATACAACTTAAGGGTCGGTTATGCCAAACATGCTATCGCGTTTGGACAATTTATCTTATTAAAACAAAATATTTTTCACGAATAAAATTTGTATAACTAGTTAAGAAGTTGAACTACTAATTTTTCAGATTTGACACAAGTATCACAACCATCAAAAAAAAAAATCAGAAAGATCAATAAAATCACGGAAAACGTAATTTGGCTTTGGAACTAGTATGATCAGTCTACTATTCTAACTACAAAATAAAATATTTTTTATAGAGTATAGAAATGAAAGTAGCCTTTACAGATTTTTTTTATTTTGTATTTCTTTTTGTTATTTTAAAAGAAATACTCAAACAATCTTCATTTTTCCCGTACAGAAAAATTACGAAAAAATAATTTAAATGTTTGTGTATTTCTTTTCAAATAACGAAAGGAAAAATAAATTAAATATTATATGAATACTTTGATGCTTTTACGAAAAAAGAAAAAAATTCAATTTGGAACAAAAAAAAAATATTTTCTTCAGTTTGCGACGCCAAATTACGTTATTCGTATTTCCGATTTTTTTCTCGATGATTGTGATACTTGTGTCAAATCTGCAAAATTATAATGTCATTCAACTTCTTAACTACCTACACAAATTTATTTGTTAAAAATATTTTGTTTTAATCTGTTAAATTGTCCAAACGCGAGAGCATGTTTGGCGCAACCGA
Organism: Ypsolopha sequella; assembly: GCA_934047225.1. Taxonomy (NCBI): domain Eukaryota; kingdom Metazoa; phylum Arthropoda; class Insecta; order Lepidoptera; family Ypsolophidae; genus Ypsolopha; species Ypsolopha sequella. Next base: position 25,174,021 of record OW203997.1, read on the forward strand.
CCCTTAACTGCAATTTTCAGGTTGTAATGAATTTAATGGGGAATAATTGTCTTAAGGTGATTGATTAATTAAAATGATTTATTAAGAAAATAAAAACAACTTAACATTAAATAACACTCATTTTAGTGTTATGATGACTGTATAATATCTAAGGTAAAATCACAATATTTGGTAATTTCACCTTTTGCTGCGATAACGGCTTTTAGGAGTCGCGCGTCGTCGGGGCATGCTTTCCATGCAGACTTTTGCATATGTCTGAGATCGACGTGTGATGCCAAACTCTGATAGTCAGAATGGTTTCTACTATCTGCCGTTTGGTGGGGATAGCTCCTTTGGCAATATCGCTTTTCGTGAGCTTCCATAGGTTTTCTATGGGGTTAATATTTGGTGAATTGGCCAATGCACCTGGCTTTGGCTTTATGAGATGATGCCAAGTCATGCATAAACACATACTCCTTATCATCAGGAAACCATTCTTGGATCTGAGGCAGGAGCATATTTTCCAGTTTTTGCGTTCTTGTCTCATGGTCCCAGAGGGATCCTATACCCTTGATCGACCAGTCTGACGAAATTGCTCTCCTGGAAGATGTCGGACAAATTTGACTTTTATCCACCGAAATTTGAAAAGTTGACTTGTTAGAGAAGCAGATCTGTAAAAGATTACCATATTTACAAAAAAAAAAAACATAATCCAGGGTTCTAAAATTTTCATAACTGTCATATTTACTCGGCTCCAGTCCTCTTCGATGTTCTCTGGCCCATTGCAATCGCTTTTTAGGATTCCATACCTCAAAATTAAAAAACAAATCCCTTGTAGGATCACTTTGTTATCCATTTGTCTGTGTGCTTTTCTGCCAAGACTCTTTTGCTCGGGCCCCGTATGAGATGAGATATCAAGTTGAAACCTATTACAGAAGTTTACGGCAGGTGCCATGGTGCTGTCAAAAAAGCAGGCCTCTATCTCGACGCGAAAACAAGTTATTATACTTTACATAATCAATTTCATACGAAATTACTCACCATGAAAACCTATAAGGTACTTCCAGTTGACTTAGAAAATTGAATTTCGTTTACATGTAGCTCTTTAAGCACAAACATAGGAAACAATCTGGAAATTACAGATATTTAATTATTTAGGTAGTTATCTTGACCAACATAATTAAACACTTTTGATTACTTGTATAATTCTTTGTATGTTCTTCAGTGTATGATTACTTCGCTTTTGTTATTTTTTCCTATTATGATGGTTTTACTGTCAGAAATCTCAGTTAAGAGAAAAACTCGCCCAAGTGCATATCTTATCACTGTAATTTTATTTATGTTTATATTTCTTTTTGCGCGAGTCCGACTAGCACTTGGCTGGTTTTATACTACTTAAGTCGTCTTAAGACAAAGCTAAAATAAATAACGTTGAAAAATATCTACTTTTTTGAGGTTTCTCGTATGGGGACCCCCCTAGGTTATATGTTTTTTGTAATTGTATGTTTTGTTGTGATAGAAGCTACAGTTACACGTATTATGTGAAAATTTCAAAGGTCTACCTATAACGGCTGAAGCTGTAGACCCCTGTGACAGACGGACAGATAGACAGACAGACAGCGGAGACTTAGTACTAATAGGTTTGGCTCCCAAAACGAAGAAACAAATAATAAGACATCGTTTTTTACTTGAAAAATCTTTTTCGGTATGATTATTGAGTTACTGTATCTTTAAATTCGTTTTATTACTCCAGATGAAAGTTCAATACTTCCTCGCCCTGGTCTTCGTCGCAGTCACCCAAGCCACGCCGGTTCCTGACCCGAACCCTCAAGCCTTGGAGTGGAACGCTGAGTACGGACAGTACCCTCTCAACTACTACTACAAGACTACGATCCCCCTGAGGTCCTACCTTCCGGCGCAGTACCGCATCATCACGCCTCATCCTACACCCATGACCTTGCCCCTCAGCCTGCCGGTGATGAGAGGAATGGCAGTCAGTTCATACAATCCGGAATATTTCTATTCAGTCAACGGATTTTACCCGGCGAAATAGGTGGATAACAGAAACGTGGACTTTTATACTATTTAACTGAAATAAAGACCAAGTGAAGCATTACTTTTTTTTTATTTACCAACATTACAGCAAAAACAGTCTTAAGTAATTAAGCCATCCCTCTGAAACCCGTACGGGTTTATGCGAGTGACACGCTACCAGATTGCTACGAAGTAGGTAACAGAACAATTTATTTGTTATATGCTAACACCCACGGTAGTATCTTTTTAAGGCGAATGGACACGCCAACTGCAAATTTGGACCTGGCTTTGAAGGCCTACTCCTCCCACACGGGTGGTCCAAAAATTTTCATAAAAATATATGATAGGCACTATAGAGTCAAAAATAAATTTTAAGTTTCATAAATTGTTTTTTTATTGTTAGTTTTGACAAAAAAATCGAAAGTCATCGAAAGTTTCACATGATTAACACAAGAATTCTCTTACTCCTTCGAAACGCCTAAAGCGATTTTAATTATTATTTCACCAAATTATAGGAAATTTTTAGATCTAAAAAATTTCGGTTTAAATTTTTTTTTTCGTTCATGGTGAAAAGTATAATTTTCTCCTATTTTGCGCTAGCCGGAGACGCAGTGGTTGTCGTAACAGCCACTTTTCAAGGCACGCTGAAATGAACATTATTACAAAAATTCAATTCAATTCAAAATTCAAAAAGTTTATTTTGCAAAGTAGGTATATATAATACACGTTTCACAAGTCAAATTTTAATCTTATAAAAATATATGTAATAAAATAATAAATGTATATGAACTACTTAGATTAAATGTTTATTTAATTTATGTAGCAATATATATACAATTAAAATTATAGGTAAAATATTATTATACAAGGTGAAATCCAATCAACCGCCCGAACCCATACCGGAGACCCGGCCAGGGACCAGGAACAAGGTTCAATGATCACCAACCGAGCCCCCAGCACGAATCCAGGCGGCTGACCAAATCCCATCCTATATACTACATAGTAATAGGTTACGTATATAAATACATGCCTACCTCCGCCCATTCAATGTCGTTTCCGTTGATATTTGTACCGACACACATCGAGTTGCTTATTTAGCGTGGTTATACGCAAGTTTTACTTTTTAACCGACTTCAAAAAGGAGGCCGTTCTCAATTCGACAGTATGTTTTTTTTTTTTTTTTATTTTTTTTTTTGGCGTTGTTACTCCATAACTCTGTCATTTCCCAACCGATTTGAACAATTCTTTTTTTGTTTGAAAAAGTATACTTTCAGGTAGGTCCCATTTTGGGTTTGGTCATGATCTGATGAAGGTCTTTAGAGATAGGCAGTGGAACTCCTCAGAAAATGACAGCATATCTCTCAAAATTGAGGCAATCGCTATGTACTTGGGTGCTGATTACAAGGTATTACTTGAAAATCGACATTCTTCCACCTGACCTTCGATCCTGGCTTCATCAACATATTCACCATAGAACTCTTCAACGGATCAGAGCACATAACTCGAGATTGCGGCAATCACTGCGTTAGGGTGCTGATTCAAGTGTATTACTTGGAGATTATCAGAATACCCACCTGACCTTCGATCCTGGCTTCATTACCATAGAACTCCTCAACGGATGACAGCACATAACTTTCGATTGCGGCAACCAGTTTGTGTTAGGGTGCTCATTGCAGGGCATTGCTGAAAATTGCCAGTGTTCCCACCTGAATCTCGATCTTGGCTTCATCACCGTAGAACTCTTCAACGGATGACAGCACATAACTCGAGATTGCGGTAATCATGTTGTGTTAGGGTGCTGATAGCAGGAAGCTACTCAAACATGGCTACTTATACTCACTTGAACTTCGTTTCATATTAACACCACGTTTGCAAGAACTACCTATACCTCACAATTTAACCCAGCAACACTAAAAAATGTGAAATAAAATAAACTTTTAACAAAAAAAATAGCAACCGACTTCAATAGTAACAGCAGTCATTCACTAAAAAGCTAATAATAATTCTATAAAGACCGATGGTACCGAAGCAACACATTTGCCGACTTCTTTCTTCCTGAAACATTATGTTATCTAGAAGTCGGCGTACTTCCTACGATATAGCAACATAGAAACCAATATAAGAACGCCGACTTCTAGATAACATAACGTTTCAGGAAGAAAGAAGTCGGCAAAAGTGTTGCTTCGGTACCATCGGTCTTTATAGAATTATTATTAGCTTTTTAGTGAATGACTGCTGTTACTATTGAAGTCGGTTGCTATTTTTTTTGTTAAAAGTTTATTTTTGGATAGTCCAGACGACAAGTCTCCGCACAACTCTGTTGGCAAGCCGTTCAGATTCTCTGTTAGAAGGTATTCCCACTTCCTCATGCCGTAAACGTTTTAGTATATCTTGGCAGCCCATATACAGGTAGGTAGGATAAGCTACGCAGTCGATTCTGTGTTTTATGTTTTATTATCACTTTTATCTACACTTATATCGTAAAATCCTGATTATGAACTCAAAAATAGTGCATAATGCCAATTTTTTTACGAACTTCTCTTATACAGAATTTAATTAATTTTTTAAATAAAAGTTTTCTTAACTTTATGATAATATAGCCAGGATAATAACACGTAGGTAGTGCATTAATTTATTATGAGTTACAATAATACTTTATTGTTTTTTCAAATTCATATTTAAATATATGTTTCTAAATGTGAGGACATATTATTTTTCTCTAACTGTTGTGCTGAAAGACAAAAAGACAATTAATGTACTAATTTTATTAGAAATTAAGCTAATGTAATTTCTGTGAATTTTTCTTGATAACATATTCTTGATAGCACAATCTTAATTGGTTTTGCCAAACAGAAAAATATCTCGTAGGGTATAACGATGCAACATATTCTGGTTAATACAGTTGAAGAAAAAAAAAAGCGATTTTCGTAACTAAGTTATGATTGATACTTAAACAATATTTGATACTTGAACCAATGATAATGGTTTTTCCCCAAGTAAAATCATAATCATAACTTTTTATTTCCATGGAATAAAACCTGTACCTATTAGCAATAGTGACAAAAATAATTATAAATTTTTATTAAATTATTAAGAGTATAAAAGTAAATTATTGCAGAGGGCCGGAAAGTTGACAAGATTGATACTACATAAAAAAAAACCGTTAACATTTATTATTTGCAGGTGGTAGAGCTAATGCAGGGCTCGACTATGGAGGTACCACCATCTTACATGGAGACCCCCTCGGAGTAATTCGGGGACAGTAAGAGGACAGGTCACAGGCAAAAAACCAGGAGGCCCACCATGCCTGGGACCGATGGATGGCCGTATATCCATCCCTGTTGCCGGGCGTTATATGGAACAGACTGGTGACGGGCAGCGGCCTCACTGGTGCGAGGCAGAGCTGTCATATGGACCAAATAAAAAGTCCGTAAAAGACCGAAAACGTATAAAAAGTCCTAAATCATCAAATAGGACTTTTTCAACCGTGAGCGAGTCCGCGGACCACGGACCGATCGGACTTTTTCGGGCTTCGGGTTAGTCCGTTCAGTCCGTTGGTCCGTTGCTGGTCCGTTGTGTGTAACGAAATGATTATGGATGGTTTTATGCAAGTATAGCATGACAAAATAATGTTATTCGAAGGATGTGATGACGAGTTGACGACTAAGAATCGAAATATATGTTTTGCAGGTATGTGTTCATTCATATTTTCTTCATATTGTCCATACTTAATTTTGTTTTGACTATACAAGGTGACTTTTTGATCATCGTCCAAATTCATACTGGTGGCTTGGTAAGTGATCCCCATCGGACCAGGTCCGAGTCCTATTTGAACGGACCAACTTAGGGCTTATATTTGGTCCATATGACAGCTCTGGTGCGAGGGTTCCGGCACCGCGCTCACCAACTCGCCTGCCCAGCGTAAGTATGGGCAATTTTTCCAGGATGACCGCCACGCCGGGAGTGGCAAAGTCCTGGAAAGGCTTATGTCCAGCAGTGGATGGACTAGGCTGATGGATGATGGATGGATGATTTATTATGACTATCAAGTTAGTTATTTATATAACAGCCCATAAAGTTTTATGATTTCAGCAATAAAGTGATGTTGATTAAGAAGATTAACAAGCAATTTTAGTAGATTCATAATCAAGTCTGATTGTTATCATGAAAACCTCAGGTTTGTACATATTTGTAAAATATTGATTATTTTAATTAATTGCTTGGTGATTGTATTTTTGTCACCTAAATAATTGTATAAAAGTAAATGAAACTCATAAACGAGTAACTTGATAGATTATTTATTAATATTTTATTTATTTATTTATTTCATTACAAGGGAAATTTATTTGTAATTATAATTATAACATTATATTTGTAACAGGAGTGAAACGTAACATATCGACCCTTCGGGGTTCAAATGTCGTAAAAGCCATTTTGGCCAAAATCGACTTTTAATGCCATCTTACTTAGTTTTTTGCGCTCTATCGTTCTGTATACTTAGAATTTTGATAATCTAATAAAAATGTCTTTTACTACTCGAAAAATTATGCAGTCTAAATACTAATTTTGTAAAAAAAATGCTGTATAAGACGTTGAAATTCATAATTAAATGTGGTAAAATCAATGTTTCTTTCTACATGGCTGATACCACATTTTCAAACAAACACAAAAAAGTTATTGAGGATTCATTCAGAAACATTTGTCGTAAAAGCCAAACATTTCTTACCTTGGCTATGGAGCAAAGATTGATGTAATGATTATTAAAATTGTTACTCATAAGTCATATAGAACTGGATTTGCTGTTTTTCTATTAATAAAACACTGACGTAGTGGTTATTAAAAGTTGATAGCTTTAGCAATGGAACTGCCGATTTTCTATGAAGCAAATATTGTTTTAGTAACTACAAAAAATGTTACTTATAGGAATAAATCTGCCGTTTTCCTGTTAAATAAATGCATTTAGTCATTTTTTAAATTGTTACCATAGTATAGTACCGAATTTGCTATTTTTCTATTGAGAAAAGACTGATGTAGTGATTAGTAAAAGTTGATAACTATAGCACTAGATCTGCTGCTTTCCTATGAAGCAAAGATTGATATAATGATTATTAAAATTGTTACTTATAAGTCCTATAAGACTGGTTCTGCTGTTTTCCTATTAAGAAAAGACTGATTAATAAAAATGATAGTTATAGCACTAATTCTGCTGTTTTCTTATGTAGCAAATAATTAATGTTTAAGTGATAATAAAAATTGTTACTTATAGGACTGTATCTGCTGCATTCCTATTAAAAATACTTTATTATTATAAATTGTTTTTTTTTTTTGCTTCAATGCTGCATGAGTCTCACTAATTTAAATAAAACGACATTATATTTTACTTTAACTACTTCAAAGTTTGTGAGTTAATTTTTATGTTAATTTTGATACATTTTATTGCGGTTTCATTTAAATAGAACAGTGTAATGATTGATTTCAAATGATTTTTATAAGCTTTCCAATGTTTCTACTTCAATATACTGTACAATGTGACAGAACTAACCGTGTCATATACTACATAAAAAGGCTCGAAAAATTTGTACTCATACAACGATACAACAAACCGTGCAGCTCCTTAGGTGACGAATTTTGTTTTAAAAGCCAGTCAAAATCATTTTTTTTGTAGTAAAAGCCATGCTAACTTCTAAACCAAGATAGCTACTGAATTTTTAGTTTCTGTCGATAGAAGAACTCAAAAAACTATGACTGAACGGCATAGACCACATTAATGTAGCGATAAAAACAAAAAAGATAGAAAGGAAATAAATTTTTAAATTTTGTTTCTTGGCTCTCCTGAAAAATCGTGTTTTGGCTTTTACTACATTTGAACCCCGAAGGGTCGATATATTGATTGTCATTTTTTTTACCTATCATTTATATTTTTAGCCTGATTGCATGTACACTCTTATTTGGCTATTTGGCAGGAAGTAGTGCTAAACCGAACGTGAGTCCAAATTAGAACTAACATATGCTCTTATTCCTTGCAGTCCCGCATACATCCCACTGAAACTTATCCTAATAAAACAGAAAAACTTTGACATCGTGATGCAGGAATCCATACAAAAACCGGTTTCCCATAATTTACGTTGTTTTAATATCTTGTTTAACTTATTAGAATGTAGCATCAAAGTATTAAGAGCTATCAAACTACTTGATTTAAGACTATGATCTATCTAGCAAATTAAGTAAGATATTGATATTTTTTATAATAATAAATTATTATTAAATTATATAAATTAGTAAGTAACTTTATTGTATCAATTAGTTGCGAAGTGCAACATTGATAAAGCAACTTGAACTAATCAAGTGAATGACAAAACGCACTATGTTCCCGAAATTATCAAAAAAAATTTAATAAAATTGAACACAGTTGACTTGATAAAAGTGCAGTCATATTAGCTTTAACGTGACAATAAACCATCATTAATTATCTCTGATATTTTCTTAAACGATTCAGTGATTGAATTTTTTCAGTGTACGAATCACATAATACCAGTTACCGCCGAGACATATAGTGCTTTTTTTAAACAACGTGTGGCAACAAAAATGCGTTCCCAAAACAACAAAAAAAACAACACACACACTATGTTGAAAATTGGCTGCATGGACTATTGCTCTTTGCCTTTGCCAAGATGGAATGAAAGATGTTAGTAAAAACCATGTTGAAAAACCAGTGGTTAGCATTTTCTCCTTGGTCTCTTTGATTTAATATGCAGATGTCAGATATTTTAAATTTACATAGATATAAGAAAGCGATCGTCGCCGAGCATGTTTAAAAACATTTTAATTTAGGAAACAGGTAAATATTAAGTACATTTGTTCAAGCAACTTTTTTCGGCTTTTGAGCGAAAAATATATAGCTAGTACGTTAAAATGTACTTACAAATTAACAATAAACTTCTTTTGTAATAAATAAAAAATATTATATTTACTAAAGGTTTTTATTAACAATTCGTACAATACAAAACCAGCTTCTTTAGGTACGTAGTTTAAAAACCATTGCTTTTCAGCCTCAGTAGAGGTCGTAATGATACTCGTTATCGTAGTAAGGAGTGTAGTCGTAGTTCCCAAACAGCCTGTTGAAGAGTGAATAGTGGGCGTAGCGGGGATAGTGATGATCGTAGAAGAGGTTTCGTTTGAGACGCTTCTCGGGTTCAGCGAAGCACACCACCAGGGCGGCGGCTAGCAAGAACAACGCCAAGATTGTGTACTTCATCTGGAAACAAGACACAGTTTTGATACGAATTGAACGTGGTGGTGATAAACAATCTACGAACATGATGACTACTAAGTATTAAAAATAAGAAATACATTTTTGTAACAAAAAATTGCTACTAATATAAATAAGTTTTTAAATAAAGGAAAGCGAAAGACTCACGTTTTATTACGTAATATCTGCTACTATATTACAAGCTTGAAATTTGACAAGTGGGTTCCATATATGACGTAGGCCCATCAAAAAAGTGAATATGTGTTGTATCATTTACCGCGATTAATAAAATTTGATGCTCATTGAACTCCAGCGAAAAAAGAATTGTCTATTATTAAATATATTAAGTATTTCGAAGGCAAAAACCTTGTTGAAGAATGATCATCACGAAATCATGGACCTATGTACCTATTTACAAACTCTTAATTTGGCGGATATTTAGACATTTATTTACTATTCGAAAAATTACAACATGACAGTAATTACAGACCAAATCGTTACAATATTATATGTGTACATACATTTATTTTAAGCACTAACTAACATACTTTCTTCTAGCTTCTAGATATGTTGCTTTTATGACGTAAACACATACAAAGGAAGGAATTTTGGAAATTTAAACTGTAAAGACGCTTTTAAACTGTTTTAGCGTGAGCGGAGTGAAAGGATAACTAAAAAAATATGATTTTAAGTGTTTACATGCATACATACATATAATTACTCCTGTATTCTAGAGGAGTAGGCAGAGACTACACATTTCCATCTCGATACCAAAACGAAAAGATAAAAAGAAATACAAAAGTACTTTACCTTTAGTAAGTTCCAAATTGTGATCCAATTCAAACTGTGTCTTTCTATTACTGATACACTCTATTTATACTCAAGACATGATGTTCGGTGGAAATTTTTGCCTACCATCTAATAATTAAGTTATTTTAATTATCTTCTCTAATGATTTTTACCAAACGACTGTAATAATGTACGTTTACTCAAAAATGCTTGTAATGTGGTCAGTATTTTTAAAACCTTCCTTGAGCAAAGTCGACCTTTCCACGCTACTTGAATAGGCGCCAGCAAAGTTGTATAGAATTTCATTGCTCGTGAGTTTTAGCTTCAAGAAATTTCCTTTAAAAATCCATTATTGTTGAGTTTTGCTTCAAAAATACATACAAACATACATTTACTCATGCCTGTCTCCCAGAGGAGTAGGCAGAGAATACTAGTTTCCATCTTCTACGATCCAGTCACATCTTTTTCGCCTCTGTTTCAAAAATAGTCAGGTGCAAATGACCACATTAATAACCACAGTATTTTTGAGCAAAGCACTTTACAAGCTTTGGTCCACAATGACTGCGTTGCTGATCACGCTATGATGGCCTCGAGCTTAGCTTAGCAAGCTTGGTTATCATCGCAGCCCTTACTGTTCTTTGGTCTCGACCTTTATTCCAGTTTATCCATCAAGAGCTGTAATGCTGACTGCGCTGTATAGGCCTGAATCTGCGTAACGCTGCGCTTTCGACCATTATCAGCGCTGTCAGCAACGCAGTCATTACAGACCATGGCAGTAGTGTACTATTTCTAATGGTCTACTATAAAACTAATTTTCCTAGTTGCACTTAATTGTTTGTCGAACCGGAAGTTACGGCTTTATTGATTTCAATCCTTATGATGTGGATAGGATTATCATTATTTTATTTATTTATTTATTTCATTACATGGGCCATTTATTTGTAATTGTGACTGTAACATTATATTGGTAACTAGAGTGAGACGTAACATTTTTTGATTGTCCTTTTTTGTTTTATCAATCATTTATATTTTTAGCCTAATTGCAAGTAAACTCTTTCTTGTGACACGTGATTTGGCAGCAAGTAGTGCTAAACCGAACATGAGTTCAAACAAGAACCGACATAATATGTTGTAAGTCCTTATAGTCCCGCATACATCCCACTGGTACCTATACTAACCAAGCAGAAAACCTTTAACATCGCGATGCAGGAATCCATACAAAAATCGATTTCCTATAACTTACGCTGTTTTAATATATTCTTTAACGTATTAGAATGTGACATCAAAGTATTAAGAGCTATCAAACTACTTGATATGATCTTTGTTCTCGTATGTTTAAAACTATTATCTAAGAATCAAATTAAATAAGACATCGATCTTTTTTATAATTAATTATTTGATTATTTAATTAAACAGGCATTAAAATTTAATTATTATTAAATTATATAAATTATTAAGTAACTTTTTTATATCTATTAATTGCAAAGTGTAACATTGATAAAGCAAATTGATAGAATTAATCAAGTGAATGATAGAAAGCTCCATGTTCCCGAAATTAAGGAAATAAATTAATAAAACTGAACATTGTCAACTTGACAAAAGTGCAGTCATTTTAACTTTATTGTGACAATAAACCAACATTAATTATTTCTGATATTTCCTTAAACGATTCACTCATATTTTTTTCCATCAACCATGATTTTAAAACTTGATTAGTAATGATTTTTTTCAGTGTACGAGTCAGATAATACCCGTTACCACCGAGGCATAGTGTTCTTTATTAAAAACAAAACATGTATCTTGATTTTTCCTAGACATTATTTTGGCTATTTATTGTAATTACAAATACCAGAGATGGGCGCGACAGATTACCAGCGAGAGCTGAGAACCAATTTGCTTTATCTACAAGTTATTATGAAATTATGTGAAGCGATTCCCTTATCAAGGTGGGAATTTTTCGAAAATTTGGTGGTTACTGAAGCAGCCCATGATCTTGATTTAGTAAGAAACTACTTTTGAAATCGTTGAATTTTAATTTTGATTTGTGTTTTTTCATTTTCATAATAAAACTTGAAAAATGAGAATTAAGTGGCCCCTTTCCCGTTCAGCTACGATATAAATGCTTTCGGTGTTTGTGACGTCCTGATGGCTTAGATCTTAATAAAAATATCCACACATCTTCCCTTCCTTCCACACGCTTTCCGACCCATTTCTCATCAAGAGGTGTAAGATGAGAAATTTGTGAAATGGTTTCAGGTAAAAACAGTTTTCCATGAAACGATAACTGTTTATTTATAAAACTTAGGCATTGTTTAGACGTTTATTCGAAAATCGAACTGGCGACCATAAGCAGAACTCGAAAAAAAGAAAAAGAAAAAAGCGCGGTTCCAAAGATTGTGAAAACAAAAGACTAGACATGGGTTGTAACCTCTTGCAGATAACATATTCTATTTTTTACGTGGATACTAATAGCTGGTTTCAGAAGTTGGCTTTTTTTTGTAACCGTTATTTTTTCTATATACGTCCTTTGCAGTTATCAATACTTGTGCAATTTGTGCGTGCATACAATGATTGCAAATCTTTTTGCTGTATGCTTGTAAGCAGATTATAATTAACTAAAATAATGTAGAATTATAAATTTGTTGAATTTAATTCAATCTAATGAATTTAATTTAATCAAATCAAAAAGAAACATTTAATTTTACTTGGTTAGTAATTATGAACATTATGCAGTAATTTTTATAAGTCACGACCAGGTTAGTTGGTTGGTTCATTTTTCGTATCGTAATGAATCGGAAGTATTCGGGTGGATCGGGCGCCCCCGGCTCACGGCGCGGCGGCGCGGCGGCGGTCTGTCGATGACACGATGCGGCTGCATGAGTGCATAGCTTGTTCGTTCACTCACTCAGCTAGTCACCCTCACCCACGCACGTCTTGTTCGCACACGGTTTGCAAGAGTTGCGTTTTGGTTGGTTGCGTGTCGCATTTCGAATGAAACGGGTTATCGGAAAAAAACGACTTTTCTATATACAGGTAACCGTATACAGGGTTACACACCACGTAACCCGTTACTGAAACCAGTGACGTTAAATTACACCCATTCCTACAAAAGACGTTGTTTGGTGCTGTGATTTTCAGTGAATTTTATTGCAATATTTGTTTTGAAAAAAAATCTAGAGCGATATTGATTTTACTTCAGAGTTTATCAAAACAGAGGCTTTAGAGATTATTAATAGTCTACAACACAGATACGGAAAAGCCTTTGAAGATTTTGTTCAATGAAGAAAGTTGGATTCAAGACTGTGTCGAAATCCGTCCTTTTAGTTTGTTTTCAACATTTAGCCGAACCTTAAAAGTCAAGCAGCCTATGGTGCATTTATTCAATGCTCAGATCTACAATAAGAATGAAACACAATATTCACATCAATACATAAAGCAGATTGTTGGCTTTTTTAAAGAAGAAATCAGAAGGTCATCGGGCTAAAAAGTCAAAAGTATTCACGACACAACATGTGAAAACTTTCCTAAATAAGGCACCAGATTACAGCTTTCTTGACATGAAAGTAAGTACCTACATATTATTAGTTATTATTAAAGTAAGTACCTACATATTTATTAGTTAATATTAAAGGCTAACAACGTTATTAACTATCTACTATCTATAATTTTCACAAATTTTGCCCGTGATTTCGTCTGCGTAGATTTCACAATATCTTTATATATTTTAGCCGTTGTGCTTTTCTGATGTATAAGCTAATAACATTGTAAAGTGTCATAAAATCCGTCCGGTAGCTTTGCGTGAAGGAGCAACAGAATCCATCCATTCTCACAAACGTTCGCTTTTATAATATTAGCACGATATAATCTTATTACTGTTGTTTTGTTATAGGTGATCTTGATTTTTGGAATGAATGACGCTTGTCGTGAAAATGAACTTCTCTAGATAAAAATCGACGATATCGAAAAGCATTCAGATGAGTAATTGTTGGTAAGCTTGCCAGATACCAAAACGAAGAGAGAACAGTCATTCGTGGTCCGTGGAGAGCAAGCCAGAATTGTCCGAAAATCTCAATTAAATGTCAATCTCTACGTCCGTCTAAAATCAACAATAAGAGATTTTTTCTGTATTATAATAATGGAAAATGCACCAAACAAGTAATTGAAAAAAATTAAATATTCCAAAGAAAATTGCTCAATTTCTAATACTGCAAATTTTCGAACTGTACACTGTACTGTCCTGTATTTTAGGAGACCGTCGGCTACTTTTTTGGCAGATTCAGGAGCTGATATAACCCAGATTAAACGACACAGTGGCTGGAAATCCAATGCAGTAGCAAAGAGTTAAAATGAAAATTCATTGCAGAATAAGAATAAAATAAGTTGCCGTATTAACGAAAACATTCATCAAAAAACATCGTCGAATATTGTGGATCCTTGGACACCTTTCCCCTACAGCCATCGACATCAAGAAACTAAAAGAAATTTGTGTCTGGGTGCCATTTTGGATAGTCACCGACGTTCTTTTTCCAAAATGGCACCCAGACACAAATTTCTACATCTTTTGCATCAGGAAGCTTGTCACCAACGTTCACGATCCAAAATGACATCCAGACACAAGTTTCAACACCTTTGAGTTCTGAAATAAACTCCACAATATTTTCCATACATATAGCAAACAAAATGTTACTCTATCCTTCCATAACTGGACTAATGTGTCCAACATCAATATTAGCTTTTACTTTATATTAATTACAAAATAAATACTTAATATAAGAAGCCCTGGCCTTTTGTTGTTTCGCCGAAGGTGTTACAAAGTAGAGTATGCTCCTCTGGGATAAAGCCTGTCTTCGTCTTGGGCAGCTTGAACCCCTCACTTCAGTCAGGACTCTACATAACTATAGAGTTCCTCGTTACGCTCAAGGTTCATATGCCGCCCGTGACGTAAGATACTGCTTTATCCCCTTGGTGCATAATCTACTACTACTATTCTGCATTTATTAAATATAAAAATAAATTTTAGTGAACCAAAGACGCTATATATTATTCAAAAACATTAATTAGAACTAAAAAGCTAATTTTCTCAAAACTTCATATTTAGAGATACATCAAATTGCCGTGACAAGGCGGTATCGCTGTTTGCGTTTGCCGAGATAGAATGAAAGGTGTAAGAAAAAAACCGTGTTGAAAAACGAGTGGTTGGCATTTTTTCCCTTGGTCCCTTCGATTTAATATGCAGATGTCAGATTTTTTTTTTAATTTATCCTGCTGTTAATAAATATTTCCATATATTTATTTTACGCCTAGGGCAAAAAAGAGGTTCTTCCTGTGTTCGTCTGTGAATAGGAAAGTAACCGTTGCCGAGCATTATTAAAAAATATATTTTTCTTGGAATTTATGAAACAAGTAAATAGTAGGTACTTTGTTCAAGCAGGTATGTTCTTCTTCGTAATAGGTGATTTCTTTTTCTTGATTTCTTGATTCTTTTTCTTGATTAAATAAAAAAGTTACTCGTTTAGACGTTTGTTAAATATCTAACCATCCATCCATCCATCAGCCTAGTTCGTCCACTGCTGGACATAAGCCTTTCCAGGAATTTGCCAATCGCGGCGGTCATCCTGAAAGAATTGCCCATACACACACACGCTGGGCAGGCGGGTTGGTGAACGCGGTGCCGGATTCCTCGCACCAGTGACGCCACTGCCCGTCACCAGTCTGTTCCATATAAGGCCCGGCTATAAGGGATGAATATACCGCCATCCATCGGTCCCAGGCATGGTTGGCCTCCTGGTTTTTTGCCTGTGAGCTGTCCTCTTACTCTCCCCCGAATTACTTCGAGGGGGTCTCCAAGTAAGATGGTGGTACATCCACAGTCGAGCCCGGCATCAGCTCTACCACCTGCTAATATCTAACCAGTACGTAAAAATGTACTAATGAATCAACAATAAACTTCAATGTTATTTATAGATACCCACTTTATAGTGAGCCACTTGGCGCCTAGAGGACGCTATCGTATTCAAGGCTAGTCAAAGACCATTATGCCCTACCGTCACCTGTTACAGTATCGGGTAGTGAAGAATACACATTTCTCTTATTGAAAACAATAAACTTCTTTTGTAATAAATAAAAAATATTATATTCAATAAAGAAATTTATTTACCACGCAACAATTCATACAAAAACAAACTTCTTTAGATACGTAGTTTAAAAACCATTACTTTTCAGCCTCAGTATAGTTCATAATGATACTCGTTATCATAGTAGGGAGAGTATTCGTAGTTCCCGAAGAGCCTGTTGAAGGGGGAATAGTGGGCGTAGCGGGGATAGTGATGATCGTAGAAGAGGTTTCGTTTGAGACGCTTCTCTGGTTCAGCGAAGCACACCACCAGGGCGGCTAGCAAGAACAACGCCAAGATTGAGTACTTCATCTGGAAATAAGACACAGTTTTGATACGAATTGAACGTGGTGGTGATAAACAATCTACGAACATGATGACTACTAAGTTTTCAAAATAAGGAATATATTTTAGTAAAGTAAAAATTGCTGTTATCAAAAATTGGTATTAAGGCGTATGACCACGCTAAATAAGCAACTCGATGTGTGTCGGTACAAATATCAACGGAAACGACATTGAAATAACGTTCATTTCAGCGTGCCTTGAAAAGTAGCTGTTACGACAACCACTGCGTCTCCGGCTAGCGCAAAATAGGAGAAAATAATACTTTTCACATGGACGCCAAAAACGGAAAAAAATTTTGAACTTAAATTTTTTAGATCTAAAACTTTCCTATAATTTGGTGAAATAATTATTAAAATCGCTTTAGGCGTTTGGAAGAAGTAAAAGAATTCTTGTGTTAATCATGTCAAACTTTCGATGACTTTCGATTGTTTTTGTCAAAACTTACAATAGAAAAACAGTTTATGAAACTTAAAATTTATTTTTGACTCTATAATGCCTATCATATATTTTTATGAAAGTTTTTGGACCACCCGTATGGGAGGAGTAGGCCTTCAAATACAGGTCCAAATTGCAGCTGGCGTATCCATTCGCCTTAGCGAAATACTAAAGCGAAAGACTGACTATTTATTACGTAATCTCTGCGACTATTATACAAGGTTAAAATTGGACAGTTGGATTCCATATAAGACGTAAATCCGTCAAAAAAGTGATTCTATGTTGTATCGTATTCCATGATTGTTAAAATTTGTTACTAATTGAACGCGAGCGAAAATAGAATTGTCTACTATAAAAAGTATTTCGAAGACAAAGATCATGTTGAAGAGTGATCATCACGAAATAGGCATAGGAGGTAGGCATGTATTTATATATGTAACCTATTAGTATGTAGTATATAGGATGGGATTTGGTCGGCCGCCTGGATTCGTGCTGGGGGCTCGGTTGGTGATCACTGAACCTTGTTCCTGGTCCCTGGCCGGGTCTCCGGTATGGGTTCGGGCGGCTGATTGGATTTTACCTTGTATAATATATATTTTACCTATCATTTTAATCGTAAATATATTGCTACATAAATTAAATAAACCTTTAATTTAGTTCATGTACATTTATTATTCTATTACATATATTTTCTTTATTAGATTAAATTTGACGTGTAAAAAGTGTATATATCTATACCTGCTTTGCAAAATAAACTATTTGAATTTGAATTTGAATTTGAAATCACGCTGGTAACTTATAAACTCTAAATTTGGCGGATATGTTGCTTATATGACGTAAATACATACGAAGGACGGTATTTTCAAAATTCAAATTGTAAAGATGGTTTAAAACTTTTTTAACGCCAGCAGAGTAAAAGGCTTAGAAAA
The DNA here is from genome assembly GCA_934047225.1 of Ypsolopha sequella. Taxonomy (NCBI): domain Eukaryota; kingdom Metazoa; phylum Arthropoda; class Insecta; order Lepidoptera; family Ypsolophidae; genus Ypsolopha; species Ypsolopha sequella. Next base: position 25,191,894 of record OW203997.1, read on the forward strand.
AAAAATTTTAGAGTGTTATACATATTCCCACGCCTGTCCTCCAGAGGAGCAGACAGAGACTACAAATTTTCATCTGCTACGATCCTGATACACTTCTTTCTCTTCTTCGAAATTAAAGTGTTTAATTTTAAATTAACATTTATATCATTGCAGTATAGAAACGCAGAAAGAAAAGTGAGCTCTGAACTGGGATTCAAACCCCGGATATAATATTATTTTTTTCTCCTTGAGATGGATAAATCGCCAAGTGTTCAAACATTGAAATTTATCTCTATCATAGTTTTAATTTCAAAGTTTCTAGGAGTCGAGACCAAAACGAAAGATTGCAATAAATAAAAAAGTACCTTACCTTTAGTAAGTCCCAAATGGTTATCCAATTCAAACTGTATCTTTAAATTAGTGATACACTCTATTTATACTCAAAACATGATATCCGGTGGAAATGTTTGCCTACCGTTTAACAATTAAGTTATTTTAATTATCTTCTCTAATGATTTCTTCCAAACGACTGTAATAATATAAGTTTACTCAAAAATGGTTGTAATGTGGTTATTATTTTGACAACCTTCTTTGAGCAAAGTCGACCTTTCCGCGCTTCTTGAATAGGCGCCAACAAAGTTGTTTGGAATTTCATTGCTGGTGAGTTTGAACCACCAGCAATTTCCTTTAAAAATCCAATATTGTCGAGTTTTGTTTCAAAAATACACACATAATCTCTCCCAGAGGGGTAGGCAGATACTATTAGTTTCCATTTGCTACAATCCAGACAACTTTTTCGCTTCTGTTTCAAAAATATTTTGGTGCGAATGACCACATTAATGACCATAGTAAGTATTTTTGAGCAAAGCACTTTACAAGCATTGGTCCGCAATGACCAAGATCACTTGGATCACGCTATGATGGGCGCGAATTTAGCTTAACTACGCTCTCGGCCTTCAAGCTTGGTCATCGTTGCAGCTCTTGCTGTCCTTCGGTCTCTACCTCTATTCCAGCTTGTCCATTAAGACGCTACGTAAAATTTTTAGCGTCCCTGTTACTCTGATTCTTAGAAAAGTAGCAAAAAGTCGGTTTTTTATTCATATAAAATGTACTAAGCTATTTTTTCAAACCGATTTTCAAGGCGACTTAACAAATACATAATATACACATTTTAAATGCAATTTCACAATGAAATTATTAAGTATTTCAGAATTACAGGAAGAAATTAAACAATTTAGAGGTATTTTCGGAATTAAATTCTATCCAGAAAATTTCATCCAATCGCGTTTTCTCTCAGTAAGAATCTTAATCAAATACTCAAAAAACATTTACCTAAAAATGAAATACGTAGAAGACGTTATAGTGGAGTAAATGGATTCGAAAAAAATCCCATTTTTTTTTTGGTATCGCCTTAAGGGCTGCAATGTTGACCGCGCTGTGTAGGCTTGGAGCAACGCAGTCATTACAGACCGTGGCAGTAATGTACTATTTCTAATAGTCTACTTTTAAACAATTATTTCCTAATAATTGCACTTAATTGTTTGTCTAACACTCTAACCGGAAGTTATGGCTTTATTGATTTTAATCCTTATGGAATGAATAGGATATAAGTACAATCTTCTTAACCAATTAATTTTATCAGACGCCCAGGCCTGAGAGCGTTTAATAAAGCAAAAGTTTTGTCTTTGTAAAACCGTTGCCAATAATAGAAGAAATGAGCAGCATAATAGTGTAAGTTTTTTTTGGTGTCATTGTTGTATTGATAGTGTAGTGGTTTGAATACTCGATCGGAGGTCGTGGATTCAAACCCGGTAGAGGCAATTTTATGTTCAGTTTCCGTGTGCTTCACTCACAAGTAATAATAACTTTACATAAATAAAAAACCTTTGTTAACTTCAATCCAATGGATAGCGTACTGATTTTAGGGTTCCGTACCCAAAGGGCCAAACAGAGCCCTATTAATGTCACTCCATTGTCCGTCTGTCTGTCCGTATGTCACGGGTCTCTAGCTCTTAGACGAAATGGGATAGAGACCTTGAATTTTGATATGTTATGTAAAATATTGATCAAAACCCGAATATTCAAATTAAAATGTAATTAAATTATATTTCAGGTGGGGCCTCATCCATGAAAATGGAGCTGAAAAAATAATGATGTCTAGTATTGTCTAGAACGCATTGAGTAGAGCAGATCTTCCCAAACTTATTTTTACTGTGACGCCCTTGGGAGTTTGCTATTTTTTTGCAACGCCCTACCCCCCTTTTGCCTCGCCTCTGACTAAAAAGTTCCTACCGTGTGTAGTTCTAGCCTAATAGCAAGTTATCAGAAAAACTTCAAATAAAAACAACTAAAAGCAAAAACAAAACATAAGAATAAAAATAAAAAGAGATATTTATTTTACTTTCTTGGCTGGCTACTAATGAGAAGGATGTACTTGGTTTTCTGAGCATAGCTTCTCAAAACAGGGCTGAAGTGTGGAAATTGCCACTGTCATATCTTACTCTACATTTATTTGCGACCTGTACTTGTTCTTTATTGCTGTAACTGCAGAAAATCCTGTTTCGCACAAGTACGATTACCGCAAATGCTAGTAGAAAATTCAAGCAGTTGTCTTTGTCGTTTTGAACAATTCAACACAGGACAATCCTATTAATTGTTCTTCTTCTTCGCTCCCCGGGATAATGCCACGACGCCCCTGGGCGTCGTCGCGACGCACACTTTGGGAAGCCCTAGAGTAAAGTATAAATATATTTTCATTTTTTTTTTCATCTTTAAATATAAATAAATGGGGTCTATCAAAATTGTAATTTTTAAACAATTTTTGTTATGGGGTCTATTTCAAAGACCAAAGTAGTTAGGGATTTGTAATTTTTGTTTATTATGTACCGTATGCTGTATTTAAACAACAAATACTGAAAACGCAAATTTATAATTTAGTCTAAGGGTTACGTCCCCAAATACTCAACCAACTTAATTTTGTAATTTTCTTTCATTTAATTTATAGGTTGGTAATTTATGTTTAAATTAAACTCACTTTATTTGCGAGGCCACTTAAGAGGACACTTGACGCCTGGATTTTTCTCAAGATTCATACAAAATGTAAAAACTGATTGTTTTCAGATCAACAGGTTATTTTCTTCAAATCTTTTTTTCATAAAAATACTGGAAATAAAAAAAGAGAGAGATACAAGTGTTGTTCATGTAATGAAGACTAAGTTTATACACTTTTCTATAAATAAACAGTTACCGTTACATGGAAAACAGTTTTTACCTGAAACCATTTCACAAATTCCCCATCTTACATAATGTCTAATGTACTCTTTGGGTGGTTAGGAAAACAGTGTGGGGGAAGAGAAACATATCTTAAGATGTGTGCAAAGTTTCATTGAGATCAAAGCCATCAAGATATCATGTGATATGATCCGAAAGCATTTATATCGCAACTGAGCGGGAAGATTAAACTCTTTTTATTTGTGCTGACTAAGCTTTTTTTAAACAAATTATAAGAAAATATGCGGACATATCCTTCATTTAATGAAAAAAAAAGCTTATAAAATCGGTTTAAAATACGAAAAAATGTATCAAGGGCTGTCCGTATATTACGTCATAGATTTTTTGCCGATTTTCGACCCTGCCTCCCCCCCCCCTTAAAATCATCCTATCGTCATTATCCAATGACCTCTCAAAAAACTGATGTAGTTTTCGTTATTAATTCATAATTCATTTATTGCATTCATGTAGTACGAGTTGGCGTTATTAATAATTACATGTATTATGAAGTTCAATTACATGATACCCTTTATAGCAATATTGGCATAGCAATATTGTTGCAGTGCATGCTTAAAAAATAAAGTTACAAAATATTATTTACAATTTACATGACATCTGGGGGCACGGGGCGCAGTGCCCCCGCCGAGTCTCGCAAATAAACGCGGAACGGCCGTACCATTCTTTTCTCAAAGCAACTCATAAAATTTACATAAATTAATTACGTGATTTTTGATTAAAATTAACTAACAATGAATTCAATCATTTGTAATACAAAACTTGTTGTTTAAGCAATAGCTTTTTGCTTTTGACAAGACTCCTCATTATTGCCATTTATGCTCATGATATTACCGTCATCCGCAGACCAGACCCCCCCCTAATTTCAAATGACGTAATTTAAGGACGGCTCCTTATTGAAATTCCTGAATTTATCTATTTACTCTAGGAACAGGCAAAAATATCACATCGAAGTTTACAAAACGACTTTACTGTTGTTTTTGCTCGTTCTTAGAACGGTTTTACGTAACTTTGTGGTTCCCCAATATTTAACTCGTTTCCAAGCTGACGGTTTCTGAATACTAATTTTTCAACCCTGGACAATAAATTCAACTTAAACGATTTTTTAATTCAAAAAACTTACACTTTATTCAAAAATGGATAAGTAGAATCAATACCAAACTTTAAAAAGCCGGTCAAGTGCGGCTAGGATTGCCAGATGGCATCCAACATGAGTACATTTTTACAAAATAGTCCTGCAGTCCTTTTTTCTACAGAATGTTCTCCATTTTAGGGTTCCGTACCGAAAGGTCAAAACGGAGCCCTATAAATTTCACTCTGCTGTCATTTGTCTGTACGTCAGTCTCCAGATCAAAGACGGAATGTGTTTTGATTGAAGGAACTGAAATTGTGATATTTTATCTAGAACGTTGACCCAAAACCGAATTCTACGATTAGCGAACATTGAATAAAAAATTCAATTTAGTTATTTTGCAGTTGGGTCGTCCCGTACACGAAAAAGGGGCTGACTCCTTTTTTTTCTTCAAAAATGTGAACTGCGCTCGCTCAGTTGATATAGGATGCTAGTCGGTCCATTATCCATCTGAACCAGTTTTGAGTTTGTGCATGATATTTTTCTTAATATATTTACTTACAATTTGCTGCGTAACACTGACTGGGCCTTAATATAATGTATACTTGAGCCTGAAGTACAGCGCTGGACCTACCCCTAGCTTGTAATACGGAATAATTGCCGGCAAAAAACGGGTGTACGAATATTTTATTGTTCAGTTGCGACTCTGACAACAGCTCGGGGATTTATGTTGTGATGATACATGTATGTCTTCACTAATTAACTCATTGTACTTAAAGGACGGTCAGAAATGCGAAGGACTATTTACAATCCGTGTCGCTAGGGTTGCCATCCGTTCGGATTTGTACGGATAAGTCCGGACTTTCAGCCTTCATACCGTCAGGACTTTGTCCGACTTTTTAATTCGTCCAACTTTCTTATTTTATTGTAGATTAGATAGTATTACATAAATTAATCATTTTTAACTTTAACAACAGTTTTTTTAACTTAATACTTTTTATTTTGAAGTTTACTTATGAAATTGCTGTTTCCTGTAAAGAGTTCGAAGGAAACTCAATTTTCAGTACTAATACTTTTGTATTTTTTTAGGAATGACAAATCCAAATTATGTAATTTCTTATGTGTACGAATGAGACAATATTAAGCTAACAGCAACATTATTTAATTTTTTTTAAAGTGTCAGCTGTAAAAAAATATTACGAATGTTATCATGGAAATAAATGGCATTGAGGACGAACTATTTTTGAATATTTAATTTTTATAATGAAACTATAAATAAAAACAAAATTTAATACGTAGATGTAAAACTTTGAAATCAACATTCAAACAAAAAGCAAAAAAAAATAATTGCTATTGAATTACAGGAATTATGAACTCATGAATATGTGCGAAAACTCCTATTATTTTCAACCTCTCCGTGGGCTGCGCGTGAGATTTATTATTTCATTTTGTGAGTTAAATGCCCGGACTTTTTTGAAATGTCCGGCGTTTTGTCAGGGTTTTTCAGATTTCGAAATGGTAACCCAACGGTAGCTCTTCTCAGAAATGATAAATTGCCTTCATTAAATTACCCCACTCGTGATAATCTCTTAAGTACACCATTTCGTAGTTTCTCGCGAGGTTTTAGCCTCACATAACGGATATTGTAGTGTGCTGGAATGGGTCCCGTTCAGCTCAATGATTCACAATAAAATTCACTACCTAAGTTTGGTGTAAGACATGTTTGAATAATATTTTAACGTTTATTTTATTTATCATTTTTAAAAATCATAATCATAATCATTTTATTCATAAGTTTCATTACATGTCAATAGAATTAGATAAATTAGATGTCAAAAATTTACACAATCACATAAAAAATATGTACCTAAGTACAGACATACAAAAAGCATAATTGATCGTTTATACAAAAAATTAAAATAAGTAAATAATGATGTTATCCGTTATACATAATCCGTAATCTTATTACAAAAAGGAAAGTGTGTTTGTTTGTTGTTTTGTTGGTTTGTCCTTTCCTCACGGAGTAATGGAGCAACGAATCGACGTGATTTTTTGCATAGAGATATTTTATGCGCCGGAGAGTGACATGGGCTACTTTTTATCCCGAAAAAATGCAAACTTATCCAGCGCGGGTGAAGCCGTGGGCCAAAGCTAGTAACTAATAATACCGGCTGCAAATGGACAAGTATCTTTTAATTAAATCTACTAAGCAACTTAACTAAAGAAACATAACTGTAAAAGCGAAAAACAAATTGAAGGGTACAGGGACATAAACAAGGAATGTCACATGTTTTCAACGTTTTGGTAGTTTTTTAATGGCAACGCATTAGTTGTCTATGGTAGTCTCGTTCCCAATAATAATTCCCATTTTCAATCATATGTACTCTGTATATCTTAGAATTGTTAAATTAATTAACAATAAACTAGAATACACAAGAAATCAAAACATACAAATGTATGTTTTTCGGTCGGCCTCAATATGAAACAACAGGGAAGTCTTTTTTATATTATAAAATTTATTCAAAAACTAAACAATTAGAGAAACGATTAAAAATACATATTAAGTATATATTTATTCACGTAAATATGTAATCTATCAGCTGTATTTAAAATATAATTAAAAACTTTTCAATGCAAGTGCTCGTAAAGTCCCACTTTTTATGCATCAAAACCGAACAGAAAGTCGATTATTTTGCCCTAGGGCTTTATTATTATTTTTTTTAAATTTTAGAATGGTTGGCTAACCTGCAACCTTTCCTGTGTACCATAAATGTTATACTATTTTTTTCCACTGTTTAACGGCTCTGGATACAGTCCTGTTGAGCCAATCATAATTTAAAATTCACAAGATTATATTTGTTTTATTTCCTCACACTATGCATTAAAATACGTAGTATGATACGGGCGTAAGAGCAATAAATTACTCGGTTAAGTTTAAAACACTCGCTACGCTCATGTTTTAAATCGTCCTCGTGATTTATTCCTTTGCGCCCTTGTAGCATAAACTAATATAAACATTCCAACTTCAAAATTATCATTTTATATTTATGCCGTTAAGTTTCTTTGAGTTTCTTTATCACTATAATCAGCTTAGTTGAAAATCAGATTAGTAAAAAATATATATGTCTCTGATCTTACATTTTAATAATAAAATGTTATTGTTATAACTTATACTGTAAATCTTACAGGCTTTTTACTTTACTCATTCAAAACAAAGAAATTCTTTAAGCGAAATTAAACTAGGGCAAATCCCAAGGGCTAGATTTAAAAAAGGCACAATCTTAAGAACCTAAACACCAATGCCCTTCGACACAGACCCACACTTAACGCGGATCTAGGAAGGGCTCCGGACGGTTAAGACTCACGTACTTGGGAGATGGTAACTGGCCCTTAAATGTGCCTTGTAAGGGTTAAACGTCTCTGTTATGTTCGCAGATCAACTTGGGTCCGAATATTTGTGTTGGCGATTACTTTTATCTTCTTGTTTGTTTTGTTCTCGTTATTCAATACTTTGCGAGTTTTACCGGGATAAAATGACAGGTGCAATTTCAATGCTAGGTTATATTTGTACGGACTTACCCAATTTATACATACTACATCTATACTAAGCATGAAGTAGTAAGAAAGTCGTGTTTGTACATTTTAGCCGATTCTGAAGGCTTTAATTTTAGTTTTTGTTTTGTCAAAACTAAATATTCTTTATTGCAAAATAGTCCTTCAGTATCAGGAATGTAAGCTAAATTGCTTTGGAAAGATTAAAGTTTTGAAAGCACTAAAACTAAAGTTAAAGCCTTCAAAATATATATATATATAGAGTGGAAAAAAATTAAGGGCCCTGGAGGGGAACTACCTTAAATCCTTTAGTTAGCTCATTTTACTGAAAGGAAACATTCGTTTATTTTTTAAAAGAAACAAAACTGCATTCAAAGATATTCTAAAATTTGCTTGTATCACCCGGGAATCGAACTAACTAAAAATTAAAAAATAAACCCTCGCTATTTTATTATACGAATCGGTAGGATTATTGTTCAGGATAAAATTTGTCTAATAAACATTTAGTCGTTCACTCATCTGTTGTACGAGATACCCATGAAATTGAATATTTATTACAAGTTCTTTATTAACAATACCTAGTACTGTTCACTTGTAAAGTAATAATGATACGCCATTATTACACAATGAGAGCACGGAATGAAAGCAAAACATCTGTTTACGATCATCTGTTGTACGAGATACCAATGAAGTTAAATATTTATTACAAGTTCTTTATTAACAATACCTAGTACTGTTCACTTGTAACAAGTAAATGACACGTTATAATTTTCTTATCTCTCTAACATCCAAAGACATCGTATGAACTACAAGCTTGCTATTGTTATTTATCTTAAGATTTCAATAAGAAAATCGTTAAATAGTAATAATAAATCTATGCACAGCACAATTCCTTCTTGCACCAGGCGTACTGACGAAAAGTTTAAAAAGCGAACGTATTTTTTTGCAACGCAGAGCAACAAATTTGAAGTTTCAACATTTTTAAAATTTCAAATTTTGTTATGTTTTGCTTTCATTCCGTGCTCTCATTGTGTAATAATGGCGTATCATTATTACTTTACAAGTGAACAGTACTAGGTATTGTTAATAAAGAACTTGTAATAAATATTCAATTTCATGGGTATCTCGTACAACAGATGAGTGAACGACTAAATGTTTATTAGACAAATTTTATCCTGATTAATAATCCTACCGATTCGTATAATAAAATAGCGAGGTTTTATTTTTTAATTTTTAGTTAGTTCGATTCCCGGGTGATACAGGCAAATTATAGAATATCTTTGAATGCAGTTTTGTTTCGTTTAAAAAATAAAGGAATGTTTCCTTTCAGTAAAATGAGCTAACTAAAGGATTTAAGGTAGTTCCCCTCCAGGGCTCTTAAATTTTTTCCAACCTGTATATATACTTTTTATAAATGAAATTCCTTATTAATAATTTTTTGATTTTTTATCTCTTTGTCTGAAATATTGTTTTCATAACAAAATTATGTTTAATACTTACAAATATAAAATTTCTCAAATATGAAAAGTATTATTGTCTCTATTTTACGCTATCCAGTGACGCATATTATGTACGTTATTTTAATGTCGTTTCTTTCGATATTTATACCGACACATGTCGAGCTCCGAATTTAGCTTACTGAAGCCCCTTAAGTACGATTCGTCTTTTTACTCAACCAAAAACGAAATAATTTAAGATGAATGAGAAGTTATAATGAAACTCACATCTTAAAATGTACCTCAAATGTAAGGTTTGTACATTTAAATGAACCAGCAAAGCCATTTTGCCGGTTAAATAAGCGAAATAAGCGAAGTACCGACCAAAAATGTATAACTCGTAATTGTGTTCGCTCGTAATTCTCCAACTTTGTTAATCTCAACAAACCAAGTGAGGTTTAAGTTATAACGGGTACTTAATTAACTTACATATAATTTACACTTGGGAAGTAAAATGGCAAATGGTTACTTACAGTCCTACTTTGTCTCAAGCATTGCACCCTTCGAAAAGAGAAGAATCTTTACTTACTTATAATAAAGTAGTAAAAAATTATACATTGAATAATTTTAATAATAATAATACTAAATTAATTTATTTCGGACAGAGTCCATAAAGTGTTAGTAATACAAAACAATTTATAGACTAGTGTTAGTAAAAGAACAGGCAAGTAAAAGAAGTATTAAATAAAATTAAATCAAATTAAATTAAATTAAATTATTTGTGGTTCTCCATCCACTTTTTAAGAAAGGGGGGAGTCCCACCTATCAGATAACACCTTCAGGATACTATTGGGGCTGGCTCGTATTCGACTGAGCAGCGACGCACAGTACTTTCGCATGATTGCCGCGAAACCATCTGTGTGTGCTTCCGCGAACATGACAGAGGCACTGCAATATCGCGGCAACCCCAACAATATCCTGAAATCATTATTAATGAAATAGGTGATTTTAAATGAAATTATATGGGGCCAAAACTATTTTTTTAAATTTTTGTACGTTGTCTATCTGTCTGTTCCGTTTTACTTACGATGCGGTTATCTATATTATCACCGCAGTGACCTTGGTCCTCATGTAGGCTGTAAGCAGTGCCGTGTCTGGAACTTTTTGTTGGAAAAACAATGAGAATGTCAACTACGTAAGATAAAAAAAAATAAACACAACTTTAAAAAATTTAAAAATTTATGGGGCCAAGGCATACCCTAGATCGGACATTTTCATACAAATATTTTTTTCTTCAAAATGTTAATTATTATTTTCATAATTTTTTACTAGTCATTCTTGACATTTTCATTGCTTTTCCAGTAAAATGTTCCAGGAACGCCACTGTACTGTAATATGTACACAGTTTACTGGGGACCTCGTAGGGATTTTGTTGAATTATACCACTTTGTTTTTACTTTGATTTTCTTGTATTATTTCTTTTTTTCTATTTTGTTCCTAATTTTCACACATACATTAAGGGAGGGGAGCTCTGAATTCTCGTAGAGCACTCGCTTGTCGTATTTCTTCAAAACTCTAGAAGGAATATTTATAGATGGAGAACCACCTTCGCACCGATAGGACTCTCTAAGGCGATTACCATCGCCAAATTAGCAGCTCGATATTTGTCACTACAACATAACGACAAACGAAACGACATTGAAATAACGTTCATATCAGCGCGCAACGCATAGTGGCTGTTACGACGCTCGCTGCGTCCTTGATAGGGCAAAATAGGAGAAAATTATACTTTTCACTTGGTCGTGATTACTCGATTGAATAATCTTATGTTATGTTTATAGCTATAAAGTTTATATATTTATCAAAGCATAGATGAATTCAGTCGGCCAAGCCACTCAGGAGCAGTAGGGAATTTGAGGTCAAAAATCACCATTCAGTAAAAAAAAAAAATCATGTAGAAGTTTTGGTGGTATGAAAAAGAAAAATGTTGCATATGTTGTCTAAGATTTGATTATTCATAATGCATTTTTTCATTATTTTTGGTTTGGCCATAAACGAGGAGTAGGCTTTAGAAAGTACCCATTTGGCAATAGTAAGGCCGGAATCTTTCTGGAGAGCCACTTTCACATCGATGGGACTCTCTAAGGAATCTTGCTCTTGTTTGGTCTGAAAGATCCTTTACACTCGATCTGTATTTATTTTTGGAAAACACGAAATAATTAAGTGAATGCGACGTATGTCGATCCATAAAGGTTATCGATTGCCAACTAAACACAAATACAATACAAATTTCTTTATTAATCCACAAGTAGTTAATGATTAACAGTTAACACGAACAAATAGTCCTTTAACCTACCTATAAAACCTAGCCTTACCTAAACCTAACATATTGCCTAGCTATATGTTACAGTACAGTGCTACAAGGATCTGATGGCGTGTGGATGACAGTGACAGGAGGGCGCAGCTGTGAAACAAGGAGTATGGTAGCGGTGTTAGTTCCAATTTTGGACACAACCAATCCACGCGCCATTAGATCCTTGTAGCGCTATATAAAATAAATGCCAATCCAAAAACTGTCATCATTTCCGAAAGTTTTTTTTTAATTATTTTTCAGATAATATATGCCGTTTTAAGACATAGTTTTTATTATTTTGGTATATAAATTAACCAATGCATTTTTATGATTTTTTAGAATTTTCGGATATATCGCGCGTCACTTGAGAATTTTAGACAGCAAATTATTATAAATTTATCTTCATAGCAAAGGACACATTGCAGCCTTTTCGTAAAAATATTCATCATCATGATGTTTTTTTAGACCACAAGTTCTAAAATATGGCTTGTTAAACCTAAATCTCGAATCTATGCGAATTGAAAGACACATCCACGCGAGCGCAACCGCGGGTGTTTTTGTCCGTTTTTATGTCTGTTCGTTGTGTTTTATACATACCGGATGTAATAATAACGTGCTCAGAAAATTGAGAAACATTTTCTACTGACTATACTGAACCACTTATTTTTTTTTTAAATAAGGTAACTTCCTCATAGAAAATGACGAGTAGGTATTGAAAATGTATATGCGAAAGTGATTTTTTTTCATGCGGTTCTATTTTTTTAAGTGAAAACATTCTAGTTTATTTAATAAAGTTAATTTAATAAAGTAGTAAAAATTTTTATTATTATATCTATTATTTAATAAAGTGGTAAAAAAGTCCATACATTGAGTTTAATATTTGCGAAATTTTCAATGAAATAGGTAACTTGGATTCACACAAATAAAATGTATATTTCGGAACGCATCCATCAATGGTCTATATATTTTGTCTATGGACTTGGAGCTGTCAAAAACGAGGGACGTGGACTTTTCTTGGTACAGATCGCGGACGATTTATAAAATGTGAGATTAACAATTTAACCCAAGGGAAATCGGTGCGGACATCGTAAGAACGTCAGGGTGTCAAGGGCTGACAATATTTTGGCGTGAAGGCCACTTTTTAGTGAATTTCCTGTGTGTGTGTGACATAACCTGTGTCCACGCGGCTTCCGACAAGTGGACTTGTTAATTACTATTTCTGGGTTGGATGCATCCCGGGTTAGGAGGGTTGTGTTTAGATTCATCGTGGAAGGTGATCTACGTGTCACGGCACCGGAACACTTTGGACTCCGCAACGAAAGGACTTCATGCGAGGATCAGCAGATGACGTCATCATACAACTGTCTGGTAAGACGTTTTATATTAAATATTGTAGAATATAAGATACTTGTATACTATAAATCTGGGACAGCTTATGGGCCCCTGTTCCAGCTGCAAGTATCACCCTTTAGCATACAATTAGTGGTGTCTGAGCGTGGTTATGGAATCCTCGCACCAGTGACGCCGATGCCCGTCACTAGTCAGTATTACCACTTTTTATATGCTACAATTTCTGGTAGCAACGAGCGTTTTTATCAATCAGACTATATATAAGAGATTGTAATATCTCTTTAAGAGAAGGGTGGTATTGAAGAAGTAGAGTAGCGACGATTACGGCTTTGGAGAAACAGAGGTGTGTTATTAAGTTCTTGTACAGGCTTTAGATACAATGCAGAGTTATAAATATACTAAATAGCACTATGAGATCTAAAATAGCAATTAGTAAGGTAAAAGCGCTTCAAAAGAGTTACAAATATCACATATAACACTCAAGCAGTTACATGGTAGTTGTATCTAGTCTATAGCGTTAGAATCGATCTGTAAAGATCTATTGTAGCACCTTTACCGTATTAGAGTATTGTAGCTCAACATTAGCACCTAAAACCGTTTGATTGAGAAATATAACTCAAATATATGACTACAAACAGGATTAGGATTAGGACGTTGACGATGACGTTGACGTTGACGATGACGATGACGATGACGATGACGATGACGTTGACGATGACTATGACGATGACGATGACGATGAAGATGACGTGACGATGACGATGACAATGACAGTAACGATGACGCTGACGATGACGTTGACGATGACGTTGACAATGACGTTGACGATGACGTTGACGATGACGTTGACGATGACGTTGAAGATGAGGATGACGATGACGTTGATGATGACATTGACGATGACGGTGACGATGAAGGTGCCGATGACCATGACGATGACGCTGACGATGACGTTGACGATGACGTTGACAATGACGTTGAAGATGACGATGACGATGACGTTGATGATGACGTTGACGGTGACGATGACGGTGACGATGACGGTGACGATGATGGTGACGATGACGATGACGATGACGTGACAATGACGATGACAATGACGATGACTCTGACGATAACGATGACAATGACGATGACGGTGACGGTGACGGTGACGATGACGATGATGTTGACGATGACGATGACGGTGACGGTGACGGTGAGAGTGACGGTGAGGGTGATCGTCATCGTCATCGTCATCGTCACCGTCATCGTCACCGTCATCGTCATCGTCAACGTCATCATCAACGTCATCGTCATCGTCATCTTCAACGTCATCGTCAACGTCATCGTCATCGTCATCTTCAACGTCATCGTCATCGTCACCGTCATCGTCACCGTCATCGTCAACGTCATCATCAACGTCATCGTCATCGTCATCTTCAACGTCATCGTCATCGTCGCCGTCATCGTCACCGTCATCGTCAACGTCATCATCAACGTCATCGTCATCGTCATCTTCAACGTCATCGTCAACGTCATCGTCAACGTCATCGTCAACGTCATCGTCAACGTCATTGTCAACGTCATCGTCAACGTCATCGTCAGCGTCATCGTCATGGTCATCGTCATCGTCATCGTCATCTTCAAAGTCATCGTCATCGTCATCGTCACCGTCATAGTCACCGTCAACGTCATCATCAACGTCATCGTCATCGTCATCTTCAACGTCATTGTCAACGTCATCGTCAACGTCATCGTCAACGTCATTGTCAACGTCATCGTCAGCGTCATCGTCATGGTCATCGTCGTCATCATCATCATCATCATCATCATCATCAACGTTGTACAACGTTATATCTTGAACTCCATAGTAACTGTTTAAGGGCTAAAAAGAAGAATTCAAGCGCTTCTGTACCCCAAAAAGAGTAAAAATACTCCATAGTACGGTGATTGTTGATCCCAAAGCGTTGTAATAGTGGTCACTAGCGCCTTTCTACTTCTTAAACCGTTTAAATGGATATAGTAAACGTCTAAGCCAGTTGTAGCAAGCCGCCATTACAGTTTTTGATAAAGAGATTAATCATGTCGAAAAATCGATCACTTTTCTTACCTCAGGCCATAATTTAAAAAATAAACATACCCATTTTACATGTAATGCTGTAATAAAATCACAAAAAGTCCTAATGCCTCATTCGAGAAGAAATTACAAGTTAACCTAAAAAAATTATTGCACTTGAATAATATAAATGACTAAAAATTCCACGAGTTTCGCAAGCGCATGAAATATTTAGCTAAATGAATGCATATTTTGTCAGTAACCTGATGCTCGCACTAGTTTTTTACGTATATGAGTGAAAATTCATTCCAATTATTTACCTATATCTATTCGTCCATTATTGACATTTATCCGATCACTTTTTAATCATCTAAGAACATATATTCCTTTCACTCATGCTATTGAAAATGTAATAAAAAAACACTTGAGATTTATTTCAGTGTAACAGTCACGTCGCAATCATGTTTAAATTCTATTAAGGTGGTACAAGAACTTATTGTATTTCTTTTACCTCCTACAATCGCTTTTCACGCACCTTTGTATATGTGCATATTCTATTAAGGTGGTACAAGAACTTATTGTATTTCTTTTACCTCCTACAATCGCTTTTCACGCACCTTTGTATATGTACATATTCTATTAAGGTGCTACAAGAACTTATTATATATGTTTTACCTCCTACAATCACTTTTCACGCGCCTTTGTATGTGTGCAAATTCTATAAAGGTGGTAGAAGACCTTATTATATATCTTTTAGGTCCTACAATCACTTTTCACGCGCCTTTGTGTCGTTAAGGCCCGTATAAAGTGGGCCCTTTTCGGTGTTATAGAAGTGATTGAGAAGTTCTCTATCGCTACTGTAGCGCTTGCTTATGATGGTTAAGCCGTTATAAATCTCTCTTAAGCGGCATTTGTAACGCTCATTATACCGCTTAGGTGCTACTTGGGTTGTGCTTTAATTTTATGGGCTTGTCATTTATGCACCGTGAAAATGGATGCAACAATGCCCTTTTGTCGTATACATTTCATCGGTACTATTCAATGGAATTCCGACACTATGAGCTTGGATGATTAACAGCTCCACCTTCGTCCTTTGAAGTTATGATCAGCTTTGTACACTAAATACGCTTTGAATAACCTCATTAAGATCACGATTAATGCATTACACCGTAACGGCTGAACATGCCAACGGTTGGCATGTTCAGCCATGCATGAGTAATTATTATTATTATTGTTAAAAATTATTTATTGCACAAATCAAGACCATGAACATAGGCGAGCTTAATCCTAGTTTGCATTTTCTTCCAGCTAAACTTTGGCGATGTGGAACTTGTCAAGGGTAGTGCTTCGATGAGAAAATAGTTTTATGAATATATTAAAATAAAAATCATTTTAACTAAAAGTATTATGAAATACATAAATAGTTAACTTTTAATCAAATACATAAACTACCTCTATATGCTAATAAAACATACACTGACACATATAAATATATAAACATAAATAGTATTTACGACAATTTTTTAACTATTTTAACTAATCAATTTAGAGATTGAGTTGACTAGAGTTGACCCATCTCCTTGTTCTGTAGATCACGGTATTGTTGCTATACCTTGTTCTGTAGATCAAAGTAGTGTTGATATACCTTGTTCTGTAGATCAAGGTAACGTTGATATACCTTGTTCTGTAGATCAAGGTAATGTTGATATACCTTGTTCCGTAGATCAAGGTAATGTTGATATACCTTGTTCTGTAGATCAAGGTAATGTTGATATACCTTGTCCTGTAGATCAAGGTAATGTTGATATACCTTGTTCTGTAGATCAAGGTAATGTTGATATACCTTGTTCCGTAGATCAAGGTAATGTTGATGTACCTTGTTTTTAAAAGTAGTCACCGACGAAGTCTTGCGTATATGTAGTGGATGATTATTAATGTGTATTTGCATGTAATGTTGTACCTATATACGAGTATTTTAGGTATATAGGTTAATTATTCCATGATCATATTCTCATTTTTCCACAGTAATCTCGAATATCTCGATAAACTAATACCTATAACAATTAAAATTAAAATTAGTCACTCCAAGCAAAACAAACAACATGTTTAAGATAGACAAATTATTAAAAAAAAAAAACGGGCAAAGTTCGTGTCGGGCCACGCACAGTGAAGGGTTCCGTAGTTGCCATCCACAATTTGCGGACTTCTTCTCCAAGTACATTTTAATAAGTTTGTCAACTATACATATCGCGCCAAACTTCTAGTCCGCTACGAAATTGCTCTTCCGAAGAACGGCCCATACATTTACAAAGAAGCATAAATCTATTATTTATAACCCAAGTATCCTTAATAAACGTTGAAAAATGATCCTAGTCCCAATTGTTTCTGTAAAATCTACTTTTGCCAGCAGACATTATGACAAGCAATCCAAGCATCTATACAACAAAATAAACACACAAATTAATATCTACGCTCTTAATAACTATGATTGTCAAATAACCTTGCATAACTGGCTGAAAAACAGAAGCTATGATGAGACTGAGTCCCTTCTGAAATAACGTTTTACCTATATTAATTATTGTTATTTGTGATTATTTATTCTATTCCTTTGCCTTCTCCTTTCATAACCTAATAAAATATTATTATGTAATAATAATAATTCATCTATTTAGAAATATAATTCTTAGATAAGTTGCTCACAATAATAATAGTAGCATATATGTACATAACCTCACTCTTACACTCACTACACACCACATAACACTCCATTCACTACTCAACTTTACTCTACACACTTACACATATACACCCTCGCTCACTACTCACAATATACATTTCATACAACTTCAACAACTTCTGTAAATTAATTTTTGTTTAATTCTAAGTTAAGTAATTAAATCTTTCAACTTATTTCTTAAATGTGTATAACCTTTGGAAGAGCGGAGTCTCTTAATAAAAGTAAATATTTGCTTAAAATGGAAACTCCAAATACTGTTAACTTTTTGTAAGATTAAGTTGTGCAATAAACTATTTGTATTTGTATTTTGTTCCTGCCGATGCGAATCGCCCCGTGTTTAGATGGGACTAAGAGTCTGGCGCGATCTGTACTTAGCTGTTATAGTTTTCCTTTAAACTTCGTTGTACATACTACTAACGTGAATTTTTTACATATCCAAAAACAGCCGTTTAGCTGGCAAGGGGGCGACACTTGACTCTAACAAAAATTTGCACTTCAGAGCTTAATATTTCGCAAACGGATCCCTGAATCGGAAAATTTGACACATCCGCAACATTTTTGAACGACCTGTATCCAACGACAATTCACGCTATGGGATAGACAAGAAAAAAAAATGTATTCCCACTTAGCGAGCAGGGGAGGTACTCTAACAATATTTTACTGTACCACTTTGTCAGCCTGTTTAATATTTACTTATACCCTTGCTAAAATGACAGTACTAAGAGTCTCTGAGCTAAGCCGTGGATAGACATGCAGACATGGCGAAACTATAAGGGTTCCACGACTACGAAACCCTAGAGTATAACCGATGACTGCGAAGTCCTTAGAAATCAATTAAAAATCGATCATCCCCCACAGAAATCTGAATTATCATCTCAAAAGCTTATTTACGTCTATAAATATCCAGCTAGCACACAATTGCACAAAGTCACTTGCGGCTTACACTCCGCCATGAAGCTACTGATAGTAGTGCTGTTTATAAGCCCTGCTCTCACGGGGCTTACAGATCGACTGACAACAGGTCTCACAGGCCAGTTCACCACAGGCGTCAGTAACGCCTTCAACACGCTGCTTGGTTCCAAATGTAACCGCGACGTCACACAGGACTTCAGAAAAGCACTCTACGACTTCTCCACCAAGCTCTACAAGCAAGTGGCTGCAAAGACCCAAAACCACTTTGCGCTCTCACAGTATTCTGTGTGGCTCGCATTGGCTGCGCTTGCTGAAGGCGCTTCGGGTCCCGCTCAGGATGAACTGCTTAGCACTCTCAACTTACCAAAGGAGGAATGTCTTCGCCGCAAATACTACGACATCGCAACTAAACTTGAGATTCCAGGTAATGATGTGACGCTCGCCAGGAAGCGATTCCTGGTGCTAGACGACGGAGTGCAACTGAATGAGACTTGGGGACGTTGGGTACATGAAGCGGGATTACTTGACACATTATCACTGCCACTCAAGGGAAACCCTACAGCTGCTGCTGATTCCTTGCGTGAGTTTGGAGAGCCACCATCTATTGCTGCGCTGGCTACTGGCAATTCCCTGCTCGTTGACTCACTTGATTTCTCTGGCCTGTGGTCAACGGCATTCCCAGACGCTGACGTGATTCCGAACGTTCCGTTCTATGACGAGCTGGACAATCAGATTGGAACTGTTGACATGATGAACGTTAAGCGAAAAGTAAAGCTGGCCTATCTTCCGATCCTCAACGCGAAGGTAGTGGAGATACCTGTGGGACAAGACGACCGATACAAGATGCTCGTCTTGGTAAATCTGGGTAAAGCACACATTGGTGACACCATTGGGCGATTCATTAACACGATAATTATCGATGTGTTTGATAGCCTAAGGGAAAGCTTGATTCCACTGCAAGTGTCGCTGCCACGGTTTGTGCTACATACTGAAACGGGTGACATGCGCAGTGCTTTGGAAGCGATGGGCGTGCGGGCGCTTTGGCACGATGCAGCAGCCACTGCACACGTGTCCAAACCTGCAGCACTTCCAGCGCAGTTTTTGCAGCGTGTGTCCCTCAACATTACAGCGAGTGGGGTGGCACTGCCAACGGCTTTCTCTTCTTCCATCCTTGGTGGGCTGACCGCGATGGCTACGGGTTTGGAAGCGGCAATCGGACGCGAGTTCGTGGCCAATAGACCTTTCATGTTCGGCCTGGTTGATAGCGCTACCAAAACCTGTCTCTTCACTGGAGCCTTCACAAGACCTTAAACATATTACTGTTTGCAACCATAAATATTATGGATTGTAATTGACTGACCATCAAAAAGAACAAAAATCAACATCACAATTACCAAGTTAGCATCAAAAATAATATGTTCAAAGCTAACCTACTTGATGCCAAATTAGTAATTTAGGTGCTCATTTAGTATTTTTAGATGGTCAACCTATTATTATTCAAATATTATAGATTAATTCGAAAAACAAATTGTAGAAGTGAACTGCTTTTTTGTTATTTGTTTTTCAAAATTATAATAACTGTCTTTTAATTATAAATATTAGATCATGGACCTTTATTTATTTAACCTGTTTAATGTCACAGGGCGCGAAGTCGCCTCGTATCCTATTGTATTTAAATTGTTATCGAAAATCGATAATGGGACGGGTAAATACGAAAAAATAGGCCACATTTTTGTCTGGCAAATACATTTCTTTCTACCTATTAAGATCAAAGTCCATCGCTTCCTGGTTTCTTGAAAATATAATAAGAACATCAATATTAAATGATGTTTTGGCGTTATATACCAAAAATACATTGAGCTTTTCTTTTGAACAAGGAGAATCGTTTTATTAACATTTATTTTATACGAAAATTTTAAAGGAAGTTTTTAGGTAATATTTTCTATTCATACTTGCGCTCCCATTTGTTTGATCAGTGGCTGGATGAGAGTAGCCGAAGATAGCAAAAATGCCCTTGCAGGCGCCTCTGTCCAGCATTGAACCAATATTAGCTGATGGAGTGGATTGGATTTGTTTGAAAAGCTGAACATGGCTGGATAATTTTTGAAACGAAGTTCTTTATCGCACTCCAGAAGTCCAGATACTTGGTGAATGAGAGCTAGCCCGAGATAAGTGAAACCGGCACGACACTTTTGTTAAAGTAAGTGTGTTTGTGTGTTTCCAAGCGTACGACTATGTATTGGTATAAATAATATTAGAGATAAACTACGCTTACATGGCCCGCCCCTCCAAATTCCTGTTTCAATGTGTGCAGTAGACGAGCGGCGAGCGCGTCAGTAGCAAAAGGAACTTAGTTTCAACCGGGTGCCCCTGGCTCCTCTTGTTCTTTTTTTGTTGTTAATGTTTGTTAAACATTTGCGATTTTCACAGATAATTTACGTATGAAAGGGTTTTACCGTCTATTTATACTAGCTAATACTTATTGATAAGGTAGTAAAAAAGCCGTGAAATTACATGAAATATTTTTGCGAAATAAAAAAAAAATGGGTTATTAATATTGTACTGAGCTGAGGCCAAAACTGTTTAATTTTTTGTCTATCTGTATGTTCCATTTTAGCTCGAGATCCACTTATGGGGCAGGTAGTTGCCAACGACCTTGAGTCGACTTGTGTCCGTACAAATATCGACAGAAACTATATTGAAATAACGTTCATATCAGCGCGTACTGCGTTACAATAATAATAAAATTCTTTATTGCACTAAAAATTGTACAGAAGGCGAACTTAATGCTATCTAGCATTGTCTTCCAGTTAACCTTTGGTGCTGTGGATCGTTATTGGGTAGTGCCGGGAAAGGTATCGTAGAAACAATACAGAATATATTATCGTAGAATAAATGACAAAGGCATTAAAATATTCATATAAACAAACGGAGCATAATATCTACATAATCTACATATAAAACAAATGTACTTACTAAAAATACAAATAATAAAAAAATAAAAAAAAAAATACATACATACATATATACAAATACATATTATTTAAATCTAATATGCAATTAAGAGAAAGATTCAAAACTCATACAAGGATTGATAAAAGTAAATGAGCTATTAATTACTTTGCATATGTAAAAAGTGCTGCATGACTCTATTTTTAAAAACAGCTATTGATGAAGACTCTCGAATAATTAGTGGTAAGCTATTCCAAAGACGTATTGCGTAAATTGTGAATGAATTTGTAAACATGTCAGTTTTATGTGAGGGGGTGCACAAAAGGGGGTGTACAACGTTGCTGGGTTTCCGGATAGCGGAAAATATGAGAAAATAATATTTTTCACATGGACGCGATGTACGAGAAAAAAATTCCATAATTATTTTTCCAATCAATATAATTTAATTTTATTTTAGTGCAAAAACCATACAAATACTTTTGTTAGTGGTTTCAAATAAATAACCAGTTTTACTAAATTTTAGTGAAGTTTCCTTGAGTGAGGTTGTTCTTTATAGTTTAAATAACAATATATAATATTTTTGTCATAATTTTAAACATATCGTTTGAGAGAAATAACTTTATCAATACAGTCATTTTCGAATGACCCTGGGAAGAGGGCCTTAACAGATTTGGATGTCGTTTTTTTCATTATCATCGTAGAAACTCTGGTTAAGGTGATATGCGAAAAAAATACGGGTGTTTCTTTTCTGTGTATTTCATGAAGTACACGGAAAATTATGGTCAGTTTCCGGTATATGTATTTTGACTGTATAATCTAGGGTTTTGCAATTGAAAAACATGTTTGGATCAACTTTCTTGGATAGAAATAATTGTTGAAATAAGGTCTTCAAACACACTTTTTCTCCTTGTTTAAAGAATAGGAACCATATACAGAACTCAAACATATTTTATTACGTGTGTTTCAACAATATCTAGAGATTTGATATTTGAAATTTTGCTAGCTATTTTAGTTTTATTAATAAAAACTTTTTTCCCTTTTGCCCTGAATCCGCTCTCACACTGCACGATTTTTCGCTTGGAGTGACAGTGACAAAAATAAAATTTGCATAGGCTATACGGAGTGTTGATCAAATAACCGTGAAGCTGAAAACGGTGGATAATCTTCCACGCCAACGAAGCCACCAGCAATAGCTAGTCACATTATTAAAATACTTACATAATCATAGCCTTCGAGAAATCTTGGTGACAAGCAACAGAAACGTCATAGAAAAATATATCTTTAGGGGCATAGACGTCAAAAAATGTGGACAGAGTTTCGCTAATCAACAACTGAAGCACCCATAGTAAGGCTCGTTTTCTTGTCATGTCATTTCTTGAATTTGATATACGCATCCGTGTGACAGCACGCTCCTGGCCAACGCGCGAGGCCGGCATAATAGAAAAAGCACAAAAAAACATGTATTTATGAAAATATAGGAAGCTTGCGGCCCGCGCGCGGATATGGTACGCATGACAGAAAAAGGGCCCTAAGCCACAGTAGAGAAAAGTAATGTGCCTAAGCCTACTCGTTTGTACGCACGAGCCCAGCACTCACACATTCGCATCATAGTAAGTCGCTCAGAAACTTACACACCGCCGCAACTGCTATGCTTCAGTAGCTGCTTACATCCATGTTTAAAAGTATGTTTTGTTCTGGGTTGTTTTAGAGTTTCAAATTATGAAAATCTGGTTGCTTATTATAAATTAATTTAATGGTTATGGCAAAAGAAAAGGTAGGAAAGAACGAAATTGTCTGTAAAGATTTATTGAAATAATAGAAAAAATAAACTTCTCCATAATGATTCCACTGCTAAGTAACTAAGACTTTTGTTACAAACATCGTCTTGAAAACAGCAATCACTTAACAAATGACGTCATCACGTCAACTTAAGTGAAGATTAATCATCATTGAATCCAGTAGATTATTTTATCATCATAAGTCGTTAATTGCTCATTAAGTCGTAAAACCAATATTAATACGTAACAGAAAAGTTATTAAAACAAATCGAATTTTGATAGATACGTAGATAAAGTAATTGAAATTTTTGAACACATTTAAATAACACAATTTTTTTTTCCAGTGTCGGGTTCCCAACCCTTAGTTATGGTCACCAAAGGAAGGAAGAGAGCTTCCAAAAAGAAAACTGAAACACTCAATAATATAATTGCGACTAATTATGTTTGATTACATTTAATTTCATTTAAATTTAATTATATAAATTTTACTTAGTTCCACTAATAGCGACAACTAGTCAAAATATATCTGGAAATAACTGTTGCAATAAAGTGATTTTATAGAAATATATACTGTAATTTGAATTTAAATATCAGCTAATACACATATAATATTACAATAACTGCAATACAATACAATATAACTTGACACACTACAAAAGAAAAAGAATACAAAAATTTAACTTTAAAATACGAGTACAAAGGGTAAGTACAAATAGGCGGTCTTATCGCTTAAAGCGATCTCTTCCAGACAACTTTTAGGTGGAAAAATTTACACTAAGATTTATTAAAAAAATATATTTTGTTAGTTTAATTTACTTATAATAACTAATTGAGAATACATAGGACAATAATGAGTAGGCGTGCGCCGTTCGCAAATAACGGGGAAAGTGGGGGGTCGTAGTGATTTCAGGAGAATGTTGGGAGAGGTGTATGTTATCGTTATGGTTAAAGGTCGAGGTCCCGGGTTCGGGAGGGAACCTGTTTAATACGGAGAAACTGGATGCATCCCTGGCTCGTAGTAGACAGAGATACGTCCCTGGTCCGCAATAGACAGAAATAGGTCCCTGGCTCGCAATAGACTGAAATACGTCCCTGGCCTGCAATAGACAGAGATACGTACCTGGCCCACAATAGACTGAAATACGTCCCTGGCCTGCAATAGACAGAGATACGTACCTGGCCCACAAAAGACTGAAATACGTCCCTGGCCTGCAATAGACAGAGATACGTACCTGGCCCACAATAGACTGAAATACGTCCCTGGCCCGCAATATACAGAGATACGTACCTGGCCTGCAATAGACAGAGATACGTACCTGGCCCACAATAGACTGAAATACGTCCCTGGCCTGCAATAGACAGAGATACGTACCTGGCCCACAATAGACAGAAATACGTCCCTGGCCCGCAATAGACAGAGATACGTACCTGGCCCACAATAGACAGAAATACGTCCCTGGCCTGCAATAGACAGAGATACGTACCTGGCCCACAATAGACTGAAATACGTCCCTGGCCTGCAATAGACAGAGATACGTACCTGGCCCACAATAGACAGAAATACGTCCCTGGCCCGCAATAGACAGAGATACGTACCTGGCCCACAATAGACAGAAATACGTCCCTGGCCTGCAATAGACAGAAATACGTACCTGGCCCACAATAGACTGAAATACGTCCCTGGCCTGCAATAGACAGAGATACGTACCTGGCCCACAATAGACTGAAATACGTCCCTGGCCTGCAATAGACAGAGATACGTACCTGGCCCACAATAGACAGAAATACGTCCCTGGCCTGCAATAGACAGAGATACGTACCTGGCCCACAATAGACAGAGATAAGTCCCTGGCCCGCAATAGACAGAGATACGTACCTGGCCCACAATAGACAGAAATACGTCCCTGGCCTGCAATAGACAGAGATACGTACCTGGCCCACAATAGACAGAAATACGTCCCTGGCCCGCAATAGACAGAGATACGTACCTGGCCCACAATAGACAGAAATACGTCCCTGGCCTGCAATAGACAGAGATACGTACCTGGCCCACAATAGACTGAAATACGTCCCTGGCCTGCAATAGACAGAGATACGTACCTGGCCCACAATAGACTAAAATACGTCCCTGGCCTGCAATAGACAGAGATACGTACCTGGCCCACAATAGACAGAAATACGTCCCTGGCCTGCAATAGACAGAGATACGTACCTGGCCCACAATAGACTGAAATACGTCCCTGGCCTGCAATAGACAGAGATACGTACCTGGCCCACAATAGACAGAAATACGTCCCTGGCCCGCAATAGACAGAGATAAGTCCCTGGCCCGCAATAGACAGAAATACGTCCCTGGCCCGCAATAGACAGAGATAAGTCCCTGGCCCGCAATAGACAGAGATAAGTCCCTGGCCCGCAATAGACAGAAATAAGTCCCTGGCCCGCAATAGACAGAGATAAGTCCCTGGCCCGCAATAGACAGAGATAAGTCCCTGGCCCGCAATAGACAGAGATAAGTCCCTGGCCCGCAATAGACAGAAATAAGTCCCTGGCCCGCAATAGACAGAGATAAGTCCCTGGCCCGCAATAGACAGAGATAAGTCCCTGGCCCGCTATAGACAGAGATAAGCCCCTGGCCCGCAATAGACAGAAATAAGTCCCTGGCCCGCAATAGACAGAGATAAGTCCCTGGCCCGCAATAGACAGAGATAAGTCCCTGGCCCGCAATAGACAGAGATAAGTCCCTGGCCCGCAATAGACAGAGATAAGTCCCTGGCCCGCAATAGACAGAGATAAGTCCCTGGCCCGCAATAGACAGAAATAAGTCCCTGGCCCGCAATAGACAGAGATAAGTCCCTGGCCCGCAATATACAGAGATAAGTCCCTGGCCCGCAATATACAGAGATAAGTCCCTGGCCCGCAATAGACAGAGATAAGTCCCTGGCCCGCAATAGACAGAAATAAGTCCCTGGCCCGCAATAGACAGAAATAAGTCCCTGGCCCGCAATAGACAGAGATAAGTCCCTGGCCCGCAATAGACAGAAATAAGTCCCTGGCCCGCAATAGACAGAGATAAGTCCCTGGCCCGCAATAGACAGAAATACGTCCCTGGCCCGCAATAGACAGAGATAAGTCCCTGGCCCGCAATAGACAGAGATAAGTCCCTGGCCCGCAATAGACAGAGATAAGTCCCTGGCCCGCAATAGACAGAGATAAGTCCCTGGCCCGCAATAGACAGAGATAAGTCCCTGGCCCGCAATAGACAGAGATAAGTCCCTGGCCCGCAATAGACAGAGATAAGTCCCTGGCCCGCAATAGACAGAAATAAGTCCCTGGCCCGCAATAGACAGAGATAAGTCCCTGGCCCGCAATAGACAGAGATAAGTCCCTGGCCCGCAATAGACAGAGATAAGTCCCTGGCCCGCAATAGACAGAAATAAGTCCCTGGCCCGCAATAGACAGAGATAAGTCCCTGGCCCGCAATAGACAGAGATAAGTCCCTGGCCTGCAATAGACAGAGATAAGTCCCTGGCCCGCAATAGACAGAAATAAGTCCCTGGCCCGCAATAGACAGAGATATATTTTTTGGAGAGAACTCTATCTTGTAATGCACTTTATTAGTAATGTTTTGAGTTTTCATGTTTATAAAATCATGTACTTATCAAAATACATAACTTAACTGTTAAGCTTAACGGCTATGTTCATACTGAATAATGAATAGTAATGATCTTCACAAATCATCTATTCCAGACTCTATTTTAAATGGAGTACTAAGCCAGTCTACATTCATCCCTATTCCTATAAGCATAAGGTCGATCAGTGGTCTATTTTCCAAATTCCTTATCATGCTCATGATTTATGCTTGAGTGGTCAAGTGTGAAACTTCAGTTGTTTGTCATTTTGGTTTCTAGAAACCTTCGTCAATACCAGACGGGTGTAAATTGAATAGTTGAAAATTTGTTTATGTTACGTAACATTGTACTAAAGTGATTTTATTAAAACACGGACTCTCTTAAACCTGTACCGATGGGCCGGTAAAAAGATGAAAAGTTTATGAATAGAAAAAATACTCATTGATAATATTAATAATCAAAATCGTTTATTTTTAGGCAACTTTTACAATAATAATAACTAATGACTCACAGATTACTTATAAGACCTACACCTCATAAGTCATAACATAACATAACCTAACATACATAAAATATAAGTTTCAATTGTAATAAAGAGTTAAAGATTCTTGTTGAAAAATTTGAAGAGCCTTCATCAGTTTTCTTTTTTTTTTAATCGTGGCCACGGATTACTTTTTCAAAAATCCATTGCTGACATATTGTTATGAAAAAGTATTTCATATATTGTAAAAAAATATATTTTTCAATGCATGTGCTCGTAAAGGCCCACTTTTTATGCATCAAAACCGAACAGAAAGTCGATTATTTTGCCCTAGGGCTTTATTATTATTTTTTTTTTTTACAATGGTTGGCTAACCTGCAGCCTTTCTTATGTACCATAAATGTCATACGTTTTTTTCCACTGTTTAATGGCTCTGGATACAGTCCTTTTGAGCCAATTACAATTTTCAAGTTCACAAAATTATATTTGTTTTATTTCCTCACACTATGCATTGAAAAACGTAGTATGATACACGGGCGTAAGAGCAATAAATTACTCGGTTACGTTTAAAACACTCGCTACGCTCGTGTTTTAAATCGTCCTCGTAATTTATTCCTTTGCGCCCTTGTAGCATAAACTACTATTATATATGTCACAATTTTTTTACATTCGACTGATGACGGCCCCATACCGAGGGCCGAAATATATCGAGTTATAATTTTTTCAATTGTTTTAACAATAATAAATAATCAAAAGCTCGTAAAAGTTAAATATAATATATTTATAAATATTTCATATATTGATTAAGCACTAGCTTTTCAATAATTGTTGGTAAGTCTTAAGTTATTTAAATGAAAAAGTCTCAAGACGTCAAATTAAGAAATATTTTCAGACGCACCCGATGTTTTCATTTTCCGTGAAATTGTTAGTTAAAAATATTATAAATAAAGGCGATATTTTTGATGGTCGTAGATAAAGTATTGTGTGCAACTGAGCATAATTAGACATTGGGACACTCGTGCAAAACGAAGTGAGTAAACAAGACAGTAAACAAGCACTGGTGTTCCAATGTTTAATAGTTATTTAAGATACACGTGCGGAAAGTAAGGTTTCATACGAATAAGTGCCAAATTGAAAACACGAGCGCAGCGAGTGTTTTCATTGGCACGCATTCGGATAAAAACCTTTTGCGCTCAAGTATCTTACAACATTTTTCAATGCATTTTGCGAGGAAATACAACAAAAAAATAAGTATAATAAAGAAAGTAATTTTATTTCACCAAAGCCTATTTGCAACAAAATGGCGTGCTTTCTTTGCAGAGCGCGCGTTTCATACAGTTTTTTCTTTCTTGAGGCAAAGGTACAGTATACATACAGCCAATAATGTGAAAAATATTTTTGTTTGCGGAAACAAAACACGTATTTTTAAATGAGATTATCAAGAATCTTATGTGTTATGGTGTTAATTATCATTCAATTATTGCTAGAGCGCGCATACTTATAAATAATTGTTTTTTTTTGGACAGCAAGACCTCCTTTTAAATTTTTTGACTTGCACCATGCACCACAGAGTCAAAAACTTTAAAAAATTACTTTATTTCACGCGTGAAATAAAGGATTTCAGTACTGTTTTATTTCACGCGTGAAATAAAGAGTCGGTTTCTGCATAATTTTGTAACACAAGAAAGAAAACTTTACGAGCAACTGCATTGAAAAATTATATAATTAATACTTGCGATTGTCGGCACTTGGTAAAACTTGGACAAAAACATGATGAATGGATTCACTTGCACTCGTTTCACCTTTAAAAACTAATTTAACCCGACCGGTTTCAGTTTTACACCATCATCAAGGGTTTATATAAGCTACTTTGGAAGTTATAAAGTCTAAAATTATGTTACAGTTGCACAAAATACTATTATTACTGTGAATTCGCAAAAAAAGAAAAGTAAGATATAAAGAAAAAGGAAGTAGCAATTTTCAACAAAACTTCCGGTCCAGTGCACCCATTAAATGCAGTCGTTAGCTGCATAAGACAAACGCCATTTTCTACCGGAACGAACAAAGAAAAGAAAGACGATAATCAGTTCCTTCCATAGACATAGGATTCGCTGAGCCAGTGATGCCAACTTGGCGCTTTCGGCGCTAGATCTGGCGCTTTTTTAGGTTCGTTAGCGCCTAATAAATTAATTTGACGCCTGACGCCCAATCTAGCGCTTTTTTGATGTCTTGTTTGGTGTACCGTACCCCCTTCCAAAATCCATATAAACAATATCCACATTAATTACAGGCCGTGCACTACTACCTAGGTTGCGCATTACTGGACCGACTGGATGACAGAACCTTCCACGTCTTCTGCTCAGCAAAATAGCAATGAATCTTTACTGTCGGATTCTGAAGATGAAGATTGGGTAGAAAATTTGTAGAATTTGCAACCCAATCTTCATCTTCAGAATCTGACAGTAAAGATTCATTGCTCTTTTGCTCCAAATTTTGTACTGTATTTTAATAAAAAATGTGTTAATTAAATTTTTCTGTCATTTCTTATTTTCCTGGATCTAGCGCTTTTTTCCTAAAAACTTTGCAAATTTAGCGCTTTTTTATACCCAATTTAGCGCGTAATCATGAGAGAGGGTTGGCAACACTGCGCTGAGCTTAAAAGACGTCCATAGCGTGTAAAAGGGATGTCCTACCTGTATGAACACCTTGCAAGAGAGAAAGAGATGTACAACAAAGAACCGCTGTGTCAATGTTTTTTCGAGTAAGTGCCCATAGCGGCCCGCTTGCTTGGGTGTGATTGCGGATTTTATAATTAATATTTAAATAATACGTAACTAAATTGATAAAAAGTGATTGGTTTTTCTTGTACAGTGAGTAATTGTGATGTGACAAGGAGAAATAACCCAAATAATTACACATTTAACAGGTACTTAAATATGATTATGTCATTAGAATGTTTTGAACCACATTGTGCCCAATTTCACGTATTAGTCGTATTAATTGTGCCCAATTTCACGTATTAATCGGCCCAAAAAAAAGTTTTTACAGTAACGTATTGATTTTCGTTGTTGTATTTAGTAGTTATAAGCAGCGTTGTCCAAAATATTAAGTAAAATAGTAAATGTAATAGTAATGTCATAGTAATTTTTTGGTATCATTTTCTCTACTACATTGTTTATCTTCAAAAAAAAAAAAACAAAAATCAAAAAGTTTATTCAACTTTAACAGTAACTTAACTTAAGAACTAGTGCTTGGAGTCACCTTTTAAGCAAAATATTGCCTGTGCCAGGTATCCCCACTCCTTCATATCATCACTTCAGGTCACTTGTATATTCTAAATCTATAGTTCCTTCGTAACGACGCCATGCATGAGTGTGGATTGTGACTTTAATTTCACAGTCCATATTCCGAAAAACCACTGACTCCTCCTCAGGGATTTATGTCGTGATGATTTATTTTTTATCTCTCCTACTCATTACACAACACAATAGCTTCCGTTCTTCTGACAAGTTACAAATAGTTTTTGTGTTCCGGCCGGCCTAGAGGACTTAGCCGTTTCACATTCGGCGCACCCATGTCATGTCTTCGGTGTCACTTGTGATACTTTCGTAATTGTTTGTGTCACATTTCTGTAAATGGTGACTATGATACATGTAGTAGCGACGGAAAGGTCGGAAAACGTTCATTTTTTAGAATAGAATAGAATAGAATAGAATAGAATCATGTTTATTTAGTACATAATAAGATCACTTTACATTAAATTATAGTTTAAACTTAAAATTAGCACAGAATGTACCATAAAGGTTTCCGATCAGCTTAGTGCTATGACAGGGCCATGGCGCTGATTTTCAGCGGATTCCTAGTACTTATATTAAACTTAAATTGGTATATAAAATTTCAAACAATGACTTTATAAATATTGCACAAAAACAAAATACAGTTAGGTTTACAATGAGAGAGTATTTACTTACAAATAACTGTTAGCTAACAAAGTTTAATCAGTATTGTATTTCACTAAGTATGAATTTTCAAGTTAATTTACAAATGAAATGAATCTGTGTTATTATGTTGAAAGTATTAATTTTATATAATATTTATTGAATAATGATTTATCAAAAAGATTAACAACCAAAAACAGTATTTATTTTAAGACTTGGTATTGATTCGAGTAGTCTATCAATGGTGGTCGAGGCTATTGAAAGGTAAAGACGAAGAGCTTGAATGTAAAAAGGATTACTTATTGTAAAATAAGAAGAGTGAGGTAATAATAGTAGTTTATGCTACAAGGGCGCAAATGAATAAATTACGACGACGATTTAAAACACGAGCGTAGTGAGTGTTTTAAACGTAACCGAGTAATTTATTGCTCTTACGCCTGTGTATCATACTACGTTTTTCAATGCATAGTGTGAGGAAATAAAACAAATATAATTTTTTGCACTTTAAATTGTAATTGGCTCAAAAGGACTGTATCCAGAGCCGTTAAACAGTGGAAAAAAAAGTATGACATTTATGATACACAGGAAAGGCTGCAGGTTAGCCAACTATTGTAAATAAATAAAAAAATAATAATAATAATAAAGCCCTAGGGCAAAATAATCGACTTTCTGTTCGGTTTTGATGCATAAAAAGTGGGCCTTTACGAGCACTTGCATTGAAAAGTCATTTATTGTATCGAATAGAGGAGTCGTTTTTTTTATAACTAAGAATACTAACATTGTTTACATTGTTTAATAATAATAACATTGTTTAGATATTGTGAAAACAACTTGAAACATAAAGAGAAAAGAAAAAAAAAACATTGAGATAGAAAATCATAGTATTACCAATAAATAAAAGTACAATATGCGTAAGATATAAGATATATGCATTAGTTATGTTGCTATTTGTATTTTTGTTTATCTAGTTGAT
The DNA here is from genome assembly GCA_934047225.1 of Ypsolopha sequella. Lineage (NCBI taxonomy): Eukaryota > Metazoa > Arthropoda > Insecta > Lepidoptera > Ypsolophidae > Ypsolopha > Ypsolopha sequella. The sequence goes on from OW203997.1 coordinate 25,224,362, forward strand.
ATTTTTTATATTTTAATTTAAAGCAGCCAATTGAATAAGACTGTCTTATTGGGGGATAAAAAAAAATTCGGGGTTCAGACCTCATTAATGGAAAAATGTATATTATAATGGTACGGAACCCTCAAGGCAAGAGTCCTACTCGCACTTGGCCGGTTGTTTTGCTATGTAATGTCTCCAGTAAGTCACGAACCACGGTACACTATGGCAGTTCTAACTATGCTCTCGTAACGATGTCATACAATCTTATAAAATTAGCATGTGACACCTAACATACTCTTTAATAAATAATAATTATAACGTATTTTTGTCTCTTATTTTGGCTTTGTAAAGGAACATAAAAAGCATGCGACTGCAGCGACAAGTTTCCGAAAAAGCTTTATACAGGTTGAAAATGAACCCCTTACCTATACTGCAATATATTAATTAGAATCACTATTAGAACACAGAACCGCAAAAACAAACGTTTTTTTTGTCCTCATATTTTTATTGGGAAATTTTTCAAATTTCGAATCAATGGCTAATATACGCAACACGACATGTGACTGACAATAGACCGTCAATGAAAAACATTCCGACGCCCTTAGCGCCCGGCCCCGCAATCCACCCTCCCACCCGCTACTGACTTTGACGGTCGATATTTTTATTTTTTATTATGAAACAAGACAAAAGTAACAAAACATGTATTTTTTATTTCGAACGTAGAATAATTTTTGATATAGCTTGGGGGCAGTGGCGTGCACAGAACTTTTTGCTGGAAAAGCAAGCAAATGGTCAAGAATATAATAGAATGGTAAAAAAATATGAAAAAATTTAAATATCACTTTGAAAAAAAAAGTTTGTATTGGAAATTTTCACTCTAGGGTTGACATTTTCTACCCTGGCGTCATACAATTTTTTTTTTCAAAGTGATATTTAAATTTTTTCATATTTTTTTATTGTTATTCTTAACCAATTGCTTGCTTTTCCAGCAAAAAGTTCCGTGCACGCTACTGCTTGGGGGTTCATTATCAAGCTGTATAATGCTGCGATATGTTTCCAAAAATCAATCGACTTCGATTTGAGCATTAAAGGTTTGTTTTATGTTTCTAACCGCCTATTTCATGCCCACATGTCAACGACTTGAAACTAAAGAAGATAAAGTATCGTTGGCGTTACCCATTTCACCCGAAAAGAGCTCCCTAAAAGTCTCAGTAATTTTACTCCTTTGTTCACAATCTGTGTTTAGATTATACATTCAATTCATTTGGAAAGTAAATTTTCTAAAGTAAGTTATTTTATGAAACACGGTTTAATGTGAAAAATAAAATGATTTATATATTGCCATGTAAAGTGCTCATAAACGAGTTTAGGCAAAGTGCCTCTTTCGAAAATAACGTGTCTGCATTTAGCAGTAAACTGGATATATAACTTCTGACATTCCGCCATTGTAATGTGGTTATTGCAACTGTTTACGACTTAGTCTAAAGGAAAACTGCAGAACAGCGCTGTGGCTGATTAGAAAATCTATGAACCATTTTTAGAAAATTGCTGAAGCTGTCTCTAAGAATAACACTCAAAACTTTAAACATACATTTTGTCTGTCAAAATAAACGTTTTAGGGTCGAGAAAAATAGTATAAATTTAATTTTATACTTTTCCAGTCCTCTCTAAACACATCTGTTAAAAGCAAGCTATTAGTTAAACAGAAATAGTTTTGAGAAATTAAACCAATGAGGTCTTCTCAATTTATGTATTGATGCAGTTTTGCCGTTTATAGACGTCCTATTTTTTTTTAATTTTATCACGTTGTGGCTGGCTGTATAAAAATAGTTTAGTTCAGCAAAAATAGTTTAGTTTAGACACAGACGGTCTTACCACAAAACTGTGTTTAACTTTAGACAGTGTTTAAATCTGTTGCTGTCACTCTTTTACAATATGAAAAAAAAGGTAACAACGACAGATTTAAACACTGTCTAAAGTTAAACACTGTTTTGTAGTAACACCGAGATTATTTAGATTAGAAGGTATGTTTTTTTTGTTTTTTGTGTGGCCGCGTTACAATTACAGAATTGACTTATTGTATGGTAACTACATTACTATATTGCCAAAATTAATTTCAATCTATTCAACAGTTTTCACATTAGAGTGGTTTATGTGTAAAGAGTAGGGAATGATTTTTATAGAGTGCAAAATAAATCATAACTACAATATTATTAAAATTCTCGTGAGCTGACATACTAAATTGTTATTACATACGGCTTGAATACTCACGTGTGATTGTTGTTGACTATATGCCAACCGTTTCACCGATACAATTTCGGCATTATCAAGGCGAGTGTCGTTCTTAGGACGACGACGCGACGTGATAATACGACTTGATAATGCCGAAATTGTATCGGTGAAACGGTTGGCATATAGTCAACAACAATCACACGTGAGTGTTCAAGCCGTATGTAATAATAAATCATTACTCTTTTGCTGCATTAAGGCGATATGTAAAAGTTTTAGCGTCCCTGTTACTCCATATGCGAAAAAACCCTCAGTGTGAGAGGGACGGATTCGTGGAAAAGTAGCAAAAAGTCGGTTTTTTAATGTACGAGTACTAAAAATGCTATCAAAATTTCGTTTAACCAGGTCCTGGATACCGTTAAAACCCATCTTATAAAATATAATCGCAGTCCATATGTTATTCTACATTGTCAAACCAGAACAATTGGTGTCGATAAAGACCTCATATCAATAAATACTTCTATCGAGCCGAAATTCTCCAATCGCGTTTCTGTTTTAACAGATCCCTAGAGAAAAAATCCAAAAATAATATACTATTTTACATTAAAATACTAGACTACGTATAAATTAATATAAATATTAAAGTTAAAATTATACCTAACTAAATTAAGAAAAACTTACATATAAATTAAACCATATAAAATATTTTTTTCCAAATCACCACCGTCAATCGGCAGGGTCCCCAAAAGGCTGGAAGCATTCCCTCGTTGGATAGGTAAGCTAAGACGCTGTCCGAGGTATGCCCCCGCCCTCCGGTCCCCTGAAACGTCGACCAGTCGCGAAGATATTTCCTTGAACATCTGCTTCGCGGCTGGACCCCACAGTTTACTTCAATTTATACTGTTTTTTCGCACTTACCATAATACTGATTTATTTTGCTATCTTTCTCTCATTCAATCGTCAATTGACCGAGATCGTGAATCTGATCCTACTAACCGTGCGGTCCGAAATAGAATTACATCGATAAAAGCTATGAATGAATTGAAGTGTGAGCGATGACTGGTCCATAATTTGTGAGCTAGCAAACGATGTGAAAGATAGTTTATGATTCGACTCCATTAAAAAAGATACATCTTAGCCATAACCTCTTACCACAGAATACAATACGATTATTTTATTTTATTTCGTCAAAGTGCCGTGATTCGTGATGAAACAATAAGAGTTTGTAGCACTGTTCTTCAACGTAGACTCAGATAGTGACAAAAAAAAAAATTTAAATATAGATTCTTCCTTTTCGACGAAGAGTTCTACACGACTTTTCATTTGTTATCTCATGACCGAATAAAACATATACCATGGTTTATCTGATCTGAACTGCTGAAATAATGGAGCAAAAACAATTTTTGACATTCCATTCCGTTCAACGCTCACATCGCCTCACCTCCGTCGCATGAGCCACGAAAGTCATACGAATGAATGAACGCATTTGCTTCACTCATGGATTATTAGCCATTCACCTCATTCATTCGTAATCGATTTTAGCGAAATAATTCTATTTCGGAACGCAGGGTAAGGGAAAAGTGAATGTACGATTTTGAGACTGAATGCATGACGATATAATAAATGTCTGTGAAGTTTTTAACAACTGTTCCTTATATACTTGCGGAGGGGTGGAACGTTCACGACTTGCAATGAAAACGGCTATCAACTCCAACATTATTATTATTATTGAAGTGAATATATTTAGTGGAAAAATAATTTCCATTCTAGAAACTCTGAAGGTTTTGTGCCCTAATATGTATAAAGTGCCTGTTTGGTTTTATTTTGTTATAATTTTTAATTATTTTATGGTGAGACTTTTATGGTAAGACTACTATGGACGTTGTCCGTCTGTATGACACAGTCTGATAAAATTAGCACCGTTGTAAATAAAGACCTGAAATTGGGCACAAAAATAGCATTAACAAGCCCACATAATACGAAGCAAAAAATTATGAAAAATTTGAAATCGTTCAAAATATTTTCTATACAAAAGTTAGAAACATAAAATGAAAATATCTCAAAAATACAAAAAGGGTGATTGTAAAAATATATACTTTAACTATATTTACTGGCACTAGTTTCGACAAATCTATAAAAAACCACAAAAAAATTATGTCCCCCTCTAATCTCTGAAACTGGTGGACTGAAAAATATGAAAAAATTAGGTTTTAGGTCGTACAAAAATGAGAAATATAAGAATAAAGTAAAATAAATAAAAAAATATATCTTATAAATATACAAGAAAGAAAAACAACAAAACAATGTATGTCCTCCCCCCTTATATGTTGTGACGCTCGGTTTTGAATGGTTAAGAGAATAGGTTCCGCTTGCATACTACCCTGTTACTCCATGCGGAAAGACCCGCAGTGCGAGAGGGATGGATTCTGGAAAAAAGTCATAATTACAACTTTTTTCACCAATTTTTTTTTAAAGCAAAGGCTCTATGAAATATCTGTTCTGTTAAGAGTTTAATAAAGTTTATACTGAATTTAATGCATAAATAACATGAACGGGTTTTCACTTTAATAAACTTAAACCTCGACATGAAAACTATTTTAAGAGCCATCTTTGGCACTTTATTTCTCAATATTGGAATGACCTCTAAGGATTCTGTTTCGATATGAGTGTGTATTATATTCCCGAAAGAAATAAATTATTTTTCTTTTTTATGTAGTATTGCTAGATTCTTTAAACCAGGAAGAATAAATTATGGTTTTGCGGAAACCATCCTCATAAGAGCAGGAGGTTAGCATTTGTGATTTCTATGATAAAATATAGTACATATCTCAAAGAATGTGAGATTAAGATTCTCTTCTCTTTAGCAAATGTCATAAAATGTTTTCTGATATAAAATTAACCACAATCCGAAAAATAACCTTTGCTAAAAAATAAAACAAAGGAATATTTTTGCCGGCTTATATAACTTATATTCCGGTAATGTGGGGGGGGGCGTCTCATCCCTAAATAAAATAGTTCATGGACACGCAATACGTGCTTCGAAAGGCACGTTAAAGTGTTGGTCGATATTTTAGCCTGAAGTGCGACTATGTAATCTAATAGTAGGTGGAACGTGGATGTACGAGTGTGGACTGTATCCTCATGTATAAACGATGCCACCAATCTTCTTCACAAAGCAATATGAATGACACAAGCGACTTGTTTGTATGTACCTATCCAATTTATGTTATAGTGTGTCTCTGTTTGTTTCAGATAGACAGAATGCAGTAACGATGTGATGACGCGGTGACAGCATGCGCCGCGTTTTTGCCGCTATCTTGCGGCTGATATTGCTCGCAGGCAAGTCATATATGTATATTTTCTCAAACAAGGGTAATACGATAAAACTTGTTCGAGATAATCGACTTCTAGTTTAGTAGTAAAAAACAAGCCATCAGCGACCGGCAATATTACTATGAAAATCCAGATCTGTCACGTGTTATCAAGCCGGAAATTTCACTACGAAAATCCGTAACTATCGTGTTATTTGAATATAGAATGAGGTTTTGTTACGTTTACTCACTAGAAATCACTCAAAGAGGTTTTTTAATGTTACTGGCTGAATACAAATGAGGCAACGCAAATAAAAAAACAGCGCGCTAAACGTGAAAATGTGGACCCACACACTGCCAAATTATCCCTGTAGATGGCGCATCGTCGATCTGATCCTCTAAAAAGGCCGCTTTGGATAAATCATATTATGATTCCGTTCTAGTGCTGTCTCTTTTGCACGCGTGAAAAAACTCTGACTCCATCCTACTTTCAAATCATTTTATGATTCACCCAAGTCGGCCTTTTTAGATCCCCTGGCCATGAAAATCTGTCATTTTAGTACATTGTTATGGTTTTTGCATAATTTTTTTTTATTTTTGATTAGTTTCTTGGAGTCACGCCTTTGTGTGCCGTACCAGGTTGCTTTAATAATGATGTTTATTCATTCCCAAAAAAACCCATATTGAATATGAATAAAAAATAACAGTAACAAATATATAATGTATTAGAACACAGGTGATAAGAGGAATTTAAAAAATGCGAGATATTGGAGAAAAACAGTAGGAAAACCGGAACACGGACAACAACAAAGTTTGACATAGCCGGACCGGAGTATTTGTTGGCCGGGCCTATGCTAGTGCCATCTGTGATAAGCTATGCTTGTGGATCGCCATTTTATTGGTATTTTATTGACGATAAATAATTTATTAAAATGGGCTCAAGGAAGAAATAAGAGTCCGATGTAAATATTTTGAATGAAGCAACAGACAGTGAATATCTGGACGTCAAGGTAAGTGTTACTTAGTAGACTCGCTAGTAGAAAACTTTACTACTGAAAGTACTAGGTACTATATCAACTTTTAAAATTGTAAAAATTAAAATTTTACTTTACTTATTGTTTGAATAACCACGCATTGTTTGAGAAAAGTACTATACAAGCCTTAGCGGTAATTGGGTATTGATCAAAGATTTCAAAAAAGTTTAGATGAGCCCTGGCACCTAAAATCTATTGCATTGTTTCTAATTTATTATTATTAGTAGTATTCTGTAGCTAATCTGTTTTTTTTATATAATTTGATATTAATCTCCTGTATTGTCCATTATTCTAAATTCATAATTGTATTATTGTAATTGGTTTTTATTATGTGTATGAGTATTCCTACCTGCAACGAGAATGAGAATGTTATTTTAGTTGTATTGGGTCAATCTGAAAATCAGCGCTGTAACGTTTTTAGCTTATAGCAAATGCTGAGATTTGTCAATTTTGTTAACAAAATATGTATAAATTTATTAATTAAAATTTATTTTTATGTTTTGATGTTGTGGCAAATAAATATATTAAGTACTATTTCTATTTCTAAATGTGTTTTCAATTTGAAATGTCACACTTTTGACTTTATTCATATATTGAGACCCTTTTTTCGTAAAAATTCATTAAGACGTCCAACTATCACTGTGTTCAGATGAGATTCCAAACGTGTGAGCGTCACCCATTTAAAGGTGAAAATATTTTGGTGCTGTCTTACTACGGTAAGGGCTTATCTTTACTTTTTGAAATCTTTGGTATTGATGGACTCACGTATGTGTGTATCTTACCACGTTCATCGCATCAACATGAATACGCCAACACTTCAACAGAAGTGCCATATAATAATAGGTTTTCATGTTGAGCAACTTTGTCTGAAATTTATTATGTTAAGGCATAGACAAAGTATTACTACGTATAGACTAGCAGTTCTCATACAACAGTTTGTAGCCACAAAGAAGGTGTAAAATTTTAACGAAATCTAGATGGAATTGCTAAATCCTCTAACGAACACGATGCTAAAAAAGAGCGATTGGTGGCGCTAGTGGCACAGCGATGTCACATAACATGAAAATAATTCCGAGTTCGATAATAGATGGCACTGAAATATTCATTGTTAGTTTTTCTTAGCAGAGCTATTACAGCCACGTAGGTATTTACTTGGTAACCATGAGAGTTTACTTGCAGCCAATTAAACAAATTATGCTTATTTGCATCACTTGGCGACACCAAGCGTTGTATGCGCGCATAAAAAATTTGCTACGCCTTGATGTATGGGAGTTGTCGGTCTGTACGTAGTAATACTTAGTCTATGGTTAAGGGTAATAACATTTTTTTTAATGCAAATGCTCGTAGAGGCCCACTTTTTATGCATCAAAACTGAACAGAAAGTCGATTATTTTGCCCTAGGGCTTTATCATTATTATTTTTGTTTATTTATTTACGAGAAGTTGGCTAACCTGCAACCTTTCCTGTGTACCATAAATGTTATACTTTTTTTTTTCCACTGTTTAACGGCTCTGGATAATTTAAAGTTCACAAGATTATATTTGTTATATTTCCTCATACTATACATTGAAAAACGTAGTATGATACACGGGTGCAAGAGCAAAAAATTACTCGGTTACGTTTAAAATCGTAATTTATTCCTTTTCGCCCTTGTAGCATAAACTACCATTACATTGAGTAAGAAGTCTGATTTTTTGACAGCACCATGGGGCCATAGACTTTTTTAAGTAGTAGGTATCAGTTTCAACTTGATATCTCACATGAGGGCCGAGCAAAAGGGTCTTGACCGACGGACAACAAAGTGAACCTTTATCGGTTCTGTTTTTTCATTTTGAGGTAGCAAAAGCACGCTATTTCGTAAAAAACAGTAGGCTTTTTCGTAAAAATGTTTTTCAATTACGTGACCACACGAAGTGATTTAGATTTTTCACGAAAAATCAGATCAGATCTAGCGTTTTTTATAAGTTAAACATAAGCAGAGTGAGACAAGAGTAAGTTTTTTTTCCAAGCTTGATTTTTAATTAACGTATTTTTGCGTATATCACATGATAAATTCTGTTAAAACTAGGGATAACAGGTAAATGTAACATGTAAACATAATTTCATGAAATAGCGAAATAATTTCATACGATCGCGTATGGCTGCATAATTTCGTATGGCCGACCCTTTACGCCTAAGTTTACACCATAGTCCGGATTTTCACAAAAAAGCGCGCTTACAGCGTAAGTACATAAACATTAACAAACAGCTAACGTTTCTATTGCTTTGATTCCAAGTACTCGTAATTTACATCTAATATAGCCGAAACAACGTGGTATAACCATGAACCTAAACTAAGTGCCAGACTGGGCGGGGCGTAGACACATTATGTCAGTTTTATTGTGATTCTACCAAGAGGCGCTCTCTGTTCTCCGTGCACTTTGCACTGCATTTGGTTATAGTTCAAGAAATATTATTTGGGCTCATAAATTGGATGTGTTTTATAATAGGGTCATTAAATCAGAACACTTGTTTATACAAAAATTTAAATGAAGTAAAAGGTTTTGATACATTATAATGAGTACTGGTGTTCATTAGTCATCACACCTGAACCGACACTTGCCTGAACACATAAGTGAATGTTTTCAAAATGTAATCAAATTATTTTGAAGCTACCTCATCATTTAAAATACTTTTAATCATATTGTTATACATTGCTCTTATCTAAAATTTGTATTTTGGACGATAGAATTATGTCTTACTATTATGTAACAAATACGGAGAATCTACCCTTAACCAGAGTTTCTATTTTACGAAGTATTAAAAAGTGCACTCAGGTGTTTTCATTGAGTAATTTTTTAAAGTTAATCTTTACCTTCGAAAGTGGATCCATTAATCACTGCTGCAGATAACATTTTTTTAAAGTTAGTATCAGCTCATCAAATATCTTCCCTATCACCAGTCAATAAAGTTCAATAAAAGTTTCATTATCTTTGTGGGTTGAGAACTCGATCAATCTTCATCCACCTGGGGTTTACTTTGTCGAAACCACAGATGAAGCCGTCAATAACGGAATGCATTACAGTTTAACTTCGATATCTGTTCGTCTATCTATGATAAAAAAATAATAGAATAGAATAGATTTTTATTTATATAAAAACGGCTCACCTCAATACGTGTTATGATCGGGAAAGCCGACCAGTTTCAGCAGATTTAGACTGCCTTCATCTGGGCGAGTGAAGACGTTTACGCGACGACGTTACGCCTCACACTGTCGACGTTACGTCTTTACTCGCCCAGATGAAGGCAGTCTAAATCTGCTGAAACTGGTCGGCTTTCCCAATCATAACACGTATTGAGGTGAGCCTTTTTTATATAAATCATGAATTATCCTCAAGTCTCCAAAATAAAACATTTTAAAATAAATTAAAATAAATCTGTTACATTTTGAAGTATTTAGGCAAAAACAAAATGGTCAAACACTCTGCATGCATGTAGATTAATAGCAGCCGATTTTCAGTTTAAGCCAAACATTGGTATAAAATAAGTTGCAACACAGTTAAAAAATAATTACATTAAATCACAAAAACGTTGAAACAGCACGTATTTTTTTTTAAATTAGATTACATCGTCAATGTTAGACAATTATACACATAACACTACAGGAAAAACTAAAAAATAAAAATAATAAAAAATACATATATTCACGCCTGTCTCTCAGAATTTAAGGGTAGGTAGGGTAGGGAGACACCACAGATTTCAATTTTCTACGATCCTGACACACCTCTTTCGCCTCTTCCTCATCCATCAATCTAGTTATACAAGCCCTTCTATAAAAATGTATCCATTAAATCTATTAAAATGATAATATTTATTTATTATCAGATACCACATAATGACCACATCAAATTGTGTCCATAATGGGTAATAATAGGTACTCAAAAGTTCTTATCCTATGGTACATAAACACGAAAACAAAAAATAAAATAAGTATTGCCAGCACCAAGGTACCCCGACGTCGCCAACACCTTAGCCAGATAACGCATGATGGGCGAGCCGTATCTCCCTGGTCTTCAAAAAGGAGTTGGGGCTGGCCCGCTCTCTGCAGAGCAAGGCTGCTCTCTTCGGCACAATAGCAAAATAATCATTCGCTTCCTGAAACCATTTGTGCTGGAACCACAATCTGTCAACCTTCTGCATCATATACATATACATATACATATATCGTCACGACATGAATCCCCGAGGGTGTATCAGCGGTGTTTCCTAGTGTGACCCGCGTTTTACCGACGATTATTACATCTCAGCGTGACGGTTGGTGAGCCCTATCGCGGTTAAGAAGATCTGCTTGTAAATTTATAGATATGTAGGAAACAAAATCTGTTCGACGAAAAACCCGTAATTTTTAGCGACTTTCGGCATATGGACTTTTTGTTTTTAAGTTTAAGAAATATTTAAGTCCATAGATTTGACAAACTCCGATCAGGATGCTGTGTGATCAGTAGAATATTATGTAGTTAATGTTATAGACCACGTCAAGAATACTGTATATTGTGTTAAATATTGTTTTTCCAATGTTTTCTATTTTTGCTTAAGCGTTACTAACATAGAATATTAATATTAGTTACTAGCTTTTGCCCGCGGCTTCGCCCGCGTTGATTTAGTTTTTGTGTAGTACTTTTTACACAACATATTATTTAAATCTGGTTTGGAGTGTTTTTGGTGCAATTCTTTGATCTCCAGGTAAAGTCTCTTTGACGGGGCCTATTACCTATTAGTTTTTTTTTATTCATATTTAAAGTACGTTTATAAGAGCTCTCACTCCCACAGGGACTCACCGATCAAAGTTTTTCCGAAAAAGTATCAAAATCCCTATCAGTTGTCAAAAAATGACAAATTTGAATACGGCAGCGTAATCGGCAACCTTGAATGCCCTTCGATACCGAGTTTCGTGTGACCTGTCAAAAACTGTCAAAACCTGTAAAATTATTTTTTTTGTCATGTAGCCCTACCTTGATTGATCACTATAGTTGAAACCAAAACTCCCTACGATTAGCCGTTCGGGAGATATGGCCGATCAAAATTCTGTCAATTTTTCTTCTTTTCGTTTTTTTTTACCGTCGTCTAGATCTCACCGAGCCCTTTTCTTAGAGTACCATGAACATGGGTCTAGCATCAGCCGTTTGGGAGATAAGGGTCTGTAAAGTTTTGATACTTTCGGCAGTTAGACAGCCATCAACATGGGCCTAACTCCAGCCGTTTGGGAGATACAGGCCGTCAAAGTTTTGACATTAAAAAAGAAAAACTTTTTTGGCACACCGTGGTCCAAGTATATCCCAAGTATATCCCTTCCGTTCCAAAGATATTTTGCTGGAATATAGATAGATATAGACAGATAGATAGATAGATAGATAGACACATAGATATTAGATAGATATATAGATTGACCTCAAAAGGAAATAATGGAACCCTAATATGATCACTTGTGTGGCTGTCTGTCTGTCCGTCAACAACAGCCGATTTGCTCTGGCACACATACATTTTCATGTCCACTATATTAAATGTCAAAATCGATGCAATTTTCGTAATTAATGTCCAAGAAAACCATAAAAACGACACCCATATTGATATTTACACATTTCAAAATTTCAACCCCATCGCACCCCAACAGGAAATGATGTTATTTCACGTTCACTACGTTGGATTTAGAAATCGTTGTTGTTTTCGTAATCAGCGACCCGATAAACCATACAAACGATACCCATGTTGATTTTCAGACTTTGTCACCCCATTTCCCCCTTTTAGGGGTTGAATTCTGAAAAAACCTGAAACACGTGTTTACTCATTTATGAATAGGAGTACTCCTGTGAAGTCTCGAATAAAATAGTCTAACTAATCTTGTTTCCCCATACAAACTTTGGACCCCCGTTTCACCCCCTTAGGGGTAGAATTTCGAAAAACCCTTTCTTATTCCTTGTTTACATTACAAAGGGAAGCTTTGTGTAAAATTTCAGCTTTCTAGGTCGAAGGGTTGGGGCTGTGCGTTGATGAGTCAGTGAATGAGTCAGTGAATGAATCAGTCAGTCAGGACTTCTCTTTTTATATATATAGATTATTTAAGTAAGTATTGGCGGTGACAGAGTAACAGCGTCCACTTTGCTCTTGGCTGTGGGGACAAAAGCTGAGTCACCGACCTTTTCAACGGATTCATGCTAAGTTTCCTCTAACTTCGTTATAAATAACAACTTGTTTGTATTACAATTATGTGTGATCTGTTGGATATTTTTTTTTTAATATATTTATAAACAGGATAATGGTAGGAGTAGGTGGTAGGGCTGATGCCAGGCTCGACTCTGAAGGTACCACCATCTTACTTGGAGACCCCCTCGAAGTAATTCGGGGGACAGAAAGAGGACAGCTCACAGGCAAAAACTGGGAGGCCCACTATGCCTGGGACCGATGGATGGCGGTATATCCATCCCTAATAGCCGGGCCTTATATGGAACAGACTGGTGACGGGCAGCGGCGTCACTGGTGCGAGGGTTCCGAAACCGCGCTCACCAACCCGCCTGCCCAGCGTGTGTGAGTATGGGCAATTCTTCCAGGATGACCGCCGGGAGTGGCAAAGTCCTGGAAAAGCTTATGTCCAGCAGTGGACGAACTAGGCTGATGGATGAAACAGGATAATTAATGCGAATAAATTATAATGCGTCCCTTAAGTATACAATAAAGCCGATTCTGAAGGTTTTAATATTAGTTTTAGTGCCGTCAAAACTTGAAATTTTTCAAAGTAATTTAACTTCTAACCCTAACAGTTAAGGACTATTTTGCAATGAAGAAAATTTAGTTTTGACAGCACTAAAACTAAAATTAAAGCCTTCAGAATCGGCTATATTATCACATCAAATCACATTGTAGGATTTGAATGGTTTTTAAAAATATTTATTTAGATTAGAATAGAATATAATTTATTTATTTCGTAAGAAAAGGGTATAATAAAAGTGCTAAAAATATAATAAGCTTAAAATCTAAGATATACTTGTAGAACTAAAAAACATTCAATGTACTAATTAAGATTGAAATTCTATGAAAGCTCACAATATACTGGTCCTGATTTTCACATTTGCAGACACATTAATAATATCAGGATTATACCACGCTTTGTAAAGAGATATACAATATGTTCATTGTTCATTATTGTTATGATTGGGTATAAATATAACAGACTAACATGAAATAAAAAACCGGCCAAGTGCGAGTAAGACTCGCGCACGAAGGGTTCCGTACCATTATCTATAAAAACGGCAAAAAAAACATGTCGGTTGTATGGGAGCCCTCTAAAATTTTATTCTGTTTTTTAGTATTTGTATTTATAGCAACAAAAGAAATACATCATCTGTGAAAATTTCAACTGTCTAACTATCACGGTTCATGAGATACAGCCTGGTGACAGACGGACAGACGGATAGCGAGACGGACAGCGGAGTCTTAGTAATAGGTTCCCGTTGGTTACCCTTTGAGTACGGAACCCTAAAAACGAGTTATGATTTTTGTACGAACAAGAAAATATTTCCATGATTGTCCGTAGATTCCATTGTTTGATTGCTCTCGTAACAAGAAAGCCTCAGGTTAAAAAATTGGAACGTCAAATACAGATTTTTTGAGACCTTTGATCATTGTTCCCTTTGATTTGTTATAAATATAGACCTCAGTTTAAGATTTACATAAAAGAGGAATTAATTTTTGAGACAGACTTTCTTTATCTGTTAGAGTTAATTTGGATTCCGTAAATCTAGAGAAAATGTGTAAGCTTTTTTTTTTTCATTTTTTAAATTTATATTATATTTGTACTCGTACGATGATATCATTTAAAAAATATATAATTTTTCAATAATGATTTTATATTAGGTCACTGATACTCAACCTACTATTCTTTTGTTCCCTAATAGTAGTTTATGTTACAAGGGGGAAAAGGAATAAATTATGAGGAAGATTTTTATAAAAACGGTTCACCTCAATACGTGTTATGGTCGGGAAAGCCGACCAGTTTCAGCAGATTTAGACTGCTTTCATCTGCCTTCATCTACCTTTAGACTGCATTCATAAATCTGCTGAAACTGGTCGTCTTTCCAGATCATAACACGTATTGAGGTGAACCGTTTTTATATGCCTATAAATCATGAATTATCCTCAAGTCTTATATTACGAGGACGATTTAAAACACGAGCTTAGCGAGTGTTTTAAACGTAACCGCGTAATTTATTGCTCTTACGCCCGTGTATCATAATACTACGTTTTTCAATGCATAGTGTGAGGAAATAAAACAAATAAAATATTGTAAACTTTAAATTATGATTGGCTCAAAAGGATTGTATCCAGAGCCGTTAAACAGTGGAAAAAAAGAATAACATTTATGGTTCACAGGAAAGGCTGCAGGTCAGCCAACCATTGTAAATAAATAAAAAAAAATAATAATAATAAAGCCCTAAGGCAAAATAATCGGCTTTCTGTTCGGCTTTGATGCATAAAAAGTGGGCCTTTACGAGCACTTGCATTGAAAATAAATTTATTTACTCTAGTTTACATCTTTGTCAAACTTTAAATTCTAAATTAATATATAGTTATGGATATAATAATAAAACCTTATTAAAGCGGCACTAGCTCAAGGGTAGAATGCTGGCCTCTCAATCTTGAGATCCAGGTTCGATCCCCGGTCGGGCATGCGACAATGAGTTTTTCGGAATTTATGTGGATAGTATTTGTACTTAACAATTGCTGAACGGTGAAGGAAAACATCGTAAGAAAATCTACATGCCCTAAAAAGCGTGTATTTGTGGAAGTACGGCGATATAGGGCTCACCACTAAGGTGTGTCGATTTTCCACTTTTTTCGAATTTCATATTGTAATAGTGACAACTATTTAGAAACCGTTGGTATATAGTCAACAACAATCACACGTGAGTGTTCAAGCCGTATGTAATAATAATTTAGTATGTCAGCTCACACGAGTTTTAATGATATTATATTTAGAGAGGATCTATAAAAAGATCACAATATTTTTTTTTATGTTTGTTGGCATCCTCTGCTCGCTCATTTGAGTCAAAGTTTTAAAAAAATTATGGGACACAAAAAAAAAATTTTCGTCTTAAATATTTATTGTATTTTTTTTGTTTCATCCCTATTTATGTTATTCACTAAAAATAGGTCATGAAAATTGTGTTGTTTTTTGAGGACATACGAAAAAAAAAACTGGAAACTCTGTGAATTTACACAGTTTTTTTTTTCTGAGACATGCTAAGAGATGAATAATTTTATAATATTTTTGTACGACAAACTTATATAGCCTTATGGCTATAACAAAAAAAAAATACAAAAAATATTAGAGACGAAAACATTTTTTTCTTCTTCCATACTTTTTGTAAAATTTTGAAACAAATGAGCGAGCAGGGGATGTCAACCAATATTTTGAATTATTTGAGCTCTTTACTTTCCAAATAATTTCACTATTACAAGATGAATTTCGAAAAAAGTGGAAAATCGACACACCCTAGTCACCATCCATCACTTTGGGACGTAATAATCGTCGGTGCAACGCGGGTGTACCGACTGTGGGGGTCCTCGGGAATTTATTTAATGACGATATATATACAATAGCCATCCAACGAGGGAATACTTCTAGCCTTTTGGTGACCCTGCCGATCGACGGCGGTGATTTGGAAAAAATATTTTATATGGTTTAAATTATAGGTAAGTTTTTATTAGTTTTTTCTTAATTTAGTTAGGTATAATTTTTTCTTTTATATTCATATTAATTTTTAAGTAGTCTAGTTTTTAATGTTATTTAAGATTGATATTGTTAAATAAAAATCTGTTGTCTCATTAACCATAAAATTAAATTGTTTGTGAGAAACCATTATTAACGAGTAAATTCAGAAAGTTACATTTAAAGAGCGATAAATTAATGGGGGTGGATTGAACGTCATTTATTTTAATACAAAATCTTTCATTAAAAACAGGGTTCAAATTGTTAATTGAAACGCAACACCATTATAAAGTTTGACTGACCAATTAGCAATTTCTACCCTTTTAGAGGAAATATAAATTTATTGTGAAACTAATTCAGGCTTTCATCCTTGTACTTGATCTAAAAAGCCGGTCAAGTGAGAGTAGGAGGGTTCGGTACTGTAACATATAGCTAGGCAATATGTTAGGTTTAGGTAAGGCTAGGTTTTATAGGTAGGTTAAAGGACTATTTGTTCGTGTTTAGTTGGCAATCGATAACCTTTATGGATCGACATACGTCGCATTGACTGAATTATTTCGTGTTTTCCAAAAATAAATACAGATTGAGTATAAAAGATCTTTCAGACAAAACACGAGCAAGATTCCTTAGAGAGTCCGATTAGTGCGGACGTGGTTCTCCATCTACAAATATTCCTTCTAGAGTTTTTGAAGAAATACAACAAGCGAGTGCTCTACCAGATTTAGAGCTCCCCTCCCTTAATGTATACTTGATAATTAGGGTGCATCAAATGAAAAGAAAATATAAAAGAAGATAAACTAAAAATACAAAGTGGTGTAATTTAACAAAACCCCTACGAGATCCCGAGTACACGGTGTTTAAATAAGTTAATATACTTGATTTTTTTATCGATTTACAAACTTTACAAAATGTACACAATGTCGAATGGTAAAATGGCAACACTTTACTATGAACGATCATAGATCACAAAGGTCATGCCCATTCAGCACGAGTGTCTTTTCGACGATAATCAAACTAAAAGAACTTGAAAGCCCTTGTTGAGCCTATTTTTCATATCGTTGACGACTAAATAAGTACCTTTTCTCTTATCAAAATACAAGATTTAGTCATGGTGGCCCTTTTTTTATGGTGAAATCTATAAAAAACTGGAATTATTATGGCATTACATTGAACGCCTTTGCCTTGAATAGAAGCAAAAAAAAAAAAATTGCAAATTGTGGGCGATTGTTTGTTTTTTAGGGTTTCGTACCCAAAGGGTAACCAATGGGACCCTTTTTTTTAATTGTTTTAATAACACTACTAATGAAAAGCTAGTAAAAGTTAAATATAATATATTAATAAACATTTTGTAAAGTAGGTATATATAATACACGTTTCACAAGTCAAAAAAAAAAGGAAAAGCTTCTACCAGTTTCTTGTATAATACCCCAAGGCTAAGAAAAGATGGTTTGAAATTCAAATTACCTACTCGTATAAGACGTGTGCTATTACTGTATGTACATAATATGTCTTGTCTGTACGTTAATGTTTGTTATTTCTTTAACATGGGCGGAACCGTGTGTTTTAGCCTTAAGGCTATTTAGGTACTTAAGGCAAGTGTATTCAATCCTTGATTGAATAAGTAACCAATTAATGAATCTATTTTAATTTAATTATTTATAATTGTCATCATTTAATTACACCGAATTGTAACACATTTTAACTTATTTGACAGAACTAAACTTAATTTAAGCTTTCTGTCTTTTTCTTTCTGTATCGTAATATAATAAAATATAATGTTACCATTCGGCTTTTCTTAATAAATATTGATATATATATATATATATATATATATATGTATAGTGGTTTTTTGTAAATTATAGACATTAATTAATATAAGCAAGATATATTTCGAGTCCTTAAAATAAAGTTAATCCTGTCAAATAAGTTATGTTGTGCTAAACCGAATTGACACCATTATAAATCAATACGTATAATACAAGAGTAAAACCCGGTGTGTCTGTACATTGAAGAAAAGTAATAAAAATAAAAAGGGGGTGAATAAAGAAGAGAAATAGAACACAAATCAGCGATTCTGTCTCTTTGTTTGTTCCTGCACATCTCCGAAACTACTGAAGGGATTTTTATATAATTTTCACAGTTAGATGTAACTTATTTTAGAGCAGAATATTGATTTTGTTTCATTTAAATCATTGAACGTCGGAAAAAGTAATCGTTATTTGAAGATTGTTGGAATTTATTTTTCTGCTATTAAAAGTAACAAGTTACATAGCAGATAATAATTCCTACCGTCGAAGGCGTATACATGTCATGAACGATTGTGTATGAGAAAAAAAAAGAAAACTTTAGTTATAATTATATACTTATAGTTATAATAGTTGCAGCAGTAAAATTGTATAACAGATTGTGCTACCTTCTTTGATGAAACGGGCTAGGTAATAATAACTGAAAATTGTAAAAACTACGTATATTAAATACTATTAAAAAACTGTAAAAAAGCTGTATCTGTCTGTACATTAATGATATTCCAAAAAAAAATAGCCGTAGTAATATAAAAATATAAACTAAAAATAGTGTAGGGCACCGATACATTTTTTTTATCGGTATATCATGCATCATGCGAAAACTACTTAACGGGTTTTGATTTGGTTACAACTGTTTCATTCTCATTCCCATTCAGAGAAACCAGTAGTGATACAACGCTTTCATTTTGCACTAAGTCTATCCTGCTCAGTGGAAGCGGGCCGATCAAAGAACTCGTGATTTTGAGGTATTTTGGAATTAAAGTGATAGGTTAAGTTTTATTATCCACAAAGCAAATTAAGTGATATTGATTAAAAATTCTAGGCTTATTTTTGCTATTTTATTGGTTCCAGGAAAATGCAAGTAATCGTGTAGCGAACGGCCGAAATATAAAGATCAAAGAGTTAAATATGACATATATTTATACAAAATTAATCCTACATGACCCTAAAGCATGAATAACGCCAGACTTTCGAGGATTCGTTTGAAGAATTTCAGACTTTTCTCGTATTTAAAAAAATATGTTTCATTAATTCATCTTTTATCTAGGGTTTCTACTTATGAACAATGTATTAAGATTTATAATTAAACTAGCTGACCCGGTGAACTTCGTATCACTTACCTCTTAATATAAACCATATTCATTTAAACCATATGTATGTATTTCAGAGCCTGCAGCTTTATAAAGGCATCATCAGATAGTCTAAGTGGGCAAATCACGCACACATGTCCAGCTTAATGTTCATAATTATTTTGCATGAGACATTATATTAGATTATAGACACTTATATTAACAAATAAGGTACCAGCCTATTTTTTTTTTGTCTTTATCGATTACGCCACATTACTAAACGTAATAGTAATCTGCCAACACTGACTGTCAGTGTCACTGTCACCGAACTTTCCAAGAAAATATAATTGATATTTCAACACTATTTTTCAGCAGTTATAGTTAACTTTTAACAATGCATTGTCCCTTTGGAAAAAGTGGATAGAACGGCAGAACAACAGAAGTACCTGTCCTAATTGCACAAAAAAATTGTAAAGATGCGACAAACGTTTCACAATAACCGCTGATACTCTCAAGTTTTGTATAAAGTGCGGTCACAATTTGAGCCGAATAATACGAATTAATAGGGCTAAGGAACAAAAAAATCGAGTGACACAACAACTGTTATTAAAACCGAAGTTCGTCTCAACAATGCCATCATCATCATCTGTGTCATCATCTGAAGGAATAACATTTTCAGAGCTTAATTTAACTGCCGATGAACTAAAGGATTTGGATGAGATTTAAGAAAGTCATGAGCACAACATCGGCAATATTCTGGTTCTACCAGATTTGTCCGAGTTACCGAGGCCTTCCGCCACGCCGTCAAGTCCTGGCGAGGCAAGTCAAGACATCTTTAGCAAGCCTGGTTCGCATTTGCTGTTAGATTAATTGATATTTTGCCGATTCAGGTGTCAATCGCGGAAATTTTAGAAAATATGCTTCCTACCGTAAAGGTTGATTTATATAGTCTTTAATAAAAAATATTTGAATTATATCAAATTGAATATTAGTTCAGACATATATGTATTAGTAACAACAAATATACCCAAATGCACGACACCGTGGTGGCGCGGCCTTCCAATGTAAGTGACCGGCAAAATTGTCATTTTTTCCACATTGTTTGCATTGCCATTGGCATTAATAGCATCGCGAAGATGAATGTACTCTGCAGATCGAAGCTGCTGTTGGTTTAGACGGATGTACGTCAATCGTTCAGTCTCAATTTTGACATAAATGTCAACTGCAAACTGATGAAAAAGCCGTTGACACATCAAAATGTGATTTACTTCACCTTCACGGATTCTGTTTGAATAAAAATTCATAGCAATGACTTTTTTGTTAGTTTCAGCACCTGTAATCAATTAATCAACCATCCCAAAAACTAATGAGTCTAATGGATCAGGTGGTGGGACTAACTGTGGCAATTTTATTTTACCACCAGCACAACATAATCCTGCAAATTCACCGCTGTATTTTAAAGCTTTACAATGTTGACAAATGATTGACATTTCCCCAATTGTTACAGATTTGTCGGCACTGTAATCTATTTCTTGATCGTAGGAGAATGCTTCTCGTGCCAGGTTCACAGGAACATTGCGTCTGCAGAATCGATCAATTTCATTTTCCCGTGCTCGCTGCTGTTGTGATCGATGTGCCCGAACTCGTTCCATTCTATGCCTATTATCCACTTCATTGTAATTCACTCTAGAATGGAAATCTGCCATACCAATACGACTGTTATCATTATCAGTCTCTCGCTGGTCATCAGTGCGATTAGCGCGTGAGGTAGCTCGTCGCACATTCGATCGACTTCGACGACCTATGTTAGGTCGTTTTCTCCTCGGCATTGTAAGCAGTATCAGAATGACAAATCAAGTTTTGAATCTTTTTTCAGGTGTTAAAACCATAATGTGTGCGGGTAATAGATAAATTGAATGCAATTCCGTGCATTCTGAAACTTGACTGCTGTTAAAGTAAAATAACTGACACAATCCAATGTGATCTTCTAAAATAATCGTTAAAACATTTTTACGGACTTTTCAGAGGGTTTGACAATTTTATAATTGCTAAAAACTAAGAAAAAAGGGAGTAGTTTGATCACAGAAAACTGTGACGTCATAATGTAAAACGTCATACAAATTACATAGTATCGGGGCGTTTTGACATTTGATAAAGAGTCGCTGATTTGATTTTTAGGGAAGTACCCAATTTCAGATCGTATAGCGAACTTTACTGTTTCAAAGTATATTTCTGAACGCACCCAACACAACAACCAAGTGTCATTATAGTGTCATTATTTTACATGTTTTAAATCTAAATACGCGATAATCAGACTATTATGGATATATGTTGTCGATTCCAAACCCTTATTTAATTTAGATCTATATGTTTTTATTCCTAAAATACCGAACCGACGCGACGGGGCGAACATCAAATGTTTGACAGGTAAGAACAGTTTGTATGGGAAAATAAAATTGTCGTTTTTAGTATTTTCCTCGGAATTTTTCCACATTTTCTCATCGCTTAAACCTTCCCTGGACTTCCAGGAATATTTCAAGACTAAAATTAGCCAAATCGGTTCAGCCGTTCTCGAGTTTTAGCGAGACTAACGAACAGCAATTCATTTTTATTTATATAGACAATTCATTTTTATTTATATAGAAGATAGATAGATAGATAGATAGATAAAAAAAAATCCACTCTCTTTTTTAACGTTCGTTTCAAGAATGCGGTTTAGAGATCAACCTGATTTTTTTTTCATAAAATTGGTAATACAAATCTGAAGGGATTTTACTTAAATCAAATATTTTTTCCTAACATAATATTTCGTTATTAGCTATAAATAAACACACCAATTTGTTGTTTCGCTGCGTAATCATTAGTATTACACGTCCAAGACAAAGAGGTCAATGAGCCAACATACAACCGCCTTCATCAAAAGCAAATGAGGTTTTTGCCATTGTACTTATTGTGCTGGACGTGTATTGAAAAAAGTTGCTAGGGTAGGCCATCATGTTAAGTAACAAATAAAACACAATAAAAAGCGAAGTTTATACGGGAAAACATGAGTAACTTCGCCTTAAGGAAACTGACCTGGTTAAGAGCAGAAATTCTATACTTTGCGTAGTATGGTTTCAAAGGAACACATATTGTATTCAACATTATCAGAGTAAAGCAGAACACACATGTGTACAAATATGACGTTACGTTGATGAGATTGCTGTTTCAACTTCAAAACGTTTCGCAGGCGAAGGTACTCGTACTTAAACAAAACGACGTCACATTTCTAAAATAATGAGTCGACACCCTTTTACTGAAATGCTTCTGGAATTTTACCGCAGGGAAGGCTTTGATGTCTACTGCCTTTTAAATTATGATTTATGAACGGTTTCACCTAACTAGCTTTAAACCGTGGCTTTTGCTTCGTTGGTTTTTATGCTGATATCGTTTTTATTTGAACTTTCCTATTAAGCTAAATATTGAGCCAAATAATATAGTCACCATGCGAAATTTTGTGAAAAAAAATAGAATTTCGTCGCCACTTCGAAATTTTCAATTTCAATTTATTATAAACGTCGCAAATAATAAATAAATTTCTGTATTTTACTAAAATTTGTTTTGTTTATGGAAATGGAAACAATTTCCAATGAAGAGTACTACCAAATTACAATCTAGCTTCGGAATTGGATTTGACATTAATTGGTTAGGAAATTATTAACACTTAGTTCGTGGAGTTCTGAAACAGTTTCATCCATTGTTTGTTAGCACTAAAGATGAGTTGTATAGTATTATTGGCAACCGTCAAAAATATAAATATATCGTCCAACATAAATCCCCAAGGGGGTGTCAGAGGTGTTCCGACTGTGAACAAGTCACAGTCCACACTCAGTACACCCGCGTTTCACCGACAATTATTACGTCCCAACGTGATGGTTGTGTGCCCTATCGCTATACTTCGGGCACAAATACACGCTTTGTAGGTTTTCTTACGATGTTTTCCTTCACCGTTCAGCAAGTTGTAAGTAAGAACAAAACTATGCACATAAATTCCGAAAAACTCATTTGTGCATGCCCGACCGGAGATCGAACCTGGATCGCAAGATTGAGAGGCTACCCCTGAGCTATCGCAACTTTCATTCTTATCTAATCAGCTTATTGCACGGTAAAAACTAAAGTATTAATACGAGTATAAAGCAATTTGCTTCAGAACGAAAATATATTGATTTCGATATCAGGTACAAATTTTGTGATCTGAATATATCAGTATTTGATATTATTAAAATGTCAATTCAATTCAATTTATTATCTGCAATTAATTACATGTCATTACATTATACATAACATAGATGGTAACAATAATAATTATGAGTTCCAATGTAATTCTACCTACAGGGTGTAGCATCAATATTAATTACTTATACAATTACATGCAATTTTTAAATATCTAAACTAAAAAAAGAAAAACAACAAATTACAATTTAATATTTACAAAGGTTATGTCAAATTCAGCAATATAAATGTCAAAAAAAAAATATATAATAAAAAATTTAAATATAGTTACTGCTCAGATTCATAAAATTCTTTGAGGTCATAAGGGGAGATCATCAACAAATACCTTTTCAGTTCGTAGTAAAAAGTGTTACTATTTAGGATTTTAATTTTATCAGGCAGTGAATTGTATATTTTTATTGCAGTCATTTTTGTAGCTTTACTGTAAGAATCTGTTCTACTACTATGTGCCTTGAGATTATTTTCATAACGCTTATTTAAACGGTCACTATAGCCTTGAGGTCGACTGGGAAATTTATTTGGGTATCGCCGGATTAGCTTGCAAAGCTCAATAATGTAAAGTGCTGTTACAGTGTGAATCTTCAGCTTTACAAATGAACTTCGACAAGATTCCATGTTAGAATTGAACCCTTCTATAATTCTTATGCAACGTTTCTGTAGTATAAATATCCTTTTAGCATCTGTACTACCACCCCACACAGCCAAGGCATAAAGTACCCTTGATTGGAAGAAAGCGAAGTATGCCTGGAGTACAGCTTGTTTATTCGCTATATAAGAAACGTTAATGTTAACATTGGTTTAAGAATGCGTCAGTTTCAGTGAAGGCTATAAAATATTGAAAATATATTTGTTAGATCAAGAATAATTAACTGTTATATATACGTCAAATTCTCGATTTCAGTCTGTTTGAATTTAAGTAAGAGTTTTAATTTTTAGGATAAGGCTTTTTTAATAAAAAACTACCATGTTTTTAAAAGAAGAATACCTCTGATTTTTTCCAAGTTATTTAAATTTGAATTAAATAAGCTTAATATAGTAGAAAATAAAAACACAATAATCAATCGAATTTGGTATTCCCAAGTCTTTGAAATTAAATATATAAATATAACTATTTCGCAAATTCTCATTTTATCAGCTGATAGTTGACTCCAAGTTGACTTTTTATAGAGTGCTTGGCATGTGTCAATACTAAGCAAGTCTGAATATACAAGTGTGTGAGGTACCTTTTGATGCAATATTCATGTAAGTAACATAAATTACACCAACGACACTTCGTTATCGCGATACAGAGTACCACTAACGCCATCTATCATGTTGTTTAATTAAGCTTAAATTTAATTAAAAGCATAGTTCAAGACAATGTTTAAATATCCTGATAAATTTAAGAATACTACTTTATTTAGCAAAATGTTTTTTGTAAAATTTTTGAAAAGTGCAGTGTTGAATTGAAAAACTGTGTAATTATTTTAATTGAAGAATGGAAATCTGTTTTTAAAATAAATATATTTTGATTTATTACATTTTAAACGTGCTTTATAAACACTTTTTTGTTTTAAAACGAAAATTTAATCATAGTCATTGAGCACGCGATATGACGGCAGTGCTTTGTATCACCATAGGTTTTAAAAATAGCGGGAAGTGAAGAGAAATAATTACGAAGATGAAAGATCTGACCTTGGGAAGGAGCTGCATGCACCACAAACCACGCTTCGCCTGAGCCACCAAGTCTCTGGTGTTCTCCAAGATGGTTTTCTTCTTCCTCTTCGTGCCTGGTTGCGCTCTTCTCGGCTAATCTTCTTCGTAATAGTAATAGATGAAAATGAGGCGCACAGCGGGTGCGATCTCAAAATGGCGGGCGGTAGGGTCGAGGTAGGACCTAGTCGAATGACAATCAGCGTATACCTCCGGCGTGAAAGGCTTCTGATTGACGACTGATTGATTTGCGTCCAAAACTAAGCGGGTGGAGATGCAGCGAAAATGACAGTTGAAAATATTAATTCACAACTACCCCGCAGTATGAGAGCCACAAGAAGTGGCGCGAACATTTGCCCCCGGCGTTAAAACCATTGGTTTTAAAATAAGAATAGAAAAGTAAAAATAAGACAGAGAATAACGAAATTTTGAAGCGGGGGCAAAGAAAGGAGTTATTGAGATGGGAGAGGGCAAAGACGCACGACAGGTCGTTTGTAAACACCTGTCGTCGTTTTGACAGAAGCTACCCTAATGACATTATCTTTGCCAGGGTATACAGCTACAATAACACCGAGCGGCCATTGAAGCGGTGGAGTGTTATCGGTAACTACAACGACAACAGATCCAATTTTGATTGGGTTGGAAGGTGTATTCCATTTTCCTCTAGACTGGAGAAGATGGAGATAATCATTCTTCCATCGCCTTGCGAACGATTCTACCATTTGATCAAGCAACGCGTAGCGACGTAATAAATTAACTGGCTCATCAGCCACCTTACAAGCGGGTAATTCTTTTAAAGGAGTTGACATCAGAAAATGTGCAGGAGTTAACGCGCTAAGTTCAGATGGATCTTCACTCAGCAGCGTAAGCGGACGAGAATTTATGACACATTCTATTTGCGTAACTACAGTTAATAATTCTTCGTAGGTCAACAGTTGAGTACCTACTACTCTATGCAAATGCGTCTTAAATCCTTTGACATATATCTCATAATGTCCCCCAAAATGTGGGCTACGTGGAATATTAAATTTCCATTGTATTCTATGATCGGCAAGTTCATTCGCGAAAGACGTTTTAAATTCTTCGGAGTTTGTCAAATTGTAAATTTCTGAGAGGGCATTTCTAGCGCCTACAAAGTTCGTAGCATTATCTGAATATACGAAAGACACTGCTCCACGTCTAGATAAAAAACGTTTGAACGCGGAAAGAAAAGTGTTCGTGCTAAGATCAGTTGCCAATTCAACGTGAACTGCACGAGTCACCAGGCATACAAATATGCAGAGGTAACATTTGACGGGACGGACTCCACGTTTTCGATACGGAGTGATACTGATAGGACCACAATAATCCACAGCGCAGTGGACAAAAGCTTTAGCCTCATTAACGCGGCATGATGGTAAATCTGCCATGAAAGGGAAGGTTTGTCTCGGCTTCGCCTTAAAACAATAATTGCAGCTATGTATTACGCGACGAACAATATTTCGACAGGAAAGTATCCAAAATTTTTGGCGGATTATTGACATTAAAGCCACTGGTCCAGTGTGACAATTTTTGCGATGATAATGAATGATAATCAATTCGACAATATGATTTTTACGAGGTAACAACACAGGGTGTTGTTGATCGAACGTCATGTCTGTGTTGCGAAGTCGACCACCAACGCGTAACAATCCATTTTTATCTAAAAATGGCGATAGTCGATTTAAAGCGGGAGAACAAAGTTTATTTGACTTTAATCTTTTTATTTCATCAAGAAAATAAAATGCTTGAAGAGCTTTAATCAATGCAACTTCAGCGAAATCCATATCGGTAGCGGTAAAAATATTAGAGCGCGGTAAAATACGTAAAAATCGGTAGATGTAAATGATTGTGTGTAAAAGCACAAGCCATGACGAAATTCTTTCCGAAAGAGAAAGAAGTGGATGCGGTTCTTCATTACTAAAAGCGGGAAGAGAAATTGTTTTTGATTCCGGCAAGTTTTCTTCAATAGAAGCTGATTCTATTGTTTTGATTGGCCACTCTTTAGCGTCCAGATAAAGCCAAGCAGGTCCAGTGAACCAGAGCGGGTGACTCATCAACTGCGTGGGAGTGAGACCACGGGAAAGACAGTCGCTCGGGTTTTGAAAACCAGCTGTATGGTAAAAACATTCAGCGGGAATAGCGGATATTATTTTTGTTATACGCGTCGCGACAAAGGTTTTAAACCTGTGCGGTGAGGAATGTATCCAGTGTAAAGTTACCATAGAATCGGTAAAACAGTAAATACGTTCAATATTGTGACGTATTTTATAAGCGTCAACTACACGACGAGTTAATTTCGACATGAGTAACGAGGCACAAAGCTCAAGGCGGGCGACACTGACGGTCTTGAGCGGACAGACTTTTGACTTTGCGCATACCAGCCGAATGCTAGTGCAAGTGTCTGAGTCATCTTGTACTCTAATATATACGACACATCCGTATCCACGTTCACTTGCGTCTGCAAATGATATTATCGAAATTTTCGAATTTTGGAACACGTCTAAGTGGCGTTTAATACGTAAATCCCGCAAAACAGGTAGCTCCTTCAAATAGTTTTGCCAAATCTGCGCAATATCAGAGGGTAGTGTTTCATCCCAGTCTAATTTTAAAATACAGATTTTCTGCAAGAGTAATTTTGCGTACAAGATCACAGGAGCGGTAAAGCCGAGGACGTCGTACTGACGTGCTATCACGGACAAAACATTGCGTTTAGTACATGGGCGACTATCTAGCGATACAGTAAAAGAGAACTCGTCAGAATCAGGCGACCACTGTAAGCCAAGAACTTTAAGAGTTTGAGTTTGTTCTTCAAAATTCTTACTAGAATTTAAGCGGTGAGTATCAGGCAGTGTATCAAGTAACTGTTGACAGTTACTAGACCACTTGACGAGCTCAAAGCCACCGGCCTTAAGCAATCCTACCAGCTCATCTCTGAGCTGTAAAGAGCCCTGCACGGTGGGCGTGCTATAGCAGATGTCGTCCATGTAACAGTTTCGTGCGGCTGCAGTAGCGGCGAGCGGGTACGCTGAACTCCCATCCTCACAGAGTTTCCTGACTACTCTCATCGCAAGGAAAGGGCTACTACGTAGTCCAAAGCAGACGCGATTGAACTGATAAGCGATAAGCGGTGAACACGTGTCAAAGCGGTATAAAAACTTTTGAAATTTGCGATCATCGGCGTTAACCAAAACTTGTAAGAACATTTGTTTGATATCCGAGGTAAAAGCGATTTCATACAAGCGGAAGTCAAGTAAAATTAAAAAACAAATCGTTTTGCAAATTAGCACCTGTGTGCAGCGTGTCATTTAATGAGACACGAGTACCATCAGCGGAGTCAGTCTTAGTACTGGCATTCATACAAATACGCACCTTTGTCGTTGATTTATCAACACGCACACTTGCTGATGAAACCTTTTACTTACCGGGCGAGATTGATATTCTTATCGGTGCATCTTTATTCGCGGATATCTTGTTATCAGGCCGAAGGACCAAAAAATGAGCACGCGATATGACGGCAGTGCTTTGTATCACCATAGGTTTTAAAAATAGCGGGAAGTGAAGAGAAATAATTACGAAGATGAAAGATCTGACCTTGGGAAGGAGCTGCATGCACCACAAACCACGCTTCGCCTGAGCCACCAAGTCTCTGGTGTTCTCCAAGATGGTTTTCTTCTTCCTCTTCGTGCCTGGTTGCGCTCTTCTCGGCTAATCTTCTTCGTAATAGTAATAGATGAAAATGAGGCGCACAGCGGGTGCGATCTCAAAATGGCGGGCGGTAGGGTCGAGGTAGGACCTAGTCGAATGACAATCAGCGTATACCTCCGGCGTGAAAGGCTTCTGATTGACGACTGATTGATTTGCGTCCAAAACTAAGCGGGTGGAGATGCAGCGAAAATGACAGTTGAAAATATTAATTCACAACTACCCCGCAGTATGAGAGCCACAAGAAGTGGCGCGAACAGTCATAATGTAAGAAATATATAATTATTTACTATGAATGTCTTGTTTTTCTATTAAAAATATCTTTCTATTAATAAAAATTTTGTACACACTGTATTTTAAGGTTAAAAATAAAACATAAAAATATTGTTTTTTTCTTGAAAACACAGAATGTGTCCCTGAGAATAACACGATTATTGATCCAATGAATGTTTTTTACCATGTGGAGTTTATCTCTCTCCTGAAGTTGTCCTCAATGCATCTAATAGCTAATGGTCTACCAACTTCTCGCCTGCCAACAACTCTTGCTCAACATTCGGTTGAATTTTTCATTATTTTAAATAGCAGAAATTTTTGTCACCAGGTGCTGTCGACTACATCAACCCATACGTCAACGAAGATAGACCTGACCTCAATCAAGTATGGGTGGAGATCCCCACCGCCCACGTGGCTTTGGGTGGCGACCTTCACATACGCGTCCATGGCGCAGAAAGTGGGGGCTTGAAAGTCCGCATCGCCCGCGAAGACGACGATGGTCGCGCCATCGTTGCGACAATGCCACTAAGCTTAGACTCTGAACGACGCATGTCCATTCCATGCGGTTATTTTTCCCGAGGCGGTACTTACTACTTAGAACTAATATCTGATGTTAAAGACAGTTTCCTTAGTGAGGACTATGACAATTTTAACGTAAGTGACAGTTTTACCAAACGTGACGTTACAAGTGTTACTAAAGAATCTAAAGTCAGTAAAAGAGAAATAATAATAAATAGTGAAGAACCCATATTTACTGATGATGAAAACAAGCCAGTTTTGATGGAATCCGGTGATAGCTTAGTAAAATCGTGGAAGTTTGATGTGTTGTGGCCATCAGCTAAATTGGATGTGACACCAGAACAGATTCAGACGTATCCAGAGAGACAGGTGACAGCAATTATTGAGTTTCCCAATGTGGTGTGTACTCCTGTGGAGACGAGTGCGGACTTCTGGTTGGAACTCTTGTATTGTGGACATTCCAGTGGCGGTGCTGTGCTGTGTGATGGAAAGAACACGAGCTCACACGCCCATGTGCTTTATTCAGAACAAGTTAGTATTTCTAAATGTAGATTTACAATGTTTTTTTAACATCCTGATTACATCAATCTATCAATTTTCACCGTCAACAATGTTTAGGTTCACTCTTTGTGGGAAAATTAAAAATGCTTTAAAAACACATTATTATCAGGGCATTTTTTTTGCTTTTTCCTTTTAATTTTCCTGTTATTGTTTCCATGTTGCTTGATCGCATAAATTAAGTTTTAGTTATGCCGTAGACCAATTGAGAGATGGGTGGAAAGACAGACAACAAGGTTTTGATATGGATTTCCGATAACAGTGCTTACAAGACTTAGTTAGAATTTTAGTTTCATAGTTATAGTTGTTTTGTAACAATGACAGAATGAGCTCTTCAAATATGAATACATCTTTCTGGTGCACGATGTAATTTACCTACACACATACTTCGTCACGATATGAAAGATGGGTTATCAGCGGTGTTTCCCAGTATGGACTGTGAAATACAAGTTGCAGTCTACACTCGTAAACTCGTTTTACCGACGATTACTACGTCTCACCGTGAGGAGTGGTGAACCCTGTTGCCGTAGTATGGCACAAATATGGACCCACGTTGGCGTGGCTTCTAAAGCAAGCAAACCGAACACAAATGTGCTTCTACGGTAGTACTCAAACTACTTAAATACAGAAGCAGGGTACTTACACTTGTGTAATGTAAAGAAGTTCAACTTAGGTTAATTTCTACAGATGCATGGGTTCCCCGGCCGGCGTACGATGACGCTGCGGTGCGAACTCTTTGGTCAGGCTGGAGACTACGCGCTCACCTTGAGGCCTGCTGCCGCTGCTGGCCCTCAAGACTTAGCTTCAGCATTTGTCAAGGTATGCAGTATTCATGCAATTTTTACCCTCATGACAACGTAACAGGAACTGCTTCTAATTGGCTGAATTGAACCGGTACGTACGTAGAAATTTGTTTGAACTCGCTTGACGGAAGCAGGGGCTCAGATTCGATTCGGTCTACTTTTTAAGTTTAAACATCAATATTTTCAATTTTTAAGGATAAAAATAGTGTGTATTACGGCCATTATACTGCAAAAGTTACATTGCGATCAAACAAATCATATTATTTGGATATAATATTGAAATGACAGGATGGGATTTGCTCTACATAATATTATAAGAAACCGTCATTGTGAACTCCAGTACCCCAAGCACACACCACGGATACATCGTCTTTCCATCATACTCGCTCAGTTATAAACGTAGTTTGTGTGAGTAGGATAGATAGACACTATATCATTGCACGTGCTTAGGGTACTGAACGTAGAAAAAAGTAATAAGTTGCCATGGTGTGATAATTTGCCAATTAAATAAACATTAACTTAACAGGCTCTTGGTTCCTACATCTTCTTAAGTTACACCCATATCACTTTTTCCACGAGTTTTTGTATCCTGCGCAAACACGGTAATCTCGAAAGCTGCTATAAAATCAAGTGTTCTACTAAATAAGCCCAAAGGGTAGCAATTGTAAAAGTTAACGAGGCAAGCATACGCGATGTAAAAACGTGGCCCTAATAAACATCCCTGTGAAACCCCGCTGTAATGAATCTCCATAACGCGGAGAATCCTTGTGTGAAATGCACAGAGCGACAAAAATACAGAGGCTGAAAAATAAATATTTCGAGAACTTCTTGTCACACAATTCCCATAGCGTATGGGATAAACTAAAGTCGCACAATTACTCACTGAACGAATAGTTTCAGATGTTCGTCTGCAAAGTGTTATAGTAGGAATGTTTATTCAACTCTGCCCCGTCTTTGGCTTGGGCGTTATTTTATTAACATCCTTCATAGCCTATATGTTGAACAGGGTCACTACGGTGATAATAAAAGAAACTGCATCAAAATCCATTCAGTGATTTCGGAGATGTGCGTGAACAAATAGACAGATAGATAGAAAATAATTCTAATACGAGTAATAGCTGTTTTTTGTTCTATTACTGTTCTTTAGTCGCCCCCTTTCTCTTTTTATAACTTTTTTTCAATGTACAGACACATCGGGTTCTACTCTTTTATTATATGTATTGTATTATATTTGCCTATATTAATAATATTATTTATTCTTATTTTATTCAAATGTATTACTCTATTAAATTTAAGTACACCTAACTGTAATTTTTTTTGTGAATTACACCATAATGTTATTTATTACATAAAAGTATTATGTATAGATCATTTAATTATATAAAATTAAAACTGGCCTGTAATAAATGTATCTGATGCATACCTACATAACATGAAAAAAATACATTTCATTTCAATGCAATTAAGTTTTATTCCAGTCCATGAAAATTACATGGCAACAACAGTATTTTTCAGAAATGCAATTTGAATTTTAATGGGAACGTTGGTTTCTTTCTTGCGACGATTCTACTGTATTTTTCACTACACTACGGCAACCATTGAGGGTTTTTGCACCTTGAATTAAACACGATCGCTATATATCAAGAGGGCAAGCAAGATCTACAAAAAATATGGGATAACCTAAATATTTAGTATGTTCCTGTCTGCTGAAAACCTTTATTTTGGGTGATTGATGGTATACGGTTTGGAGGTAACTATAAAGAAGAAGGTTGGAATAAACGTAAGGATTATGTCGACATAAAGTTTTGTGAATCTTTATTTTTACTTTGTAACGTTAGTGGAATGATTTCCTTCATGAACAGTGAGTGATATGCATACGATTTCTAGGCTAGCCCGTTTCATTCTATTTTATTTTATTCATAACACTTTTTGCACATTTACACAAATAACTTAAAAGGCAAAAGAAGCAATTAAACATAGTGTACAAGGGCGGCACTTATTGCTAATAGCATTATCTTCCAGGCAACCCTTGGTAGCTAACAGAAAGATGAACAAATTGACATGTGGAAGTGTAAATACTAATCAAAAAAGAATCATCTCAAGATCAAAATTAAAATATAAACCTTAATAGCTAAGACATAAACTTACATATAAAAATATATGAACATACTTAAATAAAATAATACATACCTATAAAATATAGACATAAATATACAAATAATAAATAACAAACAACATTAAAAAACCTTTAAAAAAATATATTGTCTTTTATATTTATAATGTCATGTCTATTGTCAACGCAACTGATGCCGAGTCCAAAAGGACTCGAAATATATCTTGCTTATATTATATAATGTCTATAATTTACAAAAAACCACTATTATATCAATATTTATAAAGAAAAGCCGAATGGTAACCATATATTTTATTATTAAATAATAAATAAACATACAAAAATTATAACAATATTGGATATTTGAGTTCTAAGATGGGTACTCTGTTGAGAAAAATCGCTTCACTTTTATTTTAAAGTGATTTGTATTTTTCAATGACTGAATTGACACTGGTAAGCGATTCCAGAGTCTTGCAGCGTGTACCAAAAATGAGTCACTGTAAAATCCTGTTCTGTTTTCTGGAATAGATATCCTTTGACTGTTGCAGGAGCGCATTCTATAGGTTTAAGGCGACTACCATCGCCAAATTAGCAGCTCGATATTTGTCACTACAAATATCAACGGAAACGACGTTGAAATAACGTTCATATCAGCGCGCAATGCATAGTGGCTGTTACGACGCTCGCTGCGTCCTTGAGATGGCGAAATAGGAGAAAATTATACTTTTCACTTGGACGTGATCACTAAATTGAATAATCTTATCTTATGTTTATAGCTATAAAGTTTATCTATTTATCAAAGCATAGATGAATTCAATCGGCCAAGCCACTCAGGAGCAGTAGGGAATTTGAGGTCAAAAAACAACATTCAGTAAAAAAAAAATATTCATGTGGAAGTTTTGGTGGTATCAAAAAGAAAAATGTTGCATATGTTGTCTAAGAGTTGATTATTCATAATACATTTTTTCATTATTTTTGGTTTGGCCATAAACGAGGAGTAGGCTTTAGAAAGTACCCATTTGGCAATAGTAAGGCCCTTTATAGACGCTATCCACCAGGCGCAGCGAGTAAGCACAAAGGGAATAATAAAAAAATAAAACCGTGCAAGTGCGCATATGTAGAGATAGTTAATTAATTTAGAAACGTTTCAGTAAAATGTTTGAGTATAAAAAGTAAATGTTTTCCTATACATTAACAACTCTGGATTGATTTTATTGAAATTTTCGCCAACCAGAAATGCGCAAACCCTACGAAGTTTCTTGGTTACGGTCGAAAAATTATTCACATAAAAGTAAGCTTCTATAGGACATGGTTGGTTTCACAAAACAAGCTTTTCGTTTTTAGTAATTGACGCTAAAAAGGATTAAACTCACTGAGGCGTGCTCCGAAATTTGCAGATTCGAGTCCAGTGTGTACGAGGCTTAACGGTCCATAAAAATAAATCCTTTCTTTGTTTTGAGTATTAGTACGTCGGTAAAATGAGGTTTCAGAACGTTCCGTTCAAGTCATCTCGGATATGGTATTATCTGGTGTCAATGCGTTCAGTATGACCTCCTGAACACAAATATATGAGATGACAAGCGCACAGACTGTGGGGGTAGAAACTGTGACGTCACAAAAATGGCCGTACAAAGAAAAAAAAAATGTTCATTTAAACATATATTATAGGATATCAAATGAAAGATATTTGTAAGTAGATTACAAATATATAACAAAATATGACATTTTTGCTACTTGGTCAAACAAATTATTAGAAAACATCCAAAAATGCCACAATTTAGAGTTGACTTTATACTGCTGTAAATTGAAAACTATTGAATGGAGTTTTGTTAAATACATATCAAATGACTCAAAATATTATCTTTATGTTGTTAAGCAATTAATAACTAAAAATATTAAAAAACAAAAGATGAGCATCATTTTCTAAAATAATCTATTATCACGCTTATGGAAAATCCAGTTGTTTTGAAGCTACCATAATATCATTAGAAATATATTTTGAACTTTTGGTATACATTGCGCTTAGTTAAAAGTATTATTTTAGCTGTTATAATTATTTATTTATATTTTGTAACAAATACGGGGAATCGACCCTTAATTAGTAGGTATATTTATTCTTGGGAATACTTGGGATAACTTTGATATAATAATCTTTGAAAAATTTATAAAGTCAAAGTTACGCCATAACAATTTGAATTGACCAAACAATAAAGCCGATTCTGAAGGCATTCATTTTAGTTTTAGTGCTGTCAAAGCTAAATTTTCTTCATTGCAAAAGAGTTTATAAGTGTTATTAACAGAAGCTAAATTACTTTGGAACTATTAAAGCTTTCAAAATAGGCTTTATTATGCACTTCAAAAAGTATGTAGTTTTTGCAACAATAATAGTTACAAAATTACAACAATCAATTTGACACAAATTTTTTACTGTTTGATATTATGATTGGACAGAAGTAGGTATTTCGATTTTTTTATAATAATTAAAAAATTATTATAATTAATATGATACATAAATATATTATGTATTATATAATTTCATTACTTTCACCTCAAGAAATTACTATCTATGTACCGATTTTTTTACATTAAATGTACTGGACAAATTATCATGATGATGATGATGATGATGACGATGATGATGATGATGGTGATGATTTAATACTGAAAATCTTTCTCGAGTGATGGATAACTAGAAGAATACTTGGTAAACACGTATATATTTATTTACTTTCATAGCGAACGAAAACACACAATAGACGCGATTCTAAAATGTTACCAGACACTCAAAAGTTTTAAAGGTTCACGATTGGTTCTTACTGCGTGTCATGTGGCACTAGGCCAGCCGTGATTGGCCGACTCATAGTGACAGAGAACGCCATAAGAGCCAACGTATACCAAAAATGTGCCTGGCACAGTTTTCATGGGATCATTTTTCAGCGCCAATCAGATTTCTGTTTTTTTCGTTCGATTGGTAAAGATATAAGTGTTTGCACACTGGGACTGGTTTCATGCACTCGAACTTATAAACCATCGCAAATACCTAAAGCCGTTACCATAATCTGGTTCAATAATCTAGTTTAAAAATTTTAAATGGTAGTAATAAATCTTACAAGTAGCTTTGAAGTCATGAGTTACGGCCTTAATGGAATGAAAATTGAAGAAAAATGTGAGTAGTTTCCTTGCTTTCAGACTTATTAGTGCGGAAGAACTCGACATGAGTGCAAGTTTCTCTGCCCATAGTTTGCTTAAATTAAAACTTTATCTTGGACAAAAGTCTATGGATTCCGAACACTATTATGCCCAACTTGGTACTGTTTAGCTTCGTTAGAGCTCAATTATTTCAAACAATTTCACAGTTGACACTGAGTTTGATTAAATTTTCCTGAAACGTTCGCCACAGTTGGTCCAGGAACCGGGCTTCAATTATAAACTTCAATGGAGATCTGAATGTGACATTTTGTAAGAGTTTTGGTTGTTGAAGTAATAGCCTTTTAAGGTTTTAAGGGATTGTACCGCTTTTGAGTAGCGCATAACCTTAAACTACAAGTGCGGTAAATAAAAATTGTACACTTTCAAACTCATCCACAAGCGATTAATTTATATAAATATTAATTGCTTTAATTGAGCGAGTATTATTATGTTTTCATTAAATATATAATAATATAGTATAATTGTCATATAAATATAATATAATTATAGGACTTTTGAATAAGATATTTTCTCCTACTGACGAATTCAAGACAAATTCATCAGATGCCTGACCATCTGCACGATGACCGACCTTTTCGAGGCCAACAGCATTACCGTCAAAGTGGCTACTTTCTGGTCCGAAAAAGTTTTAAATGATAATAATTTGCAGCCATCGACATGCTAAGAAAAAGCAGAATAGACTTATATTTCAGAAACCAATAACCCATATAGAATACAAAATACAGTAAAAAACGGTCAAGTGCGAGTAGGAATTACGCCCTGAGGGTTCCGTACGTTAATATACTTAAATAATTTAAGCATAAATTACAAATATATCATTATATGAATAAACATAATAACATCTGCATAATAATTACATAATTACAAGCTAAAATCTACAGATGCGAAGAGTGATAGAATATCCCACCGTCTGATTTCGAGGAAATCAAGGATGATCTTTGAAACCGTTCGCAAGAGGGGATACGAGCTAGAAGAGACAACACTCCTTATTGAGACATTCAAAAATAAATTTAATGAACTATTTTTATATCAATTGAAGAACAGTAAATATGGCACATTATAATACATATTATCGGGTCTACCGCGATCAATTTTTACCTTTTTTACGAAAAGGGGACCCCCGACGTTTCACACGTTTCCCACGAGACATGCAACTGTCTTGAAACGTCGGGTGTCCCCTTTTCGTAAAAAAGGTAATAATTGATTGCGGTAGACCCGATTATATATATTATAATGTGTACGAAACGCCAGAGTTTAAAGTAAATATGGCGCCCGATCGCTTTGTGAAATAAGATCGGATAAACTAAACTTTTATCGTAACGAAGTTCCTCCAGACGCTTGGCGAATTAGAGCTAGGTCGAAAAAGTGTAAGACTTCGACCGTCACAACATTTTTGCTACAGTTGTAAAGTTTATCATTACGACATGAATCCCGAAGGGGTGTCAGAGGTGTTCCCAGCGTGAACTTTGAAATCCAACTCACAGCCCACATTCGGTACATCTGCGTTTCACCGACGATTATTTCGTCCCAACGTGTTTTGTGGTAAACTCTATCGCCGTACTTCGGGCACATATACACGGTTTTTAAGGCATGCAGGTTTCCTAACGATGTTTACCTTCACAGCTCAGCAAGTGGTGGTTAAGAACATGTGCAATTTTTTGCTATAGTATGTAATATTATTTCCATCCATCCATCAGCCCGTACTCGTCCACTGCTGGACATAGGCCTCTCACATATTACGCCACTCTTGGCGGTCCTCAGTCATCCTCATCCAGCCGCCACCCGGAACGTCCTTCAGATCGACAGTCCAGCGAGCACGACGACGGCCTAAGCTGCGCTTTGCTGTACGTGGTCTCCATTCCAATGCCTTACGGCCCCAACGGTCATCATGAGTGATCTTGGCAGTGCACGCTTGGAGGTGAGTGGGGACGTGGAGCCACTGGTGCGCCCGGACGCGTATCACCCGCCGTTGGAGGTGCGTGCCTTGTTCCCGCGCCGTGCGCCCGCCCGCCCGCTGCCGCCACCGCGTCCGCCCAACCGCCTTGTTAGCGGTCACTCTCCACCCCAGTGGAATTTTCGTAAGGCAGATTTTAGTGCATTATACGCATCTATTGCGTCTATTTCATGGACTGGACTCTATGAGATGGACGACGTAGATGAAGCAGTTGATTTTTTCTACAAAAAGTTGTATCAGTGTATAGATGATTGTGTTCCTAGAAAAACGCGTAATGGGAA
This sequence comes from Ypsolopha sequella, assembly GCA_934047225.1. NCBI lineage: Eukaryota > Metazoa > Arthropoda > Insecta > Lepidoptera > Ypsolophidae > Ypsolopha > Ypsolopha sequella. The sequence continues at coordinate 25,263,149 of OW203997.1, forward strand.
AGCCACGAGGTATACTTATCCTATGTGGTTTACTCCTGAAATTATACGCAACATCAAAAATAAGTTTTTTCATCTAAAACGATATAAAAAGGAAGGCAAAGAATTTAATAGGGAGATGTTTCGTTACTACCGAGCTAGAGTAAAAGAACTTATAGACTTGACTTATAACGACTATATTAGACGGACTGAAAAAGACATTAGTAGTGACCCGACCCAATTTTGGAAATTTATCAGAGACCAACGGACTACCAGACTGACTTGTGACAAATATGAGTATGAAGGAAAACAGTTAACAGAATTTGATGCAACAAATGCCTTCGCAGCATACTTTCAATCAGTATTCCTCCCCGACCGACCGACACTGGATGCTGAGGCCGCCGAGCGGAGCGCCGGCCCTGGTGTCAGCTCGTCGCGCGTCTCTATCGACAGATTCACTGCTGCCGATCTTCGGTATGCTGTCCGACGATTAAAAGCTCGATCCTCTCCAGGTCCAGACGGAATACCGCCTTACGTCGTTAAGGACTGCCTAGTGACCCTGGAAGAGCCACTTCTATTTATCTACAACGTATCTTTAAAGCTCTCTGTGTATCCGCGTAAATGGAAAACCTCTAGAGTTACACCTATACCCAAGGATGAATTCCGATCTAAAGTAGATCACCATAGGCCTATAGCCGTGCTCTCAGTCCCTGGGAAGATTTATGAGTCTATGATCAATCGCAGAGTGACGCAACAGATAAGAATTTTCCTTTCTGACTGCCAGCACGGTTTTCGCGCAGGTAGATCAACTACTACTAACTTGATTAATTTCGTCAACTATGCAACAACATCTATGGATAGGTCACTGCCAACTGATGTGGCCTATTTTGATTTTAAAAAGGCATTTGACCGCGTCGATAATGACGTGCTCCTACGAAAATTTGCAGCCATAGGGTTTACTCCAAAACTATTACAGCTATTTGCCAACTACTTTAGCAATCGCCAACAATATGTTCAGTTGGCCGGTATATGTTCTCGTTCCTATGAAACTTTTTCTGGTGTCAGTCAAGGAAGCACTCTGGGGCCCACACAGTTTTTGATCATGATTAATGATCTCCCAGAGGTTGTAAGGGTGGCTAAATGCTTGATGTTTGCGGACGATCTGAAATTGTACTTGAGTATAGGTGACAGAGAAGATGCGCAGGCGCTACAGAGCGATATAGATAGTGTTGTAGACTGGAGTGAACGTAACAACTTGGAGTTCAATGGCTCCAAGTGCAAAATCATGACGTACACCAGGTCTCGCACTCCGCCCGAAAGGGACTACACCATAGCTGGAGCTCCGCTCGCACGAGTCTCACAAATACAAGACCTAGGACTGACACTTGACAGTGGACTGACTCTTAATGACCACATTGTGCTGACTTGTAAAAAAGCCTATAAATCACTAGGCTTTGTAATGAGACAAACTGCAAGGTTTAAAGATCCGAGACCCATTGTAGCGTTATACAATGCCTATGTGAGAAGTAAATTAGAGTTCAACGCAATCATTTGGGACCCACATGAGGAAAAATACAAGCTCATGGTGGAAAAAGTCCAACGTAAATTTGCTCGTTATCTATATAAAAAAATGTATGGGTATTATCCATACTTATTCCCATCCATTTTCGTGGTCGGAATGGTAGGGGTAGACACCCTAGAGCTGAGACGTAAGCTAGCGCTATTAGTGCACTATTATCTGCTGTTACACAACCGAGTGGACGACCCCGCTGCCCTCGCGGGCTGCGCGCTGGCGGCACCGAACAGGTACGCGATGTTGCGGTCACGCCTGCTTTTTGCGACGGGTGTGGTACGCACACAGCATGCTCATTTTGCGCCCATGCTCATTTTGCGTCCACATTCCAGGCGTGTACCCTGCTAAATCTGCTCCTGAATAAATACCCAGAAATTGACATTTTTAATATTAGTTTACCAAAATTTGTTCTTCTTGTTAGAATTTTTTTAAGCATTTAGTTAGTTCATAAGTGTTAAAATTGTGTTAAAATCTTTGTTAAAATTTATTAATGTATTAATAACTTAGCTTACGAGTTGGTGAAAGTCACTGTTAGTAGGCTAAGGTTCTAAATAAAAATAAATAAATAAATAAATAAATAAATCACGTCGGCGACAAATATGGCCAGTCCACTGCCACTTCAACTTACTGATTCGGCAGGCTATGTCGGTCACCTTCGATCTCGTAATATTATTTACTTGATGCTAAGTGAGGTGCTTAATCTAGGGTCACCCGTGCCCTTATATATTTGAATGACAGTCGCAACATCTCCGACTCCTGTATATACATTGTCTCGGATACTGTTACGATGAAATATTTTAACCCTTACTCTATTTTGTTTCCAGGCTGACTGGTCAGACCAGTTCGTGCTGAACGTGCACGGGGGCTCGGTGTTCCCTTGCGGGGACGGCATCCGGGTTCTGTTCCAGTACCCGGAGTGTGTGCTGGAGGGAGCTGATCGCGTCAGAGTCTTCGGGAGGGACGGAGAGCGGCTGCGGTACGTCGCTGAGAGAAGGGTCAAACGGTAAGACGCATGTTTATAGCAAAACACATGATTATTGGGATGTAAACTTAGTATATTTCGTCATTACTGTTGCTATTGTGATTGATATCGGGCCCGAATAGCCCGAATGGCCCAAATGGCCCGAATGGCCCGAAATAGCAAGTATTTAAGTAGTAGGTAGGCTTAAATAAATTGAAAAGACAAATTCAACTCTGCCATTACGATTTTGTACGTAATAGAAGAAACTGCAAAATTAAGCTGGTCGAGTATTTATTGTACTAATTATTAGAAATTTGTTCCAAATTTCAAGATTGCTGTTACCTGTACGTACGGCAGGGAACCGTCGTGTAATTCTGTTTACCTTTGAAGAAACTGTACGATTACAGTGAAACTAATCATATCGTTTATATATTATGTATCTGTAAGTACCCTTATAAGGTTTGATAATCAGCCACTTAGTACGATTTTTAGTACGAAAAGACGCTTAGAAAAACTGTATCTTTTTAAAAAAGACTGTATATTTTTAAAAAAAGAAAAAGACTGTATCTTTTTAAAAAGACTGTATCTTTTGAAAAAGACTGTATCTTTTTAAAAAAGACCATCTTTTTAAAAATAGACTATCTTTAAAAAAAAGACTTAAAAAAAAGACTGTATCTTTTAAAAAAGACTGTATCTTTTTAAAAAAGACTGTATCTTTGCGTAAAACTAGAAACTTGATTTTGTCCAACACGGTACTCGTATGTAAAAGATGGCTGCTCTCAAAGCAATCTTTGGCTCTTAGGATCCTTTGTGATGATCGAGGATCCCTTGTGATGATCGAGGATCCCTTGTGATGATCGAGGATCCCTTGTGATGATCGAGGATCCCTTGTGATGATCGAGGATCTCGGTCCAAAAGACACAAAGTACTTATGTTTGTTACACGCAATATTGCCACAATAACGATCAATTTTAGTATATTTCACAACAGATGTCTTTCTGTTTTTTTTTCTTGTCAAGCTCACTCAGAAACCGTCACAAACCAAAAATTCTAATAAAAATCCACTGCCTGCTCTTCAAGCATATCAAAAATATAACTTAATCCACGATTTTCAAACGTATAGCGCCATCTAGTAGCAAGTAGTGCAAGTAACCATTACGCCTTTCTAATTCTACATGTTTTATTTTTATTTAATTATTCTATTGTGATAGTGTCCAACATGTGACTATATAACGATTTTTAACGTTTTTTTGATTTAATTTTTAACTGTATTCCAATTTACTTTATACTGATGTTTGGCTTAGACCAGGGGTCTCCAAACTACGGCCCGCGGTCTCTGGCCGGACATGGCGGGTTTCTAGCCGCTCTAGTTTATTTAAAATTCACAAACTTATAATAATAACGTAATGTTATTTACTATTTATGCTATATTAAATATTCACAACCGATATTGATAGAAACGTTATCATGCGTATTCAATGTTAATCAATCAATGTTATTTCAACCCTATTTCAACGTGCACAGAAGACGCTTCGGCTTACTCGGTTTCGGTTTTAATGACACTTACCCGAGGTACCAACCGAAATTGCGATCGGAGCTGAGTACAGTCCTGCGCCCTGCACAAAAGAAATCTCCCTGACCGGCTAGTATCAACACGAAAATTTGCGCGTCGAAACTATAGTATTCGGAATGATAAGCTATCTAATTCTTGGCCATTGGGAATATTGAGGGAATCAGTGTGGCTTAAATTTTTGGAAACCCCTGTCTTAGACTGAAAATCGGCTGCTATTAATATGCATGCTTATTAGCTACATGCCAAGTCTTTCACCATTTTGTTTTTGAATATAACAGATTTACTTTGATTGTCTGTATTATTTATTTTGAAAACAAATAAACTCCCATTCTATTCTTTGCCTAGAGCATATACCAGTGTTTATATGGTCTAAGATTCTTTGTCGTGTAGCGTTCGATATTCATTTCAACTTGATACCTCAAGCCTTTCCTGAGAAAAATCATCTTGACGCACAAATAAACAGACAGAAGGGCAATAAAGTGATCTTGTAAAGAGTACGTTTTTCCATGATGATTTGGCCAAATGCGAATCGGACTAGAGCATAACGCGTTCCGTACACAATCCTAAGAAGAAGTGTTTTGTAATTTTAAAATCTACTTAAGGCGTCGCCGTCGCCAAATTAGCAGCTCGATGTTTGTCTGTATGAATATCGACGGAAACGACATTGAAATAACGTTCAAATCAGTGCACAATGCGTAGTGGCTGTTACGACGCTCGCTGCGTCCTTGATAGGGCAAAATTGGAGAAAATAATACTTTTCACATGGGCGTCATTGTTCGATTGAATAATTCTATGTTATATTTATAGCTATCAAGTTTATCTATTTATCAAAGCATAAATGAATTAAATCACCTAAGCCGCTTAGGAGCAGTAGGAATTTCAAGCCAAAAAACACCATTCAGTTGAAACAATTTTTCATATAGAAGTTTTGGTGGTACGAAAAAGAAAAATGTTGTATATGTTGTCCTAGAGTTGATAATCCATAATACATTTTCTTCAATATTTTTGGTTCGGCCATAAAAGAGGAGTAGGCTTTAGAAAGTACCCATTTGGCGGTATTAAGGGCCTTAAATGTAATTAAACCGGTGAAATACAAATCTGATAATTACAATAACTGCGGTGCTCTAATTAGAGCTGGTAATATAACACTAATTTGACCACTGAAGTCGTATGACTGCTGTGCTCATTTTGACCAGTTGTGTCTGACCTCTCGGACATATTATGATTGGTTATAGGGTTGTGTCTAACTCGGTGGCTGATGAAAATAATTGGTTCACAATTACATTTATCGGGAATGCAATGATCAATTGCTAACTACCTATACATATAGGTATACACGGACAATGCATTTATAAATAGTTTTGATTATTATCGAAAACTTGTCCATGATAGTCCGCATCGTAACGTCAAAACATTTTTTTGCGCATAAATTCCCATGGCTTAATTTTTAAAACAATTTTTATCAATTTTTTTTCAAAGAATTTACGTCATTTTAGCACACACTTTTCATTATTTTGGTATATCAATTAACCATTATTATTTTTTTATTTTTTAAAGAATTGTCCGATATGACGTCACAGAATTTTAGACATTACACTGCTTGTGATTGCTTATAAAAAAGTCGTATGTTCACTCATTTGTCATCCAGCTGTCAAATTAGCCAGAAGCAAATTAATATAAATTTATCTTGATATCAAAGGACACATTTCTAAACAGCCATTTCTTAAGTGACGTCACATGAAGGTAAATTGAAGTTGCAGCTTTTTCGTAAAAATATCATCATCATGAGGTTTTTTAGACCACATTTAAGTTCTAAAATACGGCTTATAAACCTAAATCTCGAAATGGTTTTCGAATTAACACACCTTAACATAATTTAATCTAAGCGAATTGGTATACATATGCTTGGCCAAAACTGCACCTTATGAGTAGCGTCGATAAAACCTAGGATGACGTGCGCTCGCCTGTAAAGTGGAAGAGTGTCAGCTGGCACAACCAGCGGGTACCCGGTCTTTCCACCGGTCATGCAACTGGACAAGATAAAACTAAACAGTGACCTAATTGTAACCTAATAGTTGTTAAAAGGTTCTGAAGAAAACTTCGAGGTACTTTACAATTAAGTTTATTTCATTTTATCAAAACTAAAAAAAGGTTAAATTTCACAAGTTAAGAAAAAATTATCTTAGTTACAAGTTCTTGGCCAAGACCTTCATTTGGCAATTTCCTGCCAAGACATTACTAAGACCTTAAGTACCTTAAAATAGTTGTGTTAGGTACCGCCTTAACATCTGGTAGTAATATTACATTGGAATTAGTATTGCCAAGACATAAATAAACATTTTAGTGATAACTAGGTGGAATTGTTACCGCCTTATCCACAGGTAACTAGATTACATGGAATCTTGTGAAAATTACATTAAACAAAAAAACATTAAAAAGTAACAAAATTTGTAAACAAACAAGGGAAATAATTTTCTAAATAAAATCTAGCTCAGGGGAGCCGTAGATCCTACAAACAATAAATATTTGTCGAACATACTCTTTAAACCAAATCGTCTGGTACACCATTCAGTTCTACCAGGAAAGAAAAAAAATATTACAGAACATTAAATTTTACAGTTTGGGTTATTCGGTGAAACAGGAAGAAGAATTTAACCTTGAATACTAATAGGACACATAACTAAGTGTCCAGAAAACAATACCGTCCTAGGTATCTCCATTGTGTGTGGATAAAAGTAAAAAAATTCCAACACCTACTTGAATTTTTCCAATAACCACCACGGAAATGACCCGCCGTCCGCTGCCCCCTTCAAGGTCAGCGATCCTCGACCGCGCAGACAAGGAACTGCAACTGCGTACACCACGCGGCGATCAAAACTCTGCCAGCAGGTAAATCACGGAAACAAGAAGATCTTGACAAACACGAAGATCTTGTAAAAACAAAACACCCTGGAATTAGAAGAGAAAAAAAACAATATTAAAACTTTTACCACACGGAACAATGAGAACAAAATTCCGGTGACTCAAAATACAAAGAAAGCAATACATACCATGATCTGACGATTTCAGAACTCCCACCAACCCGACGAAAAAATTCCTTTTTCTATATTGTCCAAAATAATCTTCCTGAAATACAAAAACAAAATTATAAAACTATTCCACACAAATGAATAATTAACCAAATTTAAACACAAAAAACCCACCTAATATATCAAAAACACTACTCCTGTTGGCACCTCCGCCATTTTCATTCGCCGTTGAACGCCATCAAATAAGGAAACAACCAACACGAGTATACTGGTACAACTCCGGCCGACAAATGAACGAGAAACTCTCGGCATCGCGGCAGTCGCGCGATTATCTTCATGTCTATAAAAAGAGGGTAAAACGCAATTTCCATCAAGCCAAACTTCGACGCGTAAACTTTTTGTAATAAACAACCCTACAAAATTTGCAATGCTACAAGAGTAAAGGCAAGTGAGGCGTTACTAAGTCTGTCCAGAGAGTCCTATGCAAGATCTACGAAAGTCAGTGACAGACGAATGACTGATATTGATTATTAACAAGAAATTTAATGATAAAAATGTAGTTATTACAAGAGACATGAATATTAACTTCTTAGATAAAAAATAAACAAATAGGTTACCCTCTTTGATGATAACATACAGCTTCCATCAGAAAGTTACTGAACCAACGAGAATCCCAAAATAGTTTTACCTGTTTTCCACAAATTTTTGCATAAAATATTCCAAGGCAAGTGTACACGAATTTGGTTCCTCGGACCATAGGGGTGTAATTTTCTCCAACGATAGATAAATAAATATTCAATGCAAGTGCTCGTAAAGGCCCACTTTTTATGCATCAAAACCGAACATAAAGTCGATTATTTTGCCCTAGGGCTTTATTATTATTTTTTTTTTGTTTCTTTACAATGGCTTTCCTATGTACCATAAATGTTATACTTTTTTTTTCACTGTTGAACGGCTCTGGATACAGTCCTTTTGAGCCAATCATAATTTAAAGTTCACAAGACTATATTTGTTTTATTTCCTCACACTATGCATTGAAAATCGTAGTATGATACACGGGCTTAAGAGCAATAAATTACTCGGTTACGTTTAAAACACTTGCTACGCTCGTGTTTTAAATCATCCTCGTAATTTATTCCTTTTCGCCCTTGTAGCATAAACTGCTATTATAGTAGCTCTAACATAAATGTATTTAAAGAGGAGATCGCCATAAACTGGGATATCGAACTCAACGGTAATAATAAATACAATAAATACAAACTATAACATTTTCAACGAAATTCTGCAGAACGCCCTTAATAAATTTGTAAAGCAAAACAAAGTCCAAGCAAAACAAGACATATTTAACGCTGGGATTAAAAAAATCTTAGCATAATAAAAGATTTCTAAAACTACTCGTATCACAGACAAAAAACAAAACTCTACGAAACTAAAACAAAGATTATGGCAATATACTTGAAAAATTCGTTACCAGATCAAAAAAATTACTAATTAATGCAAATTTAATAGCTCAGAAATTAAAATGCAGTGTATGTGGAAGATTTATAAAAATAAAACAAATAACTAAATACGAATATAACGGTACAAAAATAAATAAAGTATGATTAAAATAACCCGTTAGCAGTTGCAAATGAATTCAATAGGTTCTTTTCATTCATTGAAAATTCGAACAATTTTTTTTTCCACAAATACGGTGGTAAACACATTCTTTTTAAGGGCCTTACTATTGCCAAAAGGGGACTTTCTAAAGCCTACTCCTCGTTTATGGCCAAACCAAAAATAATGAAAAAATTTATTATGAATAATCAACTCTTAGACAACATAATGCAACATTTTTCTTTTTCATACCACCAAAACTTCTGCATGAATTTTATTTTTCACTGAATGGTGTTTTTTGACCTCAAATTCCCTACTGCTCCTGAGTGGCTTAGCCGATTGAATTCACCTATGCTTCGATAAATAGATATACTTTATAGCTATAAACATAACATAGGATTATACAATCGAGTAATCGCGTCCAAGTGAAAAGTATAATTTTCTCCTATTTCGCCCTATCAAGGACGCAGCGAGCGTCGTAACAGCCACTACGCATTGCGCGCTGATATGAACGTTATTTCAATGTCGTTTCCGTTGATATTTGTAGTGACAAATATCGAGCTGCTAATTTGGCGATGGTAATCGCCTTAAGCACTCTTGAACCTGCGGAAATAAACTGCAGAATAAAAAGCGGAGTCTCACTATAAAGGTTCCTTTGGACCTTTTAGGTACTAAGGAACCTTAAAAATCAAGATTCCTTTGGCATATATGACCTTCCACCAAAACTAATAAAGAAATGTTTAACTGTCCCTTATACAAAACTAAATTCAATCAATCCTTTGCTGAAACTGTTTTCCCCGAAGCACTAAAAATGTCTGTAATAAAACCTATGCATAAAAAGGACCCACCACAGACTTAACTAAATTATTCTTTTATTTTATAGTATTTCGACGTCTAATAAATTTTACAAATTGTTCAGAATTATATGTATTTTTATTTATTTACAGCAGTGGCGTGCACAGAACTTTTTGCTAGAAAAGCAATAAGAAGGTCAAATTTAACAATAAAAAAATGTGAAAAAATGTAAATATCACTTTGAAAAAAAAAATTGTATGACGCCAGGGTAGACACTGCCTACCCTAGAGTGACAATTTCCATACAAACATTTTTTTTTTCAAAGTATTATTTTAATTTTTTTATATATTTTTTATTGTCAAACTTGACCTTCTCGTTGCTTTTCCGGAAGAAAGTTCTATGCACGCTACTGATTTACAGAGGTGCCACGAAAAACTTGCTACACATAATTAAAAGTTTTCTTCTTGCGACAGAGGGCAGCACACGGCGTCGTTCGACTGCCGACTGTTCAGTGAGCGCCACCCTGAGTACTGTTTCGTGTACGTCTCACAAGCGGTCACCGGGGCAGTCGCTGATGTCAGGATGGACTGTCTGCCCACCTTGCCGCTATCAGGTATCTATGCCCACTTTGCTACTATACCCCGTATAATAGGTCCTTAACCCAATTTTCAGTACTAACATTTTTGCATTTTTTTTAGGAATGACATATCCAAATCATGTAATTTCTTTTGTAAATGATTAAAACAACAATAAGCTAACAGCAACATTAATTAAATTTTTGAAAAGTGTCAGCTGTTAAAAAATATTACGAATGTTATCATGGAAATGGATGGCATTTAGAACGAACTGTTTTTGACAATTAAATTTTGGTTATTAAATTGACAATAAAAAAATAATAATAAGTAGATGTAAAACCTTGAAATCAACTTTTAAACAAAAAACAAATAATGGAAATAGCTATTGAATTATACGTATTAAATTTCGTTTTTATTTCCAGTTTCATTATAAAAATTTAATTTTCAAAAACAGTTTGACCTAAATGCCATCGATTTCCATGATAAGATTCGTAATAACTTTTTACAGCTGACACTTTTCAAAAATTAAATTATTCTTGCTCTTAGCTTAATGTTGTCTCATTTATACACAAAAGTAATAACATAATTTGGATTTGTCATTCCTAAAAAAAAAGCGAAAATGTTAGTACTGAAAATTGAGTTTGTTTCCAATTCTCTAAAGAAAACGGCAATTTCATATGTTAAGACCTACTATTAACAATATTGCACAAATCACTTTGAAATAAATTGTGGTAAAGTTGAGGAGAACTCGCTGAGACAGCTACACGGCTCAGAGCGTGCTGATTTAAACAATAATGAAACGTCATAAAGTTCAATTCAATTTTGTGCATAATGGGGGTTACCATATGGTATACCTATAAAATCCCGATTAAAACACTGATTTCTAGTAAAACGTCCTGACATTATGCTAAAGCGCCCGACCACCACGGTGGTGTGACAAAAATAAGTAGTACCTATCGCGCCTCGCCATGCTGCCGGCCGGCCCGTGAAATAAACGAAGAAGGGGGGGGGGGACACCCCGCGCACCGCGCACCGCTCGCGGCTCGTCTCTCAACGAGATAGAAAAGAACAATAAATAAAACTACGATTTGTTTTAGCCTAAAATCCAAAAATCCTGACATTTTCCAAGTCCGGCCGGAATCCTGACAAGGACCAAAAAATCCTGACATGTCAGGACAAATACTGACGTATGGCAACCCTAAGCGTGATCAATATCAGGTACAGAAACTTAGACGTCGAGTTAAATAAATTATCGTTACCATCTTCTTCTTCTTCTTGGTGGGCTCGGTTTCCGCAACTAGTCTCTTTTTTTGGACCTTTGTGCGTGGAAAAGTTTGGGGCCGTCTATTCTAGCCAGCCCAGCTCACGCCAAAATCCCAAGAGGCGACCTAGGTCGCCACAGGACTGGCGGAGCGTCCTCGGTTCACCGAGGATCTTAGCCCGTTGTGTGCTGACTCCTACGCAATCTACTGTCACGTGGGTCGGCGTTTCTTCGACCTCCATACAAGCTCTGCATAGAGCGCTGTCTGTTAGACCTATAATATAGAAGTGTCTGTTAAGGTTACTGTGTCCTGTGATTAGCCCTACCATCATGCGAAGGTTGGATCTATTAAGACGTAGTAGTTTCTTTGTCAGACGACGGTCCACGGTAGGGAAAACCGCTTTCGTCTGTCTGCAGGCTGTCATGCCATCGTTACCATCTGGGTTGGCCCTAATCGTAACCATGTGTTTGCTTCGTCAAGCAGAAGGTGGTGCAGGGGGTTGGGGCGAGTGGTCTCCTTGGTCCCCGTGCCCAGCTCCTGACCATTGCTCGACTCGCACCAGGAGTCGCCATCGCTTCTGTGACTCCCCGCCGCCGGCCTACGGGGCCAAGTACTGTGAGGTGAGTATAGCCTAAGTATCTCCACACAGAAAGCGGGGAAGAAGCGGGGCAGGGGCGGGTGTTACTTAAAATATCTTCTATTATTTCCTTTATACTTCCTTTCCTTTTTAATTGACTAAATTTGTCTTCAAATGTGGTTATATGGGCGGAGGTAGGCATGTATTTATATATGTAACCTTATTAGTATGTAGTATGTAGGATGGGATTTGGTCGGACGCCTATATTCGTGCTGCGGGCTCGGTTGGTGATCATTGAACCTTGTTCCTGGTCCCTGGCCGGGTCTCCGGTGTGGGTTCGGGCAGTTGATTGGATTTCACCTTGTATAATATATATTTTATCTATAATTTTAATCGTATATATATTGCTACATAAATTAAATAAACCTTTAATCTAGTTCATGTACATTAATTATATTTTATTGCATATATTTTTTTTATAAGATTAAATTTTGACTTGTGAAACGTGTATTTTATATACCTACTTTGCAAAATAAACTATTTGAATTTGAATTTGAATTTATTAATAACTTTCATGTTATTTTATTAAGTATAATACATGTAAAAGCCACATTTAAGTATATACCTATTTTAAATTATATAAAGTGAAATTTAATGGAGACTCGGTTATTGATTAGGAACAATGTTTAATAATACTTTAGGTGAAATAGGAAAAAAAAATCGTCCAGTTCGTGTGGGAACAATTTCTTTTTTATGATTTCAAAAATAGATGTCATTGAACCTTGTTCCTGATAAATAACAGAGTCACCAGTATAAATTCGGGTGGTTGATTAAATTTCACCTTGTATAAGTAATAGTATACATTATATAATATATATATAATATATAATTATGTCAATCTTACGATTGACCATTTCATGATCTGGTTGGCCATATCGTATTTCTGTTAAAATTGGAAGGGTCGCCTTGCTCCGCTCCGCTTCGCTCCGCTTCGCTCGGCCCTCCAAATGTAAACCTAACACGCTCCTCCTCTCTCCGCTTCGCTTTACTCGTCGTCGCACCTATTTTTTACTTTTGGTGAAAGATTCTTGATTTCATACTTTACGATCTGCCCAACCAGATCATGAAATGGTCAATTCTACGATATGGTCACGACATATACATTATTTATTATTTATTTATTCTTATTATATTTAACATACATATATTATTCAATGTTTATTTATGTCAGAATAAGTATTGTGTTGTGTTACTCTTAAGTCTTCCGTCGAATATGCTTGCCACCAACCTGTTCAGTATTTTCTTTCACCAGCATACTGGTTGGCTCGAAGAAACAATACTCTTTGTCAATGCTTATTAATTCCTGTTTAACGATTTATTTAGTATCGGTTTTAATGCGGTTGTATCCCAAACAAACTCGCCCTTTCAAAACGGAACCCTTTTAAGATCACTCTGGTGTCCGTCCATCCGTCTGTCACAGGGGCTTTTCTCAAAAACAGTGTTATTTTACCTAGGAGATCAGGTGGTAATAGGTAATTTCTAGCAAACTTTGAGCTATATTGTTTCGACTACCAAAAATTACAAAAAATATAGGCACAGTAAGCTATGCACATAAGAAACTATGCTTAAAAGCTAGCTGAAAATAAGCTAGAAATTGCCTTTTATCCCCTAATCTCCTAGATTACTAAAGCTAAAATTTAGATTTTAAGAGGGTTGGTGGATATCGAGTCATAGATTACCGAAAAACTGCAGGTTTGATTTTGTTATTCATTCGGTATTCAATTCATGCATTTTTAGTCATCAGTATTTCAGTATCACAAGCATAAGATTTAAAAATACATAGGTATTAATAAAAGTTTATTTGATCTTTTGACTGCTCACTGTAGTATTGGTACGGAACCCTGATTGTGCGAGCCCGACTTGTTCTTGACCATTTTTTTTTTTTCATTTTTTAATGGGACAATGTTCCTACTATAATCTAATCGATTTTGTTTTGATATTGGCCATGATTTTCAATATTTAAGCATGAATAGCAACCGTTGCTAAGCTACAAGTAAAAACAGTAAAATCAATAAATTACGCGCAAATATTTTCACCAGTTAGTAGTACGACAAAATATTGTTTATTTTTTATTTTACACGCAATAAAATTGATATGGCACCAAAAAAAGAAAAAGGTGGAAAGGGGAAAAAAGGCGATGAAGCAGAAAAGCCCGCGGGAGCAACGTTTACAGAGGTAGAAAAAACATTTTTAGAACTTCAAATAGCTGAATGCAATCGAAAAGTGGCTAGACTTAGAACTACTGTTGATGAATATGAACAAAGAAACGAAGATTTGCAAAAAGCTTACGATAAATTGGACGAAGACAGGGCTGATATCATATCATTCTTGAAAAAACAACTGAATCTCAAAAATGAAGAAAATGTTGAACTAAAAGAAAAAGTCAAAGGTCTTGAGGAAACAAGAGAAATTGAAACCCATGAATTTCATGAAAAAGTTGCAGAACTTGAAAAGAATTTCTTGATCATGAAAGATCAACTTACATCTGAAAACAAATTGTTGGCTGGAAAATTAAACACTTTGGAAGAATTTCGAGCGATCAGAGATGACTTAATGAAAAAATTTGAAAAACAAGAACAAGATTTTAAAGATCAAGAAATGAAATATAAGAGGATTATTTATGAAGGAGAGAAAAAGTTTGTCATAGGAAAAGATAAACTGAAAAAGGAAATGGAAGCTAGACTACTACAACTAGCACAAGATTTCCAAGATGCTACTGAGCTAAGAATTGCAGCATCAACCCATCGAGTCATACGAGAAAACATCGCTATAAATAATGAACTTGATAACATTTTGTCTACCCAAGCAAAGTTGGTAGATTTAAATGAAAAGTATAAAGAGAGTAAAAAATCAGCTAAGGCAGCTAAACAACTAGCTGAGGAAGAACGAGATAAGGCTATCAGTAAGAGTGTAATACAACTCAAGGTCATCGATCAATTGACAACAGCTTTCGAAAATTTGAAAAAAGAACAAGCAGTTTTTGAAAGGAAAAATTACGACATAGATATTTTGCAAGGAAGAATGGAGGAGTTAATTAAAGAAAACGAAAATTTGTCAATGCATGTACGAGTTCTTGAACAAAACCTGCATAGTCGAATGTCTGAACAGAATAAATCAAGTTTCCAGGCTACAAAAAGCATTAGAGAAACTAGCAAGCTCAAAAATATATTAAAAGAAGCTGCAATTTCTATACAAGCTGCACTGAAACTTGATCAGTGGGCTGCTAGTGATCCTACAAGGAAATCTATGGATAGACAATTTTTACTATCACGACTTCTTGATATAGTAACACAGTACCGTGACATTCAACAAACTGAATCATTAGAAACTGTTGCTTCGTTTGGAAAAGTTTATCAAGAGGGGGACCTAGGTTTTATTCCAAAACCTATTTTTACTGGCAGAAAATCTCTTAATGTGTCAACTAATTCTGCAGTATCTGATTTATCTGGAGATTTAATTCTAATGGATAAGATATCAAGTTCTCCTACAAATATCTCTGAATCAACTCTTGGCAGCAGCATAAAAACTATTCCAAGTATTCAGGTATTGCCACATGCAGACGAAACTGCTACTGTCCCTGAAAGGGCAAGTACTCAGTCTTTCGTAACATCGGTTAAATCAATTGAAACTGAATCCGAAGACGAAGATAAATATGGAGACAATGTAGATAAATTACTGGTTGCTAGTAAACTTGAAATTCAAAAATCAATATTGAAAGATGTAGCAGCTATCTCTCAAGTAGCTTTGGAAGCACAACATAGTGAATTCCAGGATTTAGATAAAAAACGAAAATCAGTTATAATTGTTGATACGGAAGAGCTTGTCAAGAACCTGGAGAAAATAGAAAAAGAAGAAAAGACAGAAGTACAAAAAGAAGAACAACATGATGAAGATACAGAAAAACGTGATGAAACGGAAGAAAAACATGAAGAAATGTCAAAAGATCAAGAAGAAACCAAAAGTTCTGATGGGACTGCTGATAAAAGTGAAGATGTTGCCACATAATAAATAATTTCTAAAAAATTTAATTGAATTTAATCATAATTATAACTACTTCTATTGCTGATGTGATTGAATTTATAATTATTTTCATATAAATAAAACTTCATGTCATGTGTATTAAAATAATTATTGTTTTCAAAGTTGTTTTTTTTTGTATGCCCGTACTGCCTAAGGTACACATACACACACACACCCTCTCTCTCACACAGTAGGTGTAAGAAAGATCCGATGGAGTTAAAAAATAAACACCTACATCTGGAACTCATAAACACTAGGTACCCTACAAACCCTTTTGCTCACAGTTCCGTCCTCGCTGAATGCGTAACAAACTTGAAGAACCCGTATTACAAAAATATTTCTTAGCCTGCGTGACGCAGGCTGCGTCGTTCAAGGAACCTATCTGCTATTTAAATTATGCAGGGTCTATACAGGGTGGCTAACCTTAATCGGCTTTGTAAAGAAAGAACTAAAAATATTTAGGATAGGTAATTTCACTTCATGGAAACATCTGGGTGCACGATTGTGCCCCCGCCAAGACGAGCCAAAGGAAGCGGGGCACTACGTACCTTTTCTCGAAGCGTTTCGTCATATTTTCGAACCTCATTTTATTTTTGCAAATATAACACAATTTGGAGCGAGCAGCCCAAAAACAATTGGGTAAGTTAAGCTGAAATTAAGGATGCATATGCAGAATTGGGACCCTACACAAATAAAAATAAATACTTGAAGGTGACTTGATTTCAAATTCTTGCTGGGTTACGAAATAATGCGTTTCCCAGCTTAATTTGTGAAACCCGTAAAATCTATACGACGCAAAACAAAATATCGTCACGACATGAATCCCCGAGGGACTATCAAAGGTGTTCTCAAGGGTAAAAACTGTGAAATACAAGTCACAATACACACTTTGAAGTCTTGGAACACCCGCTTTTCACCGACGATTATTACGTCCCAACGGTGGTCAGCCCTATCATCATTATTCGAAAACAAATAGGTACACGCTCTTTAGGTCATGCAGTTTGCATGCATGTTTCCTTAAGATGTTTTCCTTCACCGTTTAGCGAGGGGTAAGACAAATACTATCCACATAAATTCCGAAAAACTCATTAGTTCATGCCCGATCGGGGATCGAACCTGGGTCTCAATATTAAGAGGTCAGCATTCTACCACCTGGCCTACTGCCGCTACTTGTTTTAAAATAAAGTTTGTTAGGCTCCTTGCCACTGAATATATAGAACTTTATATTATAAATAGCCCGAATTGCTCTCTTCTGCAAAACAAAGACTGTGTCTATATCCGCGGTTCTACCCCGCAGAAGCATGCCGTATGACATAATGCTGTAAAAGTTACTAAAATAGACTAATCTAGCAGTATCTACATCAGTAATTTGCTTTATGCGTCTAACAGCGTATGCGGCTAAACTAAGTCTACCCCACCAATAGGGCTTCACAACTCACGACACATCACATGGTTTGCATTTAATTTTCACAGTCCACAATCGGAAACAACTCTGACACACTCTCGGGGGTTTATTTCATGAAAATGTATTTATCACTGAAACTAATCACCATGTAATTTATATGTTTTTATCAATTCAATGCAGGGTCAAGCGGTGGAGCTGGCAGCATGCGAGTGCTCGGCACGGCCGTGGGCTGGCGACTCCTCCGTCGTGGTTGCTGAGGTTGGCGCTAGATGTCGCTGCGGATGTGTGTTACACCTAGCTCCGTCTGCACGGCTGCTAGCTGGCTCCGCAAGAGCGTGTCCTTCCAGATCTTTCTGGCTGTTACAGGTGAGTTTTATTTGCAAGTTGCTCATAAGTAGCTACATATTTTTTGTTGGATTATTTTGTACATTTTGAGGTTAAAAAAAATGTGTAATGTCGTCGTTGTTTGGAAGCTCTAAAAGGCTGGAAATGTAACCTTGTTGGATCGCTAAACGGATCTGCCTGAGATAATCTCCAATCTTTCGGTTATCCGAGGTGCCAATATATAATTAAAAAGTCTAATTTCGCTTTAAGAAAGGTCCTTAAGGTAAATGTTTTAGGTGTTTGGTAACGCCCTGATTGCTTTGATCTCAATGAAACTTTGCACAAATCTTTAAATATGTTTCCCTCACCCCCACACAACACTCCGACCGACCCATCCCTGATCAAGAGGTGCAAGATGGCGAGATATTCAAAAATAAACTTTTAACAAAAAAATAGCAACCGACTTCAATAGTAACAGCAGTCATTCACTAAAAAGTTAATAATAATTCTATAAAGACCGATGGTACCGAAGCAACACTTTTGCCGACTTCTTTCTTCCTGAAACGTTATGTTATCTAGAAGTCGGCGTTCTTATATTGGTTTCTATGTTGCTATATCGTAGGAAATACGCCGACTTCTAGATAACATAATGTTTCAGGAAGAAAGAAGTCGGCAAAAGTGTTGCTTCGGTACCATCGGTCTTTATAGAATTATTATTAACTTTTTAGTGAATGACTGCTGTTACTATTGAAGTCGGTTGCTATTTTTTTGTTAAAAGTTTATTTTATTTCACATTTTTTAGTGTTGCTGGGTTAAATTGTGAGGTATAGGTAGTTCTTGCAAACGTGGTGTTAATATGAAACGAAGTTCAAGTGAGTATAAGTAGCCATGTTTGAGTAGCTTCCTGCTATCAGCACCCTAACACAACATGATTACCGCAATCTCGAGTTATGTGCTGTCATCCGTTGAAGAGTTCTACGGTGATGAAGCCAAGATCGAAATTCAGGTGGGTACACTGGCAATTTTCAGCAATGCCCTGCAATGAGCACCCTAACACAAACTGGTTGCCGCAATCTAAAGTTATGTGCTGTCATCCGTTGAGGAGTTCTATGGTGATGAAGCCAGGATCGAAGGTCAGGTGGGAATTCTGATAATCTCCAAGTAATACCCTTGAATCAGCACCCTAACGCAGTGATTGCCGCAATCTCGAGTTATGTGCTCTGATCCGTTGAAGAGTTCTATGGTGAATATGTTGATGAAGCCAGGATCGAAGGTCAGGTGGAAGAATGTCGATTTTCAAGTAATACCTTGTAATCAGCACCCAAGTACATAGCGATTGCCTCAATTTCGAGAGATATGCTGTCATTTTCTGAGGAGTTCCACTGCCTATCTCTGAAGACCTTCATCAGATCATGACCAAACCCAAAATGGGACCTACCTGGAAGTATACTCTTTCAAACAAAAAAAGAATTGTTCAAATCGGTTGGGAAATGACGGAGTTATGGAGTAACAACGCCAAAAAAAAAAAAAAAAAAAAAAAAAAAAAAAAAAAAAAAAAAAAAAAAAAAAAAAAAAAAAAAAACATACAGTCGAATTGAGAACCGCCTCCTTTTTGAAGTCGGTTAAAAAGAGCAGAATTTGTGAAATGGTTTCAGGTAAAAACTGATTTCCATGAAACGGTAACTGTTTATTTATAGAAAAGTGTATAAACTTACAGTGCCCCCAAAGTGATAATGCGCATACAAATCTTCACCACTGTTCGGCAAAGTTCCTATTTCCTTACACTTTCTATAGAATTAATAAGGTCACGTGGTATGCGCATTATTACTTTGGGATTACTGTAGTCTTCTTTACATGAACGACGTCTGTTTTTCTCTCTTTTTTATTTCCAGTATAGATAAAAATTATACAACTTGCTAAACTTTGCGTAAAAACGAGGCAATATTCACGATATCCTGACACCTATTATGATGGTTTTTTATAAAATTTTGCTTTTTGGGCTGTATAGAGACGTAATTAGGTGTCGCTGGATAATACTTATGAAAAAAATATATAAATAAAATTTGCTGTTGACTTCACAAACAGTTTTTACCTTTTCTATGAATCACAAGAAATATTCAGATGTAAAGGGGCCTCTTAAGGCGATTACCATCGCCAAATTAGCAGCTCGATATTTGTCACTACAAATATCAACGAAAACGACATTGAAATAACGTTCATATCAGCGCACAATGCATAGTGGCTGTTACGACGCTCGCTGCGTCCTTGAGAGGGCGAAATAGGAGAAAATTATACTTTTCACTTGGACGTGATTACTCGATTGAATAATCTTGTGTTATATTTATAGCTATAAAGTTTATCTATTTATCAAAGCATAGATGAATTCAATCGGCCAAGCCACTCAGGAGCAGTAGGGAATTTGAGGTCAAAAAACACCATTCAGTAAAAAAAAAATTCATGTAGAAGTTTTGGTGGTATGAAAAAGAAAAATGTTGCATATGTTGTCTAAGAGTTGATTATTCATAATACATTTTTTCATTATTTTTGGTTTGACCATAAACGAGGAGTAGGCTTTAGAAAGTACCCATTTGGCAATGGTAAGGCCCTTAATAGGCGATTCTCCGAACGGCCGGCGTCAAAGTTGGGATTTTGTGCTCCGCGAGCCTACACACACAGCGGCCGGCACGCTGACGCACACATTATATATCATATATCATAACTTTAGTGTACAACAATATTAAAAACTAAAGTGGTCAGTGACTACTTTGCAACTGAGCAGCTTACAATTTAATAATATACATTTGGAGCAATAAAAACATGCCCATTATAATTAAAAATAATTACATTGGTAAAAAATTATTGCGATGCTTATTGCCAATTTTAATGCAAAACGCTTTAAAAAGGGAACACCTGTGACGTGGACCTTAAAAACTATCAAGGGTGAGTACAACTGTTGCGCTAAGGGTTCCGTCCGAACAGGCGCAACTGGTGTTCTCTCTTTATTTGTCATGGTTCTTTACAAAATGGTTTATAGCTGTCTGCAATTTTTAGGATACGAATAAAAACTGGGCAACAGATGACATTACTTTTGGGAGTCCGTATTTGTGTACGTGTACTTAATTATTTTAAACTTGGCAAGTTTGAGTTTTTTTACTGGGTTCCGTACTTAAGGCCTTGCCTTTGATATTATAAGGGATTTTGTTTAATTATGCTTAGTCGACTACTTACCTGATTAATGTAAAACTAACAGATGGGTTTTTTCAGACCTTTATATTTCCGTTATCAAGACAGTTAAAGTTTTTTTTTCAAATGAAATCTTTTTTAGTTATAAATACATTGTACGTCTAAGCGGATTGGGTTTTGTGTCTGAAATTACTGCTGTGACACATAAATATAGTTAATTTTCCGTTGTCAAGATAAAAATTTCCTACAACAAATACTTTTTCAGAAAATCCAGAAAAATCTGGAAAATTTACTGATTATGAGTGCCAACAGCGCATGAAATGAGCGTTGTAATGTTGACTTTTTGACAATATAATAAGGTTCAAAATCACCCAATAGGATTGTTGTGTCCTATGGACCAGGCCTTAAATCGGGGTTCTTTAAATTATACAAGGTGACTTTTTGATCATCGTCCAAATTCATACTGGAGGCTTGATAAGTGATCAGTATCTTGGATCAATAATAATTTTTGTAAAATTTGTAAAATTAAATTTCGGCTTCCCATAGAAATTCCCTTCCAGTTCCGAGTAAGTCACTATGGGAAGTCGAAATTTCATTTCACGAATTTTACAAAAATTGTTATTGATCAATGATACTGATCACTTACCAAGCCACTAGTATGAATTTGGACGATGATCAAAAAGTCACCTTGTATAAACAGGAACATCGCCATTAAATAACTCTTGAAACTTAAGTTAGTAGATATCTATAGGTATTTTTAAGGTAGAAAAATAATCGATTTGTATAACTTCATGGAGAGATATTAAAGAAAAGCGTTGTATTTTTTATTTATTTTTATTTTGGTCCAATAGCGAGTTATGTAAGAAACGGCTTCTCACGGCATTTTGGTGCGGGACGCGCCTTAAGCCCTAAAGCTTCTAACTGACTAGCCTAGTTAGCAATACAGTGAAAGTATGTAGCGCCGAAACCCCCCCGACCCCCCCCCCCCGATCCCCCCACGACCCCCCGACCCCCCCTCCTCTACAATCATTCTATCATCATTATCTATCCAATGACCCCACTCTCTCACGAATCTGATGTCATTTTTATTGTTTGTATTACGATATCAATATTGTTGTTTAAACAAAAGTTTTTATCCTTTGGCAAGACCCTCTCATTATCGCCACTTATGCTCATGATATTACCATCATACACAGACCAGAAGCCTCCTCCCTAATTTCAAATGACGTAAAATACTTTTGGCCCCTTTTTCTGTAATCTGTACGTAATCTTCTATGACCATGATTTTTTCATATTGTCTTGTTTGTTTTTTGTCTTTCTTGTATCGGAAATAATGAGGGAGGACATGTTAGCGTTAAAAATGCAACTTTTTAGTTTTTTTTGTATGGGGTCCCCCTTGGGGTTAAATTCTTTTTTCTCAATAAGGTCACGTGGTACGTCCGGTCGCTTGGCTATAGTTTTGTATGCGCATTATTACTTTGGGAGTAGTGTACACCCCTGTGCCAGATGGACAGATATACCGACGGACGGACAGACAGACAGTGGAGGTTTAGTAATAGAGTTTAGCACCCTTCGGTTGTACGGAACCATAACAGAGAAAAGTAATTGTCAAAAAATAAAAACTAAAAGTAACTGGTAAACTTTTAAAACTGTTTAATATAATGTACAAATTCTTTTATTAAACACAACAAAGAGCGCTTTAAACCCCGGATTCAAACAGTGATGTTATTAATTTAATATTTCATGACTGTTTTATCTCTGTTTGAACTAAATAGCAGAAACTATTTTATTGGAATCGTTGAACTTTCAGCAAATATTTGTGTTGTATTTAGTTAATTAATTATTGTTGCATTGCACCTGCAATGTGATATGTTATTTTTACTTGTTTTAGTTTATTGTTTAAGGAAAATATAGAGGGTGCTACTACAAAACGGTGTTTAACTTTAGACAGTGTTTAAATCTGTTGTTGTCCCCTTTTCTTTCATATTGTAAAAAAGTGACAGCAACAGATTTAAACACTGTCTAAAATTAAACAACGTTTAAACACCTTTGTGTAGTAACACAGAGAGAGTTTTATTTACATACATCTGTCTATATTTTTCCCAAAGGGATAGGCAGAGACTACGGTATGACTAATTTTGACATTGCCCTTCTTCAATATGTCGCCAATTTGGTCAGCATACGTCGTTCTAGGGCGCACCATAAATTTCTTTCATCACGATAATTTCATTCATCCACTCTACATGTCCAAACCACCGAAGCATTCCTTTTTCTATTCTAGTCACTACATCTTCTTTTTTTTCAGGCCGCTATCGATATTTGTCACTTTATCATTCAATGTTAAAACCACACATTTATTTACATTTTTCATAAACGTATGACTAATAACTAAAAAAATAAAAATATTCGCATTAAAAGCTATAGGGCGATGATTAAAAATGTATGTTTTGAAGGGTTCGGACTCCCCTTTTAATTTTGACAACCTTTACTTTTTTTACAATACTGAATCGACAGCATTTATGGGAGACACACTGTTTCATACATAAATAACGTATAATTGTAAATTGTACAAGTAAGTAATACCGCATGTTTTCTTGGATACTTGTACTTAAAACAGAATCAGATGTTAAAAAAGTACCTATGTTAAGTTTTTACGTTTAATTTGTAAGATATATTCGTGCTATCTGGACTGCAATCGTTTGTTTTATAATGTTGTAGCGTGGTTGTAGCGTGTAGTTATTGCAAATAAATTATCAAAGTTTCCTTTAAAATTCAAGTTACTCTAATAGTATAATGGTGCAAAAAATAATCCTTTTATAATTAAATGGATACGCTATTATACAACAAACTCAAATTTATATTAAAAAACTGAGAAGAAATAAAATTATTTTTAGCAGGAACTTTTCTAAAAGCGTTTTATTATCAGAGCACAGTTCATTGGAGCGGAATGATTACTGAGAAGAAAACGTTTAATTTATTCTTTGTGCAGTAAGTTTTAAGAAACCAAACAAAATGTATATTAGAGAAGTATGAAATTACATCCTTTCTATTAGACACCACATTTTTATTTTTATATTTAACATAAGTAAAGAACAGACGGAAGGCAAGGGCGCACGTTTTCCTACAAGAAATGTTATCAAGTGAGGAAACATTGAATATTATTTATAAATTTACATGAGTTCAGTGGAAAAACGTTATTTTTAACGTTAACTTAAACCTTCGTTTATATATGTACCTATATACTACATAAAATACTTACATGTTATACACATGCGTACTTTTAAACAAACAAGTAGTTTGGTTATTTATGAGGTAATTGTTTCTTTAAAGGTTTCTAGTGTCGAAAAAACTGTGAAAAATTTGAAAAAACAATGAATGGTTCGCGCTGATATAGCCAGATCGAAATGGTGAAAGTGGCGGAGGTGCAATAATAGTATATTAAGTATTGACGAGGTCGTGAAATAGGCAATTTTCATTCAAGTAAAAGTTAAATGACATGAAATGGATAGTAAAAAAATCTCGCTTTGGTCAGCTTTGCTTTTACCACACGGTTCAAGAATCAGGGTAAGGGAGAACTATTCTTATCCTGCACGAAACGCACAACTTAAGATGGTTTTTCTTATTTTTGAATGAGCATTTTTCCTTGTTTCAAATTTAGTGTTCAATAAGATTCCTAGATGGCACTGTCGTAACATAATCAAAGATAAAAATTGCACCGATTCAAAACAAACTACAAACCACTTTGACATTTATTGCTACGAAACATATTTTATCTATGGTGACATGGACAGCGACATCTAGAGGAAAGCTAAGAACTAAGAAAAAAAAAACAACGAGAAAATCGCTCATTACAAATATTAAATAAATGTGATTTATTTAAATATAGTTCAGTCTCAGTTAAGTGTAGGAAAAGCCTAATTGACAGTAAACTATTTTCGAGAAATGGCATGAAATCCTTCGACCAAAATAAAATAAATGGACGGGCCATAGCGTACAGATTTTTGAAGTCTGTAAAGTGAGCGCCGGCTCTCACTTCATCTCTGTCTCTGTCTGTTAGAAGAGTGACACGTTCGCTTATTATTACATGCCATCCAAATAACTGACGAAAAAATACCTTCTTGTGCATTTACAAAGTGCAAAAAGCAAAATAAACATAAAAATAAAAATTAGGTATTGAAGTTATATATCCAATTGCTTAGACTCGTTATGAGTGAGGAAACTGTAAAGACAAGGCCCGTCCATTCATTTTATTTTGGTCGAAGATGAAATCACATTTATTTAATATCTTCGATTCAAAAATAAGAAAAACCATTTTAAGTTGAGCGTTTCGTAGTAGATACGAATCGTTCCCACTTGAGTATCTTTCTTTATTATTTGTTTTGGTTATAGTGAGTTCGTTACTTCAGCAACCACCGAAGATGTCCAAAATAGTAGCAACACGAAACAAAAAAAACATGATACATATATAAGTATTTGGAAGAAAATAAGAAGCGGTAGCTCAGGAGTAAAACGCTGGCCTCTCAATCTTTAGATCCAGGTCGGGCATGCACCAATGAGATTTTCGAAATTTATGTGCATAGTATTTGTTCTTACTTACCACTTGCTGAACGGTGAAGGAAAACATGGTGCGGAAACCTGTATGCCCTAAAAAAACATACAATCGTGCCCAAAGTACGGCGATAGGGCTCACCACCCGTCACGTTGGGACGTAACAATCGTTGGTGAAACGCGGGTGTACCGAGTGTAGACTTGCATTTCAGATTTCACACTCAGAACACCTCCGACACCCCTCTGGGATTCATGTCGTGACAATTTATATTTTCTTTTTTTTTTATATTTTTTTTATTTTAGGATAATTTAGTAATTAGAATTATTCTGTTTTAACTTTTTATTAACAACATTACCAAAAATTGTAATTATATTTAAGGCAAGACAAGACACATACTATATATTTCATTAATGTTTTTTTTATTTTAAATATGTGTAAAGTATGCTTGACGAATTAATTACGTCCTTAAATCTGGAGATTCTAAGAACGTCTTAATTATTAACTTTGTGTGAAAAAATCATGAAAAAAACTTGTGAAATCTAACAAAATCACGTCCCGCTTTCTTACATACGTTTATATTGTCGGGTCACACAAGGCGATCTGTCGCCTCTGAGCTTACGACATACACCCAAAAAAATACCATTATGGTGCCATCCTGCACGTCGAGCGCTCGAGGTTTATTCGACTGTGATTGGTCAACGAGCTGTCAATACCTGCAACACTTGATAATCTACATTGTGATTAAGGCAAATGGATACGCCAACTGCAATTTGGACCTGTCTTTGAAGGCCTACTCCTCCCACACGGGTGGTCCAAAAACTTTCATAAAAATATATGATAGGCATTATAGAGTCAAAAATAAATTTTAAGTTTCATAAACTGTTTTTCTATTGTAAGTTTTGACAAAAAAAATCTAAAGTCATCGAAAGTTTCACATGATTAACACAAGAATTCTCCTACTCCTTCCAAACGCCTAAAGCGTTTTAATTATTATTTCACCAAATTAAAGGAAATTTTTAGATCTAAAAATTTTAAGTTCAACATTTTTTTTCCGCTCATGGCGTCCATGTAAAAAGTATATTTTTCTCCTTTTTTGCGCTAGCGGGACACGCAGTGGTTGTCGTAACAGCCACTTTTCAAGGAACTTATTTCAATGTCGTTTCCGTTGATATTTGTACCGACACACATCGAGTTGCTTATTTAGCGTGGTCATACACCTTAACGCAAGGTTTCTTGCGAGAAAATAACAGACAGCAGTCGAATTTCTTTTGCATTTGGTAAAGTCTGTAAATACGCCTCTTTTCATGTGACTACGGGCTTCGATCCTAAATATGATATTTCACGTGTTCCTTTTTGGAGAAAACAAGGTTAATGCCGAAAGACTGAGACACATTTGTTGGCATTATCGGCTACGGCTTAGCTAGCGTAGATGCTCGTACAACTTCTACGCCGTAGAACAACTGTTTTTGCTACGGCGTAGTAGATACTACGACTACTTTATTTATTTATTTAGTTTTATTAGGGCC
This sequence comes from Ypsolopha sequella, assembly GCA_934047225.1. NCBI lineage: Eukaryota > Metazoa > Arthropoda > Insecta > Lepidoptera > Ypsolophidae > Ypsolopha > Ypsolopha sequella. The sequence goes on from OW203997.1 coordinate 25,290,133, forward strand.
ATCAACAGCAATTTATAAAACTTAAAACAACATTAACAAAAAATACAAGAAATAAAGCCAATAACAGATATCCACAATAGTACATTAACGAAAGTACATAGAACTATTTAACTAGACACTAAAATATGTAATTGAAAAAGACAAAGATAAATTGACACAGACTAATAATTAGCATTGTTATTAATTTTAGATGAATACTAAAAGAAGTGCATTAAAGTGTGCGTGTGTGAGAGGAGGTGTGTAATGAAATGAATATAAGTGAAAGTACTTATGAATGTAATTGAGTAAAGTGTACTAGAGCTACTAAAAATCGGGAAAATTCAATTTATATATAATTCGTTTTTTGAATTTGAATTTATTGCAATTAAATGGATCAATAGAGTGAAATTTTAAATTATACTCTTTTACCAAACGTATAAGTGGGGAGTTCTGCGCATAGTTTGTACGGACAGCAGGCACATGAAAAAAACATCGTGACGTATGACGGTTGCTACCTCTGAGACGAGAGCCGGGGAATCAAGACGTCCACTTAAAATGTCATGAAGAACCCCCATGTCTAACAGTAGGCGACGATCTTCTAAGCAGAGTAGATTGTGTTTTTACAAGAAGACATATAGTTGAGGTCAGTAAATTTGCATCTCCAGTTAAGGTGTCGTAGCAATGTCCACTGAATTTTCTCAAACCTTTCTTTATGGGTGACATATTGAGGGGACCAAACGCTGCAAGCATACTCGAGCACACTGTGGATATATGCGTAGTCGACAGATTTAATGTAATCAATGTCTTTAAATACCTGAAAGTACGAAGTGCAAAGCCAAGGTTTCTATGAGCCTGGTTAATTATATCATCAACATGATTCACGAAGGCCAATTTCTTGTCGAGTACTACACCCAGATCACGAATCTTAGATCCAATAGACAACAAAACAAGACAAGACAAATACTCTTTATTGAACACCAAATAAACGAAACAAGTGAAAGGAAAACTTATAAAAGAAGATAACAATTGGCAGCCTTATCGCTTATAGCGATTTCTTCCAGACTCCCTGCTTTGTAAAGAATCGGAACGAGATTAGAAAAGCAGAGACAGAAAAGTGTGTACACTAAAAAGACGTCTGCGTGCTTCGGAAGAAACGGTCTATTTGTGTCGGAAGTACGGCGATAGGGCTCACCAACCTACTAGTCTGGGACGGAAAAACCGTCAGTAAAAAAAGAGTACCAATTCTGGACTGTTATTTTCATTTCACAGTTTACACTTGGTAGAACCTCTGGAAACCCCGTGGGGATTCATTTCCTGAAGATATGTTACAAAAGTGGGCCTATGTAATTTTCTACGATAGTACAAAATGTTGAGAGTATCACCAATATCTAAAGTTTCAACTACTTCATTAAGCTAAAATACAATATCCGGTCTCCCCGCCTAGAGCATTTAAAACTTTAACAGTTTGCGTACATTTAATAGCTTTCAAACTTTAATTATATACACCAACAAAGTAGAAAATTAACATAAATTGATATACATTACAACATGAATTATATCACGACATGAATCTCCGAGGGGATCTCAGAGGTATTTCCTAGTATGGACTGTAAAATACAAACAAATGACGCAAGTCAATGTATATCACAGAAAAATAGTAATATTCGGCATTTTACAAACCCGCTATTTTGCTATTTGACCAATCTTGTCATATAGTAGAATTAGGCATTTTCTAATTTTCCTCGGCATATAGTAATTCTGTTAAAATATTGATAGTCGCCACGCTCCGATTCGCTCGGCTCCTAATATGTACTTATCATTAAACCTAAAACGCTCCTCCTCGCTCCACTTGTCGTCGCACCTCTTTTTCATTTTTTATTCTCATTTCGGCTTTTTATAAAATGACGACGTCATTTAAGAAACGGCGTGCATTTTTCAATTTTCAAAATTAAAAATTCAAATAGTTAATTTTGCAAAGTAGGTATATAAAATACACGTTTCACAAGTCAAAATTAAATCTTATAAAAAAAATATATGCAATAAAATAATAAATGTACATGAACTAGATTAAAGGTTTATTTAATTTATATAGCAATATATATACGATTAAAATTATAGATAAAATATATATTATACAAGGTGAAATCCAATCAACCGCCCGAACCCCCACCGGAGACACGGCAACGGCAAATTTCTGAACGGCAAATTGCAAAACAACGAGCGTTAAATACTGACAGACGACGCTGTCTGCTGTAAAATGCCGAAATTTACTATTTTCCTGTTACAAACACATATACCTACATAAAAGAATACCCTGATTGACTGACTTATCTATCAATGCCCAGACCAAACGGCTGGACTTAGGAACATGGATTTATACTGTAGGTTCCTTGTATGACGTCGATATGTAAAAGTTTTAGCGTATCTGTTACTCCATATGCGATAAAACCCTCTCAGTGCGAGAGGGACGGATTCGAGGAAAAGTAGAAAAAGTCGGTTTTTTATTTGTGTAAAATGTACTAAAGTTGCTATCAAAATTTCGTTTAACCAGGTCCTAGATACTGTTACAACCCATGTAATAAAATATAATCGCAGTCCATACTCGTGTGTCGGTGTCGTAAAAGACGAAATTTCAATAAATATTTCTATCGAGACGAATTGCTTCAATTGCGTTTCTGTTTAACAAGTCCCTAGAAAATGATTCCAAAAAAATATACTATTTTATCAAAATAATACATTCTTTATTGAAGTAGATATGCAGGTTCTAAAAGTGTTGATTTTTTTCCGTAGCGCCTTAAGAAGAGATTTCACGGAATTCCTATAGGATCGGCAAATACGGGACCAACGCAAGCAGCGCCGCGGGGCGCCCGATATAAACGCTCAACTGTGAATAGGACTTGGGTCCTGAGAATTCCGTACATATCGTTTTCAAAAGAAACTTACTCCACTTACTCCATAAAGACCAACTTAACTTGGCAATCTTTTAAGTTTTATGTATCTAAAGGGTCTAATTTTGTTGATCATTTATGACTTCTGAAAACTTTAAATATAGGTGAAACTTTAAATATAGGTTATTTAAAAACCTGTAAATGAAATTTCTAGTTTCTAAGTCTACTGGATATCTCATATGGGGCCCGAGCAAAAGGGTCTTGACAGACAGACAGAGACATGGATGACAAAATGAACCTAAAACGAAACCCTAAAAATACATCGTTACGACATTAATCATGGAGGAGCTGTCTGAAGGTAATTTTTAGTATGGACTTTAAGTGATCCCACGTTTTACTAACGATTTTAATGACCCAGCGCGATGGGTAAGTATATAGATTCGCATTAAGTATATAGATGGCTCCCAAAACATGCAGACCGAACACAAATGTGTCCTTACGGGATTTGAAGTCTCGACCTCCGGATGTACTATGTAGTATACACGCATAGACTTGTCCCCAAAACGGTTAGAATGTTTGTATTGCCTAAGATTATTCCATTTTGTATTGTACCATCTCTCATACGAAGGTCATTTCCAGGAAGACAACATAGCAATTTGCTGATGAAGTTCATAGCAAAGGTGATGAAGTTCAAATCACGTCGATATTCTACAGAAGATCTATACCAGATGTGTGCTGTTTTAACTGTATATCAAGGCAATAATAATCTCTTCAACACACTGCAGCAGACTTTGAATCAATAAAACTAAAACAAATAGCTAAACGTAGAAAAGACCGCATATTTGAGATACCAAAAACACGCACTTGTTTTGGTAAAATTTTTTACATTTCTCTAGCTCTTTTTATTTTCAATAATCTCATTAAGAACCTGACATTAATAAATCTACCTAGAAGGGAGTGTTTTCAAAAAGTCCATGATTGTCTTCTTAAACTAAATTATGGAAAAACAGAAGAATTGTTTAAAATGTATTCATAGGATGTGCCACAAATTGGTCATAAAAGGACTACAAACCACACATCTTTCTTCACAAACTCTTTCACACTAACACTATTACATTACACATCCATACTCTCGTACACACAACCAACATTTTAAATAAGCCCTTTTAAGTAAGTTTTAATTTTATTTCTATTGCATGCACGTTAAATGCATACCTATATATAGGTGTAAACATTATATTTAACAACATATTTCCAAAAACAAAATAAACATCACTTATCGAAGTCTGTATCTCTATGACCCCTCTTGTCATATTCCCATATGACACTGTGAACCTAAGATTCAGGATTACCTAAACTAGGGACCAGGATAACTCCCTGGGTACTAAAAATAACTACTAAAGACATAGAATAAATATGTAAGTCTTGTACCTAATTTTAAAGATATTTTTGTAACGAAATAAAGAATTAATATTATGTTTAGTGTGGTATTAATTTAAAAATGTATTTATTTAGAATTCTATGTAAGAATTTCACAAAATAAGCTACTAAGAGCCTATATAGTCTTACGTAACCCAACTCAGAAGTTGAACTCTCCAACAGAAGGCGAGCACCCTTCAACAAAAACGAGAATTCTTTGCCGTCACAATTTGAGTACATTCTTCACTAAAACGAAGTGGAACACGCCTCGAAACTCAAAATTCGTCTTACAATAGCAATGAAAAGTTTAAACCACTCATTTCTCCAGTTGGTTTCCTGACGGATAAAATCGTATTTAAGTAATTTCGGTACCTACAATTTAAATAAAATTGCTCAATTTTGCTGAAGGAATGTTCCGAATTAAATAAACTCTTTAAATTTAAATTCAAATTCAAATAGTTTATTTTGTAAAGTAGGTATACATAATAAACATTTTACGAGTCAAATTTAATCTTATAAAAATATATCAACAACAATCACACGTGAGTGTTCAAGCCGTATGTAATAATAATTTAATACTTAGTTTTGTTAATAAAAAGGTATATAAACCTAGTGCATTAAACAAAGGAATCTTAAATGGCGCCCATCATAACCCCCTCTCACTCGCACTCATGTACTCACATACCTGCGTACTGCATGCAAAAAAAATTTACTGGATTTGCCGCTCAAGCTTACTTTACTCGTTTCGTTTCCTAACACATTGTTACTTGTTTTATGTACGACGGCGTATACTTTTTAAACTTTGTTTTTCTATTATAAATACTCGTAGGTTCTTTTTTCGATTCGCTATGATCTTGCGCTTTGCCACTACCGTGCGTGATAAAAAAACGTCGCCGAGAACTCACCCTGAAAATGAGATAGTAAAAGCAGGGGCGTTCATTAGTCTGTCCATGGCCTTAACAAAATCTACGGAAGTCACTAACGGACGAATGTCTGAGATACTACCAAAGAGTAAAGTTTTTACAACCGGAGTAAAGAGCCTTCTCCCTCAGTTCATTTGTGCCAACAGGTACAGCAGCGAATTGGCCACCTATATATTGGTCCCTTATTTAAATCTTTATATTGAAATACATACCTAGAGTTATCATTAAAGAATTTTCTAATTCTAGCCAAGACTGTCTCATTTCTGAGAGTGTCACTCTACAACAATTCATCTTTTTGGTATCGCCAAACTTGAGGTAGGCATAATTAGGGAAGAAAACGATATTGTGATGTAGAATACAAGTGCTGCCATCTGTTGATTGATCAGACAACCTCATTTTCCGATTTTCAGCCGGGATGAAACTGTCCCCCCCCCCTGGATACTACGCAACTGCCTGTAACCACTCTCCCGTTACGGCTTCCCATGAAGTCATGCCCGAACTAGAGTCGCTTGGTGGCATGTTTTTGTCACAATATAGATACTACCAGAAGGCCGACTCCATACAACGAGTGAAAACAGACGCACACATGCATAGACGCGTACGTATGATGATCTCGACAGAATTTCGTATTGGCATTCGACCGACTTCGCCCGAGATCGTCGTACGTACGCGTCTATGTGTGCGTGCGTCTGTTTTCGCTAGTTATGCGGAGTGAACCTTCTATAAGTGGTTATTTTGTGCTTTCGTCATCGAGAGTCACACAAGGCATGGCCAAAGCCTACCACCAGTTGAAGTTTCGGAATGATCGAGTAAATAAAAAGATTTGTTTTCAAGCGCAAAAGTTTTCAAATTTATGATCAGCTAAAAAGCCAATTAGCAACGATTCCATCGCTTGAAGAATTTATATTATCCGTCGGATCCTATCCTATCGTCAAACGTGACATCTTGCCAAAAGTACTTCTTGCCCCAAAACAATTTAACATTTACCGTACATTTGTCTGTAGGCTCCACGGGACTACATTCGTTTGAAAATGAGCTTTAATTGAAAGGCATAAACAGGAATGTGCTTTGGAAAAGTATACTGTGTGGTGCCAAGGATATATGTTTACGTAAATATTTGTACTTCCCTTCTCAATGAATGACAAAGTATTGTCGTTACAATTTCCTTTTAATCTCGTTTTAATATCGACATTTTTAGGAAAAGCTAATATAGAATTAAATGAGACTTGAGGATAATTCATGATTTATATAAAAACGGCTCACCTCAATACGTGTTATGATCGGGAAAGCCGACCAGTTTCAGCAGATTTAGACTGCCTTCACCTGGGCGAGTGAAGATGTTTACGCGACGACGTTACGTCTCACTGCGGGCTGCGGCCCGCAGGCAGAGAATATAAAGCCGCAGGGCTCGGGATGACATCGATGCAGATGGTATTGGTGGTCGGACCGGTAGGGCGTCCGCACAATTAGTTACTTCCAGGCTTGCGTTATTAATTACCGGAGTGTCACCAAACAACGACAAACATGCGGAACTTATAGTATCTGGTCGGCTTTCCCGATCATAACACGTATTGAGGTGAGCCGTTTTTATATAAATCATGAAAAGCAAATATATTGTGATTTTCAATTACACCCAAATTCATTGAAGATGATATGATTTTTTTTCCTCCATACATCTCTAGTCTAACCTCGAGTTGCTTTGTATGAAAAGCCTATATTAATCTTTGTGCATTTTGCAAATACTGGCAGGAATTTTTCGTTCCAATAGGAATTTATCTATAGTATATAGATAAATAAAAATTATCTTGTATACAAAAACATTTTTTGCAGTATATATAGGACATGTTCCTAGAAAATCTAAAAACTTTCAGAGACATAAAAGTTAATTAGATTAAGTTTTTTTTTTAAGGACATAAAATCTAAATTTATATAATTTAAAACCGCCTCTCTTCCTATATTTAAGTTTATCAAATTTAAAAAATATATAAGTTTTGCATGATTTTAATGATTTTTTATTTCCTATAGGCAGAAGAAGGCCTAGTGGTGCGCCTACGCATAGAGTCAGTGCGTCTGCCGTGCGCCGGACAGGCTCTAAGGGCCAGGGATGGAGACTCGCTCGGGTCACCTCTACTCGCATCCTGGGATGGGCCCGATAGTACTGCCGTTGTAAGTTCACTAAAAACTTAGTTAAGAGTATTATTTTATTAGCCTAAAAGGTATGTATCTACATACGCATATATTTTACATATGTCTTAAGGATTTGATAGGATCCAGATTAAGATCGAATTCCTGGGAATTGGATCAAAACCCGCGATTTGATAAATTTAAGACTTGATTGTGTTAGGCGCAAGACATACTGATAAACGTAAGGCGAGAACGAGGCGAAGACGGGGAACGGACGAGGCGCGGATGCGATTTTTTATATTATACTGAAGAAACAGAGCGCGGACGGGACTGTAGTAGAGGCGGGGCATGGTAACACGTCACAGCCACTGCAAGCGATATTCTGAAATTACTGGAATGACACCACACGCCCCGCCCTCCCCCACGTTGCTTCCGCGTCGCGTCTCTTCTGTTTGTTTTGAAAAGGGCGCAGACGGAGAAGCGTTGCGCCTGCGTCTTATCTCGACCCGTCTTCTTTTTATGTTTTGCATCGCGACGCTTCTACACATTTCGTATGAAAGTACAATACAGGGGCGCCGCGTCTTCGCCCCGTCATCGTCTTTGTTTTTTCTGTTTGTTTTGTGCCAAGTTGCGCCTCATACTGCTGTGTTGGCAATATGATGAAATAGGTTAGGTTAAATCCGTTTTTTACAGTTGTTTAAGATCAAAAATACGAGTATAATAGGTAAACACACTTCTCATCGAAAAAATACTACCAAGATTTTCTTTCTAGCGATAAATAAAAAAGCATCATTTTATTAGCTGGCAGTTTGGCCTTTTCAGTTGTATAAGAGAGTTCCAAATTTGAATTAAAATATTTGAATTTTCGTCTGATAAATGAAATAGAACATTGTTTTGAGCCAACGCCTTTAATCAGAGAGCAGTTAATTGGTGTGTAATAAACACAAAATAACGATTTACTTTGAAACTTGGTGTTCGTAATTTGATTATTAGGCTCTATGAGATGTTACCAAGTCTTGTTTCACCACACATATATACCAGGGCTCTTTGACCTCCATGTTTCATTGATCACCTAAGAAATGCACTTACTTTTGCGTGATTGATCACTGCTAATCACTCGTTCTGTAACCAAAAAAGTAACTACCTTATTTCCGAATATCCGGCGGCACACAAAAACGAAGAAAATTTTATTGCCTGCATGTTCGATTACATTTGAACGAAATTTTTTATATTCATTCATTAGTCAGCTTTTGGTTTTGAAAACATTTTCAATTGACGTATGATTCAATATTGGTATTAATATCTACCAACTTATCTGTGTTGATCCTGTGACAAAAGGAATTTGAGATTGTTTATGCATTTCTTTAGCATATATAATGATGTGTATATAAAGGTACCCCTTTAAATCTATGAATTCTACTAAAAACCTACAAATTTCTTGACCAGTTAAATAGTTTTAAGCCACCATACTGCCAGCTATCTGTTGTCTATTGACATTGTTTTAACGATAATGGCAATAAACCTTTTTTAGTATTCATTATTTATTCTTTAAATCAACAGATCAATGTGTGAGTGTGAATTTGATTACTAACCCTCTAAATTCTCATTATTGATATCGTAGCCTGGAATCAATCGCACAGATTAACAGAGTAAAACATTCCACATTTTGTATAACCGGGTTTCATAAAAGCTCCTAGTTTTAAAGACTTTATAAAGTATGAAATACACTTTTAGGAGTATATAAAGCTTAAAGGTTTCTTTTGGTTTTAAAAGATTTGCACAGCGTAAAGCGAGTGAATGTGGAAATCTTGAGAAATAAAGTAACAGTTAGAAAGTTGTTGTTCGTTCCACATGCTTCATTACTTTTCACAAAGTTCTCTTTTGAGACAGCCACTAGCTCTATGGAAACTTCAAAGTTGGGAACGAAATATGATAGAGTAGTGTGTCGTGAAATGAGAACAGTTTTGAAATTTTGCAACTTTAGTTTAACGTTGGTTGAAGAATGTTTGCTCTTTGAGATAGCGATTTACTCGGAGTAGTTCTATTTAATTAAGTTGTCAGAAAAAAGTAACATTATTTTTTCCAAAAACAAAACAGGAAATTTTTCACTTCAGGTACAAATATCATCACAATTTGCTTTAATGTCGAATTTGTCAGAGAACATCGTTTTGAAAAGTCTTTATTCATATTACAGACTAGTGACGTGGAGACGACAACAACGGATAGCACAGGCGTTGTCGAGATAGCTGGAGGCCAGCATATCCTGGTGGAGCTCAAGTCCAGCGACACTAGCGAACACTGCGCTGGTGGATTCCTAGCTCATGCGGTACAAGTTGGTAAGAAACTCATTATTAAAGGAAATAAAAAAAAAAAAAAAGATATATATGTTTAACAATAAGCCTAAATTAGAACTCTTTGACGTAAATTGAAAGGTTGCAGAACAAACCCAAAGCCTCGAAAAGATAAAATGCGTTGCTGCTGACAAAACTTATAAAAAGAAATAGTTTTAAAATTTATTGGGAACTACCCCTTGAAAATAATTTTGAGTGACAACAACCGCTTTCTTCTTAGAAACCATATTAGTTATACTATTGTATTAATTTGTATTAAATGCAAAACCAAGCACTGTTTTTATTTCGAACGTTAGTTTTCCATAAAAGTACAAAATAGTAAATTTATAACAAATTGCAAAAAAAAAAACTTTTTTTGATTTTTCTCCTAAAACGCTCCAGCTTGTGCCACACTAATTTGTACTTTAATTAGTATCCTTTTCTTACCATGTAATCACTTTAGTATATAATAGAAACCGCTTCTAGCACTATCACTGAATTTTTTAACTTGGGAGGTACTGCAATGTGTTTTTAGGGTTACCGCTTGTATAATTCTGATAGAACTTCACATAACAGTAAGTTGGTTTATTCTAGTAACCATATATAAGGTCTTCCAATTTAAATGGAAAGTAATTTAGGAGGTGATTCAGTATCGTTAATATACATCACATTCCACTACAAAGTACTTTTTTTTGGGCGAACTTTTTCTTCACTTGTCCATACAAACTGAGTCAGCTGATCGGACCACTTTGTACTGAGAAGTGAAAAAAAAGTTCGCGCAAAAAAAGTGCTTTGCAGTGGAATGTGATGTATTAACGATTACGTTACGAATAAATTACTTTCCTTTTAAATTGAAAGACATTATTATACTGAATTTAATTGGGTTTTATGCTAGTGGTAGATAAAAATAAGTTTTAGGCACGGATTCTAAGTAACATTAAGGTTAAACGTCAGTTGTTCGGTACAAATTGCACAACTTAACTTTGTATTTTTTTTTTATTAAGAAGTTAAAACTGAAAAATATATTGTCTGTGGCAATTCACACCAATAGTTCAGTATAAGTTAGGTTTATAAATTCACAGCTTGAAATAAAATGTACAATTCATCATAATTTTGTCCAAACAAGCTTAAAATGCTGTTTTAAGTTTCATCATGGCTAATTGTGCATTAAATTTTAAGCTGTTCATTCATAAACCTTACTTATACTGAACTATTGGCGTGAATTGCGATAGACCAATATCTGACCTAAAACGGCAAGTGGTTTTCAGATCTTTGTAACGTAATAATCAAGAAAGCGTGCTTTATAGCGATGTGATTTCTTCATTTCGTTAATAGTAACGTTACTATGAAGTATCAAAACGAGATATTAACGGTATCAATAGCGATATATAAATTGTATTTCACGCGTAATTTTCATAAACCAACATTATAATAACGTTATCAATACCGCTATTTCAAGATTTGGTAGCTTTACCTGTAATGATGACTTATATCAAGCTTACCTTGATACGTCATGATGAATCTATATGACATAAAAAAATCTATTTCTAATAATTTTATTTAAAATTGTATTCTTGTTAGAACCAATCCGCAACGCGTCAGCGGCGTGGGCGTCAGTCTCCAGCGGAGGCTGGTGGCGGGAGGGGAGTGGAGCAAGGGCAGCTGCCTTGGCACTGGCGGGGGCAGCAGCGTTGGCTGCCGTGGCTTTAGCCTTGCACTCTGCGCACAGGACCCGGGCGTACCAGAGGGCAGCGGATAAGGAGTCACTGACTGATAGTGATGGTGGGTTCTCTTTTTAGGGTACCACCAAAAAATGGATGACCTTGTAGCGAAGCTTTGGTGTGTACCTGTCTCTCTGTCCGCGATAAAACTCAAATAGAGCTAGGCTCAGTTGCAGTCTGAAATGGATATCCCAATTCTGAGTCACACATTTTCTTTATCTGATGGGTCAAATTTGAACAATTCTAAAGGGTACTACAGATAGCCGTACATAAACTCACATTGGGTTGGGTTTTCTACCCGGATTGAAACACTAACCCGTTCAAAATCAACTCTCGTCACAACACCGACCGTTCGTAAATGAAAACGTCGCTACACTGGTGTCGACCTTTTCATCATCAACTTTGGGTAAGGCTTGCAAGTTTCGCATAGGCTCCAAACGTCACTTTTACCTTAGATTTATTATAAATACGACGAAACTATAATTATTGATTAAAAATTAATGGTATTTTTTTGTTATTATTGAATTATGAATTGTTATGACATATTTACTTTTAAGATCATACTTAGAGTAAGTATATTTTTATTATATAATGCTGTGTAAGTTAGGTATTATATTTTTATAATACCACATAATTATGACCTGTAACTTACCGTTATTAATAAAATCTGTATCTGTATCTGAAACCCGTTTAAAAACTCAGCATTGCAACACGAGTGTTCCTATTCCGCTTTACTTCAAGAAGAACACAGTTTATATCCCTGCTAATAAATTTTATGTTCCGTTTATTCCATGTGCAAGAAGTATTCTTGTTTTTATTTATTGTTATGTCCCTTAGACAACGCTTTGCTTTCTTGATATTTATATAGCATTTTATATTTTCTTGACCGCATCTGTGATCTTGTGTTACGAACGTCTTGATTACTAAACTGGAGGTCACGGGTTCAAATCCTGTAGAGGCACAATTGTGTTCGGTCTTTCGGAAGGCACGTTTAACTATGGGTCCATATTCGTGCTTGAAGTACGACGACAGGGCTCAACACTTATCCTGTTGGAACGTATCTCGTCGGTGAAATGTGGCTGAACAATACTTGGAAACATCTTTGTAACCCCCTCTGGGAATCAACTCGTGAGGATGTATTGTATGAATATATCTTCCTCAGCTTGCTCAGCATCCCTGGAACTAGGAGGTGCGGTGGCTGGATCCCGCAGCACACTGCTCTCAGAGGTGGTCGGTGGGGGAGTGTCACTGAGGAGACTACTGCCTTCTGGAAGGACAAGGCATACCAGACTGAGGGACTCCGATCGAGGCAATGCAAATGTGGAACAGAGGCAAGTCCACTTAAAATAAAGTCGAGCTATCTGAAACTGAGATTGAAATAAGCGGTAAATAAAAAAAATCTTCGTATTTTAGCACAGATGATAGAGGTACCAGAACTTCAACCATAAACCCTATACCTTCTTTATAGCAAAGCTGCGTGATAATATTCTGTAACGACATTGGTGTCCACGGGGTGGATTCGGGGTTGAAATGGGAGTCAATTTCTTGACTAGATGCAGTGACATTATTTTGGGGTCACCAGCTAGAAATAAAACTCTCATTTTTAATAACTAGACTTTGTGTTTTAAGAAAATTATGATTGACGACGACCACAAGTTGGTCGAAATATACTTTGAAACTCATTAACACTTTTTTATTTATAAATATTATACTAATTAAAAGAAAAAATATGAGCTATAAATACATGCATTTATAGAAAAAAATATCATTTTAATAAAAGGGATATTGTGTGTTCCTATTTATGTTTATTTTTCTGCTTCTAACACGTTTAAAAGAGGGTAACAGATGATCTCGGGCCAAAATGTACATCTTATTATTGTTTTTCTTATTTTTAATAAAAAGTACCAAGTAATGCATTTTCCGCAAATTGCTTAGTAATGTTTTCCCAAGAAAATTATGTCATTTTATGCATTACATTGCAGTTGTAAGCACGCTTTAAAGTTGATGTAATGCAATCAAAATGTAATGTATAAAATGACATAGTTTGCTTGTAAACACCCAATTTATTATAAAGCTATTTGCGAAAATTGCCTTAAACGCATTTATTTCATACTTTGTATTCAAAAATAAGGAAAATAATAAAACGATATGCATTTTGGACTGAGATCATCTATCACCCCTTTAAGTTTCAGCGATTTTAAAAACACAAACCGCTTATTGTACTCTTCTACACGAATAAGTTTATGTACTCGTATTTTCCATTCATTTTGCTCTATTAGTTCTGACATCTTTATATTAGTTACGTCACATTTGTATGGAATAGCTGATTTTACATTCGCAATTTCAGGATTGACCCTGACCTACATATTATGCATTTTAATTAAAAAGCTATTCATCACAGTTACACAACAAGATTATACTGCTTTCTACAAAATCATCAAAGTATAGGTACGTTCTACTGAATACTGCAACGCATGGAAGGATTTGAATTAATTAACTAACGAGCCCTTGATACAGAGCGTGTCATTCATCATTACTGGGGAAAACCGTCAAGTGAAAGTTAACTTTAAAACTGAGGGCTCTTTTATCGGGAAGGAAAAAAATTCAGCATTAATTAAAAATGGGAGATGAAATCCGGAGTAAGACGGACAGACTTTTAGGTATCTACTACCATCTTTTGATACACCTCCCAAAAGAGGATCTCCCAAGAGAGATTTTTTTTAATATCTGCTTTTAGAGAAGAGTAAAAAAATTGCCGTTTATGCAATTGTGACATTTACATGTTGAAACGAATGAAGTGAGTTTCAAGATAGATTTGTACGAGTATCACAATGTCTAATTATGTCCAATTGCACACAATACTTTATTTACGACAATCAAAAATAATCACACGAAAAATTAGAAAAGAACACTCGTTATGATGGAATTAGTATGTATAGATGCCTGAGATCAATCAGAAGCGAGAAGAGTAAAGGAGCGTGGCTTAGGAAATTGATTGGTTCTCTAGCGGTAATATAATAAATTTGGCCCAACACAGCGCAGAATTGCGGTGTTATGTGATATTATTACATCGGTGAAACAATGTAGTTACTTGTAAAACCGCTTTTGATGTTGTAATTACCTTATTCCAGTATGGGAGTAGATAGACAACTTTATGAAACCGAGAGTAGACAGATTAAAGGGTTTTAGTAGAACGCACAAACTAAAGGACAGAAAACCTTCTATAATTTGATATACTTCCCAACGTCCTTAAAAAAATAAAAAATTGTCGTCACAACATGTTTCGCAGAGGAGGTATCAGAGGTGTTACCGAGGGTGATCTGACAATATAGCTGTCAACACTTGTAACACCCTCTTTCATTGACGAATTTAACTTCCCAACATGATAGTTTATTGTTTGTATCAATTTTCAGTATGTGTTATTAATTTATGTTGTTGTGACAATGTGTAGTGAATAATTCGTTTTATATGTCTTAATATGGTACTAGAGGTTTATTCGTGTGTTTTTATGTATTATATATTATTATAACTATTTCATTGTATTGTGACTGTTTGATACATTCATAAATAAAAATAAAAATGAAAATAGGGGGTGAGCCTTATAGCCGCATGTCTGGCACAAATGCATGCTTTTTGTGGCATGCAAGTTTACCTTATAGTGTTCCTTCACCAAGTGGTCAATACGCAAATACTATGCACAAAAATTGCAAAAATCTCATTACTGCTTGCTCAAAGCAGGATTCGAAACCCAGTAGTAATGGGTTTCCGGCTAAAGTACCACTGCTTTTTTGACGAAAACTAGAACTAAATTACACCTTAGAGCCATTTTGACATCAAAAACGCACTTATATTCCGTACCTATTGTTAAATACGGAACCCCACCATGCTGGTTAACTATTGCTGTAGTTCCATTGTTAGAGCACGTATCACTTACTGTTGTTTTGTCATCGAGGAATGACGTAATGTTCGTTCTTACTACTTTCACAGTACGGGTGAAAATAGGTATGCAGTATTTACTTCATACGTGTTTTTATGTAGAAGTTTGTTTTTAAAAAGGGGAAAAAGCTATCCAAGTTACTAATTACCCCATCGTCATTAATTAATTTAGTTTTTGCTTTTGAAGGGCTTGGATTGCCAGTAGAGAAAGAAGGGCTTTGAGTTGGTACTCCAATGTATATTGCGTAGGTATGTTTTGACTCTTCTGTAGACAGAAAAGTGTTACTGAATGCGACGGACCGCGTTCCCAAAAGTAAAACCTATGATCATAAGTTTTGCGAATGAATATTTTTAATAAAAGCATTAGATAAATGTGAAAAATGATTTTTTTACACTCAGTATTTTTTTTCACTCTGCATTAATTACGTCTTTATGACCCATTCTTTTACCTAATATTTATCAGAATGTGTTATTATAATCTTCAGTTGAAAACAAGAATATGACTTTTTTAAATTATTGCGGTGAGCCTTTACCAGGAAAGTCTAAACTCGTTCTAAAGAGCTATGGTTATGTTCGCATTCCATTCATCAGGGACGCAGAAGATGATCAGACCACTGACATAGAAGGTGATCCAGAGCCAGTAGAAACCATGAGTGTGGCCAGTCGAGGCAGTGGAGTCAGTCAAGCAACGATCACTCCAGAAAGAGTATCGTCTAGCAGTGCGCCGCCAGGACACAATACTGCAGCCACACCATCCCCACTGAGGAGGTCTCACACGATATCTACGGCGTCTGTGGTAATCGAATCGGTTTGTGGTTTCAATATTTATTCTTAGCTCTTTTCACTATTTTCCATCCTACAATATCTTTTTTCATTCCATTAGCTAAACATTCTGCCCTTTTATTTTATTTTCATTTATAAGACGTTTGCAAGTTTACATAAGTGACTTTTATGAAAACAAAAGGTTCATGCTCAGGAGCTGGCAAATTATTAAGGCGATACCAAAAAAAAATGGGGTTTTTTCGAATCAATTTACTCCACTAAAACGTCATCTACGTATTCCATTTTTGGATAAAATGTTTATTGAGTATTTGATTAAAATTCTCACTGAAAGAAAACGCGATTGGATGAAATTTTCTTGTGGAATTTAATTCCGAAAAGACCTCTAAATTGTTTTATTTTTCCCTGTAATTCTGAAATTCTAACTAATTTCACTGTGAAATTGCATTCAAAATGTGGATATTATGTATTTGTGAAGTCTCCTTGAAAATCTGTTTGATAAAATAGCTTAGTACATTTTATATTAATAAAAAATAAAAAATTTTGCTACTTTTCGACGAATCCGTCCCACTCGCACCGAGGGTTTTTTCGCATATGGAGTAACAGGGACGCTAAAACTTTTACTTAGCGCCTTAAGATAATCGAAAGAAATGTTTTTTTTGTTGTCTGTTTTAGTTTTCTGCTTTTCTTTACTTCCAACCATCTTTTACTAAAAGCTATTCAAAATGTAACTTGATTGTATTACAATTTGTTTTTGTCTTATATAAGGTCATTAAAGTAATATTTTTTGAAAGTTTGAGAAAGCCTTTTGACAATCCCTTGCTTGCTTTATAAATTTATCACGAAAATGGTTAATTACAAAGATCTTATCAGTTCGACTTTGTCTTTTAATAAGGTCATTTTAGTAATACTACCTATATCATAATTGTAATTTTAATTTCATGTTAAATCATTTTTTAAGGTATCTCCACCTGAACTTTCAATCAAGAGCGAGAACACAACAGCAGAACTCAGCATTAGCATTGGCAGTGTGAGTGAGAGGGAAGGTGACAGCTGCAGCGAAAAAGACAGAGATAGCGTTTGGGAGAAAGAGAGAACCGAGAGTCGGGCCTCATCTTCTACTTCTGCTGCAACATTGACCAACGTAATGTATTTATAATTGTTTATCCCTTTGAACTGCTGTCCAATCTTTTTTAAATAATAACTCAACCTATGATAGCAATATCATCATCATAATCATCATCAATATCTGATTCTACACTATCACTGCTGCACCACAACACTCATTGCTTTTGGTAAGTGGGTTGGTGATCGCAGTGCTAGACATTTTCCATGCAAAATACATTGCTACTCATCGATAAATCTGGACCATATAAATGGTTATAATGGACCATTATAGAATAATCTGGCTGTATGGCCAAATCGTCACCAAAACCTCGTTTATGTTTGTCAGCTAGGTACACCTTAGCGAGTTGGTTTTATTATCTGAGGAAGCTAGAGACAAATTTTGGTTTTGTAATCACAGGGCTGGTACTCTCCCGCCCTGAGTGGCGTGAACGCTGCCCGCATCCGTGGCAACCCCAAGCACAGCAAAGAGAGCTGCAACCGTCGTCTGTTGCGTTCTGATCTCAGCCTCACCAGCCACGCAGAGATGGAGATTGATTATTATGACTATGAGGTTAATAATGCCGGTAAGTTCATTGCAATTTAACTTTATTCTATCTTACTCTTCATGGAATAGGAACGCTTATACAATTTATTAAAATTTACTTTTGCTCCTCTTTGATTAGTCTTTTAATATTTTCTTTTATTCAGGATACGGTATAAAGATAATTTTATCCTCCTTTTGATTTGTTAATAACCGATTGAGCAATTTTGGGATGAAATACTAACAAAAATAAAATTTTTTTTTGCAAATTTTAAAACCGATCGCTCAAGCGATGAACCAAATTTATTTTAGTCAATGGTTACATATTTTATAAGAATATAAAATTAATTTTTCCTACGTCATCTTTTTTGTATTGACTTACAATTAACTAAACAATTACGGTTATTTATGTTTTTTTTCTACTCTGATTCATAGTGTTGTGCAGGGTTTTAGATCAGTTATATTGAAATTTTCAGTTACACCATTACTTCCTCAACCTCTACGTTCAACAAATAAGATGTAGAAGCATATTATCTTGTCATCTTTTTAAGTAAGTGGCTATGGTGATAAAAATTCAGATTAGTAAATTAACGTTCAAAACTATCACTAATGACAGTCACACCTTTCGCACTATAGTGGTTAGATAGCGTATACAAATGCAAGAGAATGTAAGTTTTAAAGTAATTCCTATTAATTCCATTAATACTTTTTGACAGGTTCAGTTCCTGGTTCGTATCTAGGGATGGATCCAGCTTTTCTTGTCTGGATACCTCCACTTGAAGAAGGTGACATCATCAAAGAAATCGATGAAAATTCGGCTCCGGTTTATGAGGTGCTTTTTTATGACCTAAGCTATTAAAATTATAACCATACCCTTCTACTATAGCTTTGAAATCTAAATAATACTATTCTTCTATAAACATTTTGAATATTCACAACAACGCAACTTATCCTGAAGATAAAAGTTAATAATAATATTTGATATTCATTTTCTGTTCAACAGGAAATTCTTCCAAGAGAACTCCATCCAGATCCTGGTAGCAATACTGAGTCACCTGAAGATAGACCTACCTCTAGCAGTTTGAAGAGGAATCCGTATAACCGACCAAACTCAGGAAAGTCCACGAGAAAAGTAATAGACCGAGGAAGCATTATTCACCCGTTGAATTTTAGCATCAGTGACCTGCAAAGCTCGCCAAAAATGTCCAAAAGGAATAAAAAGAAAAGAGACAATGACTACCAAGCAATACCACTAAAAGATTTAACTCTTACTAGATCTCCTGTTAAAATTCATAACAAAAGAGATAATCGCAATGAAACTGATAACAACGCAACATTGAAAAGAGTTAATGATACGATGAGAGAGACAAAACATGACGACACACTTAAAAGATCTGTGGATTTCTCAGATTTGAAATTTGCTGATGATTCAGAATCATCTAATGATATCAAGTTTGCTGATGACGACACACCTGATAGTAATAAATTGGTTGAGAAATTCGACGTACGAGTTTAAAATAAAAGCTTTCGAGTTCACGGGAAGATCCTAGTTTGTAAATGGTTCAAGTTCTGAAAAATGTTATTGTTTAGAACCAAGAAAAATATTTTAGACACATATTAGGTGAAGGTAACTACGATTTCACTTTATGTTTTTTGGAGATAAGAAGTTTTACTTACAAAATTTTGTTTACCTAAATATATTTGAAGTATTTTTATATCGAACACGGTTTTATTTTTATTTTATTGATTAAGTAGTGTCTCTTCACAGTGTCCATATTAGTTAATGCGAGTGGTCTGTAAGTTTGAACTATTATATATATAAACAAAAAGTCTTAAACAAAGTTTTAAAACAGAAAATGTATCGATTTTTTTTTGTACAATTTTGTCTAGCAAATTTTGCGAATATGTGTATTTTTATTATTTCCCATGGCTATTTCTTCCTTTTAGGATATAAGGACCAAAACCTGTATAAACGTCATATCACAACAAAAATCATATTCAGTAGCACTCATGGTCACTAAAACTTCATGTTAGTAACATTAAGAAAAGTTAAGTAAAACATCTATCACTTCATAGCTCATAAAAAGTAGAATTTGTAATTAATAATTTTGTAGTTTGCAAAATATTTAAATGGTCATATTTATGTGAGTTTCAGGAAATATGCAGCATTATATAATAAACATTAATAAAAAAAACAATAAAATGATTTGACTTATATAAACTATTACAAAGATATACCTGAACATTATTAGGAGTACGGGACTCACCGTGTTTAGTATTTATCTTTTCTTGAATTTTCGGTATAGTTACTGCCACCTGCCATGGTGTAACTCTGCCGAAAATTCGGAAAAAAACTAAAAACTAAACAGGGTGAGCGCCGTACATTATTTTAAGCATCATGTCTTTGTCTTTTCAATAAAGAAATAAATTATTTTTATCGGCAATATTATTGTAGACCCATCACGGGCTATGACTGTTTGTTTGCAAAATTTATTACCGACGGAAATTTGGTTTTATTAATTCATATTTTAGCAAAATTAAAGTATTTTCGAAAGACTGATCTTTCGGGCAGTGCAATATAAATGTCAAAATTAAACGATATATGATTCAATAGTTTGTGTGTTTTGCAATAAGTTACTAATTAATTAACAAAATAATAGTGGGTTTGTATGTGCAGAGCAGAAGTTTTGTAGAACTATTCAAATAATTCATATTTTTGTTGTAAGAATATTTTTAAGTGATCTCATTTCATTTCTAGTCAATTTAATAATTCTATAAAGATCACATGCATTTACTTATTCATTGTAAAAGATAGAGTGGTATTATTATTTATTGTAAAAGATAGGGTGGTATTATTATTCTTCTAATAATAAAAACTATTTTAGCAATACTTATAGTTTTAAGTGAAAATGTTGTTTTACATGTTATTTTGGTTTGTAACGGCGTCAATAAAATGTTTTCGTTTTGTATTTTAACCATTGTTTTATTTTATGACCGTAATAAGCCAACTGAGACAACTCACAATAGAGACCGTAATAAGCCAACTGAGACAATTCACAATAGAGACCGTAATAAGCCAACTGAGACAACTCACAATAGAGACCGTAATAAGCCAACTGAGACAATTCACAATAGAGACCGTAATAAGCCAACTGAGACTACTCACAATAGAGACCGTAATAAGCTAACTGAGACAACTCACAATAGAGACCGTAATAAGCCAACTGAGACAGCTCACAATAGAGACCGTAATAAGCCAACTGAGACAACTCACAATAGAGACCGTAATAAGCCAACTGAGATAACTCACAATAGAGACCGTAATAAGCCAACTGAGACAACTCACAATAGAGACCGTAATAAGCCAACTGAGACAACCCACAATAGAGACCGTAATAAGCCAACTGAGACAACTCACAATAGAGACCGTAATAAGCCAACTGAGACAACTCACAGTAGAGACCGTAATAAGTCAACTGAGACAACTCACAATAGAGACCGTAATAAGCCAACTGAGACAACTCACAATAGATACCGTAATAAGCCAACTGAGACAACTCACAATAGAGACCGTAATAAGTCAACTGAGACAACTCACAATAGAGACCGTAATAAGCCAACTGAGACAACTCACAATAGAGACCGTAATAAGTCAACTGAGACAACTCACAATAGAGACCGTAATAAGCCAACTGAGACAACTCACAATAGAGACCGTAATAAGCCAACTGAGACAACTCACAATAGAGACCGTAATAAGCCAACTGAGACAACTCACAATAGAGACCGTAATAAGTCAACTGAGACAACTCACAATAGAGACCGTAATAAGCCAACTGAGACAACTCACAATAGAGACCGTAATAAGTCAACTGAGACAACTCACAATAGAGACCGTAATAAGCCAACTGAGACAACTCACAATAGAGACCGTAATAAGCCAACTGAGACAACACACAATAGAGACAGTAATAAGTTAACTCACTTTGATGCATAGCGTTGGTTCTGATCAGATAATAGTCAAGCATCAAGTAAAAAATATTCCAAAAAGAAAGAAGGCAAGGTTTTTACTCTTTCAGACCTGAGGCACGTGTTGCAGCTACTGTACGAGGATAGCTACACACGCACTATTGTATTTTAAGGTGGGTTTGTAAGGGGTTTTCTTAAGATTCATTTAAAAGGTAAAATCTGAATGTGAATTAACTACCTAAGTATTTTCTTCATATTTTTTTTCATAAGTATTATCTAGCGACATGAAAATACGTCTCTTATAAGGCCCAAAAACCAAATTTGATGAAATACTATCATAATAGCTGTCAGGATATTGTGAATATTGCCTGTATATCGCTGTACTGCTGCGAACTTGATTTTGAACAAAGTTCTATCAATTACGTACCCATCAGAAAAACAACGAAATGCCCCATTAAATACAAGTCAAGAGGTGTGGTGAAACACCCGGTTGGAACGGAGTTCCTTTAGATACTGACGCGCAAGCGGCCGCCGCTCGCGTCGTTCGCCCCACCCCGTACTATGGAACGCGGTAAGAAGCGTTAGTGTTACACTTTTTTCGGCCTAGCCCTCATTTGCCAAGTGTCTGGAGTACCACAAGCAATAAGGAACTCCGTTCAAAAAAACTATGCGAAAATCTCTTCCGCCAATCCATCGGCTCCCAAAGGATTATTAGGCATTTAATCCTGTTCCCACTAAAATACTAACTAATTTAGTGTAGCCAGAAAAAATTATATAGCTTAGGAATTCCCAACTCATTCAGTTCAACAGAACGACCGTATACAACATAAAATATTCCTACGCAGTAGGACATAGCAAATAGCAATCGGTCAGGAAAAATAACGCAGCGTCGCTTGCGACTTAATTACTGCCTACCCACGTAAAATTAACGACCGTATACAACAAACCGTGATATAACCAAAGATTTCAAAAGTAAAGATAAGCTCTTACTGTACTATGACAGCACGAAAATGTTTCCACCTTTAAATGGGTGACGCTCACACGTTTGGAATCAGTGCTTATCTGAATACAGTAATAGTTGGACGCCTTAAGTGCAATTAAAGTTAATCATTTTAAAAACTTTAGTAGTCTGATCAGTTTGTTGACCGTAGGTAGACAGATTGCGCACTCATAAGTGTGCGCGCGTCGGCATTATGTTAACATACGCATTCAAAAACAATGCAATAGATTTTAGGTGCCAGGGCTCATCTAAACTTTTGAAATCTTTGGATGTAACATTCTTCGCTTTAGATATTTAAGCGTGTATGAGAATTCTGAAATTTGTTTACTTTACAAGCTGAAGTTCCTGTAAACATTTTTCAATTTCGTTGCTTGATATTTTACCACTTTAGTAAGGTTATCTTTCAGGCGGGTTAAAAAACTAGACATACATATCTACATACCTACCATGACAACATATTCAGCTGTGTGAAGTAATACCTCATAAGAACATAACGTTAATTATTTATGCAATTTGGTACCGGATCTCTCCTGATAACGACGAACAATTAGTAACTCCATTATGATTTCCAGGTGAACAAATGACTCCTTGGGTGAACCTTAGAATGTTTTAATAATTTCATCTAGAAATAGAGAGATTAAATAAAAGCTCAGTTTTTCGCGAGCGCATGCATTTTGGTGGTCGTAACAACCACGGCTCAGAACGCGCTATTTTAAACTAAAAGAAAACGGCATAGAGTTCAGTTCTGACCGACACAAAATAAGGTGCTCAATCATTATACAAACTAGTTTATCTGAACCAGCGCGGTTTATGCATCTAACCGCAACATAACTAAAGACCGACTAGGCTAATGTTTGTCTTGTTTTTTCTGCATATACTTCTTTGTAACATCAAAGTAGAGTGGATGCAGCAGCGCTCTTATATTGGTTTTTATGTTGCTATATCGTAGGAAATACGCCGACTTCTAGATAACATATTGTTTCAGGAAGAAAGAAGTCAGCAAAAGTGTTGCTTTGGTACCATCGGTCTTTATAGAATTATTATTAACTTTTTAGTGAATTACTGCTGTTACTATTGAAGTCGGTTGCTATTTTTTTGTTAAAAGTTTATTTTATTTCACATTTTTTAGTGTTGCTGGATTAAATTGTGAAGTATGGGTAGTTCTTGCAAACGTAGTGTTAATATGAAACGAAGTTCAAGTGAGTATAAGTAGCCATGTTTGAGTAGCTTCCTGCTATCAGCACCCTAACGCTAACACAACATGATTACCGCAATCTCGAGTTATGTGATATCATTCGTTGAAGAGTTCTACGGTGATAAAGCCAAGATCGAAGGTCAGGTGGGTACACTGCAATTTTCAAGCAATGCCCTGCAATGAGCACCCTAACTCAAACTGATTGCCGCAATCCAAAGTTATGTGCTGTCATTCTTTGAGGAGTTCTATGGTGATGAAGCCAGGATCGAAGGTCAGGTGGGTATTCTGATAATCTCCAAGTAAATATAGTAAGATTGCCGCAATCTCGAGTTATGTGCTCTGATCCGTTGAGGAGTTCTATGGTGAATATGGTGATGAAGCCAGGATCGAAGGTCAGGTGGAAGAATGTCGATTTTCAAGTAATACCTTGTAATCAGCACCCAGGTACAAAGCGATTACCTCAATTTTGAGAGGTATGCTGTCATTTTCTGAGGAGTTCCACTGCCTATCTCTACCTTCATCAGATCATGACCAAACCCAAAATGGGATCTACCTGAAAGTACACTCTTTCAAACAAAAAAAGAATTGTTCAAATCGGTTCAGAAATGACGGAGTTATAGAGTAACAACGCCAAAAAAAAAAAAACATACAGTCGAATTGAGAACCGCCTCCTTTTTGAAGTCGGTTAAAAATAGGGATTTGTTTAATAATTTTCTTAACTCAAACAATTCCAAAATTGGAATTAGACAAAAACAATTTATCGAAAAAGATTGTGTAAAAGTGTAAAGTCATATTTTTGTTCAATTTTCGACTTTTCGAGTATAGAAAACTCCAAAAACGCATCCCGTTAATTTTATCATATCGATATGCGCAGCACTAGCTGAAAAGTGGCAAAATTTTGCTTTTCGAGTTGTCAAACGTGTTCGCCGAATTAAAAACTCTACCTACTTTAGAAGGACGTATTCTGACCAAATTGGTGACCCAAAAGTACCCGAAATAGAAGAGCTTGTATGACTAGATTGGTGGATGTGGAAGAGGCGAAAGCGGTGTGTCAGGATCGTAGCAGACGGAAATATGTAGTCTCTGCCTACCCTGGGAGACAGGCGTGAGTATATGTAATATATATGTATGTATGAAAAACATAAATGTGGATCGGATCGGCGCAAACCATTGTTGTTTATTATATCGAGGAATGTAGGTCTCTAATCTATAATCAAGTTTATTAATTTTCGATGACGTCACAACTAAAACATATTCTTTATTGCGTGTACAAAAAGCGTATTTTCAAATGGATAACCTCTACGTCGACGAAACCCTCATATAAAGCTAGTGGGTTCATTTCCTTGATGCAAGTTGTAGCAGCTGCACTTAGCTCAGTAATGGATATTGAATTTTGATCGCTTCTGCTA
This sequence comes from Ypsolopha sequella, assembly GCA_934047225.1. NCBI lineage: Eukaryota > Metazoa > Arthropoda > Insecta > Lepidoptera > Ypsolophidae > Ypsolopha > Ypsolopha sequella. The sequence continues at coordinate 25,315,454 of OW203997.1, forward strand.
CGAGTTTGATCGATAGTGCACTGTAAAAAGTAAACCGTAGTTTTGTAGAGGTGGGTTTCAATTCCTAGAGGTTCATAAGTCCACATTTGCAAGAGTTTTGAACTGAACACCAAAATTAAAAGATTTTAAATGTCAAAAACAAAAGATAGATGAATTAATGGTTAGAAAGCGGAATTTGCAATCTAAACAACTTTGTGTGATTTATATGTGAATATTATAATGTATGTTAGTATACAACTTTTATAATGTATTACAGTGCTATAAGGATCTGATAGCACGTGGATGACAGTGACAGGAGGCAGAACTGTGAAACGATAAGTATGGTAGCGGCGTTAGTTCCAATTTTGGCTTGGACAAATAAACCAGATTTTGGACACAACCAATCCACGTGTGCCATAAGATCCTTGTAGTACTGTATGTAACAATTACAACCTTGTACCTTATTTTAACCTTATTTAACCTTATTTTAGGGCAATGGCGATGGCACATACTATCTGTAGGTATACATACACCACGCTATCTGTTATCCAGGGGGGAACAGCTTCATACCGGCCAAAAATTGGACAACGAAGTTGTCTGACCAGACAACAGATGGCAGCACTTATATCGTACAACACGATGTATATTTTTATTCTCTAGTTATACCTACTTCAAGTTTGGCGATACCATAGGGATAAAGTTAAATAGATTGCCACTAAAGTGCCAGGAGACAAAGCAGCAAAGAGTAAAGTAATACAACCGCAGAAGAGAGCCTTCTCTCGGTTCATTTGTGTCAACGATAGAAAGGGTTCTCTTCTCTGGTTGTATAACTTTACACTTTGCTGTTATCCAGTAACGGAAGCACAATAGTGCGATGGCATCAAGGGAGGAGCGGCAGTTGTTTAGAGGTGGAAAGTACCTATAGAATAGAATATTACAGATTTCGCTTGACTAGTAGACGGGAAAGTTCTACGTTTGGTTCCTTAGGCAACAAGGAACCCTTATAGTTTCGCCATGTCCGACCGTCTATCTATCTGTCTGTACGTCTTAGTACTAGAAAGCTGTAACTTGGCATGGATTAGGCACATATTAATCACGCCAGCAAAGTACTGGTCTGTATTTAACCATAGACATATAAAGAAAACTATAAAATAAAAATAACACACGCACCGTTTTGACAATTTCCTGCATGGGCTATTGTATGTATGTATTACTAGATGTCAGTGGCTATTGCTCTTTGCCTATGCCAAGATGAACTCAGGAACTGCTTTTTTTGACTTTGGCATCTGTTTGATTTTAAAACTTTTGCAAGCTCAATGATTACCCAAAATGTGCTGGTATTGAGTAACTATTGAGTAAAAAAGTTGGAAAAATTGGTTGTTGGCAACATAGTGAAACTTGAATTTTTAACTGTCAGTATTAGAAATAATGCCGATTAAGGTTATCAAAGAACTGGCGTTTTTAAAATTGCAGTGCCACAATTTTGTTCGCCGAAAACCAATTAAAAGTTAAGAAATCACTTTTAATTGGTTTCTAATTAAAAGGGCAACAACCAAAAAAGTTAATGACTTCAGGGAACGGGTTTCGAGCAGTTCGCAAGAGTGGTTCAGTTAGCGAACTCAATCACAAGCCTTCGAGTAACGTATTAGTTGCCACCAGGCGTGTGTCCGGTACGGTTACTTCCCAACTACAAAAATGTCTCTTATCAATCAATTCAGAGAACAAGAAATAGTTTCGTAAAAACCAGAGTCAAAATAGTTCTATAAAATTAAGGGTCCGAAAAATATTGACAGATTCGATTGTCTTCGCAAAAACTAAATCATCGCAGGCGAAGCCGCGGACAAAAGCTAGTTATAATATAAAAATATACTATTTGTATCGTTATCCCTATTGTATATCAATTAAATATACCTTTAATAAAGAATATATATTATGCCTTTGCACAGAAAATCTAAATCAATTTAGATAACTTAGTTAATTCTATATTGTACGAATATAATACTCGTACCTATACTAAAGTAAGCGGCGGTAGTTTAGGGGTTCTTAAGATGCAGGTTCGATTCCTGGTGTGGCATGCACCAACAAATTTTTCGAAATTTATGTGTACATTATACAGGATGTTAAAATGATAACCTTTCTACTTAAAACGGGGTGTTTTACCAAATAAAATGAACTAATTTTACTATTTACAACACTCTATTTGAAAGGAAAAGGTTATCAAATTAAAACTCAGTATATTTGTTCTTACTTACCACTTGCTGAATGGTGAAGGAAAAACATCGCGAGGAAACCTGTATGCCCTTAAAAGCGAGTATTTGTGCCCGAAGTACAGCGATATGGCTAACAACCATGGGAACGTAATAATTGCAGTGAAACTTGGGTGTACCGAGTGTGGACTGTGACTTGCATTTCACACTCGGAACATCTTTGCACCCTCGGGGATTTATGTTGTGACAATATTAATATTTTATTTTTTACAAAAGTATTTTTCATGAAGAACCAGCACCAAAGGGTCATTTAGGAAGGCCTCCCATCGGGAGACCTGATTAACACCGTGAAATTGGCTCGCTGCCCCTTAAACGTAGTTTAGCAACTCTTGCCAGTAACGGTGTGTCTAGTTGCCGGTTGGTAAACGGGTCCCCCGAGGGGTTTAGGAGACATTTGTTTACGCGCTGCTTGAAAGAAGACAGATTGGTTAATTAAAGCTTAAGTGTAATTCTTAAGAGGCTATGCGAATTTTATTTTTGTCACTGTCACTCCCAACAGTGCGAGAGGGGCGGATTCAGGGCGAAAGCGAAAAATGTTAGTTTTATAATTTTTATAAAAAACTGAAATAGGTAGCCAAATTTCAAATATCAAATCTCTAGATATTTAGAAACACACCTAATAAAATATGTTTGAGATCTCTATATGGTTCCTATTCGTCAAACGAGGAGAAAAAGTGTGTTTGAAGACCACATTTCAACAATTATTTCTATCGAGGAAAATTTATCCAAACATGTTTTCCAATTTCAAAACCCTAGATTATATAGTCAAAATGCATTAACCAGAAATTTATTAAAATTTTCCGTGTATTTCATGAAATACACAGAAAGAAACACCCGTATTTTTTTCGCATATCTCCTTAAGGCGCTCTTATCCCAGAAGAGTGACTCTCTGTCTTTTTCTTTACATGTATGGAGTAAAGAAAATAACCACACTTTTGTACTTTTTCGTTGTTTTTATCGGTTTTTTAATTGTTTAAAAATAAGGGATATGTTTTTTAAAACCCAATTACGTGGTCGACCTAGAAAATTTAAAGAGCAATATTACCAGATATGTTTCGTTAATAAAAGAGTGGAATTATGGAAATAGTATGATTTGAAAGGTCTTATTACATGCTGTGTTCGTGAATTATTTCTATTGAGCAAAGTTTATCTGATCGTGTAATACATGCGTGAAAGACCTAGATAAAGGTTCGAACTATATTGCGTATTTTTTTTGCAAGTTTTAGACGATATTTGAAAGTTCTATTTGACTTTGAAATTACTGATTTTGGGTTAAGAGCGCCTTAATGTAGTTTATGCATGTGTCTTTTACTTTTACTTTTTATGTGCCTTTCTTTCTTAAAAATTATGCTTTGCCCGTAGGTAAACTCAAGATCCGTTGCTCCGTTGCTGCGTGAAAGAAGGACAATCCAGCAAACACAGTTTCGCATTTATTTTTATGCGGACTAAGTACGAACAGACGGATGGAAGCGCACAACACTCATTTGGTCAGGTGCGAGTTGAACTCGCGCACAAAGTGTTACGTACCACCACACAATCAGTAAAAAGAAAGCGCAACCTCCCATGGGAATAAAATTGACTTTGGCTCCCGCTATCCTATAAATATAAAACCAATGGTAGTTTTTCGAAGAGGTGTGATGAAAAGTCTGTTTCTAGGGCACCTGGAAAATCGGTTTAATACCTTTGCGCAGTTTTTACTGGACCCCGTACCAAGAAACTCAGTAATCTGCGTCAATTGCGAGATTGACTTGTCGTTTTCTTTTGACGCATACAGTTTTTCTAGCTGCCCTAACAGAAATGTTAATGATTGAAAGATGGTAAATTGTAGCTGGGTATGTGGATAATTAAAAGTCAAAAGCAATAAAAGATAACTAGTTGAGTAACTGGTAAAGCCAGGTTTACATTAAGGCTAGTTAGTAGAGTAACACGAATAACTATTTATTTAACTAGTCTTCTTTTATCTCTCGTGATTTTAATTTAACCGATTTACTTACCCTCGCTACAATATTTAGTACAATTTTCAATTGTTTACATTTGCACTCGAATTCCTACTCTATTACCTGTGTAAACTAGACTTAAGGCGAAACGTAAAAGTTTTAGCGTCCCTGTTACTCCATATGTGAAAAAACCCTCAGTGTGAGTGGGATGGATTCGTGGAAAAGTAGCAAAAGTCGGTTTTTTATTAATATAAAATATACTAAGCTATTTTATCAAAAAGGTTTTCAAGGAGGCTTTACAAATACATAATATCCACATTTTGAATGAAATTTGTTAGGATTTCAGAATTACAGGAAAAAATAAAACAATTTAGAGGTCTTTTCGGAATTAAATTCTATCGAGAAAATTTCATCCAATCGCGTTTTCCTTCAGTGGGAATCTTAATCAAATATTCAATAAACATTTACCTAAAAATGAAATACGTAGATGACGTAATAGTGACGTAAACGGATTTAAAAAAAACATTTTTATTTTGGTATTCAAATTCAAATTCAAATAGTTTATTTTGCAAAGCAGGTATAGATATATACACTTTTTAGACGTCAAACTTAATCTACTAAAGAAAATATATGTAATAAAATAATAAATGTACATGAACTAAATTAAAGGATTATTTAATTTATGTGGCAATATATTTACGATTAAAATGATAGGTAAAATATATATTATACAAGGTAAAATCCAATCAGCCGCCCGAACCCATACCGGAGACCCGGCCAGGGACCAGGAACAAGGTTCAATGATCACCAACCAAGCCCCCAGCACGAATCCAGGCGGCCGACCAAATCCCATCCTTTATACTACATACTAATATGTTACATATATAAATACATGCCTACCTCCGCCCATTTGATTAGTCTTGCTAAGAAGAAGGGCAAGAAACTTATCAAGATCATTTCTTTTTTTTCAACATAAAACTTATACTATACCTATACAATAGATGACTTATATCTACTTTAACCAAGGGATAAGAAAATATAAGACAGCAGGAATTCAGGTTAATGAAGAAAAGAAAAACGTTTATATCTTTGTCTACCTGTCTCATATAGTCTTTTTCTTTTTACAGTCTGTAATCAATTAATGTTTACACCTTAGAGGAATCATAAGTTAAGTACTGTTAATCATAAGTATCGCCTTAAAGAATAGATAACAGTCCAGACACTGGCTTGGATCTATATTCAGAATAAAATTTCGTTTGACATCCATAGGTATGTTGTCGTTTTTGGGAAGGTTGTTCAGTTTGTGTACTGTAAAGTACATGGTTTTAGATAATATCAGTATTTCATATTATTATACCTAACAAGTATTACGTACATTTATCTATTTATTGAAACATATAATTTAAAAAACCAGTTTTATTCCGAAAAAACTAGTTTTTTTACCGAATCTATTTGCAGAAATTTATCATACAGTCACCACGAAATAAAGGAAATCCTTGAGAAAATACAGCTAAAGGAGATAGCAAAAAAGTTTGTCCCAAATTTTGGTCGTTTCAATAGATACTCGTATTACGCTTGGACCCTAATTTGGGTGGACATTCAATTGGCTGGTTCCGAAAGTTGGCTTATTTCATTAACCCAGTAAAATTATTAAACTTCGTATTTGTATTCTGTGCTGGTAGGTACAAGTTTTGTGCTGTATCTCAGATATTCACAATATTCATAATACTATGGTTTATCAGTGTATTATTAGTGCTTACCTATGGAATTGGCGAAATTTTCTTAAAGATTCATAAGTTCATAATTAATAATTCAATAGCAATTTTTCTAAAATTCGTAAAATTAAATTTCGACTTTCCATAGTGATTCACTCGGAACTGGAAGTGAATTTGTATGGGAAGCCGAAATTTCATTTTACGAATTTCACAAAAAAATTTATTGATCCAAGATACTGATCACTTATCAAGCCTCCATTATGAATTTGGTCGATGATCAAAAAGTCACCTTGTATATTCATAATACTATGGTTTATCAGTGTATTATTACGAATTTTTTTTACAGATTCATGAGTTCATAATTTTTATAATCCAATAGCTATTTCCATTATTTGCTTTTTGTTTGAAAATTGATTTCAAGGTTAAACATTTGATAACTAAAATTAAATCTACAAAAACGTTTTAATTTCTTAAGATTCATAATATTTTTTTACAACCGACACTTTTCAAAACTTTAATTAATGTATCTGTTATCTTAATGTTGTCTTATTCAAACACAAAAGAAACCATACAACGAAAAAAATACTTCACTACTGTTCTTAGCTTTTTCAACGCAGTAGATTTTCATAAAAATATTCATGTACAAGACAGGCTCATTGTCGGAGATGATACCCTAATGGTAACCCCTTTGGCAATTCATGTTTTGACGATGTGTTTTTTTTTTAAGCGAATGGATACGCCAACTGCAATTTGGACCTGTCTTTGAAGGCCTACTCCTCCCACACGGGTGGTCCAAAAACTTTCATAAAAATATATGATAGGCATTATAGAGTCAAAAATAAATTTTAGGTTTCATAAACTGTTTACCTAATGTAAGTTTTGACAAAAAAAATCGATTTAAACAATGTTTAGGTATAACACGAATACAATTTAAATTATATAGAAATATTTATGATATACATAAAATGTATGTGTTGTATTTAATAAAAACGGAATATCGATATTAAAAATGGATGATTACATCACTATGCCATCTGATGACATTTAATTTCGGTGTTGCCACATAAAACGCAGAACTAGCCGTCTGTTTGACAGGTCGTCTAAGTTGCTGGATTTATCATTTTAGCTATAGAGAATGAACAAATCAAATTTTCGAAATCGATGAGTACCTAGTATTCTAATCACTTGTTTGCGGTGTATACGGTGTTACAGCTTAATATAACTAAACGTAGATTGACGGATGACGTGGAAGAGGTGAAAGAGGTGTGTTAAGGATTGTAGAAAATGAAAATCTGTAGTCTCACCCTTCCCTTTGGGAGACAGGTGTGACTATATTATGTATGTTGTTTACAAGTCAATCACTGGGAAGTATAAAACATGCCCTAACATTTTTTTAACATACATAAATACATATACTCACGCCTATTGACCAGAGAGGTAGGCAGAGACTACATATTTTCATTTGCTACGATCCTGACATACTTCTTTCGCCTCTTCCACATCCATCAATCTAGTCATACTAACTCTTATATTCCGGGTACTTTTGACATAACCCTTCTTCAGTATGTCACCAATTTGGTCTACATACGTCTATTTCTTTGTGCCTGAAGTACGGTAATAATAAGGTTCAGCCCAGATGAAATGTTAAAGTCGTCGGTAAAAAGAGGAGAGGATGCTACAAGTGTTAACTGTTCTCTAATACAGTTGACACTAGAACCTCTGACGCCTTCTCGGAAATATACAAATACGACTCGAACTATAAGCGGGCCGGTTGAAAAGTTAGATGATGAGGTATGGCAAGTCATAGAAGCGGAGTGGAGCGACCGCCATACATAAAATAGTTTGTCCTAAATTTGGATTTGGCTGGTAAAGAGCATTAGAATTAACTGCATGGCCTAGGCCGAAATGATTTGTGGGTTGTTAGTCTTTATTAATAAGAAAACAAAAAATATAAAAAGGTGGAGAGGTATCGTGGAACACCCGGTTGAAAAAAAGTTCCTTGTAATACTGACTCGCAAAGCAAGCCGCTGGCGTTGATTACCCCACCCCGTACTATAAAACGCGGTAAGAAGCGTTAACGATAAAGAAATGTATGAAAAGCGATACAGCAAAACATAACACTGTTAGTATTTTTTAGGCCTAGCTTTCATTCGCCAAGCGTCTGGATTATAATATTATCAATTCGGCGTAATGAAATGTAATGAAATGAAATGAAATATATTTATGTTATGTAGGTTAGGTATAACATATACACTTATTACAGGGCAGTTTTAATGTAATATAAGTAATTAAATAATCTATGTAGTCGATATATACTTCGACCCACTTGTGGTCGTCGTCAGTCGAATTGTCTGTGGGTCGTGGGTCGAAATATATATCGATTACAAGTAATACTTTTTTATTTATATTCATAATTTATTTTAAAATAATTAAAAGCTAAAAAGGCTTTAAAATAATATTTATTCAAATAAATAATCTATGTGTATAGGTAATAATTTTATGTCATAAATAATAATATGGGGAAATAAAAAGGTTGGGTTTATTTAAATTTAATTTAAAAAATACACTTGAATAATATAAAATATAGGAATAAGGAATAAATAATATTATAAATATATGCAATACATGTAATAAATATATGCCTGACTCCGCTTATTCGATTAGTCTTGCTAAGAAGAAGGGCAAGAAACTTAGCAAGATCATGTCTTACACGATTTAACTTATTTGACAGGAATAAACTTAATTTAGGCGTTCTGTCTTTTTCTTTCTGTATCGGAAAGACAAAGACAGAGTGCTTAAAATAAGGTTAGTCCTGATACTCGTAAGTTAAGTCGTGTTACACTGAATCGACATCAATGTGCGACGATAAGAAACTTTGTTCCAAAATTCATTACAAAGTCTCGATTTTCATCAGTGCATTGCAAATAATATATGTAAAGGAGATTTTCCTTTAATGAATAACAACCGCAGAGGCCATATTGTTGAAAATATTCAATAACGAATCGACTGTACATTTGTTTGATGTATTAAATTATCATAAATTTAATAATGAAATGTTTTTAACGTAATTTATTGAGCTGTAAACAAGCTTAAACAAAAATGACGTCAATGTTTTGTTTAAATATACTTAGGATAATTTCAACTACAGTAGATACCTCAAATACAGGTATGATGGTTTGCTTGATCAGTGATTAGTCTACTAAAGCAATGTAAATGGCTTCAAGAAGTGTTAAGTTATGGCAAACATTATCTTTATTGTCATCTAGACAGATGGGCAAAAACGAAACAAGCAAACAGTACAAACATGAAAGAAAAGCATTTAAATGGTTCAAAACTCTTTTCCCTTTTGTGGTTTGCGACAATATCTTTTGTGACTTGCGACAATATCTTTTGTGACTTGTGACAACACTTGTGATCTTTTCCTTCTTTCTGAAGCTGTTTCCTTTATAAAGGTTCTACCCAACTCTACTGTATATCATTTAAAACAATATGAAAATTGCTGTTTTCACGTTATTCAATTAGAAGCATCAAGCAAATTGCCAAGGAAAGTGCTTTTGTGTCAGAAAAAAAAACCTGTCATTTTTCTAATTAGCTTGAAATAAATATCTATATTTGCCTATTCATTTTATTTAATAATTTTATAAACAACTAAAATAACAGTTTTCAGTATTTTTGAAATATATTTATAGATGTATTTAATATATAGAAGTATATTTCGAAAATACTGAAAACTGTTATTTTAGTTGTTTATAATTATTTTCTAATTAGCGAAAGTTTCAAGCAAGTATATGACTACAAGACTGCGCCGTTTTTAAGACCACAGATTTGTAGATCTTTGATAATAAAGTAACGTAGAATTTTAATAGAATACAGTAGGACCAACTAAAGGGGGCTTATCCCAATTTTGTCTCTTTTCTGATTCATTTTAAACCATGAAATTTTGATATTTTATGTCTGAAAAAAATAAATTTGTATGCATCCTTTCTGCAGATTTTTTGTGATTCGAAACGCGATACGTTACACTTTGCTCCATCGAAAAAAATCAGAAGCTTGGTCGATGTTTTTGTTTTTTTTTTCATTTTATATAAAATTTACAATACCAAATTTCATAAAAATAACAAGAAATTAAGGAAAACGTTCAGATTGGTACTATTGCGAATAGTTTTCTGAAAATTTCACCGTAACATCGTTTATTGAGTGAAAAACGAATTTTTTGACAGCGCGTGATGTTTCGGTTGCCGTGACGCCTCAGAGCGTGCTATTATTTTAAACAATAATGAAAAGTTAAAAAGTATTTGATGCAAAATGAGGTTCTCAATATTAAGGATAAGGATCGCTTAAATAATGTGCGTAGGGAAATTCGCTACTCGTCGGCATTCTTCGGCAAAGTTCGTATTTAATTTTCTGTATTCGCATATAATACAATCATAGACAGTTTGTTCACTTCCAGTAGCCTATAGACAGCCAAAATGACACCCATAATGACACCCATAATTGCTTCTGGTTCCGATTTTTGCACATGTTCTAGAATGACTTTGACATTTATTTTCTCTTTGATAAGTTTCCAAAAATTACAAAATTTATGATTCGGCTCGTTTTTGAGAATAGTAGCAAAGATGCGCATTATATAAAATACAACTGTACGTAGGTTTTGGTGACATGTCATCCTGTATAGTTACGAGAGAGTTGAGAACTACGCTACAGGATATCCCCTCCCCTCTAAGCAGCGGAAGTAGTTACGTCTGGCGGGAATCTCAGGTGAAAGGGGGGGAGTCCTAATTGCGTCCTGCACCTGCTCGTGTAATTGCAAGGATTCAGGGATTACTGCGGATGTAGTATGAAGATGGCAACATTTGATTGAGCCTCTAAGACGAGGAGACAAAGATTATTTTTGCTATTCTCTTTGATTTTCTGTCACAGTATGAGGCCGTCGATTATGCAGGCAGTTTAGTGTTTAAGGTGACGGAGAGTTGGGCGAAATTGTTGGCTTACGTTGGATTTTGGATTATAGTTGATGAATGAACCCCAAGGGGGATAATGACGGTCTTTGTTCGGCTGGCAATTTACTTGAAACTAGCCCTGCCTGTGGCTTTTTCCATATTAGTTTCGAGGCATTTGGTATGGGTTCTAGTTATGTTAATTTATATCTTCTTGCGATGGATAAATCGCCAAGTGTTCAAACATAGAAATTCATTTCTGTCAAAGTATCTGACTAAATGCTTGCAAATTTTGCGACTTATAATAAAATTTACTATTTATATTTGAATGAGGTGCTCATTATTGCTTAGCTAGAAGGTAAAAAGAGGTAAGATAATAAATTAATAAATAAAAGAGGGGAGAGGATAGAAATTAAACAATACCTCTCCTGTAAAGTCGACGTAAGTGGTGATAACTTTGTAAAAGCACAAATAAACGTATACTTTGTCGTGTGTAGATACACTTGAATTCTCATTACCTCTAAAACAATAGTTAAACAACAACAGCCCAGATCGTGGTCCAAAAACATTTCGTGTTTAGCTAAAAAAAAAACAATTTGTCGTAATTTTCAAGTTCTGCAGAAATAATTTCAACTCAAGTGTAAAGCGCGGGTATAAAGTAAATAATTTGAAGCGACAATTAAGGCGATATGTAAAAGTTTAAGCGTCCCTGTTACTCCATATGCGAAAAAACCCTCAGTGCGAGAGGGACGGATTCGTGGAAAAGTAGCAAAAAGTCGGTTTTTTACTAATATAAAATGTACTAAAGTTGCTATCAAAATTTCGTTTAACCAGGTCCTAGATAACGTTAAAACCCATCTAATAAAATATAACTGCAGTCCATATGTCATTCTAAATCGTCAAACCAGGAGAATTGGTGTCGAAAACGACCTCATTTCAATAAATATTTCTATCGAGCCGAATGTCTCCAATCGCATTTCTGTTTTAACAGATCCCTAGAAAAAGATTCCAAAAATAATATACTGTTTTATCAAAATAAAACATTATTTACTGAAGTAGATATGCATGTTCTTAAAGTGTCCATTTTTTTCCGTAGCTCGATAATTATGAACACAACCATATAACTGTTGAATAAATATTTTAGTTCTCTTGTTTTTCACAAGATAAATGATTCTCAAAAAGAAACCAAACGAAAAAGCAACGGCGTTCTACAACGAAAGTGATTTCCGTTAATTCGTACTTTCCGTCCCTAATATAATTTAAATGGCGAGCACTGAAACGAAGGAAATGTTAAATTGGGTGTGAGTTAATTTTGAAAATTACTCATCAAATGGAATGATAATGGCTGGCCCGCGAAGGGAGGTTTTCGAATTTTAAATAATTTATCGCCTTTGATCTTTTCAAATCGATCAGGCAAGTATCCGTTTTATCTCTTGCTGATTGATCGGTTAAAATAACTTTTGAGTTGATTTTGATTTATGAATTGTCAATGAGCCTGTTGCTAAGTAAAAAGAAGGTTTAATTTTTCCATAATTTTAAGGTTTTGCGAAATTATCGCAAAACCATGTGCTTCACATTTTATTTTCGTGTATTCGTGTAGTGGTTTTAGAAAACTGACAGATTTTGATAACAAAAATTAGTGCCATGTATTTTTACTCAGGTTGTAAACTACAACGTACATAGTGAAAGTTTCACCGTGATTCTTTGATTATATCCGTACGAAATGTTAAAGAGTGTTTGTTGGTTTGTCCTTTTTTTCACGCAGCATGGGAGCAACGGACCGACGTGATTTTTTGCATAGAGATGGTTTATGGACTGGAGAGTGATATAGGCTACTTTTTAACCCGGAAAATTGTAAGCGTGGGCGAAGCCGCGGGAAAAAGATAGTAGATATACATATGTCACAGGTAAATTGTTAAAACCGTGAAATTATAATTTCAGTGGGTTAGGTTAGGTTAGTTTAATTATAATTTCACTAGTTAAAAAATTACCTATGACATATGCAGATTGACGTTATCAATACTGACAGAAAAGTGAAAAAGATTTTTTTTATCATAATTGCCTTAGCTGGTTGTTGTTATTAATATATATTTTTATGATGCCAGAAAGGTTTGTATCAATGAACAACCATTAATAAAACCAATCATTATTTATAATTAAAAAACAGTTATTTTTTGTATTTTCCACTTGACATAAATGTAATTACTTAATTAAACAGTTTTAAACGCTTTATTTCGACCCCTGGGGTCGTCACCAGGCGAATCAGTTTTAAAAACAGTTACAAATTAAAATTGCATTATAACGTGGCCGCTTTGTTGTCTAGCGCAGGCTTTATCGACGTTGTAGATGAAATTTATTAGTACACACATGAGAGGCGATAGAGGTAAAAGATAAAAGCATTTCGGAAACACAAATACTGGGCAAGACAATAAAAATATAGTTATATGCTGCAGGATTATTGTAAAAGACGTGAAATTATATTTTAATTAGTAATATTATAATTAAACAGATATTGGTCAATTATCTCTACTTAGAAATGAACTTTCTGTTTAAGTGGACACCTGACACCAGGTTTTCAAGGGTTCATTGGAAGAAACTAGGTCTCTCCTCATATTGAAGAAAATATATTTGATTTATCAATATTTTATCTAGGGATTCCACCTATAAACAATGTTTTAAGATTTATACTTTTGTCAAAAAAAAATTTTTTTCCACCCTCTTATTTTTGGTTTTCAAAAGTTCGTTTCAAATACGCGATCAACTTGATTTTTTTTTTATAAAATAAGCAATAGAAATATGAAGGGATGTTACCTAAATCCAATATTTTTTCCCTACAAAATATTTCAGTATTAGCTAAAAACACACCAATTTGTTGTTTCGCTGCGTGATCGTATTACATATATAGTATTATAGTATTACGCGTCCAAGAACAAGAGGCCAAAGAGCCAACATACAATCGCCTCTATGAAAAGCGAATAAGGTCTTTGCCATTAGACTTATTGTGCTGGACGGGTAATAAAAAAAGTTGCTAGGGTATGCCATCCTCTTAAAACTACAGATTCGCGCCGGGACCTTATGATACCACGGCTTTCACAATTAATCCGCAAACATATATAAATAGATACCGGGAGAACATGGACGAGTATTTTTTAATAAAATAACACATGGTATACTGGTCATATTGAACAATTTTCCAAAAAAACTTACCTGTGGAATTGATTTTGTTTGATTTTCGTTTTCTTGCTTTAGCAATTATTTGAAAATACAGTGAATTATGTATGGGCAGGTCCAATATTTTTTCGCCACGACGTTTCTGTAAGCAAGTTGTTTAGTATGGATTCGTTTAAATATACATACTCTTACCTTACAACCGGCATGTAAGTAATCCATCCAAACATCATCACTATATATATATATAGTATAAAACAAAGTCGCTACCCGCTGTCTGTCTGTCCCTATGTATGTTTAAATCTTTAAAATACGCAACGGATTTTGATGCGGTTTTTTCTAATAGATAGAGTGATACAAGAGGAAGGTTTATATGTATAATACATTCATAATATAGTAGAGAAACACTGATCATTTTAGAGATTTCTAAATAAACACATTTTTTTGCGCTTACATTGCAAACGCTGCCTGAACCCTACGAGATAGATCAAAGTAATGTACTACAGTATTGTACACCTTAAAAAGGTCTATAAAAAAGTTGCCAATGGTATTTGTCTATCTCTTAGGGATAACCCACAATAAACATTTTTTATCCTTTACTTTTTACGAAAAATAATGGCTTATTTACGAAGCGATTTTTAGGAATACAGCATTAATCCTCATCCAATTAAGTACCATTATATTTAGTATTAGCATTGCACCCGTGCGAAGCCGGGGCGGGTCGCTAGTAATTCATTATCAAATGGGTTAATAACTTTCGCATTTAAGAATTACTGCGAAAATATGAAAAATTTGCTCACAAAAGCGGATAAATACTAAAATTATATACATATTTCAATATATTTCAGTCATTATTTCGATGATTTCAGTGAAACTCACTACCAGTCAGATTAAAACTTGTCATGTTTTAATTTCTTTCCGTAATTATTTTCAAGCGAGCGTCTGTCGTCAATGGACGCTAACACAGTTGAAAAATAATTATAAATTCAACTTACAGCAGTTTCATATCTAAAATATTAAGGCGTAGCAATAATTACAAGTTATTTTCGTTCGACAGGTGGTAGAGCTGATGCCGGGCTCGACTGTGGAGGTACCACCATCTTACTTGGAGAACCCCTCGAAGTAATTCGGGGGAGAGTAAGAGAATAGCTCGCAGGCAAAAAACCAGGAGGCTCACCATGCCTGGGACCGATGGATGGCGGTATATCCATCCCTAAAAGCCGGGCCTTATATGGAACAGACTGGTGACGGGCAGCGGCGTCACTGGTGCGAGGGTTCCGGCACATGGGCAATTCTTCCAGGATGACCGCCGCCGGTAGTGGCAAAAGTCCTGGAGAGGCAGCAGTGGACTTGAGTGGACGAACTAGGCTGATGGATGGATTGATGGATTTTTGTTCGAGGCTGATATGTACCTACGGACGCTAGCAAAACAGGCTGCTTAGGTACCTAATGGCATTTGATATTGCAGCCTCATAACCGTAAAAGTCGTTTATAAATAGAGAGCTCAAACTGCAGGCGTCTGTACACAATAAAGACACACGGGCCGTGTGCCAGCCGAGTTCAGAACAAAATGCTTGTACGAAAACGATGAAACGATCGCACAGTCAGTGCGTTACCTTTTTAGGGTTCCGTACCTAAAAGGTACAAAAGGAACCTTTATGGTGAGACTCCGTTTTCCGTTCGTCCGTCCGTCCGTCTGTATGTCACAACCTCATAACTTTACCACCGTTAAAGATAACAACATGAAATTTGGCACAAAAATTGCATTAATTTGCTTACATATTATAGTGTAAAAAAAATGTGAAAAATTTTAAATTGTCCACAATATTTCCAAAACAAAAGTGAGAAAAATAAAAAATATTATCGTAAAAATACAATAGGGGTATCAAATTATAGATATTAAAAAGCTTATTGTAAAAATAAATACTTTTACTACATTTATTGGCACTGGTTTCGATAAATCTTTAAACAACCACCAAAATATGTATGTTCTCCCCCCTTATCTCCGAAACTGGTAAACAGAAACATATGAAAGAAAGTAAAATAAATGAAAATAATATTTTCTAAAAATACAAAATGATCAAATTATATATAAATCAAATTATTGGTATTACAAAAATTTATTTAATTTAGTTGTGTTATTTTATTATGCAATAATATACATTATAATATAAAATAAGTTAAGTTTAAACTAAATAATCTACAAAAGAAAAAATTCTATAAGCTAAACCTATCTAAAACAAAAATATAAGGAGACGGCACCTACATTATTAACATATATATCTTAGTAGCGAAATAAACCACTAAATTAAATAAAAAATTTTGTCTAGGTCATCGCTGCCACGGGGCAGGGTACCCAAGACAAAAATTGTAAAAATATATTGTTTGGCTATATTTAATTGCATCTATTTCGAGAAATCCTTGAAAAACCAAAAAAAAATGTATGTCCCCCCCCCCCCCCCTATCTCCAAAACTGGTGGACCAAAAAATATGAAAAAAATAATAGTAATGTGTTTACGTAAAGATTACAGGAAAAATAAAGCTGTTGAGAAATTGGCTAAAGCGGCTGATACACTATCAGTTGGTTAGATTGTAATTATTATGTTCAGGACCTCGGAGGTTGTCTTCATAATATATAATGTAGATTAGTATAATGTACGTCCTCTTAGACAAAGGATACTGTTTATACTTGAAAGCAGTGTTCCTTTATCCATGAATTTTGCTACCTCCTATTACTAACCGTAATAAAGCTTTAGTCTCCACCTAAACTTTTAGACATGTGAGGTCAACAACTATCGTCTTTATTGCTTATTTATTAGATTTACGTCATGCATCTAATTATAATGGTGTAAAAACACTGTTTAATCCGTGGTATTAATTAGAAAACTGGATATTTATGAAAATACCTGCATAGGCTTATTCGCTGACCAAAATAGGTCCCAGCCCTTGGGTCTCCGGAAGCGTTGACCAACCTCGACGATATTTCCTTATATAGGCGCTTTGCGTCTGGTCCCCACGGCCCCAGGGTCTCTACGGCAAAAGGCATAAAAATGTAGCCTTCAGCCAGCTCCACGTATATACGCCGTTTGAGACCCTCAGCCGTCAACGCCGCCGTGCCAGCAAGGACAGCGCTCCCCTGGAGATGGGACGGCGCTACGGTGTCGACGCATGTTGCGTCCCACACCAGCGACCGCCCATTTTTCCAGGGGATTAGTGTCAGTCCGTCGGGCCTCTTACCATCGCTGCGTACTAGGCCTTTGGGCTCTAATACGGCGGGCACGTTGGCGCTCATGAGAGCCCGACATAAAAATATATATTATATCTAAGATTTTCTTTCTGCAGATTTTTTTACGGTTCAAAACGGTTATACTTTGCTTGATCGAAAAAAATCCGGGCCTTGGTAGATTTTTCATATTTTTTTCGTTTTATATAAAAATTTTAAAAAATTGTCCAAATATTGTTCTTAGGCACATTTTATGTCTATTATACGTATAACTAAAATAGACTACTTGGTTATTTCAACCTACGTGCTTAATTTTAATTGTAAAAAATTGCAGGAAATTGCAACTACTCTGGTACTAAGCAATACATTTGAGAACCGTTTTACAATTTGTACAGATTAGTTAGAGGAACTTAGATAAAACGAAATTTAAACCATTTCTTTGTGCTGATTTTGTTTGTGAACAAATTTTAAATTAATAAAAATATATCAAACTACGAAGGAGAGGAAATATATTTCTAAACGAAAATATGTACGTAAAATGTGTTATATTGACGTCGATTTGCCCGTTTGTAATAAAACTGGGTCATTTGGCGACCAAGGGTTGCGCATAAAATAACGTGATTTGTTTGTTTAAAACAAGTCGTTTAGAACAAGCGAAAATTGGGACCGCTTGTTGATGGATCATACAAAGTTGTTTGTAAATATGTCATGTTGTATGTGTTTTTGGAACAACTCAGCGGCTAAAATAAGGGCATGTTGGTATGGTACGTCAATGCATGTAAGTTTTCCTTCACCGTTCAGCAAGTGGTATAAGATTCGGGATTGTTTTAGTTTTATTAGTATAAATACTTGGGTTATTTTACTAAAAATACAAAAAAACTGAAAAGTCCACCAAGTGTAGGTAAGTCGTATAAATGTTCAGGTTACGTTAACGTAGTTATTACAAAATTGTTTTGTAACAGTTACTTTGTAACAGTTACTTTTACAACAGTTCCTTACAGTAACAGTTACTTTGTAACAGTTACTTTTAAAACAGTTACTTTGTAACAGTTACTTTTAAAACAGTTACTTACAGTAACAGTTACTTTTTAACAGTTACTTTTAAAATAGTTATTTACAGTAACAGTTACTTTGTAACAGTTACTTTTAAAACAGTTACTTTGTAACAGTTACTTTTAAAACAGTTACTTAAAGTAACTTAACAAAAGTAAAAGTAACTGTTACTTTGTAACAGTAATTTTAAAACAGTTACTTACAGTAACAGTTACTTTGTAACAGTTACTTTTAAAACAGTTACTTTGTAACAGCTATTTGCAGTAACAGTTACTTTGGTTTTATTGAGACACAGCCAACACAAGAAACAATCTGTTTTAAACGGCGTTCCTATTTTTTGAATTCTTTATGTATTACAGTAAAAATAAGAAAAATATATTTTTTTCTTTCTTACTTCTACTTATATATTTTTTTCGACCCACTCGGTGTCGTCTTCAGTCGAATATGAAATAAAATGGACAAATGAAATTTAATATAATTTACATTAAAATTACGTAGGTAATCATAAACCTTATTTTTCTAACCTAGATGCTTAATTGTAATCTACTTAAAAATACTTTTATATATAAGGTTTTTCAATTTAAATTGAAAGTAATTTAGGAGGAGATTCAGTATCGTTAATACATCACATTCCGCTGCAAAGCACTTTTTTTTGCGCGAACTTTTTTTTCACTTCTCAGTACAAAGTGGTCCGATCGGCTGATTCAGTTTGTATGGACAAGTGAAGAAAAAGTTCGCGCAAAAAAAGTACTTTGTTTTGGAATGTGATGTATTAACGATCCTAAATTACTTTCAATTTAAATTGAAAGACCATATATATATTCTCATACATGTATGTATTAATATTTATACGAAACAAATAAAAATACAGCTTATCGAAAGTAAAAATACTAACAATTACTTTTTTTTACAACGTTTGTAAATCTTTCCCAAGATCGACCAAGAATAAATTTCCCCTTTTTTTGAGTGGAACGCTAAATTTAACACAGTACAAGTAGGCTTGAATAAGTTTAATAAGTAATGCACTGACTCAACGTCGTCTAGACATGCTAACTCATTATTAAAACTCACTTGAAATGTGGCCACTTGAACCTACCTGGGTACATACCTGCCTTTAGTTAGTAGCCTAACGAACTGGCACTGAGAAATCGATAGAGCTTCTTCTATTTTTATTTTGTTACAAAAAACTGTCTTTGCAGGCTTTTAATATTTTCCATAAGCATTACGTAGTTATAAATATATGTACAGCCATAAATAGCGAGCCGTTTATATGCGTACACATTAACAGGATAAGGGATTACTATAGAATCATAGACGTTGTTATTACAATACAACAGGTAACAGGTCCTCTAAAAAGGCCGTTTTGGATGAATCATATTATGATTCCGTTCTAATGCCGTCTCTTTTGCACGCATGAAATAACTTTGACTCCATTCTACTTTCAAACTATTTTATGATTAACCCATAAACGAATACAGCCTACAGACTCCTCATAACAGGCAACCGATTTCTGTCAACACATCTGACTGAACCAGCAGATACAATTCGTCACTCCAAAATTATATGTTTCGATAGGCCGAACCAAAATGGCCTCTATATTAGAGTCTTCGTCTTCGGGAAAGATAAGTTTGTGGCGCTATACGTAAGATTGTAAGAGCCAATAGGATTGCAGTATCCCGTTTCGATTGTTGACAGAATTATTTGTACGCAAGATGTTGATTCGACTTTGAGACAAGAATAAGAATTGGCCCAGAAAACATATTTAACAATTTAGTGTTTTATTACGCAGACGAGAAATTAATTGAAATTAATTATTTATCGGCGTCGAGACTTTGGGCCCGTGGGGTCCAGAGGCAAGAAAATTATTTAAAGAACTGTCATCGCGCCTGGTCAACGTCTCGGGTGACCAGAGGGCTGGTGCTTACCTCGGCCAGAGAATAAGTCTGGCCATCCAGAGAGGTAATGTAGCCAGCATTCTGGGCACCTTACCAAGGGACAGCGATCTGGATCCAGTTTTTTATTTGTAATAGGTCTATTTTATTTATAGGATAGTTTTAAGTTGTTATTATCTTATATAAGTTTTTGTGTTTTGAATCAAGTTTATACTGTTGAGTAAAAATTTATACTTAGGATATTATATGGATATGGATATTATACTATATAGGTCAGTATTATATACTGTATTATACTGTAATAAGAACTCATTATGATTAAAAACTTAAAATTAAAATATATATTGACCGTTACATTTATACCAAGTGGATTTGTCAAGTTTTGTAGAAATAAAAACACTCTATCCGAATTTCTGTTCGCAAGTTCGTCACGTAAGGCCTTTCATATCGGTCTTGCAAATATTTTACCTCGCTACCTGCAAGCGAAAGACTAGCCCCTGTACCATGATACCTCTCTTTTTATTCTATTAATTTTTTATTTCAGTATCATACCTATATACTCTTTGGGAGAAACAGAATATTCATTTAATGGCGCTTGTTTAATTTATAACACAAAACAAAGAAGACCATTATCGTTATAACTCCTAGCCTCGTTAACAAATTGTGCGGGCTCCTGCCTATGCTAGATCTAGATTTAATTAAGGCGCTCTTATCCCAGAAGAGTGACTCTCTGTCTTTTTCTTTACGTGTAAGGAGTAAAGAAAATAACCACACTTTTGTACATTTTCGTTGTTTTTATCGGTTTTTTAATTGTTTAAAAATAAGGGATATGTTTATTAAAACCCATTTACGTGGTCAGCCTAGAAAATTTAAAGAGCAATATTACCAGATATGTTTCGTTAATAAAAGAGTGGAATTATCGAAATGGCATGATTTGAAAGGTCTTATTACATGCTGTGTATATCGTGTGACCGAAATAAAAGAAAAAATAATTTCTATAAGTACGTGCGTTTACTTGGAGCTCGGTACGACAACAAGATGGATTGCTAATGCTATTGCTAATTTAACAAACATCGGCACTCCTAGCGCCATCTATGATTCTATTAATGAAGCTCGATACAAAATAAGCAAGTTAGCTGATAGATAACGCTGTGCTTAACATGCTGCCACCCTATATAAAATACTAATGGAAATTACTCAGTACATATTTCCTATATACAATGACTACAACTAAGCTAATCGATTCCTAATTTATTGTTTACATTACTGTTCCTACTGTGCTATTATAAGAGAAACATTAAACCTTATATGGTTAACGAGATCAAACCTTACTGATAAGAATTTAGAAAAAACTTATGTATTCGTAATTTAATTACATTTAACTAATCTATATCGTTCAACGGTAAAACACAAATATTATTAAAAGCGCGTTTGATCGTCCCTCGTTGTGTCTTGATAGTTGCTACCCTGGTGATGTCATCTCGCCCGCCGTGACCTTCAATTATGCGTCCTAGTCGCCAACAGCATGGCGGCACCTTATCGTCCTTGATGAGCACTACGGCCCCCACCGCAAGCGCGGGTCCCTTCGCGGCCCTCCACTTCGTGCGCTGCTGAAGGAGTCCGATATAATCGCGCGACCATTGGCGCCAGAAATCCTGTTGCAACTTCTGGATCTGTTGATAATGGGTTAGCTTAAAATTCGGGACTTCTTGATAGTCGTAGTCGGGAAGGCATGTCGGTGACCTACCGATCAGAAAGTGAGCTGGCGTGAGGATAGAAATACTATCGGAATCAGAGGAAGGAACAGGGCAAATCGGGCGTGAATTCAGTATCCCTTCTATCTGAATTAAATAAGTAAGAAATTCCTCATAAGTTAACAGTGCTTGCCCAACGACTCTTTTAAGGTGAAACTTGCAACTTTTGACCGCCGCTTCGTGCAGCCCTCCCATGTGGGGTGTAAAAGCTGGTATGAACTTAAAGGTGATACCTTCATTAGCGCTGAAGGTTTTAAATTCATTCGAGTAGGTATTCAAAAATTGAGATATTTCGGATATTTCGTTCCTTGCTCCTACAAAGGTAGTGGCATTGTCACTTACCAGCACGCGGGGTTTACCTCTACGAGCTATAAATCGGCGTAACGCTGATATAAAGGCCTGTGACTCTAAACTCGATATCAACTCAATGTGAACCGCCTTCGTGCTGAAACACACAAATATACCAATGTAACATTTATAACATTTATAGCCACGGCTTCTCCGATCCCGTATGGTGAAAGGGCCCGCATAATCGAGTGCCGTTGTATCGAATGGAGGAGAAGGTGTTACCCTAGCTAAGGGTAAGTTACCCATTACGGGGTTCGTTGTTTGAGGTTTAGCCCTGAAACACTTTACACACTCATGCACAACCTTATTCGCTAGACTCTTACCATGCGTAGGCCAAACCCGTTCGCGCACTGAAGCTAATAGCAACTGTGGCCCGGCATGAAATAAGCGCTCATGTTCGTTTCTAAGAATGAGTTTAGTGAGCGTGTGCTTATGATGTAGGATGGCAGGGTGCTTTTTATTGTATGCGTAATTCGAGTTACCTAAACGCCCTCCTACACGCATCAAACCATTTTCCATAAAAGGTCTCAAATCCAATATGTTGGATTTTTTGGGTAACAGTTTATTTTGATTAAGTAATTTATATTCGTTTGGAAATGATTCTTCCTGAGAAAATTTAATCAATTTGTCCATAGAATAGTTTAGTTCTGAGACTGATAGTGGACCTTTAATTTTATTGTTTGTCGGTTTCGAATTATTAATAAATCTTAATATATGTGCAAAGACTCGGTTTAACTTTGTGACACTAGAATATTTTAAGAATAAAGTATTCATGAATTCGGTTTGATGATCGGTTTGGTTTTCTACTGTAGGAAAACACACTATTTTATTTTTTTTCTTCGGTTATCGAATCTACTGGCTGTGGTATTTGGCCGTTAGCACTTGGCCACTCGGACCTTGGTCTTTGGAGCCACGAAGGGCCCTGCCACCACAACGAACATTGCGATAGCGCACCAGCTGATACGCCACGAGTTATCAAATCCGCCGGATTGTCCTGTGAACTAATCCAGCGCCACTCATCCGTGTTAGTTACGGCTTGAATGACCTTAACTCGGTTGCTCACGAAACATTGCAATTTACTCGGTTGCGTATTGATCCATGATAAGACAATGGTGGAATCAGACCACAAATTAACAGAATTTAAAGGGATTTTAATCGCGTCCTTCACCTTTTTATAAAGATTGGCTACCAGGACCCCAGCCCGCAACTCGAGACGTGGTATTGTTTCTTTACGTGCAATTCTGGATTGAGAACGGAGTAAACGCACAAGTATGTTGCCGTGTTCGTCTACCGATCGTAGATAAATAACTGCCCCGTAGGCGGTCATTGAACTGTCCGCGAACCCGTGTAACTCAATCTCTGAACTCCCACGAATAATGACGTGCCGCGGCACTGTTAGCAGGTTAAGCATCAAAATATTTTTGTAAAATGAATCGAACTCTTCGATTAGTGATTTAGGTAATAACTCGTCCCACCCGGTCCTATCTACAAAAAGTCGTTGAATGAATAATTTACCCATAATTAAAACGGGAGTAAGCAACCCGAGTGGATCAAAAATTGATGACAAAATCGACAACGCCTTTCGTTTTGTTAGTTCAGTTCCTATCGGTACGTTTTTTAACGCAAATGATAAATTATCGTTCTCTTGACACCAAGCAAGACCCAGTACCTTATTTGAACCATCCCCAAAAGATATTGGTATATTTGATTGAGTTGCGTCTGGGTTTACTTTACCTACGGCGTCGAGTATTAGCTGAGAGTTTGACCTCCATTTTCTGAGTTTAAATTTCGCGCTCTGTAAAATACAGTCGATTCGCTTTATCGTTTCAGCCATTTGAAACTCGTTTTCCCCACTGTAAATAAGATCGTCCATATAAAAACCATCGGTGATCACTGCAGCGGCGTCGGGAAATCGTGTTTCGTTCTCATAGGCAAGTTGTCGTAAACAACGTGTTGCCAAATGTGGCGCGCATTTTAATCCGAAACTCAATGTAGTGAGCGCATAAATACATATAGGTTCGTCTGGGTTTTCCCGCCATAATATGCATTGCAGTTGTCGCTGGTTAGGGTTAATATAAATCATGCGGTACATTTTCTCTATGTCCGCGCAAACTACAAACGAATTTATACGGAATCGCATTAACAAATTGGTTAATTCGTCTTGATTTATATTACCTTTGTATTGAATTTGGTTAAAACTTAAGCCGCTATCACTTGGGCACGACGCATCGTATACAATCCTAACAGGGGTCGTTTTTTTATCAAAGTTTATAACCGCGTGATGGGGTAAAAAGTTATACTGGCCATCATTATTGGTCCCCTTACCATTGTCTAGTTTTATCATGTGGCCTGTTTGTTCGAATTCGCGCATAAAATTTATATAATGTACTTTGAGTTCGGGGTTTCGGGTAAACTTTGTTTCTAAATTTTTTAATCTTTTGTACGCGATATGCCGTGATCTCCCTAGGGTGGAGGGATCCTCCTTCAAGGGTAAAGTCACAACAAAATTACCTTCAGCCGTGCGAGAATGTTCCTTAAATATCTCCTCACATCGTGCTGTGTCGTCATCAGATAATTTCTCGCACTCGTATTCGTCTCTGTTCCATAAACTGCCTACCACGTCATTCATTACAAAGTTGCACGTCACTGACTTGTTCGATAGTGGTGACGTAACAGGCCCCGATATGACCCAACCAAAACGGGTTTTTTGTAATATTGGTAAACCTGTTCCCAATTTATGCTGGCCTATGCACATAGTATTAAAAAATTGTTCTGCACCCAAAATCATATCAATCTCGCGTTCCTTATAATAATGTTCATCTGCTAATTTATATCGTTTCGGTATTTTAAGACTCTCAACATTTAACAACTGAGGTAGTTTACATAGATTCGGCACAATAAAACAAGAAACGTCGGTAGTATACGAGTCGTCTTTCGATGATACTGTTAAATCGCAATAATGTTTTATGTTGGTTAAACTATTGTTAAACCCTTGTACCTCCATATCAATCGTATGTTTCGGTAAGTTGAGTTTATCGTACGCCTGTTGAGTTATAAAATTTGACATAGATCCGGAATCTAAAAGAATTTTTAGAGTGTGTATTCGGTTATTATTATCGCGTATTTTAACTAAGGCGGTCGATAGAAGTACAGATTTATGAATGAGTTGTTCGCGGCTCGGTTGCACAAGCGAAGTATTAACCACCGAGTTAGTTGTTGACACATATTTCGGTTGAGATTCGATATGTGGTGGTGAATTCGATGACTCATTTGATTGTCGGTTAAATAACGTCGTATTTTTCTGTTGCGCGAACATGGGGTCGTGTAATAAAGTGTGATGTTTACCCTTGCAGGTTTTACATCGACTAGCTCGGCAATTTTGGATCATATGATTTGTTCCAAAACAATTAAGACACACCTTTAATTTTCGAATAGTGCGATGGCGTGCTTCCATGTTCAAGGCCAAAAATTTGGGACATTGGTTTATGTAATGACCTTCCATACAATTAGGGCATCGATTAGCAGGGTTACCTTTAACGTTCGGTTGAGCCGTGACGACAAATGCCTTCCTTGCGCCGCTAGTGATGACACCCTTGTTCTCCGCTGACTGGTTGGTACTCAGCGTGTCCAAGAGGTCAGCGCGCGCTCTCAGGAACGATTTAAAATCCTGCAACGTAGGCAATTCCTTTGAGCCAATTTTCTCTTCCCATTTTCGTTGTAAAGACGTTTCGAGTTTGGAAGATAAGAAAAATATAATTAATATGTCCCAGTTCTCTATATCAACATTTAATGCCTTAATCGTACGCAAATGTCTTGAAATATTATCTAAGAGACTTCGTAACGCGGTGGGAGTATCAGATACTACTTCGATATTAAACAAAGCCTTCAAGTGGTTGCTTAAAATGATTCTAGGGTTATTGTAACGTTCGCACAGCAATTTCCATGCTAATTCGTAACTATTCTCGTTGTACTCTAATGACGCAACAACTTCCAATGCACTACCCTTGAGACAAGTTCGTAAATACTTATACTTCTGAATGGGCTTTAAATTACTTTGATTAATTATAGCATCGAAGGTATCACGAAATTCCATCCACTGCTTTATATCCCCATCGTATTCAGGTAAGACTATCTCTGGATATTTAATGCACTCAATGTCTCCTGACCTAGGTTCAGACGTGCCAGGAGTGGGTTGATCTGAAGGTTTCTCCGTCATGAGCCGTGCCGTGGCTGAGGAAATCACTTTATAGTATTTAGTTTCAAAGGATTCCCTCTCTAATAACTGTTCGTCATAGTCAGAGCATAAAGTTTCAATTTCGTCCTGACACTCCTCAAATTTATTAAAAACCGATTGGATGTTGTTACTACGCATTTGTAGGTCTACTAATTGTTCGGCAGACATCTTAGTTGCACTAAGAGAATCTATATATTTTTTATATAACGTAAGCTTCCCCTTATACACACCCCGGAATCGTTTTAAACCCTGTAATTTTAATGACTCTAATTTCGTCCTACCCCCTTCGTCGTCGGAAGACATTTCTGATTTAGGGATACTGTGAATTTAGGAAAAGACAAGACAGGAAATTGCCAACTCACGTGCTCGGTAGGTACTTAGCCTCCAAAATTTGCGAAGATCCTTCGGTAAATCGTCGTTAATTGGTCGTCAATAATGAGTTCTTCACAACCCTTGGATCCAGATTTCGATTCGTCGTTTTTATAATCGATAATTGTGAGTTGGATGAGTGATTGGCAACGTCGCGTCGTCGTGACGTGGCTTGGGTACTCGGTTGATCGGTTGATCAGGGCTCCTCGACGCGCACTTCTTAACGAAAGCGATAATTTATTCTTCTATTTGGCGACACTCTTCCTCGGTATATTTTGAGATTCTTCAAAAACATGCACTCCGTTACTATATCAGAGGTACAGATCACGTCGGGGTCACCATCATGTATATCGTGTGACCAAAATAAAAGAAAAATAATTTCTATAACGACGTGCGTTTACTTGGAGCTCGGTACGACAACAAGATGGATTGCTAATGCTATTGCTAATTTAACAAACATCGGCACTCCTAGCGCCATCTATGATTCTATTAATGAAGCTCGATACAAAATAAGCAAGTTAGCTGATAGATAACGCTGTGCTTAACATGCTGTGTTCGTGAATTATTTCTATCGAGCAAAGTTTATCTGATCGTGTAACACATGCGTGGAAGACCTAGATAAAGGTTCGAACTATATTGCATATTTTTTTTGGAAGTTTTAGAATATATTTGAAAGTTCTATTTCACTTTGAAATTACTGATTTTTGGATAAGAGCGCCTTAAATGGCTCTAAATAGGTCAATTTAATATTAAATAATTTAAAATAAAAAGCAGTACGATATAAATTAAATAACTGTATAATAAAGTTAATACCTTGCGATTGTCGGCTCTTGGTGAAACATCGTCAATATCATCATGGATGAATAAAACACTTGTACTGTATCAAAACCTATTATTTCACTATTTTCCAACAATTTACGCCTTATCGGCATTATCAAGGGATTATTTACACTGCGTATGGATTGAAGTAATCTTAATTCGTTATATAGCAATTTTTTTTTGTGTCTTGTTGACGACTGTTATTTTACTAGTTGGGAAATAGTTAAATAATAAGTCGCGGAATGATAAAACATAAAACATAAAACAAAAAATATTTAGAAACAAATGTATTTTTTTTCTTTTTCGCAATTTTGAAAGTCTGGATATTGCAGTTGGCCAGAGTTATTTACTTATTCAATTTCTTTAGATTTTGATGTATTGTTTATTAAATAATAAGTTTACGGATACTTAAGCCGATTTTGAAGGCTTTAATTTTAGATTTAGTGCTGTCAAAACTTAATTTTCTTCATTGCAAAATAGTCCTTAAGAACAGTTAAGTTTCTTTGGAAAAAATACAGTTTTGACAGCTTTTAAACTAAAAATAAAGCCTAATCGGCTTTAATACCTACTAAATAAAACAACACTTAATAAGTGAAAGGATCCGAAATTAATAAGTATAAAACATTTTTTTTAATTATTTTAAGGTAGGTATTTTTTTTTATTTTTATCTCGTTTTTTATGTATACTTTAATATTCATAGATAGTTTTAATTTATAGCTAGTCTAGATTTGTTATATTATTTAATTGTTATTTTGGTAAATATCAAGATTTACTATAATATTAAGACGAATAAAGCATTAAAAGATATTTTTATGCTAAATAATAAACTAATATCCCTAAAGTATAAAGTATAATATTTTTTATATAATAAAAGATATGACGGGTAGTCACATGACATATGACATGACACACAGATGTCATACATACAGTATATCCCGCGATACGCGACTTGTTTCAATGATTTTGGAAAGAGTAAAGAGTAGATAGTTTCGTACCGATAAATTGTATGTAAGTTGAATAATCACATCTTTTAAGACTGTACCTGAGCCTAGAGCATGACCAACTCCAGTCTATCTAGGATTCGTTTGAAGAAATTCGGACTCTCCTTGTATTGAAAAAAATATATTTGGGTTATTAATCTTTTCTTTAGGGATCTTACGTATTAACAATGTACTAAGATTTATACTTTTGTCAAAAAAAATGTTTTGCACCCTCTCTTTTTTTGGTTTTCAAACGTTCGCTTGAAGAACGCGGTTAAGAGATTAACTTGATTTTTTTTTCATAAAATAGGTAATAGAAATATGAAGGTATATCAACTAAATTCAATATTTTTTTCCCTACAAAATATTTCAGTATTAGCTAAAAACACACCAATTTGTTGTTTCGCTGCGTGATTACTAGTATTACGCGTCTAAGAAAAAGAGGTCAAAGAGCCAACATATAATCGCCTCTATGAAAAGCAAATAAAGTCTTTGCCATTAGACTTATTGTGCTGGACGGGTAATAAAAAAAGTTGCTAGAGTATGCTATCTTCTTAAGGGTCTGTATTAAGTACATTATTTTCCATCATTCAGAATTGAACTCTACGACGTCACGTTATATTCTCTGACGACGTTATCGCTCTCATCTGTGGCTGTTACGACCACCAGGAAACACGCACCCTCTAAAAACTGCGTTTTATTTAATGACTTTTGAAAGATGAAATGATTGAATATTCTTAGATGTTTAGACGGGGTTATTGTTCACTTATTTTTAACACAAATTTCAAGGCTTTATAATTTTAGGAAGGCCCTATAACACTCAAAAAACATGAAATTTAGAGGTAATTTTGTATTCTTTTATCAAGTTAGCTTTATGATTTTACGTTTTTCTAAAATTTTTAGATCAACATTATAGTCTTCTATCTATATTATTTTTATGAAACCGATTGACCAAGTCACACAGTCTGAAATTATCATTTGAAGTTGCGCATCTGATCTTATACTAAATCAAAACAGAAAAACAGATTGTTCTCGATTCCGTAAAAAGCATCGAAAACGATATATTCTGGTACTTGGTATTGTATGGTATTGTGGTACAGAGGTTAGTATTTAATTTATATATTTATAATTCCTAGCCCATGACGGCTTGATTAGCATAAATGAATGAAGGGCCGCGATTATCTACGATCTTCACACTCCGGTACGAATATATATATGGGATTTATTTTTAAAGGTTTTGTTCGAATTTATTAATTCTAGTGAAGGTCAAGTGAATGTCAAGTTGGTCAACTGGCTAAACACTTTAAATTATGAAGATACTAAAACCTTATCGTTAGTTATAGTATTTTTGAACATATTTTGCATGTTTATTAATGCAATGTTCCATTTTTTTTATTTTTATTTTTTTTCTATTTTTAAGCAACTGTCTATGTGGGTATTTGCACATTATAGTTATAATTGTAATTTTTTTATTAAGAATGAAAGTATGAGTGGATGAATGAATGAATGAATAAATTACTTGCATGCATGTACTTGAATTTGAAATTTTACTGTAAGCAATGTATAATTTTGTGTATTAATAACAATTATCTGGTACCCCGCATTGCTGGCTTAGCCAAGTTTGGGGACCCCTGCTAACTTTCTTAATTTGATTCTCTGCATGTACACGTCTCTAGTAATAAATATAGTTAAATAGCAATTTTTGTAAAAATTCATGCAATAATAGTATATTACGATACGAGAGCGATGAAACTAGTGCTGCAATCACACGAGTCGAGAAAAAGTTTCTCGCACGAGTTTCGTATAAATTTGTTATAGCACAAGTGCGGAAAATGCCGACTTTACGCACGCGCAGCGTGCGTAAAGCGGTCATTTTACGCACAGTGTGCTTTAAAATCATTTGTATTTGTAATATGTAGTTATTTTTTAGGGCCTGTTCCGTGTTTTCATAAATTTCCAGTCTCATATTTGTATCGAATTTCAAATTCAATATTCTATAATTGAAATGTATCTTCTAATATTTTGTTTTAATAATACATAATATCTAACTATCAACGGCCAGGCAGACCAAAAATACGATGGCGGGTCGACCTCCTTTCATTTTTAACGGAGTGGTCAGAAGTAGCTTAGGACCCCGATATGTTGTATGAGCAAAGGGAGGCCCTTGGCCAGCAGTGGGACACTATACAGGTTACATAGAAAATAAAATAAATTTGTGCTTGGTAGCTTATGCCACGAGACACAGTAAAGTGACATTATAGACTGTACACAAGTCTTAAGGCGATTACCATCGCCAAATTAGCAGCTCGATATTTGTCACTACAAATATCAACGGAAACGACATTGAAATAACGCTATAAAGCATAAGCTATAAAGTTTATCTATTTATCAAAGCATAAATGAATTCAATCGGCCAGGCCACTCAGGAGCAGTAGGGAATTTGAGGTCAAAAAACACCATTCAGTAAAAAAAAAATCATCTAGAAGTTTTGGTGGTATGAAAAAGAAAATACATTTTTTCATTATTTTTGGTCAGGCCATAAACGAGGAGTAGGCTTTAGAAAGTACCCATTTGGCAATAGTAAGGCCCTTAACCCTCTTACAGTAGATCGCTGTGGTTCGGGTCCATTTTACTAGAGTTTGTGTACAATATTTTATCAAATAATATGTTTTACAAGCCTAGAAAAATAGAAACAATACATAGAATACAATAATTAGAATTTTACATGAATACACAAAATTTAGTTTTTTAAATAAAGTCAAAAAAACCAAGTAATAACTTTTTATGTATGAAGCTTTGACAAGCTAGCTTATAGCTTGTTTAAAAAACAAACGAATAAAATAAGTTTAGATCGCTGTAACTGATTTTATATATTTAAATATATAAATTAATTAATTTAATATGTTGAATTATTTGTTTTCAAAAAGCTTGTCGCATTTTGTTTTTTTTATTAGTGTATATTTATTCATTCATTGTTTTGAAATACGAGACATAATACGTGACATAATGTGTGTGGTAATTAGCGTATAATAAAGAAGTAAGTAGATAAATTATTAACATTTGATATGGAACAGTTTCTTCCATAAGAATTTGTATTTAAAACCATGAAAAGTGCTTAGAATAATTTACATTTAAGACATGGAAGCCTTCCCAAAAGGAAATTTCCTAGAGATAAACACTCTATTACGCGCTCACAAAGACGGATAATAAACAAAACAGAGAGTTTATACGATCCTCATTTCATCTGAAATCCCACTGTAAATACTGTCTGAAATTACAGGCACAATTAATTGCTATGTACACAGCCCGTATGTAAATTTGGGAGGTCTTAGGGAGCACCGAATTTTACGCATGACTGCGCGATGACATACTATGGTATGTTGAAGCGAGGATAGTAATGTTTTTCTCTATAGTTTCAGATAAGTTGACAAACTATAACTAGTTTTTGCGTGTGCTGTCAAAAATATTAACTGAGGAGGTCTTTTTTCCTTTGCTATTATGCTATTATATACAACCAGCGGGCCTATTGTGTATCTCTAGTTGCCTTCTGGACTGGGTGTCTATCATCAAAAACATAGATATACTATCGAATTCCGATGTCCTAAGGATATTTATAGCACACCGTGCGTAAAATGACCACTTAACGCACGCTGCGCGTGCGTAAAGTCGGCATTTTCCGCACTTGTACTATAAAAAATTATACGAAACTCGTGCGAGAAACTTTTTCTCGACTCGTGTGATTGAAACTCACACTCGTCAGAAAACGTTTCATCGCTCTCGTATCGTAATGTACTATTTCGCACTTGAAGTGACGACACAGATTGTTAATAGTTCAATACCCACTAAAGGCAATTTTGAAATTTCAGTTTTTAGCTATGTTTTTGATGATAGGCACCTCGTGCAGTTGGCAACTAAAGATACAGAATAGGGGGGCAGGACTTATAAAGTTGAAAATCGCGTGCGACGAAATGCGCGCGAAACGATTCAGAATAAGTCTAATTAAAATAACAATATTTGATAAAAGTTTTTTTGCTTTTTAGAAGCAATAATACACGTTATAATAGTACAAGATTTTCGTATTGATTGTGAAACATGAAAGCAAATTCAAAAAACACTCAAAAATATATAAATAAGATATATTTTACATCGAGTATATACTCGTTTCGTTTATTATTTTTTGATTTTAATTTTTCCGTTATTTTGTAATAGAATTTTTAATAGGTATAAAGACTTTATGGCAAAACTTTCTCATTTTTAGGGTTTCATACACAACGGGAACCTAGTACAATATCCGGAACACAACTCAGTTACTCTGTGGAATTTATCTGTGTTTGCTACAGTAGCGCCTCTGGCGGCTTTTACATATAAACTCTCTTACTTGAAGAATTTCAATAAACGCGTTCCTTTATGTTAACTACATCAGGTTATTACTGTGTATCACTATGACTCTGCAAGATAAAAGCCACGAAAAGCTTCAGCAATAACCTTCCCTGTCTGTCTGTCCGTCTGTTACAAGGTCTAGCCAGTTGAAATTTTCACAGAATAAGTTTCATAAGAGCTTCTATGGCAGCAAATAATTAAAAATTTTAAATAAAAGAAAACTAAATAAAAATACCATTTTGAACGTTATTATGCCCCTTCCTGCCTTACCATCGAAACAAGAGGCGACAAAATTTTTAGGGTTCCGTACACGTATTTTGTGGTGGTACGGATTCCTTTTGGCACAACATTAAAGAGGAACGATGTGTGCCTATTCATTTACAGCGCGAAAAAGCCTAACTGACATTAAACTATAATGTTCGCGAAATGCTATAAATGTATCTTTAATTCAAAAATAGGAAGAACAATCTTAATGCGTTTCGTAGTGGACACGAATTTCCCTGTCAATTTTAATAGCTAAAATGAAAGTAGGTTAAAAGCCAAGGGAAAGTATTTAGTCCTTTCCTTTCTGAAAATTTGGATTTTTACAAATATAAATGAATTTTATTATCTTGGATTTTTAAACAAAAGCCTTGTGGGCTTAATGCGTATAAAAAAAAAACTTGACCATAAAACATGATATATATCAAATGTCAGTGATACATGATATTTATCTCAGAATAAGATATATACAGCTATTTTTTTTATTTATTGCTAGGCAAAGGTATTGTAGCCCATATTGATTTTTTTTTTTCAAAATATCTCTCAAAATAAAAGAGTAAATAAATACGATATTATAGAATATGATGAAATTATTTGTATAATAAAATCATTTATTTATATTAAGATTATATACAACTCGTAACAGAAAGTTGTAACCATATTTGAAGAGCTTATTCAGTCAATGGTATAGAACAACTTTTACTATGGAACAAAACCTGTATCTCGAAAAAAAATAATCGACTGTTTCGAATAATCGACGAAGGGCAGATTTTTTTTTTGAGATTTCAAGGTTGGCTCCATAGTAAAAGTTGTTCTATACCATGGTCTGAATAAACTCTACAAATATGATTACACCTTTTGGTTACACGTTGTATAGATACCTTATCACTGATTTATCTCATTGAGGAGAAGGGCAAGAAACTTACCAAGACATGTCTTGTCCTTCACATTAATTATCTCTCTCAATTTTTTTGAAAGTAGAATTTTTGGCAAATTGCAAACTAAAAATGGAGCTGTTCGTTTTTCAAAAAAATTAGTTTTTGGTATGTACATTCACTCTTTGTAATTTCATTCTCTATGTCAACGTTTTAATATAAACTTTATATAGAATATATAGATGTTCCAATAAGGAATTCAGCAATGAGTACAATAACTGTTATGACAAAAATTTTAAACATTTTTAAAATTTTTAAACAACCATATATAAATTTAAAACATTTTTGGTAATAAAGTTATTATTATCACCAAGTCTTTTGTGAGGCTAAACGGTTTCTTTGTCAATAAAAAATATTTTTTTAAAGTACGCAAAGCTTGGCCCATGTTTTGTACAATACTATAACAAAATGTTGTATCGGAAAAAACATTTTTTTTTGTTTCTGACCTAATCTTTTTTAAGTTTTAATTAAACTTAATTCATTTTACATCAACACATTAAAACCTGAAGGATACCACTTTTATTCCAACTTGTATCTAAAATGTACAAGCTAAAGCTCACTGCGTTTAGCCTTTTTACCACAAGGAGCGTTTTATTTTTACAAAAAGTAGTTGGATTCTCAACTTTCCATTTTGTTAAAAGGATTTTTATAGTTCCGCGACGCATGTCGAGTTGAAATGTCGAGAAACGAGTAGTAAATAGACCGGGAACTTTTCAGAGTGGAAAAAAAAGTGGTTAGAAGCAAATATATGCCATTGAATATGTTTTTTCTATCATTTGAATCGTATATATATATATATTGCTGCATAAATTAAACATACTTACCTTTAATTTACGTTTATTACTTAATTAAATATATTTTTATAACATTAAATTTGACTTGTTAAAAGTGTATTATGTGTACTGTAATACGCACACAGCCTACTCGGGATCTCGTAGGGATTTTGTTGAATTACACCACTTTGTTTTTTAGTTTATCTTCTTTTATATTTTCTTTTTTCTATTTTCTTCCTAATTATCAAACATACATTAAGGGAGGGTAGTTTTATATCTCGGAGAGCACTCGCTTGTTGTATTTCTTCAAAAACTCTAGAAGGAATATTTATAGATGGAGAACCACGTTCGCACCGATAGGACTCTCTAAGGAATCTTCATTATGGAGAGCCACCTTCACATCGATAGGACTCTCTAAGGAATCTTTATTTAGAGCCACCTTCACATCGATGGGACTCTCAGGAATCTTGCTCGTGTTTTGTCTGAAAGATCTTTTATACTCGATCTGTATTTATTTTTGGAAAACACGAAATAATTCAGTCAATGCGACGTATGTCGATCCATAAAGGTTATCGATTGCCAACTAAACACGAACAAATAGTCCTTTAACCTACCTATAAAACCTAGCCTTACCTAAACCTCACATATTGCCTAGCTATATGTTACAGTACCTACTTTACAAAATAAGTTATTTGAATTTGAATTTGAAAATGTGCTGATGTTCAAACAATTAGTAAACTTAAACATTTATTTTTTTATTTTTTTTATTTACTCAATTGTATAACATTTTATTTCAAAGTACAATTGTTGAAAGTATAGTTTTGGAAAGTTAAGGTTTACTTTCCAGGGATTATAATTATCAGACCTTCGTGATTATCTATGTTTTTCACGGAGATATATGTGATTTAGTGACATCGACATGCCCAATAAATTCCGAAAATAAGAGCAACCTGCAACAAAAATAAAATATGTTTTTACTTTTCCAATTCACAAAGTTAATATGCTAATCACTTTTAGTAAGAAAGGTTTCTACTAAAGCCTCTAGCACTGTCTGGTGCTGCACTAAAAAAAATTGATTTAACCTTGTCAAAACTTTTGACATTTTACATTTTTGCATCCATCTGTCTTTTGCGCTTGATGTCAGGTTTGTGTAATTTTTCAAGTTTACATTGTTTCATTAAAACTATGCATTTCAGTATGGAATAAATGACTCAAAGCATTGTAGGTTTAACTTTCTTCTAAAATTCACTGAAATATGCTAGAAACACGTTTTCGTTTATGGATTTCGTTTTGCTTTCATTCTCCCAATGAAGAAAGTTGTCATATGTTTTTAAATATTTGTCTTTCGATTTTGGCGGCAAAAAGTTTTTATTACGGCTCTTGCCGCCTCTTGAATCTCAGACGGCGTCGAAATAAAAATAAAAAATAAAATAAAAAGATTTTTATTCAACAGAACACAACACAAAACACATACGGTGTTACTACACCGTTTAAACGGTGTTTAACTTTAGACAGTGTTTAAATCTGTTGTTGTCACTTTTTTACGATATGAAAGAAAAGGCGACAACAACAGATTTAAACACTGTCTAAAGTTAAACACCGTTTTGTAGTAACACAGATAATACTTAAAGACTATTTAGGATTAGACAGATTCTGTTGAAAAGGTCGGTGACTCAGCTTTTTCCCTTAAGCCAGAAGCAAAGGGACGCTGTTATTTTGTCACTGCCTGTTCATCCATAAGGATACTTAAAACAATAAACAAAAATTAACACAACTATGATTAAAACACATAAAAAACAATAGCCATTTTTAGGAACTTCGAATTTCTATTGTTTTGCAGCTAAATTAACGTACCATTTAATAATATTAAGAGTATTATATGTATAATTATCTATGTTTTAAAATGTTTTCATCGGACTCTACTTTTTCATACCAATTAAATTTTCACGTATCGCGTACTATGTTTTTTTTGCGTTACTACTTTTGTATTCAACTTCTTTGCACTTTAATAAAACCGTTTTGAACTGCAATATCTCTTTTCAATCTAAACTGAGGTCTGTGACTAAAGTAATTTTCCCCTTGGCTCCCGGTCCACAGGTATCTTGAAACGAAACGTGAAATAGAGCTGTTTAGTAGAAAATTCTGATGAAATAAAGTCGTTGGATTTATGACTCTTTTTACGTAAATTTTTTAAAAGTTCAAGTATTATGGTGATGGCAAAAATAAAAACTCTACATATTATTCATAAAGATTTTTTTATTTATTATTAAACTGTTTGGTTTTTACTTTATAATATACAGGTTGATAATGAACCCTCTAGCTACAATTATTATTTATTTATTTAAAAAGTATAACATACATACAATAGATGACTTATTAAATATTTACTAAGTTCTTTCTAAATAAGAC
This sequence comes from Ypsolopha sequella, assembly GCA_934047225.1. Classification (NCBI taxonomy): domain Eukaryota; kingdom Metazoa; phylum Arthropoda; class Insecta; order Lepidoptera; family Ypsolophidae; genus Ypsolopha; species Ypsolopha sequella. Next base: position 25,352,887 of record OW203997.1, read on the forward strand.
AAGTTTTTAAATGTTTCCTTAATTCTTTCTGAATTAGACAATTTATTAAATGTTTACTTAGTTATTTCTAAATTAGACAACTTATTAAAACATTAAGATACTTTTAAACAGTTTTGAACTTTTGTGAAAGCCTATAATTGGTCTTAATTTGTTATATACAATAATATATATGTTACCGCTATTGTTTTAAATAACAATGTTATTGACCGTTTAAACCTAAAATAATAAATTGTTTTATTCGACTATTTTCATGTTTTATTAAAAAGAGCTAGATTTTTGTTTGAACAAACCCTACTTCCAGCCTAGAGGATTTCTATATAATTTGATTTTAGCCAATACAGGATCACGTTTAGAGCGCAGTTATGAAGAGTAGAATTCACCCAAGCTTTCTCCTAATATAAATACCTTGTGGAACTAATGAAAAAGGTAATTTATCACGCCACATTTTAAATTAAGTACCGACGAACCTCAGAAAATTTTCTTCCACTCTGAGTGGGGTAAAGCATTTTCCTTATTTATTCTTTTTCTCAGATACCTACAACCAATTGCGATTTTTCATTGAATTTCTGTTGACATACAAACAAGATTTAATGAACAAAATGGTGTCGCTATAGAAGTCTTGTCGTCATTTAGACCGGAGTTTTGAGATTATATTTTTGCATGTATATTTTAATATTTGTGTACTGTATAGTACAGTAAAATATGAAGAGGCCTAACTGTAGATATATTTTTAAGATCTGTATCGGTACCCATATTTATACAAATAAACTTTTCATTTCATTTAATTAAAATTTAAATATATGAATTTTTGTAATTAAATATATTTACATTGCTTTTATCAGCTTGTTTCTTTTATTGTTGATAAATAATTATAAAGGTAAATATATATATATATATATATATGAGACACAATTATTATAAGATATTACAATAGAGTCCAAGATATATTTCGGGCCCCACTGGGCCCGGCATCAGTTGGAGTATGATTGTATTACATATTTATTTATGTAATATACATAAGATACAATTATTACAGGTACATTAAATAAAAATCGGTCAAGTGTGAGCCAGACTCACGTATCAAGGGTTGATGGGTGGATGAAAAATTTTATTTGTAATTTTTTTTTCGTGAATTTCACAACCTGAAATTTCACAAATCTTTACGTAAGCATTTAATAGAATATAAAATCGTTTATTTACTCTCACAATCACACACAACACAAAAGAAAGAAAAAAAAAACAGTAGCTAAAGAAAATTTTAAGCAAACATAATAATAATAATTAATTTAACACAAAAAAACACACTTTTAAATTAAAATAATATACATGAAAACAAAAACAGTACATGTACCTAATCTACTTAGAACGCAAGTGGCGTGAGATCGTGACGGCAAAATGGTACTGACTCAGCATATGTCGCCGACGGATCTGTAACGTTGCTTATTCCGAAATAACCAGCCGCGGTGAATGAGACCACGTTGTTTATCTAAATAGCAAAGATTTATGATATTTATAAAATAGAATACATATGTAGATAGGTGCCATATATACAGTATTAAATACATATATTAAATATAACAATTATAAAGCTGGTGTTATAAACAAATGCAATTAACGAGAAGAAATAAAGAAGAAAAGAAAAAAAAACTGTCCGAATGCATGTGTGAATCAAAGCGTTTTCAATTCGTGGGCAAGTTAAATCTTTTTTTGTGCCAAATTCCAAGTCTTTATTTTTAATTTATTTTTACGTTATTCATTAACCGCGTTCTTCTGCGCAACGTTTAAAAACCAAAAAAATAGGTATGAAATATATTTTTAGAAGAAAGTATATATGTAGCTTAACAAATTGGTTATAAGTAAGTTGACTTAATAAAAGGTCAGCAGATCATATTTTTTTTTTTTCAATATAAGGAGAGTCCTTATTTCTTCCAAAGAACCCTCGAAAGTCTGGCGCTGTTCATGTTCTAGAGTCAGATCCATCCTTAACAGTGCTTAAAGTTATGAGGCTGTGACATACGGACGGACAGACGGAAAACGGAGTCTCACCATAAATATTATTTTTGTACCTCTTAGGTATTACGGAACCGTGAACAGTCAACCGTGTTTCAGGCTCCACAATTCACTTATCAATAAAATGAAAATTCGAGAGTCGGTGTCGTAGGACGCCCAGTTGGAACAAAGTTCCTTTCGATATGGACGCGCAATCCGCTCACCCCACCCCGTACTATGAAATGCGGTAAGCGGCGTTAGCGATAAAGAAGTGTATGAAAGTGATACGATGAAAACGTTACGGTCGAAAAGTTACACTTTTTTCGGCTTAGCCCTCATTCGCCAAGCGCCTGGACTTGCCCGTTAGTTTATTCCTATACAGAAGACGTTGTTTACCGGAAGTCTCCAATCTATAATATTTTCAATTCCGTCCAAGATTGGACGTGCTTTCCATCAGCTCTATACCAATAACCTAGCAGCGCCTGATGCCGCGGAAATTGAATTTTATACTCTAAGACTGCATTTCTTGAAAGTTGTGCTGTAGCTATCTTATAGTACAAATCAGCGGTAGTTGACTCGATGTAACGTAACACATCTACTCTACATATTTATATGTACACAATTCCCATTAGCTAAACTATTAAAAGATTTTTTTTTTTAATTTTTTTCAGAGAATTTACGCCATTTTAGCACATAGTTTTCATTATTTTGGTTTGTAAATTAACCATTATTTTTTATGATTTTGTAAAGAATTGTCCGATGACATTGTCACTAGAGAATTTTAGACATTATACTGATTGTGATGACTGATTGTTTATAAAAAAGTGGTTTGTCTCTGTCTTTCTAGTCATCTGTCATCTAGCTGTCAAATTAGTCTGAAGTAAATTATTATAAATTTATCTTGATAGCAAAGGACACATTTCTAAACAGCTATTACTCAAGTTTTGTCACGCGAGGGCAAATGGAAGTTGCAGCCTTTTCGTAAAAATATTCATCATCATGAGGTTTTTTAGACCAAAACTTCGAAAATACGGCTTATTAAACCTAAATCTCGAAACGGTTTTCGATTTAACACACCTTAACATAATCTAATCTATGCCAATTGTTCCGTGACGGACTGGCAGACAATGCACAGCCTAATTCGCTGAAAATAGGGATATGAAATATTAAATCTATCCATCAGCCTAGTTCGTCCACTGCTGGACATAAGCCTTTCCAGGACTTTGCCACTCCCGGCAGTCATCCTGGAAGAATTGCCCATACTCACACACGCTGGGCAGGCACCAGTGACGCCCATCACCAGTCTATATAAGGCCCGGCTATTAGGAATGGATATACCACCATCCATCGGTCCCAAGCATGGTGGGCCTCCTGGTTTTCTGCCTGTGAGCTGTCCTCTTACTCTCCCCCGAATTACTTCTAGGGGTCTCCAAGTAAGATGGTGGTACCTCAACAGTCGAGCCCGGCATCAGCTCTACCACCTGAAATATTTAATACTCGTACATTATGTTATTTAAAAGGTGTTGAGGTGTACTAAGAAAGATTTTTCAAAACTCACTAGGCATACTTTTATTAATGTAACGTATTTGTCATTATAGCTATAGAGTTTTCAGAGTTAGTTTAGTTGGGTATAATTCAAATTCAAATATTTACTCGAACTTACCTAAAAACTTAAATAACATTAAAAACTTAACTAAAGATGATCTAAAAATAAAAAATCTAACAAAGTAAACCTAAAATAATTACAGCAAATAGAAAATACAGAGTTTATATTTATCACATTTGAATTTTTGAGAACCTAATTTCTGTACGCTTGCCGACGTGATCAGTTTTACAAAAACTGACAAAACAATTTCCTGTAAAAAAAAAGAACAAAACACAATCATTTTGTTTATGATTCAATTGACTTTCCTAAAACGAGTTGTAGATACAACCCAATAATATTTCATGAAAAACTCGGCTCAAAGCAATCAGAAGCTGGCAACACAGATCTCGCCTCCATCGTCCCTCAGGAGCTTTGCGGAATTGCCACATTTGTTTACCGAATTCCGAGGAATATCCGGAAATAAAATATATGTTGATAAATGTGACTTTATGTTGTTTTGGTTATATGTGGTGGAAACGAACAAATCATGGTGTTGACTTTTTTTCCATGTAAAAAATAATAAAATATGAGCTTTTACTGTGATTTATCGTACATCAGATATACAACGTGTGACAGAAAGGTGTAACCATATTTGAAGAGCTTATTCAGTCAATGGTATAGAACAACTTCTCACGCACGCCAATAGTACACATGCAAAAAGACGGCGGCGCATCAACCTGTTACCATGGAGTACACAACACAACACATCTCTGATGACATTGCCATTAGGTCTCATACGAGGCCTTAATTTGGCCTCATGCGTTCGCAAGCGACACGCCCCCTTACGATATTTGTAATACGAACCCATCTCCCACTATCATCTGTGAACGAAAAAAACATAGAAGTGAAAACACGATAAAGTGTGTTGAACACACACGATGAAGTGTGATAAAGTGCGTTCATTTATTCTTTGAGTCTGTCAATCACGGCTGACCTAGCGTCGCTTGACAAGACAAGACAAGACAAATACTCTGTATCGTACACCAAAATAAATAAAACAGGTAACAATTGGCGGCCTTATCACTAACAGCGATTTCTTCCAGACAACCTTTGGGTGGAAATGAATTGTTGAAAAAAAAACCGCGAAGGTGGTGCACAAAATAAATAATTATTATTAAATGGATACTAAATACCTAAAATAAATACATTAATAAATATATAATATTGCCTCTATTGGCCTTTTATTTGTAATTACACATATATTACTTTAAATATAATTAATAAATAAAATGTTTTTTTTTTAAATCTTGAAATATATTTAATTTATTAATTATATTTAAAGTAATATATGTATAATTACAAATAAAATAAATACACAAGTATAACATTGTACATATAATTACATGCATGATTGATTACAGTACGAACTACTTTCTACCCTTAAATGCGTGGTTCATGTAAATTTTATATAAGTTATACTGTCATTATATACATACATTTATACAGATTTTATTAACTTTCAAATATATACCTATTTTTATGACCGTTGCTAGTAAAGCTACAACAAAATTTTATTGTATTTTACAAAGTTTTGCGACCAATAAAACCACTTTATTACTTAGAAGCCATTGTATATTAACTGGTATTTGCTAGCTCAAGCCAGACCGTCCGGGTTAGAACCACTTTTATCCGGATTGGCAGTAAATTATCCGGTTCTCGTAGGACCTAATTTGGACTCGGAGGTTTAAGCTTGTATTGCGCTTGAGCTTTCATTAATTAATCTGAGCCATTAAGTGTCCTTGCTTTATATTTTAGATTCTCATTAATAATTGTAAAGTGTTATATTTAAAATAATATTAAAGTCAAGTGGCTCAGAGCTATATTTTAAAGTAACCGTTACCGAGCGGACTCATAAGTGTAAGACTAGAAGCCATCCGAAAAAGAAATTCCCTTCTGATTTCATTTTTTTTAAAGCTGTAAGTGTAAATGAATATAATAAAAATTTTACTGTTAATTTTCAAATTTATTGAAAAAGGCGTTACTTTGCGGAAGTCCATCATAAATTTGTGGATATATTAATAATTTGCAATATTCCGCTAAACACTCTTACCATGCTATTCAAAATGCAGACTCAAGCAACGCACGCCCTCCCGCATAAAACATGCACAAGCAAAGCAAGCAGTACGAGCACAAAATAAAGCCTTTGCTGTCGAGCGGTCGGGCGGACTACATATCCCGAGGATGCCTCGTTTAGAGGCGAAACACGTGTCGATAAGTTTTCTTGCTTGTTATTTAAGATTGATTTATTTTGTGCTCGTACTGCTTGCTTTGCTTGTGCATGTTTTATGCGGGAGGACGGGCGGTGCTTGAGTCTGCATTTTGAATAGCATGGTAAGAGTGTTTAGCGGAATATTGCAAATTATTAATATATCCACAAATTGTTAATTTTCAATTAAAAACTTAGAAAACAATAACACACGAGGAGATTTTTTTTTGTGCTTCTATGTTTATTTATCTGTACATGAGGTAACATCATACCAAATGTGGTGTAATTATCCGCCCAGTGACGGTAATAGCACTAAGCTACTGTACTATAAATACTTTGGCGTACAATTAAATAATTTACATAGGAAATTTCCAAAAATTTCTTAAAGATTCATGAGTTCATAATTCCTGTAATTCAATAGCTATTTCAATTATTTGAAAGTTGAATTGAAGGTTTTACATCTACGTATTAAATTTTGTTTTAATTTTCAGTTTAATTAAAATAATTAAATCTTCAAAAACATTTCGTCCTAAATGCCATCCATTTCTATGATAAGATTCGTAATAATTTTTTACAGCTGAATTCAATTTATGTTGCTGGTAGCTTAACGTTGTCTCATTCATAAACAAAAGAAGTTACGCAATTTGGATTAGTCATTCCTAAAAAAAAAAGCAAAAGTGTTGGTAGTGAAAATTGAGTTTCCTTCAAATTTTTTATAGAAAACGGCAATTTCATATGTAAAGACCTAATATTAACTTTACTCGTAAGTAAAGTTGAAGCGGGTGCTACGCCGTAGCAAGTACACTCAGGGACATAATTAGAGAAACGCAAAAAAATGATTTGGGAAAGTGCGAGTCGGACTAGCGCCCAAAGGGATCCGTACCACCACACAATACGGGTACGGAACCCTAAAAATATTATGGTACATAACAACAACATAGCAACATTAATGCGACAAAACCAAGCCGTTAAAATGTTAGCGCCTGGCAAACAATTCGTGGCTCCCACTAAGTACGGAACCCTAATATCTTAACCGCTATATTTTCCCTGTTATCTATACGTAATCACCTATTACCATAATCTTTTTCATATTTTTCCTGTTGGTCTACTTGTTTCGAAGATGCGACGTAATAAAATGCTATTTTTTAGCAGTTTATTTGTATGGGGACTGCCCTTGGATTTAATTTTTTTAATTATATTATTCTCCGTGAAAGTGGCCATAGCAAAATGTATTCTGTGAAAATTTCAACTGGCTACCTATAACTGAAGCTGTAGACAGACCCCTGTGACAGACGGACAGACGGCGGAGACTTAGTATTAGAATAGGGTATCATTTGGCACCCTTCGGGTACAGAACCCTAAAAATGTTGAAAATTGTTCATTGTTCATGGGTTCTTTATTCCTAAATATACGTTAACTTTTTGTTTTACATCTTACAATACTGATCTTTATTCTAAATTTATGAATGTTTTGGACTCATAAATTTCATAAAATTGATCGTGTAGTACATACATAGTGGGCAACATTTCATCAACATTTTCTGAAGTTTCATCCTCTCAGGGGATGATCCAGAGACTAAAACTAGTAGATTGACATATTCAACAATACAGAACTTATTTAAGGCGATATGTTACTGTTTTACCGTCCCTGTTACTCCATATGTGAAAAAAATCTTAGTGCGACAGATGGATTCGAGGAAAAGCAGCAAAAAGTCAGTTTTTTATTAATATAAAATGTACTCAAGTTGCTATCAAAATTTCGTTTAACCAGCGGGCCTATTAAGTATGTACCTCTAGTTGCCAACTAGACTGGGTGTCTATCATCAAAAACATAGATATACTATCGAATTTCAATTGTCTAAGGATATCTTCGCAGTTGAAGTGACGACATAGTTTGTTCAATACCCACTAAAGGCAATTTTGAAATTTCAGTTTTTATCTATGTTTTTGATGATAGGCACCCAGTTCAGTTGGCAACCAAAGATACAGAATAGGAGGGCTGGTCCTAGATACTGTTAAAATTCATCTAATAAAATATAATCGCAGTCCAAATGTCATTACAAATTGTCAAACCAGGAGAAATGGTGTCGAAAAAGACCTCATCTCAATAATTTTTTGTATCGAGCTGTATTTCTCCAGTCGCGTTTCTGTTTAACAGGTCCCTAGAAAAAGATTCCAAAAATAATATACTATTTCATCAAAATGATAGATTCTGTACCGAAGTAGATATCCAAGCTCTAAAAGTGTAAATTTTTGTTCCGTAGCGTCTTAACACCGAAGGTGACATTTTATGTGTGTGTCAGGACGCTGGGGAAAATCGACCTTTTGGTTTTTCGTTCGAAAACGGATAATAAAGTGTAAGGGCAGATAAAATAGGTACAAGGTCCTCTTGGGAATCGGTGGTCACTTTTGTGCTAGACTTTGTAATTTTCTATTACAACGATCGTTTTTTTTTTTTTGTTGAGTTTATCCGAATCAATTTAGAAGTTTTTATATAGCTAACTGCCATGGATATTTTTCGATTATAGACATTGAGTCTGGAAATGAAGCGAGTGCAAGCTTTTTTCAAATTCATTTTAAGAGGATGGCATACCCTAGCAACTTTTTTTATTACCCGTCCAGCACAATAAGACTAATGGCAAACACCTTATTTGCTTTTCATAGAGGCGATTATGTGTTAGCTCTTTGGCCTCTTGTTCTTGGACGCGTAATATTAGTGATCACGCAGCGAAACAAAAAATTGGTGTGTTTTTAGCTAATACTGTAGGGAAAAAAAATATTGGATTTAGGCAAAATCCCTTCATATTTCTATTGCCTATTTTATAAAAAAAAAACAAATTGATCTCTTAACCACGTCTTTGAAACGAACGTTTGAAAACCAAAAAAAAGGAGGATGGAAAACGTTTTTTATTTTTTGACAAAAGTATAAATCTCAAAACATTGTTTATACAGGTGGAATCCCTAGATAAAAGATCAATAAATCAAATATATTTTCTTCAATATGAGGAGAGACCTAGTTTCTTAAAATGAACCCTTGAAAACCTGGTGTTGTTGATGTTCTAGCGTCAGGTTAATAGTCATTAAACGGTACCTGAGTTAAAAAAACGTGGGTCTAGTTTATTGAGTTTCGTTAAAAACAGTGAATCATCGAGCAAATTAAATGGAACCCAAAAATTCGAGAATATTCAATGATTTCAAATTTTTAAATACTTAATTATTACAGTATTTTGGAAAATGTACTGTGTAATGAAGTTTTCCAGTACAATAACAAAATATCAAAATATACATTTTCCATATCCAAGAGGCAGGAAATATGCAATTACTGAATTCAATAACTATAAGATCGACTCATTATTCCATTCAGGACTATGAATAGTTGGTAACGAGCTATTTCCCTTCGACCGAGATGTGGAATGAAAACCGGATTGGATTATTATATGTTAACAACTAGCTTCCTGCACCCGGCTTCAGCTACAATTAATTAAATCATTCTACCTCTTTTGTATACAAGGTGAATTTGTGAACATCGTCCAAATTCATACTCGAGCCTTGGTAAGTGATCAGCATCATCAACCAATAACGATTTTTGTAAAATTCATAAAATGAAATTTCGACTCCCCATAGTGATTCAGTCAGGACCGGGAGTGAATCAGAGCTGTCATATGGACCAAATAAAAAGTCCGTAAAAGACCGAAAACGTATAAAAAGTCCTAAATCATCAAATAGGACTTTTTCAACCGTGAGCGAGTCCGCGGACCACGGACCGATCGGACTTTTTCGGGCTTCGGGTTAGTCCGTTCAGTCCGTTGGTCCGTTGCTGGTCCGTTGTCTGTAACGAAATGATTATGGATGGTTTTATGCAAGTATAGCATGACAAAATAATGTTATTCGAAGGATGTGATGACGAGTTGACGACTAAGAATCGAAATATATGTTTTGTAGGTATGTATTCATTCATATTTTCTTCATATTGTCCATACTTAATTTTGTTTTGATTTTTTTGACTATATATAAAGCTACAAAACGGTAACTCACTGACTGACTGACTGATATGGTTGTTTAGTTTGAAGGAGTCTTTTGACATGGTAGTAATGTATGAAAACAATGTCAGTTGTCTAATACTGAGTAGGGAAAAACCTTGACATTTGACATTTTTTGACAATTGACATGGTTTTTTGACATTTTAGTTAGACGTGGCGTTGTATGGGAGTTTTGAAAATTTTTTCGAGTGAGTAGGCGAGCCCGACGGGCGAGCCTACGAAAGAGCACGAACGAGCGAGCGAGCGAAGTTCGTAGTGATGTACCTGGGTACTAGGGATGGGAAAGATTGACATTTTCGCCGGGACAAGTACGCGAGCGCGAAGCGCGAGCGTGCGCAGTTCCTAGGGATGTCCTCGATCACTAGGGATGGGAAAAATTGCCTTTTTTTTTTTAAGGGATGTACCGAAAAAGTTTGTTTTGGCCATATCTTCGGAACGGAAGGTGGTACATCCCTAGGGGTCGGACCATAGGGTGCCAAAAAAGTATTTTTTTTTAATGTCAAAACTTTAACCGCCCGTATCTCCTAGACGGCTTGAGTTAGACCCATGTTGATGAGTGTCTAAGAAAAGGTCTCGCCGAGATCTAGCCCCCCACAGTGTCAAAACTTTAACGGCCCGTATCTCCCAAACGGCTGAAACTAGACCCATGTTCATGGTACTCTAAGAAAAGGGCTCGACGAGCTCTAACTGAAAATGAAAAAAAAAAAAAAAGTCGAAAAAAAAAAATATTTTTGCCGAAACTTTGATCAGCTATATCTCCCGAACCGTAAGTCCTAGCGAGTTGCGGTTTCGACTTTAGTGATTGGTTTGCTGAGGGCTTCCCGACCGCATAAAAAAATTTGACATTTGACAGGTTTTGACATTTTTTTGACAGGTCCAAAAAAGTGCTCCGATTCGCTTGAAACTCGGTATCAAGGGGTAAATGGGGTCGGTGATTACGAATTCATTGTTAAATTTGACACTTTTTGACAACCGACAAGGATTTTGACACTTTTTTGAAAAAAATTTGATCGGACATTTCTTCGGATCTAATGGCGAGGCCGAAGGCCGAGCCTTCAAGTGTCTTTCTAGCGAGGCCGAAAAACGAGCATGTGAGGACGGAGAACGCGCCAGCGAGGCCGAGTCCGATCAAATTTTTTTCAAAAAAGTGTCAAAATCCTTGTCGGTTATCAAAAAGTGTCAAATTTAACAATGAATTCGTAATCACCGACCCTACTTGCCCCTTGATACCGAGGTCCAAGCGAATCGGAGCACTTTTTTGGACCTGTCAAAAAATGTCAAAACCTGTCAAATGTCAAATTTTTTTATGCGGTCAGGAAGCTCTCGGCAAACCGATCACTAAAGTCGAAACCGCAACTCGCTAGGACTTACGGTTCGGGAGATATTGCTGATCAAAATTTTGGCAAAAATATATTTTTTTTTTCGACTTTTTTTCTTTTCATTTTTAGTTAGAGCTCGTCGAGCCCTTTTCTTAGAGTACCATGAACATAGGTCTAGCTTCAGCCGTTTGGGAGATACGGGCCGTTAAAGTTTTGACACTGGGGGGGGGGGTTAGATCTCGGCGAGACCTTTTCTTAGACACCCATCAACATGGGTCTAACTCAAGCCGTCTAGGAGATACGGGCGGTTAAAGTTTTGACATTAAAAAAAAAAACTGTTTTGGCACCCTATGGTCCGACCCCTAGGGATGTACCACCTTCCGTTCCGAAGATATGGCCAAAACAATTTTTTTTCCAACATAAAATCGCTTCTATGAAAAGCAAATAAGGTCTTTGCCATTAGACTTATTGTGCTGGACGGAAATTAAAAAAAAGTTGCTAGGGTATGCCATCCTCTTAATCGAAGTTTTCAGGTATTTCAATATTATTCAATAAAATACACGACATTTTTTCGACTATTTATCAAATTGTAGCACAGCATTTATTGCATAACTCTATTGAAGTAATCTAACGGACTGTTTCGGACCAACTCGGACCGGACCGGCTTTTTACCGAAATAGGGCTAGTCCGTTCGGTCCGCTGGAGTTTAGGGCTCACCATAAAAGTCCATCGGACCAGGTCCGAGTCCTATTTGAACGGACCAACTTAGGGCTTATATTTGGTCCATGTGACAGCTCTGGAGTGAATTACTATGGGAAGTCGGAATTTCATTATACGAATTTCACAAAAATTGTTATCGATTCATGATGCTGATTACTTACTAAACGTCCAGTATAAATTTGGACGATGATCAAAAAGTCACCTTGTATAAAACGATTCAAACTAATAATTAAATATGTATAAAATACATATATACCTGTCCAAACCACCGAAATATTTCTTCTTTTACATGATTATATAGGTAAATACACAAAAAAGAAACATTAAAGTAGAAGTAGTTTTTCCTATTTTTTTATTTTGTTATTCTCATTGTCATCTTGTAAATATCATCTGTCATCCTGTCATTATTACTCCAACTGATGCCGGGCCCAGTGGGGCCCGAAATATATCTTGGATTATATTATGTTATGCTACAATAATTATGTTTCTTTTATGTGTATTTACCTATATATTATATATAAAAAACAAAAAAACAAGCTGATAAAGGCAATATATATATTTTTCTTTTACATGAAATATATATTTTGTATAGATAGAAAAAAATAATGAAAGTAGAGTGACAAAAGACATTATGGTGCAGGATTGTAGGAGATGGAAATCTATAGCCTGCCAACCCCTTCTGGGAGACAGGCGTGAGAAATGTATGTATGTATAATAGTAGTTTATGCTACAAGGGCGCAAAGGAATAAAATACGAGGACGATTTAAAACACGAGCGTAGCGAGTGTTTTAAACGTAACCGAGTAATTTATTGCTTTTACGCCCGTGTATCATACTACATTTTTCAATGCATAGTGTGAGGAAATGAAAACAAATATAATCTTGTGAACTTTAAATTATAATTGGCTCAAAAGGACTGTATCCATAGCCGTTAAACGGTGTAAAAAAAGTATAACGTCTATGGTACACAGGCAAGGCTGCAGGTTAGCCAACCATAGTAAATAAATTAAAAAAATATATAATAATAAAGCCCTAGGGCAAAATAATCGACTTTCTGTTCGGTTTTGATGCATAAAAAGTGGGCCTTTACGAGCACATGCATTGAAAAATACATTTAAGTAAGTAGCAAATATGAAGACTAAAATGGTGATTGCTCAGCTCTTGTTATTAAAAGTTTAAATGCAAACACAGACATACGCAGTTGGCATTTCTGAAGAAATATATATATATTTAATATCAATCTGGTCAGTCTGCTGGACATAAGCCTTTCCAGCCCCCCTATTCTGTATCTTTAGTTGCCAACTGCACGAGGTGCCTATCATCAAAAACATAGCTAAAAACTGAAATTTCAAAATTGCCTTTAGTGGGTATTGAACTATTAACAATCTGTGTCGTCACTTCAAGTGCGAAAATATCCTTAGGACATCGGAATTCGATAGTATATCTATGTTTTTGATGATAGACACCCAGTCCAGAAGGCAACTAGAGATACACAATAGGCCCGCTGGTCACAGCTTTAAGGTATGTATTTGACTATCTAGTTAGACGACGAATCAACCAATCACAGTGCTGCATTTCATAGTTACTCCCGTTAGCTGACACACTTAATGATTACTAAAGGATGGTTGTACATTCATGTATCATATATTATTGTTGACTAAAAACCAACGGTTTCACCGATACAATTTCGACATTTTTTTAATAGGTTGCAAGTGTCGTTCTTAGGACTAGGACGACGAAAGGCCATAGTAACCGCCTTGAAAATGCCGAAATTGTATCGTTGAAACCACGTTGAAACTACGTTGAAACTACGTTGAAACTAATCAAATTAGATAAAATTTAGTTAGTTCAAATGTTAATTACAAAGCCATAGTTTACATTATGGGGTATTATAATATATATATATATATACTTACATTTTATTAAGAACATTCTAACAACAACATCGTATATTGTAGTTGGCTTAAATCTATTTCGTTGAGCCCTAGATTCTGCTTAGTAAGAAATATGTTGCAACTATGTCCCTCAACTAGATACAAAAAGGTATACTAAGGCCTACTTATTGTTTAAATTTTTACAGGTTCACATATTCAAAAAATAATTTAGGTATGCATCGACTAAATTAAGACCAATATAAATAACATTTCAGAGATGAGAAAATACCTTATTATATTTTCACACAATAAGACAATATAATATATAATATCAATTTATACATATAATACTTATATACAACGTGTAACAGAAGGGTGTAACCATATTTGAAGATCTTATTCAGTCAATGGTATAGAACAACTTTTACTATGGAACAAAACCTGTATCTCGAAAAAAATTTTTTACTGTTTCATAGAAAAATGCAATGCCGCTCGGCCGAAATGTATGGAAGGGCAGATTTTTTTTTTGAGATTTCAAGGTTGGCTCCATAGTAAAGGTTGTTCTATACGATTGACTGAATAAGCTCTTCAAATATGGTTACACCTTTCTGTTACACGTTGTATATACATATATATAGGTATACATATTAATAAAAAACCGGCCAAGTGCGAGTCGGACTCGCGCACGAAGGGTTCCGTACCATTATCTATAATAATACAGATCGCCAAACTTCTAGTACGCTCGGAGGTTGCTCTTCCCAAGAACGGCCCATACATTTTGGTCCTGCTGATGCGAATCGCCCCGTGTTTAGAGGGGACTAAAAGTTTGGCGCGATCTGTACTCGTTAACTTGTAAAGCCTACTTAGTTGTGATAGTTTTCCTTTTAATTTCGTTATGTATACTACTGCCGTGATTTTTTTCACGTCTCCAAATACAACCGTTTCGCTGGCAGGGGGAGGGGACACTTGACTGTAACAAAAATTAACACTTTTAAGCTTAATATTTCGCAAACGGAACCCTGGATCGAAAAATGGTCTTCACACACCCCCAATATTTAAAAAAAACCTATTCAACGACCCCCCACACTAGGGGATAGACGAAAAAAAAAAAACATCCCCACTTTACGTGTGGGAGAGGTACCCTAAAAAAAAATCTTTTTCAAAATTTTACTGTACTACTTTGTCGGCGTGATAAATATGTATATCTATGCCAAATTACAGCTTTCTAGTACTAATAGACCGACGGACATGGCGAAACTTTATAGTTTAACTTTATAGTTTATAGTTTTAACCCTTATGGCTTCTTTGTTGTTGACTACGGAACCCTAAAAAGTAGAACTTGGTGTGTCTGTACATCGAAGAAAAGTTATAAAAATAGAAAGGGAGTGAATAAAGAAGACTAATAGAACACAAATCAACGATTTTTAGAATTTTATTACTGTCTGTCTGTCTATATCTGTTTGTTCACGCACATCTCCGAAACCACTGAACGGATTTGGAGGCTTTTTTTGCACGACTTAAGCTTATAAAATTCTTCGAAACTTCGCGGAAGCCGGGTGTATCTAGCGAGGCCGAAAAACAAGCATGCGAGGACGGAGAACGCGTCCGCGAGGCCCAAGACCGAGCTGGGCGCGTTCGTAGACCGAACATGCGAGTTTTTTGGCATCACTAGCTTGTTTTGGGACATTGTCAGTTTGTATATTAAATTTGAGGCAGTGAGAGCGCCTATAATGATTGTTTCTGAAAAAAATAAGTAATTTGTTTCCTGTAGGCTACGCGGGAGAAGCCGCGGGCGGAAGCTAGTTTCTAATAAAAGCTACAACAAACAGATTCCTAATAGATATGTATCCAGTTCATATACAATGGTTTTGATTGGTAAGTCCAAATATTTCGTGTTGTTACTATATAAGTGAGTGCGCGTTAGCATGGCGGTAGCGGTCATTCACCCCTTCTACCACTGCACTCGTTTTTGCGGTAGCGATACTTCCATATGTTGCGCGTAACGTGTGAAAGTACTTACTGTTTCTAAGCACAGTAGCGTAGGTACTATATTGTACAATATGGCCGCCCAATATGGCCGTTACTTTAGTACGACAGTACAAAAGGGGTCAATGACCGCTATCGCCATACTAACTCGCTCCAGTTGTCAGGTATTTATAACAAAACCGTTCTTTACTTCTGTAAGACGTGGACTAGAGAGGCAAAGGATAGAGAGAGATGGAGGTTCTTGGAAGAGGCTTATGTCAAGGACAATCTAGGAAAAGAAAACTAATAAAACAAACAATATTATTGTTAAAATCTTTAACCTAGAAATAAGCTATAAATAAATAAAATGTCCATCATGATCTGATAAGCGTTTCAAAGAGAAATTGAAAGTCTCGTGGATAACAAAACAGAAATAAAACAAGTGGAAGCATAACCGTATATCTAAAAAAGGAACGAAATAAAATTCCATTTGGAATCGAATTGTAAAAGCATTCATCCTGTAAACAGCCCCAGTTTCAACGCCCAGATAATTGAAAGGGGAAAAGGCCTTTCTAGAGAATGATGGAGCTAATGTAGTTTTTATAGATCCTTCAAAAATGTTGTCCTTTTTCTTCGGACTCGACTTACATTTACAGGCTATTTATTGACTAGCGGATACAAGTAACATAGTCAAAAGTATTTTATTTTTCTGATACTTTTTCAAAGGAGGCGTAGTCTGCTGTTGAAATCTCTTTTTGACATAAGCTCGCCTTTCGCCTAAACTGTAAGATTACTGATACTTGTAAATAGTTTTATTCTTGTGTGCAATAAAGGATTTTGAATTGAATAGTCATTAAATAAATTATATTAATAATTTAATCTAAATTAATTACTTACAGGTTGTATTAATGATGTTCTCAGAAAATAATTTCTATGTAAACAAGCTATTTTGATGACGTGCTTAGGAAATTAAATTACATGATATTTTGAGAACACAAAACATTTTTGCTTTCCCGTAGAAATAGAAAATTATGAGTAGTTATTAAAATGTATATGGAGAAGGATATGATGTTCTTTATTAACGGAAACATAAAAACTTAAATAACATGAAATAAAACTAAAATTAAACCTTACAAATTTACCTATAAAACTAAAATGTCTCCTAAAGTAAAATTAAACTAAGTAAAAAATGTTTGCCAGATATTATATAGAAGGATATTATGTTATATGGGGAATTATAGTATGTTATATGGGGAATTATATTATGTTATATGGGGAATTATATTATGTTATATGGGGAAGGATATTATGTTAAATTATTATTAAAATCGGCTTGAACACTCACGTGTGATTCTTGTTGACTATAATTATGTCAACCGTTCCACCGTCCTAAGAACAACACTCGCCTTGATAATTCCGAAATTGTATCGGTGACACGGTTGGCATACAGTCAACCACAAGCACACGTGAGTGTTCAAGCCATTTTTAATAACAATTTTTAATTAAGATACTCAATTGATGCTGGGTCCAGGTCGGACCCGAAATATATCTTGCGATTTCCTTATATTAGTTCAAGATCTATTGGATCGGTCCCATACAGAACCTTTAAAAAATTTATTAAGCTATGAGCTTCACCACATTTTTTCCTCAAGTAATTCTAAGCATTTCTAGCCCGGGCCACAAAAAAAAAAAAGCTGCTGGCGGGGGGGAGGGGGGTACAAAGGAGCCGCTCGCCCACCTTTTTTTAAAAAAATCTATACGTTTCCAGTTGGCTACTATGGCAAGTTTGGTATCATTTTTGTATAAACTGAAGGTGTAGAATTCATTTCTGGTATTTACTTTAATCATTTTCATAGCAATTTTTTGAATAAATCATTAAAAAGTGAAAAGTTTCAGATTATTTTTTTGCTTTGAGAGCTAATAACTTTTGAATAAGAGAAAAAAAACGAAAATAAAAAATATTATAGTAAAGCGTATTTTATGCAAATTCTAATAGTATGAATTTCAAAAAATTGGTGCTACAAAAAGTGGGTAAAAAAAATATATTACTACCTCGCAGTGGTGGCGACTCGCCCTAGGAGGCGATTAACTATCTAACAAATGGTATGTATTATCAGCGTAAACAATTATTTTATTATTAATTCCTTTGTAAAAAAAAACCATTGGTAAAAAATACTTGGCTGTACGCTGAATGACTGGCTTCCGAGCCACACTTTTGAGATTCTTGTTTATAAAGTGTGTACTAATTGATAACCGCTCGCCATCAGAGCAGAGCTTCTGAAAGTGCGATAATATAACAATAAAATAAAAGCATATAACAATAAAAGTGGACTTAGAACTTTGTCTTGCTCAGGAAACTTAAAAAAAAAATAAGAAATATTATATATATTTATATATAGACTTACGTTTAATTACATAATTCTGTGCACCTTAATTTTCTTTTAAAACAGTTGCAACGATTTTTGCATCCTGTCTTGCACCTGCACCGAGTAAGTTCTAAGCACGCACTTGTGACATCTGGTAAGTCTGACCAATAAGGGCTCCAAATACCTTCTTCTATACCCCAACCCCAAGAAGGGCTTGGAAGGTTTTGGGTTGGCACTAAGGCCTGGCCCCAAACATGGACCCCTTGGTACATTACGCGAAGTGTGTGCTGGTGAAGAGCGGCCTTCGTTGGAGGAATGTTCTCCAGTTCTCTATCCCTCTTCGTAAATAGATATTTTCTACATTCATTAACAGTTAGTGCAAGGGCTTGAGCTGAAAAGTCAAATATTTGAGTCATTCTCACTACTCCCGCTACATAATAGAAGTAAACAACTTTACCTACATAATCCTACATCCTTCGGGTGGAATTAAATAAAGAGGAGCTTTTTGATCTGCTATCTGTCCGATGCCTCTCCATAGATTTGGCTGAAGGCAAGGAGTTCAACTTAACTCAAAAGACTGCAGTTTTGAGTAATCACAGTCGAGACAGGAAAATGATTGAACCAAGTAACCACGAAGAGGCCGATACTAGAATGTTACTTCACGTTGCTGACGCTGTCGATCGAGGACATAAAAACATTGTGATTCGTACTGTAGATACAGACGTAGTTGTCGTAGCCATTTCATGTATTCAAAAATTGCCAGAAATAAAAGAGTTGTGGGTTCACATGGGCACAGGCAAAAACCACACTTGTATTTTATGCCACACTATTGCCAATGCACTCGGTATGTGTTCATCATGCTCTAAGTATTAAAAACGTGATATAAAATTAATACATACTAACTAAACTACACTATTTCGGGACTAGAAAGAGCTGAAGTACTGCCAACTTTCCATGCCTTGACAGGATGCGACACAGTATCTTCTATCAATGGAAGAGGCAAAAAGACCGCCTTGGACGCCTGGAACGCCTACCCTGACGCAACATATGGATGGGAAATTGGCAGAAGCTGACAGTTTTATTCAGAAATTTGTTATTACAATGTACGACCGGCAAGTTAAATCTGATTTGATACAAATTCAGGTTATGTAGGTAAAGTTGTTTACTTCTATTATGTAGCGGGAGTAGAGAGAATGACTCCAATATTTGACTTTTCAGCTCAAGCCCTTGCACTAACTGTTAATGAATGTAGAAAATATCTATTTACGAAGAGGGATAGAGAACTGGAGAACATTCCTCCAATGAAGGCCGCTCTTCACCAGCACACACTTCGCGCAATGTACCAAGGGGTCCATGTTTGGGGCCAGGCCTTAGTGCCAACCCAAAACCTTCCAAGCCCTTCTTCTTGGGGTTGGGGTATAGAATAAGGTATTTAGAGCCCTTATTGGTCAGACTTACCAGATGTCACAAGTGCGTACTTGGAACTTACTCGGTGCAGGTGCAAGACAGGATGCAAAAATCGTTGCAACTGTTTTAAAAGAAAATTAAGGTGCACAGAATTATGTAATTAAACGTAAGTCTATATATAAATATATATAATATTTCTTATTTTTTTTCAAGTTTCCTGAGTAAGACAAAGTTCTAAGTCCACTTTTATTGTTATATGCTTTTATTTTATTGTTATATTATCGCACTTTCAGAAGCTCTGCTCTGATGGCGAGCGGTTATCAATTAGTACACACTTTATAAACAAGAATCTCAAAAGTGTGGCTCGGAAGCCAGTCATTCAGCGTACAGCCAAGTATTTTTTAACAATGGTTTTTTTTTACAAAGGAATTAATAATAAAATAATTGTTTACGCTGATAATACATACCATTTGTTAGATAGTTTATCGCCTCCTAGGGCGAGTCGCCACCACTGCGAGGTAGTAATATATTTTTTTTACCCACTTTTTGTAGCACCAATTTTTTGAAATTCATACTATTAGAATTTGCATAAAATACGCTTTACTATAATATTTTTTATTTTCGTTTTTTTTCTCTTATTCAAAAGTTATTAGCTCTCAAAGCAAAAAAATAATTTGAAACTTTTCACTTTTTAATGATTTATTCAAAAAATTGCTATGAAAATGATTAAAGTAAATACCAGAAATGAATTCTACACCTTCAGTTTATACAAAAATGATACCAAACTTGCCATAGTAGCCAACTGGAAACGTATAGATTTTTTTAAAAAAAGGTGGGCGAGCGGCTCCTTTGTACCCCCCTCCCCCCCGCCAGCAGCTTTTTTTTTTTGTGGCCCGGGCTAGAAATGCTTAGAATTACTTGAGGAAAAAATGTGGTGAAGCTCATAGCTTAATAAATTTTTTAAAGGTTCAAACCAGTAGGTCTTTGACTATATTTGTATATCTTATTTATCAGTGCATTTATATTAAAAAAAAAAATATATATATATATATATTTAAATAAAAATTAATGGTAGGTATATGTTGTCATTTCGTGATGGAACATTTTAACATTGATAGAAAATTAACAACATTACTTTGTGATTGTATTATCTTTTCTATTTAAATAAAAGTCCTTCTATGGCAAGGGGTTCGCAGTCGATTGAAACTTTATAGGGGTACGTGGGGGCTATAAGTTTGAGAAACCTGTAGTTACTAGATTGATGGAGGTGGAAAAATTACAACAGGTGTGTCAGGTTTGTAGCAAAAAGTTAATAATACTTATACAAGCAGGTTCGGAACAATATTTTAATACACACAAGCAGGGGCAAGTTGTTATAATCACTTCTTTGTCTTTGCCTTATATAGATCAATAGATTAATGAAGTTAATCATGGAACATATTATCTGATTTAAAAAAGCAAATTTAACCCTTAAATGCATCCTGTTGCCAAATGGCAACATATAATTTATTTTTTATTTTTCTTGTGTAACTGTTTTTTTCTTACGTATATTTTTCTTCCTGCAAGACTATTGTATGAAAAATAATTACGGAATAAAATAAAAATATGTAAAATTTAGGTTTATTTGCTTTTTTTAATGTATACAAAAATAATTTTGCTGTTGTAAAAAAAATGGTCCCAATCTGAAAATAAGAGGTCGCGAAAAAAATTCATGAAAATTTCATGCTTTTGTTTTATTAAATAGGGTTTTTGTAAACTAGTGTCAAATGGCTGTACTAACTGATAAAAAACAGAAATGAAAAACTGGAAAAATAAACAATTTTTTATACTAATATGAAAAAAAAATGTCTTTTTGATTTTATACCATTTTATCCCCTTAAAAACGAAAAAAAAAAAGTTTTTTATTTTTCACATAATTCTGGACCACTTTTCTATCATATATCCCACTTTCATTTAAAAAGAAAAAATCATGCATTTAAGGGTTAAAATTATTCAGAAACTTACTTCTCAACAAGCTTTAATGCATTTTTAAAAACATATTGTAATGTTTTTTAACTCTCCAACATTATTCACAGCGAAAACTCGTAAAACAGCAGTTGAAAATTTTATCAATGGCGTAAAAACTCTTCAACGGAATAAATACACCGAACAACGAAAATTGTGGAAAATTTACCAGTTTTTACACCGCTCATATTTCTAAGGAGATCTCGCTCGACTCCCTAATAAATGTGACTCATAAAACTGATAACTTTCGCTCTGATATATTTTAATTAATCCCCTTTCTCCAGCAAAACTTTTATTTTAAGAGGTTTTTTTATACACATAACACGTTAAGGGCTCCACAATGCTAAACATCAGTTTTGCATTGGATTCAGTACCGTCAATGTAGACGGCAAAAATTTGAAAAAAATATGACTCAAGACAATTATTAATTACACATTATTAATAAACATACTTTCTATCTTCTTTTCATTACAATACTTTCAAAAAAGCATGAATTTCATGAATAAACCGATTCAGTTTCCATATTTCAAAACCGATTGAAACGAAACCAACACACGCAGATACTTACTAGAAAAAAAACATCTTTATTACATACATAAATTATAGTTAATGTCCTAATGTAGCCGCGATTTCAAAATAACTGAAGTTTTGCATGCGCGGCATATGATTAGAGCAGGATAGACAGTTAAAAAACAAAACTGAAACTGACTGAACTTTAGCATTGTGCAGCCCCTTAATAAAAAACCGTAATTTTTTACTTTACCTCGAATCCGTCCCTCTCGCTCTGAGGGTTTTTTCGCAATACAGAGTAACAGGGACGCTAAAACATTTACATATCGCCTTAAACCTCACCTCCCCCGCAGCGACCGCGGGTGATGATAAATTACTAGACAACTCGCTGGAATGCAAATGTAGAAGTCCGTAATGACGTCATCGCGCGAGCTGTCAACATAACTCGACCGTGTTATCTTGTGACTGTATTATTATACTCCGTTATCCAAAGTAGCGAACCATTCACAAACACCAAAGGATGTGATTTTATTCAAAATCCAGGTGTCTATAAATAAAATACTATGCAGCTGTTGTGTTAGTTTTTAGGTACATTGGAGCCTCGCCTTACTTGCTACATGTAAAAATACATCCCATCAAAAACATAAAATGTACAAAAATGGCAAGTCTCGCAACGCAATCCTTCCACCGTAAAAAGTTGTGAGATCTTATGTAAAGCCAAGTCTGCTATTTTAGTTTTTATGGAAGCACCTTTTCATTTAAGTTAGTATGGGAGCACCTATTTAACAAATTTATCACTAATTGTTTCCTATTTAGTTACCTACCAACATTAAGTGACTGTATTAATATTAGTCATCTTTATTTCCTAATAAAATATGGTGACTTCGCAATCGCACAGCAACATATACAACATATCAGCTATCTAATATCAATTTATTAGCGATTTGAGAAGATATTTCTACGCATCAGTGCTTTATTTGTGCTCTGCGATTGCAAAGTCACCATATTTTATTAGGAAATAAAGATGACTAATATTAATACAGTCACTTAATGTTGGTAGGTAACTAAATAGGAAACAATTAGTGATAAATTTGTTAAATAGGTGCTCCCATACTAACTTAAATGAAAAGGTGCTTCCATAAAAACTAAAATAGCAGACTTGGCTTTACATAAGATCTCACAACTTTTTACGGTGGAAGGATTGCGTTGCGAGACTTGCCATTTTTGTACATTTTATGTTTTTGATGGGATCTCATTTCTTTTTAACCGACTTCAAAAAGGAGGCGGTTCTCAATTCGACTGTATGTTTTTTTTTTTTTTTTTTTTTTGGCGTTGTTACTCCATAACTCCGTAATTTCTGAACCGATTTGAACAATTCTTTTTTTGTTTGAAAGAGTGTACTTCCAGGTAGGTCCCATTTTGGGTTTGGTCATGATCCGATGAAGGTCTTCAGAGATAGGCAGTGGAACTCCTCAGAAAGTGACAGCATACCTCTCGAAATTGAGGTAATCGCTTTGTACCTGGGTGCTGATTACAAGGTATTACTTGAAAATCATCATTCTTCCACCTGACCTTCGATCCTGGCTTCATCACCATATTCACCATAGAACTCCTCAACGGATCAGAGCACATAACTCGAGATTGCGGCAATCACTGCGTTAGGGTGCTAATTCAAGGGTATTACTTGGAGATTACCAGAATACCCACCTGACCTTCGATCCTGGCTTCATATCCATAGAACTCCTCAAAGGATGACAGCACATAACTTTGGATTGCGGCAATCAGTTTGTGTTATGGTGCTCATTGCAGGGCAGGAACGAACCTACTCAAACATAGCTACTTATACTCACTTGAACTTCGTTTCATATTAAAACCACGTTTGCAAGAACTACCCATATTTCACAATTTAACCCAGCAACACTAAAAAATGTGAAATAAAATAAACTTTTAACAAAAAAATAGCAACCGACTTCAATAGTAACAGCAGTCATTCACTAAAAAGTTAATAATAATTCTATAAAGACCGATGGTA
The DNA here is from genome assembly GCA_934047225.1 of Ypsolopha sequella. Lineage (NCBI taxonomy): Eukaryota > Metazoa > Arthropoda > Insecta > Lepidoptera > Ypsolophidae > Ypsolopha > Ypsolopha sequella. The sequence continues at coordinate 25,376,962 of OW203997.1, forward strand.
CCGAAGCAACACTTTTGCAGACTTCTTTCTTCCTGAAACATTATGTTATCTAGAAGTCGGCGTATTTCCTACGATATAGCAACATAAAAAGCAATATAAGAACGCCGACTTCTAGATAACATAACGTTTCAGGAAGAAAGAAGTCGGCAAAAGTGTTGCTTCGGTACCATCGGTCTTTATAGAATTATTATTAACTTTTTAGTGAATGACTGCTGTTACTATTGAAGTCGGTTGCTATTTTTTTGTTAAAAGTTTATTTTATTGTAGGTAGTCCTCCTTTTTTTCTTCTCGGGTAATATTTCTTGCACGTCAGCTGCGGATTTTCTTAAAACCCACTCCCTTTAACTGATCATTAGGACATACTCCTGAGAAACTAGTATCGGGAAGGAGCATTTCATAATGACCACCTAAGAAACTACCAGAGAATCGTAAACGTTTCACTGGCATCCCAGGATCGCCACCGAATGATCCTCTCAAACGGCCATTTTCCTTAAATATATTTTACCTTGATTTTTAGGGTTCCGTATCATTAGGTTCCGTGACCCTATTACTAATCCTCCGCTTTCTATCCATCTATCACACGGGTCTACAGCTTCACCCGTTATAGGTAGCGCGTAAATATTTTCACATAATATATGTTACATTGTCCTCTATCACGGCAAATAATAATATGGCCCCTATCACAGAATAAAAGGTTCAATAAATGGAAATCCAAGGGGGGTCCAATTATTCGATGTTATTTGTTTCAGCTCTATCTTTATAAAACAACAATTTTGGGCATATAAATATTAGAGTTCCGTATTCAAAAGGTGCTGATTTGTTTGTCAGGCGCTACCATTTTAGCGCCTTGTTTTTTGTCGCCTTGATGTTGCTATGTCATCTTTATTGTTGGTATTTACCATAATGATTTGGGGTTTCGTACCCATATTGTGTGATGGTAGTACGGAACCCTTCGTGAACGAGTCTGACTTGCACTTAGCCGGTTTAATAGCAACTTAATTACGAAATGTTGATATTTATCTTCTTAAATAGACTAAATGTGTTTTAGGGTTCCTTACCCAAAGCACAAATTATTATAACAAAGGCTCTATCGTTAGAACGGTTATACATACATGTTGAAAATTTAGGCAGACTACTTTAAAGTAAAATAAGAAATAATAAAAATTAGGGTTCCTTCCTAAAAAGGTACCGAATTGTTTTTTTAGGCGCTACCGTTTTATCGCTTTGTTTTTTGTCGCCTTGATGGTGCTATGGCATCTATGTTGTTGCAATTTACTTTTAGGGTTCCATACCCATATTGTGTAGGGGTACGGAACCCTTTATGCGCGAGTCTGATTCGCAAACTACCGTTTTTTTAGTGACTTAATTACGAAATGTTGATATTTTCTTCTTAAATAGACTAATATTGTGAATGTGTGGAACATTATAAACCACCCTTTTTAGGGTGCCTTACCCAAGGAACAGATTATTATAACAAAGGCTCTATCTTTAGAACGGTAATACAACATACAAGTAAAAGTTTAAACTTTGGGCAGTCTGTGGTAAATACTTTAAAGTAAAATAATGAAAATTTGGGTTCCGTACTAAAAAGGTACCGAATTGTTTGTCAGGCGCTACCGTTTTATCGCTTTGTTTTTTGTTGCCTTAATGTTGTTATGGCATCTTTATTGTTGTTATTTACTTTTATGGTTCCGTACCCGTATTGTGTAGGGGTACGGAACTCTTTATGCACGAGTCAGATTCGCACTTTACCGGTTTTATTTTTTAGTTTTCGCACTTTAACTTTAACGTAGAATTTTTCGTTTAGGCGTCTTTAATGCAAAGCAGCATACCACCAACGTCATCTAGTGTCATACAAATTTATAGATGCAGCTAGAAACATACATTTTGTATAGACTTTGTATGGAAATATTAAATTACCAACCGCAAATAACATTTTTATATCTTTTTGTTGCAATGTACACTTAACACTAACCGCATGCAAAATTTCAAGTTTGTAGGCCTGCTAGAACACCTTTAGACTTTTGATGATGTGTCAGTCAGTCAGTGACAAAATAAGGGAACTTTGACTTGAGATATTTCGTAATCGAATATAGGTACAAAGTTGTAATTTGGGGTCAGAAGTAGGATCAATAAGTACTCTTGGTTCCTGAAATTTCAGACTTCTAGCTTCACCCACAACGAAGATACAGGGGGGTTGAAAGTGCCGTGAGTTGCTTCGAGAAAAGGATGGTACGGCCGTTCCGCGTTTTTTCTGCGAGACTTTGCGGGGGCACTGCCGTGCCCCCAGATAATACATCATTTCGCGGTAAACAAGATAATAAAACGCGATAACGATAAACAAGATAGGTAATGAAACGCGGGAGTTTAAAGATGGATAAGAGAGTAGCGTAAGACGTGTGTCAGGATCGTCCAAAAAATGTGGAACGCTTCACGATTTTGCGTGTCATCCTTGCGCAGGGGCCATGCTAATCTTCTCTGTATCGTTCCAATTTTAGTATATGTACTGCCGAAGCAAGTACATCAGTAGTACTCGACTCATTGATTATATACTAAAGAAGTAAATAAACTTTAATTGCGCGATGTAAGTTTTTTATGTTTTATTGTTTAAATATTATAATGTTTAAACAAATTATGGGTGTTTTTTATTTTAAATGTAACATGATAGAAATTAAAATACTTTCTTTATTTGTAGGCATTGAGTTAAATCAACTAAAGTAGAAAAACCTTAAAATTATAGAATTTTGTTGCAACAGCGCCATCTGGGATTTCTAATAGAACTATTTAGCACATTGCAAGCTACCACGTCACGCTAGCGCCAACAATGGTACGAGTTTTGTCAACCAGTAGGCAAACTGTTGGGACCATAGTTCCAAAATAATGTTATAGATGGCGCTGAAACAGTACAGTATTAAGCGCCATCTATCGTTTTGTACTAGGACTTCTAACCAGGTTTGTATTTCCAGGACCATCCTCCATTGTGAACGAACGTAAACCTATCGAGTAAGTTGCTGTTTGTAAATACCAGAGATGGCGCTGTTTCGAAGTTTGCGTAATTGCATCAAAAGGCAAATACGCTCCATGTGATATTTGTATTAGTATTCGCTATTTGCTGTATGTGGTGGTGGGTGTTATGGCCATAACTTATTCATGTATTTGCTATAAATAAATTTGGGTAGCCGAGCAAAGTGGAGCGGAGCAAGGTGACTTCCATATGCCCCGCCAGATCATGAAGCCCAATTCTACTTCTACTTCACTTCATGAAATGTATGGTGGCCATACTGTGGTCTGTTTCTTATATTCATCGTTGGAAGAAAAAAAACTGGCCAAGTCCCAGTCAGACTCGCGTACCTAGGGTTCCGTATCGAGGATGATGGATTTAATTTTATATTATTTTTTTCGTGAATTTCTTAGCCTCTATATTTTTCTTGTAATCTTTACGTAAACACCTATTACCATGATTTTTTTCATATTTTCGGTTTACCAATTTTGGAGATAAGGGGGGGACATACATTTTTGTGGTTTTTCGAGGAGTTCTCGAAATAGATGCAACTATATATATAGCCAAACTGTATATTTTTACAATTAGCTCTTTAATACCTACAGTTTGATACCCATATTGTATTTTTATTAAAAAAATTATAGAGGTAGGTATTTTATTTCTTTTTTTATATCTCTCATTTGTATTTAATTTTTTTTCAATTGCTATAGTTTTCCTGTTACTAGCCAGCTATCGACATATCTATCAACTAGTTTCGGAGTTAAGAGGGGGGGGGGGACACATACATATTTATGTGGTTTTATATACATTTTTACAATTAGCTTTTTAATATATAAATAAATATTGAAAGTTGACCCTTAGTCTTTTAAATTATTATAATTACATAAGAAAACAGTTAAATTAAATTTTAGTGAGATATATTTCGGGCCACTGATGACTGATGCCGGGCCCGAGTGGCCCGAAATATATCTCACTAAAATTTAATTTAACTGCTTTTTAATATATACAATTTGATAGCCATATTGTATTTTTAGGATAATATTTTTTATTTTTCTCACTTTTGTTTTGGAAATATTTTGAACAATTTAAAATTTTTCATGTTTTGAAGACCGTGGTATGTAGACAAATTTATGCTACTTTATTAATTATTAGAGTACATTACCAACCAGAAACAAATTTAAAAGCACAATTTTTTTTCTAGTTTGTAATGCACTCTAATAATACTTGAGAGTATTCAAAGCGATGGATTTTGCAATAAAAACATACAATCTTAATGCTATTTTTGTGCTAATTTTCAAGTCTTTATCTTTAACGGTACTAAAGTTATGAGGCTGTGACATACGGACGGACGGACGGACAACAGAGTCTCACCATAAAGGTACCTTTTGTACCTTTTAGGTAATACGGAACCCTAAAAATCAAAACATTGAACTTTCATTCCTACTTAGTTGATTCCCTTTTAAACGGACAATGGTATCGATTCGGCATATTGACAGGACTAACCTTATTTTAAGCGTCCTGTCTTTTTCTTTCTTTATCGAAAAGACAAGGACAGAACGATTAAATTTAGTTTAGTCCTGTCAAATAAGTTAAAATGTGCTTCACCTAATCGGTACCATTATAGTAGTCATAATTTAGGCGTTCCAAAAAAAAATGTGGGGTTTTTTCGAATCCATTTACTCCACTATAACGTCATCTACGTATTTCATTTTTGGGGAAATGTTTATTGAATATTTGATTAAGATTCTCACTGAAGGAAAACGTAATTGGATTAAATTTTCTCGTTAGAATTTAATTCCGAATAGACCTCTTCATTGTTTTATTTTTTCCTGTAATTCTGAAATCCTAACTAATTTCATTGTGAAATTGCATTCAAAATGTGGATATTAATGAATAAAATCTCCTTGAAAGTATTTTTGTCAAAATAGCTTAGTACATTTTATATTAATAAGAAACCGACTTTTTGGTACTTTTCCACGAATCCGTCCCTCTCGCACTGAGGGTTTTTTCGCATATGGAGTAACAGGGACGCTAAAACTTCCTGTTCAGCGATTAAAAGTCATCGTGTATAATAAAATAAAGTACCCACTATGCAGCATTATCATGCTTTTCCCAGCTTCACGTCGGTATGGCGCTTCTTACAAGAGCTAAGAATTCTTCTTGGAAAATTTTAATCTGTTTTGAACGGCTGCGTTGAACATTTTCCATTTCAGGCTGCTTTATTATTTTGAACTAGCCTTTCGCCCGCGGCTCTGCCCGCGTTTTTTAATCTTTGCCCCGTCTGCCCCTTATAGCCTATATGGTGACATTTTATTTTATTTTTTATTTTATTGTTATTACAAAAACCACAGCCTTAAGGGCCTTACTATTGCCAAATGGGTACTTTCTAAAGCCTACTCCTCGTTTATGGCCAAACCAAAAATAATGAAAAAATGTATTATGAATAATCAACTCTTAGACAACATATTTAACATTTTTCTTTTTCATACCACCAAAACTTCTACATGAATTTTTTTTTTTACTGAATGGTGTTTTTGGACCTCGAATTCCCTACTGCTCCTGAGTGGCTTGGCCGACTGAATTCATCTATGCTTTGATAAATAGATAAACTTTATAGCTATAAACATAACATAAGATTATTCAATCGAGTAATCACGTCCAAGTGAAAAGTATAATTTTCTCCTATTTCGCCCTATCAAGCACGCAGCGAGCGTCGTAAAAGCCACTATGCATTGCGCGCTGATATGAACGTTATTTCAATGTCGTTTCCGTTGATATTTGTAGTGACAAATATCGAGCTGCTAATGTGGCGATGGTAATCGCCTTAAACATTTATGATCGTAGCTAATAATATCAAAACGTATACCAATTACGGTTTTATATTTTCTACAATTATACATTTAAAACTAACTTCAAAGACCAAGAGGAAAAAATACATACATTTATATACAGAAAAATAGTAATATTGAAAAGTTAGCGGCGTAGGATGTCAGAGTAAAAGTTAGCGGCGTAGGATGTCAGAGTAAAAGTTAGCGGCGTAGGATGTCAGAGTAAAAGTTAGCGGCGTAGGATGTCAGAGTAAAAGTTAGCGGCGTAGGATGTCAGAGTAAAAGTTAGCGGCGTAGGATGTCAGAGTAAAAGTTAGCGGCGTAGGATGTCAGAGTAAAAGTTAGCGGCGTACGATGTCAGAGTAAACGTAAGTGTGTGTGTGTGTGTGTATGGTAGGGTATGAAACTAGGATAGAGGAATGTCAAAACATGGTCAAAACGAATTGCATCCACATCCGTAGAATTGAAATAATGAGCCCATTTCATTTAAAACTTTAATAGTAATTTATGCTACTAGGGCGAAAAGGAATAAATTACGAGGACGATTTAAAGTACGAGCGTAGCGAGTGTTTTAAACGTAACCGAGTAATTTATTGCTTTTACGCCCGTGTATCATACTACGTTTTTCAATGCATAGTGTGAGGAAATAAAACAAATATAATTTTGTGAACTTTAAATTGTAATTGGCTCAAAAGGACTGTATCCAGAGCCGTTAAACAGTGGAAAAAAAAGTATGAAATTTATGGTACAGAAGAAAGGCTGCAGGTTAGCCAACCATTGAAAATAAATTAAAAAAATAATAATGATAAAGCCCTAGGGCAAAATAATCGACTTTCTGTTCGGTTTTTATGCATAAAAAGTGGGCCTTTACGAGCACATGCATTGAAAAATTATATTCAATGTACAGACACGATATTTTTACTTGGTACCAATGTATAATGTTTGGACAATGTATCGGACAATTCTTTAAAAATCATAAAAAAAATAATGGGTTATTTATATACCAAAATAAAGAAAATTATGTCCTAAAGTGGCGTATAGTATCTGAAAATAAAATTTAAAAAAAACTTTTAAAAGTTTGGTTAAATATAGGTTCTTGGGACGCGAAATCGTCGGTGAAAGGAGGGTATACGAGTGTATTAGTTACAGTCCGTACTCGGAAACACCGTTGAGATCCCCTTAGGGATATTTTTCGTGACGTTATGTTTTCTTTTTAGGGTTCAATTGTTTGGGAAACCCTTATGGAACAGTTTGTTGTCGCTCTGTCTGTCCGTTGGTCAAGGCTCTTTTTCTCAGACACAACTTGAGGTATCAAGTTGAAATTAATATCGAATACGTCCGTAATATATAGACTTATCTGCTGCAAAAATATCAAAATGGTAGAAAAAAATATATATACAACGTGTAACAGAAAGGTGTAACCAAATTTGAAGAGCTTATTCAGTCAATGATGTAGAACAACTTTTACTATGGAACAAACCTTGTATATCCAAAAAAAAAATATTTTTCATAGAAAAATGCAATGCCGCTCGGCTGAAATGTATGGAAGGACAGATTTTTTTTTTGAGATTTCGGGTTTGGCTCCATAGTAAAAGTTGTTCTATACCATTGATTGAATAAGCTCTTCAAATATGGTTACACCTTTCTGTTACACCTTGTATATATTCATATTCATATTTCATACTAAAAACCTCTGTCCCTTGACTGCTGTTTTCATACATTTTGTTCGCTATGTATGTTACAATGTTTTTTCTTTTTTTAATTATTCAGGTCTACTGTTTAATACATTTATTGGTCTTATTGTTATTGATTAAATAAGTAATTTGATTATTTGATATAACGGCACGGGACCCACAGGGCACGAGTCCTACTAGCACTTGACCGTTTTTTTATATAGACTTGGACAATGTTTGATCAACCCATTTTCTAGGTCGGAAAAATTCTCCGTGCTTGAAATAAGCTCACCTCGTCAACCTTGTGGATAGGTCAGGCAGCGCCGGATTTCCCCTGTAGGCCTACAAGGCCCGGGCCTAGGGGCCCAGCCAGCTTAGGGGCCCCAACCACCCAGCTACCTCGACCAGGTAGCTTGCCTACCTGACGGAACGGCAGGCGGAAATAGAATTACAGACAAAAAAATGTGTTTTTCTGTACTACTGCGTTTTATTTGCTATATTTCCAAACTGGCTTCAGGATGGGGGCCCCAAATGTCGAGTGCCTAGGGGCCCTGGGTCTTTAAGGCGCTACGGAAAAAAATCGACACTTTTAGAACTTGCATATCTACTTCAGTAAACAAGGTATTATTTTGATAAAAAAGAATATTATTTATGAAATCTTTTTCTAGAGATCTGTTAAACAGAAACGCGAGTGAAGAAATCCGGCTCGATAAAAATATTTATTGAAATGAGATCTTTTTCAACACCATTTCATCTGGTTTGCCAATTTGGAATAACATATGAACTACGATTATATTTGATTAGATGGGTTTTAACAGTATCTAGGACCTGGTGAAACGAAATGTCGATAGCAACTTGAGTACATTTTACATTGATAAAAAACCGACATTTTGCAACCTTTCCTCGAATCCGTCCCTCTTGCACTGAGGGTTTTTTCGCATATAAAGCAACAGGGACGGTAAAACATTTACATATCGCCTTAAGTCCGGGCCTGAGGTCAGGAGGCCAATTCCGGTGGTAGGGAAATTATCTCCATGGCCAGGCGAGAAACTGTTTATCTATGACAAAAACAAAAAAAAACTATTCTAACGAGCGAGTTATTTCGGCTGGCCATTATATTTGGCCTGAGCGTGGAATTGAGGTCGTGATTAATTATCGTAACGTGTGCAAAGCCCGGATGCAACTCATCTAAGAATAAAAACGCACAGAATTGTAAATTTCACATGAACGTACTGTTAATAGTAGTTTATGCTACAAGGGCGAAAATGAATAAATTACGAGGACGATTTAAAACACGAGCGTAGCGAGTGTTTTAAACGTAACTGAGTAATTTATTGCTCTTACGCCCGTGTATCAGACTAAGTTTTTCAATGCATAGTGTGAGGAAATAAAACAAATAATACAATCTTGTGAACTTTAAATTATGATTAGCTCAAAAGGACTGTATCCAGAGCCATTAAACAGTGGAAAAAAAAGTATAACATTTATGGTACACAGGAAAGGCTGCAGGTTAGCCAACCATTGTAAATAAATAAAAAAAAAGTAATAATAAAGCCCTAGGGCAAAATAATCGACTTTCTGCTCGGTTTTGATGCATACAAAGTGGGCCTTTACGAGCACTTGCATTGAAAAATATTTTGTTGTCAAAATGCAAAGTTTTAGAACTAACACAAAAGTTTTGTAAAGAAATAGGTGGGAAAAATTATTGCATTTAGTCACATTATTGCTTCAGAGCATATTCAGGTACCTACGGATTCAATTTAAAGTTATAACAATTACGCGAATATCTTCTATTCATAACCTTCACTTCACATTGCATCACGTATTACATATTATTATCATCATACTTGTTGTCTTTTAATACACAATTCCCTAAATGACAACATTTACATAAAATTTATTCCATGCCCGGCAGATGTCCACAAAAAGCGATCTGCCCTTGTTAAGGCGCTACGTCACAGTTTTAGCGTCCCTGTTACTCCATATGCGAAAAAACTCTCCGTGCGAGTAGGACGGATTCGTGGAAAATTAGCAAAAAGTCGGTTTTTTATGAATTTAAAATGTACTAAGCTATTTTGTCAAAAAGATTTTCAATTTAGAGGTCTTTTCGGAATTAAATTCTATCGAGAAAATTTCATTCAATCGCGTTTTCCTTCAGTGAGAATCTTAATCAAATACTCAATAAACATTTACCCCAAAATGAAATACGTAGATGACGTTATAGTGGAGTAAATGGATTCGAAAAAACCTATTTTTTTTTTGGTATCTCCTTAAGTTTTTTGGTCTCGCTTTCGTTACCGATCTTTTACTCTACACTACACCTACAGTTATACCTAGGGTTGCCAGATGGTCCAGATAAAAAAACCGAACATTTTTTATCAAAAGGTATATTTTTTTTTTTATAAAATGTGTCGAAAATAATTACCGGAAATTACTGAAGGTGAACACAATGAAATAATGAAACACTTAGTAAACATTAAAAATGTATATTTATTATTGCTGTTGGTGAGCAAAAAATCACTTTTTAACATATTTGGCACTAGATGCTACTGCTTTTAATAAACGTTTATTGCCTGAAAATGTTTCTTTAAATTCAATGCAACTGCAAACACATAATTAGCTTTTTACGGTATTCACACCTAGTTGAATTCTTTCGTCAGTCCATTACGCTAAAAACTCTTTCTACGAAGGCATTGGAGACAGGAACACTGCACACATATTGTATCATCTCATCTCGTGATTGAGGTATATATATCGCGTATTTTCAAAAAAAACAGACTTTCTATTGTCCGGTTTTCCATAGTTTTCTAGACCGGACAGCCGTTCAAAAAACCGTACTGTCCGGTCCAAAACCGGACATCTGGCAACCCTAGTTATACCTGTCTAGAATATTAATCTTTTTGACATTACTTAATCATAATACAATTTATTGTTTTTAAATTATTATTATTATTATTTTTGACTAAGAATATTATTATTCTATAATTTTATAGTTAATTTTATAATAATTATACTTTAAGTATAACTTTATAATCTATTCTTTGACATGTAACTATATTTGTTATTAATAAATAAATCTAAATCTAAAAAATCTAAGTCTAGGTATTATTTCCTCCGTTATCCTCGGCATAAAACTCCCGAACTATTCCGAACCTAGCTATTACATTCATAACTTTGTACACTCATTGACATAATATTCCCTACAAATGATGGGTAAAGGGCATCTTTGTATGAGTTTTATGGATACTTAGGAAACCTTCTATGGTAGACATTAAGGCAATCGTCCGTAAAATTTGTGAATCGAAAAAACTGACTTTTTTGGACGAACGTGTCATGGGACAGATGTTGAGGGAATAAAAGCTTTTATTTTTTCTCTGCAATGTAGCCACTCGTGCCATTTGACGAATTGAAAAATTAATGAAATATCAATAAATTTCTTGGCTACAAGGAAAATATAACTTATTGTTTCTGTAACTGACTCCTGTATTTTTCTTGTGTTATAAGATTAACATTAATTATATATTTATTGACAATTACAATAATTACTTGTTAATTATGTATATGTAGGTAAATATAAATACATAATAATAATAAATAAATAAAAATACATGAAAGAAATAAATAAATTTGCTACGTCGACAAAATAAATATAAAACAACTGCCTAGATGTTAGATTCCATTAAGTAATAAGCTAACATGTATGTGAACCTATAAGTGGACAATTTTTTTTTGTGTTATGCCTTATAAAATATTCAGAATTACACAATATATAACTTTAAGTAAATACAATAAATAAAAGAAAATTTAAAACTTGAAATATATTTTGGCCCTTAGTGGGCTGTCATCAGTCAAGTATTAAAAAAATTACAAATATACCATAGTAATAAAAAATAAAAAAGACAATATTTTTCTTAATTAACTTATATGCTCTTATGTATTATGATTTAAAAGGTACTTATACTCGTCCACAAATTCTTATATCAAATAATAAAAGTTTGTGGACAAGTACAAGCACCCTTCAACTTGAATTGGTGATTATTGGAACTTGAAGGCTTCAAGTTCCAGTAATCACCACCATCAACTCTTCTCATGCCATCCCAATTCTGGCATATGTGTTGCCTGAAATACATTGAAATGCCTTGTAAAATACAATTTCTTTTCCCAAAATTACTCCGCAATGTTCCCGCTCTGACAGAAAAATAAATGGTCACGTTACATACACTATAAGGGTTCCGTGTTTTTATTATTTTGAGGTACGGAACCCTCAAAACAGCAACTTTAATTGTGTAATGCTTGTTTCTTTGTATCAGCTACACATCAAGTCATGCTGACTCTACTATATTTATCAAAATTACTTTATATTTTCCCACAAAACAATTCCATTAAGGCGAAACAAAACTGTTTCCGTTTGATTAGGCTCTTCATTACGCTATAAGTTGTTAGGGTACTGGGCAGGATCAATTTCACGGTGGTCGCGCGCAGGTGACTTTGTTCAGCCATAAAATACCTATTAATAGGTGCTTTTTTAAATCGATATTTAAGGGAAGAGGATCATATTTTAATGCCGTACAAAAATAATTGTCGTCTCAGTTGTACGCTAATGGATAAAATCGAATAATCAACATGTTTCAAAAATACAACAAAGTACTCAGAAATCTTGTATTTTGTGCTCCAAAACGTCTCATTTCCACACGGATTTTTCTCAAATAACAAAAAGGTTTTTAAGAATTTGAATTTTTTACATTTTTAAGTTGAAGTTTTAGTTAAATATTTTTAATACCATCTAAACACAAAAACTTATATAACATAATAACAACTTAAAACTATCCTATAAATAAAATAAACCTATTACAAATAAAAAACTGGATCCAGATCGCTGTCCCTTGGTAAGGTGCCCAGAATGCTGGCTACATTACCCCTCTGGATGGCCAGACTTATTCTCTGGCCGAGGTAAGCACCAGCCCTCTGGTTCACCCGAAACGTTGACCAGGCGCGATGACAGTTCCTTAAATAATTTTCTTGCCTCTGGACCCCACGGGCCCAAAGTCTCGACGCCAAACGGCATAAACATGTAGCAGCTATCTAACCTGACATATATGCGCTGTTTGTTGCTTTCGGCCGAATCCGCCGCCGCACCAGCAGCTTTTGATGTTATTTGAATTTGAATACATATTGACCCCATGGTAGTTCATAAATATTTGAAAAATGCAGTAGTTTGGTATGTAGGCTAAATAGGATAGCAATAAAACGTTAAGAGCTAGGACATGAAATCGCGGTAAAAAGTTACCGCCTAGCCTTAAATCATGTTGACTGGAGAATAAGTTAATTTTTTGATTATATTTGAGTTAATTTTACACAACATATCAAAATTTGAGGTCTCCATCTCGTTCCGTCTATAACCTGTGACATACGGACGGACAGACGGACAGCGGAGTGACATTAATATGGCTCCGTTTTGCGCTTTGGGTACGGAACTCAAAAAAATGGTGAAATCATCCGCATTCGCAGATTCAAACAACACACCTCCGCAGATAACAAACTCAATTAATACTAATAAACAGGAAAAAGTTTCTGTAAAATATTGAGCACAGAAAAGTCGATAAATATTTGTATATGCTCTAAGTATAAATTAAACTCGCAATAAACACTGAAGGTCCAAGACAATTAGACAAATGTGCCAACCAAAAATCACCTTTGCCAAAAGGTAATAAAGTCTTCGCCATGTCTAATTGCCTTGGACACAAGTACATAAGTAACTTGTTCGGTAAGCCACCGACACTTACGAAGACTTGCGAAGCGAAGGAAGTTGCCCGTCGCTTACAAACTGGCTGACAAACTTATACAAGACAAAAGCTCACTAAATCTGCTCCTGCCTGTGTTATTTTATTACAGACTAGCTCTTGCCCGTGGCTTCTCTGGCGAGGGAGTGTCTTTGAATTATCGACAGTTTTCGGCTTGGTGATTATTTTATATATACCCTTATAGCCTATATGTTGCCCAGGGTCACTTCGAACTCCGATGACAGTTACAAGAAAACGCATTTAAATCCGTTGATTTAAAATGGAACAGACATACAGACAGACAAACATTGTAGTTTTGGCTTCATCCATCAGCCTAGTTCGTCCAATGCTGGACAGAAGCCTTTTCAGGACTTTGCCACTCCCGGCGGTCATCCTGGAAGAACTGCCCATACTCACACACGTGAGCACGGTGCCGGAACCCTTGCACCAGTGACGCCGCTGCCCGTCACTAGTCTGTTTCATATTAGACCTGGCTATTAGGGATGGATGTACCGCCATCCATCGGTCCCAGGCATGGTGGGCCTCCTGGTTTTTAGCCTGTGAGCTGTCCTCTTACTCTCCCCCGAATTACTTCGGGAGGGTCTCCAAGTAAGATGGTGGTACCTCCACAGTCCAGTCCGGCATCAGCTCTACCACCTGTTAAAGAACTGTTACTGAAGCCTGTTTTGGCCTCTGTACAATACTAACCAATAACTTTAATAACCCATTTTATTTAAAATTTCCCAAAAATATTCAATCTTCAGACTGACACAACATTTTTACTACTTTATTTTTGTATATCATGCAACATACTTCATATTGGTACTAGAGCTTAGTCATAGAAATTCGTTTCATGGAAGCCTCGGGTTAAGTTCGGTTAATAAAGCGATAAAATGTTTGTATATCTTTCAAATAGCATCTAAGATTATGTATATCAGGTAACACTGCTTGTCCATATCTAGGGGCACGGGAGTGACCCCGCCAAGACGAGCCGAAGGAAGCTGGGCACAACGTAACTTTTCTCGAAGCGTTTCGTCGTATTTGCGAACGCTCACAGCTTCGGCGTGGATGCAAAATTTCAGAGATAGCAGACTAGCAGACTTATGAAATAAGCTAAGTTTCATTTGTCTAGCTTTAAAACTTTGGATTTTATTAATACCTAAAATACGTCGATGTCGTCACGGACTGATTCATTGATTCCCTGACTCACTCATAAACATCAAAACCTCTATGGTACTTTCTGATGTCTTAGAAAGCTGAAATTTGGTATGCAAACTAGTACAGCACACAGACATCAAAAAATATAAGAAATCTCTAATTTTATGCTTTTATCCGCAAACGGTTATTTCACTAAGCTGCCTAAACGCGCATTCTGAACCAATAATACCAGGCAATAGGCAGACATCCTGTCCACTGGACTGAACCGATTTTTCGCAAAATCATATCTAAAACTTTTATTAGTTTTCGGATAATCATTTTCCAGTCAAAAGTTTACCAACAAAGGTCCTGACCCAATCAAAACTTTTGTCAACTTATATCACAGAGGGATCAGTTGAGAAACGACATCCAGAAACCGAGCGAACATAAAGGTTTATAGTATAAAGCATGCGTAAAAACCAGCGCTGTGTTGCTGTTCGACAGCTCACAGCAAATGCTGAGTCTGCATCTTTTCGTCACATTTTGTAGTAGGTTATATAATTGTTTACTTGTAAGTTTAGTTTTTTTAAGTTACTCTTATTCTAAGAATTTTCCTGTTTTTTTGTCAGGAATAAATTTCATTTTCTTTCTTTCTTTCTTTAAATATTCTCGCTGAAAGTTCCTTCAAATGTCCTCTGAAATGTTTTACTCAGAAAATAGTTTAGTTAATGAAACTCATGTACTTTAGAGGAAAGTTCACTGAATCCCTTTCACAATCTTTATTTTTTCGCTAATATTTTAATAAAAATGTGTGGTTTACTGATATCGGAAGATTGGAACCTAAAATCTCAGATTCCTTTAAATTTTTATTTTGGGCGTTCGCCCAAAAAGTAGCTATTTACTATTCTAAGTTTAAAAGAAGAGTAAAACGCCCTTCATCCTAGGTTATCTTATCGAGTAGCAAGTGTTATTTATTTTGTTTAGAAATTGTAACTTGTACTACCGTCAAAAGTGAGAACGCCGAACCCTGTTTTTCCCGAGCCCGAGCGGCGACCCTTAGTAGAAGTGTATGCTACAACGGCGAAATGAAATAAATTTAAAACACGAGCATAGCGAGCGTTTTAAACGTAACCGAGTAATTTATTGCTCTTACGCCCGTGTATCATACTACGTTTTTCAATGCATAGTGTGAGGAAATAAAACAAATATAATCTTGTGAATTTTAAATTAGGTTGGCTCAAAAGGACTGTATCCAGAGCCGCAAAACAGTGGGAAAAAAAGTATAACATGTATGGTACACAGGAAAGGTTGCAGTTTAGCCAACTTCTCGTATATAAATAAAAAAAAATAAAGCTCTAGGGCAAAATAATCGACTTTCTGTTCGGTTTTGATGCATAAAAAGTGGGCCTTTACGAGCACTTGCATTGGAAAATAATTGTTGTTAACGCGTATGCTGCGAAAGTGCTGCCACGTAAAACATATATCAAACATACAAGGTGAAGTTTATTCAACCACCTGAATTCATACTGGAGACTCGGTTAGTGATCAGGAACAAGGTTCAATGACCCTTCTTTACGGAATCATAAAAATTAATTGTTCCTTTTCAAACTGGACTAGTTCAAATACAAATACTAGTATAGGCAGTATAGGAACATTTTTTTTTTTTCTAATTTCGCCTGACAGGTCATTGAACATTGTGCCTGGTCACTACCCGAGTCTCCGGTATGAATTAAGGCGGTTGACTAAATTTCACCTTAAACAGACATAAATATCGTCACGACATTTGTTGAAACGGGGTTGACAGGTGTTTTAGATCGTGGACTGTCATTAACCGGCACCCACTTTACACGGACGATTTATGTAACATGTGGGGTGAGTCCTATCGCTGTGCTTCAGGCAAAATATCCGCTTCTTAGGGCTTAAGGTTCATCTCACAGGGTTGCCGACAGCAAACTGTTAGTATATAAATACACTTCGACTAAAATAAAATAAATAGACGGGCCATAGCGTACAGATTTTTGAAGTCTGTAAAGTGAGCGCCGGCTCTCACTTCATCTCTGTCTCTGTCTGTTAGAAGAGTGACACGTACGCTTATTATTACATGCCATCCAAATAACTGACGAAAAAATGCCTTCTTGTGCATTTACAAAGTGCAAAAAGCAAAATAAACATAAAAATCTAAATAAGTTATTGAATTATATATCCAATTGCTTAGACTCGTTATGAGTGAGGAAACTGTAAAGACAAGGCCCGTCCATTCATTTTATTTTGGTTGAAGTTAATACATTGTGATATATTGTCCATGCAAAGATCCCTGTTACTCCAGGCAGAAAGACCCGCAGGGAAAAGTGACACAAAGTCTAAATTAAAATAAATTAAAATATCTATGAAAATTTCAATAATTAGTAGGTATTTTAAAATATATCTAAATAAATATTTTTGTAGTCTGTATGCTATCCCAATTTGTCAGAATATCAAAAAAAGTGTAAATTTAGACTTCATTTCAATGATGATTTCTTTCGAGTGAAATTCTCCAATCGCGTTTCTGATAGTTGAAAATCTAGAAAAAGGTTCCAAAATTGTTATACAAAGTTATTTAACTTGGAACTTCTTTTGAACAGAAGATAAATAACTTAAAAAAGTGTAGATTTTGACGATATATAACCTCAACGTGAACATTTTCAGCTTTATTTTGGAAAGGTGTATCGTATACCTCACGTAACATTTACGAAAATCTTGGTATTTTGAAAGCCACAGTTCACCATTTCAACTGATTGGTTCGTCGCT
Source organism: Ypsolopha sequella (assembly GCA_934047225.1). Classification (NCBI taxonomy): domain Eukaryota; kingdom Metazoa; phylum Arthropoda; class Insecta; order Lepidoptera; family Ypsolophidae; genus Ypsolopha; species Ypsolopha sequella. The sequence goes on from OW203997.1 coordinate 25,394,168, forward strand.
TTGCATATTCATGAGCACATTGTCAAAGAAAACACGTTCTACCCGCCTCGACTTACTCGTTCTAAATCATCGATGTAATATTATTTCATCATAATGTACCTACCTATAAGTAGACTAATAAAACTCAGTTATTGGTGGCAAAACATATCGTTACGACATGAATCCCCGAGGGGGTGTCAGAGGTATTGCCAAGTGTGAGTATGAAATGTAAGAATGCAAGGACACACTTGGTACAATCGCTTTTTACTGGCGATTACTACGTCTCAACGTGATGGATGGTGCGCGCCCGTTCGCCGTTCTTCGGGCACAAATACACGGTTTTTAGGGCATGCTGGTTTCTTCACGCTGTTTTCCTTCACCGTTCTGCAACTGGTAAGTTAGATAATACAAATATAGTTACTATGCACATAAATTCCTAAAAACTCATTGGTGCATGCCCGACCGGGGATCGAACCTGGGTCTCAAGATTGAGAGGCCAGCGTTCTACCGTCTGAGCTACCGCCTCTTTTCGAGACACAAATTGAAAAGAAGCGACACGTAATACGTTTCCAAGACAATTTGAGAAATGGCGAAGGCAGAGGCATTTATTGGTTGGTATATTTGTATAATTGTGTTGGACGCGTAGTAACATTATTTTTATTTAAGCATTACATAAAATATCGTTTTATAAAGGTGCCGCCTTTGTACATTGCAAAATATTTTTAATGTTTTTTTTTTTCATGTTTTTGTGTAAATGTACATTAAGTGTAATAAATAAATAAAAAATAAATAAAATCGTTATAATACGTATAATGTTTGACTGCAATAACGTTTTCGTATTTGATAAAGTTAGAGACGTCAATTTTCCTAACGTTTTATAAAATGCAACTTCGGGTTTAAGAGGGCCATTCCGGAGAAAAAATTTGAAGCGAGATTTCTAAAACTGCGCTAATAATAAAAAATATAAAAACACGACTGCCATAATAACAAAATGAACTAAAAACTCGGTTACTAAGAGAATGGTCCTCTCTGGAATGTGACACCTCTCCCACTTCCCCGCTCATCTCCCCGCGGTCGTCGTGTCGCGTCAGTATGGGTCGCATGTTTGTCACCTCAGAATAAGGAATACAAATAGAAGCCTGACTAAAATAAGAACTGGGCATTAGCCATTGTACTCATCTAACGTAAATTACTCCTGTGTACGAGTGAATGAAACACCGGACCGCACTTACTTTATCTTTTTTCCTGCCCCGCGTTCCGAAATAGAATTATTTCGCTAAAATCGATTACGAAAGTATGAAGTGAATGACTTATGATCCATTGTAATTCTATTTCGGACCGCAGGGCTGGTGTGTCACTAGATTGAACCAAGCAAATGTCAGTTGGATGTAATTTGGATGTATTTTAAAAATACCATCAAATTAGATACGTCTCATCATTGTATCGTTTTGTTGTAATATCGTTCGCTGCGTGCATCACATCTTAATTTGGTGGCATCGAAATGTCTAATGCATTTTGCAAAAGTCTACAGCTTCACCGAGAGAAATTAAATATTTTGGTGCTCTTCCTCTCAAAATTCGTGAAAGTGTGATTTATTATTGTTTGTGTTGATTGTTGTTTTAACATTTTAATAAAATGTCTTGTGCGATTGAAGGCTGTAAATCGCATACAGGAAGAAAAGAAAACAACAATGAAGCAATATCATTTCATCGGTGAGTTCTGATAGTTTTTATGTTAATAAGTTGCAGGATCATACCTAAAACTCAGTAACAATAATAGTAGTTCTTGTGAATCATACTCGTGTTCAATTCTACACCGATATTTGCCTGTTTTATATAGATTTTCTGCCGACTATGAGAGGTTATGTTTTTTCGTATAGTGATGTACTAAAGTCCGTGTGGCAAACTATCGAACATTGGTTCCCGCGGCAGCCGTGCATAAAGGATAATAGATTAATGAGAGGTTTTCTTTTTGAGTATTAAAAAAAAAACATAGTTTCCAAGAACTCTGTAGATGGTGTTGAACTGACTACGTTGCTAGGTGCCAAAGCCAAAACGATTGAAAAAAAAAACATTGCGTCACGTCACGTCACGTCACGTCACATACGCTCGTTGTTTGATGACATGTGTGCTGAGCATATTATGTGCGAATGCTTTGTTATGGTCCGTCCAGGTTTAAAATGTACCATGGCTTGTACTCATTGCGCTTTACGGCTTTTATACAAATCCACAATCCACAATCCACATTTTTATACAAATCCACAAGGCACAGACTTCTCTTCTTTTTCTCTTGGGACATTTTCTTTCTGGCGTAGGAAACTCATAAAAAGACTGCTAATTATTTTTTTCTTTTTCCTTGTTGTTATTATTTATTTATTTTCAAAATGTCATTGTGATGTGATGTGACAATGACATTAATTACTTTTTTATGTACGTTTCGTTTTACGATCTCAAAATTACATCCAAGTGCAATAATCAAAAAATTATGTGACGATCCGTTCCTTGCAGTAACTTACCAAGTTCAGCGCCATCTATCCAGCGACTAGGGAAGAGTAAAAAAAAAAGAAAAGAAAATCCCTCATTGCAGCGAGAGTTAAAAGAAAAATAATGCCGAATAAATATCGCTATATTTTTTTGTTACAGATTTCCAAAAAGGGAAGAATTAAAAAGTGAATGGCTTAGACGAATAATTTGACCAAATTGGGCAATTAAAAAAAGCAGTCATATTTGTTCGAAACACTTTACGTCGGATTCTTTTGGACCAAACGAAAATTTAAAATGGAGACTTTTAAAAGCAGATGCCTTACCAACGTTATATTTACCAGATACAGACACATTGGTGACCTTTAAATAATTATGTATAATTGCATTATCAATCTTGTTTGTAGGTACGTGCTTGTACTATACTATAGTATATTAACTCGATAATTTTTCAATTTTAGGCAACAGAACCAGTACCTATGGATGTCTGTGGTGTAGAAAAGTGCATACTTATATGTTCGCAAATCGCTCTGAAAGGCCTGTTCATAACTTGTACGTTACTTCCGTGATCGACTTCACGAAGAAATTCCGCAGATCAAGACATTTTCGTACTTAGTGGTTGACAATAAAAGTACTTTGACAGGGTAGTTCTATCGTGAAATGAATTTTGGGAATGCTTATTGACTTGAACTGCGCATAATTTGATTTCTTATTACAGGTTATTAGGTATTTTAATCGTTCATTATTTGTTATTAGTTTTTATTCAAGATAAGTTGATGTTTATTTGATAGAAATAAAAAAAAATGAAATTACCTCTGTAGTAATTGCGCTGTCATCGCTCATCATTGACATAATATTATTATTACGAATCCTATAAGTCTATGATTATTATGATTTCTATTGTTGCGATTAATTCCTTCCTCCTTGATTGAACAAAGACGCGACATCAACGAACATCTATTTGATTGAGTTAAGAGGCGACTTAAAAAGTATCCACTTAAATAGTTTACGGTTGTATCTCTGATACAAGCTACAGCATTTTTTGTACTAGAAACAAGCACAGTTTTGGACTTAACTTATGCTACCTGCCTACGATATAGTAATTTGTACTTAATAAAAAATATTATGCTAAACGAAAGATATCCTTTTATTAATTCCTTATTTACACAATATAACATGTGTCCCACTGGGGTAGACAGAAACCACTTTGCTATTAATTCTCTTGGCCTCCTCCAAAGCAAGAGGATGTCACCAGAAAGGTCGGTGCCTCCTGCATTCTCTTTTTTTTCACACTTTGATACGATATAATGTGTGGTTAGGAGATTGGTCGCGGTTCATTTCGATTTGGTTTATTTCTCGTAGTCAAAAATCGACATTGTTACATCACTAGCAAAGCAACGAACTAGTGACAACCTACCTAATTAAGAAAAAACTAACACATATCCATCTCTCTCTAACGCACTAGAATGTCGTAAGAAAATCAAGGATAGGTGTCTTTCTCCGCGTATTATTTTAGCCAGGTTTCTATTTGTATTCCTTATTCTGAGTTTGTCACTGATACGAACACGGCTACTTTCGTTCAGTTTTTTGAATAGACTTGTTAAGATTTTTGTCAAATTGTGTTTGTTGTTTTGTTTAATTTTTGTTTTGTTATAACTGTAACGTTTTTGAAATATTTCATTAAGTTTTTGGTATTGGACTGTTTCGGGCAGTTATCATTAGGTACCTACCGACTTATTTTTTTATGTTGGACCTTTGTTTTGTGTACCACAAAAATGAGAGGAAAGACTATTCATAGTGATTGACGAAACATAATCCTAAGTCTTAGCATTTTTGGACGAAGAAACGTCAAATCAAGTGCATTTTCTGTAAAGAATGATGTATTGAAATAAAACTAGTATTGTTATCCATTTTCATTCACTGTTACGTTTTTCAAATCTAACACAATATAGTTAACTACAGTCTTCACAAACATTGGTTTAAGTTTCATAAATATTCTTATTGATGCTTTTTTTGCAAACCGTACCATTGCATGGTAGTGACGTCATGGACGGCAGGGCCATTCTTTCGGTAACCGGGTTGTAGTAACGACACCCAGTGCAGTCAGGGGACAGCTCTACATTGGATACGTGTTGTTTTGTATGTACCCCGACTGCACTGGGTGTCGTTACTAAGTTCATTTTGAAATTATGGCAGCCATGTTTTTTAATACTTTTTATTATTTGTTTTTATTTAATACTTTTATACCCAGTGCCAATCCGGACGGTATATAGATTCTAAAGACACCTCATTCATCCAAATTATATAAAGCGTTCAGAAAATATGATGGAATAAAGAAAAATACATACATGAACCCTGAAAACAATACACTCCATTTTTGGTGGCAGTCGTGTAAAAAATATATATAATGATAAAACAGGTTTTACGGTCGAGAAGACTAATTCAACCGACTACTGTGAATTACTCGCTGGTTCTTAGAAAATTACCAACGTTGCTAGAAACATTTTTTTCTGGATAGATTATTAAAATAAGAGCGGAATAACAAAAAAAAATTAGCAATTAATATCTTTAAGAGGCTATGCGAATTTTATTTTTGTCACTGTCACTCCAAGCTAAAAATCGCCCAGTGCGAGAGGGGTGCATTCAGGGCAAAAGGGAAAAAAGTTGGTTTTATATTTTTATTAAAAAATAAAATAGCTAGCAAAATTTCAAATAAAAGATCTTTAGATATTGTTGAAACACGCCTAATAAAATATGTTTGAGTTCTATACAGTGTGTAAAAGCGAAGGCAAGATTCCTTCAAGGGTATGTTAGTATGAATCATACAGTGTTTAAAAAAATAGCGGCAATTTTTTTTATGTAGCAGTACCACATAATAACACGATTTGTTAAACTTGAAATACTCTAATCCGGTGGACACTCTCGTTGGTCGTTGATCTCTGATAGCGTCAGTAGCAGAGAACATAATTACTCAATGTGATTGGTCGTTACCGCACTACGGGGTGAATGAACTGCATTGATAAGAGTGCGTAGCTGGATCTTAAGAAAACAATATAATTTTTGGTAAAAATTTAAGGTATACTTGTTTTATCGTAATGGTATCAGTCTCGTGTATACTTTCATACCCTAAAGGGATTCTTAGTTTTGCATTTACACCCTGTATATGGTTCCAATTCGTCAAACGAGGAGAAAAAATGTTTTTGAAGACCTCATTTCAACAATTATTTCTATCGAGGAAAATTTATCCAAACATGTTTTCCAATTTCAAAACCCTGGATTATATATAAGGTCAAAATGCATATACCAGAAATGTATTTAAATTTTCCGTGTATTTCATGAAATACACAGAAAAGAAACACCCGTATTTTTCCGCATATTAAATGCGGACTAAATATCATACTGTATGGCAATGAAAGAACTGCGTACGTTATGAGAATAAATACTTTAGTTCATTGTGACAGAATTCCCGCTACCTCCATATGGGGGTACCTCCTGTGTTTGTGGGGGCGAATATTCTACGTAAGTATACATTTCAAGTGCAAGTGTGATTTTCAGAAATATGAAGTTCAATTGAAAGTGGTATTTTATATTCCACACGTTTTGTATTAAAACTGAAAATAAATGTTTAAAAATAAGGAAGTCAAATGCAAAAAAAAGTTTTTTTTATTCTCCCCAAGTAGCCACAAGGCGTGTGTTGAAAGATGATTATAATTAAGAGTATGGCCTACCCTAGCAACTTTTTTACTACTCGTACAGTTTATTAGCTTTTGATAGAAGTGATTATATGTTGGCTCATTAGCCTCTTTTTCTTTGAAGCGTAATGCGTACTAATTTTTATCACACAGCGAAACAGCAAATTTGAGGGATATTTTTAGCTTGTACTGAAATATTTTGTAGACAACAATATATTGAATTCTATTTAGAATCACTTCATACTTTTATTACATTTTTTATGAAAAAATAAATCAAGTCGATCCCTTAAACGCGATCTTCTGCGGAACGTTTGAAAACAAAAAAAAACAGTTGGAAATAAATATTTTATTAACAAAAGTATATACCTTGATACATTGCTTATAAATTAACCATCCATCCATCAGCCTAGTTCATCCACTGCTGGACATAAGCCTTTTCAGGACTTTGCCACTCCCGGCGGTCATCCTGGAAGAATTGCCCATACTCACTCACACACGCTGGGCAGGCGGGTTGGTGAGCGCGGTGCCGGGACCCTCGCATTCATATATAATGTTAATTTATATCTCCTTGCGATCAATAAATCGCCAAGTGTTCAACCATAGAAATTTATTTCTATCATAGTTACATTGCTTATAAATAACGTGCACTTAATAAAAGATCAATAGATCAAAATTTTTTCTTTTTTATTTATGGAGAGTCCTTATTTCTTCAGAAGGATCCTCGAAAGTCTGGCATTTTTAAGGCGATATGCGAAAAAAATACGGATGTTTCTTTTCTGTGTATTTCATGAAATATACGGAAATTTATAATCAGTTTCTGGTATATGCATTTTGACTATATAATCTAGGGTTTTGAAATTGGAAAACATGTTTGGATAAATTTTTCTCGATAGAAATAATTGTTGAAATGAGGTCTTCAAACACACTTTTTCTCCTCGTTTGACAAATAGGAACCATATACAGAACTCAAATATATTTTATTAGGTGTGTTTCAACAATATCTAGAGATTTGATATTTGAAATTTTACTAGCTATTTTAGTTTTTTTAATAATAATAAAAACCAAATTTTTTCCCTTTTGCCCTGGATCCGCCCCTCTCGCACTGCGCGATTTTTCGCTTGGAGTGACAGTGACAAAAATAAAATTCGCATAGCCACTTAATAATCTAGGCGTTGTAGAATGTGTAAATAAAAGAGAAAGAAAAAAAAAGATGTTGCAGTTGTGTTGTCGATCTTCAGTTTGTCGCACTAGCGTACTTACATTCCGACACGGTTGAATCGGCTTTCAGTTCTGTCACATGATCGATTGCATTTGCGTTTATCTGACTAATATGATACCCCAAATGAAATGGACATAGTAGATATGATTTTTTTTATATACACTGTGAAATCTGGATGGTTTCATGAAACGCAAACTTGTGTTTCTACTCGTCCACAAGAACAACTTTTACTATGGAACCAAACCTGAAATCACAAAAAGAAAACAGTTATTCCATAGACAAAATATAGACAAAGATAAACCTACTCAAACTGGGTAGCGTTCATAAACCCTACCCCTATCATCGGGGAAGTCTAGTTAAGTCGGATGAGCAATACGTTTTGGAATCGGTCTTAATGGAATAGTCTTTGGACTAATTTTGGTGAGATTTGGAACGGAATAGAGTTACATATCAAAAGAAAAGTTTGGCGGGAAAACGAAAATGTTTAACCCTTAATAAGGCTAGAGGAATATTATTCCCACATTATGTGTTGTGTTGTAAAAGGGCAATAGGAAAACTGTTTCCAATAATTGTCACTGTCACCTATTTTAATTTTGATTTATACTTGAAATATATAATTAAAATATATATTTTTATAATATATAAAAACCCAAATACTAAATACCACTCAAAGTGATGTTTCAAATGGGCAAGAGGAATTATTTTCCCACATCGTAAACTGAAAAACTAAAAATTCAAAAACGTATTTTCAGTTTTTCAGTTATCAATCCTACATTTGTGTGTACTCTTAATGATATTTTGCTCTGAAAGATTTTCGAACATGCCATGCCCTATTAAGGGCCTTACTATTACCAAATGGGTACTTTCTAAAGCCTACACCTCGTTTATGGCCAAACCAAAAATAATGAAAAAATGTATTATGAATAATCAACTCTTAGCCAACATAATATGCAACATTTTTCTTTTTCATACCACCAAAACTTCTACATGAATTTTTTTTTTACTGAATGGTGTTTTTTGACCTTAAATTCCCTACTGCTCCTGAGTTGATAAATAGAATAATACTGCTTTGATAAATAGATAAACTTTATAGCTATAAACATAACATAAGATTATTCAATCGAGTAGTCACGTCCAATTGAAAAGTATAATTCGCTCTATCAAGGACGCAGCGAGCGTCGTAACCGCCACTATGCATTGCGCGCTGATATGAACGTTATTTCAATGTCGTTTCCGTTGATATTTGTAGTGACAAATATCGAGCTGCTAATTTGGCGATGGTAATCGCCTTAAGGACTTTAATAGTTCTGTGAAAGGGCTAAATGATGGATGAGTTTTTATCTACAGGTTTTGTAATTATCTTTTTATAAACATTGTATTACTTTAGGTCAAGTTTTCCTTTATTTGTGGAATAATATTATTTGTGTGTGTAATATTAATAAAAACTGACTAAAAAATGACCCGTAATATGCAATCTAGACCAAACAAACTCCACTGAACGAGTAAGAGAACCAACAAGAGAAACGACAAAGGGTCGTACAAAAGTACATTCTTGAACCATCATAAAAGCATAGTAATGATAAAAGACTACAAGTATCATGACGAATCACCTATTGTTGTCAATACTCATTCATGGTCATTGATCTATAGATCACCGCCATATTGATCGAGGGTTTGTAGATCGGTGCAAAATGGTGGGTAATTTATGTCATCACGAGACGAATTAGCTTTTTGATATTTGTGGGCTGGTTGATTGTGTGACGTTGAAAATCTGTTGCTATAAATGGTAAGATATTAATAGACTGGTGTTTATTGTGTTTTTAGAAAGAGTTTCTAAGTTATTTTTTGCAAAAGTATTTTTAAAACTCAACACGTGATGAAATTGTTTATAAGTATGTAGTATTTTAACTCTCGTCCAGCATATTTATGTGTTAGGGTGGCCAGTTAAGACTGTGGATAGTTATGTCTATAATCATAACAACCCCGAAAGCCTTAACAATTTTTGGGCATCTTTTAAGACGACGTTTCGTAACCTTGTTAATTTTAAATTGAACGGTTATAAAGTAAGGAAGAGCTAGCTCTTCTTGTACAACTCGATTGATAGATATGGAAGAAGTAAAACAGGTACAATTGTATAATAATATATAGTACTATAGTCTTTTACTTACGACTCCACTCGTGCTGAAATATTAACCAACTTTAACATTCTGTAACACACCTTTATAATTTAAATTTCACTTAATCTTTTCTTAGCGTTTTCTGTTTATGTAGTCCTAGAAATTTTGTGATGGTAAGTTAGTCAGACGTATTTTGTTTTTATACTTGAATATATTTAATAACTTAAAGTATTGAACATAACTGCATTGTAAATAATGTAGATATAAACTTAAAACGTTGTTTTTATACAAAAAAAATACTACCATATTTATAATTTTCTTACTCAACTTTTGAGTACTACGTCAATTATTCTACTTACAATGCTTTATTCTCATAACATTCGATTGGTGACAGCAGAAAGACATTTTCTTACAGAATCTGTACTATGCCTACAATAGCATTCATTTGTTTTATTGCACCTCCAGCAGCTAGAAATAGAGCACGGAATCTCTGATGGAAAATATTTGAGAGACTGGCATCCGACAAATTAAGGCCGCTGTTTAAATTCCATCTACTTCCATAAATTAAATTCTCTATAAATAAACTAAGATAAGTTTAATCCTTTTAATCTTCCAGCACTACGAAGCTGAAGGGTTATCTACAAAGCTGCCCTCCGGGATTCCTGTTGGTTAAGTTTTAGTTGTTCTGCAGAATTCAGAACTTAATAGAAACTTTAAAACAGAGGAAGACAATTCTTTATTTCAAGTGACAGAATACAAGTAAGAATGCAGAAGTTTATTAGCACGTAGTAGTTGACTAAGTTTTTGGGTATGAATCTATTTAAATCTCTACTTTATACTATTTTGACATCATGGCACTACCCTAAATAACTTCCTAATTAAGATTATGTGTTTTTATTGCGAAATCCATCGCTTTGAATACTCTAATTGTTCTAGAATACTATAATTAAATTTCTTTCCGATCTTTTTCAAGTTTGTAATGCACTCTAGTAATAATTAGAGTGCATTACAAACTTGCAATCAATCAGAACCAAATTTAAAAGCACAAATATTTTTGAAAAAATTCCTCAGTCCAGGATTTGAACCTGCGACCTCCTGATTAAAAAATTAGAGTATTTAAGGCGATGGATTTCGCTATAAAAACATATAATCTTAGCTAATGAGAACTGTGAATTTCTTAACTGTCTCATGCAACAAGTATTGTAGCGACGACAGCGCCTTCTGTTCAGAATGAGCAAAGCGTGAAATCACATAACGCCCTCGTGAGCGTTCAGTATGTTACAAGCTGGTATATCAAGTAATTACAAAAATTCGGGGTACAGGTATGATGGGAAAATTCGTCGTTTCAGATACAGTGCGCGCCAATCTTTTAGTCGCCTCTGAATGAGTTACGAGTGCAAGCTTGCGCAGGTACAGTCAAGGAAACAATAATATTAACGGTTGATTATTAAATGTTTACTGTAAGTGGGAAGGTGTACTTGTTGTACCTACCTATTTAATTATTTATTTATTAGATAGTTTAGTGCAATCTTCACTGTATAAATAAAACGCATTAATATAAACACCATTTTCCTAAATTATCTCCTTAAAACGCTATAACGTCCGCGAGGCATAACAACAACAATAAACTTTAACAAACTAAATCAACAAAACAACAAATAAAGGCAACAAAATCAATAAACTATAACAAACAGATTCAACGATAAACTTAACGAATCGCAGGCGGGTGTGCTCGCTCTTGCGTCTATCTTCCGAGGCGACTAAAAGATTGGCGCGCACTGTACGAACCCCGGTAGCGCAGTCGGTAGCGCGCCTGTCATGTAAATAGGAGGTCTCAGGTTCAAATCCTGGACCAAGGAATTTTTCTAAATATTTGTGCTTTTAAATTTGTTTCTGATTCATTTCAATTTTGTAAAGCACTCTTATAATTAGAACTTCCCAATTACTAAAGGTTAGTTGGTAGAAAAAAAAAATTATATCAAGCTCGCTTGTGTACAAAAGTTGTATGTATATTGTGCAATAATAGTAGTTTATGCTACAAGGGCGAAAAGGAATTAATTACGATACGCTCGTGTTTGTTGCTTTTGTACGTGTTATTAATTTAAATTTGTAGCTGCGAACGAACATAAATACATACATCAATTACTTTTTTTCGTGTTATTGATTCATTAGTGTTGATTTTCATACAAAAATTGACATTTTACACCATAACATACAATACTTCTCTTACTAAAAAAGGAAAGGAACAAAAACGTGACAAAAACATGAAAAAAAAGATTCGTCACAAGAATCCGCGGTTACTTTTTTACAGTAACATTTTACAACCCTCCTAAACATAAGTTATCACCTGCAGAACCCAGGTGCGGTCGCAAATTGATTGGCTATCCAATGTCCCGGAAAATAAAACCTATATAATGGATAACACCTCCCGAGGGCCGGCTCTCACCGACTCGTTTAAGACTGACCCTAGCTTATGAGAAATTTAAGATAATAATAAAGCCGAGGATATGCAAAAAAAAAAAATACGGGTGTTTCTTTTCATGAAATACACGGAAAATTATAATCAGTTTCTAGAATATGCATTTTGACTATATAATCTAGGGATTTGGAATTGGAAAACATGTTTGGATACAGAAATAATTGTTGAAATGAGGTCTTCAAACACACTTTTTCTCCTCTTTTGACGAATAGGAACCATATACAGAACTCAAACAAATTTTATTAGGTGTGTTTTAACAATATCTAGAGATTTAATATTTGAAGTTTTGCTAGATATTTTAGTTTTTTAATAAAAATATAAAACCAACTTTTTTCCCTTTTGCCCTGAATCCGCCCCTCTCGCACTGCGTAATTTTTTGCTTGGAGTGACAGTGACAAAAATAAAATTGGCATAGCCTCTTAAGAGATAATATAATGACTACCAATTTGTTGGTTGTAAACTCATATCACTTACATTTGTGTTGATATTGACGAATAAAGGATCAATTATTATTACTTGCGGCTTTACTTACGTGTGATTGTTGTTGACCATATGCCAACCGTTTCACCGATACAATTTCGGCATTATCAAGGCGAGTGAGTTCTTAGGACGACGATGCGGTGTTCACCGTTCATGTCAAACGGGCACGGTTGACATATAGTCAACAACACGTGAGTCTTGAGGCCGCATGTAATAATATTTTGATATGTAAGCTCAAGTGAGTTTTAATAATATTGGAATAAAAGATTACTGAGTCAATAGCTCAGCAGCGGTAGCTCAGGGGTAAAACACTGGCCTCTCAATTTTGAGCTCCAGGCTCGATTCCCGGTCGAGCATGCACGGATTTTTCGTATTTTATGTGCGTAGTATTTGTGCTTACTTACCACTTGCTGAACGGTGAAGGAAAACATCGTAAGGAAACCTGCATGTTTTAAAGAACGTGTATTTGGAACGTAATAATCGTCGTTGAAACGTGGGTGTAGCGAGTGTGGACTGTGACTTGCATTTCGCAGTTTACACTCGGAACACTTCTGACACCCCGTATTCATGTTGTGACGATATATTTATTTCTATAAATTTCTTCAACAAATAAGAACCATGTACAGAACTTGAACATATTTTATTAGGTGTGTTTCAACAATATCTAGAGATTTGATATTTGAAATTTTGCTAGCTATTTTAGTTTTTTTATAAAACTAACATTTTTCGCTTTCGCCCTGAATCCACCCCTCTCGCACTGAGCGTGTTTTCGCTTGGAGTGACACTGACAAAAATAAAATTCGCACAGCCTCTTAACGCTATTTTTAAATTTTCACTGGTGAGAGGAAACTGAACTCGAAAGCTTCATAAAATAATCAATCACAGAACAAAAGACCTTTCATTAAACCCAATATCATTATGGTTGAAATTAATTACTTCGTAATTAAAATTAACGTACAGCTTTTGCCTGTAATATCAAAGCTCACCGCATTCATTACGGAAATTCACTGAAAATTTACCACAAATACAATGGCCACCTAAATTGTTAACTTATTTATATTTTATTTATCTATATACTTATAATAAATTCGGGTCTCCACATTAAATATTTATCATTGTATTGACACTGCCATAAAATAAAGACGGGGTGTTGATAAAATTATCTCCAAGCCGAAAACGGGGCAAAGATTGAATATAAAGGTGGGCATAGCCGCGGGCAGAATTGCGGACTAAAGTTATACTAATAATGAAGTATTAAAAAGGTCGTGTTTTCAAAATAACCGCCAAGCTGAAAACTGTTGACACTACTCAAAGACTGAAAGAAACTTACACGCGAGCGGAGCCGCGGCAAAAGCTAGTACTAAATAAATATGATATTGTTATTATTATTATGTTGGTCATTTGAAAGGCATTCAATGGGGCCGAAGCCAACATTGAAGAGGCCTTTGGACCATTTAATCTAAAAGTGAGATGGCTGCATCCATGGAGGCCTCTCCCTCAATGTATCATTGAGACACTAACCAGTCGGCCGTAGCTTCAGGCTTCTGGCGGCGCTTCTTGCTGCGCTTCCAGGCGGTTTTTGCGACGGGCTTTGCCCTGCCACGACACCCGTCGGTGCCTTCCACCGCATCGGATGTATAGCGCGCTCGCTCGCTCAAAGAGCTCGACACTAGGTTCGTTCTGTGCGCTCGATCACTGGCGCGGCTCCCCGCCTCCCCGAACACCGCCGTCGAGAGAGCGCAAGTCACTCGTAGCCGGACAAGACGCGCGAGATGCGACCCATGGCCGGCTCTATACAACTTCATACATTTGTTCTCTCCGCCGGCGCCGTCACAAGAAGATCCGCTTGGCGCGCCTCTCGAAGCCTGAAGCTATGGCCGAAGGGTAACGGACAGTCCCCTACAGATGCCAAACTATTGCCAGGGAGGAAACGACTTGGAGTGGTCTATGAAGATGTGATGCTAAATGGACCGGATAACAGGGCTATGGAGTGACATAACGGACATCTGCCTCGAAAATCTCTCACAAATTTAAGTATAGCAGATGGTGACTTGCTGCTTGAAAACTATCCAGCAGGATAGCCGTTGTGGGCCCCCTATCTAGCCACCATGGGGCGGCCAAGGGGCAACACTATGTAAGCAGCTAAGGTTGTCGAGAGGTGAGTCTGCGGGGCGCAAGATCCTTATACAGTCAAGCGCACCCGGTGTTATGACTATTATTATATCCTTTATTGTACACACAAAACTTTCCCCTATTCTTAAGGGGTTAATTAGTATCTATTACAGGATTATATTAAGAGCCTTTTATACTTAACATAATTACTATCTGTGGTCTAGTACGTCGAGTGCTCGACCGGAGGTTGCGGGTTCTAATCGCATAGGGGCACTTTTGTGTCCAGTCTGCGTGCTGTGGGTCCAATTTGTGACCGAAGTACGGCAAACCCCTCATTATACTGGGACGTAATAATCGTTGGTTAAACGTGGGTGTACTAGTGTACAGTTCACTTCCAGAAACACCTCTGATATTCATGTATACTACTTTAAACTGGAAGTTAACCGCCCGCTGTGGTACTGACGCCTTTGACCCATTGTTATTTGTTTTAGAACCTACACGTATTAAACACAAATATAAAGGTGTTTTTGTGTCACGGTTCAATTGCTTTATTAGGGTTCTGCATGGTATTGAAAACCTTATCATGTTATTCGTACAAACTTCTTTTTTTAATCAGGTGCAGAGTTACTGTTGATTTTTTGAACAGAGTACAATTATAAATTAAAACAGTAAAATATGTATATAAATTTAAATAATCTTACTTTTTATTCCGACAGGTGGCTGCACTATCACCTTGACCTGAGGGGCCATTCAGCAGAAAAAGTCGAAGCGAGATTTCTAAAACTCGAGCTAAAAATGTATGGAGATCGACTGATAAAACGGGTTTTATGGTCGAGAAGGCAAATTCGACAGACTGAGAATTACTCTCCTGCACTCTACAAGCTTTGTTCTTAAGCCTACTATTAAAAATAATAGACTTTCAAATCATTCTTGTTCACAACAAAATTAAATTTTGGGTATAAAGGTTGATGTTGCAGGCAAAACTCAGAGCCAGTCAAAAGTAGTTTTGACTGCGAAAATCAGTCAAAACTAGTTTTGACTAAGTTGGTATGAAGTAATTTTGATTAAAAAGTATTTTTTGGTTGTCATAAAAAAATAACCACGAAGGTAAGGTATGGCAAGACGCGAAACGCACTCCGCGACTTGCTATACCTAACCTTCTAACCTAACCTACCGGCTCTCTTCTGCGCTGCAGGACATCCGAAAAACTAATTTTGCCTGCGAATATCAGTCAACACTACGTCCTTAGTCAAAACTAGTTTTGACTGACTCATTCTCGCAGTCAAAAGTAGTTTTGACTAGTTATGACTTTTGACTGTGACATAATACACGTCTATTGCTCAACGACGCTTAAAACTAATGGAATAGAATAGAATAGAATAATTATTTATTGAAGCATCAAAGGCTCACTTTGTAAGTAAAACTGTGTTAGTAAGAAAATACTAATGAAGTCTTATAACTTCAAGGTAATCTGTAAATAAAAACCGGCCAAGTGCGAGTTGGACTCGCGCACGAAGAGTTCCGTACCATTATCTATAAAAACGGCAAAAAACATGTCTGTTGTATCGGAGCCCCCTTAAATATTTATTTTATTCTGTTTTTTAGTATTTGTTGTTATAGCTGCAACAGAAATGCATCATCTGTGAAAATTTCAACTGTCTAACTATCACGGTTCATTAGATACAGCCTGGTGACAGACGGACAGCGGAGTCTTAGTAATAGGGTCCCGTTGGTTACCCTTTGGGTACGGAACCCTAAAAAGGATACCCTGCCTGACTGACTGACTGATCTATCAACGATCAGACCAAACGGCTGGACTTAGGAACATGAAGTTTGAACTGTAAGTTCCTTGTATGACTTAGACAAGGCATAGTTTTACTATGGACAAGGGCTAAGACTGGATTTTAGGATTTCCCACTGAATCGGGAAAAACGGGATTAGCGCGAGCAGCGCCCCGGGGCATCCACTAGTTAATATATTTAATCAATACTAAGACTATATACTCTAACTTCTTCATTAATGCTCTGTTTGCAAATTACAAGAATATACGGAAAATCACTTTATAGTAGTTTATGCTACAAGGGCGCAAAAGAATACATTACGAGGACGATTTAAAATACGAGCGTAGCGAGTGTTTTAAACGTAACCGAGTAATTTATTGCTTTTACGCCCGTGTATCATACTACGTTTTTCAATGCATAGTGTGAGGAAATGAAAACAAATACAATCTAGTGCACTTTAAATTATGATTGGCTCAAAAGGATTGTATCCAGAGCCGTTAAACAGTGGAAAAAAGTATAACATCTATGGTACACAGGAAAGGCTGCAGGTTAGCCAACCATTGCAAATAAATTTAAAAAAATAATAATAATAAAGCCCTAGGGCAAAATAATCGACTTTCTGTTCGGTTTTGATGCATAAAACGTGGGCCTTTACGAGCACTTGTATTGAAAAAAAAATTATCATTTTAAGCTGAGCTGAAAAAAATATTTTCTTGTTAATCAATATTATTTAGGTTACTTAGTATTATTTCATTAAAATAAACAGAATAAATCTGTTAAAATTAATCAATTGCCGTTAAATTAGATGAATGTCATGTAGTTCAAAGAAGCCCCAATTGACTTATTAATAACCCTCACAGTGTTTATACAGGTGCAAGTACAGAACCCTCAATTTATAAGCCAGGTTACACTTGACCGAATATTTTAAGAGGCACCATGACCCAATCAAACTGTTGACGGATATGGGACGGCACTTTGATGGGCTTTGAATTTCACGGGTTTCTGGGTAAATGGCCTCTTAAATTGATGTTTTGTTTGTTTTTGTCGGTTGAATTAATGTTACTTTTGGTATAAACTATTCGAATTAAATTGTGAATACGAATTGAGTTATTATAAATATAGGTAAGTTAAATGACCTGCACCAATTAATGTTATTTGCGCAAAATTGTTTGTTTATGACAAAAAAGGTAAAGTAACAGTAAAAATCTATCCTAATCAATCAATATTAATCAATACATATAATGTGATAATAAATACTTTTGCTTTAAAAGCTTTTTTTTAACCGTTTTATTATATATATATATATACAGATTCTTACGAATATTAAAGTAGAAATTGAATAAAAAAGAAAATTTTCGATATATATTTCGACCCACTTGGGATCGTCGTCAGTCGAATATAGAATAATATCATAAATAAAATAGAGTTAACAATAAATTGACAAACTTAACCTTTATTTTATTTATGATATTATTCTATATTCGACTGACGACGATCCCAAGTGGGTCGAAATATATATCGAAAATTTTCTTTTTTATTCAATTTCTACTTTAATATTCGTAAGAATCAATACATATAATAAAACAGTAGAACCCGGTGTGTCTGTACATTGAAGAAAAGTAATAAAATAGAAAGGGGGTGACTAAAGAAGAGTAATATAACACAAATCAGCTATTTTTAGAATTATTTTCTGTCGGTCTGTCTGTTTGTTCACGCACATCTCCGAAACCACAGAATGGATTTAAATAAAATAATGCCGAGGCTGAAAACGGGCCCGAGTTGAATAAACGCGGGTGGGGTCGCGGGCAAGGCACAAGTCTTATGTAATAATTTACACACTAACATCTGATTCTATTTGTTCAGTGAGTTATTGTGTGACTTTAGTTAATAAACTTCTACGCAGCGTCACGGAAGCCGGGAGTATTTAGCGAGGCCGAAAAACGAGCCTTCGGCCTCGCGGCCGCGTTCTCCGTCCTCGCATACTCGTTCTCCATCCTTGCATGCTCGTTTTTTCGGCCTTGCTAGTTTTGTTTGGGATATTGTCAGACTTGTCAGTTTGTATTTACACTTGAATGGGAGTAAGAGCGCTATTATGTTTGTTTCTGAAAAAACATATGTCATTTGTTTCCTGTAGGCCAAGCTCGTGAAACCGCAGGCAGAAGCTAGTAAATAATAAAGTAGAAAGAAGTCATGCTTCTTTATTGAATATTTTTGTGAAATAATAAATAAAATGGGTTAATAGTAATGTAGAGGCACGACTATGTTTGTCTGTCTGTTTTGTCTGTTCCGTTTTAACTCGAGAGCCACTCAACACATTTAAATGCGGTTTTATTTAGTAACATTTTAGTATCCTTGACTATAAGGGATGTTGATATAATAACCACCAAGCCGAAAACTGTCGATAATTGAAAGACCCTTCCACGCGGGTAAAGCACACAATAAACATATCCATCCATCAGCCTAGTTCGTCCACTGCTGGACATAAGCCTTTCCAGGACTTTGCCACTCCCGGCGATCATCCTGGAAGAATTTTCCATACTCACACACGCTACGCAGGTGGGTTGGTGAGCTCGGTGCCGGAACCCTCGCACCAATGACGCCGCTACCCGTCACCGGTCTGTTTCATATAAGGCCCGGCTATTAGGGATGGATATACCGCCATCCGTCGGTCCCAGGCATAAGCCTTCTGGTTTTTTGCCTGTGAGCTGTCCTCTTACTCTCCCCCGAATTACTTCGAGGGGGTCTCCAAGTAAGATGGTGGTACCTCCACAGTCGAGCCCGGCATCAGCTCTACCACCTGCTAAACACAAAGAATTATATTTTTTATTTCTTTACTCAATTTGATTTACTTATTTTTATTTGACCTTCAAAAAGCTTAACATTCAGATCATGGTTTTTGTTTTACAACTGCTACTGTAACGAATTTGAAACAAAACCCTGTTTCACCAATACTCGCAAACAACAAAAATAAATATAAATTTTCATTTATGGCGGATCAAACCCGTTTTATTCGTTCCACAGCAAATGATATTGTATTGTGATTCTCATCTGCGGACCCCATCGTTTCTGAAATGACCAAAGCACCCTTTGTGTAATTCTAAATTCAAATTCGCCTTTCGTTACGAAGCCCTAATATTGAATTTGCAAGGATATTCACAATTGGATAGCCAAACTAAAATGAACTTAACAACTTATTGTTTAGCGTCCATATTCGGGTGCTCTATAAAATAAGGGAAAGGTTACAAGAGACATAAGTTTTGAAATGCGTGACCTATTAGCAATGACAAAATACTAATCGACCGCTGTAAGTGGAAACTTTTAACGTCCTTGCAGTAAGGGTGCTTTTTCTTTGGCTTTTAAGTCTTTTTACGATGGTTGTATTAGAACGTGGTTGTCAACATGATGCCAGATTTATTAGTTGAATCAAATAATTAGAAGAAGCGTGACGAGCTACTTGATGTTGGGACCATTTGCGTTGTCATCAATTTTTTTGTGAATAAATTGATAGGATGTAATTCGGTGAAGGTACTTGTAATTGTGTTATTGTCGCATTGTCGTTATAAGGACTTGCTTTGTAATGTATTTGTTGCGTAAAAGCTAAAGTAGTTTTCTTTTTTAAAACAAAATGCACGAGTATTAAGAGGCTATGCGAATTTTATTGTTGTCACTGTCACTCCAAGCGAAAAATCGCGCAGAGCGAGAGGGGCGGATTCAGGATAAAAGGGAAAAAAGTTGGTTTTATATTTTTATTAAAAAAACTAAAATAGCTAGCAAACTTTCAAATATTAAATCTCTAGATATTGTTAAAACACACATAATAAAATATGTTTGAGTTCTCTATATGGTTCCTATTCGTCAAAAGAGGAGAAAAAGTGTGTTTGAAGAACTCATTTCAACAATTATTTCTATCGAGGAAAATTTATCCAAACATGTTTTCCAATTTCAAAACTCTAGATTATATAGTCAAAATGCATATACCAGAAACTGATTATAATTTTCCGTGTATTTCGTGAAATACACAGAAAAGAAACACCCGTATTTTTTTCGCATATCACCTTAATTATGCATATAATATGTCTGCGAAAGACAGCACATAATCATTAGGACTTAAACCAAACAAACAAATACGAGAGGTTCCCGCCATCCAAACCACTGACCCTAAAAATCGCCCACCAAAATCTCTTCAGCAAATAAATCACTATCCCAAATAATGGAGAACACACTTAATGACATTTCGAACGGAAAGAAGTACTGGCTGATGAAAAACAAATTCCGAATTTGAATTGGTTCGGAATTCAAACAGATACCAATGAAAAGATGCCGCGTGGCCGGCGCACGATGCGCGCGTTCTCAACCCCCGATGATAAATAAATACTTTTTGCAAATAATGCTGGCCAGTATACGCCGACCCATTAAAAAGTAAAAAGGAAACTATTTGAATGAAAATTTTACTAAAACTGAGCTCGATAAAAGATCTTGAGCTTTCGGTTTCGCTTGTTGCTGTTTGATTTTCGATTGGTTTTGGTTGCTTGGCAAATATGGCTATTAGACAATCCGTTTTCATGGGAGAAAATTTAATTTGGCGTCAATTGGGTGTTTAATAGCAAAACTTTTTTTATCACTGAACGCCATCGTAAAGGTTTGAGTAACTGCATCATAATGTGAGACATTGGGACACGAGTGCTTGTGTACTAGAGTTGCACAAGTGTCGCAATGCCTAATTATGTCCAGTTGTAAACAATACTTTATCTACGGCCATCAAAAACAATTATCATGAAAAATTATAAAAATAACACTCGTCATGATACTGTAGTAACTCGTCATGATACCCTGAGCCCATGGAATTAATATGTAGATGCCTGAGACCAATCACAAGCGAGAAGAGGAAAGAAATTAAGATAGACCGTAATTTTTTTGTTATTGGTCCTCTAGCGGTGTTATAATAAATCTGGTCAATCACAGCGAAGAATTACGGTGTTTAATGTAATATTATAACATCGGTCAAACAATGTAGACTTATAAAACTGATTTTAATGTTGTAATTACCTTATTGCAGTATGACAGTAGATGAAAATGTTTTGAGCCCCGTTTCACACAAAAACATGAAAATAATGAAATAAAAGAATCGTCGAAACCTGTAAGGTTCTCTTCGTATAGAGAGACAAGTTCGTCAATACTTCCAAAAGAATGTCAATAACAAATACCAATATCAAAGCTTCTTACTGTTCAAGTGACACTCAAGGAACTTACACAGAATCAAAATGTATTTAGCACTAGCTTTCGCCCGCGGCTTCATTTACGTGAAAGTGTCTTTCAATAAAAGATACATTATTTGCACGTACCTATAATAAAAACCGTTATCGACAGTTGTGGTCTTGGCGGTTATTTTATCAACATTCTTTATATCCTAAATATTTTGACCGGGGTCAAAATCCCGTCATCATATTTCTGTTAAAACTAGGGGGTCACCTCATCCGCTCCGCTTTCTAACAAAAATAACACGCTCCTACTCGCTCCGCTTGTCTTTGCCCCTTTTATTGACTTAGGGTAAAAGATTTTCGATTTCATACCTAACGATCTGCCCACGACACGTATTGTACGAGTAAGTCCAGCGGGCCTATTGTGTATCTCTAGTTGCCTTCTGGACTGGGTGTCTATCATCAAAAACATAGATATACTATCGAATTCCGATGTCCTAAGGATATTTTCGCACTTGAAGTGACGACACAGATTGTTAATAGTTCAATACCCACTAAAGGCAATTTTGAAATTTCAGTTTTTAGCTATGTTTTTGATGATAGGCACCTCGTGCAGTTGGCAACTAAAGATACAGAATAGGGGGGCAGGATAGATGCCACAGCGGGATAGTTGCCCCATTTTTGAAATCTTGCCCTTCTAAAAGGGTGTATGAACCCGTGACACAGTCATTTGAAAGCGCACCCCTTCCCACCTGAGAGGAACAGAAAACGTTCTAGAATCATGCGCCCATTTTTAGAGTTTCGTACCGAAAGGGTAACCAACGGGGCCCTATTACTAAAACTCCGCTGTCCGTCTGTCCGTCTGTCACCAGGCTGTATCTCAAGAACCGTGATAGTTAGACAGCTGAAATTTTCACAGATGATATATTTCTGTTGCCGCTATAACAACAAATACTAAAAAACATAATAAAATAAATATTTAAGGGGGCTCTCATACAACAGACATGTTTTTTGCCCTTTTTATAGATAATGGTACGGAACCCTTCGTGCGTGGGTCCTACTCGCACTTGGCTGATTTTTTTTTCACACAGCTTATCTAGTAGTGTGCAAAGGATCTGCTGTATTTATTAGAAATAGTAACTACGTATTTTGTTTTAATGTATATATTATTTGTTGCCGTTTTCTATAGAGAATTGGAAGCAAACTCAATATTCAGTACTAACATTTTTGCATTTTTTTTAGGTATAGTAAATTTAAATTATAAAATTTATTTTGCGTATCAATGAGATAACATTAAGTTAACAGCAACATTAATTAAATTTTTGAAAAGTGTTGGCTGTAAAAAATTATTATAAATCTTGTCATGGAATTTAGGACAAACTATTTTCGAAGATTGAATTTTGATAATCATACCGAAAATGAAAACAAAATTTAATACGTAGATGTAAAAATTTGAAATCAACTTTCAAATAAAAAACTAATAATTGAAATAGCTACTAAATTACAGGAATTATGAACTCATGAATCTGTAAGAAAATTTCAGCAATTTCATATGTAAAGACCTATATGAGCGTGATATTATTGCTTCTAAAGATAAAGTTAATTATATCAGGTAAGAAATATTCGTTTAAACATTTCTAAATATAAAGTAATTATGATTTATACAAAAACGGCTCACCTCAATACGTGTTATGATCGGGAAAGCCGACCAGTTTCAGCTGATTACAGTGTGAGGCGTAACGTCATCGCGTAAACGTTTTCACTCGCCCAGATGAAGGCAGTCTAAATCTGCTGAAACTGGTGGGCTTTCCCGATCATAGCACGTATTGAGGTGGGCTGTTTTTATATAAATCATGAATTATCCTCAAGTCTCATTTAATTCTATAAAGTAATTACTCTAAAATCTGATGCTGCAATTTAACCCTTAAATGCATCTTGGGTCGAAAACGGCACAAAAGAATTTTTATTTATTATTTCCATAATTTTATGTAAAAACTTATAATTATATGATTGTATGAGCTAAAAATATGTTTGGCAACAACTTTTTTTTTTAAATTTAAATTTCATTCATTTATTTTCCTTTGTTTTTTTTTTTGTATTTTGCCGCATTTTGGCGGGAAAATCGTTAAAGAGAGCTTTTGGAAAAAAATCGAATAAATATTGTGCTTGCATATATATTTTTATAGTTTTTTGATATTAAAGTCACAAAGAGTTCAGCTTTACAAGCAAATTAAATTTGTTTTTTTTTTTCCTTGTTTTTACTTGTACCCTTTAAATCAAGAAACATTTTTTTTATTATTTTTGTCATACTTTTTTGGTATTTTTCTATTACTGTTTTCAATTTCATACAAAAATAAAATCTCATGCATTTAAGGGTTAAGACTCAACCGATCCAGTACCAAGCTAATGCAAAAGTATTATTTTTTTATTAGAACACAAAACAACGTAAGACAATCTGCAAAATCATTTTCATCTTGTATTCTCTTGTAACCACAAAATTTCATACCAAGGCTTGTCTTTATCTCCGTCGAACGTCGCGGCTTTCAATTCCAGTTTATGGAGCATTTGCACTTCATAAGAAAGCCTTCGTTTGAAAGGTACTTTGTCAGATCGTACAATTTCGCAAGAATGGGAATAGTGAATATATCTCAGCTCTTACAGTTTATGTGAGTATCTTTAGGGCTGTGCCAAGAAATGAAAATTATATGGATTTTCTTTTTAGTTCTTTTAAAAAAGTTCTTCTTTAACTGAAGCATTGGGCATCAGTTTGCTCCTCGATGTTTTAATAGGTTAATTTATATTAAGTTAAGAAAAATTGTCCGTATGGTTTTGGTCGCTGCTTTGATATATAAGGTCTTTCAATTTAAATGGAAAGTAATTTAAGAGGTGATTCAGTATCGTTAATACGTCACATTCCGCTGCAAAGCACTTTTTTTTTGCGCGAACTTTTTTTTTACTTCTCAGTACAAAGTGGTCCGATCAGCTGACTCAGTTTGTATGGACAAGTGATGAAAAAGTTCGCGCAAAAAAATGTACTTTGCAGTGGAATGTGATGTATTAACGATACTTAATCACCTCCTAAATTACTTTCCATTTCAATTCAATTGAAAGACCTTATATATAGGTAATACACAAAAATGGAAATTTTGTTTTCTTTCAGCTGATATAAAAAGTGAAATTTAATCAACCACCCAAATTCATACTGGCGACACGGTTAGTGATCAGGAACAAGGCTCTATGATCCTATTTTCCGAAAGGATTAAAAAAAAAAACCTACAGAAACCGGACTAGTTCAAATACAATTCTTAGTAGGTAATAGGCGGTACGGAAGTAAAAATTTTTTTTAGAATTTCGCCTGAAGTGTCATTAAACATTGTTCCTGAGCACTAACCAAGTCTCCAGTATGAATTCAGGCCGTTGATTAAATTTCACCTTATATCATTATAATAAATTAATAACTTACAGTTTTTGGTTACTTTAAGCACTGCAGTATTATTTAATAATTAAACCTGTATCCATAATAGAGCAGGGATTGGTGGTGCAGTAAAAAGTAGGTTTTTAATCAGCAGTGGGCGGAAAAAAGATGCTAATAATGATAATAAGAGGATGGCATACCCTAGCAACTTTTTTTACTACCCGTCCAGCACAATAAGTCTAATGGCAAAGACCTTATTTGCTCTTCTTAGAGGCGATTATATGTTCGCTCTTTGGCCCCTTTGTTCTTGGACGCGTAATACTAGTGATCAGTTGATCACGCAGCGAAACAACAAATTGGTGTGTTTTAAGCTAATACTGAAATATTTTTAAGGGAAAAAAATATTAAATTTAGGTAACATCCCTTTATATTTCTATTGCCTATTTTATAAAAAAAAAACAAGTTTTGAAACGAACACTTAAAATCCAAAAAAAAAGGGGTGGGAAACATTTTTTTTTTTTGACAATAGTATAAATATTAAGACATTTTTTATAGGTGGAATCCTTAGATAAAAGATCGATAAATCAAATATATTTTCTTCATTATGAGGAGAGTCCCCTAGTTTCTTAAAATGAACCCTTGAAAACTTGGTGTTGTTGATGTTCTAGCGTCAGGTGTCCCGTTAAAACTACTTTTTTGTATGTTTATTTATTAAAATAGATAAGTTAAATTAAGTCTTCATAAAATTACATGTAGATAAGTGATAAAAATTCAAATATAACTCAACTGTAAAGTCACCTGCAGACAACATACATTTACGAGTTTCTGCGCGCATCTTCATTAAATTTTTGTGCGTGGGGTTATAAAATTCATAGAAAATCGCGGAGAAAAATGCGTAAAAAATCTATCAAAATAAATAACTGATTTGATAAAAATAATCTCTCGCAATGTCAAAATTTTGGTTTCTAAAGTAAGCAGAAGCAGAGGGCCTATTATGTATCTTTAGTTGCCATTTGAACTGGGTGCCTATCATTAAAAACATAGATATACTAACGAATTCCGATTGTCTAAGGATATGTTCGCACTTGAAGTGACGACACAGTTCGGAAATAGTTCAATACCCACTAATAGCAATTTTGAAAGTTCCGTTTTTAGCTATGTTTTTGATGATAGGCACCTAGTCCAGTTGGCAACTAAAGATACAGAATAGAGGGGCAGGACAGTAAAAAGGGGCCTCGAATTAATAGTAGACACAACATTCCTTGCTACCGAATTACAATAAAATAAAAGAATAAAAATAAATTTAGTATAAAATTTATTATAATACTTAACGTACAGTAAAATTGGTACAAAAATACTTTTTCTCTTCCAGAAATTATATAAAAATACTATAAATTATCAGTTCCATTCATATTTACAATTATTTTCCTATTTTTTTTATCTTATGATGAAAATTTATAGAGACAAACTACCATTTTAGAATCTTTGAGGTTATTACAACTAATATTTACAAAACCTTTCAAGACAGGTGTGGGTAACACGACATTTCATTACCACTTGTGTCATTATCACTGACTACATCTATTTGTTCTTGATCATTATCGCACGAAGAATCATTTTTAGAGGAGCAAGATGATTTCGAACAACAACACTTCTTTTGTCTTCCATCAGTCGAAACAACAGGAGATTCCTCCTTCTTCAGCTTCACGCGACGGTTCTGGAACCAGATCTTCACTTGCTTCTCTGACAATCTCAGTCTTGTGGCGATCTCAATACGTCTCAATCTCGACAAATACATGTTCATCGAAAACTCTCTCTCCAACTCCAGCAGCTGGGTTCCAGTAAAAGCAGTCCTGATACGTTTGCTTGAATCTTCTTTCAGAGGAACACGCTTCAGTTCTTTTGAGTACCCTGGGAGTAATTCTTCGGCATGACCTAATGGTGGGCTTGGAGTTTCATGAAGGCTGTCACTTGAAACCGATGGTGATCTCTGACCATGACTTTTTGATGGTGATGTTAAAGGTTTATACGGATGATGCAAGTAGGGTGACACCGACTTCTTCCTTCTGTTGACGAAATTCACTGGTTCTTGATCTTGTTCGGTTTTTAAATAGCTGCTCTCTATTTTAGGCTCTTGTATTTGGTCACTGTAATATTCTTGACGAGGCAGTTGATGCAGTAGTGGATAGCGAAAGTGTAGATGTTCCAGAAATGGTCGGAAGAGTTCTTGTTGTCTCTGAGGATGCTGAAACCCAAGACTTAGGAGATTGTTCAAGTTGCTTGGGTAAGGATACGGCAGAAACTTTGGTTGTGCGTCCAAATGTTGACCAATCAACGTCGTATAAGGGAGTAAAGAATCACTTTCAGGCTTCTTGCAGTCTTTAGGAGAATTGCCAATAAGCGTATCGACCAGAAACGACCTAGACATTTTTGCGACACTATTTCAGTATTACACTTCCTAATCGCGATGGGATAGTTGTTTTCGCTGCGGTGGCTGATTTGAAACTGATGTTGAAGGGAGTCTTCCCGTACTAGTAACAATTACAAAAACTACCCCCACTTAAGCACCCTATTGTAAATAAACACAATGGATGGCAGTTGAAGCGTTTCGGCAATTACTTGGCCCATCCCACCCTTTTGTCGGCTAGCCGTCAGCCCCAGTGCAAGTTGAAAAAAACGTGTATTATTATATTATGAATGAAAGCACGTTTTAGTAGCAATGAATAATTTTGTATGGGACGCTAACATCGCTAATATTTATCTCATTTAATCTGAGTTGCTTAGTGTTTTGTGTTGATCTAAGCAATCTTGTTCGTGGTAATGTTATATTTTAGACTACGTTTGTAACTGTTATATATAGTTTTAAATCTTTATTGGAATTTTTTTTGAACCCTCATAAAATTTTTAATAGTGGAGAAGATAATATTTGCTTTCAAAATAGTCATCAGCTATTTCTAGCATAATGAAAAATTCAATAAGCCATTGCTTAACAATTTCGTATCTAATCGCATCGATTTCCATTAGCTTGACTAAAATATGACTGTGCAGAAAAGGGATGATGTTGTACGGGTAAAGGAGAAATAAATAGTTTTTTTTCTCCTACTAGCAAAGTTCCATCCCTTTTTTGGAATGTCATATTAGTAGCCAATCAAAAATACTACTTTAGTTTCGACCAAAATTTAATTTCTCATTTCAAATGTCCATAAAATCTCAAGATATTTTCCCTCGACTACACCAAGAGTGCATAGTATTAATTAAGTATGAATACCCCATAATAAGGGCCGTATGCAGTGCGCGTGATTCTGATACTTGCAAAATTGTACCCCGAAGGGAGGGCTTCCATTAGCCCCGCCTTACTTTAGAACCCTTAAATATTTCCCGAAACTAGTTTATGAAATATTAAAAGGGACGTAGAATAATAATTGTGTTTGAGCCTTGTAATTGTGAATCAATTCATGTTATTATCTTGTCACATTTAATTTTTATTCAGCAACTTATACAAGTCCATGCTTTGTGCGATAAGTGGTTTGTAATGGTTATGTGAATCGGAATAAATGTTGAAACATGGCTGCTGAGAACAAGAAATTATATAAATTTGCATGACAATAACTGCATCTCTATATCTAGAGTCGTTTATAGAGACATTTATAGTAAAATCCAAAACCAGATTTATTCCTTTGCATAGCAGTATTTTTTTTTCAATGCAAGTGCTCGTAAAGGCTCACTTTTTATGCATCAGAACCGAACAGAAAGTCGATTATTTTGCCCTAGATAATAAAGATAATAATAATAAAGATAATAATAATAAAGATTATTTATTTTTATTTATTTACAATGGTTGGCTAACTAAGCCTTTCCTATGTACCATAAATGTTATACTTTTTTTCCGCTGTTTAACGGCTCTGGATACAGTCCTTTTGAGACAATCATAAATTAAAGTTCACAAGGCTATATTTGTTTTATTTCCTCACACTATGCATCCAAAAACGTAGTATAATACACGGGCGTAAGAGCAATAAATTACTCGGTTACGTTTAAAACACTCGTAATTTATTCGTTTTCGCCCTTGTAGCATAAACTACTATTATATCTCATTTTGCAGCGCAATCTGACTCAGAGCTTTGGACATTCAGCGTTGGTTGTGATTCTACATAAGTTCTTGATGGCTTGATTGTCTTGCTCGGAAAACATCCCACTGGATGGACCCATTATGTCATACTTACTATATCAGTAGAATATGTACCTATGAATATCTTTAAAAGTTGAGATGTTGTAAGTTGATAGATTGTTATACTACTAGTTGCGTTTTTTTGTGTACAAAATGATTTTAGGTTTGACCACTACCGCTCCTGGTAGAAAGCATCGATGAGACATAGAATGAAGCATGCTCGCCCAGAAGATGGGAGAGTAAAAACAGGAGAGAGGATAGGGACTTCCGCAAACTCTACGGAAGTTGGTGACGAATGAATGACTGATACTTACGACCAACGCTGGCCAGCTGCCCAATTCTACCTATATGTATCGCGCATGAAGTTCGCGTGCAGTTTTTTTGAAGGCAAACAGTCATTTTCGTATAGGTAGCCGAAGCCAAAACTAACAGATTCGCATTCAAGGCTCTAGCAGTGTACAGTGGCATATTTTGGATTAGTTTCGTTGCTGCTTAGTTGATAAACGTTTTACTAACTTAGGCATTGAACTTTTAAAGAACAATCACCATTGATTTTTTATTAATATAAATAATGGATATTCACGATATAGTAGTAAATTTTCGCCTGTTTAGTTTCACTGTAATCGTGCAGTTTCTTCGGAGGCAAACAGGATTACGCGATGGTTAGTTACGCGCCCGGCGGCGCGGCGGCGCGGCGTACCGTCACATATTCCTGTTTGACTCCAAAGCATTTGTACGATTACAGTGAAACTAGTCAGGTGAAATGTGACTTATTAATTTTATTATCGTTAGTAGCGGTGACAAAAATAATGAATTTAAACCATAAATCTTTTAGTTTACATTCATTTCAATGTTTTTCAATTGTATGTTCAGACATTATCTGATTATTTACCTTTTTTTAGACATTGCGAAAGAAGCTACCAAATTTTAGCCAACAAAGAAAACGCAAACAAAAATGTAATCAAACAAACCAAGCTGACGGAAAAAGTAACAAAACAATTCGCGTGTAACAAAAAAATCTGACGGTATCAGAAATCACAACCCGATAGAATAGGAAACCAAACAAAGGGATAAAAATAACAATGTTACAGCAAACATCGTTGCTTTGGTTCCGAGCCACCATCTGATGACAAAAATTACAAAATTTATCTATTCACCAAACTTACCCCTATTCCGAAACCCAAAGCATCAAATTCGCTTGAGTTTTAGAAATTTACAGGATGGTTTTATCGACCGCCCTCGCAAAAAGAAGACCGACGACGGATGGTCTTTGATAATAAAGGGTTATTATCAATGTCGTGTCAAGTAAAAATTGTTATTTATATTGACGTTGAACGAGCCAGGTGTGGTAATTGAGATGAAAAGATAATTTTGATGTGATTTTCAATGAAAAAGAGCAATTTGGTATCAGTTTATAGTAAAATTAAGTTCAACTTCAATAATTTGTAACATTAAATTATTATTACATACGGCTTGAACACTCACGTGTCATTGTTATTGACTATATGCCAACCGTTTCACCGATACAATTTCGGCATTATCAAGGCGAGTGTCGTTCTTAGGACGACGACGACGTGGCGTTCACCGTCGTTGTCAAACGGGCACTGGCAGCCGCCGATCGGCGAATTTGTAACATTACTGGCTGCATTACTATACCTGGGTAACGCAGATAATATCTATTTAAGATATTGAGTTTTAATTTTATTTGTTTTATTGTAATTTTAATTTGTTTGATCCTGATTTTTCTTTTTTATAATAATATCTGAATATATTATTATATGAATATATTTATGATAAAAACAAGAATAGCTGAAAATCAGCGCTGTGCAGATGTACGAAATCAAAGCATTACGCTGAGTAGCGTCCTTTTTGTCACTTCAGATCTAAATATAATGTGTGATTACAACTAATGAGATCGACAGATAAATATATATTCAATTTAAATATCGCTCAAACAATAGTAAAACAATAAGGCAAAGTTTTGGCTAGAATCTATTTATGGGTTTAGGGAAGTCTAAGGGCAACAACCCTTTAAAAGGCGTCATCACACACAAACCTCCTTACAAACGCTGTCACCAAATTGTGGGGTGTCTATGGTTAGTTATTATACTATTTTAGGCTGGTCCATTAACATTATCTAGATCTATGTTTAAGTCGAACTAAAATCGTGAAATTTGAGTAATACCTTAATAGCAAACCCCTAAAATACGTAAATTAAACGGTTTCTTTCCAAAAGTGTGGCCGAAAGTGCTTTTATTATTTTAGATAAAATCAAACAAAAAATACGAGTCAAACATCGAAAATGTTGTCGAGTATAATAATAACCAAAAATAATGTTTTTTCATTAAAGTCTACAGTCTTGCCAAAGTCTGGTTGCTCCTGAAACAAGTTTTCAATTTTGAGCCGGCGACGAAATCGGCACGATTGTATTGTCCTCGCAAGTTTCATGGAGCGTGCACCTTATAGCGAAATGAAACAGTATGAAATTTGACCACGCCCACAACTGAGTTAGTCGCGTCATGATGTCATGATGTTCTTAGTTCTTGTTGGTGATAACCGCGACAATTCGAAAACACATAATATATCCTTAAGTTAATTGTACTCTATAGTTCTGCTCTCAATTTTTTATTCTTTTCTAGCTACACGGCAATTATCTACTTTAATAATAAATTAGGGGAAAAAATGGTGTCTATACAGTGAACATTTTTGCAAAATTTAAAATGAAATGTGTTACTATTAAATTGTATTGAGACAAAAACTTTAATTTTTAGAAATTTTGTCAGTGTGGTATGTTTGTTCGGTTTTAACTCGAGAACCACTGAAAGATTGTGGTTTTCTTTATTATCATCGTAGTTTACCCTGGTCAACATAGGCGATAAGGGGTGTTGATAAAATAACCATCAAATCAAAAGCTGTCCAATATAATTTTGATATAAAGAGTGTTTTTGTTTAGTGTTCTAATATAAAAGTTAGATCGATGTTCGAGGGTGGAATTAAGGTCTCATAAAACGTGATTGCAGGAAATTATTGTATGCGGGCTGAAATTTTTCTGAAACTCAATATGATTTTTAAATATCTTAATTATTTCCCTTCCAGATATAATTTTTCGTTAACATACCAAGCAGCCCTACGGCAGTTTTGTTTTTTGCTTTTATGGATTTTCGACGCTTTTATCAACGAATAAATTGTTATCGTTGATAAAGTTACAGTTATTAATTACTTACAGATTACAAACTTTTTATTCAAAAATTTGGCAAACAATAATAACATATGCGTTTTGGACCGAGATCCTTTGTTACCGCCTTAATTAAGATAGGGTAAGATCGTTGTTACTAACCAAACTGGACTACATTGAAGTCTGAAGAATAAACGTTTTTAAGTTTCAAATTGTGAATATTAAACTGTGAATATGTGAAATGTGGTAGAGCTGATGCTGAGGCTCGACTGTGGAGGCACCACCATCTAACTTGGAGACCCCCTCGAAGTAATTCGGGGGAGAGTAAGAGGACAGCTCACAGGCAAAAAACCAGGAGACCCACCATGCCTGGAACCAATGGATGGCGGTATATCCATCCCTAATAGCCGGGCCTTATATGGAACAGACTGTTGACGGGCAGCGGCGTCACTGGTGCGAGGGTTCCGGCACCGCGCTAACCAACCCGCCTGCCCAGCATGTGTGAGTATGGGCAATTCTTCCAGGATGACCACCGGGAGTGGCAAAGTCCTGGAAAGGCTTATGTTCAGCAGTGGATGAACTAGGCTGATGGATGGATGGATGGATGTGAAATTTATAAGTTAGAGTAAATTCAATTAGTTGCGGCAAAATATTGATGCTGAATTGAATTGACAGGTATTTGATAAATTTGCAATACTCTGAGGTATAATTTTGGAAAATTAAAAAAGGAATATTTAATACCTGCACATCAAATAGGTCCATTTAGAAATACTTCAACAAAGTAGCGAGCCGGTAGATTCACGGAACGTAATGAAGCGAACGTTGACATAATTATGACAATTCAGAAATCCTACAATTCCCATAGCTTAATTTCTAAAAGATTTTTTTTTTATTTTTTTTCAGTGAACGTAAGCCATTTTAGGAAATATTTTTGATTATTTTGGTAAATAATATAACCATTGTTTTTTATAAGAATTATCGGATATGACGTCACTTTACTGATTGTGATGTGTGATTGCTTGAAAACAAGTGGTCCTCTGTCTATCTACTCATCTGTCATCCATCTGTCAAATCAGTCGGAAGCAAATTATTATAAATTTTGCTTTAAGGCAAGGAAACATTTCTGAACATCCATTTCTCAAGTGACGTCACACGAAGGCAAATGGAAGTTGCAGCTTTTTCGTAAAAATATTCATCATCATGAAGTTTTTAGAACACAAGTTAGAAAATACGGCTTATTGAGCCTAAATCTTGAAATGGTTTTCGAATTAACATACCTTAACATAATTTAATCTAAGCGAATTGTACTCGAGAAACACGCAGAACCAGCATAAGTACAGTTATTATTTTTAATAGTACAATATAGCTAGCGTTTTTAATAGTACAATATAGTTAGCGTTTTTAATAGTACAATATAGTTAGCGTTTTTAATAGTACAATATAGTTAGCGTTTTTAATAGTACAATATAGTTAGCGTTTTTAATAGTACAATATAGTTAGCGTTTTTAATAGTACAATATAGTTAGCGTTTTTAATAGTACAATATAGTTAGCGTTTTTAATAGTACAATATAGTTAGCGTTTTTAATAGTACAATATAGTAAGCGTTTTTAATAGTACAATATAGTTAGCGTTTTTAATAGTACAATATAGTTAGCGTTTTTAATAGTACAATATAGTTAGCGTTTTTAATAGTACAATATAGTTAGCGTTTTTAATAGTACAATATAGTTAGCGTTTTCGGTGACCAGCCTCAGCCGCTACGGCTCGCACGGTTGCCTATGCTTTCTTACTGCGGGCGGGGGCTGCCCTCCCTGCGCGCCTCCGGCTTTTCATATACACTCTAGGGGTAGTAGCCAC
This sequence comes from Ypsolopha sequella, assembly GCA_934047225.1. Lineage (NCBI taxonomy): Eukaryota > Metazoa > Arthropoda > Insecta > Lepidoptera > Ypsolophidae > Ypsolopha > Ypsolopha sequella. The sequence continues at coordinate 25,428,322 of OW203997.1, forward strand.
AAGACTGTATAGTGTCGGGGTGCACTAAGTCGGTTTTTGAACAGTTCAACCTACCAGTACCGTGGCAAGTGGCTCAACAGAGTCCAACACTTGCACAGCATCCGAAAAAGGCACAAGCGGCTCACTAGAGTCTATCACTTGCGCACTAGACGAAGGCACTGAAAAGGAGGCCGTGACAAGCGGCTCAACAGAGTCCAACACTTGCACTTCACTCAACTCTTCAGGCAAAGCAGCAGAAGTCAAAGACTGGGGCTTCGGAGACGCCATGGTAGTCACACGTTTGTTAGTTAGACAGGAGTACGTAAAACGATCTCGACCGCAAAAGCAACAAACGACAACTAATTCAACGCGACACGTCGCTAAAACAAAATGGCGTCGTTTTACGTTTCGTTTTAGCATAGCAGAAACACAATTTTTCTTTTTAAATGTCGTTTAATTAATAATCTTTATAATAATTTTCACGTTAATATACAAAATTTTAAGTTTGCAATACAAACCAAAACCTATTGAATGTGAATTAAAACATAATTACGGTAAAATTCGTCAGATGTGGTTGTATAGACTCAACCTTTGCATAACGAAACGCAATTGACATGTCAAAAGTGATGGTCGTGAGTTAATACGAAAATTTTATTGTCAACTTTTAATAATTTATTTCTCAAAAACTACGCATTTGCTACAAAAAATAGTTCGGGGAAAGACTTCTTATATCATCTACTTTCTGTAAAAAAAATTATGAAAGCCCAGATCAGCGTCCCGTAATGTACAGTTTATCCGCGGAACGTAATAAAGCGAACGCTGTACATACATAATGACTTTTTCAATGCATGTGCTCGTAAAGGCCCACTTTTTATGCATCAAAACCGAACAAAAAGTCGATTATTTTGCCCTAGGGCTTTATTATTATTATTTTTTAATTTATTTACAATGGTTGGCTAACCTGCAGCCTTTCCTGTGTACCATAGATGTTATACTTTTTTTTACACTGTTTAACGGCTCTGGATACAGTCCTTTTGAGCCAATTATAATTTAAAGTTCACAAGGTTATATTTGTTTTATTTCCTCACACTATGCATTGAAAAACGTAGTATGATACACGGGCGTAAAAGCAATAAATTACTCGGTTACGTTTAAAACACTCGCTACGCTCGTGTTTTAAATCGTCCTCGTAATTTATTCCTTTTCGCCCTAGTAGCATAAACTACTATTTCAATGCATGTGCTCGTAAAGGCCCACTTTTTATGCATCAAAACCGAACAAAAAGTCGATTATTTTGCCCTAGGGCTTTATTATTATTATTTTTTTAAATTTATTTACAATGGTTGGCTAACCTGTAGACTTTCCTGTGTACCATAGATGTTATACTTTTTTTTCCACTGTTTAACGGCTCTGGATACCTAGTCCTTTTGAGCCAATTACAATTTAAAGTTCACAAAATTATATTTGTTTTATTTCCTCACACTATGCATTAAAAAACGTAGTATGATACACGGGCGTAAGAGCAATAAATTACTCGGTTACGTTTAAAACACTCGCTACGCTCGTGTTTTAAATCGTCCTCGTGATTTATTCCTTTGCGCCCTTATAGCATAAACTACTATAATGACAATTCAGAAATCCTACAATTCCCATAGCTTAATTTCTAAATGATTTTTTTAAATTTTTTTTCAGTGAACGTAAGCCATTTTAGGAAATATTTTTCATTATTTTGGTAAATGAATTATCCATTGTTTTTTTATAAGAATTATCGGATATGACGTCACTTTAATGATTATGATGTGTGATTGCTTGAAAAAAAGTGGTCGGTCTCTGTCTATCTACTCATCTGTCATCCATCTGTCAAATCAGTCGGAAGCAAATTATTATAAATTTAGCTTTAAGGCAAGGAAACATTTCTGAACATCCATTTCTCAAGTGACGTCACACGAAGGCAAATGGAAGTTGCAGCTTGTTCGTAAAAATATTCATCATCATGAAGTTTTTTAGAACACAAGTTAGAAAATACGGCTTATTAAGCCTAAATCTCGAAATGGTTTTCGAATTAACATACCTTAACATAATTTAATCTAAGCGAATTGTACTCGAGAAACACGCAGAACCAGCATAAGTACAGTTATTATTTTTAATAGTACAATATAGCTAGCGTTTTTAATAGTACAATATAGTTAGCGTTTTTAATAGTACAATATAGTTAGCGTTTTTAATAGTACAATATAGTTAGCGTTTTTAATAGTACAATATAGTTAGCGTTTTTAATAGTACAATATAGTTAGCGTTTTTAATAGTACAATATAGTTAGCGTTTTTAATAGTACAATATAGTTAGCGTTTTTAATAGTACAATATAGTTAGCGTTTTTAATAGTACAATATAGTAAGCGTTTTTAATAGTACAATATAGTTAGCGTTTTTAATAGTACAATATAGTTAGCGTTTTTAATAGTACAATATAGTTAGCGTTTTTAATAGTACAATATAGTTAGCGTTTTTAATAGTACAATATAGTTAGCGTTTTTCGTATTTTCCATGTTTCTGTGGTATTTTCTGGTGTCGGATTAATTAAATACTAAGTAACCAAATTCAAACAATCGCTCTGAAAGGAAAGGTGTGTGGTAGACGTGGTAGTCAGTGGTGTGCATAGAACATATTTCCGGAAAAGCAAGCAGAAGATCAAGTATGACCATAAAAAAAATATGAAAAAATTAAATAACATTTTGAAAAAATAAAGTTCACTCTAGGGTAGGCAGTGCCTACCCTGGCTTCATACAAACTTTCTTTTTTTAAAGTGTTATTTAATTTTCTTATTAATTTTTTATTGTTAAACTTGACCTTCTGATTGCTTTTCCGGAAAAAAGTTCTACGCATGCCACTGGACTGGTAGTTAACAATAGGAAATAGTGACTGAATTCACAATTGAACATTCAGGTGAGCAAAAAGCAAATTATATTATTAGTGACTTCAATGTGTTTGTATGTGAATATTAAAGCCGATTCTGAAGGCTTTAATTTTAGTTTTAGTGCTGTCAAAATTAAATTTTCTTCATTGCAAGACACTTCATAAGTGTTACGAACAGAAGCTTACAGAATGTTACCCTGCGAGGTGTCCACGGAAGACCAGTGTCGTGGTACATCGGCTGATAGGGATCGACCCTTCATAATCCAAAAAAAGATGGTACGAAGGCTCTCCAGGGTAATGCCAGGTACTCACTCGAAGCCGCTATTTATCAAGCTCGGTATTTTGACTGTCCCGTGTCTGTATATCATGGAGGTTGCAAAATATGTGAGGCGGAACCCTACGGAGTTTCCTGACAAAAGATCTGTTGGTCACGGTTATAGTCTCAGGCGCTTACAAGATCTTCAGACGCCAAAACATCGTCTCACCAAAATCGGTTATTCTCTTGCTGTAATGGGACCGCGTATTTATAATAAGATACCTGACCTAGTTAAAGAATGCAGGAGCTTCTCATTGTTTACACATAAACTAAACACATTTCTAAAAAGAAAAGCTTACTTCACTGTGAGTGAGTTCCTTGATGAGTAAATGCTATTTATTGATTTTTACCTGAATCTATTTGACATGATAATTTAATTTTGAATATTGTGACATACCTATTTGTAATTTGACATTTTTGTTTTATTATAAATAACCTTAGAATTTATTATTCTAAGTAAATAACAGTGTAATTGTAAAACACCATTTTATTATTAATTTAAATTGTACTTACTTCAAAATGTACCTTGATGTATATACTGTATATTGACGATGTAATTTACTGAATAAATGAATATGAATATGAATATGAATACAGAATGGTGCCATGACACATGCTGAGTGGAGGCCTTTTGGGTGTCACTTCTGTTTTGATTATATTGTATTTTAATTGTGTGACACCAATAAAGTTTTTTCTATTCTGTTCTATTCTATTCTAAGCTAAATTACTTTGGAAAATTTTCAGTTTTGACAGAACTAAAACTAAAATTAAAGCCTCCAGAATCTGCTTTATTATCTACTTGTCAATAAACGACAAATATCATTGAAATAATGTTTATTTATTTTAATTTGCACTCATGTATCAAGTTTTATTTAGAGCTTAGCTAGGATCACAATTTATTCAAGTTACTGAAATTAATTTGTTTACAAGCCCACACTAATACAGACGATTGATACACTTCTCTAAAGCATTTTAATACAATTTACTGCGCTCAATCTGCACAAAAGATTGCCAACTTGACCAAACAAAAGCTAAACGGAAATGAGTCCAGAAAAGTTATTTAATGACACCTGTATTGTCCAAAAACTTAAAATCGAGACAATCGACCCAAGATGGCGTCCACAAAGGTTTTTAGAAAAAGTATGACTTTTAAATGATTTCACAATGGAGTCGCCAGAATGTCTGAGGTAGGTATGTCGGTCGTCGCGCCGGGATGCACTTGTTGGCCTATTCACTGATTTTACGTTCATTGATTAGTTTTAGCCACGGTGAGTCTATGAATGGAAGAGGTTTTGTGAATGAAGTATCGATATCTATTGTCGATGGTCACTTCTTTGTTGGATTTGTGATTCAGATTGTTGGAGGTGTAGGTGGTTTCTTGTGAGTGAAATTGTTTTTTTTTTTGTAAACGATCTGTAGCTATGCTTCATTTTTGTCGGTTTTTGAAATCGCTAGTTTTATGCGTGAAAATAGAGTTAGTTACATCATATTTGCAAAAGGCATGTGGAGCTATTTATTGTACGGCGCGGCGTTTATAATATAAATAAGGCTATAAATAAGGACGAAAACTTTTAAGCATTTAAACTTTTTTTTTTAAAAATCACCTAGGCTTTACTCTGTTTCATTCAAATTATCGTTCCAAATATTTTAAAAAGCTCTAAACGCTAAAAGTAGGCATCAACAAAAAGTAAAACGGTGTAATTCAATTAAATTTTAAAACAACTCATTTAACTTTTAGCTCGTATAAACCGAGGGTTCCAAATTCAAAAAATTGCAAGTCACTAATGGGCTCACTTCGGACGTTACATCAACATGGTAGCTTATTTTATAAACTGGGGGATGCCGATAAGTCAAACTGACATATTTCAATTATGTCAATAATAAATTCACAAATATTTTCGTAAAGGAAACGTGAAGTTACTTTAAACTGGAAATCACCTTGTTACTTTAAATCACTTTTTAGGGTTCCGTAGTAACATTATACATATAATACTCTTAATATTATTAAATGGTACGTTAATTCAGCTGCAAAACAATAGAAGTTCCAAGTTCCTAAAAATGGCTATTGTTTTTTATGTGTTTTAATCATAGTTGTGTTAATTTTTGTTTATTGTTTTAAGTATCCTTATGGATGAACAGGCAGTGACAGAATAACAGCGTCCCTTTGCTTCACCGACCTTTTCAACAGAATCTGTCTAATCCTAAATATTCTTTAAGTATTATGTGTTTTGTGTTGTGTTCTGTTGAATAAAAATATTTTTATTTTATTTTTTTTATTTTTTTATAGTTTTGCCATATCTGTCGCACTCTGTCTGTGCGGCTTAGCTCAGAGACTTTTAGTACTAGAAAACTGTAATTTGGCATGGGTATACACTTTGACTAAAGCATACCGTATTTGCTTTAGTCAAAGGTTATACATGTTAATCTCGCCGACAAAGTGGTAAAATGAAATAGTTAATGAAAAAAACATTTTTTTGAGTACCTCCTTCGCTACACGTAAAGTGGGGATGTTTTTTTTTTTCTCGCCTATTCCATGGTGTCCTTGGATAGGTAGTTCCAATCACAACTGACACCTGACCTTAGTATTGCAGGTATGTCGAAGCCATTCTTCGATTCAGGGATTCGTTTGTGAAATATTAAGCTTTAAAGTGTTAATTTTTTAGAGTCAAGTGTTCCCGTCCTGCCAGCTAAACCGTTGTTTTTGGATATGTGAAAAACTTCATGGCAATACTAAGTTAAGAAGTTAAAAGGAAAAATATCACAACTAAGTTTGCTGTTAGTCGACCAAGTTATAAATTCATTAGTAAGTATCAAACAAAAAACTCCCTTCTCTCTCTGTGCGTGGCTCGACACGCACTTGGCCGGTTTTTAATAATAAGACTTTTAATGAGTTTTGTAAATAAAGCCTTCATTTAAAAAGGCCACGAAAAAAAAATGGCTATATTTGGGATAGTTGTTTCTTTATAAACTGCTACTCTGATTTTAGGTTTGGAACATGATAATTTGCGTATCACAGTTATTACTTTTAATTACTTATATCATTACCCTATTTCTGGTCTGTAGGATTGGATTTAGAGATTTTTGGCAATGTGCCACACATAAAAAAAAGGAAACGTCACCGTAAAAGTAACATCAGCTTCTAGCACTGACATAATTTTAATCAAAAAGCGGAAAAGCTATAGGACTTAATAAAAAAGAAGAAAATGTTACTGAGAGAGACTTACTTTTTTATGAAAACATGACTTACTCATTTTGCTCATGGCAAGGAAGCTCTAATAAAACATGTTACATGCTTTTAAAACAACTTTGATGTGATGACGTGACGCCCACACGGGGGATTTCTCTGTACCACGTGCAGCGTTTTAAAACAGGGACGATTTTAATAGCGCAAAATTTTACCCAAAGTTAATTTAGTGAAAAATTTTAATGGTGTTGAAAGTTCGGATTGTCTTTCATTATTTGTCAATTTAACATCAAATGAGATTCGTTTTTTTAATTAATGATATTAACGAACATTAATAAAAAAATGTACAATAATTTTTCATTAAAATTTAATGAAAAATTGTAGAATGAACAAGACCGAAATAATTCTTAAGTTTATTTTTATTTTATTATGTATTTTAACTGATTAAAACAGAAATATTTTTATTTTTTTAATCTTAATCGTTTACTTACTATGTGTCATCACAAAAAAAGAAGTGTAGGTTGCCGGATCAGTTAAAATTTAATTATCGGTTTTTTTATACTTTTTGCTACATATATGTTTTGTTGTTGATTTTCGATAAATATAATATTATATTTAATTTTATAATCAATTCCTTTGTACAAAATCACAGCTACTATCTACACACAATAATATATAATAAAGAGTGGTCATTAATATTTTTTTTGTTTGCTATATAGGGCTAATATTAGAAAGTACTGAGCCGATTATACTGAAATTTTGCAGAGAGCTAAAGTAAATAAATTATGAAGGAGGAAATAAAATACTTTTTCTCCGGAAAAAATACTCCCGAGGGATCTAAACTTATTTACCATGCGGGCGTAACCGCGGGAAAAGGCTACTTAGTACTTTATAAAACTATAGTAATAACTGTATTATAATTATTACAATTTAGCTTTTATGATTTAACTTATATTAGGTTCTTGAAAAAATAGTTAGGTGACTCCAGAGGGCCTATTATGTATCTTTTGTTGCCAATTGGACTGGGGGTCTATCATCAAAAACATAGATATACTATCGAATTCCGATTGTCTAGCTAGATAATATGTTCGCACTAGAAGTCGTAAATAGTTCAATGCCCACTTTAGGCTATTTTGAAAGTTAAGTTTTTAGCTATGTTTTGATGATAGGCACGCAGTCCAGTTGGCAACCAAGGATACAGAATAGGGGGCTGGTTAACTCTTAAATGACCAATAAGCCAATTAAAAATTGCGGTGCATTTTGAGTTTTTTTTTTTTACTATTTTCAATTGTTAAATCAATTAAAAAAAGACCTATGGTACACTCCTTAAATACGAATTTCTTACAAAAGTACTCTCAAGGTACTTGAAGAAAACGCGATTTGAAGTTAGTACAATATACTTAAAAAAATGACATATTATTTTGTTATTTTATTATAACCCTTAAGCAAACAAAATAAAGATCTACAATAGTAAGCCGAGTACTGATGGAGCCTGTTCCTGTACGTACCACGTACCAGTAATTCCCATGATCTGTCATTTAATCCTAAGAGTATGGTACGAGTACTCGTGTGAGGACCACTTGAAAGTTTGTCAAATTGTGCGTATGAACCGCGGCACTACTGTAGTTTATATTCGGTTTAGTTCAAGCGACGACGGCTCTTTATGTGTGGTACAAGTTATTAAATGAAAGAGATTGAAAAATTTGTAAGTTATTACTTGGACTCGTAGTCTACGCGGCATGAAATAACGAAGTGTTTGGACTATATACCGCAAAAGTATTTGAAATGGTACAAATCTAGGTCATTTCTGTATTTACAATATCATAAATGGATCATTAACATTTCTTCACAACACAATAAATACTACGTCATGACAAAATTACGCCACAGCGTAATGGGTGGCGAGCCCTATTGCCGTACTTCTGATAAAAATATGAACCCACATCATGGCTTCGTTTGCACGTGACTTTATAAAGTCGCGTTTAAGTGCAGTTAGTGTTCTATATGTGTTTTTCTGTGTGTTTTTAATTTCCGTATTACTGTGTTTTTTATTTTTATAGTAAATTTTCAAAATTATTAAATTTTATTAGGTTTATAATTTAACAGGTGGTAGAGCTGGGCTCGACTGTGGAGGTACCACCATCTTGCTTGGAGACCCCCTCGAAGTAATTCGGGGGAGAGTAAGAGGACAGCTCACAAGCAAAAAACCAAGAGGCCCACCATGCCTGGGACCGATGGATGGCGGTATATCCATCCCTAATAGCCAGGCCTTATATGATACAGACTGGTGACGGGCAGCGGCGTCACTGGTGCGAGGGTTCCGGCACCACGCTCACCAATCCGCCTGCCCAGCGTGTGTGAGTATGGCCAATTCTTCCAGGATGACCGCAAACCGGAGTGGCAAAGTCCTGGAAAGGCTTTTGTCCAGCAGTGGACAATGGATGGATGGACGATTCAATTTTATCAATCTAAATTATTATTACATACGGCTTGAACACTCACGTGTGATTGTTGTTGACTTAATGCCAACTGTTTCACCGATACAAGAATCAGTGCATCCACCATCCCACCTCCTTTGACGACGCAGCAATGCGTGCAATATGTGCAGCTCGCCGATCGGCGGCTGCCAGTGCCCGTTTGACAACGACGGTGAACGCCGCGTCGTCGTCCTAAGAACGACACTCGCCTTGATAATGCCGAAATTGTATCGGTTAAACGGTTGGCATATAGTCAACAACAATCACACGTGAGTGTTCAAGCCGTATGTTATAATAATTTAATATGTCAGCTCACGTGAGTTTTAATAATTTATCTGAAATATAAATGAATATTATTATTATGTAGGTACATTTTTCAGTCACGAACCCATAATCAACATTGAAGAGGCCTTTGTAGTCGTTTTACCTTCTTTAAAGTTCAGTTTTTACGAACTATGACGACAGAAACTTGATTGTTGTCGTACTGCACGCTCGTTTTCTCTCCCTTGCACCACACTCAGCCGCGGGCGCACTTCGTGCCATTTGCCACAATGACATTAACAAAAACGCTATTTTGCTATTATTTCTTTTATTTCCTGCCAATCCGTTTATTGCACAATGCACTGTAGGGTTGTCACTCGCTGTCACAAAGCAAGGGTCCCGTCTTACGACTTTTTTACTAAATTTTGTTTTGTAAGGGTTAACCTAACTTGAATTTGTATTGTTTCCTTTCATATTTGATTGAAGGTAATTGTGTGCCGCTACTTAATGGTGTAAGGTCGGTTTTAAGTTATTGTTAGTTGTAATATGTACTACTTGTTGTTAATGAAACGAATATTTTGTAATAACATTGCGGCAAAATTACGACTGTTTGGCTGCTTTGTTGAATAAACCAAGTAAGATCTCATTACAGAGCCTTGACGTATTTAAAAATGATGATGATGATGATGATGATGATGATGATGATGATGATGATGATGATGATGATGATGATGATGATGATGATGATGATGATGATTATGATGATGATTATGATGATGATAATGATGATGATGATGTTGATTATGTTCTCCTCGACGTATCCGTCGACGGCGACCCTTATTACTTCCTGGCATGAGCTCGGATGTGGCTGGAAAATCAGAGTTTCGTCAGAAATATCCTGTCACACGAAATACAGTGCAGTTGTCCATACGAGTTGTACGTATAGTTATACGTGGGATTGGGGCGAGTCTTGCGGTGTAAGCGTTTAGCGTCGAGGATGAGGTGGGCACCTGGGCCTGCAGTCTCGACAAAGATAGCGATCGCTATCCTACCGATTTCGGTCGTTAAGTTATTAAAATCAAATTTTCAAGCTTTTGTTTAGTATCTACCGTCAAGCTATCGACTGAAATCGGAAGCGAATTCGATACGCTTCAAGCGAATTCGATACGATACGTATGGATGACTCTCGACTCCCAAAGGCAGTTTTCTACTCCGAGATCTCCACTGGAAAACGCAAGCCTGAAGGTCAATACTTACGGTACAAGGATGTCCTGGAACGTCATTTGGCTGCGAGTGGCATCGCATTAAACTCCTGGGAAGAGCTTGCACCAGTGGCATGCTTTTTTCCGGAAAAGCAACCAGAAGGTCAAGTTTGAGAATAAAAAAAATATGAAAAAAAATTAAATAACACTTTGAAAAATAAAAGTTTGATTGACGCCAGGGTAGGCACTGCCTACCCTTGAGTGAATATTTCCATACAAACTTTTTTTTTCAAAGTATTATTTAAATTTTTTCATATTTTTTTTATTGTCAAACTTGACCTTCTGGTTGCTTTTCCGGAAAAAGTTCAATGCACGCCACTGGCTTGCACACATTCATAAATAGGTAGGTATTACCCGAATCAATAGACAGACCTAAGTAATTTTATTTTTAACGCTAAATTGTCAACTTCCCCTTACTCCCCTTACTTCCCCTTACTCTCTCCAAAAGAAGAGGACTGGAAAATATGAAAAAAAAAATGTCGTTTGATTACGTAAAGATTACAAGAAAAATATAGCGGTTAAAGATATTAGGGTTCCGTACTTAGAGGAGCTATAAATTGTTTGTCATGTGCTACCATTTTAGCGGCTTGTTTGTGTCGCCTTTATGTTACTATGGCATCTATATTTTTGAAAATTACCATGTTTTGTATTGTAGCCGTATTGTGTAGTGATACGGAACCCTTTGTGCGCGAGCCTGATTCCATACGAACCACTTTTAGTGAAAAATAATCGTGAAATCATGGAAAAAATCAGTCGTTTCAATATATTTTGATCGAGTAAGTATGAAACTTTTTAATGGGAAAGCAGTTTTTATTTTCGTGACTTTACTGCCAGTTTTCGGCCTTCGCGTTATCATTATCACACGTTTCTTACCTAATCAAGGTGACTTTTTGATCGTTGCCCAAATTCATACTGGAGAGGCTTGGTAAGTGATCAATTTATGTGAAAACAATTTGGAAGATTCGTGAAATGAAATTTCATAAAAAAGAATATTAATCCATGATACTGATCACTCATCCAGCCTCCGGTAGTATGAATTTGGACGACGATCAAAAAGTCACCTTGTATAACAATAATTAGGTATATCACCAAATTTTCATCGCAATGTTTGCATTCCATTTTCAAAACATTTCGAACATCATTGCGACCCGTGGCCAATCAATCCACTACATGCCAGTCTTAAACATATTGGTGGGGTTCCGTACACAAATTAAATTTCTGATATGTCACGCGAAAACTGGAATTCGTTTCGCGCACTCGTTCGTTTGTCCTATCGTTGGTATTAACTAAAAATGACAATCCTTATCCACTAAAAATAAAGACTATATTTGATTAGATGGAATTCTTCATGCTCGTTTATTTATTTTGCAGTGTCATTTGGATTATTTGTGGAGGGTAGATAGATAATTGTAAGCTAGTCTTGTTGAATTTAATATCGGATTACAAGATGTTTTCAACCCTTTATTCAACAGATTTTAGAAAATATGTTTAATATCGGTGACAATGGAATAATTGTGAGAAATTCTCCGTCTTTTGAAAATAACTTGTAAAATTATTAACTCTCCTTTCTTGAAAATACTAACTGCGCTGCTTGTTTGTATTAGTGTTTTTAAGTTTGTTAGAATGAAGTATATTTTTATTTATAAGGTAACAAAAGCGGTTTTATAAGTACCTACATTGTTTGACCGATTTTATAATATTACGTTAAACACCGCAATTCTACGCTGTGATTGACCAAATTTATTATAACACCGCTAGAGAACCAATCACAAGCGAAAACTATCTGTCTTACTTCCTTAAGACACGTTCTTTTTACTCGTTCGCTTCTAATTGGTCTCATGCATCTACATACATCCTATTGGCTCAGGGTATCATGACGAGTATCACGACAGTATCATGACTCATGACGAGTGTTCTTTTTCACATTTTACGTGAAATTGTTTTTGATGGTCGTAGATAAAGTATTGCGTGCAACTGGACATAATTAGACATTGGGACACTCGTGAAAGTCTATTACAGTTGCACAAAATACTATTGCTAATATTTATTATTGCCTGGCACCAATCAAAAGAACTTAAATATAAATGTGTTCATGTTTTCTCCGCGGTTGACTGGAAAAAAATTTACATTATATTATTGCAGTATAGAAACGCAGAAAGAAAATTAAATCTGGATGTGTAAAAATTTATTTAAAAATCTCGTTTTATGTGCAATAAAATTTAAAAGTATAGTTAAATGAAAAATATTCATTCATCCGTTTGTTTTCTTTATTAGTTTCCAAAAGTTACACAATATAATAATACAGCGTCACCTATTATTTCTTCGATTTTAGTCACGACTTTTTATTCATTTGAAATCATAGTCCCGTAGCCAATGTCTACGCGTTGACTACGCCAACTTTCTACGCCGTAGCAGGCTTTACGCTACGACTGCAACGTTTTGTAAACATAGGTACGACAAAGCTGGTAGTATTTTTCTTTAATCTGTCTTACTATTAGGTATACTACGAAGGCCTAGTTGCACCAAGCTGCTTAACCCAGGTTAACTAACTTTTAATGCTTTGTCCTTGTCATATCAAACCATAGAAATAAGGACATGGCATAAAAAGTTAGATAACTTGGGCTATGTTGCTTGGCGCAAGTGGGGCTAAGCCTCGCGTGAGATAACATGAAAAACGAATTCTTCGCTCATGCATTATTGTCGCTAGGTCTATGCTAACTGTTTCACTAATGCAACTTTGGCATTTTCAAGGCAAAAATAGTTTTTGGACTACGCCGTGGTGCGAAGATTACAAATTGCTGAAATTGTAAAATGTTAAACAAAAATATCCAGTTTTTGTAATTGGGTAACAATCTCTTGGAGTACGATCTGTTGTACATATACCTATACGTTTATTTCTTTTTTATTAAAATATGCGATCTACAACATCAAAAAGGTACGTTTAGCAGGACGTTGAATTAATTAATTAAATCACAATTTTGGCACCTGCCTTTGATCGATCTAGTGTAATTGTATACCAATTTTTTTACACGCCGATTATATGACAGTTTTTTTATTACGGCTGGATCAAGATCTTTGCCATGCAGCATCAAACGCTTCCATAGAACACCAATTTTGTGAGTAACGGATAAGATAGTGTTTTTTGTTTAGGAACATGATAACTGAGAAAAGAGCGACCGTACTATTAATTGGCCCCAGGCCGCTCAGCTGTCATATAAATGCTTTAGGTGTTTGTGACGTGCTAGTGGCTTTGATCTCAATGAAACTTTGCACACATCTTTATATATGTTTCCTTTCCCCTGACACCGCAATCTGACCAATCTCTCATCAAGAGGTGCAAGATGGCGAGATATTCAAAAAGCGCACAATTTGTGAAATGGTTTCAGGTAAAACTGTTTACCATGAAACGGTTACTTTTTACTACTTAGAGATCAATTCTTTAATGAATCTTTACGAAATACTGTTGACCACTCTGTATACACTCGGGCTGTTGCTAAAAAACGGCTTCTCACACAGCGCGCTAACAATGTGTATGGCGAGCGAACAACCGGTTTCATGGTGCCTCGGCTTATCAATAGCTTACCTACCGATCTTTGCAACAGTTTAACTCCTATTAATATTAAGGCTAAATTAAAAAAACTATTTCTTGATTCAAATAATTCATCATAACTATCTATTCTACGTTTTTTATTTTTTTATTTTTTCGCTTACATTATAGTAATTTGTTAAAGATAACAAATTACTATGTATACATTTATAATTTTAGCTGTTTATTGTAAGCAAAGTGCCAAATTATTATTTTGCTCTCGTAGCTAAGTGTAACGTGACTCACGATAGCACAAGTTTAAACCTTTGTGGTTTTTAGCTGCTATTATTATTTTCTGTTATAATTTTGTGTAAATGGTAAATAAATTAAAAAAAAAAAAAAAAATTATAGAACAGTGTATAAACTTAGTCTTCTTTACATGAACGACGCCTGTGTTTCTCTCTTTTTTATTTCCAGTATAGATACAAATTATACAACTTGCCAAACTTTGCGTAAAAACGAAGCAATATTCACGGTATCCTGACAGCTATTATGATGGTGTTTTATCAACTTTTGCTTTTTGGGCTGTATAGAGACGTAGTTAGACGTCGCTAGTTAAAACTTACGAAAAAAAAATTGAAGAAAATAAGCTGTTGACTTCACCTTTTGCATGAATCTTGAGAAAAATCCATGCGTTAACGCCACGGGCCTTTTAAGGCACTACGGAAAAAAATTCGACACTTTTAGAACTTGCATATCTACTTCGGTAAATAATGTATTATTTTGATAAAATAGTATATTATTTTCGGAATTTGTTTCTAGGGATCTGTTAAACAGAAACGTGTTTGGAGAAATTCGGCTCGATAGAAATAATTATTGAAATGGAGTCTTTTTCGACACCAATTCTCCTGGTTTGACAATTTAGAATGACATATGGTCTTCAATTTTATTTAATTTTATGGGTTTTAACAATATCTAGGACCAGGTTCAACGAAATTTTGATAGCAACTTTAGTACATTATATATTAATAAAAAACCGACTTTTTGCCACTTTTCCACGAATCCGTCCCTCTCGCACTGAAGGTTGTTTCACATATGGAGTACAGGAACGCTAAAAATTTTACATATCGCCTTAAATACACGTTTCTCCTACGAGATACAGTCGAGTAACTTCTTCTCTGAAGATTTAACCGTCGGGGTTTTTCCTTTAGAGAGTTGTTCAGTATGATTATGTGGTTTTATTTACAAATCTACTAACACCCTGTGTATTATAGGTATGTAGAACATCGTTGAGCGATGCAATTCAATTAGCATTGGCTTTGATCACGCTCAGTTGGCGTAACACGGTAAATGGGTTTGTAATTGTAACTCATGACATGACATGAAACCGCATGAAACCAATCAGGTATGTTTGTGGTCATTATCTGTGACTATTGGTAATCTGAAATGAAACGTACGTTATAGGTCAGGAGTAGAACTAGCTTAATGAAATTTTGAGTAAGCTCTACATATATTGAAAACTGCCTTTTTTCTCACAGCAAGTTTTTAATTTTTATCACCTAAAATAAGCTTCTATGCCTAGAACCAACACTATTGCATGTTAAAAGTTTCATCGAAATCTGTTGATTGGTTAGAGAGAAACACGGTGACATTTAAGGGGCAGGTCACCGTCAAAAACTTTGAATCGACCTGTGTCGTAAAACATATCGAAAGAAACTGTATTAAAATAACGTTCATAATATTATGATATCAGCGCGCTCTGCATTACGACATCGTTGGGTCCCGGTAGCGCAAAATAAGAGAAAATAATACCTTTAACATGGGTGCGATGGATGCAAAAAAAATCCCAAAACGATTTTTCTAAGTAATATTTTCCTTGTATTTTAGTGCAAGAACCACAAAAATACCATTAGTTGTTTCAAAATAATAACAAATTTCACTTAATTATGGTCTAAAAACAACTTGAATTTAAACAATATTTTCATGTTGTTTCTTATACGCTAGAATAATTTTCTTAAATGATTTTGTTATTTATATATTTTACTAACAATATGTATCTTTTACACAACTTTTAAATGTACCATTTAAGAGAAATAACTTCACCAATAGAGTAATTTTTGGATGACGCATCAAAAATAAGAACTCTTTTCAACTTTTATTTTTGACTTAATATAATATTCCATTTCAGAAATGAGCAACAATACTTATTCTTACTTATTCGATTATATCGAAGTTCAACAAACATTCGCTTCCTTCCAAACAAGATTTGCAAACTACCCTCTAGCCGTTTGCCATTCATCGCTTATTGTTAGGGAATATTTGCAGTGCGAATGCCTTAGGGCTCACGTGGAAACCAAACCAACCTGATCCACTTACCGACCAAAAATAAACCTTAACATAACACAATAAAAATCAAGAATGTGAAATCTATAGATCCCAACAAATTGCTAGCAACAATACTTCCCGTGCCAAAAGGGTTGAAATATTCGCCTTAAACGAGAGAGTTCTGAGAAAATATTTTATAAAGACGTTTTCGTTTTTATACCTATCATTTCTGGATTATATACACATAGGTAGTTATATGCATTCAGATGAAGTAAATTTTGTTCTATTGTTTTTACTGTGCAGATGAAAAATACTTACCCTACTTATTAATTGGCCCATTCCCGCTCAGCTGTCATATAAATGATTTAGTTGTTTGTGACGTGCTTGTGGCTTTGATCTCAATGAAACTTCTGCACACTCTGCACACCTCTTTATTTATGTTTCCTTTCCCCCCACACTGCACTCTGACACATCTCTCATCAAGAGGTGCAAGATGGCGAGATATTCAAAAGGCGCCGAATTTGTGAAATGGTTTCAGGTAAAAACTGTTTTCCGTGAAACGGTAACTGGTTACTTGTAGAAAAGTATATAAATTTAGTGTTTTTTAATGTTTATTTCTTTTTTTCTTTATTTCCAGTATAGATAAAATGTATACAACTTGCAAAAGTTTGCGTAAAAACGAGGCAATATTCACGATATCCCGACTGCAAACTATGATGGTGTTTCAAAAATTTTTCCTTCAGGAGATTATTAATCGGACGAATAAAAATATAATGAGTGACTTCAAGTGTCCAGAATAAAAACCAAAGTGTACCTACGACTAAAAATACTAAGTGGGCGAATTTAATTTAAAGTATGAAATTGAAAATATTTCACCAAAAGTCAAAAAATAGGTGCGACGACAAGCGAAGCGAAGGTTTACATGTACGATAAAATAAGGAGCCGAGCGAAGCAAAGCGGAGCGAGGCAACGTGCCTAGTTTTATTACTTAAAATTAAATTTTCACTAAATAGAAAATTGTTCGCCTGAGAATTATTCAACACAACTTAAATTTGCATTTTTGAGTCGCCGTTTCAACATTTTTATTTACCCAGAGTCTTTCGCCCACTTAGTATTTTAGAACGCTATATTCAATATTTTCGACACCTTAAATTTGTATTTATATTCGCTCGCTCGTTTAAGTACTACCTTTTTCTTTTTTGGGCTGAATAGAGACATAGTAAGATGTCGATAGATAATATTTATGAAAAAAAAATATGAAGAAAAAGAAGCTGCTACTTAACAATCAGTTTTTTCCGTTTCTATGAATCTTAAGAGAAATCCAGGCGTAAAGGGGCCTCTTAACTACCTCAACTACCTCCATAACTACATATTTTGCGGTAAGTACCTGAAGTAGCAATTCTGATTGTTTTGCAAAATCCCTGATAATTTAATACGTTTTCCGACATATTTTGTAAATTTTTCTTGTAAATGGTGGCAGGACCGTCAGGACTGGACTTAGAGACCCAAGGCCCCTAAGCACTAAACGGTGTAAACACATCAAGCAAAAAAAATCGGCCAAGTGCGAGTCAGACTCGCGCACGAAGAGTTTCGTACGATTATCTATATAAACGGCAAAAACAACATGTATGTTGTATGGGAGCCCCCTTGAATATTTATTTTATTCTGTTTTTTCATATTTGTTGTTATAGCGGCAACGGAAATACATCATCTGTGAAAATGTCAACTGTCTAACTATCGCGGTTCATGAGATACAGCCTGGTGACAGACGGACAGACGGACAGACAGACGGACAGAGAGATGGACAGCGGAATCTTAGTAATAGGGTCCCGTTGGTTACCTTTTGGGTACGGAACCCTAAAAAGAATGCAGCTGAAATGGATTTTTTTTGGTCATAACACGAGAGATGTCTGCGTTTTTGGGTGTCGTTAATCAATTTTGGTCTCAGTGTTGTTTGTTGCAAGACTGAGCTCTAAACAGTCTAAATCTTATTTTTTTTTTCGGAGATTACTTATGTGTATAAATATAATTTTATTACCTTTTCCGCCCTCTCCCGCCGACCGTATGTCCTCATACGTCGATAATTTAATATATTCTTCGGTTCCGATGGCACGTGCGCAAAGGGCTATCCTACGTCACATCCGGTAAGTTGAGCTCGAAACCGGACGTGACGAGTAAAGGGCGTATAAAATAAACCTATTAACAATTTAAGAGCCATTTGCCTAGAAAGTTTAAACATGTTTACTTCGCTAAATGTATTATTTAGCAAACTGTCAGTCGACGCGCTATAATTAAATACTTTTAGCAGAATCCAATTTAAATTGTTGGATATAATGAATGTGATATTGTGCCT
The DNA here is from genome assembly GCA_934047225.1 of Ypsolopha sequella. Lineage (NCBI taxonomy): Eukaryota > Metazoa > Arthropoda > Insecta > Lepidoptera > Ypsolophidae > Ypsolopha > Ypsolopha sequella. The sequence continues at coordinate 25,446,919 of OW203997.1, forward strand.
TAAATAAGGAACGATTCGAATGAAATCAGAAGAATTAACCATCCCACCAAAACACTTCATGTAAACTAGGTCGCCAAGACTCAAAACGCTTTCAATTTTAAAAAATTTTGATATCTCATGTAGATCCGAGCGCCTAACTCTACAAGGCCTAACTCTACAAACCCTATATCTTGATAAAAAATATATGGCTTGGCCGTTTTGCGGCCGTCGTCACACAGACACTCCCATGGACTTATTTTCAATGTTGTAGCAAGCAATAGTTCCATGAAACTTCAAAGTCATACTTTTTTAGTAAGATGTTGGGGTAGTAGAGTTAGGGGCTTGGCTCTACATGGGATCTAATAATTATTTAACAGAGAAAGTTTCATAATATAACTGCAATGTTGTACAACGTTCTTCAAATGTTTTAAAAGAAAGTTTTTGGGGTCCTTGGCAAGTTTTCATAGTCAGTTATTTGAATGTATGATGTAACCGTTTAAACTTTAGCGGTGAAAACTTGCCAAGTTCTATATTCAGTAGCAAGGACCCTAATAAACATTATTTTAAGACATGTGAAGGATTTTGTACATTATTGCAGTTACATTATGACATCTGACTGAAGGAACCTCCATAAATCTTGGTACCCATTTTGATCTAAATTCTTTTTTCGGCGAAGCCGAAAATCCTGCACTGCTTTTGTACTAAACTTGGCCCCTTTTTCACATTTATGTTTTTGGTAGGATTAATATTTACTTTTCTCAGTATACTTATATACAAAATAATAGATATGGAAGTTAGGTTTTACTTTGTTACCTATAATTATATAATGAGAATGAGAATTAGTAATTTGATTTGCAATGTAGATTCATCAGATACACATCAAACGTTATAAATAATAAATTGAACTAAATATTATCGTTTTCCAACAAATTTTAATTTAGCATTTATTGACAATAAAATTTTAATTTAAAATTTTAATTTTCAACACAACATTTTATTTGTGCTTACTTATATTTATTAAAATAATAAACGTACAGAAACTATTAATAAAAGGTTAATTTACTTTAAACATTTATTAATATAACATTTAAAATTGTAAAATGAAATCAATCAAAGTTAAATGAAATTGTAAAATTGATGACTTACTAACATTTACTAACCATATCTTAATTTTAATTTTTATCTTTATTATAACTAGTTCATAAAATGGCCTAGAGCATGACGTAAAAAAATAAATTGAATTGAATAAGTCATCTTCGGGCTATGAGTTCAAGTGGTCGCCATGACCGAAAACGGTCAGTGGATCATTCATAAATTAGTCATAAAAATTGATGTTTTTTTTTTAGATAAACAAATAAAATATATGGTCACGACATTTATCCCCGAGGGGGTACCAGAGATGTTCCGAGTGTCAAAATTCAAAAAATTCATTTTGCAAATTAGGTATATATAATACACGTATCACAAGTCAAATTTTAATCTTATAAAATATATGTAATAAAATAATAAATGTACATGTACTACTTAGATTAAATGTTTATTTAATTTATGTAGCAATATATATACGATTAAAATTATTGGTAAAATATTATTATACAAGGTGAAATCCAATCAACCGCCCGAACCCATACCGGAGACCCGGCCAGGGACCAGGAACAAGGTTCCATGATCACCAACCGAGCCCCCAGCACGAATCCAGGCGGCCGACCAAATCCCATCCTATATACTACATAGTAATAGGTTACATATATAAATACATGCCTACCTCCGCCCATTCGATTAAAGAACGGGCAAGAAACTTGGCAAGATCATGTCTTTTTTTTTAACATAACTTAAACTATACAATGAATTGTGTGAACTGTGAAATGCAAGATACAATCCACATTCGTTACACCCGCGTTTCACCGACGATTATTACGTCCCAACGCGATGGGTAGTGAGTCCTAACGTCGCTCTTTGGACACAAATACACGCTTTTTAGGGCATGCAGGTTTTCTTACGATGTTTTCTTTTACCGTTTAGCAAAGGGTAAGTAAGAACAAATACTATGCACATAAATTCCGAAAAACTCATTTGTGGCATGCCCGACCGGGGATCGAACCTGTATCTCAAGATTGAGAGCATTCTACCCCTGAGCTGCCGCCACTTTTTTTACAAAGATACTATATTTTTGATTTATTGCAATACAATTATCAAATTGTAAAGCTAAATCTCTTGTAAAAAATTATACACGCTTCTTCAGCGTATTCACAAAACACTTATTTATTCCGAACTTACCGCGTCATATTCATTCACACCTAGAATCCTTCAATGAAATCTTACACCATAAATAAAGATCACCCACCAAACTACTTTGACCTTTGAAAAAGTAGCGTGAGTAGAGACGACAATAGTGAATCCATGTCAGATATCCTCTTCAAAAGGCCAAAACTATTCGGTCTCGTGAATATATTCAGGACAAAAGGATTTGCTTGAAGATTGTCCCCGAGTTTTCGTAGCATCGGCACCTTTGACGTGTGGATGTAAAGGTTAGTGAATATTGTGAATATTATTGGGCCATGAAATTGTGGATGTGCGTAAAGATTTATCAGAACTTATTGGAAATGTGATGAAAATTAAAGTTGATGGAGCCATTAATATTGAAAAATCTTTTACAATACAGGCAGAAGTATTTAGATTATGTACTTTTGTATATTTTATTTGGTAATTCGAAAATATCACTATCACTTCATAAAACAAAGTCGCTTCCCGCTGTCTGTACCTATGTATGCTTAGATCTTTAAAACTACGCAACGGATTTTGATGCGGTTTTTTTAAATAGGTAGAGTGATTCAAGAGAAAGATTTATATGTATAAAACATGCCCGTGCAAAGCCGGGGCGGGTTGCTAGTTACATTATAAAATGAAATTATGCTATGGCTTCAACTTACGCATATCTCGGTTTTTAGCTTCGCACTTTGGATGTACTAGACCTAATATTTACTGATTCCGGTTCGACTAATAAGGTTTCATTTAGTCCTGTACTAAGAAAAAGTTATAAAAAAATGCTTACTTTTACTCCCACTTACTAATGTTATTTTCAATACTGCTTGGCTCTCTTTAAAACTATATATAATTTAATTTATAGGCAGCAGGTGGTAGAGTTGATGCAGGGCACGAATGTGGAGGTACCACCATCTTACTTTGAGACCCCCTTGAAGTAATTCAGGGGAGAGTAAGAGGACAGCTCACAGGCAAAAAACCAGGAGGCCCGCCATGGCTGGGACCGATGGATGACGGTATATCCATCCCTAATAGCCGGGCCTTATGTGGAACAGACTGGTGACGGGCAGCGGCGTCACTGGTGCGAGGGTTCCGGCACCGCGCTCACCAACCCGCCTGCCCAGCGCATGTGAGTATGGGCAATTATTCCAGGATGACCGCCGGGAGTGGCAAAGTCCGGGAAAGGCTTATGTCCAGCAGTGGACGAACTAGGCTGATGGATGGATGGATGATTATGATAAATGACTCAAAACAACCTTAGAAAGTACGGATATTTTATACGGAAAAAATCACGTTGAAATAGGACGCTTGGTTAAAAAAAAAATTGGATCCCGTACAAACATGCGCATACGTAGCGCTTATTTATTTGATCGGGGATTATAAATTAGTGAAACTCGGAATATTTTAAAACAACGCCTCGTTTTTCGTGGCCCCGTACTGTTGAAGACGCCGCTATTTTGCAGAAAAAAAAAATCTTTTCGTCCGACACCGCCCCCTTTTAATTGATTGCATAACTGCCGACTTTTCATTCATTCGTTCGTTCATGAGAGTCATTTGACATGCGGCGACAAATCGGCTCGCAAATCTTCATTGTTACCGCTTTCTTGTACTAAAATGTAACTTGGCCCTTTTGTAAACGCTACAATGTTCATTATTGAATGATTTTAATATTTTTAAAGGTATCGTGTAGTAACAATGTATTATGGTAAGGAATTTTATGCATGCCTCCGTATTTTTTCCCTTTTAAAGTCAGACATATTGACGCTATTATAAAATCTCGAGTGCTACTTATGGTTCTATGGCTATAATTGTACGGAATTTGTTATGGTGAATGGTTGTGTATGATATAAGCAATCACTGGCGTTTGATACCGTATTGGTATATGCGTTAGGGTTTCGAAAATGCCAAGTTTTAAAGCGTATAGCGAGATTCCAAATTATTCATCTGACATTTGGAAAAGCTTTTGTAATTTGGACTTAGTCCAAAGCTTGTTCCATTTTAAAGTGAGCCAAATTGCAGATCAAATTGCACGTGTTCTTTGAAAACTATCATTCTGATTTAACTGCAATAGAACCAAAATTTTCTTTTATTTTAAAAAAATAACATAACAACCAGATCTGCCACTCGTAAGTTAAGGGGCTATACCGTGAAAATTGACACTTTTTGAAGTTATTTATCTGCTCTTTTAATGAAGTTCCAAGTAAAATAAATTAGTATAACAATTTTGGAACCTTTTACGAGATTTTGGTCTATCAGAAACGAATCAATAATTATTGAAATCAGGTCTAAATTTACACTTTTTTTGATATTCTGACAAATTAGGATAGCATACAGACTTGAAAAATATTTATTTAGATGGGTTCTAACTACACCTTAATTACTGATTATGGAATTTTTGTAGCTATTTTAGTTAATTTTGCATTAATTTAAAACCGACTTTTTGATAATTTTCCCCGATTCCGTCCCTTTCGCACTGCGGGTCTTTCTGCCTGGAGTAACGGGGACCTTTGCTAGCACGGTATATCACCTTAATCAAATTTATAAAAAACTTCTTCAGCGTCTTTTCATTAATAAAGGACAATAAACAAACTTCATATTGCGCTTTGCCTCAACATCCCAAAATTGTCTCATAACGGAACCCTCTTACAAATATACAAAAATGAAACTACAATTCACACTAGTACACACGCACGCCGCGCCGCGCGCGCAAAAACATCTGCCACTTTTTCATATGCAGCTTCCAAAAATTTGCCGCGTCATTAAATTACAAGATGTCACGCTTTTCACTTGTTATCCATTTTTATATCATTTCTACAAATACATTTCTCGCCAAATAAAATTCCTGGCCCCGCCTCCGACACATAAATATCCCATTTTAGGTAAAAGACAAATTTTTTCCCCAATAAAAGCTTTTATCTTTCATTCAGACCTCCCTTGCGTTAAATTTTAGTTATAATCTATTGTTGTAGAGATACTTTAGTTATAAAAGTAAGCTTAATAGCAATAATTGTACGGTTTTATTTGGATTTGTGGCTTTAGGGTGGGTTCCGTACTAGTTTCGGTGACGTTAAGTACTGTTGAGATGTTTTATTATTACATTTAATGGGTACTCAAATTATCCCTTTTTTCCCTAAAATCCCCCGTCAAATACGTCATACACATATTCGAATGGAAATAATAGATTTTTGGTTATATCGGAGACGGAAATCTTTATGGCATTTTTAACTATTATAAATAAATTTCTTATTCAACATTTTAGGCAAAGTTCAGGCAGATTTAACTTTAAATAGAAAGACAAATATTTTGTTATTAAATTCCTCAAGGCGGACTGGAATTATTATAAAAAAGATGTATATTAGATCATTATACAAATAGTAATATAGTCATTTAGTTCATTATCCTTTTACCAGTCAAAGATTTTATTTGGCACACCTTTTAAATTTTGTCGTATTGAAGAAAAAAAAAAAAACTAGAACCTTATAGTCCTTTTTATTATCCTTCAAAGTATCCACCACATAGTTAAATACCATTTTCCGTTCGCTCAAACCAGTTATTAAAACATTTATTCAACTCCAAAGTGGAGGTGTTCAATATGGCTGATTTGAGAGCGTCGACTGCTTCTTCACTGGACTGGAACCTTTGACCACGAAGAGTTTTCTTAATTTTAGAAAATGTAAAAAAAAACATTTGGGCTTAGGTCAGAAGGCCTACTCCGAAGTGACAAAATTCGATCGAATATCGTTCGGTAGTATATCCATCTCTGTCGCACTTTCTATGCGTGCGTCAGATATGGACGTATGCTCAAACGATAAACGATCGACCGAATCATTTTGGGAGTGCCGGACCAGGACTGTATGGAGGACGGTCAAGAATTTCTACGTTTTTCTACTTCAAATACTCAATTGTTTGACGAGCGCTGTGTGAGCTTGCGTTGTCAAAGTGTCGCGTCGCTTTAGGTTAGATTTCCGAAGATTAACGATGACTTGTGGTAAACAAACTGTTATACCACTCTGCATTAACCGTTCTACGATCTTCAAGTGCAATCATCGCAACATGACCGGTTTTTACCACGAACGTAGCCACCATCTTGTTTCAAGTGCTTTGAGAGCGAACAACTTTAGTCGGCTTTGGCTCGTCTTGGAAGATTGTGGATTGTTGTTTGGAATCATAATCGTAGGCATAGATCCAAGATTTATCAACACTGATAATGCCGTAGACTTGATTTGATTCTTCTCAGTTAAACCTTTGAAGAGTTTTTTTTAGACCATCTAGCCGTTGCTAGCTAGCTTATGATCGTCGGAAAGGAAATTCGGGATCCAACGGAAAACTAACTTTCTCTTACCAAGCGCTTTACGCAAAATCTTCTAAATGGTTTTCCTTGAAATGCCTAATAACGCTTCTATCTCCTGATATGTCACATTTCGATCTTCGAGCATTATTTGTCTCACAGCAACGATGTTATTTTCAGTGAAGATGGATTTTGGACATCCTTCACGAGATTTGTCACTAAGACTGATGGCATGTCCACGTTGGAATTTTAAATACCGTTCAACAGTCCGCAGACATGGGGCTTCATCATAGAATACAGATGTTTGCTCTTCAAAACATTGAAGCCGTGTTAGGCCTCTTCGGAAGTTATAGAAATTTATTGCACGGACATTTTCCTTAGTAAGATTCATTTTCGTACGTTACCTGACCAAAAACAAAACAACGCTGTGACTAAACAATTGCATTAATCCTAATTCTTTCAATTGTTTTCGTATTCAAATATCGAACAACTTTGAATATTGAACAATTCTAAATTTAAAATTGGTGGCAAATATGTATACTTCAGAACATTCCGCGTATATCCCACTCCTTCTTATCGGAAATAATGTTTTCTTCACCACCAAAAAGTTGGCTGTAACAAATTGCTTCTAGTGATAAGCCTGCCTTTGTACGATATTGTTTATTTGTAACTTTTATATGTTTTTATTTTTTGTACAGCTAAATTTACCTATATTCATTCATTCATTCATTATTAAAATTGAACGATTATGCAGGACTTTTTTAAATGTTAATGTATATGGTTCGCGGGGAGACCTCACTGACTAATTTTATTAATAACTGTAGAAATATGTGAGTTCGAAATATACTACTCAAATATATTTTTACTCTGCCTCAGGCGTTTGTGTTTACTAATACTAATATAATCCTCCTAGCTAATACTAATGAAACACACGCGCCAGACACGCGCCATTTTTAAATCACAAACATCATAATGGATTGCAGCCAATTATCTTGTCTCACTGTTTGTTTGTATTTGATACTAATAACGTTATATTATTTTAGTACATAATAATAGGGGTTTGATATTAACCCTCTTGATTCTCATTTTAGCTAAAACAATAGTGAAACAAAGATCACAGTTCAGACGTGGCTCGGGTAAAAAGAGGGCGAGGTTTAAAATTTGTAGATTGTTATGAAAAATTGGTAAATCTATTCTGTTTTGTACATTTCTTTATCCTATTTCTCTGTACATTTCTTTATCCTATTTTAAAATGTGTCTAAAAAGACAAAGGAAGATTTCATACGTAGATAAAAAAGTTTCATTTCTCAAATTACTTTCTTAGCATTTCACCTTTTAGTGTTAGATCTACAAACACTCATAATAAACTCACGCACACTCAGAGTTCCATTTCGGTACATGACTTACAAGTTTTGCCTAAATAAAATAAATATGCCAATCAAAATTGTTCTTTCTTTCTAAAGCGATAAGAGTCCTATCTGCTGCATACTTAACTTTGTCACTAAGAAAAACTGTATAAGAAACTATGTGTAACAGTTCAACAAAAAATCTTGGCAAGTATTCCTAACACGCAAGAGAGGGTCTGCGAAACGTTCCTGCAATAAATTGCAATGTAGAAAAAGTTACTGAAAAACGCTGGAAGTGAAAAAGTTTAAGCTCAACTGGTATAGATCAATAGACAATTTTCTTTTCCTCGAGTTTTTTGTAAGCTGCCAGTATTTATAACTCGTATAGATCAATAGACAATTTTCTTTTTCTCGAGTTTTTTGTAAGCTGCTAGTATTTATAACTTAATTATTTATTTCAAAAAATGAGCTATTTGCTTGTCAGTAAAATAAATGAAGAGCAATAATGATATAGAAAGTAAATGTCAATAAATAAAACTTTAACAAATTAAAGACATATTCTTATACTTTTATCCGACAAAAATATATTAAATTTTGTTTTAATACTTATTTAGGCCACCGTTTCGTATGACACATCATCGAGCCAACAAATTATTAATTTTATTAGTAATTTATAGCAAATATCTGAGCAAAAAATTATTCAACAATATTCCACCATTATATAAGGTCTTTCAATGTAAATGGAAAGTAATTTAAGTAATTAAAGTAAGTTAATACATCACATTCCACTGCAGAGCACATTTTTTTGCGCGAACTTTTTTTTCACTTCTCAGTACAAAGTGGTCCGATCAGCTGACTCAGTTTGTATGGATAAGTGAAGAAAAAATTCGCGCAAAAAAAAGTACTTTGCAGTAGAATGTGATGTATTAACGATACTGAATCACCTCCTAAATTACTGTCTATTTAAATTGAAAGACCTTATATATAATACATATAATAATAATAAAAAAAAACATTACGAATCTTATCATAGATATGAATGGCATTTAACTGTTTTTGAATATTTTACTTTAGTTATTAAGCTGACAATAAAAACAAAACTTAAAACGTAGATGTAAAACCTTGAAATCAACTTTCAAATCAAAAATAAATTTATTTATTTAAAGATTTACATGCTTGCAATTCTTATTACATAGTTTAACTAGAACAAATTAAATAATTATGAATGTTTGTATCGTAACATAACATTTATTAGTGTAGCCAGAACGCAATTTCAATTTGTGAGCTTCAGATTTAAAGAGGCCTATGGCCCATAAATAAATCTTATTGAATTACAGGAATTATAAACTCATGAAAATTTCGACAATTTCATAGGTAAGCATCTAATATAAAACAAAGACAATATGTGACGTTCTGAAGCATCGCTATAGAACCTTCACAATAACACAAAACGTACTCAAAAGTACCACAAGGACAATTAATTTATTTTATTCAAAACCATATTCCTTTATTATTTTTGAAAGCAATGTCATTATGCGATAAGTATCCGCATATGTTTCTATCATTTCGCTTCTGTACACTAGAATACAAATAATTCTTAACAAAGAAAACTGAACTTTAAAACAATTTCTCAACGATATAAAATTGAATAACAGCTTCACATTTTCCATCCTACTGAAACGTATCCCCAATGGGATTGTGCAATCGAAACCCTTATGAGGGTACAAAGCTACAGAGTCTAAATTCCTGTGGCATTCGAGATTAGATTGGCCCCCAAAAACCATACAAATAAACAAACAATATTGGCGAAGTGTGACCAATTTTGCCAGTTGGTGTCTCTGAATTAAACATTTAATTTGTTTTTTCACCACTTGCAACGTATTGAACCTGAGTGAATAGCCAAAAATACTTGATTTGATACGCTGATGTCATTAAAACGAATTAGAAAGAGAAAATAACACAAACGAATAAATCCTGGAATTTATAAATACTTTAATTTGTTTATTCAATATCCGTTATTATAATCGTACTCGTAGATCGAAAAGAAAAAAGAATAAAAGGTTGTATACATATAAGTAGAACACCGCCGTAGAAGAGGGATGCCGACAAATTGGCGAAATACTGGAGAAGGTTTAAATCACGCCAAGCTAAAAGCACCCGGAATAGAAGAGCTTGTGACTAGACTTATGAATGTGCAGGAAGAGTCGAATAAGTTGCTTCAGGATCATACACTTGTGGTCTTTGCCCACCCCTCTGGAAACAGGCGTGAGTATGTATTAATTATTTACTAAGGTAATTGGATTACTATGTAAAATAAATAATTTTTGATATAATTAAAGAGAAACACGATATCGATGAAGTTGCACTGCATTTATTTCAATATTTGTATTTTTCATTTTGATTTTGTAAATAGACTTTTTGTTTCATTTATATTGAAATCTCTGATTTGCTTCAACTTAACCCGTAAAATTGGTATCAAAACATACGCTATTCATTTTAAGAGAAATAGAAATAGACACTTTTTGAAGCTATTTATCTGCTGTTCAAAATAGTGTAATTTTGGAACCGTTTTCTCGACCAGGACGGCAATTCTGGCAAATCCAAAAAAATTTGCTACGGCAGATTTCGAGTAATTTTTCAAGGGATTTTTTACGGAAATGATTGAAGTTTCTGCTTTCGTAAATTTTGCGCACGCGCCAGAATCGCCGTCCAGAAACGCGATTGAAGGAATTTCACTCGATAAAAATAATTATTGAAATGAAGTCAAAATTTACATTTTTTTTTATATTCTGACAAATGAGGATAGCAAACTGGCTTCAAAAACATTTATTTAGATGGGTTCTAACAACACCTAAATTTGGTACTGGTTGTGGAAATTTTTTAGTTACCAACTCAGTTTTGGGCGTGACCAAATGTCATGTTGATACTTATCGTCAATTATTAATTTATTTTGTGTATTAGCATGTAATTTAATATAATTTATTGAGTATTTAAGTATAATATATATATATATATTTGGAAATCATGGCACTACCCCAACAACTTCCCCATTGCCAAAGGTTAGCTGGTAGAAAATACTAAGTAGTATTAAGCTCGCCTGTGTACAAAAATTTAACTTGTGCAATAAAGAATTTTATTATTATTATTATTATTATTATTATCGTTGTTGATTCTTGATGGAACATTTGTAACATATTGTAAATAAAACAAATTTTTGGTACCACATCACAAATGTAAACAAAGACGAAATATTCCATCTCATGATTCGTAGAGATATCTAAAAGCCTGACGATGTTATTATAACGAAACCGGTCGCTAGTGTAGAATATATAAAAATTGGAACAGGTACCAAGAATTTGTTTTATTTACAAAATGTCATGTTTCATTTCGCTATAAGATGCACGCCATGACATGGTTGAATTTGTTAGGACTGTTATTTATATGTAACATCCATTGTTAACACGAATTCTCACAAATAAACGATTTACTTACTTACTTACTTCTAGGATCAGGTTCATCCTTAAGTATGCAGTCACGTTAAGCATAGTTGTCAGACGTGACCAACTCAGTTGTGGGCGTGGCCAAATGTCATGCTGTTTCATTTCGCAATAAGGTGCACGCTCCATGATACTTGCGAGGACAATAGAATCGTGCCGATTTCTTCGCCAGCGCAAAATTCAAAACTTGTTTCAGGAGAAACCACATTTTTGCAAGACTGTGGACGTTGTCAAACATTATTTTTGGTTATTAATAATCCAGATCACATTTTGGATGTTTGACGGGTATTAATTTTTTGATTTTATGTAAAACGTATTGTTTTACATAAAATCAAAAAATTAATACAAGCACGTTCGGCTACACTTTTGGTAAAAAACGTTAAATTTACGTATTTTAGGGGTTTGTTGTTAAGATATTACTCAAATTTCACAATTTTCAATTCCATTTAAACATAGATCTAAATAATGTTAATGAACTCAGCCTAAAATTATCTCAATAACATTCCATAAACACCCCACAATTTAGTGATAGCGTTTGTATGGAGGTTTGCGCGTAACGACGCCTCTCAAAGGGTTAAGACCACTCAACAGCAGCGCACTGAACGAAAACCACAAGTTGTAACCGAAGCCCGTGAATTGTAACCTAATTCCGATAGCCCAGAACAAGGAGTCAATGAGGCCTGTAACTTTAAAAGCGATGACCCTTGATTGCTGCCTGAGGCCCCGGAGGTTGTTGTGGTTGGCATAAATCTCTACCGCATGATGGGTTAAGTTGCGGTCTAAGTTCCGCCGGGTGAAGATATTCTAGGAATTGTGGCATATGAGAATTACCGGATCGGTCTGAACTGATCAAAATCATTCGCTATCGTTGGTCCATTAGAAAATGAACAGGTATGCATTTCTACTAAACTGTTATGAAATTATCAAAAAATCCAAATTGGTGAAAATAATTTTGGTATTAATATTTTACAGGGTGTTAAGATGAAGTTGTGGAAGTCCGAAACTGACAATAGTACTTGTCTAAACGAACAACTTTTCGTGAAAAAAAAATGCGGGTTGGCTCCATAGTGAAAGTTGTTTGTATGGGCAAGTACTATCGCCAGTTTTCGGCTTACGCAACTTCATCTTAACACCCAGTATAGATAATTTAACATAAATGATCCAGTCACAGCGCTGCCTATGGTTAAATGTCAGTCGTTCGGTACAAAGTGCACAACTTAACTTTGCCTTTCTTGTTTAGAAGTTAAAAGTGAAAAAGATATTACGCCAAAAGATTACTGTAAGTTAGGTTTAAAAATTAACAGTTCATAATAAGATTCACAATGAGTCACAATTTTGTCAAAACAAATTTAAAATGCTGTTTTAAGTTTGTTCCGACAAAATCATGGCTAATTTGTACATTCAATTTCAACCTATTGATTTTCAAACCTAACTTATATTGAACTATTGGTGTGAATCGCCATAGACTATTTATTTTCACTTTTAACTTCTAAACAAGGAAAACAAAGTTAAGTTGTGCACTTTGTACCAAACGACTGACGTTTAACCTTAACTTGAAATGCGGAAATGTTTTGCGGCAAAAAAGGAATAAGGATTTCTCGAAAAAAAAAATGCAAATCTTCCCTACAAAAAATAGCTAGGTCCTGAAACGTAAGCTCCCCGACTGATTTGTCCTGAAAGAAAAGTAGGATTACAAAAAGTAGGTATTATGAGTATAGTATGTGTATGTATGTAATATATGTTATCGGCAATTCGTTGCGATAACACATAATCGCCATCAATATATCTTCTGCAACTACCGCCTAATAACGAAATAGCGTGTCCTGGAACCATTAGATAGAAGGAAGATTTTTATTTCAAAGTTATATAATTTGTATTATTGTATCTATCTACTGTAACCAGTGATAAAATGTAGAGATTTCACGTTCAAAAAATACGTAAATACGTAAACATAAACGTGACTCGTTTCAACGATTTTGAATGGCAAAAGTAATGAGGAAGTATTAATTATTAAAGTTATACAGTGCGCGCCAATCTTTTAGTCGCCTCTGAATGAGTTACGAGTGCAAGCTTGCGCAGGTACAGTCAAGGAAACAATAATATCAACGGTTGATTATTAAATGTTTACTGTAAGTGGGAAGGTGTACTTGTTGTAACTAACTAAATATTTAACTATTTATTTATTATTTTAGTGCAATCTTAACTATATAAATAAAACGCATTAATATAAACACCATTTTCCTACATTGTCTCGGGGATTCATTTCGTGACGTTCAATATACCCTCACAAAATCGAAACAAATGTGCAAAAGATTATAATAAAATTAAGGAAAACTTTAACAATGTTTTATGATTTTTTACGGTAGTTCAGTATTGTGTAAATATTTATGTATTCATATACTTTAGTTCCTAAGCGATGTATTATGACAGGCAATATCGTAAAATTTGTCATACCATGAAATATAAATTATGAATAAATTTCTCGTCAGTCATAAAAACAATATCCAAGCTGGCGAAACAGCGGGCAAAAGCTAAAAAAAAAATAAGCATCTGAACATTCTTCAGTAATTGGTAATTAGTAAACCAGCGACAATCAACCAGACTCGCTAGAGCCTTGGCGTCCATACTAATGTGACTTGGTTTCATTGAGACCCTGATTCAACGACTTTCACCGAATCATAAAGTAAAAACCGAGATTGCACAAAAGCTCAGGTGATAATTTCATTTTGAAATTTCAATCCCTTGCAGAAATGTTTAGAAGGCACCCGCTAGGGCGTGTCTGTTCAGTTCGTCTGATTCTCCGTGATGTAACTTGGAGACATCTAAGTTGCTGCAGAAAGAGTGCTGACAAACTGTTCAGAAATGTTTATAACAAGATTTTTTAATCCCTCAAAAAAACCCTTAATTTAATAATACCATCATATTTATTATCGTTGATTAATAATCCATTAAACGAATATATCCGTCAGAGATCGAAGGTGACCGACATAGCCTGCCAAATAAGTAAGTTGAAGTGGCAGTGGACTAGCCATATTTGTCACCGACGTGATGACCGTTGGGGCCGTAACGCATTGGAATGGAGACCACGTACAGCAAAGCGTAGCGTAGGCCGCCCTCGTGCCCACTGGACAGACGATCGAAGGACGTTGCGGGTGGCGGCTGGATGAGGGTGACTGAGGACCGCCAAGAGTGGCGTAATATTGGGGAGGCCTATGTCCAGCAGTGGATGAATACAGGCTGATGGATGGATGGAATAATCCTGTAATTTAATGGATCATTCCATCCATCCATCATGCCGTAAGGCATTGCAAAGCGTAGCGTAGGCCGCCCTCGTGCCCGCTGGACAGACGATCGAAGGACGTTGCGGGTGGCGGCTGGATGAGGATGACTGAGGACCGCCAAGAGTGGCGTAATATTGGGGAGGCCTATGTCCAGCAGTGGACGAATACGGGCTGATGGATGGATGGAATAATCCATTAAATTACAAGTAATTAAAAAAAATTTTTACTAAAATATCTAAAATTTCTGAGAAAGACAGCAGCATCATTATTATTGACAACAGAAGACGAAGTGCTAAAGTATCAATTCACAAATTAAAGTTGCAACTCATACAGTACCGAAATATTGACTTCTGACTTCAAAAACGCATTGATAGACTCTATCAAACACAGTAGAACCCTACTTGTTAGCGAAGTGAAATTTTTATCAGAAAAATTGTGATGTTTTTGCTGACTTTACCCAAAGGGCAAACGGAACCCTATTAATGTCACTCCGCTGTCTGTCTGTCCGTATGTCACGGGTATTTAGCTCTGAGACGGAATGAGATAGAAACCTGAAATTTTGATATGTTGTGAAAGATGTTGACCTTAAACCGAATTTTGAATTTAAAATGTAATTTAATTTTTTCAGGGGGGCATCATACATAAAAATCGAGCCGAAAAATTATTTTTTTCTAACCCTATCTTGTGGGGTTTCTTTCTTATTAAGTAGAGAATTAATATAATATATATTTACATTTATCTTAAAAAGTAAATAGACCCAGAAATGGGGGGCTATCAAAATTGCCATTTGTAGACCATTTGTTTTACGGGGTCAATCTTGAAGGCCAGCAGTTAGGAATTTGAAGTTTCTGTATACATATATGCCGTATTTAAACAACAAATACTAAAAACGCCAATTTATAATGTAGTTTTAGGGTTACGTCCCCGAATACTCAATTTAACTTGTATTCGGTTACAGTTACCCGCTGTACACCCGTACACCCGTAATACTTTTTAAACAAGATGTAGGGTTTGCAGAGAAAGATACATTGCTGATAGTAATGAAAGAATTATTAAAATGAATCAGGGTTGTACAACTCTCCGGTTCGAGTTTGTTAAATTGACATTTACGTAATGATTACAAATAAAACGGGACAGCCTTCATGGTTACCCAACCCTGAAATGCTTATTAACAGTAATGAAATGCTTTTGTGTAGCTAAGAGACAAATAAAACATGAAGGCAACGTTAAAAGCTCTGCCAAGCGTATTGTACACAACGCGCAGATTTTATCAAAAGAAAATATTTCCTATTTTCCTGGGTCTTATTGTAATTTCAATCAAAATTGTGAATTTTATATAACAAAAATTTTAGTTTTAAAAAAGCCTCTCGGAATTGTCTAAATAGCTTCAAATGAAATCGCTTCAGACAGAACTTTAATCTTGTAAAGTTGACAAAAAAAATAAGTCGCCGCGTGTAAAGAAATATAATTTTTGTGGAAACAGTTAATTACGAAGATAAAATACCTTTTAACATTGTTGTTTATTTTCCAAAAATCCAAGTCAAAGTCAAAGTGAAGTTATATTTATATTTTATTCTTGTTGCACACAGAAAACTTAATTCTAAATTATATAATAAAAGTTATGTACAATGGCGTGCTTATCTCAATAATGAGATTTCTTCCAGCAAACCAAGGGTGATAAGGATATTTGAAATAAATAAGATATTCATATTGTGCACGATAATATTTATACAGAAATAAGATTAAATTAATAGTAGATACCTAATTAGTTAAAAATAATAACAAAGTACATAAAATGAAGTTATGAAGAATGTCTCTATGGCTTAAGGCCATAGAGCACTACATTCATTCCCCGGGATTGACAGGCGGTGATTCCATGAGTTTTTCTACTTGTGAAACGCTTTCTTCATCCAGATAGGATATGGCGTGATAAAACTTGGTCTCTTCTTTTGTTATGTTTGCCAAATGGAACTGCGCTTCTAACACTGCAAACCATGATGTTGGTTGTGTCGCCCAGAATCGTGGAATGTGGATTGGGCGTTTGGAATTGGCTTCCACGGTTCCTTCAGGAGCATTTTCGGTATTAGGCATTGTTGTCAAAAATGTTGGTTTCGTGAAAGTTCCGAAATTTTTTATTGACAAAATGCGTTTTATTTATGGCGAATATATTTGATACCTGTGATTGATGTCGATAATGCGGTTCTTCAAGGGTCACCAGTGTAGAAACAGTTAATTACGAAGATAAAATACCTTTTAGCATTGTTGTTTATTTTCCAAAAATCCGAGTCAAAGTCAAAGTGAAGTTATGAAGAATGTCTCTATGGCTTAAGGCCATAGAGCACTACAATTTTTACCAAAGATTCCACTTGTCGACTGGAAACTAAACCACAAAGTTAAAGTACGATCTAGCAATTATTACTTAAGAGGCTATGCGAATTTTATTTTTGTCACTGTCACTCCAAGCGAAAAAACGCGCAGGGCGAAATGGAAAAAAGTTAGTTTTATATTTTTATAAAATAAACTAAAATAGTTAGCAAGTACAATTTCCAAAATCGAATATCTAGATATTGTTGAAACCCATTTATTAAAATATGTTTGAGTTTTGTAGATGGTTTTTATTTGTCAAACGAGGAGATAAAGTGTGTTTGAAGACCACATTTCAAAAATTTTTTGTATCGAGGAAAATGTATACAAACATGTTTTCCAAAAACAAAACGCTAGATGATATAGTCAAAATACATATACCAGAAATTTATTGAAAATTTTCATGCATTTCATGAAATACACAGAAAAGAAGCTCACGGAATTTTTTTACATATCGTTTTAAAGCTTTTTCCAGAAATCTAAAGGTTTTACCTAAAATTTTTGCTTTTTTTTATTCAACACATTTTGGGAAATCTCTCATTCTTCATACATATTTAAAACAGAAGAGCTTTGATCGTCTGCACTATACTTACTGTAAGGTCCGCTTTTAGCATCACAAAGTTAATAAAAAAGTATTGTTTGAGGGGAAGAGGGAGGGATCATAAATAAAAAATGTCCATTATAAAAATCTCTCAATTTGGATCCGTGAAATCTAAATACAAATACCTATATATTTTTTTGTTAAAAAATATATTATATTTTGCTTTAATAAGCTTTATTTCTTTTGTTTATTTATTAATTTTAAAACAATAAAAAAATTATAACTAGATATATTTCGACCCTTAGTATGTCAGTCGAATACAAAAATATATTGACATAATATAAGTTAGACCTAAAGCAAAATATAATATATTTTTAACAAGAAAATATATAGGTATTTGTATTTAGAATTCACGGATTCAAATTGAGGGATTTTTATAATAGACTTTTTTATTTTGTATGTTAATAAAAAAGTAAAAGTGACACTTGTTAAAAAAAATTTTCTAAAAAAAAAATAAGAAATAGGTTGTTCTACAGATGGTGCTGATTACTTCTGATATTATGTAATTACTGCTCTTCTTGTGTAAAATATGTTGGTGATGGATGATGATGGTTATGTAGCTGTGCAATGTTGTTGTTGCTATTATATATTTTCTTGAGATATGAGCGTTACAAAGTTACAACGTATGAGCAAAAAACACAGTACAAAAACATTCGGCCGAGACTAACACTTAGGCTCAGGCCTGTCTCCCAAACGGGTAAGCAAAGATCCTAACAGACTTTCCATTTCTTCAACATCCATCTTAAATAAGTCTTAAGGCTGCGTATAAACCTGGACAAATTAGTGATTTTGCCCCCGCATCCCCGCGCCTCAACTGTTTACGCGACCGGCCGTCACCGGCCGCGAGCGCTATTTCTTAGCTCCCACGAGCGGTGTGGATCCGCGGTCATTAACCCGTGCACGTGCTAGTTTTCAATAATAAGTATAATGCATCTACGATGTATAAAATTCAACCCAGTTGACAAAACGGTTTGTTCGCAATGGCATTTTTTTGCGTAATTGTGTTTGCATCTAATTTTTATATTTCAAAATTTTATTTTTCGAAAGTCATACTTGCAAAGATAATGATAACGATGATGATACAACGATACGTCGATACGTCGATACAACGATACGTCGATACGCCGATACGTCGATACGCCGATACGTCGATACGACGATACGTCGATACGGGGATACGTCGATACAACGATACGTCAATACACCGATACGTCGATACGTCGATACGTCGATACGGGGATACGTCGATACAACGATACGTCGATACGTCGATACGGGGATACGTCGATACAACGATACGTCGATACGGGGATACGTCGATACAACGATACGTCGATACGCTGATACGTCGATACGAGGATACGTCGATACGCCGATACGTCGATACGACGATACGTCGATACGAGGATACGACGATACGAGGATACGACGATACGAGGATACGACGATACAACGATACGTCGATACAACGATACGTCGATACGCCGATACGTCGATACGCCGATACGTCGATACGACGATACGTCGATACGGGGATACGTCGATACAACGATACGTCAATACGCCGATACGTCGATACGTCGATACGGGGATACGTCGATACAACGATACGTCGATACGCCGATACGTCGATACGTCAATACGTCGATACGGGGATACGTCGATACAACGATACGTCGATACGACGATACGTCGATACGGGGATACAACGATACGTCGATACGCCGATATGTCGATACGCCGATACGTCGATACGACGATACGTCGATACGGGGATACGTCGATACAACGATACGTTAATACACCGATACGTCGATACGTCGATACGTCGATACGGGGATACGTCGATACGACGATACGTCGATACGGGGATACGACGATACGATGATACGGCAATACGTCGATACGACGATACGTCGATACGAGGATACGTCGATACGCCGATACGTCGATACGACGATACGTCGATATGAGGATACGACGATACGAGGATACGACGATACAACGATACGTCGATACAACGATACGTCGATACGTCGATACGACGATATGTCGATACGGGGATACGTCGATACGACGATACGTCGATACGGGGATACGTCGATACAACGATACGTCGATACGCCGATACGTCGATACGTCGATACGGGGATACGTCGATACAAC
The DNA here is from genome assembly GCA_934047225.1 of Ypsolopha sequella. NCBI lineage: Eukaryota > Metazoa > Arthropoda > Insecta > Lepidoptera > Ypsolophidae > Ypsolopha > Ypsolopha sequella. The sequence continues at coordinate 25,466,703 of OW203997.1, forward strand.
GATACGTCGATACGACGATACGTCGATACGGGGATACGTCGATACAACGATACGTCAATACGCCGATACGTCGATACAACGATACGTCGATACGCCGATACGTCGATACGTCAATACGTCGATACGGGGATACGTCGATACAACGATACGTCGATACGACGATACGTCGATACGGGGATACAACGATACGTCGGTACGCCGATACATCGATACGCCGATACGTCGATACGCCGATACGTCGATACGCCGATACGTCGATACGACGATACGTCGATACGGGGTATACGTCGATACAACGATACGTCAATACGCCGATACGTCTATACGTCGATATGTCGATACGGGGATACGTCGATACAACGATACGTCGATACGATGATACGTCGATACAACGATACGTCGATACAACGATACGTCAATACGCCGATACGTCGATACGCCGATACGTCGATACGACGATACAACGATACGTCGATACGACGATACGTCGATACGAGGAAACGATGATATTCATTAGTCCATTGAGACAACCTTTAGTTCAACATCTTTAATAAAACATGACCTATCTACTTATTTTGTTAAGTAATGGCGTACCTTTGCATTACTTTCATCAACTGCTTTATTTTCACTCGTAAAACATTTTTATTCCATTTTTTACATTGGTTGCATTTATTTCCCATGTTTCAAATTACGAGATTTATTTAAATTACGAAACCGGGACGTCGAGAGCGCAAAAACGTAGCCCTCCCGTCTCAACGGAGCGATCACAACTGACCGACGGGTGAGTGACGAAACAAAGCATGGAACAAAAAGCGCGTGCGACCGAGATATCTTGTCGCCGCCTTGTCTCAGAATAAATCGACGTAAGCGCCAATTCTTAGATGTTAAATTAAATGAAAACGAAACAGAATTATTCAAAATCCCCGTGCAATTATACGGGGTCATTTGTTTTCTTATTTTTAATACAAATTTCAAGGCAAACTGTTTTAAGAAAGGTCCTTTAACACTCGAAAAACATGAAATATAGAGGTAACTTCGTAATTTTTTTCTATCGAGCGAACTTAAAGCTTTTGCGTTTTTGCTTCTGCACGAATATCAGCCCTATAGTCTATTATCTATATTATTTTTATTAAACCGATTGACCAAGTTACACAATGTTTTATGCTCATTTGAAATTGTGCATCTGACATTATACCGACCCTCACCGAGCTTCTTACATAGTCAAACACATTTTTATAACCCTTGTTTGAGGTAGTAAACAATTAAATTTAAATCTAGGGAAATATATTGGTACTATTGGGTATATATGCTAGACTGTATACACGATGGATACACAATTTGACAAAGTTAGCTCGACAGAATAAATTCGCAAAGTTACCTCTTCTCGAGTAATTTTTTCCTCTATTTCCCTACTTTTTATATAAATAAGTAATTTGATATCATGATTCATTTACTAAAATAAAGTTCATATATGGCTGCAGCGTTTATACACGATGGTTTTTAATGAAAATAACAATGAAAAACGTTGAAAAAGTGCAAAAGTTTGGTTATTATCTTTACTCTTTACACGTAAAGAAAAAGACAGAGACAAAAGCAAACGCTCGGTGCGCCCTTAAATAAGGCTGATATATCACATAAAATCATAGGCTTGTCTTTTAAGGTTGATTTTATATTTTGCTAAAATCTTCGTCAGCAGGTGCTCGACACAAGTCAACTTACACGGTTGACTGTTTTTTGACTTAGAAGATTTTTCCAGGTGTGACACCTTTTTTTAGGGGTGCAAAAATTTACTCTTTTTAAGGTTCCGTACGCAAAAAAAAAAACGAAATCCTTACGAAATCCTTACACAGCCTCTGTCACAGACAATCTTAGCCACTGTTTACTAGAACAGATGAAGTAAATTCACGTTTAAGGGGTTGAAATAAATGAAAATAAAACTTTGAAAAAGGTACACATATCATACGTATAAATTTACATACAAAGGCGAAGGAAAATTAAATATTGACAATAGAACATAATTGTGTCGATTCGGTGTAACACGTCTTAACTAAAAATTTATTGAAAAAGGCGTTACTTTGCGGAAGTCCATCATAAATTTGTGGATATATTAATAATTTGCAATATTCCGCTAAACACTCTTACCATGCTATTCAAAATGCAGACTCAAGCACCGCCCGCCCTCCCGCATAAAACATGCCCAAGCAAAGCAAGCAGTACGAGCACAAAATAAAGCAATCGGGTGGACTTCACATCCCGAGGATGCCTCGTTTAGAGGCGAAACACGTGTCGATAAGTTTTCTTGCTTGTTATTTAAGATTGCTTTATTTTGTGCTCGTACTGCTTGCTTTGCTTGTGCATGTTTTATGCGGGAGGGCGGGCGGTGCTTGAGTCTGCATTTTGAATAGCATGATAAGAGTGTTTAGCGGAATATTGCAAATTATTAATATATCCACAAATTTACGTCTTAACTTATTTGACAAGCCTGAACTTAATTTGAGCGTTTCTGTGTCGAAATGACAAAGACGGTTAAGGTTAGTCCTGTCAAATTAGTTAAGTTGTGTTGCGCCGAATCGACATCAATATTGAATTTCTGAAGCAGAACTCGAACCTGTTTCCCAGGACCTTCCGCTTACAAGGCGATTGCCCTACCCACTGAGGTCTTGACATAACTTGCGAATTTACTGATGTGAGTCGCTAAAAATAAAAACCGGACAAGTGCGAGTAGGACTTGCGTCTTGAGGGCTCCGTACCATTTAAATACTTGAATTATTATAAACAGAAATTACAAATTTATAAAATACAATTTATACAAATTGTATGAAATAAAAATGCAAAATTAAATTGTTATTCGGGAACATAACCCTAAAACTACATTAAAAACCGGTGTTTTCAGTATTTGTTGTTCAAATACAGCATATGGGTACATAATATAGAGAAATTACAAATTCCCAACTACTTAGTCTTTGAGATAGACATTTGTATCGATTCGGCGCAACACGACTTAACTTATTTGACAGGACTAAACTTAATTTGAGCGTTCTGTCTTTTTATTTCTGTATCGAAAAGACAAAGACAGGACGCTCAAAATAAGGTTAGTTCTGTCAAATTAGTTAAGTTGTGTTGCGCCGAATCGATACCATTGTTTCAAAAATGGTCTATTTATTTATTTTTGAAAATAAAATAAAAAAATACTTTTATAAAGTACACATTGACCTCTACACAATAACATCACACATGCTAGGGTAAAAAAATGATGCTTTTCTGGTCCATTTTCTTGTATTAAAAATTAATTTATATATATTTTAATTCAACATTCTGTTTTGGGTCAATATTTAACACAACATATCAAAATTGCAGGTATATCTTCCTTACCCGGGACATATGGACGGGTAGACGGACAGACAGACAGACAGAAATTAATAGAACTCCGTTTTACACCTTGGTTACGGAATCCTGAAAACGGCTGAAATTGGCACCTAGGGAATATACTGACAAAATGATTTTTTTTTTCTATTTAAGAGGCTATGTGAATTTTATTTTTGTCACTGTCACTCCAAGCGAAAAATCGCGCAGTGCAAGAGGGTAAAAGGGAAAAAAGTTGGTTTTATATTTTTATTAAAAAAACTAAAATAGCTAGCAAAATTTCAAATATCGATATTATTGAATCTCTCGATATTGTTGATAGAGCACTTATTTTATTTTATAGATTAAAATATGTTAAGGTGTGTTAATTCGAAAACCATTTCGAGATTTAGGTTTAATAAGCCGTATTTTAGAACTTTTGTTCTGAAAAACCTTATGATGATGAATATTTTTACGAAAAAGCTTGCAACTTTCATTTGACCTTCGTGTGACGTCACTTGACTGAAGGCTGTATAGAAATGTGTCGCTTGCCATCAAGTTAAAAAATATTACTGTCAGAGTCACAGAACAGAACATGAAGTCCATGTCTGGGTCACAGTATAAATATAACTGAACGCAGTAAGTGTTGCTGTCTTGTTACGAAATCCCAGATTGATCGGTTAATTTTATTTGTTATGTAGTAACGCATTATTAAAATAAATATAATTTTTGATGACAACAATTTCTGTGATGGATTAATATTGACAATCATACACGAGAGATACCAAATATAATTATGTATGTATGTATGTATGTATGTATGAATTGTTGTGTGTTTGTCCGAGAGTATCGTTGATCGGAACGACATGAAATTTGAATTTTTAAGTTCGAGCCAAATCGGTCAAGATCGAATCGCGAGTTCATATTTCGTGGCGAACGACTAGTTTATTTGCGTTTTAAAATTTAATAACCGAGATGGTAGGGCGTTAAATTTCAGCCAAATATACGTCACGTGATTAATAGGCACCAGTTTAGGGTTTTTTTTTGCAGGCGTTGGTAACACTCAACATAGTTCCGTTGTTGTTGTTGTTTGATTTTTTATTGCCAGATGTAGCAATATAGTACTCTGTGGATGACAGATTTTTTTTTTACAAGCAAGGCAAAAGTCCGCATTCAGTATCAGGCCTAAAATGAGTCATGTGACGTAACATCCGGAAATTCTTTAAAAAATCATAAATAAATAATGACTAATTTAAATACCATAATATTGAAAACTTTGATCTAAAAGCGCGTAAATTCTCTAAAAAAAAATTAAAAAAAAATACTTTTTTTAATTAAGCTACGCGAATTAAAACATTAAGTATATAAAAATTATTTTCGAAATATATTTCGGCCCACTTTGGGGCCGGCGTCAGTCGAATTGTGTTGACGCCGGCCCCAAAGTGGGCCGAAATATATTTCGAAAATAATGTTTATATACTTAATGTTTTAATTAAACAAAAAATAAAATAAAATAAGTGCTCTATGTAGCAATATATATATATTTATTTCGATATTGTTGAAAAACACCTAATAAAATATGTTTGAGTTCTGTATATGGTTCCTATTCGTCAAACGAGGGGAAAAAGTGTGTTTGAAGACCTCATTTCAACAATTATTTCTATCGAGGAAAAATTATCCAAACATGTTTTCCAATTTCAAAACCCTAGATTATATAGTCAAAATGCATATACCAGAAACGTATTGAAATTTTCCGTGTATTTAATGAAATACACAGAAAAGAAACCCGTATTTTTTTCGCATATCGCCCTACTTGTAAGTAGATTTAATGGCGTGACATCGCGGCACGGTTAGATTACCCGCGGTGCGATGGGATTGGATGCAGTAAACACATCGTGCGTTATTATCTCATGCTGGTTCACTCTGACCTTATTTATTTGCTCCAGAAAATAAATGAGGTTTCTTTGACAACGTTTAATAGAAATAGGTTTTATTGAAAGAAGATTGCCTTAAGAGCCTTTTATCAGAAGGATTGTGACAATCCCGCCTTTTTCTTAATAATCGAAGCTGGACACTTATATTCAAAATTTGCTCAAAAGTTCCTCAACAAAACCTTATTATTTATGTGTTGTGTAAAAACTGTCATCGCAAAGTTTCCATTCGTTTCTGTAAATAAGAATTTTTAGGTAATAAGGTTTAATTTGTTGAGAAACTATTGAATGTTCTGTTTCGATTAATTAGAAAAAGTTGGGTCAGGTTGGGTGGGGTTTTTTTAATTTTTAACGTTATTTGTTTCAGCTCTGACGGTACTACAACGTTTTAAATTTTGTCAGGTTGTCATAAATATTTTTAAATAAAACAACAAATAATAGTAGTTTATGCTACTAGGGCGAAAAGGAATAAATTACGAGGACGAGCGTAGCGAGTGTTTTAAACGTAACCGAGTAATTTATTGCTTTTACGCCCGTGTATCATACTACGTTTTTCAATGCATAGTGTGAGGAAATGAAAACAAATATAATCTTGTGAACTTTCAATTATGATTGGCTCAAAAGGTTCAGAGCCGTTAAACAGTGGAAAAAAAAAGTATAACATCTATGGTACACAGGAAAGGCTGCAGGTTAGCCAACCATTGCAAACAAATTAAAAAAACAATAATAATAAAGCCCTAGGGCAAAATAATCGACTTTCTGTTCGGTTTTGATGCATAAAAAGTGGGTCTTTACGAGCACATGCATTGAAATAAAAATTATGGTTCCGTATCTAGAGGGTGCCGAATTGTTTGTCAGGCCCTACTGTTTTAGCGCCTTTTTTGTAGCCTTGATTTTGCTTCTGCATCTATATTGTTGTTATTTACCATTATGTATTTATGGTTTCATAACCTATTTATGTGGTGGTACGGAACCCTCTGTGCCTGAGTCCGACTCGCACTTGGCCAAAAACTTTATTAACACTATTTATTTTACACGGATGACGTAGTATAGTAGTTTCCATTATAGTATTATAGTAGTCTATATTATAGTATTATAGACGCATGTGTCCCAGGCAAATATAGTAAAATTTGGCATTTTACAAACGACGTCGTCAGTTTCTAAACGCTCGTTAATTTGCAATTCGACGAAGCTTCGTCATGAATTCGAAATTTTTTAATTTACTTCGGTATAAAGTTAAGGCGTATGACCACGCTAAATAAGCAACTCGATGTGCGTCGGTACAAATATCAACGGAAACGACATCGAAATAATGTTCATTTCAGCGTGCCTTGAAAAGTGGCTGTTACGACAACCACTGCGTCTCCGACTAGCGCAAAATAGGAGAAAATAATACTTTTCACATGGAAGCCATGAACAGAAAAATATTTAGAAGTTAAATTTTTTAGATTTAAAAATTTTCTATAATTTGGTGAAATAATAATTAAAATCGCTTTAGGTGTTTGGAAGGAATAAGAGAACTCTTGTGTTAATCATGTGAAACTTTCGATGACTTTCGATTTTTTTTGTCAAAACTTTCAATAGAAAAACAGTTTATGAAACTTAATATTTAGTTTGACTCTATAATGCCTATCATATATTTTTATGAAAGTTTTTGGACCACCCGTGTGGGAGGAGTAGGCCTTCAAAGACAGATCCAAATTGCAGTTGGCAAGCATCCACCTACATGTACAATAAAACACGCTGCTCCCTGCTTCGCTGGTCGTCGCACCTACTTTTCACTTTTTGGTGAAAATGTCTCCATATTTCGGCTTTTTAGAAAATGATAAAACAGTGGGCATTTTACAATTTGCCGGAGGGCAAATTGCAAAACAAGGACTGTTTAGAAACCAACGACGCCTTTTGTAAAATGCTGAATTTAACTATTTGCCTGCCCCACATGCACCAAATGCGCAGCGTCGCGTGTTCTAAGAATTACGAGTTACAAGTTAACATTACTTAAAAGTCAACAACATTCAACTTAAATATGAGCTTTTAATTACTAGATTGTGTCATGAAACAGAAAATTTATTACACGATTAACTTTCAGGCCAGCAAGAGCATTGCTTTTAAAACATTCAAGCAACAACTTTGGTAACACAAAAGGAATACGAATGAAAAGTCAAGGATTGAGATGAGACTGTTTTGGTCAATATTATTATTCAGATTATTAATAATCAAATTCTTAATTTTACATAAAATATAATGGATACTAGTCTTAAATTTACCCAAATCGGCGAACCTATCTCTGAGAGAAATTTTTACCAGCTATGAGTAAGCGATTAACATAACATAATAAAGCTAAATTGGGCGCCCATGCTGGGCGCCATTGTAAGAAAGCGATATTGGAGGCTGCCCGGAGGTTCCACCGATTCCTCTACTTCAATTGGACCCTTTTTTGGTATTTATTTTGTTATATATTTATAAAAAAAAAATCTAATCAATGCACATAATTCCACATAATATTATGAAGTTTATCATATACCTATTCTTTTTCAAATTTTTTAACTAAATTAATATCTGAGTAAAACCTGACTAATTGTGACTTTCTGGTCAACTGCTGTAAGAACCACCTTAAAAGAAATATTTATGTTTATAATTTCGTCAAGAGATCTGCAGAATTTGTTAAAAAAAACATTCGTGTTTTCAGAGCAGGGCCATGAATAAAGTGTGATAATCTGCGTCACGATGGTTACTTTGCCGCTAAGGCTGCAATTTATTTAACATAAACAGCCGCATAAATATCTTTTAATCAATATTGTTTGTGGTTTAAACTTTACAAGATTGAATATAAACAAGAATAGTATGACATGCAATATAATATAATAAAATGCGTGGACAGAATCTATCTGATCAAAAGAAATAGAAAATCGAAAGCATTATATCTGCCTGTATAAGAAAAATATAGACTTCTTTTGTATACTTTTCTAGATTTAAATATTTTCTGTTTTTGAATGTTTTCAAAATTCAAAATTCAAAAAGTTTATTTTGCAAAGTAGGTATACAGGATGGAAAAAATTTAAGGGCCCTGGAGGGGAGCTACCTTAAATCGTTTAGTTAGCTCATTTTACTGAAAGGAAACATTCCTTTATTTTTTTAAAGAAACAAAATTGCATTCAAAGATATTCTGAAATTCGCTTGTCTCACCCGGGAATCGAACCAACTAAAAATTAAAAAAATAAACCCTCGCTATTTTATCATACGAATCGGTAGGATTATTGTTTAGAATAAAATTTGTCTAATAAACATTTGGTCTTACACTCATCTGTTGTACGAGATTCTCATGAAATTAAATATTTATTACAAGTTCTTTGTTAACAACACCTAGTACTGTTCACTGGTAACAAGTAAATGAAACGTTCTAATTTTCTTATCTCTCTTACATCCAAAGACATCGTATGAAATACAAGCTTGCTAATGTTATTTATCTTAAGTACCTTGTTGAAGACTTCAATAAGAAAATCGTTAAATGGTAATAATAAATGTATGCAGAGCACAATTACTTCTTGCACTAGGCGTACTGACGAAAAGTTTAAAAAAGGAACGTATTTTTTTTGCAACGCGGAGCAACAAATTTGAAGTTCGAACCATAAATTTCGTTCAAAATTAAAATTTTGTTTTGTTTTGCTTTCATTCCGTGCTGTCATTGTGTAATAATGGCGTATAATTATTACTTTACAAGTAAACAGTACTAGGTATTGTTAATAAAGAACTTGTAATAAATATTCCATTTCATGGGTATCTCGTACAACAGATGAGTGTAAGACTTTAGTTTAGTAGACAAATTTTATCCTGAACAATAATCCTACCGATTCGTATAATAAAATAGCGAGGGTTTATTTTTTAAATTTTTAGCTGGTTCAGTTCCCGGGTGAGACAAGCAAATTTTAGAAGATCTTTGAATGCAGTTTTGTTTCTTTTAAAAAATAAAGGAATGTTTCCTTTCAGTAAAATGAGCTAACTAAAGGATTTAAGGTAGTTCCCCTCCAGGGCCCTTTCATATTTTCCACCTTGTATATAATACACGTATCACATGTCAAATTTTAATCTTACGAAAATATATGTAATAAAATAATAAATGTACATGAACTACTTAGATTAAATGTTTATTTAATTTATGTAGCAATATATGTACGATTAAAATTATAGGTAAAATATTATTATACAAGGTGAAATCCAATCAACCGCCCGAACCCATACCGGAGACCCGGCCAGGGACCAGGAACAAGGTTCAATGATCACCAACCGAGCCCCCAGGAGGAATCCAGGCGGCCGACCAAATCCCATCCTATATACTACATAGTAATAGGTTACATATATAAATACATGCCTACCTCCGCCCATTCGATTAGTCTTGCTAAGAAGAACGGGCAAGAAACTTGGCAAGATCATGTCTTTTTTTTTAACATAAACTTAAACTATACATTGAATTACTTATATCTACTTTAAACAAGGGATAATAAAATACAAGACAGCAGGAATTCAGGTCAATGATAAAAGAAAAACATATATATCTTTGCCTACCTGTCTCATATAGTCTATTTCCTTTTACAGTCTGTAATTAATTAATGTTAACTCTTAAGAGGAATCAAAAGTTAGGAAATTATATTAATTAATTAAATTATTACCTACTATCATCAAAATCAGTATCACTATAACACCATGCTTCACTATCATCCAAATATTCATTTATTTTATAATATGCCTTTTTCAGTAGGCCCTGCTTAATATACTGTTTAAACTTATTCTCTGACAAAGTAAGGACCTCTTTTGGAAGTTTATTGTAGAATCTTATACCATGTCCTACGAAAGAGGTACTCACTTTGGCGAGTCTGATTTTTGGAAAAGCCAGTTTATACTTATTTCTGGTTTCCTTACAATGTTGCTCACCAAGCCTTGGGAGAGACTCAAAATTTTTTCTTACATATCTAAGGACTTGGTAAATATATTCACAAGAAACAGTTAATATATTAATTTCTTTGAACTTTTCTCTTAATGAATCCCGGTGCTTCATATTATAAATAGCCCGAATTGCTCTCTTCTGCAAAACAAAGACTGCGTCTGTATCCGCGGCTCTACCCCATAACAGCATGCCGTATGACATAATGCTGTGTAAGTAACTAAAATAGACTAGTCTAGCAGTATCTACATCAGTAATTTGCCTTATGCGTCTAACAGCGTATGCGGCCGAACTAAGTCTAAGTTTTTTTGCAGTTTTTCCAGTTTTTCCAACGATATTTAAGTAAATAATAACCTTATTAATAATTTGATATGCACCAACATTTTAAGGAATTTCCAAAGTTCAATAACCATTTTATGAGCAAGGTAATGTTATTTTGTTTAAGTTATTAATTATAATATTAAAATAAATATTTTGTAATTATCTGTTAAAACCTTAACTTATTTAGTATTTAATTTGTAAATAATTTAATTCCTAAAAAGGTTTTAAAGTGCCGAGGCTGTGACAAACATTATGTCGTCGGCATATCGCAGAATTGGGCATACCATGATTTGCCTGGGCAGATCATATTTCTGTAAAAATTAGAAGAGTCGCCTCGCTCCACTCCGCTTCACTCGGCCCCCAAATGTAGTTATTTACATGTAAACCTAACACGCTCGCAACTATTTACATGTAAACCTAACACGCTCGCAACTATTTACATGTAAACCTAACACGCTCGCAACTATTTACATGTAAACCTAACACGCTCGCAACTATTTACATGTAAACCTAACACGCTCGCAGCTATTTACATGTAAACCTAACACGCTCGCAACTATTTTTTGATTTTTGGTCTGCCAATTACTACGATCTGCCCACGACATATATGTAAATACACCGTAGGACAACAGAGTCTCACCGTGCTGGTTTCTTTTACTTTTTGCGACCAGCACCCTAAAAAAGTAAGGACTGAACGATCTTAAGAACCCGCTCCGTATTTTTCGTCCGTTTGGTGTGAAGTATTTTTTACATATTTTTCTCATCTTTACCGCGATGTTTTTGTAAAAACCAGGGATATAGTACATATTGGCTATCTAAATGAAGTCCTAAAATTTATTTGATTGAATTGTTTCTCCTTTGCGAATTATTTTGGTACTTAGATATTATGAAGAACTTTTCGGAACGGGCTCGTAAGTACCAAAATAATTTGCAAAAGAGAAGCAATTCAATCAAATAATTTTAGGCATTCATTTAAACGGCCAATATGAAGTGGTGTATGCCCTTGGTTTTTCCAAAAACATCGCGATAGAGGCCAGAAAAATGTTTAACAAAATGCTTTGCATCAAAACTGTCGTCGTCGCGGACAGGGTTCTTATACATGAAAGTAACCGTATACTTTACACAACATTTTCGGCGTTTAACACCGAAGTACCCATACCCTAATTCATGCCGCCAGTTTCAAATTACAAATATTAGGCCGCCATTAAAAAATTATCACCCTTGAAAAAGGCATCAAATAACGCTTTTATTGTCCTCTTTGTGTGAAATATAAGTAATTGTCACTTTATTGTCGGTTAAAACGAAAGCGATTGTTAATTTTTATCGTTTCAATCGCTTTCAAATTATGATTATAGGGATTGACGTTATTTGTGAGCTTGTTGGATTTTTTAATAAATATTATTTTTTATGCATTCAAAACCCTTTTTTTGTTAATGGGCTAATATTTATAAATAAAAAAAGTATTCATTAATTCCGATATATATTTCGACCAAGGTGTGGTCGTCGTCCATTTATTGAATTTTATATTTCTTCAATTAATTTGAAGTAAATAAATAGTGACAGTATATTTTAATAAAATCAACTTATTATGCTACCTAACAAAATTATGCTACCTAAAATTTATAAAAGCTTCCCAACAGACAAATCTAGTTTTAAAAATAAACTCAAGCGCTTACTTTTATTCTTAAATATGTCGTATAATATAGTTTTTTTTTTTCTCTTTGTTTACTTGTTAGCTACTTCTGCAAAAAGTGTTTGTGTATAGTGTGAATAGTGCATAATTAAAATTAAGAGCTTGCTGACCAACCGCGATAGTGGTTTGGCAAAATTGTAAAAGTTTTAAGTAATGTTTTTAGAAAAATAAACAATTCAAATTCAACAAATCACAAAACCTATCTCGCACCCGATTTTAATTTAACTAATACATAAGTATAAAAACAGGCTGGACTAACGTTACTATGGCAACGCACTGGCCACGCCCACTAAAAGGAAAGGGGTGTCGACAGATGCGCAAGAGTTGGATTATTACTAAGCACAAAAAATATTTAGTAGTCACGGCACAAGGTTTGTTATTGTGTTAAAAAAAAAAACTATTTTTAAATCTGTCTTGGCTATAATTTGAAAAGACCCTAAAATAGACAGATCAAAATAAATAGAATTGGAGTAAACTCATTAAATATATATTTTTTAAAAAGTCAAGTCATTTGCGTTCTTGTAGCAAACAACTTAAAACAAAAAATGGGGCCTAAGTTATTTATTTTAGCTAAAGTATATATATAATATACATTAATATTTATATATTTATATTATATATGTATATCTTTTTCAATTTAAGGAGAGTCCTTATATCTTAAAATGAATCTCCGAAAGTCTGGCGTTGTTGGTGTTATCAAAGAGTTCAAAAGTAAAGATAAGCCCTCACCGTAGTATGAAAGCACCAAAATGTATCTTAAAATGAATCTTCGAAAGTCTGGCGTTGTTGGTGTTATCAAAGAGTTCAAAAGTAAAGATAAGCCCTTACCGTAGTATGACAGCACCAAAATGTTTCCACCTTTAAATGGGTGAAGCTCAAACGTTTGGAATCAGTGCTCATCTGAACACAGTGATAGTTGGACGCCTTAAGTGCACTTAAAGTTAATCATTTTAACAACTTTAGTAGTCTGATCAGTTTGGTGACCGTAGGTAGACAGATTGCGCACTCATAAGTAGCGCGTACATGGCCACGGCATTATGTTAATGCACACATTAAAACAATGCAACAGATTTTAGGTCCCAGGGCTCATCTAAACTTTTGAAATCTTTGGGTGTTATAGGCTCAGTGACCTATGACAATAATTGCAATGGGTAATTTTTCCCGATACTACATTAAACGATAAAATATTGAAAGTATTAATTACCTTTCTTTGCAGAAGTAAGAATACCACGTAAACATACTTATTTCTCATAGATTTACAATACTATTGCATATAAAATCGATAGGACTACCAAAAACGTAACCCATCAACGCGGGCCAAGCCACGGGCAAAAGCTAGTTCTTTACATTTTGAGAGAAGGATACCGTGAAAACTACACGCAAACGGATTCCTGTCAGACAATGGTGACAAAAAAGGTTATTTAAATCAAAACAGACTTATATGTTTCACATCAATCCATCCTACATAAATATAGAACTTGCACACTAACACCAGTTGTCACCATCTATCACAACTGCACTCTAATTGCCCAGCACATTACAAAAAGAAATTAACGTAACAACGCAAAAACGAGAAATAAATCGCAATTAGCAAGTTACGGTACAATCCCGCACGTCACGGTTAAACCGGGAATTATGCAAATTCTGGAAAGGACTGGTAATCAACTCCTTTGTGCAGAGCCTGGATAATGAAACGAATACAGAGAGATTCGATTTTCAAATGCTAATTGGTTGGCTCTTGTTATTTTTAAATCCCGTTTGCGGAGTCTTTTGGGTTCTCAAATGTACCTTCTAAAGTTCTAATTGAGTATAAATCAATTGATGTCATAAATATTTTGTTACTTTTAAAGAAGTATATCGTCAAAATTTACACTTTTTGAAGTGATTTATCTGCTGTTAAAAAGAAGTCCCAAAGTTGAATGAGTTAGTATAACAATTATGGGACCTTTTTCTAGATTTTGAATTATCAGAAACGCGATTGGAGGAATTTCCCTCGATAGAAATAATTATCGAAATGAGGTCTAAATTTACACTTTTTTTGATATTCTGACAAATTGGGATAGCATGCAGACTTCAAAAAATTAGAATCAAAAAGTTTATTCAAAAAATCAAAAATTTATTTAGATGGGTTTTAACAATAACTTAAATTACTGGTTATGGAAATTTTCATATCTATTTAAGTTGATTTTTTATAAATTTAAAACCGACTTTTTGTCATTTTTCCCCGATTCCGTCCCTCTCGCACTGCGGGTTTTCCGCCTGGAGTAACGGGAACCTTTGCACGAACGGCTCGACCTGTGCCTCCATGCACAGTTAAAATAGTGGTCCTATCCGTAACAAAATATTTATAATAGCTAACTACTCTAATTTTAATTGATGTCAAATAACATAAAAACTTAATAAAAATCAAACCACGTTCCAACGAACAAAAGAAGGCATTACCGTCGTAATAAAAACATTGCCACATAAAGTAACAAATTTGTAATAACAAAACGATACAATGGCTTTGGAACGAATAATACAAACTTGTTTGAAGAAAAATCACGAAAGTTGAACGAATTGTGAAAAAAATTATAAGGCTAAAGAATGGAGTAGATCTTATACTAATTTAATTGATTTAAATTTCTTAAAACCTTTTAAATAAAATAATCGCCATTATTAGTAGAAAATATAACTTCATAAACTTAATTATTCCTTAACTCTTCTTAACTAAGAGAAATCGCCGTTTCCATCTAAGCAATATTCAACAAATTATATTAGAAACAGTTTAATTTCAATTTTCAATTTTCAAATCTCAATTTATTTTCAATACAGTCTGCATCTGTCGCTGCTAAACCCTTAACTTTCAGAGCCCTATAATTTCTAGAAACATTCCTTACGTCTACATAGTTTCTAAGTACCCAACCAACTTTGTTTAGAATAGAATTATTGCATGTAAATTTTACTACGAAAAAAGCTTCTAATTATAGTGTTTCCAACAATTTGCTTGTAAAAATAAATAAACATATGAAAAGATAATAATATTTCGAAATATCCAATGTTAATTTGCTGCCAAGACGTAAATATGGTAGATATATGTAAAGCATACTGCCTACTAGCCAAGTTGAATGGAGGTTTCTTAGATTGAGATCTACTAGCCAAGTTGAATGGAGGTTCCTTAAATTGAGATCTACTAGCCAAGTTGAATGGAGGTT
The DNA here is from genome assembly GCA_934047225.1 of Ypsolopha sequella. Lineage (NCBI taxonomy): Eukaryota > Metazoa > Arthropoda > Insecta > Lepidoptera > Ypsolophidae > Ypsolopha > Ypsolopha sequella. Next base: position 25,482,123 of record OW203997.1, read on the forward strand.
CCTTAAATTGAGATCTACTAGCCAAGTTGAATGGAGGTTCCTTAAATTGAGATCTACTAGCCAAGTTGAATGGAGGTATCTTAGATTGAGATCTACTAGCCAAGTTGAATGGAGGTTCCTTAAATTGAGATCTACAAGCCAAGTTGAATGGAGGTTCCTTAAATTGAGATCTACTAGCCAAGTTGAATGGAGGTTCCTTAAATTGAGATCTACTAGCCAAGTTGAATGGAGGTTTCTTAGATTGAGATCTACTAGCCAAGTTGAATGGAGGTTCCTTAAATTGAGATCTACTAGCCAAGTTGAATGGAGGTTCCTTAAATTGAGATCTACTAGCCAAGTTGAATGGAGGTTCCTTAAATTGAGATCTACTAGCCAAGTTGAATGGAGGTTCCTTAAATTGAGATCTACTAGCCAAGTTGAATGGAGGTTCCTTAAATTGAGATCTACTAGCCAAGTTGAATGGAGGTTCCTTAAATTGAGATCTACTAGCCAAGTTGAATGGAGGTTCCTTAAATTGAGATCTACTAGCCAAGTTGAATGGAGGTTCCTTAAATTGAGATCTACTAGCCAAGTTGAATGGAGCTTCCTTAAATTGAGATCTACTAGCCAAGTTGAATGGAGGTTCCTTAAATTGAGATCTACTAGCCAAGTTGAATGGAGGTTCCTTAAATTGAGATCTACTAGCCAAGTTGAATGGAGGTTCCTTAAATTGAGATCTACTAGCCAAGTTGAATGGAGGTTCCTTAAATTGAGATCTACTAGCCAAGTTGAATGGAGGTTCCTTAAATTGAGATCTACTAGCCGAGTTGAATGGAGGTTCCTTAAATTGAGATCTACTAGCCAAGTTGAATGGAGGTTCCTTAAATTGAGATCTACTAGCCAAGTTGAATGGAGGTTCCTTAAATTGAGATCTACTAGCCAAGTTGAATGGAGGTTCCTTAAATTGAGATCTACTAGCCAAGTTGAATGGAGGTTCCTTAAATTGAGATCTACTAGCCAAGTTGAATGGAGGTTCCTTAAATTGAGATCTACTAGCCAAGTTGAATGGAGGTTCCTTAAATTGAGATCTACTAGCCAAGTTGAATGGAGGTTCCTTAAATTGAGATCTACTAGCCAAGTTGAATGGAGGTTCCTTAAATTGAGATCTATTAGCCAAGTTGAATGGAGGTTCCTTAAATTGAGATCTACTAGCCAAGTTGAATGGAGGTTCCTTAAATTGAGTTCACAAGCCAACATTAATTTTAAAAGAAAGTTTGTTAGGTTCCTCTTCTGAGTGAGTGTGTAAAACTTGACATGTTTTCACAGTTAAAGTTTAAAATGATTGACTATGAAAACTTTCTAAGTTCTACATATTCAATATAAAAGGGACTTAACAAACTTTATTTTAAAGCCAGAAACCTTAACTATTAGCATTAATTTATTTTAATTTTTTTTAAGTATTGTGAAATTTTACAAAAAATATGAAATTATATAATTCCATCACAACAGAAATGTGAATGAAAGGCATAAAGCACAAAAAAAAATCAAGATGTTGGCTTCGCAATATAAGAATTGAGATCTAAGTAGCTACCAATATTTCTTTTATTTTTTAATATTTATTTGTTTAAAATAACTATCTGCCTGCTAACTACAAATTTTTAACTTGGCAAGTTTTCTTACACAATAATTCATGATAAAAAACACGATTTTGCAATTTCAAGCAATCTTAGACATTAAAGACTTCAAGTTCATTAAAAATGGACCAACAATCTTTTAGGAATTGCGACACTACCTGCATAGAAAATCAGCCCATTCTCTAGAAGAGGGGCAGTATTTTTTCAAGAGGCCCATAAATTTCTTTAATCGATTTACCACAAACAACGGTTTTTACCTTCGGACCTGACAAAGAAAAGAATGCAAAGAAATGTCCCGAATAAAGGAAAAAAATTGTGAATGAAAATACAAATGAATGGGATGAATGAGAAATTTGTGAATGAACAAGTGTTGTATGGCAATGTTGCAGACACTTTGGCGTCGTTTATTTAGCAATTTGAAAGTTAAACTGTATGACAGATATTAAAGATTTTGTACCTGTTTTATTGCAATCGGTGTGCCAAATCTGTCCCTTATTCACGAATTTTATTTTTAATTTTCTCTATTATAACAGAAAAAGGTATAGTACATTACGATACGAGAGCGATGAAACGTTTTCTGACGAGTGTGAGTTTGCGGCACGAGCCGAAGGCGAGTGCTGCAATCACACGAGTCCAGAAAAAGTTTCTCGCACGAGTTTCGTATAATTTTTTATAGCACAAGTGCGGAAAATGCCGACTTTCATTTTACGCACGGTGTGCTATAAAATATATTATTTCATTTATAAGTTCTATTTGCTTTAAGATATTATTTTACTCACAATACAAATTTATACAACACGTAAAATAAGCATGCATATTCTTCTTAAACAGTAAACATTTTTACACCCTCTTATGCGTCCTAACGTAATAGAGGCTGAGACTTCGCTTTCCTTCAAGCAAGCATTCATCTTGTAACAAGGATATTAAGGCGAATGAATACGCCAACTGCAATTTGGACCTGTCTTTGAAGGCCTACTCCTCCCACACGGGTGGTCCAAAAACTTTCATAAAAATATACGATAGGCATTATAGAGTCAAAAATAAATTTTAAGTTTCATAAACTGTTTTTTCTATTGTAAGTTTTGACAAAAAAAATCGAAAGTCATCGAAAGTTTCACATGATTGACACAAAAATTCTCTTACTCCTTCCAAACGCCTAAAGTGATTTTAATTATTATTTCACCAAATTATAGGAAATTTTTAGATCTAAATATTTTAGTTCAAAATTTTTTTTTCGTTCATGCCGTCCATGTAAAAAGTATTATTTTCTCCTATTTTGCGCTAGCTGGAGACGCAGTGGTTGTCGTAACAGCCACTTTTCAAGGCACGCTGAAATTAACATTATTTCAATGTCGTTTCCGTTGATATTTGTACCGACACACATCGAGTTGCTTATTTAGCGTGGTCATACGCCTTAAAATAATTAAATGTACCTAATATGTAAGTAATTAATTATAGCATGTTCATCCAATTTATTAATTTTAACTAACGTTTTTTTTTCTAATTTATGATTTAATGTTAAGCATGTTTTCAATATTTTATATTATAAAGTTTTAGAAGGACCCACTCTCCATGTCACCAAGGAATCCTAGTATGGAGGCTAGTGTCACAATGTATTATGTAAGTTATTTGTTGGTGTCAATAAATATATTTTTCATTTTCATTTTCATATACATGCAGATCCAGGTTTATCACAAAGTGTTTTCCTTTATCATTCAGCAATAGGCGAGTAAAGAAATTCAATATAGGTACACATACGTGTACCTATATTGAATTTCTTTAATTTCTTTAATGTTTATGTTTATGTTTACATACATATTATAACCGTCACGACATGATTCCATGTCGGGGTTATCAGAGATGTTGCCGAGTATAGACTATGAAGCGTACAGTCCACACTTGTACCCTCACGTTTTACCGACAACTGTTACGTCCCCGCGTGAAGAACGGCGATTGGGCGGTGAGCCTATCGCTGTTCTGGGGACACGAATATGGACTCAGACCTTAACGATAGAAACCCGCGACCTCTGGATAGTCGAGTACTCGAACTACTGGACCACAAATAACATGCACATGAATTCCGAAAAACTCATTGGTACTTGTTAGACTTGTTTGGATTCGAATTAGGGTCTCAAGAAGAGTATTCTCTTCGAAGTATTCATCTCGAGTAAGCTCTCGTAAACTGTATAAAATTGTAAGCAATATAAAAACAAACTATAAAATAAAAACTTATCTACAAAACCAAATAAATAATATAAATTGTAAGCAATATAAAAACAAACTATAAAATAAAGACTTATCTAAAAAACCAAGTAAATAATATAAATTGTAAGCAATATAAAAACAAACTATAAAATAAAAACTTATCTACAAAACCAAATAAATAATATAAATTGTAAGCAATATAAAAACAAACTATAAAATAAAAACTTATCTACAAAATCAAATAAATAATATAAATTGTAAGCAATATAAAAACAAACTATAAAATAAAGACTTATCTAAAAAACCAAGTAAATAATATAAATTGTAAGCAATATAAAAACAAACTATAAAATAAAAACTTATCTACAAAACCAAATAAATAATATAAATTGTAAGCAATATAAAAACAAACTATAAAATAAAAACTTATCTACAAAATCAAATAAATAATATAAATTGTAAGCAATATAAAAACAAACTATAAAATAAAAACTTATCTACAAAACCAAATAAATAATATAAATTGTAAGCAATATAAAAACAAACTATAAAATAAAAACTTATCTACAAAATCAAATAAATAATATAAATTGTAAGCAATATAAAAACAAACTATAAAATAAAAACTTATCTACAAAGCTAAGTAAAAAATATAAATTCAAAGTTATCAGTAATAGGGTAGGGTCCTCTGAAATCTCGTGGCATTCGGTCGCTAGATAAGGTTGTATAGATTTCAACGGACATCATATAAGAAGCCGCCAAGATCAACAAAGATCTCATATAACAAAACGACGTACTTTCAACAATTTAATCGATCAACAAGAACCTTGATCGATCGGCCAGATACCCCTTTCTGCAGAGCTTTTGTCTCACAACAGCGCAACGGTTCGCCGAAAACATCAGCTTTGTCAAATATATGCCTCCGCATAGCTTTTTGCAGGCACGTTCGAATAGACCGACAAAGACGAGATATACATTTACAAAAATTCTTCACTTTGTGCATTACCGTCTAGCCCTTCGAACTATGGCCTTTATTACATTTTTACAAAAACTAAGATACATACAAAATAAAATTTATTATAATATTGAAATCTATTATAATTGAGATATTGAAAAATAAGAATAACTCTGATTTACTGAAAGAACAAACTAATTTTATAAGTACCCCCCTTAAGCATGTTTTCGTCATCCAATTATCCCCACCAAACAACTAGTCAGGCCGGTGGCGGGCGGTGCTTGAGTCTGCATTTTGAATAGCATGGTAAGAGTGTTTAGCGGAATATTGCAAATTATTAATATATCCACAAATTAAAGATACATACATCTACTCACGCCCCCCTAGAGGGATAGGTAACACAATCTGTAACGATTCTGACACACACTTTTTGCCTCTTTCACATCCATTTATCTAGTTATACAAGATCATCTATTGCGGATACTTTTGATATTGCCCTTCTTCAGTATTTTGCCAATTTGGTCAGCATACGTCTTTCGTTTTTGCGAATTCTTTCGCAATATTTTCATTTGGTAAGACACTCAGCGCCAACATCTTTATCAAACTTTGTGCCAATATTTTTTACTCACGATTAAGCTGTTACGGCTCTCCATCTCTAAATGTATTAACTATTCGTTCATTTTTTTTGGATACATACTTTATAATCTGGTTTCGTTTAGTTTATCATCAGACGACACCAGCTTATCATGTTATCTCTTTTTCGCGCGTTGAATTTGTATATGCTCTCCTGCTATTAGTCGGGCGTCGTCCAGCGATCAAACAGAACGAAGCCCTGTAATTGGTTTTTTTACAACGGTTTTGATAGAGAGATAGAAGAAATTGACGATGCGGGGCTAATCATGGGTGGAGTTGGCTCATGTCTTATCTAACGGAGAACTGCGCCGTTGGAATGTTCAGTTAAGCTGAATAATCTGTCGTTAATATAAGTGTAGGTAGGTAGGTATGTCATATACAAAAATAATAACAATATTAATATTATTTTAAGGTGTGCCTACAAATTAATGCGTAGATCTTAGAACATAACTTTGAGTGAATGTTATCTTTATTGTAGATTTGAATTTAGTAGTTTAGATTTGATGTTTAAAAGATGTATGTTTTGTAAATAAAAGCGTGTTCAATTTTTCCCTTACTAAACATGAATATGTCATAAATAAGAAATAAAAAACACAATTATTTAAATTCTTTGTATATTTCGCCTCTTGTAAAATAGTTAACACTATAATCTGTTTCCAATGCAGAACGTTGGCTAGTGTGACCACTCAAAATAAACCACAGAGCACAAAAATCCGAATCGGAAAAGAAAATCGACGTCAAAAAGTACTCGGGCGGGCGATCCTTATAACGATCGGTACCGAACGTCGACATGAAAAACGCGATCCTTATAAGGATCGCAAACGGTTCAGGGGATAATAGTAATATTCCAAAAGCGCACTAAACACGTACTCAAATAACAATCAATCTATCGACGTAATTCTGTACAAATTAACATGTGTGCACACTAACAAAGGCCCTCCCGAGACAAGTCCGGCTTAGTTGTGAGGACCGCCAGTCATGCATAATTTTGATAAGAAAAGCACTGTATTTAGCAATAAGCAACATTGTATATTTTTGTAATTTCTTGTGTGTCATTTTTTTATCTCTGAGTGTAATTATTATTGATAAAGAAAGAAATAAATTCATGATAAGCTAATGCTTATTTGATTGGAAGAATAAAAAATTTGAAATGACATATCTATACGTAGTATAAGATGCAGCATTTGAGAACACATTGTGTGATCACCCAAACCCTTTGAAGTAATAGAAAAACTCGCTCTCTTAACGTCATTCTCAGAAACAGTCTTGAAGATAAAAATGACCGCAGTCGCGTTTGGGTTTATTGCGAAGATTTAGGAGAGTTTTGTTTTTTACTTGGTCTTCTAAAGAGTAAGTGCATTCAAATTAATAGTCTTCGGATGGGTTTCAATGCCAAATCCGAGCGTGTTTAACAATTTCCAGACCTGAGCAGGGCTGTAATTATTGACAGATTTATGAATTTGGTGCCTCTTTGCGTTTGTACACATCTTTGTACAGCGATTACGCAAATTTTTATAATTTTCAAAATTAATCTCGTCGGAACATTTTGTATTATTACGCTTGGCCTTGTCTCGTGTGACACCATAGCATCACGTATGTTCTGTGTGAGCCATGGAGCTGGTAGATGTTTAACTTTAATCCTTTTAAATGGCGCGTGTTTGTCAAATAAATAAATAAGTATTTTATTCAAGTTATGCATCTTGGCATTCACAGTTTGGGAACATTAAACAGGAGACAAGAGACACAAGAACAAACTTGGGTTTTGTGATGGTATCCCCCTGCTTTTCCCCCCCTGATTGTTGTGTCGGTAGGTATGATGTGAAAGTCTAATACAATAATAGTAATTGAACAACTACGATCATCTAAGAAACGACGAGATTATTTTCTATTTATCGTGTTAAAATGTAAATTCATGATGGGACAATAATATGTGTATATGTATATATCTATATATATATCCATATACCTGTGCGAATGTCCTATATTTATAATTTGTGGTTTATCAAATATCAGCATCCCCTTTATCCAATCCAGACAGATTTGACTCCGTATCCCTCTGAGCACAGAGACATCAATAAAACTACCTGGAATCTCCTCAGGATATCTAGGTTACAAAATAACATAGGTTACCTGTAAATATCTCCAGATTTCGAGAGCACAGAGTAGCTAAATGAATTACCTGGAATAACCCCAAAGAGAGTGCTATGTGTTAACCCAACATAAAAAAAAGTACCTTTTTGTGTATTTAACCTTTTATATCGTCGAAATCAATTTGCTTTGATTGAATTGTATTAGCTGATCCTTTCGTTGTCGAATACACAGACTTTTGTGTGTATGAATAACTTTTACCCCCCTTTATGAATGCATTCAGTAATCAGTTTGATAAATATGAGCGGCCGCTCTGATCAGCTAATCAATAAGGTTTTAATTAAGGTACAATGTTATGTTAGGAACAGCACGCTGGCTTGAATTAAAGGATATACTATACTATTGAGTCCCGTTTTTCGGTGACTCAATTTGCCAACAAAACTCGTCACCCACTGTTCAACGAGTGCATAAACAACTCGGTTTATGATATTAAATATTTAAAGTGGCAAGCAATACGAACCAAAATGGCTACGTTTATGTTTCATTAAATGAGTATAAAGTGATAATTAATCAAGTTGTGATTCAGTATGCAAAGTTTGTCCAGTTAGGTATTAGAGTAGGACCTGTCTAAGTATTCTGTCTACTTTTATTTGAATCTCAGCTAGGAAAATCTCTAGATGTAGAGTTACTTGATTACGAAAAATAAAGTATACTAAATTCTTTATTCCTACATGGGTAAAGGAAAAATAATAAATGCACAAAATCAGGATAAATGAAATATTTATTCCTTGAAAAATAATATGTTTTAAGGCGCAGAATTGGGATGTTTGGCGCTTTATTTTGTAATCGGTTTGACTACACAACTTGAAACTACTAATCTGATAATTTAATAAAACATGTTTGGAACCTTTTCCTAAATTTTCGTATGCAAATCAACCAATCAATACTAATCAAACACTATGGAAAAGGTTTCCACTGAACAGAAATATGATAATTACTACCAATATCTTTAATATAATAGTAGCAAATTTAACTAGATATAATTAGTAAAAATGAAATGAAATGAAGGTTTTGTTAGATTTGTACAATAAAATCAAACAACAAGCTACCTTCGTCAATTTCGGTCTGAATTCTGTCTCTCCGCGTATAACGCTCGGAACGACACAGTGACCGTATTAAACCCAATTCCTCGCCTTAAATTTGAATCTACGTTAGTCGAAACTCTTTGACTATTTAAACCGGTCTTAACGATCACTAAAGATGCGATAAAACGGCTTCACGGCGTTCCTAGGCCCAAACAAATCTATAAAAGAGGAGAACGTCTTGTGAAATGCAACAACCTCTTTTGGCCATCAAATTACCTAAATTATACAACACACACACACATACGTATAAAATGTTAATTTCCAACCAATCCGGAAAACTATCTCAATACAAAGAATAACACATAAAGAAATTTAAAAGAAGGAAAAAACAAAAAAGAACACACACAATTTGTGAGAGTACGCAATTTTTGCTATTAATTGTTTTATTTTTAGATATTAACTTGGACACTCTGTCAACTGTCTAAATGTTAAATATCCTTGCGTACTCCAACAGACAATACAAATATACAAAACAATTACCGACAAAATTACAATATTGTGGAATTTTATTTTATAAAATTTTACCCTTCCTTTGCTCGAAAAAATGGTCCAATCTCTCTTAAATGATGCTATGACGCCATTTAACTTCAATATTAATTTTAATAGATAAAATTATCCCACCACAATATTGACCTTCGATCGATATTATAAAAGAAACTTAGCTTGTCATTGATCCCTCGAACAGATAGCCTTTACAGCTACAATTTAGAAACTTTATTTATTTAATCGAACTTCACGTTTCACAGTAAAAATTTATGATCTCTTTCTCTGCGTCCATCTGACCAATTTCTTCCGCGTACAAAATTCGAATGCCTCATCAAACTCTCGTTCTCCCAATTTTAAAACTAAATTTTGACAAAAACAAAAAACTTATAATCTAATTACTCTATTTCCACTTTTATCACTGCACAAATAATGTCCAATTTAGTTTGGCACAGAACCAAATGCAACACTCAAACACATCTTCGTGCCTGTGACGTCACGTTCTCTTGATCTCTGATTGGACGGTGAACGACCGCGAAGTTGTCTCGCGCGTTGACCATTCCCGCCAAACCACGAGCCGTTGTCCACTGCAGTTAACGAAAGGCCTAGGTTTTCATATCCCAAAACCTAGCCCCTACGAAATAAATAGCTCCATCACCTCGACCTGACCTTTGCCTGCATCTCTTCCTAAAGTCCTTGTTTGTTGGCAATTAGCCTTTCTGAAACACACGTTTTCACAAGTACAGTATCCGTTGAGCATAAATTATACCTTTTTAAGATGTCGTCTATAAGGTTGCATTTTGCATGAATAACAATGAATGTCGTTTACGTCTCTACTCGAATTCGTTTCCTAGGTTTTTTTTTCCTTTGCTTCACATCTGTATTGCATAACTCTATTTGCTGCAGACGTCTATTACCCCATTCTAAGAAAGCATTGACTATCTTTACAGAACGTGTCGAATTACTTAAGCGGATGCGAGAAAAAAAATATATGATTGACAAAACCAACCCCCTGTTGTGCGGGTATTAAATTTATGACTTCGTTCTTAAGAATAGCAAAGTCTCTCAGAAGTGGACCACCACACGCCCCACCTAGAGTGAAAAGGCTTTTTATTTTCTCGAAAATTAAACTTTCTTCACTATAATTGTATTAAACCGCTACGAAATCTACTAACCACTTCTTATCTTTTCTTAAAGGATACCTATTATTTATTATCAACTCTCTATTTCTTTTGAACTGTTATTATTCCTTTGTTTACTAAACGGTGCCATAAACCGACCGCAACTCGGCAGTTAAAGCCTTTTAAACCGAACTATTTTAGCGCCAGTCGGAACCCCACCTGTTCTAGCAGACAATGTTATCTTAATTGCTGACTTGTCCAACATTAATATAATATTTAAACAGATGTATAGCATTATAATTCCCTCTTATCTCATTGGAATCTGGGAAAATAAGTGTATACACGTTTTTATAAGGTATTGCGCCAATTTTATAAGGCCCTTCGTATAACCGAGCGAACTTCTTTGTCAGTTTTTTTTCTGCATCCGATTTAGCGAAAGTTCTAAGTTTGACATAGTCTCCTATTTGAAATTGTACCAGCCGATGATTTTTGTTATAGATGGTCACCCTATACTCAGCTGATTTGAGCAAATTTTCACGAGCTTTGTCTCTAATTTCATTTATTTCCAAAACGTTTGATCCGAATGACCCATAGCTTGCTAAAACACTATCAGTCGCGAGTTTGGTGCTGTGCCCCCGAACAATTTCCATTGGCGAATAACCTGTTGTGGTATGGATGACTTTATTGTAGCAGTCCTCAATCTCTGGGAGTAACGCTACCCATGATCTATGTGATTTATTGCAATACGTCCTAAACATACGGCCTAATTCTTTATTTACGCGTTCAGTTGAATTGGGCCGCGGGTGTCGTACCGATGTGTGAGACAATCGTATTTCTAATTGCGATAAACCATTTTCCCAAGTCCTAGAGATAAATTGTGCCCCATTATCCGTTATAATATGTTCGATCTTTATTATGGCATGATATTTTTTAACGCACGCTATCACGCTTCCCCCGGTCGCTCTCCGTAATGGATATAATTTTATAAATTTGCTGAATGAGTCCTGTATTACGAAAATGTATTTACTCCCAAATTTTCCGGGAACTAAAGGTCCGTACAAGTCCGCAAAGACTTTCTGCCCTACGTCAGTAGCTATCACAGGTTTACTTTCTCCGGAATGTTTAGCTAACTCACACTTTGAAGTCTGACAAACGTCGCATTCTCTCAACACCTTACCAACTTTATTTGACATTTTCATAAAATAATACCGTTCCTTCAATAACGCGAGTACTTTGTATCTACCGAAATGACCAATTTCTTCGTGTATATCTCGTATTAATTCGCTTTGCATGATTTCAGGAATCACTAAATTCCGCTTTTCGGTTCGAGGATTTATATAGTATAAGACCCCATCTTCTAATAAGAAGTTTTTCCGGCCGCCTACATTTCCGCTCGTGCTGTTAGAATCACGTAAGACTTTGATTATTTTTCCTAAATTTCCATCTTCGCTTTGGTGTTTGCTTAGCTCTTTCAGTTTTCCTCGTATTGAGCGTGAACTAGTCGTCTTGAAAAGGTTCATTTGTGGCCCTTGGCTTTTAGACGTTGAAAGATCTGTGACCCCCTGTATATGTCGCGATAATACGTCTGCTACGATGTTTTCCTTACCCTTTACATGCTCTATGGTATAATCGAACCGACCTAGATAATGCACCCACCTAACCATCCGAGCACTTAGTAAACCAACCGTTGATGATAGAAACGTTAGGCTCTTATGATCTGTACGGATTATTAATTTTGCCCCTCGTAAATAAGTCTCAAATTTTGTCAAACTATATATTATAGCCCACAGTTCTTGCTCTGTTACTGTCCACCTCATCGCGGCTTCCGTCAAACCCTTACTACAGAACCCAATAACCTGTTCTTCTCCTGTCTCTGATAATTGATAAGCGTAACCGGAAATACCTATAGCACTACTGTCTGTTTGTAAATAGTAAGTCTTGTTTGTATCTGGGTGGGTAAGCATAACGGTCTCTAAGAACAACCCTTTAACTCGTTCGAAACAATCATTTTGTACCTGTGTCCAGCTCCACTTAATGTCCTTACGTAACATGTCACATAATGGTTTTGTTTCCTCTCCGTAATTCCGTATGAATTTACGAAAATAATTCATGAGTCCTAAGAAAGCTCGCACTTGTTTAACCGTTTTAGGCACCGGAAAATCTTGTATAGCCTTCGTCTTGTCGGGGTCCATTCTAACTCCTTCTGTACTAACGATGTGACCTAACAATCTGACTTCTACCTGCAAAAATTTGCATTTCGCTAAGTTGCAAGTCAGGTTTGCTTCACGTAATCGTCCTAATACTTTATCTAGGTGTTGTAAATGCAAGTCTAAACTTCCATTTGTCGAAATTACTAAATCGTCGATGTAATTATTACAAAAGGCTCTAAGCCCTTCTAGTATTATGTCCATAGCACGCGTGAAGCTTGCCACTGAAGTCTTCAGCCCCTGCGGTAAGACATTATACGTGTATACTTTGCCCATAAATGTAAATCCTGTGTATTTTGTGGACGCTTTACTTAAGGGAATTTGAAAATAAGCGTTATTCAAATCTATCAGTGTAATCCATTTTACCCCATTAAATGACTGTAAAATCTCTGAAGTAAGAGGCGGGGTCTCCGAATCACCCACCATCTTTTTGTTCAATTCTCGCGCATCCAATAAGATTCTTAACGTGCCATCCTTTTTCTTTGTGTAAGTCAGCGGACTACAAAAAGGCGTAGCCTGTCGTTTTATTACTTTTAATTTTACTAATTCTTCGATCCTAGCTTCTACCTGCTCTCGATGCGCAAATGGCACGGGATAACTACGTTTTAAAAATGGTGTCTCGTCCGTTAATTTAATAACATGCGTATACTTGTCAGTTAACCCTAACTTCTCAGAAAATACCTCTTTATTTTTCTGTAATACGCGCAGCAATAAAACTTTTTGTTCCGGTTCTATCCCCATACAATCTACATAACCCTCAACCGTTAACTCTGTCACTTTATCTCCAATTTTGGGCAAACTTTCACTTTCTAAAGAATTTATTGTTTTACTCGTGGTTCCGCACGATCCCGAATGACTTACCCTTTCTATGGGTTTTATGGACCCTATTGTTGACGCTTCGGTTCCAGTTTGTCTAAGAATTTTTTCGATTTCGATTGCATTTAAAATGCCACCTAACTTTTCACTTTCAATCTGAGAACCTATTTTAATTTCTGTAATGACCCCTAGGTGCTCTATTAATAATGTTTTTTTCCGTCCCACATTTAATTACTCCTTTAACTCTCTCTAACCAATCAAAACCCAGGATCATTGACCTAGGAAGCTGCCGTAAAACTAATACGGGTGTCTCTATTTGTGTGCTACCCAGTTATACGTTTATTAAAACCATACTCCGCACCTTTTCACTTCTAGAGCCAAACGCTCCACGTATTTGAACAGTAGGTATGGCAATCTCAGCCAACGATCCCACCTGAGATTTAATAAACTCATATAATTCGGAGGAAATCCCCGAAATTTGAGAACCACAATCAATCAAAGTATTTATTAGTCGTCCGTACAACTTTATTGTAATTTCCGGTAATTTTGGTAATGAATGAACTGGTTCCTCCTCATCCACGTCATCATTCAAGCTACTAAAAATAGTGAACACTCCCACTCTACGTCTGTCACACGACACACAAGGCCTCCCTCTCTCTGTGCATATCTCGACGACGTCGTTCCTATCCCCTAGCAATCTACCTATGTCACCTGTTGTATCTTCGTTATTTTTGATGGCCACACAACCTACTGGGTTCCTGCATCCGTTTCCTTGCCTCCCTAACCCTTGACCTGCACTCCATCCCATTTTAACCATAATCCTGTAAGCTATCTCGCTCTTTTTATTTATAACAGTTGAATACTCACTCATTTCCCTACCAGTACTACAATTATAATTCTGTAACGACTGCTCGTTATTTTTCGCGTTCTTTTTGCTGTTTAAATTGTTTATTCTATCTTGTCCTAACACTATACTTGCAGTCTCACAATCAGGACCTACTTGTTTGACTGCGAATCGTTTCCCGTAATAGTTTCATTTACGGTGGTACTCGAATCCGTGGGTGGGCCTTTATCCAAATTAAAACTAGGTATAACCGATGTATAAGACGACTCTTTATCCCACTTAATTGCTGGAAAATCGCTTCCACGATAGTTGCCTCGGAATATGCCCCTACCTCGGGCCCTACCTCGTCCTCCGCGACCCCTGATTGAACCTTGATTGTCGTAAAACGGTCCACTCTCAATACACGCGGCCAATGGCATACCGCCTCGATTAAAATCCACACCTCGCCCATTCTGTTGATTCTGATGTCCTCTGTGTACATTATTGCCACGATTCGATAACACTAACACATCGCTCCTATCTCTACGTACAATGTTTTGTTCTAAATTCCTGAGAAAATTGGAAGCCGCCATAATTGTGACGTCACCACTCCTGGTTAACCATAATTTTTGAATATCGTCCGGGAAATGCCGCATGATACAATTTACTAGATCGTGCTCGCTCAACGGTATCGTTAACGAATTTACCGTGTCTACTTGTTCCGCAAAATGTTCGATCATAGATAAGGTCCCGCCCTTATTAAATGATGCATTCATCAACCTATATTTGGCCACTTCCTGATGTTGACCTGCCCAATACGTGCTCCGAAAATCGGCTTCAAAATCGCCTAACGAATTCCAATTTTTACTGTTTAATTCCAGCACTTTACGCGCGGTCCCCGTAAGACATTCAGTCGCGATATCTAGTGCCCTATCATGTGCATTTAAAGAATTAATATATTTTTTTAATCTCGTAATGAATCGCATCGGGTTAACCTCTCCCCGACCGCTGAAAATGGGTTTTTCTATTGTCGGCTGCATAACAAATACGTTGCCCATATTCCGTCCAAAATTTCCTACACCATACGTACTCGTAACAGGACTTGGCTCCATCGTGCTAATAGCCGTATTATCTCGTACCTGTGCTGGCAATAAATCTGAACTGCTACCTTGTACGCTCGCCGATCGTGATTCCAACACTTCCATACGCTTGAACAAATCATCGAACTTTCCCGCCAATAACTGAAACCCGGCATTCATAACATCGTCTTCTGTATTAGTCATCGTTTTATTATTTTTCTTGGGTTTTTTTGTAACGTTTTTATTTAAAACGATAGCTTCCCTCTCCACAACTCGCTTGGCAACGCGTCCGCGTCGCGTCCTAACTTGGTCTGCCATTCTTTAATTTTTCGCGTAACTATGTTTAAGATAAACCGCACTAACTTTTCCGCTCTATATTTTACTTAAATCGCAACAAATGTGAAGCAAAGGAATGTAACGCCATAAACTCACTTGAGTTTTTATCCCTGTAAATCACACAAAAGAAACACAACAAATAATGACATAGTTTTCCGGATCTTTCGTGCTTTATGAACGTAGTTCATTCAACTGAATGACTATCATATAATTTACCGAACGTCGTAAATAATTACTTTCAATGTTAATGCAAACCTCTCTATTCGAGTGTTTACACCCCTACGTTGTGAATTTATTTATTAAAGTAATTATTGAATATATTTTATCATAAAATTAGGTCCTTTCTCTCGCTGTGTTTGCTAAAGCACAACACAAGTTTCTAAGATCTGGTCCGCGGCTCCACGTGTGATGGTATCCCCCTGCTTTTCCCCCCCTGATTGTTGTGTCGGTAGGTATGATGTGAAAGTCTAATACAATAATAGTAATTGAACAACTACGATCATCTAAGAAACGACGAGATTATTTTCTATTTATCGTGTTAAAATGTAAATTCATGATGGGACAATAATATGTGTATATGTATATATCTATATATATATCCATATACCTGTGCGAATGTCCTATATTTATAATTTGTGGTTTATCAAATATCAGCATCCCCTTTATCCAATCCAGACAGATTTGACTCCGTATCCCTCTGAGCACAGAGACATCAATAAAACTACCTGGAATCTCCTCAGGATATCTAGGTTACAAAATAACATAGGTTACCTGTAAATATCTCCAGATTTCGAGAGCACAGAGTAGCTAAATGAATTACCTGGAATAACCCCAAAGAGAGTGCTATGTGTTAACCCAACATAAAAAAAAGTACCTTTTTGTGTATTTAACCTTTTATATCGTCGAAATCAATTTGCTTTGATTGAATTGTATTAGCTGATCCTTTCGTTGTCGAATACACAGACTTTTGTGTGTATGAATAACTTTTACCCCCCTTTATGAATGCATTCAGTAATCAGTTTGATAAATATGAGCGGCCGCTCTGATCAGCTAATCAATAAGGTTTTAATTAAGGTACAATGTTATGTTAGGAACAGCACGCTGGCTTGAATTAAAGGATATACTATACTATTGAGTCCCGTTTTTCGGTGACTCAATTTGCCAACAAAACTCGTCACCCACTGTTCAACGAGTGCATAAACAACTCGGTTTATGATATTAAATATTTAAAGTGGCAAGCAATACGAACCAAAATGGCTACGTTTATGTTTCATTAAATGAGTATAAAGTGATAATTAATCAAGTTGTGATTCAGTATGCAAAGTTTGTCCAGTTAGGTATTAGAGTAGGACCTGTCTAAGTATTCTGTCTACTTTTATTTGAATCTCAGCTAGGAAAATCTCTAGATGTAGAGTTACTTGATTACGAAAAATAAAGTATACTAAATTCTTTATTCCTACATGGGTAAAGGAAAAATAATAAATGCACAAAATCAGGATAAATGAAATATTTATTCCTTGAAAAATAATATGTTTTAAGGCGCAGAATTGGGATGTTTGGCGCTTTATTTTGTAATCGGTTTGACTACACAACTTGAAACTACTAATCTGATAATTTAATAAAACATGTTTGGAACCTTTTCCTAAATTTTCGTATGCAAATCAACCAATCAATACTAATCAAACACTATGGAAAAGGTTTCCACTGAACAGAAATATGATAATTACTACCAATATCTTTAATATAATAGTAGCAAATTTAACTAGATATAATTAGTAAAAATGAAATGAAATGAAGGTTTTGTTAGATTTGTACAATAAAATCAAACAACAAGCTACCTTCGTCAATTTCGGTCTGAATTCTGTCTCTCCGCGTATAACGCTCGGAACGACACAGTGACCGTATTAAACCCAATTCCTCGCCTTAAATTTGAATCTACGTTAGTCGAAACTCTTTGACTATTTAAACCGGTCTTAACGATCACTAAAGATGCGATAAAACGGCTTCACGGCGTTCCTAGGCCCAAACAAATCTATAAAAGAGGAGAACGTCTTGTGAAATGCAACAACCTCTTTTGGCCATCAAATTACCTAAATTATACAACACACACACACATACGTATAAAATGTTAATTTCCAACCAATCCGGAAAACTATCTCAATACAAAGAATAACACATAAAGAAATTTAAAAGAAGGAAAAAACAAAAAAGAACACACACAATTTGTGAGAGTACGCAATTTTTGCTATTAATTGTTTTATTTTTAGATATTAACTTGGACACTCTGTCAACTGTCTAAATGTTAAATATCCTTGCGTACTCCAACAGACAATACAAATATACAAAACAATTACCGACAAAATTACAATATTGTGGAATTTTATTTTATAAAATTTTACCCTTCCTTTGCTCGAAAAAATGGTCCAATCTCTCTTAAATGATGCTATGACGCCATTTAACTTCAATATTAATTTTAATAGATAAAATTATCCCACCACAATATTGACCTTCGATCGATATTATAAAAGAAACTTAGCTTGTCATTGATCCCTCGAACAGATAGCCTTTACAGCTACAATTTAGAAACTTTATTTATTTAATCGAACTTCACGTTTCACAGTAAAAATTTATGATCTCTTTCTCTGCGTCCATCTGACCAATTTCTTCCGCGTACAAAATTCGAATGCCTCATCAAACTCTCGTTCTCCCAATTTTAAAACTAAATTTTGACAAAAACAAAAAACTTATAATCTAATTACTCTATTTCCACTTTTATCACTGCACAAATAATGTCCAATTTAGTTTGGCACAGAACCAAATGCAACACTCAAACACATCTTCGTGCCTGTGACGTCACGTTCTCTTGATCTCTGATTGGACGGTGAACGACCGCGAAGTTGTCTCGCGCGTTGACCATTCCCGCCAAACCACGAGCCGTTGTCCACTGCAGTTAACGAAAGGCCTAGGTTTTCATATCCCAAAACCTAGCCCCTACGAAATAAATAGCTCCATCACCTCGACCTGACCTTTGCCTGCATCTCTTCCTAAAGTCCTTGTTTGTTGGCAATTAGCCTTTCTGAAACACACGTTTTCACAAGTACAGTATCCGTTGAGCATAAATTATACCTTTTTAAGATGTCGTCTATAAGGTTGCATTTTGCATGAATAACAATGAATGTCGTTTACGTCTCTACTCGAATTCGTTTCCTAGGTTTTTTTTTCCTTTGCTTCACATCTGTATTGCATAACTCTATTTGCTGCAGACGTCTATTACCCCATTCTAAGAAAGCATTGACTATCTTTACAGAACGTGTCGAATTACTTAAGCGGATGCGAGAAAAAAAATATATGATTGACAAAACCAACCCCCTGTTGTGCGGGTATTAAATTTATGACTTCGTTCTTAAGAATAGCAAAGTCTCTCAGAAGTGGACCACCACACGCCCCACCTAGAGTGAAAAGGCTTTTTATTTTCTCGAAAATTAAACTTTCTTCACTATAATTGTATTAAACCGCTACGAAATCTACTAACCACTTCTTATCTTTTCTTAAAGGATACCTATTATTTATTATCAACTCTCTATTTCTTTTGAACTGTTATTATTCCTTTGTTTACTAAACGGTGCCATAAACCGACCGCAACTCGGCAGTTAAAGCCTTTTAAACCGAACTATTTTAGCGCCAGTCGGAACCCCACCTGTTCTAGCAGACAATGTTATCTTAATTGCTGACTTGTCCAACATTAATATAATATTTAAACAGATGTATAGCATTATAATTCCCTCTTATCTCATTGGAATCTGGGAAAATAAGTGTATACACGTTTTTATAAGGTATTGCGCCAATTTTATAAGGCCCTTCGTATAACCGAGCGAACTTCTTTGTCAGTTTTTTTTCTGCATCCGATTTAGCGAAAGTTCTAAGTTTGACATAGTCTCCTATTTGAAATTGTACCAGCCGATGATTTTTGTTATAGATGGTCACCCTATACTCAGCTGATTTGAGCAAATTTTCACGAGCTTTGTCTCTAATTTCATTTATTTCCAAAACGTTTGATCCGAATGACCCATAGCTTGCTAAAACACTATCAGTCGCGAGTTTGGTGCTGTGCCCCCGAACAATTTCCATTGGCGAATAACCTGTTGTGGTATGGATGACTTTATTGTAGCAGTCCTCAATCTCTGGGAGTAACGCTACCCATGATCTATGTGATTTATTGCAATACGTCCTAAACATACGGCCTAATTCTTTATTTACGCGTTCAGTTGAATTGGGCCGCGGGTGTCGTACCGATGTGTGAGACAATCGTATTTCTAATTGCGATAAACCATTTTCCCAAGTCCTAGAGATAAATTGTGCCCCATTATCCGTTATAATATGTTCGATCTTTATTATGGCATGATATTTTTTAACGCACGCTATCACGCTTCCCCCGGTCGCTCTCCGTAATGGATATAATTTTATAAATTTGCTGAATGAGTCCTGTATTACGAAAATGTATTTACTCCCAAATTTTCCGGGAACTAAAGGTCCGTACAAGTCCGCAAAGACTTTCTGCCCTACGTCAGTAGCTATCACAGGTTTACTTTCTCCGGAATGTTTAGCTAACTCACACTTTGAAGTCTGACAAACGTCGCATTCTCTCAACACCTTACCAACTTTATTTGACATTTTCATAAAATAATACCGTTCCTTCAATAACGCGAGTACTTTGTATCTACCGAAATGACCAATTTCTTCGTGTATATCTCGTATTAATTCGCTTTGCATGATTTCAGGAATCACTAAATTCCGCTTTTCGGTTCGAGGATTTATATAGTATAAGACCCCATCTTCTAATAAGAAGTTTTTCCGGCCGCCTACATTTCCGCTCGTGCTGTTAGAATCACGTAAGACTTTGATTATTTTTCCTAAATTTCCATCTTCGCTTTGGTGTTTGCTTAGCTCTTTCAGTTTTCCTCGTATTGAGCGTGAACTAGTCGTCTTGAAAAGGTTCATTTGTGGCCCTTGGCTTTTAGACGTTGAAAGATCTGTGACCCCCTGTATATGTCGCGATAATACGTCTGCTACGATGTTTTCCTTACCCTTTACATGCTCTATGGTATAATCGAACCGACCTAGATAATGCACCCACCTAACCATCCGAGCACTTAGTAAACCAACCGTTGATGATAGAAACGTTAGGCTCTTATGATCTGTACGGATTATTAATTTTGCCCCTCGTAAATAAGTCTCAAATTTTGTCAAACTATATATTATAGCCCACAGTTCTTGCTCTGTTACTGTCCACCTCATCTCGGCTTCCGTCAAACCCTTACTACAGAACCCAATAACCTGTTCTTCTCCTGTCTCTGATAATTGATAAGCGTAACCGGAAATACCTATAGCACTACTGTCTGTTTGTAAATAGTAAGTCTTGTTTGTATCTGGGTGGGTAAGCATAACGGTCTCTAAGAACAACCCTTTAACTCGTTCGAAACAATCATTTTGTACCTGTGTCCAGCTCCACTTAATGTCCTTACGTAACATGTCACATAATGGTTTTGTTTCCTCTCCGTAATTCCGTATGAATTTACGAAAATAATTCATGAGTCCTAAGAAAGCTCGCACTTGTTTAACCGTTTTAGGCACCGGAAAATCTTGTATAGCCTTCGTCTTGTCGGGGTCCATTCTAACTCCTTCTGTACTAACGATGTGACCTAACAATCTGACTTCTACCTGCAAAAATTTGCATTTCGCTAAGTTGCAAGTCAGGTTTGCTTCACGTAATCGTCCTAATACTTTATCTAGGTGTTGTAAATGCAAGTCTAAACTTCCATTTGTCGAAATTACTAAATCGTCGATGTAATTATTACAAAAGGCTCTAAGCCCTTCTAGTATTATGTCCATAGCACGCGTGAAGCTTGCCACTGAAGTCTTCAGCCCCTGCGGTAAGACATTATACGTGTATACTTTGCCCATAAATGTAAATCCTGTGTATTTTGTGGACGCTTTACTTAAGGGAATTTGAAAATAAGCGTTATTCAAATCTATCAGTGTAATCCATTTTACCCCATTAAATGACTGTAAAATCTCTGAAGTAAGAGGCGGGGTCTCCGAATCACCCACCATCTTTTTGTTCAATTCTCGCGCATCCAATAAGATTCTTAACGTGCCATCCTTTTTCTTTGTGTAAGTCAGCGGACTACAAAAAGGCGTAGCCTGTCGTTTTATTACTTTTAATTTTACTAATTCTTCGATCCTAGCTTCTACCTGCTCTCGATGCGCAAATGGCACGGGATAACTACGTTTTAAAAATGGTGTCTCGTCCGTTAATTTAATAACATGCGTATACTTGTCAGTTAACCCTAACTTCTCAGAAAATACCTCTTTATTTTTCTGTAATACGCGCAGCAATAAAACTTTTTGTTCCGGTTCTATCCCCATACAATCTACATAACCCTCAACCGTTAACTCTGTCACTTTATCTCCAATTTTGGGCAAACTTTCACTTTCTAAAGAATTTATTGTTTTACTCGTGGTTCCGCACGATCCCGAATGACTTACCCTTTCTATGGGTTTTATGGACCCTATTGTTGACGCTTCGGTTCCAGTTTGTCTAAGAATTTTTTCGATTTCGATTGCATTTAAAATGCCACCTAACTTTTCACTTTCAATCTGAGAACCTATTTTAATTTCTGTAATGACCCCTAGGTGCTCTATTAATAATGTTTTTTTCCGTCCCACATTTAATTACTCCTTTAACTCTCTCTAACCAATCAAAACCCAGGATCATTGACCTAGGAAGCTGCCGTAAAACTAATACGGGTGTCTCTATTTGTGTGCTACCCAGTTATACGTTTATTAAAACCATACTCCGCACCTTTTCACTTCTAGAGCCAAACGCTCCACGTATTTGAACAGTAGGTATGGCAATCTCAGCCAACGATCCCACCTGAGATTTAATAAACTCATATAATTCGGAGGAAATCCCCGAAATTTGAGAACCACAATCAATCAAAGTATTTATTAGTCGTCCGTACAACTTTATTGTAATTTCCGGTAATTTTGGTAATGAATGAACTGGTTCCTCCTCATCCACGTCATCATTCAAGCTACTAAAAATAGTGAACACTCCCACTCTACGTCTGTCACACGACACACAAGGCCTCCCTCTCTCTGTGCATATCTCGACGACGTCGTTCCTATCCCCTAGCAATCTACCTATGTCACCTGTTGTATCTTCGTTATTTTTGATGGCCACACAACCTACTGGGTTCCTGCATCCGTTTCCTTGCCTCCCTAACCCTTGACCTGCACTCCATCCCATTTTAACCATAATCCTGTAAGCTATCTCGCTCTTTTTATTTATAACAGTTGAATACTCACTCATTTCCCTACCAGTACTACAATTATAATTCTGTAACGACTGCTCGTTATTTTTCGCGTTCTTTTTGCTGTTTAAATTGTTTATTCTATCTTGTCCTAACACTATACTTGCAGTCTCACAATCAGGACCTACTTGTTTGACTGCGAATCGTTTCCCGTAATAGTTTCATTTACGGTGGTACTCGAATCCGTGGGTGGGCCTTTATCCAAATTAAAACTAGGTATAACCGATGTATAAGACGACTCTTTATCCCACTTAATTGCTGGAAAATCGCTTCCACGATAGTTGCCTCGGAATATGCCCCTACCTCGGGCCCTACCTCGTCCTCCGCGACCCCTGATTGAACCTTGATTGTCGTAAAACGGTCCACTCTCAATACACGCGGCCAATGGCATACCGCCTCGATTAAAATCCACACCTCGCCCATTCTGTTGATTCTGATGTCCTCTGTGTACATTATTGCCACGATTCGATAACACTAACACATCGCTCCTATCTCTACGTACAATGTTTTGTTCTAAATTCCTGAGAAAATTGGAAGCCGCCATAATTGTGACGTCACCACTCCTGGTTAACCATAATTTTTGAATATCGTCCGGGAAATGCCGCATGATACAATTTACTAGATCGTGCTCGCTCAACGGTATCGTTAACGAATTTACCGTGTCTACTTGTTCCGCAAAATGTTCGATCATAGATAAGGTCCCGCCCTTATTAAATGATGCATTCATCAACCTATATTTGGCCACTTCCTGATGTTGACCTGCCCAATACGTGCTCCGAAAATCGGCTTCAAAATCGCCTAACGAATTCCAATTTTTACTGTTTAATTCCAGCACTTTACGCGCGGTCCCCGTAAGACATTCAGTCGCGATATCTAGTGCCCTATCATGTGCATTTAAAGAATTAATATATTTTTTTAATCTCGTAATGAATCGCATCGGGTTAACCTCTCCCCGACCGCTGAAAATGGGTTTTTCTATTGTCGGCTGCATAACAAATACGTTGCCCATATTCCGTCCAAAATTTCCTACACCATACGTACTCGTAACAGGACTTGGCTCCATCGTGCTAATAGCCGTATTATCTCGTACCTGTGCTGGCAATAAATCTGAACTGCTACCTTGTACGCTCGCCGATCGTGATTCCAACACTTCCATACGCTTGAACAAATCATCGAACTTTCCCGCCAATAACTGAAACCCGGCATTCATAACATCGTCTTCTGTATTAGTCATCGTTTTATTATTTTTCTTGGGTTTTTTTGTAACGTTTTTATTTAAAACGATAGCTTCCCTCTCCACAACTCGCTTGGCAACGCGTCCGCGTCGCGTCCTAACTTGGTCTGCCATTCTTTAATTTTTCGCGTAACTATGTTTAAGATAAACCGCACTAACTTTTCCGCTCTATATTTTACTTAAATCGCAACAAATGTGAAGCAAAGGAATGTAACGCCATAAACTCACTTGAGTTTTTATCCCTGTAAATCACACAAAAGAAACACAACAAATAATGACATAGTTTTCCGGATCTTTCGTGCTTTATGAACGTAGTTCATTCAACTGAATGACTATCATATAATTTACCGAACGTCGTAAATAATTACTTTCAATGTTAATGCAAACCTCTCTATTCGAGTGTTTACACCCCTACGTTGTGAATTTATTTATTAAAGTAATTATTGAATATATTTTATCATAAAATTAGGTCCTTTCTCTCGCTGTGTTTGCTAAAGCACAACACAAGTTTCTAAGATCTGGTCCGCGGCTCCACGTGTGATGGTATCCCCCTGCTTTTCCCCCCCTGATTGTTGTGTCGGTAGGTATGATGTGAAAGTCTAATACAATAATAGTAATTGAACAACTACGATCATCTAAGAAACGACGAGATTATTTTCTATTTATCGTGTTAAAATGTAAATTCATGATGGGACAATAATATGTGTATATGTATATATCTATATATATATCCATATACCTGTGCGAATGTCCTATATTTATAATTTGTGGTTTATCAAATATCAGCATCCCCTTTATCCAATCCAGACAGATTTGACTCCGTATCCCTCTGAGCACAGAGACATCAATAAAACTACCTGGAATCTCCTCAGGATATCTAGGTTACAAAATAACATAGGTTACCTGTAAATATCTCCAGATTTCGAGAGCACAGAGTAGCTAAATGAATTACCTGGAATAACCCCAAAGAGAGTGCTATGTGTTAACCCAACATAAAAAAAAGTACCTTTTTGTGTATTTAACCTTTTATATCGTCGAAATCAATTTGCTTTGATTGAATTGTATTAGCTGATCCTTTCGTTGTCGAATACACAGACTTTTGTGTGTATGAATAACTTTTACCCCCCTTTATGAATGCATTCAGTAATCAGTTTGATAAATATGAGCGGCCGCTCTGATCAGCTAATCAATAAGGTTTTAATTAAGGTACAATGTTATGTTAGGAACAGCACGCTGGCTTGAATTAAAGGATATACTATACTATTGAGTCCCGTTTTTCGGTGACTCAATTTGCCAACAAAACTCGTCACCCACTGTTCAACGAGTGCATAAACAACTCGGTTTATGATATTAAATATTTAAAGTGGCAAGCAATACGAACCAAAATGGCTACGTTTATGTTTCATTAAATGAGTATAAAGTGATAATTAATCAAGTTGTGATTCAGTATGCAAAGTTTGTCCAGTTAGGTATTAGAGTAGGACCTGTCTAAGTATTCTGTCTACTTTTATTTGAATCTCAGCTAGGAAAATCTCTAGATGTAGAGTTACTTGATTACGAAAAATAAAGTATACTAAATTCTTTATTCCTACATGGGTAAAGGAAAAATAATAAATGCACAAAATCAGGATAAATGAAATATTTATTCCTTGAAAAATAATATGTTTTAAGGCGCAGAATTGGGATGTTTGGCGCTTTATTTTGTAATCGGTTTGACTACACAACTTGAAACTACTAATCTGATAATTTAATAAAACATGTTTGGAACCTTTTCCTAAATTTTCGTATGCAAATCAACCAATCAATACTAATCAAACACTATGGAAAAGGTTTCCACTGAACAGAAATATGATAATTACTACCAATATCTTTAATATAATAGTAGCAAATTTAACTAGATATAATTAGTAAAAATGAAATGAAATGAAGGTTTTGTTAGATTTGTACAATAAAATCAAACAACAAGCTACCTTCGTCAATTTCGGTCTGAATTCTGTCTCTCCGCGTATAACGCTCGGAACGACACAGTGACCGTATTAAACCCAATTCCTCGCCTTAAATTTGAATCTACGTTAGTCGAAACTCTTTGACTATTTAAACCGGTCTTAACGATCACTAAAGATGCGATAAAACGGCTTCACGGCGTTCCTAGGCCCAAACAAATCTATAAAAGAGGAGAACGTCTTGTGAAATGCAACAACCTCTTTTGGCCATCAAATTACCTAAATTATACAACACACACACACATACGTATAAAATGTTAATTTCCAACCAATCCGGAAAACTATCTCAATACAAAGAATAACACATAAAGAAATTTAAAAGAAGGAAAAAACAAAAAAGAACACACACAATTTGTGAGAGTACGCAATTTTTGCTATTAATTGTTTTATTTTTAGATATTAACTTGGACACTCTGTCAACTGTCTAAATGTTAAATATCCTTGCGTACTCCAACAGACAATACAAATATACAAAACAATTACCGACAAAATTACAATATTGTGGAATTTTATTTTATAAAATTTTACCCTTCCTTTGCTCGAAAAAATGGTCCAATCTCTCTTAAATGATGCTATGACGCCATTTAACTTCAATATTAATTTTAATAGATAAAATTATCCCACCACAATATTGACCTTCGATCGATATTATAAAAGAAACTTAGCTTGTCATTGATCCCTCGAACAGATAGCCTTTACAGCTACAATTTAGAAACTTTATTTATTTAATCGAACTTCACGTTTCACAGTAAAAATTTATGATCTCTTTCTCTGCGTCCATCTGACCAATTTCTTCCGCGTACAAAATTCGAATGCCTCATCAAACTCTCGTTCTCCCAATTTTAAAACTAAATTTTGACAAAAACAAAAAACTTATAATCTAATTACTCTATTTCCACTTTTATCACTGCACAAATAATGTCCAATTTAGTTTGGCACAGAACCAAATGCAACACTCAAACACATCTTCGTGCCTGTGACGTCACGTTCTCTTGATCTCTGATTGGACGGTGAACGACCGCGAAGTTGTCTCGCGCGTTGACCATTCCCGCCAAACCACGAGCCGTTGTCCACTGCAGTTAACGAAAGGCCTAGGTTTTCATATCCCAAAACCTAGCCCCTACGAAATAAATAGCTCCATCACCTCGACCTGACCTTTGCCTGCATCTCTTCCTAAAGTCCTTGTTTGTTGGCAATTAGCCTTTCTGAAACACACGTTTTCACAAGTACAGTATCCGTTGAGCATAAATTATACCTTTTTAAGATGTCGTCTATAAGGTTGCATTTTGCATGAATAACAATGAATGTCGTTTACGTCTCTACTCGAATTCGTTTCCTAGGTTTTTTTTTCCTTTGCTTCACATCTGTATTGCATAACTCTATTTGCTGCAGACGTCTATTACCCCATTCTAAGAAAGCATTGACTATCTTTACAGAACGTGTCGAATTACTTAAGCGGATGCGAGAAAAAAAATATATGATTGACAAAACCAACCCCCTGTTGTGCGGGTATTAAATTTATGACTTCGTTCTTAAGAATAGCA
Source organism: Ypsolopha sequella (assembly GCA_934047225.1). NCBI lineage: Eukaryota > Metazoa > Arthropoda > Insecta > Lepidoptera > Ypsolophidae > Ypsolopha > Ypsolopha sequella. The sequence goes on from OW203997.1 coordinate 25,509,781, forward strand.
AAGTCTCTCAGAAGTGGACCACCACAGTTTGTTTGGGGGGGCGTACTTTATACGAAAGGAAATTAAATCATAATATAAGAAAGATGATGTGATCTGACTATGAGTGGTTACATTAGGAGGATTAGAGACAATAATTAATTCAAGAAGAGATGGGACACAGTGGGGCTTATAATGAGTTGGGTATAAAGGAAGTGTTTTCATATTGAAAGAGGAAACAATGGAATTAAGTTGCTTAAAACGATGATTGTTTTTTAATAGACACGTATTTAAATCACCAAGAACAATAACGTCATCACATTATAGACTCAACTCATCAAGCAAAGATTCAAACACACCAAAGTAGTCAATCTTGAAGGAGAGACTGTATAGGACAACCAGAAGTACCTTAGTGTGATGGACATATAACTCAATAAACAGATATTCAGCCGACTCAGTGTATGGGTTAGGAGATTGCTTGATAACCTTACAAGGAATGTCTGCACGAATGTAGATCGCAACCCCTCTCCATCCTTTACCGATTCTGTCATTGTGATTCGTAATTTATTCCTTCTCGCCCTTGTAGCATAAACTATTATAATGACTAAACATCGGTAGCTCAGTTTTGTTTCAAACAAAGAAATTTGTCGCAGAACTCATCAAAAACCTGTAACGGAGATCATAAAGGAACGCAAATGGAGATGGATAGATAACCTTCTCAGGCGTAGCGAAGACGTCCCAACGGAAGCTTTGACATGGCATACTGGAGGCAGAAAACGAAAACTTGGCAGACCACGTGAGACCTGGCAGCACACAGTGAAGAGAGAACTGGACTAGGTGGAGATGACATGGGTGGAGGTCTCCAAGCTGGCCCAGGGTCTTGAAGAATAGCGGCGCTTCATTTCGGCCCTTTGCTCCCCAGCGGAGATTGGGATAGTTTGAATCCTTCACAGTCGAGCATGCATCAATGAGCATTTTGGAATTTATGTGCATAGGTACACTTGTACCAATTTATGTGCATAGGTACACTTGTACCAATTTATGTGCATAGGTACACTTGTACCAATTTATGTGCAAGGTACACTTGTACCAATTTATGTGCATAGGTACACTTGTACCAATTTGTATAGTTATCAGAAGGGACAGCACTGTGAACTGAAGAGTGATGTTATGAGGGAGGTATTATACACCTTAAACTAAAACATTTATAACAAAACATAAAACATATCGTTGCGACACATATCCCGGAGGGGTGTCGAGTATGGGCTGTCACTATAACGATCAACACTCGTTACACCCTCTTTTCACCTACGATTTTACGTCTCAACGAGATAGGGGGTGAGTTTTGTCGCCGTTCTTCAAGCACAAATATTCGCTTTTGTAGGTCATGCAGGTTTACCTAACAGTGCCGTTTCTTCACCGTCAGCAAGGTAAGTATGCAAGTACTATGCATTAAAATTCCGAAAAACTCATAAGGGTGCATGCTTGGCTGCAAGATTTCAACTATCCCTTCAGAAAAGCAAAAAAAATTCATACCACGGAAGTCTTCTTCATTTGGGGCCTTTTTATTTATTTACCAAAAATATTGCACAGTATTACAGACTAATACAATTAACTGTAAAATTAAAAAGGTAAAAACCATTAATAATAATAATCTACATAAAATATTTACAGAAACATAAAATCAACAAACGTAACCAAGATAAAATACGTATTTTGGTCTAAAGTTTAGAATCTAAGGATATCGTCATTGAGGCTTCACTCTCATCCATCCATCCATCAGCCTAGTTTGTCCACTGCTGGACATAAGCCTTTCCAGGACTTTGCTACTCCCGGCGGTCATAGTGGAAGAATTAAATTGCCCATACTCACACACGCTGGGCAGGCGGGTTGGTGAGCGCGGTGCCGGAACCCTCACACCAGTGACGCCGCTGCCCGTCACCAGTCTGTTCCATATAAGGCCCGGCTATTAGGGACAGATATACCGCCATCCATCGGTCACAGGCAAGGTGGGCCTCCTGGTTTTTTGCCTGTGAGCTGTCCTCTTACTCTCCCCCGAATTACTTCGAGGGAGTCTCCAAGTAAGACAGTGGTACCTCCACAGACGAGCCCGGCATCAGCTCTACCGCCTTTGAACAGGCTTCACTCCATATAATTTCAATTATCTAATTTCAACATCATTTGCTATCGCTTTCAAAGGTATCAATAACAATCAATCAAAATATCAAAATCACAATCATTTTGAAAGCGATAGATATTAAAGTTAGATAATAAATGCCCCTGCACTGGTAAACTGGACTGTCTCAACCCAGATAAGGTTAATCTGTCAAGACCAAAGTAATCTCCAAGTGATGGATGTTGGTCTTAGCCAAACTAAGCCAGTAATGACTAGAGCAAACTTTGAAACGGGCCGGTATGATACGAGACCTTTTAAACAGCCACTAGCTGTATGTATAAACCACCGCCAGATGGTTAAATCAGCTTCATAAATGAACGCTTAGGCAGTTTATTAAATGGTGGCATCTAATTGAATGGCTAGGTTGCTGGTTGTATAGGTTAAGATATCTCAACGTTTAAGTATGTTAGTAAACGGTTATACCAAAAACAGTTCCTTTTTCTGCCAATGCGCTGTTTTTCGTTTCGGTTCGAGATGACCACTTCCCTATATGACCACTTCTCTATATGACCAATTCCCATTAGCAGTCCTGACGTCAACAGCTGATTATTACTGTGTCTTGTGATTTTTGTAGAGAATCGTATTTAAGTTTAGTTAAGTTTTGTAAAGAATAAATTTTTAATAAACTTACATGAGTTTAGTTATAAAAATTCTGAATAAAAAAAAATTAAGCTTTTCAACTTTTCTTTGAGAAAAGTAGTTTCAATGTATTTGTTTTTTATCCCATTTCTTAAGAGCGGTTTCGCAGCCGGATTGTGAAATACCAGTCTTTTTCTATTTAAGACCCGTTTAGCAGCCGGATTGTGAAAAACAAGCCTTTTTCTAATTTATCGAAACAAAACACTTATTTTCAAATTTTACTCAACAGTTATTCAAAAAAAACTCAATATCAATGTATTGTGTACACTGCATTCACATACACAATACATAGGTAATAAAGTTTTTTTGAATAAATATTGAGTGAATTTTGAATTTAAGTGTTCTGTTATTAATACTTAGAAAAAGGAGGAGTTTGGTTTTTACATGAATCGTGAGTATGCAAGACAGGCAGATTAGAAAGTGATATTGTTAATAATTTTCACCGGCTACGGAACCCAAGGAATTTTTGGACATCTCCATAAATTGCGCACTTACTTGCTCCGAAGTTGTTCTTTTACAAGTTTCGTTTCAGGTATAAAAACATTTTTTATATATATATGATCTTTATTGGGTAAAACAAACTTAAATATTTACATCAGATGATTGTCAGTTTTTCATACATGAGATCTTTATCTTTTTCCGTTTCCGTTAAATTCAGACATTGCGAGATTGAAACGAGGTAATTTAACGGAGAAAATATTATTTTGACAGTTGTTAAAGTGGGGATTACCTAGTTTAAGGTTCTTTAGTTTTTTCATTAAAAATATACAAAAATGAGCAGAGCATTATTTATGAATATATTTGAATAAATTACATTTGCAAACTTTAGTTTGGGTAGTAATTTCAGTGACCCTATTTATTGTGGGTAGTTACATTTTTAACGAAAAAACTAAATTTATTTCCATATTGCATGATTTTTTAAATAGCTACAAACGAATATTCTTAAATGTGCAAATATTTTAATTACGCTTCTAATTTTAGGTTTTACCTGCTCATAATGACGTAACAAAATATACACGTCTAAAATTTTAGGTTTTACCTGCTCATAATGACGTAACAAAATATACACGTCTAAAATTTTCTTTCTTATACCCGAGTATAATTTCCTAAAATAAAGTTATTCTTTAAAGTTTAACTAACAATACCTATATATTTTTACATAATTTTTGAACATATTTACCGTTTAAGGCGCTACGGAAAAAAACTCGACACTTTAAGAAATTGCATATCTACTTCAGTAAATAATGTATTATTTTGATAAAATAGTATATAATTTTTGGATTTTTTTTCTACGGATCTGTTAAAACAGAAACGCGATTGGAGAAATTCGGCTCGATAGAAATATTTATTGAAATGAGGTCTTTTTCGACACAAATTCTCCTGGTTTGACAATTAAGAATGACATATGGACTGCATTTATATTTTATTAGATGGGTTTTAACGATATCTAAGACCTGATTAAACGAAATTGTGATGGTAACGTTAGTACATATTATATTAATAAAAAACCGACTTTTCGCTACCTTTCCACGAATCCATCCCTCTCGCACTGAGGGTTTTTTCTCATATAGAGTAACAGGAACGCTTAAACTTTTACACGTCGCCTTAAGATAAATCACTTTATCAACAGAGTCATTTTCGGATCGCCCCAAATTCAGATCGCAAATTGCTCGTCATTATTTGCAATATTGTACAACATAATTCGGTATACTAACATTATTCATGTTTTTGCTCTTGACAAGCTCCGCCCCCTTCATGTCCAGGCTGTTTCTAACACCCCCAGGAATGAATGAGTGTTTCGTATTAAAAATCTATTGGATTGGAAACTCATTCCCGCTTGTTTGAGAATCGTGCTTGAATGGGGCGTATGTTCAGATTGATGTAATAATTGACAACATTACGAGTGATTTTTGATGAAAATTATGTACAATGACGTGCTTATCTCAATAATTAGATTTCGTCCAGAAAACCACGGGTGATAGGGATATTTGATATAAATGTATCGGTATTTAGGTATACAGTATGTCCCTCGTAAAAGTGCACATCCGAAAAGGGGTGAAACTAGACCTTATTTTATCGACAAAAAAATGTTTTTTTTTTAGAAAATCTTTGTTTTGTAAATTTACGTTTTAAAATTTTTTTTGCCTACCGTGGAGACTATGTATAAAATATGTCAACTTTTGATCTACCGCGAGTAATGCAATGAAATAAAACTGTTATAATCCTTAAAAAATAGACGTCCCATACCAAATCAAAAACAAAACATAATCAACTACCATTACCATAAAAATAATATCCTAAAAGATTATTTCTTTAATTTTTCCGTCTTTTTTTTCAATAATAGTCAATTTTTTCAAAATAATGTCCCCGTTTCACTATACTTTTATTCCTATTTATCATTGCATATTCCATTATCTTTCTAACAAAAAAAAAATACAACATTCTATCATAAATACAATATTTTCTACGAGCGGTTAACCAAAGGCACTGCGCTCGCGTCCCATACAAAGATACCCAGGTGGATAATTTTTTCAAGATAAAAAAAAATGTAAAAAAAAAAAAACTTTGTTTTTGTTGATATATTTAGATCTAGTTTCACCCACTTTCGGATGTGCACTTTTACGAGGGACACACTGTATATCGATCCGAATATCCAATCCCTGATCATGATTCATGAATGAAGCCATAAATAAAAAAACGTGAATTCTCACGACTGTGGAAAATTCCATTATTTTGAAGCTACTTTAATTACAAATTTTATACAATAACCACAGAACATATTAATTGTATAACTGATAGTTGTTTATATTGGGTGTGGGTGGTACATTTTTTACTTACGATGAAAACTGAGAAAGTGAACCTTAAAAAAATTTGAGGCATTTTGTTTTATATCTACTCGGCAAAATTATTTCATATGAAATTTTGGCTCCAAAAATGTTTTTTCTTACTCATCTTTCTTTGTAACCCGAATCTTTTTTTAGGGATTGTCAAGTGTCCTTTTAACATTCATTTGCGATAGGTTATTTGTCTTTTGGTAAAAATTGGTTTTGGGTTTATTGTCCTATTTGTCTCAGACAATGATGCTGAACAACTGTTTCAAAGGAGCATACCCTCTAACCAAAAAAAAAACAAGCGTAGTGTTTCCAGTTTCTGACGTGCCGATAACTAAGCATTGTATCAAATTGCGTGACACAACATAAAACGTACCTAACCACTGTTTTCTGGCTTCCCATTTTTGCTTCGTGTTTCAAATCTAATAACACCCAACCGCGGGCTCGGAGCGCTCACTGAAAGCGACCCTAATTACATTTCTAGAGAAGTTATTCTGATTTTACTCTATATATGATGTAAAGCAATTCACAAAAAGTTACTGAAAAGTGAAAAATATTCATTTCACATAAAAAACAGTTTACATTTTGAAAGCAGTATCCAGTGGATTTTACCTTGTATAATATATATTTTACCTATCATATTAATCGTAAATATATTGCTACATAAATTAAATAAACCTTTAATTTAGTTCATGTACATTTATTATTTTATTACATATATTTTCTTTATTAGATTAAATTTGACGTGTAAAAAGTGTATATATCTATACCTGCTTAACAAAATAAACTATTTGAATTTGAATTTGAATTTGTGGCTCCCAGACTAGACCATGGATAGTCTGTACCATGGATGCCGGTAAACAGGTTACAATATTAATGATACACAGTGTTCGTACTGGTGGCTGACAAAGTGACACTAAGATATAATTAAAATAAAAGATCATTTGAAAAGTTGACTTGGGATCCCGCGTCGCACCTACGAACTGAAGTTTTAATTATCCATGAAAACAGCACAGTTTTAAACGTATTTATCCAAAATCTTTTGTGGGAGAATCATTAACATGCCTATCTGATGAAAAAAATATAACAATAGAAGTCAATTGTTATGTTGGACGAATTCATTTCGATGTTAAAAGATTTTCCGGAGACAATTTTTGTCAAAATAACAATTTCGACGAGGGTAAATTGAAATCATAATATTATGTCAAAATATAATTATCACAGGCCAAAGTTTTTTGTGCCTGGACGGTGTTAATCTTATAAAAAATGGTGTGCTTAATCCGAATCTGAACTCAGATTTTGTCTATTATTACATTTTTTTAATCAACTTTAAATATTCAAAATTTAGGTTTTTTTATTACTTTTGAGGTGATTTTGTATTAAAAGGCATACGTTTTGTAGCTTAATATTTTATCTTAACAACTTTAAAATCATATTTATTGTAATCAAAACTTTAATAATTTCTTTCTTTTTTAATTCTTTATTGCACAAAACTACAGTTAAATGTACAAAAGGTGGACTTAATGATAAAAACATTTTCTCCCAGTCAACCCGACAGGAAGTTCAAAAAATTTGCAGAATCAGGTGTGCTATAAAATTTTGAACAAGAAATAATAAATAAAAATATGTTTATGTACCGATAGATAACTTTTGTAGTTAACTGCTAATAATATAAAATAAAAAGATAAAGATATTTTAAATAAATTAAAATAATAACACATAAATTTCATACCAAGTCTTTTTTATAAAAAAACGGGTGTGATTGTTTTAGTTTTTTAAATTAAAAACAACGCTTTGTATCACGAATCTTTTTATTTAAAGCCGACCATAGACAATTTTTCTGTTTAAGTTTCAAATACAATTTCAGACAAATAGTCTTCATTGTTTTGCTGTACAGGTTTTGTATTTACGTTGGAACCCTAAATACGCTCTAGCTCTGCTCTTTTAGCACAGGTAGTAAGCAAATAACCTTTTCGCAATGATGTACAACTCTCCTCAGGGCAAAACGCATCCGCAAAATCTGTTAAAAAAATTAAATAGGCGAGCAAACAAACCCAGTTGCATCCTTCCCCTATCTGGTACAATATTAATTCATATTTTGTTTGATATTCTCACAGATTATTTTGAAATGAAATCATAAGCTTCGAATTATATTAATGTTGATAAGAACGGGGCCACCAGCTTTGCAATATTTACGGTTCTGTGTAGCCAGTAGCCATTTGAGATTGTTTTATTGATAAATATGATTTTTAGTGATTTAATGATATTTTTGTTATTCTTATAAAACTCAGCTCGCGCAATACAAAAGCAATAAAAAACAACATTCGCAGAAAAAATATCCTCTTTTTTTTAGTTTTGTTAGTCAGGATTCAGCTTGATTGTTTGGATTTGTAACAATATCTCAAAAAAAATTGTAGCGTCCGTAATCATGCAAAAACATGTTTTAGATAATTGTAATTTCAAAATAATTGAAAGATATACTGAGAATTATCAAATCATTGAAAAACACGAATAGCATAGGGTATGATGGGTTCTCCACAAAAGTTATTAAACATATCATGGTTCTACAAATTTGTTGACACATACAAAGTCATATTATTAATTTGTGCATAGCTGCAGGAGTATATCCAGGCAGTTGGCAATAATGGCAATAATCAAACCTCTCTTTAAGAAAGAAAATCGAAAACTGATGGAGTTAAATTTTTTTTTAATAATATGTGTACCTATAAAATTCTTAGCAAACAACTGAAGTTACTTTCAACATTACTACTATTTCTTGTAATTTTCTTATCAGCCCAAATGTTGTTAAAATATTTTTATATGAAATACCAAATCAACTTCGTAAACTGACATACTTACCGACATACAAACTACCCTCATACAACAATAACTATGGTACTCGCACTTGGGAGTACATGCTCCCAAAGATATTAAACGAACTACCAAGTGAAATTATAAGTCAACTGAATCGTAATCCTCACAAAATAAAAACTATTTTAAAGTGTCACTATCTCGATAAAAAATTGATAAAATTAAATATGTAAAATTTTAGTTGTGAGCGCTTGCAGCGACACATAAACCTCTTTATGGTTTCCGTTAGCTGTATAAGTTTTATAATATTGTATATTTTTCTTTTATTTACACAATAAACGCATAAAAAAAATAAAAACAAATGAATCAGTGTTGTTTAATGTTATGTTCTTCATGATAATTACCTACTGTATACCTAGATGTATTCGAACTTAATGCTATTCAGCATTTTCTTCCAGTTAACCTGGGATGTTGTAGAAAATGTAGGGTAGTGCCCAAAAAGAAGAAAAGTTAGAAATTCAAAAAATATTTTTGATCAGCGGGTCTACCACGTAATTCTGATTTTCATCAACATCAACTTGAGATTGAAATTTGACGTGCGTGCGACGACGCCCGCCTAACATGCCTTTGCACGCACGTCAAATTTCAATCTCAAGTTGATGTTGATGAAAATCAGAATTTCGCAGTAGACCCGCTGGATGTATTTTTGATCAGTTAATGATCAAGAACAAGGATCAACGATCCTTTTTTTCAAAATCATAAGAAAAATATTTTTGTTCCCATACAAACTCGTCTAGTTCAAATACAATTCCTAGTATATAGGCACAACGGGAGCAATAAAATTGTTTTCTTTGTATTTCACCTGAAGGGTCATTACATTAACATTGTTCTTTATCACTAACCGAGTTTCCAGTATGATTTCGTGTGGTTGATTAAACTTCACCTTATATGTAAACCTATCACGCTCCTCTTTGCTCCGCTTGTCATCTCACCTATATTTTTGACATTTAGTGAAAGATTTTCGATTTCATACTTAATACGACCTGCCCACATTATTCTAACTGACAGCTTTAAAACTTTGAAACTCACTACGCTGCATTCTAAGTGTAAAACGGATCGACCGCATCCGCAACACCGACCGGGCGGTTCAACCTCAAATTGTTGACGTTGCAGTGTCATCAACCAACACGTTAGCGTCTAGACCGGGAGCCTCGATACAATAATAGCTGAGGTGCGATTGTGTAAGAAAATAGTCATGAAATCGTCTATCGTCATTGCTTTAAAAGGTAACGTAATTTCCTAGAAATAAATTGACTCATCACTTCTAGCCAATCACGCGTATTTTTGATAGCAATAGATGTTGAAGTTAGACAATAAGGCATGTGGATTCACCATTCCGTCCTCTAATGCGGCTCCCTGCGGCCCTAGTACTTATTATTTATTATAATAAATTTTCATTTTTTTTGTTACTTATACCGTATGAAGCCTACTTGAAAAATTGTCAAAAAATTAAGGCAACTCAATTTATTTTAGCACTATGAAATTGGACACGTACGGAGTGATTCGTTATAAAAAAACAGGTTTCACCTACGAAAATATATGACTTGTTTGACCTACAGCACTGCATATGTACGTACTGCAATAGAATACGATAATTCCCATAGCTTAATTTTTAAAAGATTTTTTTTTATTTTTTTCAGGGAATATACGCCATTTTAGGAAAAAGTTTTCATTATCTTAGAATATAAATTAACCATTATTTTTTATGATTTTTTAAAGAATTGTCCAATGACCTTGTCACTTGAGAATTTTAGACATTATACTGATTGTGATGTGTGATTGCTTATAAAAAAAGTGGTCTGTCTCTGTCTGTCTACTCATCTGTCATCTAGCTGTCAAATTAGTCTGAAGCAAGTTATTATAAATTTATTTTGATAGCAAAGGACACATTTCTAAACAGCTATTATTCAAGTGACGTCACACGAGGGCAAATGGAAGTTGCAGCCTTTTCGTAAAAATATTCATCATCATGAGGTTTTTTAGACCAAAACTTCGAAAATACAGCTTATTAAATTTAAATCTCGAAATGGTTTTCGAATAAACACACCTTAACATAATTTAATCTATGCCAATTGGGCCACTGCGCTGGTTGAATGCTTACGGGCGCACCGAGCGTTTGCCTTTACCTCTGTCTTTTTCTTTACGTGCAAAGAGTAAAGAAAATAACCAAACTTTGGCACTTTTTCAAAGCTTTTCGTTGTTATTTTCAACAAATTGTTCTTGAATAAAAATTTATAGCGTATAAACGCTCCAGTCATCTATGAACTTTATTTAAGTATATCAATAAGTATATCATAATATCAAATTACTTATTTATATATAAAAAAGTAGAGAAACAGAGGAAAAAATTACTCGAAAACTGGTAACTTTGCGAATTTATTCTATCGATTCAACTTTATCAAACTGTGTTTCCATCGTGTATACAGTCTAGTATACATATATCCCCAATAGTACCAATATATTTCCCTAGATTTTAATTTAATTGCTTACTACTTCAAACAAGGGTTATAAAAACATGTTTGTGTGTGTAAAAGCTCGGTGCGCTATAAAATAATCCGATAGAAATACCACTAAAATGATTTAATTTCCGAGTCAAGCCTTTTTTTTCTTATCGGTTTTATTGTTTGGGTAGTTATTTTTTGTACACTTTTCTAACTATCTTGGTCGAGGAATAAATATTTGTAAATTATGTGAATAACTTAAAGAAAGAAAAAAATGATGAATCGCTTTTGCAAACGTTTATGTTTGGACATATAATGTTCAAACACGGTAAATAAAGCATAGTTGAAGATTTTATACCAATTTTATTTTATACCAATGTAAGAATTTTTTTTTGCTAAAATTGAAAAAAAAAATTTTATTAATTATTTACTTTGTTGAAATGGTAAAACATGTTTTTCTACCAAGATCTGTAAGAAAACGTTAAGTTCGGCTTCAACATGGTTAAAACATATCTATTAGAAGTAAAAAAGGGACTCGTGAATTAAATTGCAAACACATTTTTGTCTGAGTAAAAAGAGTGTTTGTAGCAAAATAAAAAAGATAGAGGAGTGTGATTTAAAGAAGAATAGATAGAAATTTATTTGTAGTTTTAAAAACTTTATGATGGATTTGACATCTTAAGGCGATATGTAAAAGTTTTAGCGTCCCTTTTACTCCATATGCGAAAAAATCCTCACTGCGAGAGGGACGGATTCGAGGAAAAGTAGCAAAAGGTTGGTTTTTTATTAATATAAAATATACTAAAGTTGCTATTAAAATTTCGTTTGACCAGGTTCTAGATACTGTTACAATCCATATGTCATCCAGTCCATATGTCATTCCAAATTGTCAAACCAGGAGAATTGGGTGTCGCAAAAGACCTCTGTTCAATAAATATTTCTATCGAGCCGAATTTCTCCAATCGCGTTTCTGTTCTAACAGATCCCTAGAAAAAGAATCCAAAAATAATATACTATTTTATTAAAATAATACATTATTTACTGAAGTAGATATTATGCACGTTCTAAAAGTGTCGATTTTTTTTCCGTAGCGCCATAACATAGTAGATTTATAGTTCAATGCTACCAATGAAACACTCAAGGTATATCAAAAACAGTTATAAGCCACACGGCCTTAAACTACTCAGCTCCATTTTGTCACAGCATAATAATATGGACCGTAAAATCTAGTCCCAAAAACTGTATAGATAACAATGAACACCGCATAAAAATTCTTTGAGTAGTTTGTCTATATAACTTAAAACATTTATTTAAAAATAATAAATAACAAGCAAAGTAAATAATTATCTATAATCATCAGGTAGACTAAAACTTAAATAACAATTTATATCTAAACTAAAACACAATTTAAATATCAAAAAAGTAACTTAAGTTTAAAACCAAATAATCCTATAAAACATAAAAACTTAAACAAACTAAAATCTCTATTAAATTACAAGTTTATTAAAATTAAACTAAATAGAAAATATTAGCCAGATCGCCGTCGTCATGTGGAAGAGTACCTAGAAGGCTGGCTGCGTTTCCTCTTTGTATGGCCAGACTTATTCGCTGGCCAAGATATGCGCCAGCCCTCGGGTCCCCACAGACGTCGACCAGCCGCGTAGTTAATTTCTTGAAAAGGATTTTTGCTTCTGGACCCCACGGCCCGAGGGTCTCAACGCCAAAAGGCGCAAATATGCAGTCTAAACTGAGGCCTGCATACCCACGCCTCTTGTTTCCTTCTGCTGCTGCTGCGGCTGCACCCGCTCTGACAGCAGTCACACCGGTGTGGGACGGCGCTAAAGTATCGACACACGTTGCGTCCCACACCAATGCCCTGCCGTTCTTCCATGGGATTAATGTCATCCCAACAGGCCTCTTGCCATCGTCACGCGATAAACCTTTCGGTTCCAATATAGCCGGTACGTTGACGGTGGCAAGGGCCCTGCGGATGACATCGTTTAAACTGTCCGTATTGTCCATAATTTTTAAAAGTGTATCAAATTTCCAAAGAGGGCAGCACCGGAGAACGTAGGTTAATTTAGGGACAAAAAGGCAGAAACGTATTATAAAAAATACCATATGGGGATTGAGTTTGGTCAAACGGTCAGAACTATTTATAAATTTAGTAACCTGATCATTCACGAACCCAGGGATCGATTCATTTAGGACGGGGGCACCAAGAAGGCGTAGGGACTCATCGTTTAAAATTTTAACGTTGGGGGCTAAGCTGTCAAATTTTGATATAATATCTTTACTCTCCGAGTAAGGAATCGATTTAGATATAAAGAGTTCACATTTCGAAAAATTTAATTGTAAACCAATTTCGCTGAATTTCTTAATAATATTTTCCAAATCATTAAGTACTGACAAAGAGTCGCTTCCAATGGTGCCGTCGTCTAAGTACCAAATGTTAAATTTAGAATTTAAGTTTTGTATGATCGGATTGATTGCCAAACTAAATATTGCCGGTCCCAGTGGGTCACCCTGCTGACAACCGACTGAGGAATGTATTAGATTGTCTTTGTACATCAGCTTTGTTGGGTTGCTATAACATTGGTATATGTAGTTATAAATGGAGGGACAATTATTTTTTACTTCTGACAGCAGGGTGCCCCTGTCCACCGAGTTGAATGCGTTCTTTACATCCACCTTCAGTAGAACCTCGCCAGCATCGTGCTCTAGGAAGGTGCGGGCTGCATGTACAGCAGCCTCGCAACCTCCCTTACTCCCAAAACCTAATTGAAAAGGTTGAAATTTTGAAGATAGATCGGCCAAAATATTTTCACAGCAAATTTTGGACACCATCCGGCGGAATGTGTTTCCCACCGCGAAGGGTCTGATGCCCCCATCCTTCTTTTTAAGGGCACACAGACTTGCTCCATAGAGCACATCCGTGATGCCCTCGAAGACCTCACCCGACAACATCAGGTTAGCTAGCCGAGTAATGTCCTCCAGAAGAGCATGACCAGCGGTACCGGTGGCCCCACTTAAAAGATCTTTTAAATGTTGTGGGGATATTCCATCCAGACCACCGGCTGAACCATTCCTGAAGGACATCACGGCAGCCAGCGTCTCCTTGACCGTTGTTGTGGGTGCGGGGTCAGAAGGACAGGGTGCATCTGGGATCTGCGAGGTCGCTGCTTGACGCGGATGCTTTGACGCTAAAGCCAAAAGCGTTTCCGGCGTGTTCGGGGCCAGGGTGTCGGAGGAGAAGAGAAGATATGCAGCTCCCCTAATATCACCATCATTAAATTTTTTTTTCTATACTTTTATTAAAATCACCGGTGAAGTTTTGTATATTTTGCTCATCGTCCGGGGTTGTTTCATTTTTAGATGAACAGTTATTTTTTATCTTTTGCGTAAGGGAGCTGTTCTTCTCCCTTCCCCTTTTGACATGCAGTATCCGGAATGCAAATGTTAATAACTGCTCCCAACTATTGTGGTCGTTGTTATTTACAACATCTTTGAGGCAACTGGACAGAGAGGCAGCAACTGTTGTTCTAGCACCTCGTGGTATTATCTTAACCACGGGAGTGGTGGACTTAAGGATCCCTAGTTTTGTCCAAAGAGGGTCGTCCTGTGCGATAGGCGGTGACACTGGGCTTGAGATAGTCTGCTTATTTTTCCCATGTAGTTTCCCGATGTGTATGTTGAGGCCTCTCTGCCCTTTGAAGACCTTGTTACATTCCGGACACTGCGTATCCGACGACTGGCTGCCGGCACCCGCGCTGGACGGGCCGGCCGCCTGCGACATGCGGTGCCAGGACGAGCTCTATACAATAAAATAAACCTTAAACAATACAACTTATAAACAAAATATTTAAAAGATAAAGTTATATGCTAAATCAAAAAGTTTCAAGTTAAAATTAACAAATAACGAGTAAGTAAATTATTTAAGAATAATAAGCGGAAAGTTAAAAAAAAACATACATATACACTAAATTAAAAGAATACGAGTACAATTAAAAGATAAGCTAATAATAATTAATGACTAAAAAATGTAAACATGAAAAGTTGACCTAAAAGCGAAAAGTTCCATTGGCACACGTCACATTGTTTTGTAGGAAGGAATGGCACTGAAATTTAGTAAGATTATTTAGGCAACAGATTGGAAATTCGCTGATACTTCATGTAGCAACTGTACTGCAGTGGAGTTGCGAGATTTGTTCCAGTTTCTTTGTATTTCGGGCTTTGAAAAAAAAACCGATTAAATTATTTACCAGTTTGCTGGGGTTTTCTCGTTTGAATGTTTGCTAAGCGGTGTCTTTATTTTATTACTTATATGCAATATTTAAGTTTTCTGTATTGTTATAACAATTCACATGTGCGGCAGAGCAATTTTAGAGATTTTTACTATAAAATAATATTTATTAGAAAAAAATGTGACTTTCTTGTTTGACACAAGACCATTATTTACATTGACCTACCAATCATTAATACGCTCGGTACTTGACTATGCATCTATCATATGGAATCCATACTATGCAGTTTATTCCAAAAAGGTGGAGATGATTCAGAAAAAAATTGTTAAAGCAATGCATTTCAGACTGACTAAATCCCGAGGACACTATGCCGATCTGCTTAAACTCTACAATCTACAGAGACTAAGTGACAGAAGAGTTCTACTAGATGCAATGACCCTTTACAACATCTTGAACAATAACTACGACTGCCCTACTCTTCTTGAGCAAATTAACTTTAGAGCGCCCGCGCGCTCTACACGACCTAAGGCTTTATTCTCAGTTCCTGCTTCACGCAGTAACGCAGGCTGTCGAGCCCCCCTCCGAAGAATCTGCAACTCCTATAATAAACAACTCCTTACCGTAGAAATATTTAACACAAACAAAATCAAATTTAAAAAAGATGTTAGACAAATTCTAGATACTAAAAACTAATATAAGAAATCGTAACTAAATATAAGATCAAATAAACAGGCATGTGTATGCATGAACGATGGTATGTGAGATCGCATGTGTGTGATTGTGTGTATGAATGCTCGGCTTAGTTATAAATTGCTTTGTAAACTTTACCTCATTATTTTATTTTCAACAGATTATATCACTCAGAAATGTCACCAATTAGTTTCTACAAAGATAATGTATTTGAGGAAAGCGTAGAGGAAGTAAATTTAATTAACCTTTAACTTTTACTTTAATATGTGTCTATGTGTAATTTACTTCTGTGTCTTTTCCATGAAATAAATAAATAAATAAATAAATAAATATAATAAATCATTAGTACTTTAGTTATAACCGAACAAACATAAAGAGAGAAAGACGATACATACATTTAGTAAAAATACTACAACGGTTCTAAACACCACCCATATTGGTGGTATTAAGCAAAAATATCCCTTTATCCCAATTTAATAGCTAAACATCTCAATATATCATCCCTCGGATTAAAAATGATACAAATATCTTTTGAATTAATACAAGCATTTTATTAAATGCTAATACAATAAAATATGGCTTAGCAAACATAGGGATTTAAAACGTTTTAGATGAGCGCAATGTAGGGTGTAATCCCTTTAAAAAATGAGCCAGTATATTATGAAAGAAACTGTTAAAAAGCTGGATAAAATGATTCGAAAACTCGTATTATTTTTTTCAATCCGTGAGAAGGGTTTTATCAATAAACATATTTAGTTGTAAATGTACAGAAATTGCTTATTTAAGTTAAACAAAAAAAAAACAAGTTTGGTTGTTTGGATCAGGTATACTTACATTCTTTTTTGTTTTCTGAAAAATACCTACTAATTTTGCAGCAGTTGTAGGATATTGCTTTTACTACGTATCAGCAGCTAATATTTTTTTCATCACAAAGTAATCCATCTATCCTCCATTGTGGTATTATTCCAAATTAATACCGCGCTCCTCTATAAAAAATATAATTTTGTTATAAAGTACAACAATCAAACACATCAGCTATACCTTTACCTATATATACAAGGTGTAACAGAAAGGTGTAACCATATTTGAAGAACTTATTCAGTCAATGGTTTAGAACAACTTTTACTATGGAACAAATCCTGTATATCGAAAAAAAATTTACTCGCTTCATAGAAAAATGCAATGCTGCTGGGCCGAAATGTATGGAAGGGCAGATTTATTTTGTTGAGATTTCAGGTTTGACTCCATAGTAAAAGTTGTTCTATACCATTGATTGAATAAGCTCTTGAAATATGGTTACACCTTTCTGTTACACGTTGTATATACGAATCCAAGTAGAACTAGCTCTTTCTGATTAACTCGTCTAAATTCACAAGGCGCGATCGCGCTCCGTTTGTATCTTTTGTCATTAAGCTTTATAAAAAATGAAAAACTTTTTTTCTGAGAAAAAAATTCTTTGTTTTTATACGAATTATATTGCAAAATAAAGCAACATTCAAATCGAAAAATAATATCCGATACAAGTAGTACATCACTATCAACAATTGAGTATTACATTTTTTTAGCCACACTTGCTTATAAATAATTACGATACTTTGTAGGCATTTAAACGTCATAGGCACCATCACTCAGTGGCCCTACTTTAGTAACTGAATTGAACGAGTTCCATCAGCGTATGTAAGCACAATCTTTACATATGAAGGGTAAGCGGGAAGAGGGATCATAGTCAACAGAAAGCAAAATTATTGTAATCACAATTGTTTTTTCTCAAAAGCAATCTTTACTATCAGCAAATTTTTACTATTCACAGTTTTTACTATTCATAGACAATTTTTTTTAACTTTTTGTACTAGTTATGACCTTTTTTTAAGTTAGCTTCTTGAGTCCGGTTTATTTTTAAAAGCGATATTCTGCGGACTGTGTTATTTTTTTCAAGTTTTTGTTTTCGCTCAACATTTTAGGAGATGGCACTATAAACTCAATTTTTGAAAAAAACTGACAATGATCTTTCTTCCCGTTCACCCTTCATATATTTTCTTCAGTTTTATGGTATTTGTTATAACGTTAACGATACATAAAATACGGAATTTATCAATTTACACTCAAGGCTTTATGTTCCGAAAAATATATTTCAGAGCTTTTTCCTGCAATAATGAAAATGCTCGAGATGAAAGCGCCTGGATCTTTTTTATATCCCAGCGCCGTGACTCCACACAATCTAGCCATTGCGGGAATGAGTTGAAGTAATGTCCAACATTTGTTTCTTTTTCAAGTGTTCAGCGTTGAATAAATATTTTTATTTTCAACCGAATTCGAAAAAGAAAGGGAACCATTCATAGCATGGCTTGTACGTGAAGATATTATTTTTATAATATTTTTTTTACGTATATTTACATACATATTATACTGAAGCCTGTCTCCCAGAGGGGTAGGCAGTGACTACAGTTGCCATCTGCTACGATCCAGACACACCTCTTTCACATCTTACACATCCCAATACGTCATATTATAAGCTCTTCTGTTCCGGGTACTTTTGACATGGCCCTTCTTCAGTATGTGTCAGCATACGTACTTATAGGGCGGCTTGGTCGAGCTGTACCTTCCACTTGCGCACCATAATTTCTTTCGTCGCTCTACTTTCATTAAGAGGCTATGCGAATTTTATTTTTGTCACTGTCACTCCAAGCGAAAAATCGCGCAGTGTGAGAGGGGCGGATTCAAGGCAAAAGGGAAAAAAGTTGGTTTTATATTTTTATCAAAAAAACTAAAATAGCTAGCAAAATTTCAAATATCAAGTCTCTAGATATTGTTAAAACTCACCTAATAAAATATGTTTGAGTTCTGTATATGGTTCCTATTCGTCAAACGAGGAGAAAAAGTGCGTGTAAAGACCTCATTTCAACAATTATTTTTATCGAGGAAAATTTATCCAAACACGTTTTCCAATATCAAAACCCAGATTATATAGTCAAAATGCAAATACCAGAAATTTATTAAAATTTTCTGTGTATTTCATGAAATATACAGAAAAGAAACACCCGTATTTTTTTCGCATATCGCCTTAATCCTCTCTACATATCCAAACCACCTAAGCATGCCCTTTTGTATTCTTGTCACTACATCTTCTTTCAGGCCGTAACGATCCCGTATGTCGATATTTTTCATTATGTCATTCAATGTTAAACCACACATACTTCGTAAGGAAAGCATTTTCACTGCATTCACTCTACTTTGATCTTTTTTTATCTTGCTATACCCAACATTCACTACCATACATCATAAGTGTAGGAGCTAACTCTCCATTATGATCCACCAATCCTCTATGAAAATCAAATGAGGTCTTTGCCATTAGACTTATTGTGCTGGACGGGTTATAAAAAAAGTTGCTAGGGTATGCCATCCTCTTAACCAACCAGTGCGTGATATTCAAGTTTAGGAGCAGTTCAAAGATTATTGTAGGCGAGAAATGTAGCTACAATTATCTAAAGCAATTGGCATAGATTAAATTATGTTAAGGTGTGTTAATTCGAATACCATTTCGACATTTAGGTTTAATAAGCCGTATTTTCGAAGTTATGGTCTAAAAAACCTCATGATGATGAATATTTTTACGAAAAGACTGCAACTTCCATTTGCCCTCATGTGACGTCACTTGAGTAATGGCTGTTTAGAAATGTGTCCTTTGCTATCAAGATAAATTTATAATAATTTGCTTTAGGCTAATTTGACAGCTAGATGATAGATGAGTAGACAGACAGAGACAGACAACTTCTTTTCAATCAGCAATCACACATTAAAATCAGTATAATGTCTAAGATTCTCAATTGACAAGGTCATCGGACAATTCTTTAAAAAATAAGAAAATATAATGGTTAATTTATATACCAAAATAATGAAGACTATATCCTAAAATGGAGTAAATTCTCTGAAAAAAAATGTAAAGGTAATCTTTAAAAAATTAACCTATGGGAATTGCTGAGGCTTAGTATCTCTATCCTCCTTAAACATTTAATTAAAACTTAAGTTAATAAGCTGGGATGACTCGCTAATAAAATATATACCGATAATTGGATAAAGAACTCGAGTAAAAAATTACTGTCTAAAGTTTATTCTTATGTCGGTATAGTTTTTCTTTACTTTTGAGATGGTTTCACGGAATCCAACCTCTCTATTTTTCTTTAAAGAAAACGAAGAAATAGATGTAGGTACCTACATGAATGCATTACATATTTTAAGATTTAAAAAAAACAGGCCAATCACGTAACCGCGCTCTAGTAATAGAAACACTTTAAAAATTAAAAATAGGGCTGATTTTTTTTTACATTAGTGTTTTATTAGTACCTACGTTCCCTTAAAAGCTCAACAAATGTACGAGTAATATATTTTTATCAATATAAGGGGAGTCCAGATTTCTTCAAACGAATCCTCTAATGTCGGGCGTTGTTCAAGTTCTAGGCTCAGTTCCAGCCAACTCTCATCGATTGTCTTTATTGCATCTTTCAACACATTTAAAAAACTTGTGCAAAAGATATCCGTACCCCTATTATTAATGCGAAAGTGTGTTTGTCGGTTTGTCCTTCTTTCGACGGCTTGACGTGATTTTTTGCACAGAGAGAATGAATAAATTAATGAATATGTTTATTTATTTCAAAGATAACTTAACGGGACACCTGACGCTAGAACATCAACAACACCAGGTTTTCAAGGGTTCATTGGAAGAAACTAGGTCTCTCCTCATATTGAAGAAAATATATTTGATTTATCGATTTTTTTATCTAGGGATTCCACCTATAAACAATGTAGCAAGATTTATACTTTTGTGAAAAAAAAATGTTTTCCACCCTCTTTTCTTGGTTTTCAAACGATCGTTTCAAAGTCGCGGTTAAGAGATCAACTTGATTTTTTTAATATAAAATAGGCAATAGAAATATGAAGGGATGTTACCTAAATCCAATATTTTTTCCCTACAAAATATTTCAGTATTAACTAAAAACCCAACAATTTGTTGTTTCGCTGCGTGATAACTAGTATTACGCGTCCATGAACAAGAGGCCAAAGAGCCAACATATAATCGCCTCTATGGAAAGAAAATAAGGTCTTTGCCGTTAGAGATATTGTGCTGGACGGATAATAAAAAAAGTTGCATCCCACAAAATCAAGTATAAATTTGGTTTGTCTGTGGGGAGGGAGTCGCACTTCTTTTTCCATAATTAGGTAGTTACTAAATTATAAGTAGGTAGGTACATTTTTAGTAAATAATAAAATGCTATTTTAATCTCTCAATATTTTCATGTTTTGTAAAAGGTAAGTTTTATATAACTTCGCGAATTTATTTTTATTTTGTTCAGATCTTATACGAATAGGCATTTTACTATATAGCATTGGAATTTTGCGCTTTAACATTCTGCCGCCAAAATAGTTATTCACTTTAACATTCTGCCGCCAAAATAGTAATTCACTTTTACAGTTTCATATTTCCCTTGCGCAGCAGCTCTCGTGTTGAGCCCATGCTGTTTAGGTATCTTATGATCTGGGGTGCTATGGCTATTTACTGCAACTATATATTTATATTTTAATGAAGCTGGTAGTATTTTACATATTGAGTACAATATTTTGATATTATTTTTGTGCTTTTTTTCTAACATTTTTAATGACTAGGAATTTTAACATTTTATTTAACATTTTCAATCTTATCCATGTATGTTTTTAATATAGATCCATAGCAGTCCAGACCATAAGATATAATTGAATCAACCAAAGACATATATATAGTTTTTAGCACGGAAATTGGTACTTTGTAACTGAGATGTTTGAATTTAAATAACAATATGCGTAATTTTTTTTTAATATATATATTTTTTATAGGATAATAAATATTTTTACTTTAAAAGCTTTTTTAACCGTTTTATTATATATATATATACATACAGATTCTTACGAATATTAAAGTAGAAATTAAATAAAAAAGTAATAAAAAAGTAATTCGTAAGAATCTGTATATATATTTTTATAGAGGGCTTGATACACTATGTGACCATGTTGCCCTCGTAAGGACAACAAAATACTTATATTTAACTTAAAATATATTTCTTAAAGATTTAGCCTCATCAGAACAAGCGTTAGCCAAAACGGTATTAAATCTTCCCACCTCATAAAACATTGAATTGTGGTATATTTGTGGCCTGCAGGCCTCGTTCCACCTACACTCCAACAGCACACTGCACATGTAACAAGTCCTCGAGGACACCGCACTCACTACAGTTCGGTGATTCAGTCTTCCTCATCAGAAAACATGCAGAACATAGGCTACTATTTATCCCGACAAATGCAAACTAAATCGGCGCGGTCGAAGCCGCGGGTAATAGCTAGTACAAAATAAACTGATGTGCCGAAGTTCCAGCTATTGTATTAATTCGTCTCTATAATTTTGTATTATAGTCGTTTGGTGATGATGATGATGATGATTGACAGACGTATAATCCAGCTAATCATCTCATTATCAGATTATGACGACGTAGTGTGACACAATGGACACGTTCCAACATTTTGGGGTATTTTTTGTGATTTAAGGGAATCCAGGGATTAACACGATTGCATTGTTGTTCTTTTATTTAGTTTTTCTATGTTATATAAAAATTACTCTCTCTTTATTGCGTGTGCAATACAACAACGCCTTTAGGATGCTGTTGCGGCTGCCGCGATTCTGCAGTGCATCTGGCATGTTTGCGGAGGCGCGTACAGATGATTTATACGCCATAATGCGCAAAAAAACTGCCTATATGCTACTCAGACTACGGGCATTATGCTACGGGGCAGTGGCAACGGCATCCTGAAGACGATTGCGGACCAAATGGATTGTCCCATCCAGAAATTCTGGATGGAAAGATCCATTGGGTTATTTAATTAATCAATTATATACATGTTCCCTTTCTTTTACTAACCTAGTTTTAAGCCTAACACCAACCTACCTATGGATTTTTAATCTGAAAATAAACAGTCATTTATTTATTTACTCTTTGCAAAGAAAAAAAGACAAAGAAAAGCAAAATTGTTTATGATTTTTGTCAAAAGAAAAACCATTCGCTTGGATTGATACCCAACCCACATATCTACATATTTTAAATATTTTTATACGTAAGATATCCTAGATAGTCCTTTGAGTATTTTTTCTGAGATCTTACTTTAGTATTTCACCTTCATGCCAAATACTCGTCGCTGAATTGGATTTTGTCATTCTCACGAAAGAAGTAGTTGTCAATTTTTCTTATTAGACTTATTTTGTTGGGAATGATAAGTTAGTTTTGCATACTCGGTGCCAAAGGCTAGTAATGAAATCAAGTCACGATGTTCTATTAATCGACCTTACCAAGATTTATTTCTTCATTATCATCATCACCGTCGTCACCATCTTCATCATCATCACATCATCATCATCATCATCCTCTTCATAACAAGTCAAGTAATTTTTTAATTTTTAATTTAATTCAAAAAACATTTTTTATTTAATATAGGCATTATATTTGTTAATAATTTTAATTTAGATTAAGTTTAGTTTTTAATTGAATTTATTGTAAATACATATATAATAAAGAATGATATTTTCCAAAGTCAAGTAATTTAATTTACTAATCCATAGTAAATTAAAAAATGTACAACTTTAACCAAAAAAATAATAAAAATATCAAGAAATTACAATTTTGTACACTATTCAGATGACGCCAAACAAGTGCAAAATGTATTGAATAATGTTATTTTTAGGGTTCCGTTGTACCTAAAAGGTAGAAAGGAACCTTTATGCGGTGATACTCCGTTGTCCGTCCGTCCGTACGTCACAGTCTCATAACTTTAGCATAAAATCATTATAAAAATTTATGCTTTGAAACTTTCTATATGTAATCTCTAACACTTATCTACTAAACCTCCATAAAATTTGGGTGTTTGAATTTATTTCAGCTTATATTATTTGTATATTCAAATAGCATAATTTGCCTGAAGATATCGTATATCGATATCGAAGATATAGTATATCTATACAGGGTGTTAATTATTATTATTATTAAAAATTCTTTATTGCACAAATAAAACATGTACATAGGCGAGCTTAATGCTAATTAGCATTTTCTTCCAGCTAACCTTTGGCGATGTAGAACTTGTCAAGGGTAGTGCTTCGATGAGGAAAAATTATTATGACTAGTATTAATTTTAACTAAAATTAATATATACGTTAAATACATAAAAAGGTAACTTATAATCAAATACATTTACTACATCTATATCCTAATAATACATACACTGATACATATAAATATATAAACACAAATAGTATTTATGAGAGGTTAAACAAAGATAATAACCTTAAACACGTATTTAGAGTTGACCCATTTGTTTATTTTGTAGATCAACGTAATGTTGATATACCTTGTTTTTAAAAGTAGTCACCGATGTAGCCTCGCGTATATGAAGTGGACGATTATTCCAAAGTCGAATTGCTGACACAGTGAAGGAATTCGAATACATTTGAGTAGAATGTTCTGGAGTACGGAGAAGCAGTGCTTTACTTGGACGTAGAAGACGTCCAAGGGAACTAAAGGGGATAAAACGATCTTTGAGATAGGGAGGAGAACATGAGTTGTTCAAAATACTATAAAGAAAAGCAACGATGTGGGCATTTCTACGGAACTTAATATTAAGCCAACCCAATTCAGAGCGAGATTGTGAGATATGATCGTACTTTCGAAGACCAAAGATATAGCGAATACAAAGATTGAGAAGACGGTCAAGTTTGTTTAATAATTCTACAATTAAATCGGGAAAGCAGACATCAGCGTAGTCTAGAATGGGAAGCAACAGAGAATTAACCAACGTAACCTTAGCGGAGTATGGTAAGAACTTTTGCAGACGCTTTAAGGAATGCATAGATGCAAATATCTTTTTACTTACTTCAGCAACATGACGATCCCAGCTCATATTGTTCTGAATGTGAAGCCCCAAGTTTTTTACCTCAGTGCAGTAAGTTAGTGAGATTCCATGAAACTTTACTTGAGGCAGAGTGCTGATGTCAAGCTTATCCACTAGCGCTCTGCTGCCCAAGATCATAACCTGCGTTTTTGCTGGATTTACAAGAAGCCCAAATTGTTCTGACCATATACAAATGGAATCAAGATCTGATGACATCTTTTGTATGGTCACAGGTAACAAATCTTGTTTACAGGATAGATATAATTGCAGATCATCTGCGTAAAGATGGAAAGAGCTAAAGTTAATAACGGTAGTAAGGGTGTTGATAAATATAGAGAACAGGAGAGGGGACAGTACGCCACCTTGTGGAACTCCAGCTGTTATGTCACACCAATCAGAAAAAGTGTCGTTAAGACGTATACGTTGTTTGCGCCCAATGAGGTACGAATAGAACCAAGTTATGGTAGACTCAGATAAGTTTAGAGACCGGAGGATAGTGATGAGGATGTCATAATCAACACAGTTAAAAGCATTGCTGAAATCAAGGAGGGTCAAGAGAGTGAGTTGCTGTTCATCCATAGCTTTACGAAAATCGTCAGTAATTTTAATGAGAGCAGAGCAAG
Organism: Ypsolopha sequella; assembly: GCA_934047225.1. Classification (NCBI taxonomy): domain Eukaryota; kingdom Metazoa; phylum Arthropoda; class Insecta; order Lepidoptera; family Ypsolophidae; genus Ypsolopha; species Ypsolopha sequella. Next base: position 25,535,230 of record OW203997.1, read on the forward strand.
TGCTGTGGCCAGGACGAAATCCCGATTGAAGGGGGTTAAGGAGATGGTTAGCATGAAGAAAGTTAAGGAGCTGACGATTTACTACACATTCAAGCACCTTGGACAGGAAAGGAAGAATCGATATGGGGCGGTAGTGCTTGAATTCAGATGGATCAATGATTTTTGGCACAGGGACCATGTATGCCATTTTCCAAAGAGAAGGGAATGTATTTGAAGAGAGAGAAAAATTTATAATATGGCTAAGAGAAGGAAGAATAATTTTGAGAATGGGTAAGAGAAGATCACGGCCCAATGTATCATGACCAATGGCTTTACTAGGGATGGAGAGAATGATCTTTTCGATTGTAAAGTCAGAAACAGGTTCAAATGAAAATTTTTGGGACGTGACAGGAGGGGCTGCAAGAAGGCGCTGGATTGTTAGATGTTTTAAAGAATGGTCAATAATATGAGGCGGTGAAGAAAAATGGTGGTTAAGACCATTTAAGTCAAGTGAAGGGTCTAGTTCCTGGTGACATTTACCAAACCCCAATTTACGCAAAAATCGCCAAAGATTATTTGGGGAACAATTTTCTACAGAAGAATGGATGTGTTGGCGTTTTGCATTCCTGATCATTTGATTGCATTTGTTTCGCGCTGCCTTGAACCTATCCCAGTTTTCACCAGTGGCAACTTTTTTATGCTTGCATCGAAGACTGTCTCTGTACGCCATGGCTTTACGGATCACATCCGTGAGCCAAGGAGCTGGAGCATGTTTCATTCGGACAGGGTGAATAGGAGCATGGATGTCATATAAGTCAATGACAAGCTCATTAAAAATGGCAACCTTTTCATCGATGGTGGTAAGATGCTCCAACTGTGACCAATCTATTCTTTGCGCATCAACAATGAGCTTGTCCCTGTTCATACCCGCGAAGTTACGCTGGAAGAGGACTTTGGGCTTAACTTTTGGGATTTTCAATTTATAGGACACGTAAATAAGATCATGGTGGGAGAAACCTGAAGCTGTAAACTGCCCATGACAGGAAACACGATCAGGTTTGGATGTCAAGATAACATCCAGAAGAGTATGGGAGTCACCGACATGATGGGTAGCATTAAGTTTCAAGATAGAGAGGTTAGTCGAAATTGACAAAGACAACAATTTGCGGGTACGGTAATAAAATTGTAATAAAATTGTTAATATGAAGTTGCTGAAGCCGAAAACTGGTGATAGTACTCGTCCATACGAACAACTTTCACTATGAAGCCAATACTAGAATCGCGAAAAAAAATCAGCTGTTCCATAGAAAAGTTACAAAGCTACCCGACCAAAATGTATGAAACAACAGATCTTTTTTCTCGATTTCTCATTTCTTTTTCACGGAGGGTTTTCGTATGGACGAGTACTATCGCCAGTTTTAGGCTTCCGCAACTTCATCTCAACACATAACTTTAAACTCTCGCGTTTCGTACACATTATAATATATATAATCGGGTCTACCGCGATAAATTTCCGTTTACACTACAGTTTCCCGTAGACCACGAGACATGCAACTTTCTCGAAACGTCGGGTGTCCCCTTTTCGTAAAAAGGTAAAAATTGATCGCGGTAGACCCGTTTATATATATTATAATGTTCATCTCATCTCAACTACGAGAAGACAGAAAAACTTTTAGAGATAGTTAAATTGGTGCAACTTCCCGAATACATCATTCACAATACTCGTATTTCCTGATCCAATAAACCTTTCATAAATCCTTGCAAACAAACACACACTCTCACACACCCTCACCTTACTCACAAAAGCGTGCACTATTTAGAATTAAGTTCACAATTTTATTATTATTCTCATTTTTTATTGTTTAAATATGTGTCTATATCCCTGATTACATTATTGTAACTGACATGCTGCAAAACGGCTGCAAAGCCAGCGTAGGTGTCAGGAATTATGTTTTTTATAAAATGTCTTACTTTGTCTGTTTTAATTTGTGTTGCTATTTTGTTTTGTATGCTTGTGTTTTTTTTTAGATCAATAAATGTATTTTTATTTATTTTTATTTTATATCAACACCCCGTATATGTCTTAATGACATGAATCCCCAAGGGGTCGTCAGGGTGTTCTAAACTGTTATGAACTGTAAATGCAGGTCGCAGTCCACACTCGGTACACCCACGTTTCAACAATTACAAACAATATCTTGAATATATCCCACTCCAATAAGAATTAAAAATCAAGTAAGAATATTTAGCTTTGTAACAAAATGTTTTGAGGGTTCCGTAACCGTATTGTGTGGTATTGAACCCTTTATGCGCGAGGCCGACTTTCACTTGCCGAAATTATTATTCTATTTCGAGTATGAAAACCTAAAAACAGACCATATATGAAGAAACACAGGTGGTAGAGCTGATGCCGGGCTCAACTGTAGAGGTACCACCATCTTACTTGGAGACCCCTCGAAGTAATTCGGGGGAGAGTAAGAGGACAGCTCACAGGCAAAAAACCAGGAGGCCCACCATGCCTGGGACCGATGGATGGCGGTATATCCATCCCAAATAGCCGGGCCTTATATGGAACAGACTGTTGACGGGCAGCGGCTTCACTGGTGCGAGGGTTCCGGCACCGCGCTTACCAACCAAGCCCAAGCCCAGCGTTGTGAGTATGGGCAATTCTTCCAGGATGACCGCCGGGAGTGGCAAAGTCCTGGAAAGGCTTATGTCCAGCAGTGGACGAACTAGGCTGATGGATGATGGAAAAGAAGAAAGAGTCAACGATTAAAATAAATGGGATCTGGATTGCTAGGTCAATTAGCAATCAAACCTTTCATTTGATCGTTACATAAAACTCTAAGGCCGTATACTCGATGAAAGCGGCAGCGGCAGCGGCGATGGTGCGGGCGCGACAATTGATATGTTTAGATGCATGCGCTACAAACTTATCTTTTTCTACAGGCCAAACAAAAATTACTCCTACATTCATAAGTGACAGTTTTCGTCACAGGAACAGATAAAGTTTGTAGCGCTGGAACAGTTTTCCATAGGGCGAAGAATATAGTCAAGTTTCCACATTCAATCTAAGTTTAATGTTAATCATCATAAAACTTGCCAGGATATCCTTGGTCCTCGTAATTTAGTTGAAAATTGCCTTTTTGTGTCCATTATTTGTAGTAAGGATCCACATCTTCTTTTGCCTATAATAAATGATATGAAACAAAAGAACTTCCAGCGAAAAGTTGTTGTCGGTGTTGACGACATTTTGACTTTCGTGCTCTCATCTGGCCGCCGCGCCGCTGCTGGCATCAAGAACGGGCAATATCGCCGCGCCGCGACCGTCGCGCCGCTACTGCCCGTTGTCTTCGATGATACGGCTTAACCAAAGGGATCGAAGTAATTTCGCTTGCGAGTGATAAAATTCAGTTCGTCAAAGCAATCACGGGTAATGGCTGAACGTTTTCGGTCAGTACACTCATTTAGGGCAAACGTGACAAGTTTCCGTTAAAAAGAAAGTATATTTATACAAGGTGTCCCAAAAGAAAGTTTATATTTGGTTAGCTTACTGCGTAAACGCAAAAAATCTGAGGGGTGCGAGGGGTATGTCAATCGATAGCCTGGCTTCTGGGAATTTAGATACTATTGATGTTTTCTCAGGGTTGGACCGCGTGTTCTGTTTGCTAGGATTTTACAAGTACCGTAAAAACGGTGATATAGCGAAAAAGAACAGAGAAAATTTTGAAGTCATTGTGGCTTGAGTAACTTGAATGATGCGCAAAGTGTTCTCCTCATTCGAAAATGGATTAAAAATGGATTAATCACTGTTTTTAGGGTATTTGTAGAATGTTAACACACAGAACGCGCGGTCCACCCCCGAGAAAACCTCTATAGTATCCAAATTCCCAGAAGCCAGGCTACCTATAGACATACCCCCCGCACCCCCCGGATTCGTTGCGTTCACACAGGAAGCTAAACAAATATAAACATTCTTTTGGGATACCCGGTATTATGTGTACAACAAACTGTTACTAAATAGACAAAAACTGGACAAATGTAAGTCGTACTCGCGCACGAAGGGTTCCGTGATACTGCAAAATATGGGGAACCCCAAAAACATGTTGGTAAATAACAACGTTAATAGATACTATATCACCATCAAGGCGACAAAAACGAGGCGCTAAAATGCTAGCGCCTAACAAACACTTCGGAACCCTCTGAGTAATTATATAATCCTTATATTATAGTATTCTTGTGGTTTCTTGATTTAGCCTTAAGAACCCGCTCCGAATCGTACTTCATACGTATCTAAAAACCATAATAACTCGCGAAAGTGGAACTTTTCAATCAAATAAATTTTAGGCTTTCATTTAGACGGTCAATGTGAAGTCGTGTATGTCCATGATTTTTTCACAAACATCGCGTTAAAGACCAGAAAAATATTTAAAATAATGGGTTTTCGCCATAAAATCGAGTACTTTTACAAGGCTTCGTTAAGTTACTTATGAACATTTAACAAGCAAAGTAAGCACATACACCACTTGGAAGTATCATCAATACTCTAATTAATTAAAACAGAATAAAAAATAACAAGTAATCGAGGCACAATTAAGGTATTCGGAAATAATTATTATTTCCAACGCAAAGGGCGAGACTCGCTTAGCACAGTTCGAACGGCGTGGGGCAAAGCGTGAGGCACTTGCTTAGATTAGCCAGCCAAATATGCGCTTTATTGTCGCGATAAGTAAGTCTCGCTTTGCATCGGAGTTGGCGTCATCCTGCACCGGGTTCCGTTATAGTGATATTGTAAAAAAGTAGAAGTGTTTTTATCAAAATATTTGTAGTACTTGGGAGGATTTACAACGATTTGACCAAGTATAAAACTTGTATAAATTACCGTCTTTAAGAAGAGCTGAAACAAATAACGTTGAAAAAATCTACTTTTTCGAGGTTTTTTTGTATTGAAACCCCCCTTGGGTTTAAATTATTAGAAAATAGCGACCCGCCCCAGCTTCGCACAGGTACAATGCTCATACTAAATATAACCGCCGCAACCGCTTTGTCCCTGAAAATATTCATTTGAATTACATGCTGTAAATATTGATCTATATTAAATGCACAATGTACAATTTAAGGTAATTAATTGGATAAGGATTAATGCTGTATTGCTTAAAATCGCTTCGTAAATAAGCCATTATTTCTCGTAAAAAGTAAAGGATAAAAAATGTTTATTGTGGGTAATTCCTAAGAGATAGACATATATTATCACGGACTTTTTTGTAGACCTTTTTAAGGTGTACAATATTGTAGTACATTATTTTGATTTATCTCGTAGGGTTCAGCCAGCGCTTGCAATGTAAGCGCAAAGAAATGAGTTTATTTACGACATCACATAAGAAACCTCTAAAGTTATCAGTGTTTCTCTACTATATTATGCATGTATTATACATATAAACCTTTCTCTTGAATCACTCTATCTAATAAAAAAAACCGCATCAAAATCCGTTGAATAGTTTTAAAGATCTAAGCATACATAGGGACAGACAGACAGCGGGAAGCGACTTTGTTTTATATTATGTAGTGATGATAGTGATTTTGTTTTTTTTCCGTCATATAACAGGCTAGTAACAAGTATTGTGTGAAAATTTCAACAAGTTACCAATTAGAACTGAAGCTATAGACCCCTGTAACAGACGGAGAGTTAGAGGAATGTTTTGTAATAAAGTCCCGTTTGGCACCCTTTGAGTACGGAGCCCTACAAAGTAAAATTTTAACGATCTTTGTTTTAGCCTCCTGTTAAAGACGGTAATACATACCAACAAGGCTATAATTCAGTAAGGTTCAAGTACATTCTCTCAAAAACTGGTCAAGTGTGAGTAGGACTAGTGCCCTGAGGGTTCCGTATGATTGAAATAGGTTAATATATCTCGGTCGGTCGAATGCCAATACAAAATTATCCTACGTACGCGTCTATACAATATGTGTGCGTCTGTTTTCGCTCCGTCGTCGAGTCGACCTTCTGGTAGTATCTATTTTGTGGTAATAGTGTGTAATCAGGTAAATCGCAGGTAAATTATTGCCATAGTCGTGAAATTATAATTTCACTAGGTTAGGTTAGGTTAAATTATAAGAAATCTAACAAAAACCTAAAATTGTCAAAGTCGTGAAATTATAATTCCACTAGTTTAGGTTAGGTTAAATTATAAGAAATTAAACAAAAACCTAACGTGAATTTCACTGGTGAAATTATAATTTCACGGCTCTGACAATTTATCTGCGATAGATACACAGAGCAGATCAGAGCTTCCTCTGTGCGTGGATCGAACAGCTTCCATCGTTGTTCCCAAGGTATAAACCAGAAAGGAATCTTCAATGGCGGCAAGTATTTGTATATTTTATTGCACAAATACAGTCAGCATTAAAAGTTGTTTCTTTAGTACTTTTTTTCGAATAATATTGTGACAGATGGACAGACAGACCGCTGAGGCCTAGTAATAGGGTCCCATTTGGTACTTTGGGTAATGAAAGTTTCCTTATGAAACCTTGAAAAAAAAGTTTGTTTAGTTTTGGTAGTGTGCATTTTATTATAAAATAATTTAATTGTCAGACGTCACTAAAAGTCAATAAATTAAAAAAAATAATAATAAAACAATGGTACTTATTTGATAGGACTAAACTTATTTTGAGCGTTTTGTCTTCGTCTCTTCGATACAGAAAGAAAAAAGACAAAACGCTCAAATCAAATTTAGTCCTGTCAAATAAGTTAAGGGGAACGAAAATACAAACAGAAATAAAATGTCAGCTTTCGGATGATTTTGTTGCAATAATTAGGTTACGTATAGCCATAAAAAAATACATGTTTTTGGTTGAACTTTAAGGTATTCATTTTCCACAAACCACGTTAATCGATTCATATTTGTACTGTCAATGAATTTTTTTGTAACCCTCTATTGCACTATTCTTATCGATTTTGTTTCAGGTATCGCTTTCGCGATTTTGTTGGTTTTTTTTAATAAAATTAGTGTGAATGATATCTATTCATTTTCCAAATACCACGTTATTCGGGTCAAAAAAAGCACCCCCTTTTTCCAAAAATACGTAAATCCACTGATGCAGTCAGCGGCAGCAAGATATTGTCAGTCTACGCCTAGCGTTGGCGCCCGTAAGACGTGGAGCCTGTGCCCTTTTTTGCAAGCTATAAATATCTCCCAAAACTACTTCAAAACACATTGAAATTAATTTTATAAAGTAATATTTCGAGGAGCATCATATTCCTGCCGTTAAAAACTCAAAAAAATATGCGTATGAGTGTTTTAGCTACATCGTGCCATAGTCATAACAACAAAACTGAATGAATTTGGAATGAATTCATACTTTTATGCGGGAAAATAATATATGTTACTCTAAAAGAATAATTTTGTGATCGTTATTGAAACCCAAATTAATTTACTTATACTTACTGAGATCTGTAACAAAGGTCAATGACCTTTTCGTGAAATTACCCTCTAGTATTGGCTCACCATTTCAGGTCCAATAAGTGAAGTTTTTTTGCAAATTATATAGGTACACTTACTTGGGATAAATCGCCAAGCATTTAAAATATAGAAATTTATTTTGAAATATTTACAGTGCATGGCAAAATTATTAGATCGTAGATAATCCTGTCGGTACATGTTCAGGTTCTGTTACGCAAAATGAAAACAATGAAACTCTTTTAGGATTAATTTGTTATCCCTATGTTTGTCTGTCTGTCCGTTTGTCTAGACAATTTTTTCTGGGTAAAATTAATAAATACCAATATAAACGGCCCTCTATAGAGCTGTAAAAACATACTTTTGACGTTTTTATTTATATTACGTTTTAGGTTTTTACGTTTTTTTTTTTTACGTTTTTCATACAAATTTTCTCACTATGAAAATGTAGGGATGAACACTTGAGATAATATTTTGCATTTAAAAGTCAATACAGAAAGGTTTTGTTGAACAAATAATGTAAAAAATATGAAAACCATGTTGTTCTATTCTAAAGGGATTAATTATCTACTGTTCAATGTGGCGATAGCTTTGTTTATTTTTTTTCTTGAATTATTTTTTACTAAGATAACAAATAGTTTAATACAAGGTTTTCCTTAAGAGGTCCCTTTACCCCTGTATTTTTCTTAAAATTCATACAATAGGTATAAACCGAATGTGAAGTCTACAGCTTATTTTCTTCATATCCTTTTTCATGAGTATATTCTAGTGACATCTAACTACGTCTCTATACAGCCCAAAAAGCAAAATTCGATAAAACACCATCATAATAGCTGTCAGGATATCGTCAATATTGCCTCGTTTTTACACAAAGTTTAACAAGTTTGTATATTTTTATCTATACTGGAAATAAAAAAGAGAGAAATACAGGCGTCGTTCATGTTAAGATGACTAAGTTTACACACTTTGGTAAGTATAAACAATTACCGTTTCATGGAAAACTGTTTTGACCTGAAACCATTTCACAAATTCAATTAACTTATGTTGAATATCTTGTCATCTTGCACTTCTTGATGAGGAATACAATTTCAATAAGTAAAAATACAACTTTTAGTTAAAAAATTATAGTTAAAAGTCTGCTGTATGCATTAACATATTTTTAATTATATTACAATATTAATAAAATAATTGGCTTATCCGTCGTCGTGATACCAGCCGTAAATTTCTTAAATAATCTGATATCACGCTTATGGAAAACCCAATTATTTTGAAGATACCATAATATCATTAAAATATGTTTATGCATATAGCAAACTTTTAACAATAAATTGTCTTAGCTAAAAGTTGTACTTTACCGTTATAATTATTTCTTAATATTTTGTTACAAATTCGGAGAAATAGCCCTTAAGGAAAACCTTGTATGAAAATATTTGTTATCTTTGTAACAAAGAAAAAATAAATAAACAAAGCTATCGCCACATTGAACAAACAGTAAATTATTAATCCCTTTAGAATAGAAAGATATGGTTTTATATTTTTTACATTATTTGTTCTACAGTTCCTTTCTGTGCTTTCTTTCAAATGCAAAATATTATGTGAAGTGTTGATCTCTATATTTTCATAAGGAGAAAATTTGTATGAAAAAGTTAAACAAAAGGCCATAAAAACGTTATAATATGTATATTTTACAGGGCTGTAAATATTAGCATTTATTGATTTTACCCAGAAAAATTGCCTAGACAAACGGACAAACAGACAAACATAGGGACAACAAATGAATCCTAAAAGAGTTTTGTTTTTCATTTTGCGTAAAGGGACCTGAACATTTCAAACTATGATACAAATAAATTTTTATATTTTAAACACTTGGCGATTTATCCCAAGGGTAAACAGGTGTCCCAAAAGTCAACGCTTTCCCTTGGAAGGCTGGTAGGCCAGCTCATGACTGACCAGAACATCAAATTATGACCTCAGCAAAAAGTAGATAGTCTTCGAGTTGATGGTACTTTTATAAATTCGAATAGATTTTTGAGAGTCAAAGCTAACCAGTTCTAAATTCTAAGAATACAATTTTTGTTGCGCAACTCTGAGTAGTCATGCTATTGTTAAAGTCAAAAATAAACCTTGAAATGCTGTAACATCAGGAAGAAAAATAAAAACCCAATTTATGAGCAATTTTTTGTAATTAGGTTAGTTGGATACCACACCCTGAAAAAAAATGTCCTATGTTAGTTTTGCAAATTGTCTTAAATAACGGCTCATCAAATATTGTTTTTCAAATCATCTGGCAATTTCTGTGTATTACTTTTGAAAAAAAAGTTACTGCTATTTTACTACCAAAGGAGCTGCGTATTTTTTAAAATAATTAGAATTTAGAACGAAAGAGTGGCGGGCAGTAAAAATATTTGACGTTCATTAGAAATGCCATTTAACACGCGTTAGAGTGAGATAAATAGTGACGCTATTTAAAATGAGTTGGAATGAGATAGTAACGCAGTTAAACGTGGTTGAATGAGAGAGGCATAATTGATATAGGCTACAGTGAGATAGATAGTGACGTGGTGCATTCCTTCTGAGAATATTTGTTAGTTTCCACTTTTTGTAATAACAACTTTAGTAAAAATTTTTTGTAAAGAAATTTTTGGTCCAATTTATTTTCCCGCAAGTGTAAAACCAGCTCAACGGGCGAAAAATATTTAAAGAATGGGTAATGGTGACAATTAACCGTCACAATATTATTATGTATCTCTAAAGGAGTGTCTGAAATGTTCCGAGGGTCAACTGATAAATCAAACACTCAAAAAACCACTTTTAGCCGACCATAATAAATTTACGTCCCGACGTGATAGCAAGTAGGATCAATGCCGTGTGACGATGATCGAAATACACTAATAAATTAGATAAAATAAAATACGTATTACTTTTGACCCTGCCTCGTCCACTCTATTCGTATTTTTGCTATGGTGACGCGAGCTTAGAGACCGGGACGAATTTCCCCCCGCGCGCTATCGTAAAATAGAATAAGCCACGCCCGGAACTGGTTTTTGTTTTGGCTATGTCATACTCTTAAGTCGTATTGCGCCGAATCAATACAATTCGCGTAGCTTAATTAAAAAAAGTTTTTTTTTTTTATTTTTTTTTTAGAGAATTTACGCGCTTTTAGATCATAGTTTTCAATATTATGGTATTTAAATTAGTCATTATTTATTTATGATTTTTTAAAGAATTTCCGGATGTTACGTCACATGACTCTTTTTAGGCCTGATACTGAATGCTGACTTTTGCCTTGCTTGTAAAAAAAAAACTGTCATCCACAGAGTACTATATTGCTACATCTGGCAATAAAAAATCAAACAACAACAACAACGAAACTATGTTGAGTGTTACCAACGTCTGCAAAAAAGAAATTTAACGCCCTACCATCTCGGTTATTAAATTTTAAAAGGCAAATAAACTAGTAGTTCGCCCCGAACTATGAACTCGCGATTCGATCTTGACCGATTTGGCTCGAACTTAAACATTCAAATTTCATGACGTTCCGATCAAAGATACTCGAGTTATGGTCGGACAAACACACAACAATTCATACATACATAATTATATTTGGTATCTCTCATGTATGATTGTCAATATTAATCCATCACAGAAATTGTTGTCATCAAAAATTATATTTATTTTAATAATGCATTACTTCATAACAAATAAAATTAACCGATCAATCTGGGATTTCGTAACAAGACAGCAACACTTACTGCGTTCAGTTATGTTTATACTGTGACCCAGACATGGACTTCATGTTCTGTTCTGTGACTCTGATAGTAATATTTTTTAACTTGATGGCAAGCGACACATTTCTATACAGCCTTCAGTCAAGTGACGTCACACGAAGGTCAAATGAAAGTCGCAAGCTTTTTCGTAAAAATATTCATCATCATGAGGTTTTTCAGAACAAAAGTTCTAAAATACGGCTTATTAAACCTAAATCTCGAAATGGTTTTCGAATTAACACACCTTAACATATTTTAATCTATGCGAATTGTAACTTGTTTCAATAGACTTTAAAGACGATAAAAAAAAGTATATTGAAACAAGTAACAATTGTACCGATTCGGCAACAGGACTAAATTTAATTTGAGCGTTCTGTCTTTTTTCTTTCTGTATCGAAAAGACAAAGACAGAATGCTCAAAATAAGGTTAGTGCTATCAAGTAAGTAACAATGTGTTAGGAAACTAAACGCGTGGAATAAGCTTGAGCGGCAAATCTAGACTATTTTTTTTTGCATGCGGTACACAGGTGTGCGAGTGAGAGGGGATGATGATGGGTGCCATTTTAGATTCCTTTCTTTATATCTCCGGGTTATATATTGCTTTGTTGTACGGGTCATATCTACAGACCTATTTTCAAAGCCATACATACTTTATATTCTCTGGCCATACTCAACAGTTTAACAATGTATGAAGTAGGATGATTTACGCCTCTGCTGAGGAAAAGGATGTTCTTGCAGCATTTATTTTTCAGAGCTCACGGCTTGGGTTCTTATTATATTATTCCAGGTTGACAGGTACTCTCAAGGTATTTGGGACGGCAGTTTTGAATACCTTGGTGTAATAATATAGGTTTGTAGGTATTTTGTTCGTATTTTTTGTATTTATATTAAGTATATGTTTATTTATTATATATTGGCTGTATATGAAAATGTTTCTTTAAATGAAACAAAATAATCTACAAATCATTGTGATCAACTTTCGCAAAGAAAAATACTGCGGAAATAAAAAATATATTTTCACCTCACTAGCTCGAAAAACTCGGCTTTGTTACTTAAGAGGCTATGCAAATTTTATTTTTGTCACTGTCACTCCAAGCGAAAACACGCTCAGTGCGAGAGGGGCGGATTCAGGGCGAAAGCGAAAAATGTTAGTTTTGTAATTTTTATAAAAAAACTAAAATAGCTAGCAAAATTTCAAAAATCAAATCTCTAGATATTGTTGAAACACACCTAATAAAATATGTTCGAGTTCTGTATACGGTTCCTATTCGTCAAACGAGGAGAAAAAGTGTGTTTGATGACCTCATTTCAACAATTATTTCTATAGAGGAAAATTTATCCAAACATGTTTTCCAATTTCCAAACCCTAGATTATATAGTCAAAATGCATATACCAGAAATTTATGAAAATTTTCCGTGTTTTTCATGAAATACACAAAAAAGAAGCACCTCTATTTTTTTACATATCGCCTTAAAATCAGTGAAAAAAAGTCAATTTTGCTCACTTGGTGAAGAAATGTGTTGTGCATTAAGAACGCTGCGAATTGGCATTTTCGTTTTCATTGGCTCACAAAACGTTCAGAATACAAAATACAAATACAAATACAAATACAAAATTAATTTATTTATACACAAGTAATTTTATGTAATTGAGACCCTCCTTTTAAGCTAATAAAACCTGTATTAGGAGGGACCAGTCTTCTCTTATTGTAACATGGTTCTTGTGCTATTAGTAGGTAGGTTAGTAAAATTTTCAACAATAAAAAACCCGTTTCTTTTTTCAAGTAGAAAGGGTATTAGGGTGTTTGTATGTGTGAGGATGTATGTACGTGAGTTGAATATATTTGTAATATAAAACTAGGTATAACCCAAATCAATAGACCTTGGGAATAAACATGGTGACCGTTCTAAGCACCTCTCACTTACACACTATCGCCGCTATATTCGCACATGGAAATACAGATACCATTAAAAACAATAGCACTCAATGTCTAAATTGACGATTTCTCAAAAGAAACCCCATATTGTGATAAAATTATGTCAGGTGTGCGTTTGGTCTATCTTGAAAATACAGCAAGCGCGGGCGGCCATTTCGTTTTCCAAGGTATATTGATTCGGGTAATAGTGCATCTTTTGTTCGTAATATTATAATGGTCTAAAATTTCACGCTTTTTCGAAACATTATGTTTCAGTATGAAAATTCGGTATTATGTCTAAGTTCTAATAAAATTCAATTGTACTTTTTATTTAAATGTTGCAACAAAGAAACTAATTATAATTGTTAAAACCTTAAATTCACCTTAATTCCGTAGGAATGTGTCTTTGAGAAAGTTGCTCAGTATGATATTCAGATTATGTAATTTTATTTTAAGATATATAACCTGTCCTTTTACATCCGGTATTCACCAAATTAACTATTCTAAGGCTACCTACCTCACATGCATCATTCCATTGATACTTGATGTACCACCAAGCATCTTGCCTCTGATCATTGGAAATACTCCTGGGCTATTCTGGGATCTTCCTGAGTGTTCATATTTTGTTGAGTAATATCATGGATTCGTGCTGGGGGCTCGGTTGGTGATCATTGAACCTTGTTCCTGGTCCCTGGCCGGGTCTCCGGTATGGGTTCGGGCGGTTGATTGGATTTCACCTTGTATAATAATATATTATTTAATTGTATATATATTGCTACATAAATTAAATAAACATTTAATCTGAGTAGTTCATGTACATTTATTATTTTATTACATATATTTTTATAAGATTAAAATTTGACTTGTGAAACGTGTATTATATATACCTACTTTGCAAAATAAACTTTTTGAATTTTGAATTTTGAATTTTTGGACGAATATTGTTCGTCTATGGTAATATGTAATTCCATAACGCATTTTCTGTCTTGATCGGAAATTCAGTAATTTTTTCCAGAAACTGAAAAATATTCGTAGTGTAAGTACTCATACGCATACTCATTTATTAATAAAGGAACACATTTACTAGTAAATTCATAATATACAATTATTAATAAAACATTAAACACCATAAAATTATAATATAAATACATTTATCACATGCAATAAGTTATTTTATCAAATGCCATCCACAGTAATAACAATATTTAAAAATACATATATCACAATATGTAGCCAAAGATTCAAGGCTCTAGCAAAATTTTTCGTGTAAATATAGTAAGCGCCCTCAGCGCCAAAACAAGTATGGTGAATTTGTATCCTTCAACAGTACCAAATCTCCCTCCCTAGGAGGCTTGGTCCTGTCTGTCCACTTCACCCTTTGCTATAACAAATGCAGGTATTCAACCGACCAGTGAATCCAAAAGTTCTGGCCCATCTGCTGTAACATTTGAAAACGTGACAACCGTAACGTACGTTCTTCCCGCCAGTGGTATTAAGGTCTATGACCACGCTAAATAAGCAACTCGATGTGTGTCGGTACAAATATCAACGGAAATGACATTGAAATAATGTTCATTTCAGCGTGCCTTGAAAAGTGGCTGTTACGACAACCACTGCGTCTCCGGCTAGCGCAAAATAGGAGAAAATAATACTTTTCACATTGACGCCATGCACGAAAAAAAAATTTTGAACTTGAATTTTTTAGATCTAAAAATTTGCTATAATTTGATGAAATATTCATTAAAATCGCTTTAGGCGTTTGGAAAGAGTAAGAGAATTCTTTTGTTAATCATGTGAAACTTTCGATGACTTTCGATTTTTTTGTCAAAATTTACAATAGAAAGACAGTTTATGAAGCTTAAAATTTATTTTTGACTCTATAATGCCTATTATATATTTTTATGAATGTTTTTGGACCACCAAGTGGGAGGAGTAGGCCTTCAAAGACAGGTCCAAATTGCAGTTGGAGTATCCATTCGCCTTAAGGCAAGGCAGTGAGCGGTTGCCAGATTAAAAATTGACCAGGAGTCAAAACCTTCAGATCGTTTGAATCAGGAGACAGGAGACAGAGAGAACGCAAATTGAGGACCGTCTCCACTATGCAAACCACAATAGCAAGTTCCTCGAAGATCAAGACAGTCTCACCGATCAGGCGGCGAAGGTGGGTTCCATACATTCCGGCCGAGCGCCATTGCATTTTTCTATGAAACCCTAATTCTTTTTGTCGAGATACAGGTTTTGCTCCATAGTAAAAGTTGTTCCATACCATTGACTGAATAAGCTCTTCAAACACCTTTCTGTTACACGTATATATATTCCTTTTTTAAGCAGCCCGCATTGTTATTTGTTATTGTTGCATTGTTAAATTAAGTGTATATGATGTACATAACTATATTGTATATTAAAATTATTCCACTGGTCATTCATAATTTCCAAAATAATTAAATGGTATCCAATTGTGAATCGATTATTCAAGGTTATTTTACTTTTCGGCAAAGCGTGAAGGTGGTAAAGACGTGAATATAAGCACAAAACAACTTGAAATTTGTTTCAGTTAGTTGCTGTTGTTTTGAAATAGTTAGAATTTTAGAAGATACTATGAAATTAAAAAAATATAATTTGATTTTCTTATATTTAGCTACAAAGAGTGTTGTTGAATCATATTCACCACAATGGCCCCCTAATGTTCAAGTGAATGGTAAGCTACGTTAGATATTTTATTTCATTTTCAATGCAAGTGCTCGTAGAAGCCCACTTTTTATGCATCAAAACCGGACGAAAGTCGATTATTTTGCCCTAGGGCTTTATTTTTTTTTTCATTTATTTACGAGAAGTTGGCTAACCTGCAACCTTTCCTGTGTACCATAAATGTTATACTTATTTTTCCACTGTTTAACGGCTCTAGATACAGTCCTTTTGAGCCAATCATAATTTAAAGTTCACAAGATTAGATTTTGTTTTATTTCCTTACACTATGCATTGAAAAACGTAGTATGATACACGAGCATAAGAGCAATAAATTACTCGGTTACGTTTACGTTTATGATGATGATAATTTTAGTGTTGCTTGTTTAGGCCGTCGCCATAATGTGCACCAAGTGCCCATATGAAGGAGGACTCCCATGTCCTGAGCTGTATGTCCGTGAGTGGGGGATGAAATGATTTAATGATTCTTACGGTGAAACACTGATCGAAGGTTAGGGTGTGTAGGCGTGTGTGGGTGTCATCATCATCATCATCATCACCATAATCATATATATTATATGATAATATATCATCATATAAGATAACATTAAGAGAGGTTGTAAATAGTCTAGGTTTTATATGTCATTATGTCATGTGCTCTTCTATCATATATTATGTCAATGTCTATTTATTTTTATTAAAACTCAACTGATGCCGGGTCCAGGCCGGATCCGAAATATATCTTGAGATTACGTTATATTTGTATTATCGTATTTATCAGTATATTTACATTTTTAAAAAAACAAAAAACATTAAAAGCTGTTAAAGTGTATTTAATTTCAAAAAAAATTTAAATCGTTATTGTTTTAGTTTGAATATTTGTTTTATCATTAATATAATTAATTATTAATCAGTAAAAGTAAGGTTTAGTTTTTGATAATTTAGCACGTAGAGAGTGCTTTACAAGGTAATCAACAAAAAAATATATATACTCTATACCAAGTTTCGCCTGTGTGTTGACTGTCACTTATACGCACTTCAGTCTCGCGTTTGTGTCAGAGAATCGAGTATATAAATAATATAATACGTAAACCAAAATTAAATATATATAAGTAGCAGAAGTAGATGGATTTAACAAACAATTACGAAGAAATAAAAATATCCTTTAGTAATCGTTTGAAGACAGGCAACGAGGGAGCACGCTTCATAGCGAAAGGCAAGTTATTCCACAATCTGACAGCTTTAACAGCAAAAGAATTACCATAAAAATTTGTAATGTGAGATAAAGTTGACAAAAGCAAATTTTCGGAGGACCGCAGAGTACAGTCATGAGTAGAGTGCAGGAATTTAAAGCAATCTTTGAGATATGATGGGGTTGAAGGATTGAACAGTACAGAATGAAGAAGAGAGAGAGAATATGGGCGTCACGCCGAAGGTGAATTGGGAGCCACTAAAGTTGTGACCTAGAATCAGAAGCTTGGTCAAACTTACGAAGACTGAATTTAATCTTAAAGTTTTGAAGGTGTTCAAGCTTATCCACCTGTTCCGAAGTTAAATCTAGATAACAAACGTCCGCATAATCAATGATGGGCAAAAGAAGGTATTTAGCAAGTGCAATGTTAGACGTGGTTAAGAGGAGATTTCCGGGTCTTCTCAAGAATTCTGCAGAGGCAAATAGTTTTCGGCTAACTTGTTCCATTTGGGATTTCCAAGACAAGCAACTATCGATGAAGATACCTAGATTATTGACAGTACTGCTGAATGGAATTTGTATCCCATCAATAGGAGCCAAAAGTTGCCAGTCGACTTGAGATATAAAGAACGGACTACCTACTATTATAACCTATGTTTTGGTGGGATTTACTTTAAGTCCGAATTGTTCACTCGATTTCAATACACGAGCAAGATCTGAGTTAGTAGTGGAAACTGGATTTGGTAGTTCATCAAATTTAGCTTGAGTATAAATCGGAGATCATCTGCATAGAGGTGCTAGGAAGAAGAGATAAAATCAGAGATATTGTTAATAAAGATAACAAAAAGTAGTGGAGACAAGACACCACCCTGCGGAACAACGGCAGTAGTATCACCACTTCTAGTTTCTCTCGTGAGCCGCTGGGGGCGCTGTGCAATTTCTCATATAGTTATTTTATGCAGACTCATGGTAGACCTACTGGGCTGCAGTCAGTAACTACAAGAATGATGGTAAGGGTTTCAAAACACAATACCTTCACTTTAATTGCACGAAGCGACTTACGTTTATTTACTGTAGTGTTGTAAAAATAAACGTAAATCACTTATCCTATGATATCCTGTGATGTACTTGTATTTACCTCTCGCTTATAAAAAAAACGGTCAAGTGCGAGTCAGACTCGTGGATTAAAAATTTTATTTTGTCGTTTGTTTTTCGTGAATTTCTCAACCGCTATTTTTTTCCTCTAATCTTTATGTAAACACATATTACCATGATATTTCTCATAATTTTCTGTCTACAAGTTTTGGAGATACATAATAATACATAAAGTTTTTTGGGGTTTTTCAAAAATTTCTCGAAACCAGTGCCAGTAAATATAGTAAAACAATATATTTTTAATATGTAATTAACTCTTTAATATCTACAATTAAATACACATATTGTGTTTTTAGGATAATGTTTTTTTATTTTTCTCTCTTTTGTTTTAGAAATATATTGAAAAATTAAATTTTTTTTCACCGTCTTATGTAGGCATATTAGTGCTATTTTTGTGCTAAATTTCAAGTCTTTATGTTTAACGGTGCTAAAGTTATGAGGCTGTGCGATACGTACGGACTCTCACCATAAAGGTTCCTTTTGTACCTCTTAGCTAGTACGGAGCCCTAAAAAAGCATAATAGATAAGATATTAGTATATCGAAATAACACATTCTAGAATACGAAAATATAAAATTTTCACAAATTATGTAGTAACGCAATATTTGGGTAAGTTGTACAGTATAATCAGTAAATCATCTGGTTTCATTAAATAACGAGAACCCATAAACATTTATTTATTTATTCAATTTAACAACTAACACTATTATTACAGGTTGAAAAACCTAATGTAACAGTGCAGGCATAAAAGATAGACACAATAAAAAACACGAGAAATCTAAAAAACACAAAAAATATAACATAATAATTAAAGTCGGCGTCAGTGGAATTAGGTACAATATTAATTATGATATTAATTGTACCTAATTCCACTGACGCTGACTATGAATATAAATAATTATTTTTATATAAATATATAATGTAAACTAAATAAAAAAAAACAAATAAGTTCTCCTTAATATTTAATAATAATTAAAGGAAACAAAAAAATTTAAAAATGTACACAATTTATAGATAGCACAAACAATTTAATGTTGCTCTTGTGAACTCACTCAACGAACACGAAAAGATGTCAATGTTATTTCCAACCTCATTAAGAATTCAGGGTAGCGCATTGAAGTGGTGTCTCCCCATGGAGGTTTTTCCTTGTTTTTGGCAGCCTGAACAGCCTCTCACGACGTTGGCGAAAGTAGCTATTAGGCACTACTAGCCTCATATTTCCCAAGATACTGGGGTTACTTATCCTACCAGTGACCACTTTAAATAAATAAGCGGCCAGAGCATAATCTCTCCTTACTTCCAACTTGTGGTATCCCACCAAACCCAAAACATACATTCTGTATCTGTAAGATCGGACGGTGGGTAGGAATTTGGAGGGAAAGATACCAGTAGAAGAAGCAGTCACAGAGTAGGGGCCAATAACAGCATATCACCGTGGGTAGACAACAAGCCTTACAGACTGATGAAATTGACTGTTCTACGCAACCTAGGCCCATGCAGCTGCAATTTATAATAAAATAATGACAAGATTAAAAAATACTTTTTCAAGGCACATTAATTTGATACACTATTCACACAGATATCTATAAATATACATTTAAGGAAATTGTATATAATAAATAAGTATATGGATAATGAAGTATGTGACAACCATATTTTAGATGGTGATACATTCGACTTCATAGTAGTAGGTGCTGGCTCAGCCGGCGCTGTGCTCGCCAACAGACTGACAGAAGTTGAAGATTGGCGTGTCTTGCTTATTGAAGCTGGAGGTGACCCTCCTGAAGAGAGTGTGGTAAGTAATATCAGAGAATCTAATGGTTCGGCTGGCATTGTGATAGCTAACAGACTGATGGAAGTTGTACTTAATGAAGCTGAAGATGACTCTTCTAAATCGAGAGTGGTAAGTGACATCATTGTAGCAGTTGGTTTGGCTGGCGCTGTGCAAAATGGATGGTCAAAAATATCTTAAAGAGGCACTATTTACAGTTTTATTTTAAGATTTCGTACTCAAAACGACTTGAAGGAACACGTCAAAGTTAGAACGATAAGGATACACCACACAATTTTAATTCGTTGACGCCACAGAAAAAAGATTCTTGCTTACCAACTTAAATTGATGAGTACTAATACCAACTTGTACCAAATTGTGAATTTTATTATTTTCCCTTACATCGAACACAGCTATTTAATAATGTGTAATTTTTTTTTTACAGGATGCAAAGTTTATCAATTACCGATTAATGCCGTCATTCAAATATTGGTCAGTCAATGATGAGCATTCCGGAAAAGCACAAAGACAGCCTGGTGCATTTGAGTTTATTGGAGGAATGATGCTTGGTGGTAGTTCAAGTATAAACGGCATGTTATATGGCAGGTTATTATTATTATATATTTCACAGACTTCAAGGAATCCTAATAAACATTTTTTGCAAAAAAGTCATGATCTTGCTAAGTTTCTTGTCCTTCTTCTTAGCAAGACTAATCGAATGGGCGGAGGCATATATTTATTATATGTATTGTATATATTTATAATATTATTTATTCCTTACTCCTATATTTTTATTTTATTCAAGTAGAACTTTTTATTAAATTTGAGTAAACCCAACCTTTATTATTCAACTGCATATTTCCCTATATTAT
Source organism: Ypsolopha sequella (assembly GCA_934047225.1). NCBI lineage: Eukaryota > Metazoa > Arthropoda > Insecta > Lepidoptera > Ypsolophidae > Ypsolopha > Ypsolopha sequella. The sequence goes on from OW203997.1 coordinate 25,556,023, forward strand.
TATTTATGACATTAAACTATTACCTATACACATACATTATTTATTTTCTAATATTACATTAAAACTGACCTGTAATTAGTGTATCTGTTATACCTACATTATATAAATAAATATATTTTATTTCATTTAATTTCATTGCATTTCATAAAGATATTTATAAACGCTATAAACTTTGAACAAAAAAATTGTAACTTACTTCAAAAGTTTTAAAATAATTATATAATTCCTGATGGTACCGAAACAACACTTTTGCTGACTTTTTTCTTTCTAAAACATTATATTATCTAGAAGTTGGCGCTCTGATATTGGTTTTTATGTTGCTATATCATAGGGCAGGGATCTTCAACCTTTTTTAGCTGAAGAGCCAATAATCTATTCCAGGTCTGTCAAAGGGCCGCACATTGCCACACGTAAACATACTACCTCAACAATAATTTAAAACCAAACAATTGAATTAAAAATGTCTTTATTTGTTCAAAAATAATAACATACAGATTAATGTGAGGATTGACATTGTTTACTTTTCACCAGATTGTCGATATTTGCTTCTATTTTTGTGCTCTCAATCCGCAGACTACTTGATTTAGTTTTTGTGTGGTACTTTTTAAAGAACGTATTTAAATCTGGTTTGGAGTGTTTTTCGTGCAATTATTTGATCTCCAGGTAAAGTCTCTTTGGCGGGGCCTGTTTTTTATTGAAAAAATGGAACCCGAATAGGATCACTTGTATGGCTGTCTGTCTGTCCGTATGTAACAGCCGATTTGCTCTGGCACACATACTTTCAAAAATTTTCATGTCCACTATATTTAATGTCAAACTCGATGCCATTTTCGTAATAAACGTCCAAAAAATCTATTAAAACTACACCCATATTGATATTTACACATTTCAACATTTCAACCCTATCGCACCCCAACAGGGGATGATTGTATTTCACGTCCACTACGTTGGATTTAGAAATCGTTGTTGTTTTCGTAATGAGCGACCCGATAAACCATACAAACGATAGCCATGTTGATTGTCAGACTTTGTCACCCCATTTTTCCCTTTTAGAGGTTGAATTCTGAAAAAATCTGAAACACATGTTTATTAATTTAAGGATAGAAGTACTCCTGGGAAGTCTCGAATAAAATAGTCTAACTAATCTTGTTTCCACATACAAACTCTGGACCCCCGTTTCACCCCCGTAAAGGTAGAATTTCGAAAAATCCTTTATCATTTTTTGTCTTCATTACAAATGGAAGCTTTGTGTAAAATTTCAGCTTTCTAGATCCAAGGGTTTGGGTCGTGCGTTGATGAGTCAGTGAATGAGTGAGTCAGTCAGGACTTCTCTTTTTATATATATATGATGATGATGATGATGATGATGATGATGATGATGATGATGATGATGACGATGATGATGATGATGATGATGATGATTATGTGAAAAATAGTGAAATAGATGTGTCAAGATTGTAGCAAATGGAAGTCTATAGTTTCAGTCAACTCCTCTGGGACGCAAGCGTGAGAATATGTATGTATGTATTCAAAACATTTTGGTCACACTTTCAACTTTTGAGCTTTGCCAACAACCTTAGTAAAATTACCCCTAATTTTAAATTTTAATAAGCTCTGGTCATGCATGGAACCTAAATGGTTTATAGTCAACTGTGTAACAAAATCAAATTTTTATTTAGAAGCAAATGCTTTAAATAAAACGTTCCAAAGTTTTTTTTTTTTTAATTTTAGGTATATCTTTTTTGCAGGGGTAACCCAGAAGACTACAACGATTGGGCTAGATCAGGACTCCTCAGCTGGGATTGGCATTCAGTTTTGCCATACTTCCTGAAGAGTGAAAATCTTGAAGATGAACAACTCCTCAATGACCCAATATATAAACCATTCCACAGTACAAGTGGACCTATGATAGTTTCACCACGACATATCAACAATGATTCACTAAAACTTAATGATATTTTACGTGATTCTTGGTCAGAAATTGGTGTACAACCTATAAAAGACTACAACAGTCCACAACAAATAGGGTTTTCAGAGATATTCTTAACAGTAAAATATGATAATCAGACGCATCAAGTAATACGATCTAGCACAGCAGTTTCGTTTCTAATACCAGCTGGAACTAGAAAAAATATGTTTGTCCTTAAATTTGCCACTGTTACTAAGATATTAATTGATGGGACAAGGTCTGCTATTGGAGTTGAAGAAATTGTAAATGGAGAAAATATACAGCTGCTAGCCAATAAAGAAGTAATCGTGTCTGCGGGTGTTGTAAATAGTCCTAAAATATTGATATTATCAGGTATCGGGCTTGAACGTGATGTAGAAAACTTGGGTATTAAATCTATATTAAATTTACCTGTAGGGTTAGGATTGAGTGACCATGTTACAGTACCAATTATATTTTCTTTTCCCTCGCATATCTTTACAAGCAAAGTTCATTCTTCGCAGATGATCTTTTTTAATAATAATACAACAAGGCAAATATTTCAAGCTCATCATCGATTACTTTTGGACTCAAACCATAGTTCTGTTTATTTTGATTTAACCAGTAATTATAATGATGACGTTTTAAAATCGATAAGTAACTTGACTTCCTCACAAAGTGCTCTTTGTACACAACTTACATTAGTTCAGCCAAAATCGAAAGGATTTATAAAAATTTCAAGCAGTGATGCTCACAGATCTCCTGAAATTAACTATCAATTCTTATCAAATAATGAGGACATTATTTCATTTAGAGCAGGTATAAGAAAAGTTATTGAATTACTTAAAACATCGTTTTTTAAGAGTATTGATTCAACTATGGCTAAAATTAATTTACCCGAGTGCAATCAATTTTCTTTTCTTAGTGATGCATATTTAGATTGTTATATTTTATGTATGGTTAAACAGTATCTTCATGCAACTGGAACATGCGCTATGGGTAAAGTAGTAGATGAAGAGTTGAAAGTGTATGGTGTGAAGAGGCTGCGAGTTGTTGATGCAAGTGTGATGCCATCTATACCGAGTATGAACACCAACGCTCCAACAATTATGATTGCTGAACGAGCTGCTGATATTATAAAACGTGAATATAAGATACCAATCAAGTTTTGAATTATTTCCTTACAGCATGATTTTTATAATTTTAACTTAAGATGAAATATGCTAAAATTCAAAGCAGTAGCCTTGATTCCTTCACACATATGTATTTATGTATTAAGATATTCAAGTATATTATCTTCTTTCATTGTTTTTATCATTATATGTTAATTTTCACTGAATGAATGAACTGTTGGTACTAACGAAACAAAACTTACATTCTTTTGACATGCTAAATAGTTCTTGTCATTTGGAGATAATTTGCGTAAAGATGGTATGAAGAAAAAAAAAAGCAAATTTGAGTTAGATTTGCGCACCTATTTTGTCAGTTTTGGGAAAAGTCAGGAAACATGGTTTGAAAGTCTTACCCATCACTGTTTATGATGAAAAAATAAATTGATTGTAAAAATAAATAATAAAGTTGGATCGTGGTAACATATTGTTTTATAACCGCTACAATTTAGTTGTAATCTTAAAGGTATAAACAGATGTTTAAATTTTTTTTTAGATCCTCTTATTTTAGGTATAATGGGGGACATACAATATGTCGTGGTTTTTCCAACTCGAAATTAGTGCAAATAAATATGTCTTACTTATTTCCATCGATCATTCATTATACAATTATTTTAAACTTTTTAGTGAATGACTGCTCTTACATTTGAAGTCGGTTGCTATTTTTTCGTTAAATTATTTAGACTACCTGTACATCTAATTTTCTATATTCTTGCATAAGACGGGAATGACGGGGTACGTAAAAACCCTTACAGGTTTCTGATACACCTTATTATTGTTAAATATGTATTTCTTTTTAGTTATCAAATAAATAAATAAATATTGTAAGCGCGCTGTTGATCTGAAACGAAGTTCAAGTGAGTATAAAGACAATGGTTAAGTAGCTTCCTGCTATCAGCACCCCAAGGTTTTTGGTATCCAAAAAAAAAAGGTTTTTTTTTTTCGAATCCATTTACTCCACTATAATTGCATTCATTGTGAAATTGCATTTAAAATGTGGATATTATATATTTGCAAAGTCTCCTTGGAAATTTTTTTGACAAAATAGCTTAGTACATTTTATATTAATCAAAAACCGACTGTTTGCTACTTTTCCACAAATCCGTCGCACTCGTACTGAGGGTTTTTTCGCATATTGTTTAACACGGACGCTAAAAATTTTACATATCGCCTTAAAACAAAGTGATTACCGCAATCCAAAACAATGCGCTCTCATCTGGATTACAGAGAAACTGATTCTGGGCCAGAATTTCTGGCATATAAAGAAAGCACGCATAGGAAATTTTCTGACAGCGTGTGACAGCCGGGTATACTATGAATTCCAGGTCATGATATCTAGTTACGAATCAACTAGTCAGAGATTTTTTTTAAGTACTTTTATACGTATTTTATGTATTTCAGACTTTTAGTTTTGTTTTGTTGTAGTTTTCAATTGAGTTATTGTGTCGACTTTACAGTCAAGTTTAGCAGAAAACGCTACCTAACGCACGTTGTACAGTGCGCGCCAATCTTTTAGTCGCCTCTGAATGAGTTACAAGTGCAAGCTTGCGCAGGTACAGTCAAGGAAACAATAATATCAACGGTTGATAATTAAATGTTTACTATAAGTGGAAAAGTGTACTTGTTGTACCTACATATTTAAGTGCAATCTTAACTACATAGATAAAACGCATTAATATAAACACAATTTTCCTACATTGTCGCTTTAAAACACTTTAACGTCCACGAGGCATAACAACAACAATAAACTTTAACAAACCAAATCAACAAAACTTTAACAAACTAAATAAAAAAAACAACAAATAAAGGCAACAAAAACAATAACAAACAGATTCAACGATAAATTTAACGAATCATAGAATTATTTCCTCGAAGGTAATTTTCATGCAACATGCGCATGTGTAATGTACGGACGTAGCACTAACACTAACGCATAGTATTGACACCTGCTAAATGGCGAGTGGTGTCACAGTATAAGCAAAGACAGCAGTGAATTTGAACCGAATTCCCGAGTTAAATACCTACGCGCCACCGAAGCGTTAGGGCTGTCGCTTACTCATATCATAACTTGGGTTTTTTGAGATACGATAAGACTCTGCCGTTTGATTGAAAGTACCGCGCGCCGCTCCACTGATTGGTTGGCTAGACTTGCTTGCGGCGGCGCGGCGGCGGCGACGGCGGCGACAACCGACAAAAAAGTCAAATTCAAATTCAAAGAAACCTACTTTTTGTTCTGACAAGCGTACTCAAATCTATTAACTCTTTATTTTGCGCTGGTAACAGACAGTATGAACATACATAAAAAGAACGCGACAATTTCAAAATTTTTATTTAATAATGTAAGTAGGTACTACTCTTGAGTGATATTTTTTAGTCTTACCTTTGGACATCAGCCGGAAGTCTAAAATAGGCGATTCCTTTTTTTCGTAATGAATTTAGACATCCAAATGCGCAACAATATCTTTGCGACATCGTGATCAGGTCGGCACAGAGTTTACAAACGGTTGCGTCCTATCGCCTGCTTACTTCTGCGCGTACTGGCAAAGCAAGCGCGGCGCGGCGCCGCGACCCCAGCAATTGACGCTTCATTTCTGCTTAGACGGCGTGTAGAGCACGCTTCTGTGTGTGTGAGGCTCGAATCGGAGCGCTTCCAGGTAATTTCCCTACTGTCTTTGCTTGTACTGTGGTGGTGTGGTGCGGCACGCAGGCGGGTGTGCTCCGCGCCCTCGCTCCTGTAACCGTAAAACGGCTATTGCGTCACCTCTTGCGGCTTTCTTCAGAGGCGACTAAAAGATTGGCCCGCACTGTATCAGAATAGTTAGAAACAGAGATGAACAGTAAGGGTTCCGTTAGTAGACAACGTGAATGTTAACCCTAAAAGCTAAATGAAATGCTAGTGCGGGCAAGCCATATCTTTAACCTGAACACTTTTCAAGTGGTTCCTAGGCACGAGTAATCGAAAATGCCCCAGTTATGTTGTTTGTTAAAACTATTTGAACCAATTTTTTTCATCTTTCTGTGTAAAAGGTATCCAATAGAGATTACCGAAGCTAGTTATGGTTTTCTTCCTTTTCTTGTTAATTATAAAATTAATGTGTAATACGAAATTAAAAATATGTATAATTTGTTTTTAGTAACTTGTGTAACAAGGACACCTAAGTAAAAATTGGTAAAGGTTTTTCTTATGAAAGGACATATCATTGGGATACTAGATATTTTTCTAGCTTTTGGACTATAAACAAAGAAAGTGTTGAAATATTTAGGAATCTAATAAATGTCAGAGAATGATTTTATTTTGTTAGGTAACATTTTTGAGTAATGTTTCTTTTAAGTAATGTGAATAATTGAAGGAGCGAGCGGCTCGCTCCTTCAATTATTTTTGTCTTGGTTTCAACAATAATTGAAATTTTTGCAATAATCGCTCGCTTTCAACCTTGGTGTTGTAAGCGAGCGAAGTTCCCTGAGTCTACTTGAACAATCCGGTATTTGTATGTTTGTATGTATGTATGATAACTCTAGTATTAATTTAGTAGATGCTAGTGACTGTTGGCACTTGGTGGAGTTTATAAAACATTGTTTTAAAAAAACACTTGTACTTATCCACATATTACATAATTTTTTATAAATAAATTATATAATTTTTAGACATGATTGTAGTTTATAAGATTTATTTGTTAGTTAGGATGTGTAAAAAGCCCTAGAAAATGCTTTACAGCGAAACTGGTCGGGCATAATAAAGTTGTACGTAATATGTGGATAAGTACAAGTGTTTTTTTAAAACAATATCTAGTATTAATTGTTAATCGTAACGTCATGAAATTTTGTAGGCGAGTAGATGAGACAAAAAGAATTTTTCAATGCAAGTGCTCGTAAGGGTCCACTTTGTATGCATCAAATCCGAACAGAAAGTCGATTATTTTGCCCTACGGCTAGATCGGAACGTTATGAAATTTGGTAGGACAGTAAATGAGACAAAAAGAATTATTATGTTCAAACATGAGCCAAATCGCTCAAGATCAAAACGCAAGTTCACGGTTCGGGGCACAAGTCTACTTGAACAATATGACGTTTGTATGTACCTATGTATGTATGTTTGTCCGACAAAAACTCATGTATCGTAGATCGGAACGTCATGAAATTTGGTAGGCGAGTAAATGAGACAAAAATAATTGAACGAACGAGCGAAGTTCTCCGAATCTACTAGAACAATTTGGAATTTGTATAAGGTATGTATGTTTGTCCAATGATTACTCGAGTATCATTGATCGGAATGTCATGAACCTTATTCACGTAAATGAGATAAAAATAATTTTTAAATTCGAATATGAGTCAAATTGGTCAAGGGGTTGTCGAGATACATACATACATTCATAGATACGTACATCCATATATGCATATTATTCAAACATACATACTAAAGCGGGATTGTTCAAGAGACTCTGACAACTTTGCTCGCCCGTGCAATCAGTCTGTCCATGTCCAGGAACAAATTTTACTAATTCTCGGTAACGGACAAACAACTGTTATATTTGTGAATACTTGCAACAACTCTCCTGTAGCCTAAGCATAAAAACATCTCCATACAGTTGCATTTGAAACTAAACTTAGGTTGCCATACGTAGCTGTTAGTTCCGCTATTGTTCGCTTTGGAGCGGTTTCCCAGATTCCATACGATTTTGATGTAGTTTGAAACGCGGAGATGTTTTCATGCTCAGACGACCGGGCTCTCATAGGGTCATGCTAAAGCACAGCGTCGTTTGAAGGCATTGTTGTAACCGTAGGTCTGTGGTTGTAACAAACCACGGCCGAATCCTAACACCAGTTGAAGTGAAAGGGTTTGTCATTTTTTTGGGCATAGGTGTATCACTGCCGGTTGCATCAGGTGTACCCCAAACTTTTAACTCACAGACCCCTAACCCTATCGTGGCGATACATTCATATATTTCAAAACCAAATGTAGAAAACATTTCAGATTAAATAAAATTCCATTCCCTCAAAACTCTCGTGCAATTCTGCGTTCCTATTCCCACTCAGATGCAGCTAAGTGGTCCTCTACTGCAGTGAAACCAGGCGGTTCCCGATTTTACCTGAGTTTGAACCTTTCTGTTTCTTGCTTTTATCTATAATTGAACGAGCGAACAAAGTTCTCCGAGTCTACTTGAACAGTTCGGCATTTGTTTGTGTGTAGATATTTTTGGGTAAGGTCAGGCGAGGAAATTAAACGATGTCGTCAGCTCACAAAATCACACTGTATTCCAAGACCGTTACCACCAGTTGTACAATCAACTATACACTTAAAATCTATTCACATATATTGCGACTTTTACAGGGCACTAGCCACGCGCTCACTCCACGAACGTCCGAACTCGACGACTGTCAAAACCCAATTGAGTCACCACCCCACCAGACTCATACTTGTCTGGTGGCGTCATGCGGCAACGTCCGATCGGTCGGAGTCAATATAAATACTTATTGTAATATAATTCCACTAGATAGTAGATAATAATAAAGTTTGGCAATAACAATTACTGGGACGAATCATATAACTTTATCAATAATTAATAAGGAGCTAACAGTTCGGCCGTCCTGTAATGAGCGGGTCCGCCCGCTTAGGTAAATAAACATAATACTTTTTCTAATTACAATTCTTCTACTGGTTAGTGATTTTTTAACAAATTGTTTAAGTAATGACAGTAAATTATTTGCAAAATGCTTAAGTACATATATTATTGTTAATTTAAATCAAACTTAAAATGGTAATTGTAACGCAGGCATCCACGATATAATTAATTCACGGTATCTATTTCTTACATCTAGAATTGAATATAATATTAATGTATATAATCTTTCAATAATTGGTAACGATTTATTAAAATTCCGATGCTTACATAATATACACTCAGCTATAACTACAGTCATACCATTTTTATTCACTACTATGGATGTTGATATAAACAAAATATTTATTAAAGCATAATACAAAAACAAGTACGCCTATTATTATCTAGATACATCTACATTTGCTGTAGTTGAATATTGGTTGACTATAATTGACTATGTGAACAAGAATAATATAAAAAAATGTTGTATCAGTTAATTGTGATACCAATACAAGTAGTAAATAGAGATAACGAAGCGGTTGTATTTTATTAAGGTTACTCATCATCATTACTTTCACTGTCCGAATTAGGGCTTTCGGATTCACTTTCAAAATTTCTGCTAAAATTCATCCATGCTTGTATTTTGTCAGCACACACGATAGCTTCGTACCTGCGCCCATTTTTACGCGTTAGGGGAGTATCCTCAATGAGAAACCTATCATTGGGGAGCACTTTTACTATACGATAGGGTCCCTGAAATTTAGTGACGAGTTTATGAGACTTACCATCATGGGGTACCTGCCGCTCTACACGAACCAGATCGCCTTCTTTGTGTTGGGTTACCGGTTTCCTACGTTTATTGAACCTTTCCCTATCTTTAACTTGTTGTCGTTTGATCTTCTCGTTGGCTTCGCCTCTTATGTTCTGTAACTCATCAGCTGGAGTCGTATTTAACGTATCATTAATCACGGAACTCAGTATTCCCTCAGTTCGGCAGGTGACGTTGAAGCCAAAGAGAAGTTCAGACGGGCTTTTCTGTGTGGTCTTATGCTTTGTAGTGTTGATACCTATTTGGATATCTGGAACATAGTCGCCCCACGTTTTATCATCTCTTCCGTGACTTGATGTTGAAAGAGCGTCTAGTATCGTCCTATTAAAGCGTTCAACCTGACCATTAGCCCTTGGTGTAGCAACTGCGTTTTCTATGTGTTTTATACCATAGGCTTCTATGAACTCTTTAAATACTTTGCTGGTAAAGCTGGAACCTTTATCGGTAATCAGACGAGTTGGTACACCAAAGTAACTAATGTGCTCCCTCAAAACTCTCACGGTCGTTACCGATTTTGTATTCTTAACGGGGGTTATATTAATGTATTTTGTGAACCCGTCTATCACTACGAGCAGGTAACAGTTCCCTCTCTTACTCTTTACAAAGGGTCCAAGGTGGTCTGCATGGACAGTATGAAAGGGGACGCTAGACTTTTCAATTGGGTGCAGTTCACCTTCACGTTTGCCGCCTGGGATTTTGTGGTGAGCGCATTCGAGGCATGACGATACGTATTTTTTTATAAACCTCCTCATCTTCGGAAACCAGTAATGTTGTTTAATCCGTTGCAAAGTTTTATCGAAACTGTAGTGCCCTACATCGTCGTGGTTCTTCTTCACAATTTGCCAACGGACACCTTTTGGAACGAGCCACTTTAACTCATCGTCGACGACGCGGTAAACACGACCATTTTTGAGTTTGTAATTGCGTCTGATTTCGGCGACTTCCTCAGAACAAGGATTAGTCAGGGTTTCCTTAATTCTTTTTATATCATCGTCAGCAGACTGAACAGTGCTGATCCAGTCTTGATCAGAACCCTGTAACGCTAGTACATCCAGCACATGGGTCTCGGTTGAGTCTTCATCAACGGGGTTTCGGCTCAGCGCATCCACGTGGGTCATACTGGAACCAGGTCTGTATTCAATAGCGCAGTCATATTCCTGTAGCTGTACCCACCAGCGTGCGATACGCGGAATCAGATCTCGCTTCGTCAGCGTTGCTCGAAGGGCATTGCAGTCTGTAAAAATTTTGAAATGCATCCCCATAAGATACACCCTAAATCGATTCAGAGAGGAAATGACGGCTAACGTCTCCAGCTCGTACGAGTGCATCTTCTTTTCGTCGTTCGTAGTCTTACGGCTAAAGTATGCAGTCGGATGCAATACACCATTCGAGTCACGCTGAAGAAGTATACCGGCCAACCCATTCTTACTCGCATCCGTGTGCAGCTGAGTCTCCGCCTTTGGATCGTATAGGGCCAAGAGCGGGCGCTCCGTCAACAGATTCTTAATCTGTGTAAAAGACTCTTCTTGTTTCATACCCCAAGTCCAGGCAATATCTTTCTTAAGTAAATCCGAAAGGGGCGCAGCGATGACGGCATATCCTCTAATAAAGCGTCTGAAAAACCCTGAGAGCCCGAGGAATTGACGCAGCTCGTGCTGGTTAGCGGGTGTTGGGAAATTTGACACAGCATTTATTTTCCTAACACCTGGGCGAATACCATTGGCAGAAACCTCAAATCCGAGGAAGTCGATGGTGTCGAGAAAGAAGTTACATTTAGTCATTTTTAGAGTAAGCCCTCCTTGTTTCAATAATTGAAGCACTTCTTCGAGTCTCTGCATCCCTTCTGCAACATCTTTTGATGGGATCAGAACATCATCCATGTATACTATGGCGTACTTAATCTTAGCCTCCATCAATATTTTATTAATAGTCCGCTGGAATACGGACGGGGCATTCACTAGGCCGAAGGGCATCCGATTATATTCGTACTGCCCGTCCGGGGTGACGAACGCCGTTTTGCATCGTGACTCTTCCGCGATAGGAATCTGGTAGTAGCCAGAAGCCAGGTCTACTGATGTAAATAGATTGTTGCCCCCTAGTTGATCCAGCTGATCTTCTACACGTGGTAACGGATAGTGCTCTTTTTTAGTTTTTCTATTAAGGGCTCTATAGTCAACGCATAAGCGTTTCTCGCCAGTTTTTTTGTGCACCAGTACAATGGGACTAGCGTACGGCGAAGAGGATTCCCTAGCGATGCCACAATCCAACATTTCCTGCACCATACCTCTTACCAGCGACCGCTCAGCAAAAGACATTCGGTAAGGGCGATAGACTACTGGCTCCGAATCTTCCAATTCAATTACCATTTCGGTGGCATTTGTGAACCCTAAATCCTTAAGCCCACTCGAGAAGCAGTCGCTATACTTCGATAGTAGTATATCATCGATGACATCGATGAGAGCCGATTTACGATTAACTACCCAGGGCATACAGGACATAAACAACAAATTAAGCAACTTGGAAGGACGTTTCGACAGCTTTGATAAGCGTCTCTCAACCGTGGAGAACAAAGTCATTTCTCTGGCCGACGACTTAGATATTGCCAACAATACTATCATCTCACTTCAGAGAACAAATGAGGAGAGAGACCAGTTCTCTAGGCTAAATAACATTGAGATTTCGGGGGTGCCGTACACAAAAAGTGAAAATCTTCATAACATTCTCAATGACATGTGTAACAAAATCGGAATGTCACTGCGTGATTCAGATATCGACACAATCCATCGTGTACGTAGGTACACGGATAATAAACCGACCGGCCCGGCCGCCAGGCCCGATTCTACCCGCCCCGCAGCTATCATCGTTCGACTGACACAACGTCGTCGGAAGGACGAAATTCTCGCGGCTGTGCGGGTGCGCCGGGGCTTGACTACCGCGGACATCGGAATACCGGGTGCTGTCTCGGATATCTACGTGAATGATCACCTCACTCCGGCAAGCAAATTACTGCTCAAACGAGCTCGCGAAATTAAAGCTGAACGTAACTATGATTACTTGTGGGTCAAGAATTGCACTATATTGATGCGTAAAAGTGACAAATCAAAAGTTACGCGTATTACTTGCGACTCCGACTTTGATAAATTAAAATGACTGCTTTTTGTTACCTTTTCGCATCAGTTCGACATCCTTTGTTTTAAAATGTTGATACATTACGCCAGTTATTGTGTATTAAAATATCGACCTCTAATTTGTTTACTTGTAACTAACTATATTGATAAGTTATATTACGCCTTTGAAAAAGGTCAACTATTCACTTCATTTGATTTTTTGGTGGTCATTGTGATTGTTCTGCTAATGTTACAAATATACGTATACTTTGCCTTTTCTTCACTTTATTATATACAAGGATGGAAGTTATTCAGAATAAATTTTGAGCACACTTGTTTCTCCGTATTTTCGAGCTTAACGATTTAGACATATATTACCAAAACACTAGGGGCTTAAGGACTAAATCACATAATTTTTTATCCAATGTATTGACCTCTAATTATGATATAATAGGTATAACTGAAAGCTGGCTCGATGATAATTTTAATGACTCCGAATACTTTGATTCTCGCTATATAGTCTTTAGACTGGACCGTATTCAGGCTAGAGGCATCGCACAGCTAGGTGGCGGGGTCATGTTGGCGGTGCGTCGCGAGCTGACGGCCGAGCTGCGGGATGGGTGGCGTGCCCGGCGACATCATGAAGAACTGTGGATAAGTATTGATCTGAACTCTTCACCCGGACGCATTCGTTCTACTGCTTCTGGCTCGACCGCTCCCAAGCAACTACACATAGTTTGTGCTTACTTCCCGCACGGTAGTGAACATCTCACCTCTCTGCAAAATTTTTATAATAATGTCTCCTTTCTCCGTAATACTTACCCTGATGACGCTTTTCTGCTTTTGGGAGACTTTAATGTGACCAATGCGTCGTGGTCCCCAACAAACGATTCAATCTTTTTACATTTAAAAACAAATAATGATCCCGCGGCCATTCTACTCTCGGATTTTATGGCTATGACATCTTTAGACCAATATAACCATTGCCAAAATAGTAACGGTCGTATTCTCGACCTAGTTTTGTCAAATTTGGTATGTAAGATCATATGCTGCTCTGACCCGCTGACAGCCGAAGACCTTCACCATAAATCTCTCGTACTTACGGTGTCCATTCAACATTCTTTACCGTTAAAAGAAAACACTAGTAAAAAATGCATGTTTCGTTTGGGCAATTACTCATCTATATCAGAAAGTTTATCTAATACCGACTGGTCGGTCTTGAACGATATGAGTACTAATGATTGCACGGCCTACATTTATTCTGTGCTCGACAATTTAATTGAACATTATGTCCCCAAACGAACTGTACGTTCAAACTCTCACTACCCTCCCTGGTACTCCCACTCTTTAATCAAAGTTGTAAAAGAAAAATTGAGAACACACAAAAGGTGGAAAACCTATGGTAATCCAACTGATTATAGTGAGTTTGCGACATTGCGTTCTAGAGAGAAAAAGCTGGAAAAAGCATGTTACGTAGCCTACATTGCTGACGCAGAGGACAATATACGTAGGTCTCCCAACTACTTGTGGTCTTATATTAAATCTAAATCGAATCATAACCATATACCTGATAAAATGAAATATAATGACAAATCATCCGACAATGGTGAAACTATCTGTAATTTATTCAATGATTATTTTAATTCTGTATTCATTAATGACAATGCTGGCCAGAGCAACCACCTACGCAAGTGTGACCATCCTAACTCTGTACTGAATATTTCATCTATTAATATTACAGAAAAACTTGTTCTGATGCTACTAGAAGCAGTAAATATTAACAAGGGAGCCGGCTCCGATGGTATTCATCCGTACTTAATAAGAAAATGTTCAAAGGAATTATGTGTCCCCTTGACTATACTTTTCAAAAAATCATTGGCTGAGGGTTGTTTTCCTAATTTATGGAAAAAGGCTCTTATTACGCCAATTTTTAAAGGTGGAGATAAAGGAGATATTACTAAGTATCGTCCCATATCCAAACTTTGTGTATTTGGAAAGTTGTTGAAAAAATAGTAACGGATGAAATATCTAGCATTGTCAGCCATCATATTTCCTCCTGTCAGCATGGCTTCATAAAGAATCGCAATATTGAAACCAATTTGCTAACCTTCACTGATATGGTTCTCAATGCGCTCGATGCTGGTCAACAGGTGGACGCCGTGTATACGGATTTTTCCAAGGCTTTCGACAAAATAAATCATAAATTACTAATTGAAAAACTTCTTGTCATCGGTGTACATGGTGACCTCCTCCGCTGGATCGAGTCTTACATTAAAAATCGCTCACAAGCCGTAGCTGTTAAGGGATTTGTTTCGGGCTTTCTACCAATTGCCTCAGGCGTCCCTCAGGGCTCCCATTTGGGTCCTCTGCTATTTATTTTATATATAAATGATATTGACAGTATTTTTACGAATTCTAACCACCTTTTATATGCAGACGACATGAAAATATTTCGAATTGTCAATTCTGTCGTTGATAGCCGTAGATTGCAAGAGGATTTGGAAAACCTTCTTTTTTACTGTAATAATAACTCTCTATTTTTGAACGTAGACAAATGTTACGTAATATCATTTTCTAGAAAGCGTCAAACTTTAGTCTACCCATATAATTTCGCAGGAAAAGACATTACCAGAGTCGAAAAAGTGAGGGACCTTGGTGTAATACTGGATAATAGAATGAATTTCAATCTTCATATTGACTTCATTACGGCTAAAGCCTTTAAACAACTAGGTTTCATTCTCCGTATCAGTCAGCCCTTCAAGCGAGTTGTAACTTACAAAACCTTATTCTTTGCTTTTGTCCGTAGTCTCTTGGAGTTTGGTTCTGTGGTTTGGAATCCCCAATACGCATTTCATATTGACAGAATAGAGAGAGTCCAGAATAAGTTCCTTAAAGCACTTGACTACAGAACACACAATAACTTTACAGATCATTTGTCTTCAGCTCAGCACCATAACATTCATTCTTTGGTTAGCCGGCGTACACTCGCAGATGTCGCTTTCTTACACAAATTGGTTAATAATGGCATTAACTCATCCACACTTCTTGATAAAGTCTCCTTTAGAGTTCCTCGAGCTTCCTCACGTCTTAAACATTTGTTCCACGCCAAACGTGCGCATACTAATTATGCCAAAAATTCATACTTCCGACGGGCCCCAGATATATACAATAAGAAGCTCACCAACATTGACATTTTTTCTGAATCACTTCCTTCTTTCAAAGTTAAAGTGGCAAAGGTTTTGTGAAACCATCACCATCACACATGATTTATTGTTTAAGTGTTAAGGTTTTTCCCTAATAATTATTGTTAATATCTTTCATTATACATATATATATTTTAATATTTATAAGGCATTTTATTGTTTGTATCAATTTTCAGTATGTGTTATTAATTATGTTGTTATGTTAATGTGTAGCGTATAATTAGTTTTGTATGTCTTTATATGGTACTATAGGTTTATTCGTGTGTCTTTATGTATATAACTATTTCATTGTATTGTGACTGTTTGATACCTTAATAAATAAAAATAAAAATAAAATAAAAATAAGTAGTTTCTGGAGGTCCAGGCGTTCTTCTTTCTTTAACAGCGGGTTGCAGTTGATAGTGGCATCAATCTCATCCCCACTAAAGGAAACGCTACAGGATTCCATCACAACACTGGGAGGAGTCTCGTCCTTATGGAATGCTCTGGTGACCAAGGTACCCATCCTAATGTTAATGTCGGTAGAAGTGGCGTTATGTACTAAAAGAGCTCCACGACCTCTCTTGAGTTCGTACTCACCAGGAAGAAGATAATATTCTTTACCCTCATCGCCCCGAAGAGACCCATTAACATATACGCAACAATCGATCGCCGTATCAGCGTTTACTGCGACGGCTCGTAATGTATTGGTAGGCACAGTTACGTCATTTACAGATACTAAGTGTATTTTCCTTTTCATGATTCTGTTGAATAAAAGCTGATTCGGTGTTTTAGTGATTACAATGTCAGGCCTTTCTGTGAACGAATGACCGAGGAGGACTGGATACTTCAGAACGTAGTCTTCCACAACAAGTAAATCTATGGTCTCCTTAAGACCCTGCACCTCCACAGTTGTCACTACTTTAGCAACTGGACGAACTAGATTAGCACCTATACCTCGTAGCATCGGTAGGTCCTCGTCATCAATCAACTGAAGAGATAAAGCTTTTGCGTCACTGAGTCTTATCAGTGAACACTGACTACCCAAATCCACATGAGAAACTATGTTTGATTCGTTGACCTTAATCTCAATCACGTATTTGTCGTTACTATCGCCCTCGGTGCTTAACTCCGATACCTGTTTCACATTCTTATCCTTGGAGCGATTTTGCTCTTCCGAAACCTCGCCGCTAGCAGATGCTTTGTTCCTAAAACAGTTAGAGGCAAGATGACCCATCCTTTGGCAGGTCGTACATTTTACCGAAGGTTTCTCGCATTTGAAGCTGGGATGACCAATTTCGTTGCAGTTATAGCACTTGATGTTATTATTTACAGGGCCGAACTTATCCCCTGGTTTGTTCGCAAACTGAGTATTGTTCCTTCGATCGTTCCTGAACTTCGATGACGTGTAAGCATTATCCCTGTCCCTAGTATAGCCTACCTTCACCGTCCTAAAATATGATAGTACTTGTTCCGGTTCCTTAAACCGCGCAGCTTGGGCGCCTACCTTTATTGTTCGATCCTCCACTCCGTTTATTATACAATCAACGGCCCTTTTGCCTTTAATCTCACACCTATTGAGAAAATTGACCTTGGCATAGTAATAGTGCTCCAATGACTCCCCAAATTTCACACGTTTGGAAAGCATTTCGGTCAGGAGTTCAGCGTAATCCTCACGGCAGGGAAATGATTCAATTAGTTTACGTTTCCATTCGGACCATGTGAACAGTAATGTGGGTAAACTTCGGTACCATGTTTTTGCTACCCCACCTAATTTTGGTAAGGCGTAATGAATTATTTCCCTCTCGTCCCATCCGTAAATTTCCGCACACTCTTCCACCTTAGTAATCCACGTCAGAACAGTTTGTTCCTTCGTCAGAGGGTCGAACTCTGGCAGTGCATTAGTATTAAATGTCAGTTTAGGTTTATCTGAACTCCTGACTTCCTTCAAGACGTCCAAAAATTTATCAAGTATGGCATGAGTGTCATTAGACTTCCTTAATGAATGTGATCGGCGAGTTTTCCTCGGCGGTGACCCACCCTCCGATTCCGAAGTTTCGAGTGCGTAACCTCTCCTCCTCGAGCGTAGCCCTACCGCGGCAGATCCCCTTCTCACGTGGCATCCTGGCACTCCCGGTGAAATATCGCGTCCGCCATCGTCTGGATTCGGGACACTCCGCGCGGTCCCCCTCATAGTCATCTGCTCTAACCTTGAGCCTGATGCGTGACGATCCAATGCTAGCTCTGACCTTGAGCACGATGCGTGACGATCCAATGCCAGCTCTGACCTTGAGCGTGACTCACGTCGATCTCTTATCTGCTCTAACCTTGAGCGTGACCGGTCTCGACCCAATATCTCTGACCTCGAGTATGATGAGCGAAGGTTTCCTTCCGCACCCTGACCTTCATCCTCTAACCTGGATGTTCCTTGGTCTCGGCGTGATCGGTTTTCCCTTAAATTAATCACAGGACTTAACCTTGTCCTCTCCTCTGACGTCCGCCCTTCACCACGGGGATCGTCATCGTCGTCCATCTGAAACTTACGAACTTCAGCTTAATAATGTGTAAGATTAGCAAATATTCGGACAGGCGCACGTCTAAGCAACCTAGATCAGTCCACGAATCTTCAAGTAACGGTCAACTACAAACACCAAAGATATTTCGGTAACGGCGCGTCCTAGCCCAAAAATAATGAAATTTTGACAACCCCTTAGTAACCCTCGCAGTCTAATGTGTTGTACAAGAAAGTGTTTTTTTTTTTTTTTTTTTTTTTTTTTTTTCGATACCACGAAACCGCCGGTTTGTAACACAGGTATAATTTCGGTTCGGCCAACTAAAGACAAAGCTGTATAGAAATAAATTCCTTTGCCTTCTCCTAGTATAAATGGGCCTTGGTACGGCCTACTGAATACGAGGCTGTATAGACATAAATTCCTTTGCCTATTCCGGGAAAAATTTAACATTGCCATAAAATAAAAAAAAGGTATGGCATATGCTAGGGTAAGCGGACAAAATGATTTGGTTTCCACCATTTCCATGTAAATTATTTCACCACAGATCGAAAAGGGAAAAAAAAATGTACTAATAAGTATTTATGGAAATATCTGACCTATCAATTGTTCGGATACATGCTTAACCCACTACCGAATGACATCTTAGGGGCTAGCACAACGTAAACTACTATGGCTACAGTTTTTGGTCTATGAATTACTAGTACTGGGCAGGGTATGTATAATTTACGTCAAGTGTAGAAAAGTACTTACGTTTTCCTTTTGTCAGTTGTCGGGCGTGGAATACGAAAAATGTAGAAATTTCTCGTCGATCCCACTTCTGACCTTTTGGGTAAGGTCAGGCGAGGAAATTAAACGATGTCGTCAGCTCACAAAATCACACTGTATTCCAAGACCGTTACCACCAGTTGTACAATCAACTATACACTTAAAATCTATTCACATATATTGCGACTTTTACAGGGCACTAGCCACGCGCTCACTCCACGAACGTCCGAACTCGACGACTGTCAAAACCCAATTGAGTCACCACCCCACCAGACTCATACTTGTCTGGTGGCGTCATGCGGCAACGTCCGATCGGTCGGAGTCAATATAAATACTTATTGTAATATAATTCCACTAGATAGTAGATAATAATAAAGTTTGGCAATAACAATTACTGGGACGAATCATATAACTTTATCAATAATTAATAAGGAGCTAACAATATACAGAGTGTAATCGTTAAGTGTGACCAGGCAATTATTCCGTTACTATTACAGATATCAAAAAAAATTAAACTGATATGGAAAGTACGTTATCTAATCAGTAAAATGACTACAATAACTTTTTGAAAATCAAACGAGAAGTATCCAAAACATTCCCATACATTTAGTATTAATACGATATTGAAACAAGGTTTATTACTTATTTGAAGTGCTAACAAAAAATTGTTTTTTTTTGTATCAGTATCGTACATCGCTATTTATTTTGGAATATCATCAATGTACAAACATACACAGCTCTTTTCTTTTACAGCTTTTAATATACAGTTTTTCAGTTATTATAGTAACTACCAAGCCCATTTCATGAAAGAAGTTATCACCATCTGTTATATAATTGCTGCAACTAATTTCACATCAATATTTTTTACAAACATTCAGATAAGAAAAAACGACAAATTCTAGATGCAAAATAACCTAGGTCCGATTACCGTGTAAATGTACCGAAATTAATTTTTAAGGAACAAATTTATAATTAAATAATCATGCCATACATCCAAAGAAAATCAAACACTTTGTTATATTCCACAAACGGTGGAAAAGTAAACAAATATTGGATTTTTAATAATCCACGTTCTGACAAGATGTCCCAATAGGAAACCTTCGTGAAATCTTCAATTCTAGTTCCAAAGTGGATATGTCGACATGGGCTGAATCTTGAATAATGCTTTTGTACGTACTATGTACTCCTGGTGTTAAGAGGCATTCTCTGGATTTGTAACAAAATATTAAGAAATAATTATAACGGCTAAAATAAAACTTTTAGCTAAGGGCAATGTACACCAATAGTTCACTATGTGTTATAATAGTAGTTTTCAATGCATGTGCTCGTAAAGGCCCACTTTTTATGCATCAAAACCGAACAGAAAGTCGATTATTTTGCCCTAGGGCTTTATTATTATTTTATTTTTATTTGTTTGCAATGGTTGGCTAACCTGCAGCCTTTCCTGTGTACCATAAATGTCATGCTTTTTTTCCACTGTTTAACGGCTCTGGATACAGTCCTTTTGAGCCAATTACAATTTAAAGTTCACAAAATTATATTTGTTTTATTTCCTCACACAATGCATTGAAAAACGTAGTATGATACACGGGCGTAAAAGCAATAAATTACTCGGTTACGTTTAAATCGTCCTCGTAATTTATTCCTTTGCGCCCTTGTAGCATAAACTACTATTATGCTACTAACTTAAGAATTTTAAGTTGTATGTTCAATTTAACCCTTAATTATTTATATTACGCTACATTGCAACTTGTTACACTTGTAAATTAGCAAATTAAATGTATGTAAATGCTTAGAGCCTGACATAAATAAGGGAATTACTTTGTTTTAATAAAGTAACAATGTTGTCGGTGCTAAAAGTAAACATGTTCATGCATATGTCGCAGGCAAATAGTAAAATCCCGCCATTTACAAAAAGGCGTCGTCATTTTGTAAACACTCGCTATTTTGCTGTCTGATTTTCTAATTTGATCTGCATATAGTAATTCTGTTAGAAGTATTGAAGGTCGCCTCGCTCCGCTCCACTTCGCTTGGCTCCCAATATATGTACAATATAGATTTACATGTAAACCTAACACGTTTTTCCTGGCTCCGCTCGTCATCGCACCTATTTTTACTTATTGGTGAAAGACTTTTGATCGCCTTTTTAGAAAATGACGAAGTCATTTTACAAATGGCGAGCATTTTTCGATTTTCTGAACGGCAAACTGACAAAGCCGTTTGAAAACGGCGGAATTTAACAATTTGCCTGCCACATATATAACAAACTAATTGCTCTTGGCTATAAGTTGTATTTTGGCCGTTAAAATTATTGCTTAATATTTTGTTACAAATCCAGAGAATGGATCCTTAATCGATGTTATAACAATTCACAAGTTATGTAGTTTATGCGTGTTTAAACTGTAACTCCCATTAAACTATATCAGCCTAATTTCGAAGACTAGTATATTTGTTTATTTTGTGTTATCTAAATATCATCGCTTACAATGATGCAGATGCAGGTTGTGAAATATATTATTATATAATATAATAATAAAGCATTCAATCTTGAAATTAATGTAATTGATAAGATTATTTGAAAATAAGTTATATGGTGGTAGTTGGTAGAGCTGATGCCGGGCTCGACTGTGGAGGTACCACCATCTTACTTGGAGACCCACTCGAAGTAATTCGAGGGAGAGTAAGAGGAGAGCTCACAGGCAAAAAACCAGGAGGCCCACCATACCTGGGACCGAGGGATGGCGGTATATCCATCCCTAATAGCCGGGTATTATATGGAACAGACTGGTGACGGGCAGTGGCGTCACTGGTACGAGGGTTCCGGCACCGCGCTCACCAACCCGACTGCCCAGCGTGTGTGCATGGGTAATTCTTCCAGGATAACCGCCGGGAGTGGCAAAGCCCTGGAAAGGCTTATGTCCAGCAGTGGACGAACTAGGTCAATATATAAATAATATTTGGTTCTATCTCTTCTCATTAATGATGCGTTTTCGAAGATCAGGGAATGCAAACCAAATACATAAACACTTAAGAAAGTATATAAAACTAGTTCTGCCTAATATATAATAATATAAATATAATATATAATATATAAAACTAGTTCTGTTAATAAAGTATATGAAACTAGCTCTGCCAAAATACAACTAGTAAGATCAGGGAATACAAACCAAATACATAAAAACATTGAAAAGTATATATGAAACTAGTTCTGCCAAATTACAACTAGTAAGATCAGGGAATACAAACCAAATACATAAAAACATTGAAAAGTATATATGAAACTAGTTCTGCCAAATTACAACTAGTAAGATCAGGGAATACAAACCAAATACATAAAAACATTGAAAAGTATATATGAAACTAGTTCTGCGAAATTACAACTAGTAAGATCAGGGAATACAAACCAAATACATAAACACGTTGGAAAGTACCTTTATATGAAACTAGTTCTGCCAAAATACAACTAGTAAGATCAGGGAATACAAACCAAATACATAAACACATTGGAAAGTATATATGAAACTAGTTCTGCCAAAATACAACTAGTAAGATCAGGGAATAACGACCAAATACATAAAAACATTGAAAAGTATATATGAAACTAGTTCTGCCAAATTACAACTAGTAAGATCAGGGAATACAAACCAAATACATAAAAACATTGAAAAGTATATATGAAACTAGTTCTGCTAAATTACAACTAGTAAGATCAGGGAATACAAACCAAATACATAAAAACATTGAAAAGTATATATGAAACTAGTTCTGCCAAATTACAACTAGTAAGATCAGGGAATACAAACCAAATACATAAAAACATTGAAAAGTATATATGAAACTAGTTCTGCCAAAATACAACTAGTATAAGATCAGGGAATATAAACTAAGTACATAAAACATTGGAAAATATACTATATATGAAACTAGTTATGCCAAAATACAACTAGTAAGATCAGGGAATACAAACCAAATACATAAAAACATTGAAAAGTATATATGAAACTAGTTCTGCCAAATTACAACTAGTAAGATCAGGGAATACAAACCAAATACACAAAAACATTGAAAAGTATATATGAAACTAGTTCTGCCAAAATACAACTAGTATAAGATCAGGGAATATAAACTAAGTACATAAAACATTGGAAAATATACTATATATGAAACTATTTATGCCAAAATACAACTAGTAAGATCAGGGAATACAAACCAAATACATAAACACATTAGAAAATATATATGAAACTAGTTCTGCCAAAATACAACTAGTTAGGAGTGGGAACAGATTCAACATTCATTGCGGTGTAAAGCAAGGCAATATTATGTAATTCCTAAACTGTTTACCGCTTTACTGAAATTCATATAGAGACACTTAGAAATTCAGAATAAACATCAATGGAAAAGTATTTGAAATATAATAAAGAAAATTACTGAAATGTTACACATTGTTGCTTGTAAATATTTAAAATATATTTAAATTTACATTAATTTTCATTTCATTTTGATCGAATTCAAAACCAGTAGCTCTTTTAACGGTATTACAATAAGTTCATTGCGTCGCAATAATGAATAGCCTTTTTTGCACTTTTTTAATTAACCTCTTAGTAAAACCAAATACGCAAAAAGCTGCGTTTTCTCTTTGTTTCTTATATGCATTTGTTTACCTTAAGGCCTTATAGTTGATGCTGATAGTGTAGTTCCACGCCCACGTGCAGCCACGGACTCTTGCTTGGAATTTAATTTATTAAAGAATCCAGGAATAAAGGTCTCAGGCAGTGTTGGGAAATGGTTGGTGCGAAATTATGGTGTTTCCAAGCAAAAAAATATTGTACTTTTGGGAGAATTATTGTAAAATATATTGTACTTTTGGGAGAATTATTGTATTTTTTTGGCATAGTTCTTTAATGGATTGACTTAGTTTTTGATATAGATTACCCCTCTGAAAAAATGCAAGTGCTACTTGCAAGAGGAAACAACTTGAAAATAATAGAAAGAGCCACAATTTCTCAATTGTTTAATCAGCTATAGAAAATTAATTAAAACAAGCAGTAATGTGATTCATTGTACAGCAAAAAACTGCAGTTGAACATATAGGTACCTATGTATTATTATCACTTTTTCGTTACAAAGTTGTTAACAAACATTGTTTTTATCTAAGTTTACAAACATCATTTCCTCTATTGGAATGAAGAATATGTGTGGGTGGGAGTTACATACGGAACAAAAGTTCGCCCTCACTATGGATCACCCGCAGATCAAGCTACCACTTCAAATAGTAGTTTATGCTACAAGGGCGCAAAGGAATAAATAGCGAGTGTTTTAAACGTAACCGAGTAATTTATTGCTTTTACACCCGTGTATCATACTACGTTTTTCAATGCATAGTGTGAGGAAATGAAAACAAATATAATCTTGTGAACTTTAAATTATAATTGGCTCAAGATTATTGTATCCAGAGCCGTTAAACAGTGAAAAAAAAGTATAACATCTATGGTACACAGGAAAGGCTGCAGGTTAGCCAACCATTGCAAACAAATGAAAAAAAAAAAATAATAATAAAGCCCTAGGGCAAAATAATCGACTTTCTGTTCGGTTTTGATGCATAAAAAGTAAGCCTTTACGAGCACATGCATTGAAAATGGATTTATAACACACACGGCAAAAAATTACAAAGAAATAGACATAGACCGATACTATAGACGAACATAAATTCTCTCAGGCAAATTCTCCACTTTTGTTTTTAAAATTAATTCCAGTATAAGCAAAGGAAACGCAGCCCAATCAGCCTATTACTTGGTACAGTGGTACTGTGTAGAGACACAGAATAAATACATAGTAATAAATAATAAATATATAGTTGAGTCAAAAAGGGTTTTGTCAAAGATTTAGTGATGGGTTCGTTAATTTTGAAAATTTTAAAGTTGCTTGTCAATATATTGTAAGTACCTTTATTGTAAAAAATCTCAAAATATTGTATAAATGCGTACAATAATGAGAAAGCTATGTTTTATGGTACAACTTGATTTCGTATCACAAATTATTGTAAGAATACAATAATTATTGTACATTTCCCAACACTGGTCTCAGGTGAAATTCAGTTTCACTTGAAGCTTCTCAGAGGAAACCAAGTTTCTTCACTACATTAGCTTGTTTCTTTCTGAGATTTGTGTTGCACCTCGCTGATGTCGTAGTTTAAATTGATAAATTTATAAAATTACACCATATAACTTTAAATATATACAATAAATAAAAGAAAATTACAACTTGAAATATATTTCGGCCCTTAGTGGGCCGTCATCAGTCAAGTATTAAAAAAAATTATAATATACCAATTTTTAATACTTGACTGATGACGGCCCACTAAAGGCCGAAATATATTTCAAGTTATAATTTTCTTTTATTTATTGTATATATTTAAAGTTATATGGTGTAATTATAAATAAAATTATAAAAATATTAAATCTTGACTTTTTGTCTTTATAAATGGTTAGAATTAGGTAAAAAAAAGGTAAAATTGAATTTTAGTGAGATATTATTCGGGCTATTCGGGCCCGGCATCAGTCATAATGCAATTAGTAATTCTAACCATGTACTTTATAAAAGACTTATATATAGACCCGGCTACAGTGAATAACTGTGAATTATCTACATCAAAACTCTTGTTTTAAGTGGATTTATACTCGCACATACATACAGACGAAAAAACTAAGTTTGTATATTTATATGTAGCATACAGCGACAAAATGGCTCGCATGAGGACATCCGGAAATAAGTGTCCCGTAAGTGCAACTGATAACTCATCGTTGCATAAAAAAACCATTAGGTGTTTGTTACGTCATATCCATGCTGACCTTTATAATTTTTTAACGTGTTTGATAATTGGCTATACAAGCGCCCTTATGATCCTACTTTTTCGAAAAAGGCTAGACACATTAAATTATAAAAGAAAAACATTTATTTCTATCTTTTGTATGGGAATCATAAAAGGAGTTTTTCTAATAATTTCAAATTTTGAAAGTAAAGTAAATTTTATTTGCTTAAACATGCGTTTTAAATAAATATAGGTCTTATTACATCTTTTTGTTATTGGGTACAGCACATTTTACCATAATACGAGTATATAGTATGCAAATATTGACTATTAAGAACTATCATGCTATAACAGAAGTAAATTTACTTATCATGTATTATTATTATTATTATATATCACATTTATTATTATTATTATAAAATTCATTCACAACCATATTCATTCAAATAATCTTTGACGTCGTAATAACATTTTTCTAGAACCCATGTGTGTATCTTCTTTTTAAATGTTTTTATGGGCAAACTTTTAAATTCTAATGGCAGTTTATTAAATATTTTTTCAATGCAAGTGCTCGTAAAGGCACACTTTTTATGCATCAAAACTGAACAGCACGTAGATTAATTTGCCCTAGGGCTTTTTTTTTATTTACCTGCAACCTTTCCTGTGTACCATAAATGTTATACTTTTTTTTCCATTGTTTAACGGCTCTGGATACAGTACTTTTGAGCCAATTATAATTTAAAGTTCACAAGATTATATTTGTTTTATTTCCTCACACTATGCATTGAAAAACGTAGTATGATACACGGGCGTAAAAGCAATAAATTACTCGGTTACGTTTAAAACACTCGCTACGCTCGTGTTTTAAATCGTCCTCGTAATTTATTCTTTTTCGCCCTAGTAGCATAAACTACTATTATCGCCATTGAATGCAGTTTCATCATATACAACTGTAAACTCTCGCGTTTCGTACACATTATTATATATATAATCGGGTCTACCGCGATAAATTTTTACCTTTTTACGAAAACGGGACACCCGACGTTTCGAGACAGTTGCAGTTTCATCATATATGTAGAAATAATGTACTTTATTTTCGGAAGTAAGACCACTTAAACATTTATCCGACATCCGAAACGTACACCGACAACAACCAGACATCCTCACCGTCTCCCTCCTACCAAAAGAAATGTTTTGAGAGTGGGGGGGGGGGGGGCACCATGAAAATTAAGACAAGTACCTATCCTATCATGTGAAAATTTTATTGGTAACATTTAGGAAATTTTGTTACGGGGTCTATCTCAAAGGCCAAAGCATTTAGGAATTTTTAATTTCTGTATATTATTTACCATATACTGTAGTTGAACAACAAATAATAAAAATTCTGATTTTTAATGTAGTTTTAGGGTTACGTCCCCGAATACTCAAACAAATAAATTTTGTAGTTTTAATGTCTGACAGAATTATAGCATTACCTAAAATTCGATAAATATCTAGTTTGGAATAATAGGTCATATGGACAAAACCCTAAAAGAGCGAGACCCGACTCGCACTTGGTCGGTTTTTTGCCATTTATTTGTGGTGCTATGCATCGTTTTACAGGTGTGAGTATGATTAGAAAGAAAGAAATATTTGTAATTTTCATTGATAATTGACAATTATAATTTTTCGGCTTTCCCGAACACAGTATTTATTGAGGTGAGCCGATTAATGACATACTGTTTTATTGAGGTGAGCCGATTAATGACATACTGTTTTATATGAACACAGTATTTATTGAGGTGAGCCGATTAATGACATACTGTTTTATATGAACACAGTATTTATTGAGGTGAGCCGATTAATGACATACTGTTTTATATGAACACAGTATTTATTGAGGTGAGCCGATTAATGACATACTGTTTTATATGAACACAGTATTTATTGAGGTGAGCCGATTAATGACATACTGTTTTATATGAACACAGTATTTATTGAGGTGAGCCGATTAATGACATACTGTTTTATCCATAAGTTTTATTTAACTCTTGTTCGCGCCACTTCTTGTGGCTCTCATACTGCGGGGTAGTTGTGAATTAATATTTTCAACTGTCATTTTCGCTGCATCTCCACCCGCTTAGTTTTGGACGCAAATCAAGCAGTCGTCAATCAGAAGCCTTTCACGCCGGAGGTCTACGCTGATTGTCATTCGACTAGGTCCTACCTCGACCCTACCGCCCGCCATTTTGAGATCGCACCCGCTGTGCGCCTCATTTTCATCTATTACTATTACGAAGAAGACTAGCCGAGAAGAGCGCAACCAGGCACGAAGAGGAAGAAGAAAACCATCTTGGAGAACACCAGAGACTTGGTGGCTCAGGCGAAGCGTGGTTTGTGGTGCATGCAGCTCCTTCCCAAGGTCAGATCTTTCATCTTCGTAATTTATTTCTCTTCACTTCCCGCTATTTTTTAAAACCTATGGTGATACAAAGCACTGCCGTCATATCGCGTGCTCATTTTTTTGGCCATTCGAGCCGGATCTAGATCCATTTTAGGCCCTTTGATCTGCGATCTATAACCATTTTTTGGTATTTCCAACCGCTATCTTCATGTTCTTTGTCTAAAGAACACGTGAATTCCGCTCTAATTTTCACTCTGCCCGCAGTATTACCCCGCATTCCCGCTCTTATTTGCATTATCTATGCATTAAAACCCCGCATTCGTCAAAATATTAGTGATTCCATTTCCTATATACTGGAAAGTTATAAATTATCTACAGTGAAATACGCCATTCTGTTAATTTATCCGCTGCGATTATACCATTTGATCATTTCACAGAAAATATTATCTGCCTACCTGCTAATTCTTAATATTATCGAGAGGTACTCGTACACAGGTTCGTCCGCCGCCCGTGTTATCTCTAACTCATTAGCATTATTCTATGTTGTAGTCAGTATAAAACTTTCAATAGTTCTGGTACTTGCCTAACTTTGTACTATATAACATGCCAAATTCCGCAGAAGCTGCAAAATTAAAGATGTCGTATAGTTTAAAGAAGCTTAAAAATAAAAGGCAAGAATTGTTTAATCGCCTTCAGAGAGTTTATGACTTTTCTAAAACCGCTTTAGAGGATGTTTCTTCGGCAGAATTGTTTATGGCCAATGTCGAAACTTTGGATACTGTACGCTCAGAAATTCATGTAATCATAGATGAAATTAATGACACAGAGGTATTGATAAATCCTAATTTTGAACCAAATTATCAAAGTTGGTCAGCTTTTGAGGATCTTTACTCCCATTGCAAATACATCAACCGGAAGTTATCACATTCTTCGAAATCGGCTGACTCTAAAGTTAAAGCTCCACGTGACATGGAATGTCCCAAAAAACCTACTATCAAGCTTCCAAAACTGGAACTCGTTGGTTTTTCTGGTGAAGCTACTATGTGGCCAACATTCTATGAAACATTTAAAACCACGATTCACGATAATCCGGACTTGACCGATAACGAACGAGTACAATACCTGATGGGTAAACTTTCTGGCCGGGCACTTTCGATTTGTTCTGGAATCACACCGAACGCAACTAACTACGACATAATCTGGAAAACACTCGTTTCTACTTTTCAAGACTCGCGTAGTTTAGCCACTACTTATTTGGATCAAATGTTTGAATTTCGCCCTTTAACTACCGCTAGTTCAAAAAACTTGGACTTGTTTTTAGACAAGTTCTGTTCCGCTGTTTCGTGTTTAAAATCGCTGAATATTAAAGATCTTTCGGATTTTATCCTTATGTATTTGGCCCTTAAAAAACTTGATGTTGAAACCGCTCGTTCATTTGAAATGTTTAAACGTGGTTCCGATTTACCCCATTATGATGAATTAATATCATTTTTACGGGAACAAACTAAGATACTGAACCGCACTGCACCCGCAATTACCGCTCCCGCTCCGAACCGCTCCGTTAATAATAATAACAACAAAACCGGGTACAGTACCAAGTCAACCCATGCTTTTGTCTCCGCTTCGACCAATAATAATTGTTGTCCGCTATGTAAACAATTAAAACACTATAATTTATATAAGTGTCCCGAATTTGTGAAACTAGATATCGAGAAAAGATTTCAGTTCATCAAATCTAATAACGGTTGCACCAATTGTTTAAGTATTACGCATAACAATTCCGCTTGTAAATCGTCTTATAATTGCCGCCATTGTAATTGTAAACACCATTCGATGTTGTGCCGCAAACAAAATGTGATGAATACTCACACCGCGCTTGGTCAAAATATTACCGTGTCTCCACGCACACATACGCAATCTTCGAGGTTGGTGGATCCTGCCGTATCGGCGACTAACACAGAACATATGACTAATGATTCTCAATCCGTACCAACTGCGAGTAATAATATTTCTTTATGTAACTTACAGCCTAACTCGCAGCGTAATGAAACATGCCTTTTAGGTACAATTCAAGTGATCGTGAAAGATTCTAACGGTATGTCTGTCCGTCTACGTGCGCTCTGCGACCCTGCGTCACAATCCAGTTTTTCGACGGTTTCCTGTTGTGAGAAGCTTAACTTAAAATATGAGAAAATTCCCCGCGCTTTTGTTAAGGGCATCGGCTCTTCATCAAACCCAATTAAGGGTGCGACAAACCTTAAATTGTTTTCACGATTTGATGATTCGGTTTCAATTTCGCTTGACACTTATGTAATCGACCGTATTACCGACAACTTACCATCGGTGCAGGTGGATTTGTCTACGCTTTCGTATTTAAAAGATATCACACTTGCTGATGAAACATTTTACTTACCGGGTGAGATTGATATTCTTATCGGTGCATCTTTATTCGCGGATATCTTGTTATCAGGCCGCGTCTCTGGTCCCCCGGGTACGCCGACGGGATTTCAGACCATCTTCGGTTTTACGCTAATTGGTAATACGCCTGTTTACCAAAATACCGCATGTTCAATTTCGTTATGCTCTTATATGGAGATTGAACCGCCAATAGATTTTATTTTACAAAAATTTTGGCAATTAGAAGAGGTGCATTGTGAACCTGCTTCTAGTCCCGCAAATGATGAATGTGAAAAATTATTTATTAACAATGTGTCACGTGACCCCGCTGGTCGCTATTCGGTTTCTTTACCGTTCGCACGGAATCCTAACATACTAGGAAACTCGTACCATCACGCAAAAAAGTGTTTTATGTCTCTTGAGCGTAGGTTTGTTTCTAACGCAGATTTACGTTCCGAGTATAACAATATAATAAATGAATACCTAACTAAAGGTTACATATCCCCGCTTCATAATGATGACCAATTATCTCTTGGTTATTATATTCCGCATCATCCCGTAGTGCGTGTTGATAAATCAACGACAAAGGTGCGTATTTGTATGAATGCCAGTACTAAGACTGACTCCGCTGATGGTACTCGTGTCTCATTAAATGACACGCTGCACACAGGTGCTAATTTGCAAAACGATTTGTTTTTAATTTTACTTGACTTCCGCTTGTATGAAATCGCTTTTACCTCGGATATCAAACAAATGTTCTTACAAGTTTTGGTTAACGCCGATGATCGCAAATTTCAAAAGTTTTTATACCGCTTTGACACGTGTTCACCGCTTATCGCTTATCAGTTCAATCGCGTCTGCTTTGGACTACGTAGTAGCCCTTTCCTTGCGATGAGAGTAGTCAGGAAACTCTGTGAGGATGGGAGTTCAGCGTACCCGCTCGCCGCTACTGTAGCCGCACGAAACTGTTACATGGACGACATCTGCTATAGCACGCCCACCGTGCAGGGCTCCTTACAGCTCAGAGATGAGCTGGTAGGATTGCTTAAGGCCGGTGGCTTTGAGCTCGTCAAGTGGTCTAGTAACTGTCAACAGTTACTTGATACACTGCCTGATACTCACCGCTTAAATTCTAGTAAGAATTTTGAAGAACAAACTCAAACTCTTAAAGTTCTTGGCTTACAGTGGTCGCCTGATTCTGACGAGTTCTCTTTTACTGTATCGCTAGATAGTCGCCCATGTACTAAACGCAATGTTTTGTCCTTGATAGCACGTCAGTACGACGTCCTCGGCTTTACCGCTCCTGTGATCTTGTACGCAAAATTACTCTTGCAGAAAATCTGTATTTTAAAATTAGACTGGGATGAAACACTACCCTCTGATATTGCGCAGATTTGGCAAAACTATTTGAAGGAGCTACCTGTTTTGCGGGATTTACGTATTAAACGCCACTTAGACGTGTTCCAAAATTCGAAAATTTCGATAA
Organism: Ypsolopha sequella; assembly: GCA_934047225.1. Lineage (NCBI taxonomy): Eukaryota > Metazoa > Arthropoda > Insecta > Lepidoptera > Ypsolophidae > Ypsolopha > Ypsolopha sequella. Next base: position 25,588,192 of record OW203997.1, read on the forward strand.
TATCATTTGCAGACGCAAGTGAACGTGGATACGGATGTGTCGTATATATTAGAGTACAAGATGACTCAGACACTTGCACTAGCATTCGGCTGGTATGCGCAAAGTCAAAAGTCTGTCCGCTCAAGACCGTCAGTGTCGCCCGCCTTGAGCTTTGTGCCTCGTTACTCATGTCGAAATTAACTCGTCGTGTAGTTGACGCTTATAAAATACGTCACAATATTGAACGTATTTACTGTTTTACCGATTCTATGGTAACTTTACACTGGATACATTCCTCACCGCACAGGTTTAAAACCTTTGTCGCGACGCGTATAACAAAAATAATATCCGCTATTCCCGCTGAATGTTTTTACCATACAGCTGGTTCTCAAAACCCGAGCGACTGTCTTTCCCGTGGTCTCACTCCCACGCAGTTGATGAGTCACCCGCTCTGGTTCACTGGACCTGCTTGGCTTTATCTGGACGCTAAAGAGTGGCCAATCAAAACAATAGAATCAGCTTCTATTGAAGAAAACTTGCCGGAATCAAAAACAATTTCTCTTCCCGCTTTTAGTAATGAAGAACCGCATCCTCTTCTTTCTCTTTCGGAAAGAATTTCGTCATGGCTTGTGCTTTTACACACAATCATTTACATATACCGATTTTTACGTATTTTACCGCGCTCTAATATTTTTACCGCTACCGATATGGATTTCGCTGAAGTTGCATTGATTAAAGCTCTTCAAGCATTTTATTTTCTTGATGAAATAAAAAGATTAAAGTCAAATAAACTTTGTTCTCCCGCTTTAAATCGACTATCGCCATTTTTAGATAAAAATGGATTGTTACGCGTTGGTGGTCGACTTCGCAACACAGACATGACGTTCGATCAACAACACCCTGTGTTGTTACCTCGTAAAAATCATATTGTCGAATTGATTATCATTCATTATCATCGCAAAAATTGTCACACTGGACCAGTGGCTTTAATGTCAATAATCCGCCAAAAATTTTGGATACTTTCCTGTCGAAATATTGTTCGTCGCGTAATACATAGCTGCAATTATTGTTTTAAGGCGAAGCCGAGACAAACCTTCCCTTTCATGGCAGATTTACCATCATGCCGCGTTAATGAGGCTAAAGCTTTTGTCCACTGCGCTGTGGATTATTGTGGTCCTATCAGTATCACTCCGTATCGAAAACGTGGAGTCCGTCCCGTCAAATGTTACCTCTGCATATTTGTATGCCTGGTGACTCGTGCAGTTCACGTTGAATTGGCAACTGATCTTAGCACGAACACTTTTCTTTCCGCGTTCAAACGTTTTTTATCTAGACGTGGAGCAGTGTCTTTCGTATATTCAGATAATGCTACGAACTTTGTAGGCGCTAGAAATGCCCTCTCAGAAATTTACAATTTGACAAACTCCGAAGAATTTAAAACGTCTTTCGCGAATGAACTTGCCGATCATAGAATACAATGGAAATTTAATATTCCACGTAGCCCACATTTTGGGGGACATTATGAGATATATGTCAAAGGATTTAAGACGCATTTGCATAGAGTAGTAGGTACTCAACTGTTGACCTACGAAGAATTATTAACTGTAGTTACGCAAATAGAATGTGTCATAAATTCTCGTCCGCTTACGCTGCTGAGTGAAGATCCATCTGAACTTAGCGCGTTAACTCCTGCACATTTTCTGATGTCAACTCCTTTAAAAGAATTACCCGCTTGTAAGGTGGCTGATGAGCCAGTTAATTTATTACGTCGCTACGCGTTGCTTGATCAAATGGTAGAATCGTTCGCAAGGCGATGGAAGAATGATTATCTCCATCTTCTCCAGTCTAGAGGAAAATGGAATACACCTTCCAACCCAATCAAAATTGGATCTGTTGTCGTTGTAGTTACCGATAACACTCCACCGCTTCAATGGCCGCTCGGTGTTATTGTAGCTGTATACCCTGGCAAAGATAATGTCATTAGGGTAGCTTCTGTCAAAACGACGACAGGTGTTTACAAACGACCTGTCGTGCGTCTTTGCCCTCTCCCATCTCAATAACTCCTTTCTTTGCCCCCGCTTCAAAATTTCGTTATTCTCTGTCTTATTTTTACTTTTCTATTCTTATTTTAAAACCAATGGTTTTAACGCCGGGGGCAAATGTTCGCGCCACTTCTTGTGGCTCTCATACTGCGGGGTAGTTGTGAATTAATATTTTCAACTGTCATTTTCGCTGCATCTCCACCCGCTTAGTTTTGGACGCAAATCAAGCAGTCGTCAATCAGAAGCCTTTCACGCCGGAGGTCTACGCTGATTGTCATTCGACTAGGTCCTACCTCGACCCTACCGCCCGCCATTTTGAGATCGCACCCGCTGTGCGCCTCATTTTCATCTATTACTATTACGAAGAAGACTAGCCGAGAAGAGCGCAACCAGGCACGAAGAGGAAGAAGAAAACCATCTTGGAGAACACCAGAGACTTGGTGGCTCAGGCGAAGCGTGGTTTGTGGTGCATGCAGCTCCTTCCCAAGGTCAGATCTTTCATCTTCGTAATTTATTTCTCTTCACTTCCCGCTATTTTTTAAAACCTATGGTGATACAAAGCACTGCCGTCATATCGCGTGCTCAACTCTATTTATCATTTTATTTTTGCAGTAGATTATTTACCACCATTAAAATTAGTGAATGAACACCAAAATTGGTAAATGATAACAAAATTTTTACGCCATTTTTAATGTTTTAAATTGCCAAATTGATTCTTATGGACAGATCATATTTTTGTGAAAACTAACGACGTCGCCTCGCTCCGCTCCGCTTCGCTCTGCTCCTTATTTTATCTTACATGTGAACCTAACACGCTCCTCCTCGCTTCGCTTCGCTCCGCTCGTCGTCGCACCTATTTTTTACCGGCATTTACTAATTTTGGTGTTCACTATATTATTTTTGGTCGAAATGTATGGGATATCAAAGTTTATTTTGGTGGTCATTATATTTTTCCCTTTAATAAAATGAAATGTTTATCTTAGCCCCTTTATCAAAATGTCAAAATATCAAGTTGCACCATTTAAATTAATAAAAAAAACTTCGGCAGTTTACTTGTTATTTAGTTGAAAAATATCCTATGATATTGGGTAATATAATAAAAATAAACACATTAATATTACTGATAATTATACTTAATTTTTATCACATCGGCAATTTTTTCAGCCATCATGATCACGGGTGCATTTGTATTGCCACTTGGCATTGTAGGGAATACACTGGCATCTACTACCCGAAGCTTGTTGACGTGACGTACATTCAGATCTTTATCCACAACTTTCCCCATAGCACAAGTTCCCGCTTGGTGCCACAAAGTTCTAACCATGTTGAGAATATAGCAATCCCAATACTTATCAGACAAAAATGTGTGCTTGTCACACTCAGGTAGTCTAACTTTCATAACTTTAGATAGAGCATACTTAAAATATTCTGATTCAGTTAAATTCAAAATTCGTTTTATTCCTTCTCTCAGAGTAACCAAATCTACTTTATCTGATAAATATCCCAGATCTATTTCTGGTTTTCTTGATGCGTCTACGCTTTTAACTATAACTTTTCCTTTCGATCTTGGATGTAACAGGACTACAAAAATTGCAAAAATTTCATGTTTGTAATTTTCTTCCAATATTGAACGAACTACATTGTCGTTATAGCTCATAGATTTTTTAATAGCTGGTAAAATCAATGGAGATGTTTGGTTGAAGTAATATGAAATTATTTGAAATTCCGGTTTTCTCTGGTCGAAAATGGAGTAAAAACCAGTTGTCCTAGGAAAAGGATAGTAATCTAATGTAAACTGAGGTTGTAAATTATTGTCTAGATAATAAGTAGGCGCTCCTGTAAAGAATACTGGGATAAGAGCATGGTCTTGTAGATTATATCCAACAGGTAAATCTGAAATTACTTTTATACCTAACGGTTTTAAATCCTTTATAGAACCAATGCCTGAAGCTATCAATAACTTTGGTGTATTTATTGCACCAGCAGAAACAATAACTTCTTTTTTCGCATAAAACTTTAAATATTTGTTCTTGTTAAGGACTTCTATCCCGTAAGCTAAATTCCCATTCATTAATACTTTAGTTGCATAAGTATGTTTTAGAATATAAAAGTTGTACCTATATTTGATTGGAACTAAAAATGCTTGTGCTGTACTAGACCTTACACCTGGAGGCATTGATTGTGTTAAATAACACCTTGATATTCCAAACTGATCCGGACCGTTGTAATCTAGTATTCTATTGATACCAATTTCATCCATAGACTCCAATAAAATATCCCATTTATTTGCAACGTTTTGGTCAGTAGTTCTTTGCTTAGTGACTTTCATTGGTCCTTCAGTGTTATGATAGTGCTTATATACTGGATTTCTCGTGATGAGGTCGTCTTGCAATCCTTCACTTTTTAAAAAATAGGGAAATACACTGTTCCAGTCCCATCCGGTGAAACCAGAGCGCGCCCATTCATTGTAGTCTTCTTTATTACCTCTGCAAATTATTACAAAAATAATTAATAGTTATAATTGTAATCTAATATTGCAAAGTAATAATATACAAGGTGACTTTTTGATCATTGTCCAAATTCATACTGGTGGCTTGGTAAGTGATCAGTATCATGGATCAATAACAATTTTTGTGAAATTCGTAAAATGAAATTTCGACTCCCCATAGTGATTCACTCGGAACTGGAAGTGAATTTATATGGGAAGCCGAAATTTCATTTAACAAATGTCACAAAAATTGTTACTGATCCAAGATACTGATTACTTATCAAGTCTCCAGTATGAATTTGGACGATGACCAAAAATTCACCTTGTCTATTTCGAATTTGTTTCTGATTGATATTTTCTAGTTTGTAATGCACTCTAATAGTATTTAGAATATACATATATAAAGACTTATATATTATATATTATATAAGTCTATTAGTAATAATTTGACCTATAAAGATAAATTTATGACATTTATGATTACCTCCATCATCAGTTTCCACAAAAAAATATGTTATAGTATAAATATTATAGAGTGCATTACAATCTAGAAAAAATCAATAAGAAACAAATTTCAATTGATCTAAATATTTTAAAAAACTCCTCGGGCCAGGATTCGAACCTGCAACCTCTTAGTTATTCTTTATTATTTATTATACACACACAGAAATATAAACATAAACAAAGTTACAGTGAAAAAAGATGCACATTGGCGAGCTTAACTCTAAACAGAGATTTCTGACAGGAAAACTATCACAATAGGAAAAAGTAACATAAACGAAGTAATCATACACGTGTAGACATAGAAGAAGAACATACAAAGAATTATACAAGTTTAATAACAAAATAAAAATATATCAATACTTACTATAAATACAATCTATAAAATATTATAAATACACATAGTGTGTAACAAACTACAAAAACATAAATATATATAATATCTATCTATTCAGATTGTGAGAGGTAGTGTTCTTTAAGCTTTTTCCTAAAGGAACCGATAGTTAGACAGTCACGAATAATATGTGGAAGAATATTTCATCATAGTCGGACTGATTGGACTGAGTTAATGCATCTGTGTATTTCTTTACTGTCCGAAGCAACACGTATTGAAGTGATGGCAGCGCCATCTCTGTTCCTATGAACAAGGCGTGAAATCGCATAATGCCCTCATGAGCGTTCGATATGTGCATTACTGGCACTTGCTGTGAATGCAAGAGGTCGCAGGGGAAATTTGTTTCTAATTAATCTTTTTTTAGTTTATAATGCACTCCAATAATATTAAGAGTATCTAAAGCGATATATTTAGTTATAAAACATATAAAGGTGATAGATATACGAAGTCGGTTTGTGAAGATTTCCTTCCAATATTAGTTTTTAGTATATTAAAGTTATATTAAAACAATGACACAATCCAAAGGAAGGAAGAATAAGAAATGAACAATAGACTCACCTTACATACATCATAGAGTTGATACTTGAACTTCCACCGAGCATTTTCCCTCGCGTCAAAGGAATTTTTCCCGGTTTCCTTTGAGCCTGAGCAGTAACGTTGTCGTTCACAGAGTAATAGTTCCAGTCATATTTAGTGTTTAAGAGATCTCCCAAAAGCCCTGGAACCTAAAAATTATAATTTTTGAAAAAGGAAACTAAATCCTTTATTTTTTATTTTACACAGAAACACGACCACAGACAGTTACAGTTAAAGCTTATCTCTAAAAAGATATTTCTTACAGTAAACCATTGAGAAAACAGTAAAAGTTCAAATAAGAGTAAAAATCATACATATCCATAAAAAAATAAAGGTTGCTATATGTACAAAAATAAACGTAAATAAAAAATATAACAAATACTTACTATACCACCAATATGATGTATGAATAGCATAAATAAATATGAATAGTGTATTGACATAGGAAAATACTTATTTATAAATATTTATAATATTTTATTATTAAATGGTCTGTTAGTGCGGCAGTTGCGAATACATTAAAAAAGAGCATTCCTATGGCTGCTTGGATATTAAAAGAATTATCATTAGCTAGCACTACATATAGTATTATTAACTGTAATTTTAAGGACATATTTAGCGCCAGAATTACTTACAGTCTAGCTAGTCTATCCCTGAGGATTAAAAAAAACCAAAACATTTACGAATGTTGATTCGGAAATAAGAAGCGGAAGAATGTTGATTCTTAACTATGTTAAACTATATGTTAACTATGTTATAAAGAGCAAAATATAAAAGTTTTGACGATGATGGATTGGTAACCATATTCACTTCTTACGAAAATGAGAAACGTGATCAAATTAACGAAGACCAACGATAAATTGGATAGGTAATATTGAATTATTGAACAGGTAATATTTATTAAACAACTTTTAGATCAAGAAGACAAAAATCACCAAAGCCACGAATAGGAAGAAGTTAGTATATTGGAAATTTAAATAAACCTTACTTAAATATCCAAAATAGTACATTTATGTAAGTTTATATATGTAAGTTTATACTATTTATTTACATTTATGTTTATGTAATTTTTACTAAGTATATCTATGGTAAAACAGTTTCATATAAGTATTTATTATAATTTTATATATTTAAATTAAATAAAAAGGTAGCATTATTTCTTATCAACTATCATTTACAATACCATCGCATAATTTCAGGTTGCCTGGAAGATATTGCTATTAGCAATAAGTGCTGCGTCGCACACAATGTTTTTTTATTTACTAAGTAGTTTAATTTATTTTTTCTTATGTAAATGTGCAAAAATGTAATAAATAAATTACATTAAATTAAGAGTTTGAGCAAGCACGATTTTGGTCAAATTGTATTGTTAATCTTTAATAATCTTACGATACGCTCTACTCGAATCCCAAACAGAGTGCGCATTTGAGCTTGAGTATAACTGCTGCCTATTTGTTAATTAAATCCACAGAACATTTAAAATGTTCTGAGATTAAATCCCACCAAAAACATATGTCAAAAACGAGCCAAGTTCGGTACAAAAGCAGTGCAGGATTGTCGGGTCCGCTAAAAAAAGAATTGAGATCAAATTGGGTGCAAAGCTCCAATAGAGGATGGCATACCCTAGCAACTTTAAGTCTAATGGCTTTATTTGCTTTTCATAGAGGCAATTATATGTTGGCTCTTTGGCCTCTTGTTCTTGGACGCGCAATACTAGTGATCACGCAGCGAAAGAACAAATTGGTGTGTTTTTAGCTAATACCGAAATATTTTGTAGGGAAAAAAATACTGGATTTAGGTAACATCCCTTCATATTTCTATTGCCTATTTTATAAAAAAAATCAAGTTGATCTCTTAACCGCGTTTTTGAAACGAACGTTTGATAACCGAAAAAAAAGAGTGTGGAAAACATATTTTTTTGACAAATGTACAAGTCTTAAAACATTGTTCATATGTGGAATCCCTAGATAAAAGATCGATAAATCAAATATATTTTCTTCAATATGAGGAGAGACCTAGTTTCTTCCAATTAACCCTTGGAAACCTGGTGTTCTTGATGTTCTAGCGTCAGGTGTCCCGTTAAAATGAATTCTTTAGGTTTTATATGAATGAGTGAGTCAGTCAAAGACTGACTAAAAATAGCTATTTATGGACGTGAATATCTCAATCTCTATTACAGTTTCGTTTATGAAATTTTGGATTTTAAGTACTTTCGGGGACCTTAACATGCACGCAGAATTTCAACTTCGTAAGTTTACTAGGAAATGACTTATGGGGGGGGGTTGAAAGTAGCTCGATTTGGTTCGTGTAACACATGGCTGTTGCTCCCGGCCTTTTCTTCTTAGAACTCGGCGGTCACGCTGTTGTGTATCTAGACACATCTCCTTTTTGCAGTCAAAATAATCAAACAATCAAGCAAACTTACAACACTTGCATGAGGAGGGTTGCCTCCAGCTTCAACAAGCAGTACACGGCAATCTTCAACTTCTGTCAGTCTGTTGCCGAGCACAGCGCCGGCTGAACCAGCGCCCACTATGATGAAGTCGAAGGTCTCACCTCCTATAATAGCCAGTACATTTTTTAGATGTCACTTTTTTCTCAACTTATGATAAAATCTACACGGTTACCTCCTAAATCTGAATCAGGAGGCCACTGTGACCACTCTTGCATTTGAACTTCTTGAGCCGACAAAAATATTATTAAACTCAAAGTAAGGAACATATTGATAGAAAATACAATTTAATTTGAGGATGTCGATCGTTGTTTGATCCTATTTATATAGGTGTCGGTGTTTGCAGTGCGTTACTTGCACAGTTGGCTGAAATGTGTCTGTCTACAACAATATGCATATGCCAAACTGTTTAAGGTTCGTAATTAGTTCAAAAAATATGCGATTTATGAAAGCCATAAAACAAAACCACAACGTCTAAAATTTTGATGAATTTTCTACCGAATTGTTGTGTTATTTTGTTTAATTAATGGAAGCATAGACGAAAAATACAAAGCAGTGCAATCATTTTCCGTATAGTTTTCAATATACAATAACAATTAAAGGACAATAAAATAGAACGTACCCACTATGAACACACTTGTAGTGAATCAACTCCCGGTTGTTTTTCCTGTTTTTTGAACTGAAGTATTAATTTTTGTATATTTTTCACTTATAAGTAGGTATAAAGTTGACCTGAAGAAAAAGGTTTATACACATAGCCCATATTCATTTTTAGAGTTCCGTAGTACCTAAAAAGTACAAAAGGAACCTTTATTGTGAGACTCCGTTGTCCGTCCGTCCGTATGTTACAGCCTTAAGATTTAAAATTTAGCACAAAATGGTATTACTTTGCCCAAATAACAAGCTTTAAAAAAAAATTGAGCAATTTGATATTGTTAAAAATATTTTCAATACAAGAGAAAAAAAAGGAAAAAAATATCCTAAAAATACAATATGGGTATAAAATTGTAGATATTAGATAAGTGATTGTAAAGATTTACTGGCACTGATTTCGAAAAATCTTAAAACCCACAAAAAATTTACTTCTCCCCTCTTATCTTCGAAACTGTTGGATAGAAAAACAAACGAAAAAATGGTTATAGGCCATAAGTGGCCTTGTACAGGAAATACAATATAATTATAAAAATACAATATGGGTATCAAATTGTAAAGAATACAGGAAAAATATAGCGGTTGAGAAATTCACGAAAACAAAATAAAAAAATGTAATGAACTCAAAACTGTCGAATTACGGAACCCTAGGTACGTGAGTTTGACTCTCAGTTGACCGTTTTTTTTGTAGCTTTATTATTCTCTGCGTTGTTATAGTAAATAACAAAAATGCTGATGAAGACTCTGTATATTATAAAGTTTATCTAATGATTGTGTATTTTTATATGAAAAAAGGGAACCCTGCTGGAACCTTGTTGTCCGTCTGTCTGTCACCCTTTTGCTAGGGCCCCATATTAGACATCAAGTTGAAACTGATATCTCCTACAGAAGTCTATGGCCCCATGGTGCTGTACAAAAATCAGGCTTTTTACTCGACGCGAAGTAAAATAATTGCACATTTTATTTTTTATTTTAAAATCTTCGACATTTTTGTGTCGATTTGGTGTAACACGTTATGACTTATTTGACAGGACTAAACTAAATTGGAGATGGTCAGAATCGGCCTTAACCGCGTACATAAAATAAATTTATACTATAATTTCTGTTAGAATTATTCGTAGCTAGTTTCACTTTCATAATAACACGGACACACATATTAAAATAATATAAGTACTTAATGTCGCAGCCAGTCATGAGAGCGAACACCGAACGAAACGAAAGGGCGCCATCTAGCAAATAGTCCACAAACTACGCTTCCAGCGTGCTTTGATAGAGTCACGCGTGACGCAATCGGCAGTCACAGCTTTTTATTTCACGATTCATGCTTTTCTTCTGGATTCTGATAGAGATTTCATTACGACTGACGTTCGAGCATGACCCTTTCAAATATATCAGAATCATCGTGAAACATTGTTACAACTAAGAACGTTTCAAACGCGCTTAAGTTTATTTTCGCCATGCCATATGAAAATAACCTCAAAATAAAAACGATTTATCATAAAAAGTTATTATAAGATGGTGTCCGTTTTAAATGGATAGTCAAACCCTGTTATTTTGAATTTGTTCTTTATCATTGACCACAATATACAAGGTGACTTTTTGATCATCGTCCAAACTCATACTGGTGGCTTGGTAAGTGATCAGTGTCATGGATCAATGACAATTTTGGTGAAATTCGCAAAATTTAATTTCGACTCCCCATAGTGATTCACTCGGGACTGGAACTGCATTTCTATGGGAAGCCGAAATTTCATTTTACGAATTTCATAAAAATTGTTGCTGATCCAAGATACTGATCACTTACCAAGCCTCCAGTATGAATTTGGACGATGATCAAAAAGTCACCTTGTATTTGTGTACACTCTTAGGGCATTTTGCTTATGGGGAACTGACCATCTCCTTTAAGCGTTTCGTCTTTTTCTTTTTGTATCGAAAAACGCTTAAAATAAGGTAAGTCCTGTCAAATAAGTTGTATATGTATACTACTCGTTCCAATATAAGTCAAACACACATATCGTCTGCATCGATATAATGAAGCATGATATCATCTACATTTATAAAGCCAATTACTCGGGTCTGTGGTAATATACCTACAGTCTGCGTGGACGCATCAGTCAAGTCGATTTAATATTTTTATACATAGTTGTAAGCAACGATATCAGAAGAATTATTTTCGGCTGATGACAGCCTCATTAAAGAAGCCGAAATATTTCGTAAAATATAAAGTTTACTATGGTGGTAGAGCTGATGCCAGGCTCGACTGTGGAGGTACCACCATCTTACTTGAAGACCCCTTCGAAGTAAATCGGGGGAGAGTAAGAGGACAGCTCACAGGCAAAAAACCAGGAGGCCCACCATACCTGGGACCGATGGATGGATGGCGTCACTGATGTGAGGGTTCCGGCACCGCGCTCATCAACCCGCCTGCCCAGCGTGTGTGAGTATGGTCAATTCTTCCAGGATGACCGCCGGGAGTGGCAAAGTCCTGGAAAGGCTTATGTCCAGCAGTGGACGAACTAGGCTAATGGAAAGTTTTTTATTATTGTTTAATTTGGTCGTCTTGGCGGTATGGCATTTTCCTCCCTTGGTGTCTTCGATCGATTTTTATCGTAGCAGGTGAAAATGGATTTTCTTGTATTTATTACATAAATAAATATAATTCAATTATAATTCAGTAATATCTTAGGAACTAACAATAAAAAAATTCTTCATAGGTACTCGTTTACATAAGGTGAAATTTAATCAACCACCATAATTCATATTGGAGACTAGGTTAGTGATCAGGAACAATGTTTAATTAACCTTACGGTGAAATTCGAAAAAAAAATGTTGCTCCTGTACTGCCTATACTAGGAGTATATTTGAAGTCCAGTTCGTATGGAAACAATTTTTGTTTTTGTATTTCAAAAAAAAGGATCGTTGAACCATGTTCCTGATCGCTAAACAAGTCTCTAGTATGAATTCGGGCGGTTGATTAAATATCCTTAATATTCCTTGTATAGAAAGACTTCTCGACTAACCAGTTTTCAAGTTTTGTTTTGTAAACAGATAAATTATTCATTCTGTCTCGGGAAAAAATTACAGCAGTTTTTTTTTATGCTAGCTTTAACATTTAGGTGCCTGACAAAAAGAAGTAGCAATGTAATGTTCTGATGAATTATTAAAAGGACAGGCGCACCAACCCAGTTGCACGTACTTTTTACATTTTTAAAAAGCGAAAGTGCATCAAATGCGAGGCATAATTGTCGCTTTTCTTTTGAAAAAATGGAAAAATAAATGTATAAATATCCATTTTTGCCCTAGGGGCAAAGTAAATACAAGAAAATCCATTTTCACCTGCTACGATAAAAAACGATCGAAGACACCATAGGGGGCAAAATGCCATACCACCAAGCCAACCACAAAATTTCAAACACATTTTTCATTCCATTCTCAATATCCGGCCAAGTGCGTGTCAAGCCACGCGATGTGTATATTTCCGTAATTGCCCGTCACAATCGCAATAAGCGGACTTGGGTAGAAGGGGGATTTTTGTTTGATACTATAATAGTATTTTGTGCAGCTGTACCATAATTTGTTACACTTTGTTCGTTTCGTAAACAAGCGCTCGTGTTCCAATGTCTAATTATGTTCAGTTGCACACAATACTTTATCTACGACCATCAAAAATATCGTCTTTATTTATAATATTTTCAACTAACAATTTCACGAAAAATGAGAAGAAGACGTTCGTTCATGAACCTCGGGTGCGTCGTTCCGCTAATACTGCCTTGAAGGCCAATCAGGATAAAGGGGGCGTGGCTTAAGAAATAATGGTGGAAATTATTTCTCGTCTCTGTTGTTGATTGGATCTCTAGCAGTTTTATAATAAATTGGGCCAACCGCAGCGCCGAATCGCGGTATTATAATGTAATAAATAATCTAGGTATTCATAAAACTACTTTTGTGTTTGCAATTACCTTATTGTAGTACGAGAGTAAACATATTAATTCAGTTCACAGCTAATATTTACGTCTAAATATACGGGTCGGTGTACATTCGTCCTCTAGAAATTAGTCACGTGTAAATTCGTCTCGAAAAGTATTTATTTTCGGTGCAAATGCGCCCGTTTTCAAAAAATATATTCACAATGCGTAAATAAGGCACCATTTCCATTCTTCTTGACAATGGATTTTTTAACTAAGCTTCTATTTATTTTATTTAAGGGGATCGAAAATACCAACAGAAATAAAATGTCAGCTTTCGGATGATTTTGTTGCAATAATTAGGTTACGTATAGCCATAAAAAAAATACATGTTTTTGGTTGAACTTTAAGGTATTCATTTTCCACAAACCACGTTAATCGATTCATATTTGTACTGTCAATGAATTTTTTTGTAACCCTCTATTGCACACTTTTTTTTTGATTTTGTTTCAGGTATCGCTTTCGCGATTTTGTTGGTTTTTTTTAAATAAAATTAGTGTGAATGATATCTATTCATTTTCCAAATACCACGTTATTCGGGTCAAAAAAAGCACCCCCTTTTTCCAAAAATACGTAAATCCACTGATGCAGTCAGCGGCAGCAAGATATTGTCAGTCTACGCCTAGCGTTGGCGCCCGTAAGACGTGGAACCTGTGCCCTTTTTTGCAAGCTATAAATATCTCCCAAAACTACTTCAAAACACATTGAAATTAATTTTATAAAGTAATATTTCGAGGAGCATCATATTCCTGCCGTTAAAAACTCAACAAAATATGCGTATGAGTGATTTAGCTACATCGTGCCATAGTCATAACAACAAAACTGAATGAATTTGGAATGAATTCATACTTTTATGCGGGAAAATAATATATGTTACTCTAAAAGAATAATTTTGTGATCGTTATTGAAACCCAAATTAATTTACTTATACTTACTGAGATCTGTAACAAAGGTCAATGACCTTTTCGTGAAATTACCCTCTAGTATTGGCTCACCATTTCAGGTCCAATAAGTGAAGTTTTTTGCAAATTATATAGGTACACTTACTTGGGATAAATCGCCAAGCATTTAAAATATAGAAATTTATTTTGAAATATTTACAGTGCATGGCAAAATTACTAGATCGTAGATAATCCTGTCGGTACATGTTCAGGTTCTGTTACGCAAAATGAAAACAATGAAACTCTTTTAGGATTAATTTGTTATCCCTATGTTTGTCTGTCTGTCCGTTTGTCTAGACAATTTTTTCTGGGTAAAATTAATAAATACCAATATAAACGGCCCTCTATAGAGCTGTAAAAACATACTTTTGACGTTTTTATTTATATTACGTTTTAGGTTTTTACGTTTTTTTTTTACGTTTTTCATACAAATTTTCTCACTATGAAAATGTAGGGATTAACACTTGAGATAATATTTTGCATTTAAAAGTCAACACAGAAAGGAATTGTTGAACAAATAATGTAAAAAATATGAAAACCATGTTGTTCTATTCTAAAGGGATTAATTATCTACTGTTCAATGTGGCGATAGCTTTGTTTATTTTTTTCCTTGAATTATTTTTTACTTAGATAACAAATAGTTTAATACAAGGTTTTCCTTAAGAGGTCCCTTTACCCCTGTATTTTTCTTAAAATTCATACAATAGTTATAAACCGAATGTGAAGTCTACAGCTTATTTTCTTCATATCTTTTTTCATGAGTATATTCTAGTGACAACTAACTACGTCTCTATACAGCCCAAAAAGCAAAATTTGGTAAAACACCATCATAATAGCTGTCAGGATATCGTCAATATTGCCTCGTTTTTACGCAAAGTTTAACAAGTTTGTATATTTTTATCTATACCGGAAATAAAAAAGACAGAAATACAGGCGTCGTTCATGTTAAGATGACTAAGTTTACACACTTTGCTAAGTATAAACAATTACCGTTTCATGGAAAACTGTTTTGACCTGAAACCATTTCACAAATTCAATTAACTTATTTTGAATATCTTGTCATTTTGCACTTCTTGATGAGAAATACAATTTCAATAAGTAAAAATACAACTTTTAGTTAAGAAAACTTATAGTTAAAAGTCTGCTGTATGCATTAACATATTTTTAATTATATTACAATAGTAATAAAATAATTGGCTTATCCGTCGTCGTGATACCAGCCGTAAATTTCTTAAATAATCTGATATCACGCTTATGGAAAACCCAATTATTTTGAAGATACCATAATATCATTAAAATATGTTTATGCATATAGCAAACTTTTAACAATAAATTGTCTTAGCTAAAAGTTGTACTTTACCGTTATAATTATTTCTTAATATTTTGTTACAAATTCGGAGAAATAGCCCTTAAGGAAAACGTTGTATGAAAATATTTGTTATCTTTGTAACAAAGAAAGAAAAAAATAATAAACAAAGCTATCGCCACATTGAACAAACAGTAAATTATTAATCCCTTTAGAATAGAAAGATATGGTTTAATATTTTTTACATTATTTGTTCTAGAGTTCCTTTCTGTGCTTTCTTTCAAACGCAAAATATTATGTAAAGTGTTGATCTCTATATTTTCATAAGGAGAAAATTTGTATGAAAAAGTTAAACAAAAGGCCATAAAAACGTTATAATATGTATATTTTACAGGGCTGTAAATATTAGCATTTATTGATTTTACCCAGAAAAATTGCCTAGACAAACGGACAAACAGACAAACATAGGGACAACAAATTAATCCTAAAAGAGTTTTGTTTTTTCATTTTGCGTAAAGAGACCTGAACATTTCAAACACTTGGCGATTTATCGCAAGGGTAAACAGGTGTCCCAAAAGTCAACTCTTTCCCTTGGAAGGCTGGTAGGCCAGCTCATGACTGACCAGAATATCAAATTATGACCTCAGCAAAAAGTAGATAGTCTTCGAGTTGATGGTACTTTTATAAATTCGAATAGATTTTTGAGAGTCAAAGCTAACCAGTTCTAAATTCTAAGAATAAAATTTTTGTTGCGCAACTCTGAATAGTCATGCTATTGATAAAGTCAAAAATAAACCTTGAAATGCTGTTACATCAGGAAGAAAAATAAAAACCCAATTTATGAGCAATTTTTTGTAATTAGGTTAGTTCGATACCACACCCTGAAAAAAAATGTCCTATGTTAGTTTTGCAAATTGTCTTAAATAACGGCTCATCAAATATTGTTTTTCAAATGATCTGGCAATTTCTGTGTATTACTTTTGAAAAAAAAGTTATTGCTATTTTACTACCAAAGGAGCTGCGTATTTTTTAAAATAATTAGAATTTAGAATGAAAGAGTGGCGGGCAGTAAAAATATTTGACGTTCATTAGAAAAGCCATTTAACACGCGTTAGAGTGAGATAAATAGTGACGCTATTTAAAATGAGTTGGAATGAGATAGGAACGCAGTTAAACGTGGTTGAATGAGAGAGGCATAATTGATATAGGCTACAGTGAGATAGGTAGTGACGTGGTGCATTCCTTCCGAGAATATTTGTTAGTTTCCACTTTTTGTAATAACAACTTTAGTAAAAATTTTTTGTAAAGAAATTTTTGGTCCAATTTATTTTCCCGCAAGTGTAAAACCAGCTCAACGGGCGAAAAATATTTAAAGAATGGGTAATGGTGACAATTAACCGCCACAATATTATTATGTATCTCTAAAGGAGTGTCTGAAATGTTCCGAGGGTCAACTGATAAATCAAACACTCAAAAAACCACTTTTAGCCGACCATAATAAATTTACGTCCCGACGTGATAGCAAGTAGGATCAATGCCGTGTGACGATGATCGAAACACAGTAATAAATTAGATAAAATAAAATACGTATTACTTTTGACCCTGCCTCGTCCACTCTATTCGTATTTTTGCTATGGTGACGCGAACTTAGAGACCGGGACGAATTTCCCCCCACGCGCTATCGTAAAATAGAATAAGTCACGCCCGGAACTGGTTTTTGTTTTGGCTATGTCATATTCTTAAGTGTACTATCAATCACAAAAGTTAAAAGGAATATACAACGTGTAACAGAAAGGTGTAACCATTGTGCCGGATAACTATCTTCGCGCGAGAAATCACAAGTTGTTTTGCGTGCAGCATGCGTGCACTAGTTGTAAAGGCACTCCATCTATTCAACAGAATCGACAACCTTACGGATACCGATTTGTTTAGTTGTTCTCGGACTGAGTTCGCAAAAACTGCTTTAAATGTAATTTGTTACCAATCGCATTAGGTTAGCCTGTAATGATTGTGTAGTATAAATGTAAATAATAAATAAATAAAAAAATAATTGAAGAGCTTATTCAGTCAATGGTATCGAACAACTTTTACTATGGAACAAAACCTGCATCTCGAAAAAAATTTTTTACTGTTTCATAGAAAAATGCGATGTCGCTCGGCCGAAAGGGCAGATTTTTTTTTAAGATTTCGGGGTTGACTCGGTGAGACTTGGTAAGTGATCAGTGACAAAGTTTCATTATCTTTCTTTTTCTAAATCATATTATAACTTAAAGCATCTTGGGACGCGGTCTCGAAGACGGCTCTTTGGACCATATATTTTTTAATTGTTACCTTAATGTTAACTGTTCTCCTATCTTTGCCAGTATAATTGAATGTTACGCCTTAAGTATCCCGTTGATACTTATGTCATATTTATTACCTAATCCTACTAAAAAAAAATCGTTTCCTAGCAAAATGTATTCTATCAAAAAACATTGAAATATAATTATTGTTTTTTTTTTTATTGTACCGTACGTGTGGAAAAACTGGCCAAGTGCGAGTCGGACTCGCGCACGAAAGGTTCCGTACCATTATCTATAAAAACAGCAAAAAAAAACATGTCTGTTTTATGGGAGCCCACTTAAATATTTATTTTATTCTATTTTTTAGTACTTGTTGTTATAGCGGCAACAGAAATACATCATCTGTGAAAATTTCAACTGTCTAACTATCACGGTTCATGAGATACAGCCTGGTGACATACGGACAGATGGACAGCGGAGTCTTAGTAATAGGGTCCCGTTGGTTAACCTTTGGGTACGGAAAATGGCATTTGAATAACTACCATGTCAGAATCTGACTTGACATTAGCAAAAAGTGGTACCCGTCACATCGCTAAGACATAAAAAAAGTAACTTTATACAGATATTAAACACCTCAAAATAGGCTGTTTGGGTTTGGTTGAAATTCCCTTTGCTATTTCTTACTATTATTTAAAAAAAAGAGAAATTTAAAAAATAAAAGGTACATAACGTATAAGGTATAAGTGCAAAACTTATAATTTTAAAGATAAATTTTAAAGCTGATATTATTAATATTATAGTGAAAACTATTACTTGTAAAGCAAAGCTTTTTGAAGTGTGGATCATAATAAAGGCTTCAAGCTTAATTTAGGTTTTCTTTTATTTTAAGTAATTGGTTTAAGTTATAGTTTATTATTTCATGATTTAGTAGTAATTTATAAAATTTAGCATGTTTATAAATATTTTTTATTTCAGTTTTTCTTTGTTTGTTAACATTGTAACATTATGCGAGAGCTGTGTGCTCCTATAATTTGTATAACTCCGCAGGACTAATGTATAGATGTTTGTAATTGGAGTATGCAGTTGGAGCTTTTTAATAAATAAATAATTATAGAATTAAATGAGACTTGAGGATAATTCATGATTTATATAAAAACGGCTCACCTCAATACGTGTTAGGATCGGGAAAGCCTTAAGGCGTGGTGGATGCACCAACCGATACGATATTTGTTTATTTGTACTTGAGAATGAAAGATTTCAACTTGTCAGCGTTGGCTCCGGAAAACTCTTCGAGTTTTTTGCCAGACTTGACAAATACGAAGGTAGGCATTGAGTTGACGTTGTATTCCGCTGCGATGTCTTCGTATTTGTCAAGTCTGGCAAGAAACTCGAAGAGTTCTCCGGAGCCAACGCTGACAAGTTGAAATCTTTCATTCTCAAGTACAAATAAACAAATATAATATCGGTTGGCGCATCCACCACGCCTTAAGGCTTTCCCGATCATAACACGTATTGAGGTGAGCCGTTTTTATATAAATCAAATAAATAATTAAATAGTAAATAAATAATTAAAATTCATTTATATATAATTATCCCTTTTTTACGCAGCCCGCTTATAAGTTCAGGCGGCTTCTCATCAAACAAAGATATTTAATTTTTTTGCATTGTTAAATTAAAATGGACGTTTAATAAGTGTATATGATGTACACAACAGCTATATTGTATATTTTTATGTATTATTTTACTGTTCATTCATAATTTCCAAAAAAGTTAAATGGTATCCAATTGTGAATCGATTATTCAAGGTTATTTTATTTTTCAGCAAAGCGTGAAGGTGGATAAAACGTGTATATAAGCATAGTAACTTTAAATTTGTTTCAGTTAGCTGATGTTGTTTTAAGATAGTGAGAACGTTAGAAGATATTATGAAATTTAAAAAATGTATTTTATTTTTCTTATATTTTACTACATATAATGTTGTTAAATCACATTCACAAGGATGGCTTCTTAATGTTCAAGTAAATGGTAAGCTACGTTAGATATTTTATTTCGTTTTATAATGAACCGTTGCTACGTTGTTTTGTAACTAACTGTAGTTACAAAACTTGTTTTGTAACTAAAGACCAGTCTCCCTAAATTACAAAGTTTTTACATAAATACGCTGAGTCAACTTTACATACGTGTACTTGATCAATGTAAAGGAGACGGTCAGTTCCCCATAAGCAAAATGCCTTAAGAGAGTACAAAAATGTATTGAGGTCAATGATAAAGAACAAATTCAAAATAACACGGTTTGACTATCCATTTAAAACGGATACCATCTTTTAATAACTTTTTGTGATAAATCGTTTTTATTTTGAGGTTATTTTCATATGGCATTGCGAAAATATACTTAAGCGCGTTTGAAACGTTCATGGTTGTAACAATGTTTCACGATGATTCTGATATATTTAAAAGGGTCATGCTCGAATGTCAGTCGTAATGTAATCTCTATCAAAATCTAGAAGAAAAGCATGAATCGTGAAATAAAAAGCTTATCAAAGCACGCTGGAAGCGTAGTTTGTGGACTACTTGGTAGATGGCGCGCGCTTTCGTTTCGTTCGGTGTTCGCTCTCATGACCGGCTGCGACATAGTTATTTATTTTAATATATGTGTCCGTGTTATTATAAAAGTGAAACTAGCTACGAATAAAACTAACAAAAATTATACTATAAATTTATTTCATGTACGCGGTTAAGGCCGATTCTGACCGTCTCCTCTAAATGTATAGACTATTTTGTATATAGTCCAATATATTTTGGACCTTTATAAAGAGAATGTAAAGCCAGTTACCTAATTGGATCGCTTTCACTGATAGATTAATTTTTGGAAAATTATGCTTATTGGAATGTTTCAAAAATGTCTCTAGTGCAGCTTAAGTTTTATGTTTAAATAAATATTCACAGTAAAACAACATTGTTTATTAAAATTTTCATAGAGAAAAATGAACCTTAATAGTTTATTGTAATTTTAATCAATTATGGAATTAAATGAGACTTGAGGATAATTCATGATTTATATAAACGGCTCGTTTATATATATATGCTCGTATATAGACGTTTACGTGACGACGTTACACCTCTCAGGCGTAACGTCGTCGTGTAAACGTCTTCACTCGCCCTGATGAAGGCAGTCTAAATCTGCTGAAACTGGTCGGCTACCCCGATCATAACGCGTGAGCGTGAGGTGAGCCGTTTATATAAATTTTAATAAATTTCATACATTTCATACAAAAGGTAAAAACTAAATGTGGTCAACAGCTTATTTTCTTCACATTTTTTTTCATAAGCATTATCTAGCGACATCTAACTATGTCTCTATGCAGCCCAGAAAGCAAAATTTTATGAAACACCGTCATAGTAATCGTCAGGATATCGTGAATATTGCCTCGTTTTTACGCAAAGTTTAGCAAGTTGTATAATTTTCGTCTATACCGGAAATAAAAAAAAAATAGAGGCATCGTTCATGTAAAGAAGACTAAGTTTATATACTTCTTTATAAAAAAAATGTGACCGTTTCATGGAAAACAGTTTTTACCTAAAACCATTTCATAATTTCATAACATATACAAAGATGTGTGCAAAGATTCATTGCGATCAAAGCCATCACGACGTCACAAACACCTATAAAGCATTTATATGGCAGCTGAGCGGGGGCCCCCCTTTAAGTCAGTCTCCGGGTATAATACCATGTTTATATAATACCAAGTTTATATATAGTACCATGTTTATATAATACCATATAATACCAAGTTTATATATAGTACCATGTTTATATAATACCAAGTTTATATATAGTACCATGTTTATATAATACCATACAATACCAAGTTTATATATAGTACCATGTTTATATAATGCCATATAATACCAAGTTTATATATAGTATCATGTTTATATAATACCATATAATACCAAGTTTATATATAGTACCATGTTTCTCCGGGTTCGGGTCTCCCTTAAAACAGGTTGTAAAACTTAAAAGGGGAGTCCCACCCCCTCAAAACCTACATTTTGTAAAAGTAAATAAAGAATTTTTGATTTTTGATTTTTTGATTTTTTGATGTTTATATAATACCATACAATACCAAGTTTATATATATATATATATATATTTTTTTATCTTTAACAACTTACTTATATTTAACAACTTATTAACTTTACTTATTTCTACATAATTATAATCTAAGCTGTACTAAGGGAGTAGCCCTGTTCCCTAATCTAAGTAAACTTGAAACTTAGGGTAACAGTGTCAAAAATCCCATGCAAACAAAAAGGTGACAAATATATATAGGACCATGTTTATATAATGCCATATAATACCAAGTTTATATATAGTATCATGTTTATATAGTACATATAATACCAAGTTTCGCCTGCGTGTTGACTGTCACTTATACGCACTTCAGTCTCGCGTGAAATCTCTCAGAGAAATACGGTAACTGTAGGGCTAACATGAGTTTTGCACTCGATACACGTTAGCGACTGCGTAAAATATTTTGTATGAGAATAAGACAAGACAATTACTCTTTATTCTACACCAAATCAAAAGAACAGGTAAAAGAACTATTGGGAACCTTATTACTTGTAGCGATTTCTTCCAGACAACCTTTGGGTGGAAATTAAAATAAATAATAATTAATAAATGGATAGCAAATGAGAATTTCAAGTCTTTATTTAAAACGGTGCTAAAGTTATGACTTATGAGGCTTTGACATATGCACGGACGGACGGACGGACAACGGAGTCTCACCATAAAGGTTCCTTTTGAACCTTTTGGGTACAATGGAACCCTTAAAAATTTATTGTGTACAAAAATAGCATTAATGTGGTCTAAAATACATTTGAAAAATTTTAAATTGTTCAAAATATTACCAAAACAAAAGAGAAAAAAATAAAAAAATTATATTAACCCTTAACACCACACGTGGGGGAGTAAGGTCCCCCACACCTCACATTTTAGCAAATATTTTAAGTGTTTGAAACGTAACGCGGTTGAATGTTCGTGTATTCCTAGTGCCGCTTGACTCTCGAGGTCTCGCGGTGAGTGGATGCGCCCCCGGCTACTGTGCTTAGTTCAAGAGGTACGAGTCGATGGGGGACCCTAGTCCCCCACGAGTGTAATTACGTTAGTTTATTTGTAGTTTAATTTACTTATTTATTTGTTTTTTTTTTGTAGGTTTGAGTCGCATTATGGGTAAAAGTTTGAATACCCAGCAGATAGAATATCTGTTGAATGACTTTGACTCAGAGGAAAACGTGAATGAGGACATTTTTCCTGAACCATCACCGGATTTGAGTGACGCGGAATATGAAATCAGTGATCACGATACTGAAAGTGAAGAAGAAGCAGAAAGTATCTCTGAAGACGAAGACTTAAGTGACAACGATGAACAAAGCCGAAACAGCAACGCTTTTTATTGCAGAAACAGACACAAATGGTCCTTAACCTTAATTTGAAATACGGTTCCTGTACTTGACTGATTTTCGCTAAGTACTGTGTGCATTTACCTTGCGATTTTAGATGTTTTTAAATTTTTATAGATTCTAATCAATGATATATATGTTTGATTCTAATGCATGTTTTGTAATTTACAAGATAGGAGTAACTACAAAAAGACTTGATTTATTTTTTCATTTCTAATTTTAACTCATAACTGCTTTCCAAATTCAACTCTTAAAATATTATGTGTTTTTTGTGACTTGTTTTGTTTGACGCTAGAAATGTCAATTTTTAAGTTAAAAAATATAAATAAACACTCTTCTAACATTCAAAAAAGTATTTTTAATACAGTTGCTCAAAAAGTGGCGTATTGCAGGGACGTATAGCGTTCGGGATGTGGGCTATTACATACTCGAGCTTTTTCTTTACCTTTTCCGAACTCGTGCGTTCTCTTTCCCAACTGTCAAAATAATGTCTTTTAAAAAGAAAAAACCAACCACGAAGTTTTTACTAAAAAAAAATCAAAGAAGTTTTTATGATTCATGCAAATATTTCTAAAAAGAAGCTACTATTTTGTTTCAATATCAGATTTAATTATTTGATTCAATGAGTTAGGTTAAGTTCCATTTCATTTCATCTAATTAAATTTAATTTTCATTTCATATCAATAAAAAAATTCTACTGAAGACTTGGCTGTATGGGCATAGTTCCCTTTGCCTACCCCGAATGGGTGAAGAAAACAAAAAAAAATCTCTGCTTATATTCTTTTACGGTTGGCGCCATTTTCCACAAATTTTCTTTGCGGGTTTAGTTGTTTGTTGCACAAAATGAGTAATTTCGACGATATTTTATTTGAATTGACACCACCGGAACTCAGTATAATTGCACAAAATGCTTCGGAAAACATTTTACGGGAAAAGTCAAAAAGTTGCTACATATCTACATACTACGAATTTATTGCGTGGAGTATTAGTTAGTTGAGTTTATTGTGTTTTTATTATTTTATTAAATTGCTTCATTTTTTCGCAACTGTATTAAAAATAGTTGTTCAGTACACGTGCGGAACCGTCATTGCAACTTGTTCCGACTGTCAACCCTCACCTTCGGCTGCGCCTCGGCTCGGGTAGACATTTGTCGGAACTCTTTGCAATGACAGGCTTTCCGCACTCGTAATGAAATATACTATTAATTAATTTCTGTAAAAAAAAAACCGGTCTAGTGATAAAAAATAGTACTGATATATGATTTTTCACTTTGGGGGACCATGCTCTCCCATGTGTGTAGATGTGTGGCTAGAAATAGCGTGTGTTGTTAAGGGTTAAAAATACAATATGGGTAACAAATTGTAGTCATTAAAGGGCTTATTATAAAAAATAATACTTTTCTATATTTACTCGCACTGGTTTCGTGAAATCTTTGAAAAACCACAAAAAATTTATCCTTATCTCCGAAACTGGTGAACCGAAAAATAAAAAATAAATCATCATCATCATATTCTTTTCAATGCATGTGCTCGTAAAGGCCCACTTTTTATGCATCAAAACCGAACAGAAAGTCGATTATTTTGCCCTAGGGCTTTATTATTATTTTTTTTTTTAATTCATTTGCAATGGTTGGCTAACCTGCAGCCTTTCCTGTGTACCATAGACGTTATACTTTTTTACACCGTTTAACGGCTATGGATACAGTCCTTTTGAGCCAATTATAATTTAAAGTTCACAAGATTATATTTGTTTTCATTTCCTCACACTATGCATTGAAAAATGTAGTATGATACACGGGCGTAAAAGCAATAAATTACTCGGTTACGTTTAAAACACTCGCTACGCTCGTGTTTTAAATCGTCCTCGTAATTTATTCCTTTGTGCCCTTGTAGCATAAACTACTATTATTGCACAATAAGAAGTACACAGTGGCGGACTTGATGCATTAAGCATTCATTATCGGTCAACCCAAAGATGGTACAAGAAATATAAAAAGGTAGGCGTACAGGAGAAATTAAAACTACAATAACAAAGTAAATCTAAACTAATGACTAGGTAAGTTAACCTTACCTAAAAACTACATGTGCTTTAATATTTATGATGTAATTACGTATATAAATATGCATACATGTATTTATCTTAGATATAGAATACATAAATGACAATTAATATAAATATATAAAATTTAATAGGTTATATAGAATAAAAAGGTACATAAATAAAGTAGTTTATAATTTAGTTAAGTACCTAGTATAATTTCCTAATTTATGATTAGACTTTAAAGGAAATAGACTATATGAGACAAGTAGACAAAGATATATATGTTTTTTTTTTTCATTATCTTGAATTCCTGCTGTCTTGTATTTTCTTATCCCTTATTTGTATACATAGTGTAAGTTTTATGTAAAAAAGACTTGATCTTTCTAAGTTTCTTGCCCTTCTTCTTAGCAAGACTAATCGAATGTGCGGAGGTAGGCATGTATTTATATATGTTTCCTATTAGTATGTAGTATATATGATGTGATTTGGTCGGCCGCCTGGATTCGTGCTGGGGGCTCGGTTGGTGATCATTGAACCTTGTTCCTGGTTCCTGGTCGGGTCTCCGGTATGGGTTCGGGCGGTTGATTGGATTTCACCTTGTATAATAATTATACATATATTTCACCTATCATTTTAATCGTATATATATTGCTACATAAATTAAATACACCTTTAATGTAGTCCATGTACATTTATTATTTTATTACATATCTTTTTATTAGATTAAATTTGACGTGTAAAAAGTGTATTATATATACCTACTTTACAAAATAAACTATTTGAATTTGAATTTGAATAAATATAATGACTGCGAAGAATGAGCAATAAGAAATAAACTGATCATACCTATGTTAGTTTAGAAAAATAGTGTCTGTGCACAGAACACTTAAAGGAGTTATGAAAGGGGGCTTTTCTGATATATTCGGGAAGTTCGTTCCAGAGACGCACGCCAACATGTAAAAATAGCTACAGACGCCCTGTGGTGGAGATACGTCTGCGCATGTGGTACACTCGCGGAAAAAAGTTCTTATATCTATTATACTGATTAATTATGTCACTAAATTTTTATTTGAGAATAGCGTCACTAATGTCTGTTTTGTAACAGGTTAGTAAAAAAAATCTAAATATTTATTCAAAATTTATATTAAATATTTATAATTTATGATAATGGTTCCACGCCTTCCATTAAATCATCTAGACGGTAACTAGAAGTCAATGGCGTGTTGGTGTTAGTAGAGGCAACTTCATAGTCATCATTATCATTATTTCCTTTCTAATGTAAAACCATCGTGATACAATACAAGAAAATTATTTCCGTGTACTATGCGGACGGACAAAACGTGGACCCTGCGCTGCGATGCAAAGACGACTGACGAGCCAATCGCGTGGCAGTAAAGCCAGGCCGCACGAATTTCCCCCGTCGCACCCAACTCACGCCAAATTGACTGATAATTCGCCTACTGCGCAGGTACATCTTTCAGAGCTCTTTTAACATGCGTCAACCTGTACAACAAAAGAATTGGATTGAAATCCAGAATGATGAAAAGCAGTTGAGAGGATAAGATTATTTGTAACCGCGAGGTTACAGGAATGCAGAGCTGATGGGATTTGAGGATTGATTGGAGAATTGTGGGTAAACTGACTGACCTTTGATAATGATTGTTGATGGGCTGACAAATGCGCCGCGTGACGTCCCTCCTTGTTGGGCTGATGGAGCTGGCGCCTTGGACAGGAATGTGCAGGATTGTCTTGGAGTAATGTGAACACAGCACTGGTATGAACACAACACTGGTAGATACGCGAGATTGTTTGTGTCGGCGGCGCGAGTGTGTACACGTGTGGTTCGGACGATGTCCAGCGCGGAACAGCAGGAGCCAGCGCACCGCGCGCGAGTCGATTTGTCGCGAGTTAGTCATCCGCGCATGCGCGCGCGGATTCATCACGCTGTGGCGTGAACATCCTGGGGGGGCCGGGGCTGCGACTCCTCTTGAGCTGAATCCAACGGCAGCCTGGCTATCTTGAACACAGGTCGTCGCAGAGTTCCATGAGCTGTGTCCAGATCCACAACTCGGATCACTCCATCCTTGCCAGGTATCGTGCGGAGAATTCTCCCCAACTTCCATTGGAGCGGAGGCAGGTCATCCTCTTTGATGAGGACCAGTTCACCCACTTGAGGAGGGGAAGAAGGGGAGAGCCATTTGGAGCGGGTTTGCAGGGTATGGAGGTAGGATCTGGACCAGAGAGTCCAAAAGCGCTGAGAGAGCGCTTGAATGAGCTGAAAGCGTTTAAGAGCAGATAAGGGTCTGTCGTCAAAAGACTGCTCAGGTAGAGCGGTGAGCGGACGACCAATAATGAAATGTCCGGCCGTGAGAGGTTCAAAGTCCGTAGGGTCGGATGAAATTGGGCAGAGGGGTCTTGAGTTGAGTACAGCCTCAATTCGAGCCAAAAGGGTAGAGAATTCCTCAAAAGTGAGGTGCTGTTCACCTATCACGCGATAAAGTAGTTGTTTGGTGGATTTTACGTTTATTTCGTGCAGAGCGCCGAACCAAGGCCCTTTAGGCGGGTTCAGTAACCAAGTTATTTGCTGATTCGCGAGCTTGTGAGTGATTGCATCATTGTTTGACCTGAGGAAGTTCTGAACTTCAATGAGCTGATTCCTAGCACCTACATAGTTTGTGCCGCAGTCTGAGCGAATGAGAACTGGAGTACCGCGACGTGAGATAAAACGTTGCAATGCCGCAAAGAACGCTTCCGTTGAGAGTGCAGAGACTGGTTCCAAATGAACCGCCTTTGTTGCGAGGCAAACGAAAATACAAAAGTACGCTTTTATGAGTTTCGCGTTCCGCAACGTGCTGGATTTAACGAAGAAGTGGCCAGCAAAGTCCGTCGTGACGTGACTAAAAACTGGCTGAGGAGTAACTCTGTCTACTGGGAGATCAGCCATTAAAATTTTCTTGGATTGAAAATGGACTGTAGTAAATCGAGGGGGGCTGGTTCTAACGGTTCGAAGGGCCAAAAATGTAACCGCGAGGTTACAGGAATGCAGAGCTGATGGGATTTGAGGATTGATTGGAGAATTGTGGGTAAACTGACTGACCTTTGATGATGATTGTTGATGGGCTGACAAATGCGCCGCGTGACGTCCCTCCTTGTTGGGCTGATGGAGCTGGCGCCTTGGACAGGAATGTGCAGGATTGTCTTGGAGTAATGTGAACACAGCACTGGTATGAACACACCACTGGTAGATACGCGAGATTGTTTGTGTCGGCGGCGCGAGTGTGTACACGTGTGGTTCGGACGATGTCCAGCGCGGAACAGCAGGAGCCAGCGCACCGCGCGCGAGTCGATTTGTCGCGAGTTAGTCATCCGCGCATGCGCGCGCGGATTCGTCACGCTGTGGCGTGAACATTATTCCTGTACCTATATGACCAGTTATGATCTATAATTATTGTCATTTTTCGGTCCACCAGTTTCGGAAATAAGGGGAACGGACATATATTTTTTGTGGTTTTTCAAAGATTTTTAGGTACTAGCCAGTAGCAGTAAGTATCGTTAAAAGCTTTGATTAATTTAGTGAAGATGCGGTATAACCACAACGCAGTTGGATCCACAAATACAGGTCCAGCGGGCCTATCTTTGTTTGGTAGTATTCCAGGCGGCGTTTGTGTGCACGTAATTGAAAACACCTTTACCTGTGCTATAAAATCCAGAAAAAACCTGCAGATATGCCTTAGTGTGCATTTATCGGGTGTACAAATCACTTAAGGACAAAAAACAAATTTCATGGCATCACCTTCCACTCGTAATACACCAAAACCAGAAAATTTTCTTAAATTACTTTCTGTTTGTTTTGTTTACACTTCGCCATTTGCAGAAAAGGACGGTAATACTCAAAATGAATGTGTGCGACTAGTTCAGTTGTGCTAGCGACGACAGTCTTTCGCTTGCATGCCGCGTCACGTGCAGAGTCACAAACTTATCTCTTCTGGTAAGCCAAACTAAAATGGCTTCTATATTCACTGTGCGACAGTCTTCGCCGCCGGAACAGATAAGTTTGTGGCTCTGTAATCACACTAGACTTCTCCGCTCGGCTCAATTCGCTGTCTCTCGGCTTTGTAACGAACCGAGCCTACCAAGCAATATCCTGTCTTGCTCGCTCAAAAGTCTTGTATCGTCAATCTATCTCTTTCGCTGATGGTAATTGCATATACATAGTATGAAATACTTGTTCCATTTCTTGAATCAGTCGAGTAAGGGCGTTACGAATCTTCACTAAATTAATCAAAGGTTAAAAGTATATATTTGCATAATCAACCTTATTTATGCAAATAAATAAGGTTAATATATATTAACCATATTCCTTATTTTTGTCTCATTTATTTCAAAAATATTTGGAACCCTCTAAATGTTTTTATTTTTTAATGCCATTTTTGTGCCAAATTTAAAGATAACGAAGTCTCACCATAAAGGTTCCTTTTTTACCTCTTAGATAGTACGGAACCCTAAAAACGAGTAGTTAGTATATCGAAATAACATAGGATAACACAGTGATTTGGTGGCGTAGGTTCGTCTGTTCTAGAATACGAAAATATCAAATTTTCACAAATTATGTAATAACGCATTATTTGGGGCATTTGTTCAGTATAATCAGTAAATTACGTTGTTTCATTAAATAACGAGTACCCATAAACATACATCCTGTATCTCTGTATCAGTAAGATCGGACGGTGGGTAGGAATTTGGTGTAAAGGGTACTGGTGGAAGAAGCAGGCACACATAGTGGCCAATAACATCATATCACCGTGTGGGTAGACAACAAGCCTTACAGGCTGACCAAATTGACTGTTCTAAGCAACCTAGGCTTATACAGCTGCAATTTATAACACAATATTAGCAAGATTAAAAAATAATTTTTTAAGGCAAATTTGATACACTATTCACACATATATCTATTTGTATCCCCTTGGATATTGAAGCATGTGACAACCATATTTTAGATGGTGATACAATCGACTTCATCGACGGTTTAGCCGGCGCTGTGCTCACCAAAACACTGGCAAATGTTGATAAATCGCGCGTCTTGCATTTTGAAGCTGGAGGTGACCCTCCTGAAGAGCGTTAGGTAAGTATCATCGAAGTGGGCGCTGGTTCGGCCGACGCTATGATCCCTAACAGATTTACAGAAGTTGAAGATTTACACGTCCTACGTATTGAAACTGGAGGCAACCTTTCTGAAGAGAGTTTGGTAAGTAATATCAGAGTATATGCTGGTCTGGCTGGCACTGTGACAGTTAACAGACTGACGGAAGTTGTTAATTGGCACGTCCTGCGGGCCTATTATGTATGTCTAGTTGCCTTCTGGACTGGGTGTCTATCAACAAAAACATAGATATACTATCGAATTCCGATGTCCTAAGGATATGTTCGCACTTGAAGTGACGACGCAGATTGTTAATAGTGCAATACCCACTAAAGGCAATTTTGAAATTTCAGTATTTATCTATGTTTTTGATGATAGGCACCTCGTTCAGTTGGCAACTAAAGATACAGAATAGGGGGGCTGTTTAGTGAAGCTGGAGACGACGAAGTGGTATGTAAGTGAAATCTTTGTAGCAGTTGGTTTGGCCGGTGCTGTGCAAATGGGTGAAATGGTCAATAATATCTTAAAGGAATATTACAGGTATGAACAATTTCAGGTCTTACATAAATATAAACGCAACATTCACTTTGAATAAAACGAAAATTATTATAAATTAAAATTACCTATCAATGCATATGTACATCCTAAAATTTAGCAAAGTTAACCATATCTAATATCCTATAATAAATAAAAAATGTTTTTTTAAGTCGTCGCCGTTGGGGAGGGTACCCAAGACGCTGGTAGCGTTGCCTAGTTGGATCGCTAAGCTGATTTTAACAGTTTGTTTATTAAACAATTTTACGATAACAAGATTAACAAGCAACAATGTGATAACAATCCATTCGTTAGGTCTAGACTTTTAATTGAAGGCTATTTATTATTCTACTTATTTTGAGCCTACTCCTTTCAAAAATGTAACTAAAGAATGCTTATTAATAGTTGATAGAATATCACCAAATCAACACTTTAATTTTTGTCTCATGATTTTATTCATAAGTGTCAGTTTTCTTTATTACCTACATAAATATTAAAATTTCATCATAATATTATGCTCATGTGCAGTTAAAGTTGCAACGAAGATAAGCTGAATATTGTTGCATAAATCTATTTATAATGTAAAATGATTGACCATCGTTGAAAGTCACATACTCGTAAATATACGTGATACTTCAACAGAGGTAATTATTCAAAGATCCATGTTTCGAGCAAAGATCAAGGTTTTAAGGTGATATACCGTGCTAGCGAAGGTCCCCGTTACTCCAGGTAGAAAGACCCGCAGTGCGAAAGGGACGGAATCGGGGAAAATTGTCAAAAAGTCGGTTTTAAATTAATGCAAAATTAACTAAAATAGCTACAAAAAATTCCATAACCAGTAATTTAGGTGTAGTTAAAACCCATCTAAATAAATATTTTTCAAGTCTGTATGCTATCCTAATTTGTCAGAATATCAAAAAAAGTGTAAATTTAGACCTGATTTCAATAATTATTTCTATCGAATGAAATTCCTCCTATCGCGTTTCTGATAGACCAAAATCTAGTAAAAGGTCCCAAAATTGTTATACTAATTTATTTTACTTGGAACTTCATTAAAAGAGCAGATAAATAACTTCAAAAAGTGTCAATTTTCACGGTATAGCCCCTTAAAAAAGACATACTGAATATGTTTTACTGTACGACGCAAGAGCGAGTAAATTTTTTACAAAGTATTCGTACTGGAGTTTATTTACACTCTTACTTTAGGGTTTCTTACACAAAACGACTTGAAGAAACATGTCAAAGTTAGAACCATAAGGATACGCCACAGAAAAAGTTTCTTGCTTACCGACTTAAATTGATGAATACTAATACCGACATGTAATGGATTGTGGATTTTATTACTTTGTGATATATATCCTATGACCAGTTTTAATTGTAAAAATGCAGTATCTGCATGGTTAAAACCTTTGCTATATAATGAGGTTGAAAAACTACTTGAAATGTAATAGATAGGTATATTAAGATACATCACACCCACACACACTTACACACCCTTTCTCATACACACATACACACACTCTTAATTTTAAACTTGTACAAATTTTATATGTTAAGCGCAACTTAAATGTAGACGGTCCTATGGAAGAGCAGGTCTTCCTAACACAGATGTCCCTTTGAACATCTAATAGGAAGCCCTGGCCACTAAACATATATGTATTCAAATCCTTTGTTGTGCAATAAATCATTTTTCAATAAATAATTTTTCATTTTTTTTCATTTTTCATTACTTTCCCTTACATCGAAGACAGATAATAGTGTGTTTAATTTAACCTTTTTTTTACAGAATGGAAAGTCATCCTTTCACCAGTTAATGCCGTCATTCAAATATTGGTCAGTCAGTGATGAGCATTCCGGAAAAGCGCAAAGACAGCCTGGTGCATTTGAGTTTATTGGAGGAATGATGCTTGGTGGTAGTTCAAGAATAAATGGCATGTTATATCGTAGTTCATTATTATTGTATGTTTCTCAGACATAAGGGAATCCTAATACACATTTTTTAGTAAAAAATAAAATATTTCTAAACACATTCTTGGGCCTCAATGACTGAACACTTTTCCAAAAGATTATAAATGCAATAAACTTTGAACAAACAAATAATAACCATCTTCAAATGTAAGAGCATTCATACACTAAAAAGTTTTAAATAATTATATAATTACCGGTGGTAACGAAACAACACTTTTGGTGACTTCTTTCTTCGTTATCTTGAAGTCGAGTCGGGCGTCGAGTCGGCCTTCTTTTTGTGCTATCGAGAAGCAAAAATATTTTAATTATTTAACGGTTATGTATGTTATGTGAGTTATGGCACTAATTTATTCTGCTTGAGTCAAATGGGACGAATTTAACAAAATATAGAAAATAGGATGAATTTCGGAGGACGAATATACACCAACCATAACTTATAACTATTGCATAAGTACCAAATGTTGTAAAAAAAATGTGCTTGGAAAAATAAATACGTAATCTTGATAATATTCTTTCTCTTCTATCAAAACTAATCGAATGGATGAAGTTAGGCATATAATTTATAAACAGTTTATTTATGTATCAACTTTGTTGTATTTATTACATTACATTTATCATTTAGTCCTTTATTTTTTATTTATGCTAGTGTTTATTATAGAATAGATTTATCTAGAATACATATTTTATTTATAAAGATATAAATTACAATAAGCACACTTACAACACGTGAATTTTAACGAAAACACGAAAAAAAGCAATAAAAAGTTTGTCTGGCTTTGTTTAATTTTACTTACATTACTTATTTAATTAATAGTAGTTTATGCTACAAGGGCGAAAAGGAAAAAATTACGAGGACGATACAAGAGCGTAGCGAGTGCTTTAAACGTAACCGAGTAATTTATTGCTCTTACGCCCGTGTATCATACTACGTTCTTCAATGCATAGTGTGAGGAAATAAAACAAACATAATCTTGTGAACTTTAAATTATAATTGGCTTAAAAGGACTGTATCCAGAGCCGTTATTCAGTGAAAAAAAAGTATAACATTTATGGTACACAGGAAAGGTTGTAGGTTAGTCAACTTCTCGTAAAAAAAAAAAAAAGCCCTAGGGCAAAATAATCGACTCTCTGTTCGGTTTTGATGCATAAAAGTGGGCCTTTATGAGCACTTGCATTGAAAAAATATTTATAGAAATTTTACTGGTATCCTGTAGTCACGTTTTATAATATCGGCAGCTCGTTCAGCAATCATAATTGTTGGAGCGTTGGTGTTCCCGCTCGGTATAGATGGCATTACACTTGCATCAACAACTCGCAGCCTCTTCACACCATACACTTTCAACTCTTCATCTACTACTTTACCCATAGCGCATGTTCCAGTTGCATGAAGAAAACCCTCAGCCATACATAATATATACCAATCTAAATATGCATCACTATGAAAAGCTAAATCTTTACACTCAGGTAAATTAATACTAGCAATAGTTGATCCAATACTCTTAAAATAGTGTGTTTTAAGTAATTCCAAAAGCTTTTTTATACCTGCTCTTAACGAAATAATGTCCTCAATATTTGATAAGTATTGAAAGTTAATTTCAGGAGATTTCGATGCATCACTACTTGAAATTATTATAAATCCTTTCGATTCTGGGCGAACCAATATGAGATATATGCACAGAACGCTTTGCATGGAA
This sequence comes from Ypsolopha sequella, assembly GCA_934047225.1. Taxonomy (NCBI): domain Eukaryota; kingdom Metazoa; phylum Arthropoda; class Insecta; order Lepidoptera; family Ypsolophidae; genus Ypsolopha; species Ypsolopha sequella. The sequence continues at coordinate 25,622,611 of OW203997.1, forward strand.
TTAAAATTACTTATTGACTTTAGCACTTCATCATTATAATTACGGAATAAAACAAAATATTTTAAAATATTTTCTGGTGATTTTACAAAGAAATGATGATAGGCTTGGAAGTTTTGTCTCGTTGTTTCATTATTAGAAAAAAACACATTTTGTGAAGGCAGCTTAATACTTGAAAAATTAACTGAGGGAAAAGAAAATAGGACTGGGACTATAAGTTGGTCACTCAATCCTAACCCCACTGGTAAATCGGATATAGATTTAATACCCAAGTTTTCTACGTCATTTTTAGGTCCAATACCTGATAATATCAATATTTTAGGACTATTTATAACACCCGCAGACACGATTACTTCTTTATTAGCTAACAGCTGTATATTTTCTCCATTTACAATAGCTTCAACTCCGATAGCAGATCTCGTCTCATCAATCAATATCTTAGTTACATTTGAATATTTTAGAATAAACATATTTTTTCTAGTTCTAGCTGGTATTAAAAACGAAACTGCCGTACTAGATCGTATCGTTTGATTTTTCTGCTTTTCATATTTTGCTGTAATGAACATCTTTGAAAATTCTATTTGTTGTGGACTGTTTTGGTCCCTTACAGGTGTAATACCAATTTCTGACCAAGAGTCACACAAAATGTCATGAAGTTTTTGCAAATCATTGTTGTAAAGTTGTGGTGAAACTATCATCGGTCCACTTGTACTGTGGAATGGTTTATATATTGGGTCATTGAGGAGTTGTTCATCTTCAAGATGTTCACTCTTCAGGAAGTATGGCAGAACTGACTGCCAATCCCAGTTGAGGAGTCCTGATCTAGCCCAATCGTTGTAGTCTTCTGGGTGACCCCTAAAATATTTTTTAAATTAATACAAAATTTAAAAATTCTTAGTTGAATTAGAACAATATTTTATTATATATTTCAATTAAATTTGCGTTCTTGTCGGTGAAGTCTTCTCCATCCACTTCTGCACTCCAAATTTTCTTTAACTTCTTGATATGACACGACATTTACTTTATCTTTCACCTGATCCACTTATTTATTATAATGTTTTATTTGATTTTATATATACAAATTAATATTAACTTATATTTGTAGCAATCGAAACAATCGAGTTCCATTCTGCGCAACTAGTTGGTCAGTTTAGTTGGTTCGAGTGGAAGAACAGATCCTCTAAAATGCACAATTACCACAATTCCCAAAAATATTAAAATCCCCCAAAACAAATACGGATAGTGGTGAAAGAGCAAAAATTCTCCTTAAATTCTTATTTCAGTGAAGCCAACAATGTTGCACTGCCTTTGCACTAAACTCAACCCCTTTTTCACATTTATGTTTTAGATGGCATATTATTATTTTTTGAAAAGTAGTATTTAAATACCTCTGCTGTCTGTCTCTCTGTCCATCAGCCGTTCAAGGTAGCCAATTGATTGCAGAATACATTTTACTATGGTCTCTATATCATGCAAAGTAATAAAATTAAAAATATATAGTAATCCAAGGGGGTCTCTATAAAAAAAACTCCTTCCTTCTTTATTTTCGAAACAAGAGGACCAAAAATATGGAAAAAACCAAGGTAGGTAATAGGTGATTATATAAAGATTACAGCAAAAATTTAGAGGTTAAGATATCAGGGTTCCGTACTCAGTGGGAGCCGCAAATTGTTTGCCAGGTGCTATTATTTTAGCGAATTGTTTTTTTCGCCTGAATTTTGTTATGGCATCTAAATATTTTTGTTATTTACCATTATATGTTTATGCTTTCGTACCCGTATTGTGTGGTGGTACGGAACCCTTTGTGTGCGAATATGACTCGCACATGCCCAATTTTTGTTCCTTTTATATTTAACATGACACCTAGCTCTGATGACGTTTGCATTAAGCGAGTAGAGCGTCACATTCATAGCCAAGTGTCATGTTGATAGAAAAAAAAAACATTTGTGGTTTTTCGACCATTATATGAATAATTTAATTACAATTATAATTGTTATTACCTGATATAAGCCATGCCGTTTATACTTGAGCCTCCACCAAGCATCATTCCACCTATAAATTGAAACACTCCAGGCTGCCTTTGTACTTTTCCGGAATGCTCATCTTTGACTGACAAATATCTGAATGACGGTAATTGACGATACAATGAAGTTCCACTCTGTTAATAAAAAGGTTTTATGTTTATCACCATATAAAACACATCATTCTCAGTATATCTATAAAGTATTCCCAATTGATATATGGATGGCTTAGTGGCTTCTCAGTAGACCACAATAGAAAAATCTGAAAAAAAGCTACAGAAAACAATGTCTCGTTAGGTCCATTTTTGATATAGGCTGAATTTTATCAGAAGATCAATATAGGGAAAAAAATATCTCAGTAGATCCTATTAGTAAGATATAGATCTAAAGAGAAGACAAAGTATTAGTAGATCTTTTGGATCTTACTTTACGGATCTACAGACAGTGATCACAGTAACAGAAACAGATTATCATAAAATTTTGAAGCTGAGCACTACGATGTAAGTTTTTACCAATTATGTTATTAAATATGAAAATGATGAAAATTTCTTTATTGCAGAAACATGTTACAGTATACAAAAAGACACTAATTCCCACATTAAGTTGCGTTGTGAAGTGGAAACTAGGCTGAACTACCCAAAAACATAAAAGAATATTATAATTATGAGTGCTAAAAGTAAAAGAGCAAGTAACAAATTATATCTAACAAAAATTACAAAAAAAATTAAAAATATAGTGAGGAATTTTTTTTGGCGTACCCTAAAATTTTACTCTGTACCCATTTTGATATTATTGAACATTTTGTCTTGAAGAAGGTCCCATCTAGCTTAAATAAGAAGGGACACGCAAATCTTCAACTTCTGTCAGTCTATTAGCATTCACAGCGCCAACTGAACTAGCGCCCAATACGAAGTTACTTACCACACTACCCTCAGTAGGGTCGCCTCCTGCTTCAATATTCAATCATTCAATTTTAAGTTTTTTATTCAGTAAAACAACAATGATTAGTTACGCAAAGTGTTCCCAAGAACACAGCTTATGATGGCCAATGCGCTCAATAAGCAAAACGCGCCAAATCTTCAAATTCCGTCAGTCTGTTAGCGATCACAGTGCCAACTGAACTAGCGCCCAATACGAAGTTATTTACCACACTACCCTCAGGAGGGTCTTTTTTTAGCTTCAATAAAGAAGACGCCTCAATTTCAACGTCTGTCAGTCTGTTAGCGATCACAGCGCCAACTGAACTAGCACCCAACACGAAGTTACTTACCACACTACCCCCGAAAGTGTCGCCTCCAACTTTAATAAGCAGGATGCACCAATCTTCAACTTTTGTCAGTCTGGTAGCGGTCACAGCGCCAACTGAACTAGCGCCCAATACGAAGTTACTTACCACACTACTCCCAGGAGGGTTGCCTCCAGCTTCAATAAGCAGTACGCGCCAATCTTCAACTTCTGTCAGTCTGTTGGCGAGCACAGAGCCGGCCGAACCAGCGCCCACTATGATGAAGTCGAAGCTTTCGCCTCCTATAATAGCTAGTACATTATTTAGATATCACTTTTTTGTCACCATAACAAAAGATGAAAACTACTTGATTACCTTTTAAATCTGAATCAGGAGGCCACTGTGACCACTCTTGCATTTGAACTTCTTGTGCCGACAAAAATATTATTAAACTCAAAACAAGAAACATACTGGTGGTTAATATGATTTAATTTGAAATTATCGATCGTTGTTTGAACATTTATGTGGGTGTTGTTGTATACGATGCTAACTATATTTGCACAGTTGGAGCTAACATTTGCATATTTATGCTAAATGTTGCCAAACAAGAAAAAAAGGGTCAAACATGAATAGGACTCGTGCTCTAAGGTTTCGTACATACCATTTAAAACACAAACTTATTCCATGTGCAATTATTTCACGAACTTAACTCGAAAATTACGATCCATTTGTATTTTTCTAAAGGGTTCTTCTTAATTTGGTAATTAATACTTCTTGAAATAGTATTTAGTGCAACTGTGACATAATCAGCGACATTGGGACACAAGTGCTTGTAAAAAAAAACGAACGAAGTGAGTTTCGTAATAATTTTGCACTCGTTTCCCAATGTCTAATTATGTTCAGTTGCACACAATTCTTTATCTACGACCATCAAAAATATCGTCTTCGCGTAACTAACATTATTTGTAATAATTTCAACAAAATAATCACAAAATATGAGAGAAAGCGCGAGATTATCTCCCTTATCGTATCGTAACCCAAATTCCTCTTTTATCTTAGAAGAACTAGAACTCAAAATGGAAAAAGAGCTCCGATATATCGCATGTGCAATTTTATTATAATGAAAATGTTTTAAATATAGATTTCTTTAACTGATCTCGTAATATCTATAAAAATAAAGTAAAGGAAGCATTTATGGAAAAAAAAATGTAGTCTTGATTGTTGTATTATTTGTTGTCTCTTAATTTTAAGTTTGTAATTTTTTAATTTTTCGTTTGCACGTGCATGCCGTTGGTTTAGTTTAGGTTGTAACAGGTTTATATTCAATATTGTCATCAAACACTTATCCATTACTTTCTTCATCTGCTTAATTTTTATCTCTTTATGTAATCAGTGAGAACAGTAAGGGAATAGATATACCTAAACTAATTTATTTTGCCATACTAATATTAACTATGTACCTAAATTAAATTCTTGTTGTATCTCATGTCTATCTCTTTCACTCGAACATAATTAGTGTTACGTAGAACGTAACGTAAGGATAAGAAACGCTGCACTGCGCTAGTGGCGGAAACTGACCGATCTGTTACAGAAATTTCTACTACTTACTCGGCGAACTTGCAAGAACATTCCACAGTTTTCAAGAAGGATGGTGTCGTATTGGAACATTCCAGGTTGTTCCTGACAATGCTAGAATGTTCTCGAAATTGCATCGACGTTTCTGGATGTTTTGGTTCGGAGTGTAAATACAGGGCCGCGTGCGCTGTGGATTACTGTTTTTGTGATTATCGTGACTGTCTAAATAATTTGTCAGTGTTTTGGTATGAATTTATTTATCCCGAACCCTAGCTCGTAACATTATTAACGAGTGAAAGAAATAGGTATACGTTACACAGTGTATCTGATTCATGCACCTGCAATTTCAACATTGAACTGTTTTTATCTCTTTTTAATGCAAAGAAAAAAAACAGCAGATCAAGCATAACGTCCACTCGTCAAAAATAATCAGCAGCTCAGTTTCCCCGCAAAAGAAGGGGGTTTCGGGCGCAGATATTTCCGACCGGTTATACCTGCCGTACCGCTAAAATATTTTTGGTTGGAGGTATTTCAAATCAAATCAAATCAAAATGTTTTATTATTGTTGAGACACAGGTAAAATACATGTTTAACAATTAATAGAGTCGGCGGCGACGGCGCGGGCGCAGCGGGCTCAGAGACGAGCGGATGCGGCCGCGACAGCAGCGGTGGCGGGGGCGCGGGAGCGGTGGTGATGGGTAGCGGGGATATGTCAGTCCTCGTGAAGGTGTCGCACGCGCCAGAGCACCTCGCGAAGCCTGATGAAGGTCACTCTTAAGTTGACCGAAACGTCGAGTTTTTCTCGCATAAATAATAGTGAGTCTGAGCTGTGTTATTTATTTCGTTATGATGGACATTTACCCTAATTTTAGTGATATAATTAATAGAGTGCCATGTGCTCTGCCGTTTTGGCGTATAAATAATTTTTGAAACCTTAAATATTAACAACACACAAATTCACACAATTACATACACATTATAAATATATTGGCAAAAATTAAAACAAGTAAAACATAGAACCAAATGTCATAATTTAAAAAATCCGCGACAGAGTAATAAGTCTTTTAACATGAATTCTTGTAATTTTCTTTTAAATGTGACAATATTATCAATTTTCCTAAAATATTGAGGAAGCTTATATAAATGCTTGTTGACATACCAAATATACTGGATTTAAATAGTTCCGTATTCTGAGGGAAGGCTTTTACTTTAGTGCAATGTCTTTTACTATTTTAGAATTCAAATAGAAAGATTTCATAAGTTTAGATGAGCCCTGGCACCTAAAATCTATTGTATTGTTTTTGAATGTGTGCGTTAACATAATGCCGACGCGCGCACAATATGAGTGCGCAATCTGTCTACCTACGGTCAGCAAACTGATCAGGGGCTCTACCGCGTAATTCTCATTTGTATCAACTTCAAGCAAATGCATGCGAAATTCAACGCGTGCAAAAGAGATGGCATGTCAGGCGGGCGTCGTCGCACGCACGACAAATTTCAATCTCAAGTTGATGTTGATGAAAATGAGAATTACGCGGTAGACCCACTGACTACTAAAGTCGTAAAAATTCAAAACTTTAAGTGCACTTAAGGCGTCCGACTATCACTGTGTTCAGATGAGCACTGATTCCAAACGTGTGACTTGAGCGTCACCCATTTAAAGGTAAAAACATTTTGGTGCTGTCATACTACGGTAAGGGCTTATCTTTACTTTTGAAATCTTTGTTGAAATAGACCTTGGTTTGATTTATTTACGTTAAATGTATTTATTAGTATTTTTCCAATATTTAGGCAATGTGTTAGTGTTATTTTATGTAGTTTAATGAGCTTTTGGTGTTTTCAATTGGAAATAACCCGATTTTTATTAAAACAATTAGTGTCAAATGTGTCTTGGACTGGAGTCACTGCGCTTTGTAAGTAGTTTGGAAAACTAGATTTTTATAATACGTCATAAAATTTATAACAGGTAATTTTTTTCAGATTCATAATATATACAACGTGTAACAGAAAGGTGTAACCATATTTGAAGAACTTATTCGGTCAATGGTTTAGAATAACTTTTACATGGAACCAATCCAATAAATCGAAAAAAAAAATTACTTGCTTCATAGGAAAATGCAATGCCGCTCGGCCGAAATGTATGGAAGAGCAGATTTTTTTGTTGAGGTTTCAGTGTTGACTCCATAGTAAAAGTTGTTCCATACCATTGACTGAATAGGCTCTTCAAATATGGTTACACCGTTCTGTTACACGTTGTATACATTTTTCACATTTCTGTCATTTCGCGCCATTTATCGCAACTTCTAGCAGCTGCTAGCAGAAATGGCACCTGACCCGGAAAACTTAAAAGCAGGGGACGGGTTCTGATTAGTTATTTAAGCCGTATGATATTAAGTTGGGCCAATCCAAATCCACCAATGGTGGTATTATTATTATAACATCGGTCAAACAATGTAGGTACTTATACAACCGCTTTTGATGTTGTAGTTCTGTTATTGCAGTATGGGAGTAGATAAAGGTAATTTTATTTTTTAATTTCTTATAAACATACGTGTGCTGTAAGATCTATTTGTGAACGGAATTGTAGTGAGTGAGCCAATTTGTATCGAATTGTAGTGAGTGAGCCAATTTGTATCGAATTGTAGTGAGTGAGCCAATTTGTATCGAATTCATTACGTAAAGAGAAGGTGAAGAGGTTAAACTTTGTTTAAATCAAACTTGAAAAAAATCAATATTTCTTAATTCTTTCATTGAAGTGATAATCTGCAACCTTTTTGAGCCGTATGTACGAGTAATAGTTATACAAAATAGATACTTATTTCTGGCCCTGCCGAATGGGTATACAATAAAACAAGTAATTCCACCACTGTGCAGATTTCTCCAAAATCACCAATTCAAATGAATCCTACTCAATATTCTGAGTCGTTGTCCAGGGTTCCGAAATGCCATGTCGATTCGTGACTAGAAACTATCTGCAGTCAGAGCAATTTCTTCAGAAATTTTACTCATCGTATTTTCACTCTTAATTTATTGCTGTGATTTCCTTTCAAGATAAGTACGACTATGTCCAAATCTTGTCACCAGTATTTTCGGTGTTAAGAATGAGGGAACAGGCTTTTAAAAGGTTAGAATATTTTTTTTATTTGCGTTACTTGGTACTTAATTTTATTTTTATTTATTTATTTTTATCGGTCTGCCAACAGAAATGACACTTACAAAAGTTAATAGGTATATAAAGACAAACACACACATGTACGAGTGTATTCCCAATTATAGGCAAACACAGCATGCCTGTGGGACACTTAATAGCACTCTAAGCGACTTGTTAAAACACAAAAGACTAATAATCTAAATCATTTTTAATTAACTAAAAAAATAAGAGTAAAACTAAAACTGTATGAAACGAAAAAAAAGTCTTTCGCAAAATATTGCAATCCTTTGCAACTATCTTACGCAACATATTATTATATTTTTTAAGGGAGACTGCAAAAATTTCCACTTGACATTTTTTTACAAGATTGTTGTGATCCCTACATAAACGATTAATAATGTTCTTATATCAAGATTATCCTAGGTAAAGTATTACAATGTACTTAAATAATAACTTCACTTAATATGTATTCTTAAATATGCGACGAAATTTGAAGTTTCTTATTAAAGTATAGTTTCTAACTTTTCCAGCGCTGGTAAATAACCTAGTTTGTTCTCATTTTAAATAAATAGTTCTTCATCAGTAATTTCATCAAGATTTAGAAATAAAACAAAACTAGAAACTAGGTTAAAATAATAATGTTAATAAAATTATTATATACTATTTTAAAAGGAAACTTGAAAATAACCTAAGAAACGATGAAACCTGTTGGCCAACCGACCCTAATATTACGTAGAATATATATAAGTATATCTGTTTATAACATTACTTTAACATAATAATGAAAGAGCGAATCCATCCTATTACAGGTTAATTAACTTAAAAGGAGGATTCGACACCTAAGTGTCTGTAACAAATGTTATGAATAAATAATTTTGAATTTTTGAATTGAATTTGAATTGTATAAACGCTCGTATTTTACAGGTATTATACCATATTCTACCAAGTGCCGATAATCCAAATAATTAGTTTTCCCTGTTTTTAGGGTTCCGTAACCAAAGGGTGCCAAACGGAATCATGTTACTAAGCCTTCGCTGTCTGTCTGTCCGTCTGTCACAGGGGTCTACAGGTTCAGTCGTAATAGGTAGATATTTGAAATTTTCACAGAATATGTGTATAGCTCTATCGCAGCAAATAAAAAATCTAAAAAACACGCTTTTGTATTGAAAAGTATAAAATGATGTAATTTACAATTATTGTCACGTCAAAGATAATGCCAAAAAGCGTGGACGCTTGTTGTTACGTTTCTTTTATAAGTATGTACTTTTAATTAATTTCGACAAAGCGCCAAATCTACACGACAATTAGAAGTCAAAATCAACTTTCTAAATATTGTTTTAATACTTAGTTTGTCAGAAAGTTAATTAGTTAGTAATAAATGTATACCCCATACAAAAGAAAATTCGATGAATAAGCGTCTTTGTTAACATTTTTTTTTGTTTCAACGAGTAGTACATATTTTATTTCTCAAAACAGCTAAACTGATTTTGGTCCGGTTTTTAGCAAAAAGAAGAAACAACAGTATCTCAGTCGGTACGACACGCCAGCCTTTAAATCTTGAGGGTTTTAAATCCTGCCAGTCGAGCATGCACAAATGAGTTTTTCGGAATTTATGTGAAATGTTAGGCAAAACCCTTCATGTCCTAAAAAGCGGTTATTTGTATCCAAACTATGTTAAATCGTCGGTAAAAAGAGGGAGTTTGAGTGGCAGTATTCACTCGAAAACATCGCATGTTATGTTTTTGGACAAATTTTCATTCAAAAAGCTTACATAAATTTATATACTTTTTCACGTTTTGCAAGAGACGACGCGGCGTTAGTACCTGTATTGCTACCATAAATATGAATCGCATATTTCAGAAAACTCATAAGTCCCTTGAAATGACACAAGAAAAGTACATTTTATTTACAATGACGTAACTTATATTATTATAGTTGCCATTTCAATGGACTTATGTTGTTTTTGATGAGTGACCTAAAAGTTCTATGGTTGCTGCTCCAACTTTATGAACATACTTTATGAAAATACTTTAGGGACTTTTTACTGCTACCTTTCATAATTTCTCATAACTAAAGGGAGTGACTTTTGAAACATAGGTAGGCTAACCATTGAGCTGTGGGCGTCCAGTGCAAGAACGTCAGTTTGACAGCCGCTGCACTTGGCGGTCATTAAAGCTCCCGTCTTAATTTTATGGGCGGTATCGCTTCCTAGATTAATGCTTTTATAGAAAACTTACCAGGTTTTTGGCCATCACTTTGCTTGCGTTGATGTGATATTTTTTGTAGTCTTTACGTACTTTTTGAATTAACAGGTCAATTGGTAATTAGACCAATTCCTGGAAAAGAGTTATACTACAGCTAATTTACAACGATTTTGACTCCATGAACTGGTGGTCAAAAATTAGTGGTTTCAAGTTATTTAAGTAATTGTTTTTTTTAGAATTTTTCTACTGCAAATAATTTATAATTTGAAAAAACTGCAAATTATGAGAAATCTTCTCAACTCTGGGGCTTTTTTTTTTTTCAATTTCAAAAGTTCTTTATTTTCATAAACATTCCAAAAGTACCTAACAACTACACACACAAGTTGCCAGTCTAAACCCTTATACTAGAAAATTGTTTTAACCAGGCTATATTTGCCTACATAAAACTTAACAAGATAAATAGTAACTACTTAACTCGTGAACCATGATAGACACAATAAAAAAGTATGCTAAATTGATCTCATGCTTAAGACCTAAGGCGGAAAATAAACAGTTTGAATGATGGGGATTCTTATTGCGATAAAATTTTTTGGACATTTTTAAAATGAATTCTGCTAAGAGAGGAAAATTTATGGCTATGTGTAATTTTAATAGGTTACACTTAAAAGGGGTACAAACCGGCCAAGTTAACTTGGCACCCCGCTTTCCTTGTCCTTTTAGTGTTAATTGTTATTTTTTTGTTAAAAGTTTATTTTATGTAAAATTACAACCTGTGTTACTAAATATGAAATATTGTATGTCCCCCCCTTATCCCCAAAAACAGAGGACCGAAAAAAAAAATAGAAACGCAGTAATAGGTTATTTATTACGTTAAGATTACAACTAATTTAGCAGTAGGAAATTTACGAAAAGAATATGTTACCACGATCCACCTTTACTAATTATTTGGTAAAATCAATCAATTTTTTATTTATCATAAAGAGTGATGGGAAAGATTTTCAGCACCATGTTTCCTGACTTCCCCCAAAACTGACAAAATACAAAACCCTAAGTGCGCGAGAATGACTCGAATTTGACTGTATTTTTTTCTTCGTACCACTGTTACGCACATTATCTCCAAAGAGCAAAAACTATTTACCATAACAAAAGTATGTAACTTTTGTTTCGTTTGTACCAACATTCCATTCATTCAGGAAAAATAATAATATGTACATTATAATAACAATGAAACAATATCATATACTTGAATAACTTCATAAAAATACATATGTGTGAAGGAATCAAGGCTACTGCTTCGAATTTTTAGCTTATTTCAACTTAAGTTAAAATTATAATAATCATGCTGTAAGGAAATTATTCAAAACTTGATTGGTATCTTATATTCACGTTTTATAATATCAGCAGCTCGTTCAGCAATCATAATGGTCGGAGCATTGGTGCCCCCGCTCGGTATAGATGGCATTACACTTGCATCAACAACCCGCAGCCTCTTCACACCATACACTTTCAACTCTTCATCTACTACTTTACCCATAGCGCATGTTCCAGTTGCATGAAGATACTGCTTAACCATACATAAAATATAACAATCTAAATATGCATCACTAAGAAAAGAAAATTGATTACACTCGGGTAAATTAATTTTAGCCATAGTTGACCCAATACTCTTAAAATACGAAGTTTTAAGTAATTTCATAATTTTTCTTATACCTGCTCTGAATAAAGTAGTGTCCTCATTATTTGACAAGAATCGATAGTTAATTTCAGGAGATCTGCGAGCATCAATGCTTGAAATTTTTATAAATCCTTTCGATTTTGGCTGAAGTAATATAAGTTGTGTACAAAGAGCACTTTGTAAGGAAGTAAAGTTACTTATCGATTTTAAAACGTCATCATTATAATTACTGGTCATATCAAAATATTCAGAACTATATGATGAGTTCAAAAAGAATTGATGATGAGCCTGAAATATTTGTCTTGTTGTTTTGTTATTATTGAAATAGATCAGCTGTGAAGGATTAACTTTGCTTGTAAAGTTATGCGAGGGAAGAGAAAATATAACTGGTACCATAACATGGTCACTCAATCCTAACCCCACAGGTAAATTGGATATAGATTTAATACCTAATTTTTCTACATCGCGTTTAAGCCCGATACCTGATAATATCAATATTTTGGGACTATTCATAACACCCGCACACACGACCACTTCTTTTTTGGCTAGCAGCTGTATGTTTTCTCCATTTACAATAGCTTCAACTCCAATAGCAGACCTTGTCCCATTAGTTAATATCTTTGTAACCGTCGCATATTTAAGCACATACATATTTTTTCTAGTTCCAGCTGGTATTAGAAACGAAACTGCTGTGCTAGATCGTATTTTTGAATGCGTCTGATTTACATATTTTAATGTTGCGAATATATTTGAAAACCCTATTTGTTGTGGACTGTTGTAGTCTTTTTTAGGTTGTACACCAATTTCTGACCAAGAATCACGTAAAATATCATTAAGTTTCAGTGAATCATTGTTGATATGTCGTGGTGAAACAATCATCGGTCCACTTGTACTATGGAATGGTTTATATATTAGGTCATTGAGGAGTTGTTCATATTCAAGATGTTCACTCTTCAGGAAGTATGGCAGAACTGAATGCCAATCCCAGCTGAGGAGTCCTGATCTAGCCCAATCGTTGTAGTCTTCTGGATTACCCCTGCCAAAAAGAGAAACTTGAAAATAAAAATAACATTTTTGAAAATCTTTATATAAAGCAGTTCCTTCTAAATATAAACAGTTATTTGGCACAGTGGACTATTAGCCTATGAGGTACCTTGCATGACCAGAGCTTATTAAAATTAATAATTAAGGGTTGTTGTTGTTGGTTGCTGGCAAAGCTCAAAACTTGAAAGTGTGACCAATACATAGATACATATACTAAAGCCTGCGTCCCAGAGGAGTGGGCAGATATCCTGACACATTTCTTTCGCCTCTTTCACATACATAAATTTTGTCATTCAAGCTCTTCTATTCCAGGTACTTTGCAAAAGTACCCAACATATTTTATGGTGGCTAATAAAGCTAAATTTATCACTTTTTTCACTACTTCTCATACAAAATGCCTCGATTTAGGCTTTTAGCTTATATGGTACTATTAATATAAAAAGAAAGAAAAGAATATTTATTTTTTCACCTGCCATATAACATGCCGTTTATACTTGAACCACCACCAAGCATCATTCCTCCAATAAACTCAAATGCACCAGGCTGTCTTTGCGCTTTTCCGGAATGCTTATCATTGACTGACCAATATTTGAATGACGGCATTAATCGGTGATTGATAAAATTTGCATCCTGTAAAAAAAAATATTAAATTTCAAAAATATCTGTGTTCGATGTAAGGGAAAATAATAAAATTCACAATCCATTACAAGTCGGTATTAGTACTCATCAATTTAAGTCGGTAAGCAAGAATCTTTTTTCTGTGGCGTCAACGAATTAAAATTGTGTGGTGTATCCTTATCGTTCTAACTTTGACGTGTTCTTTTAAGTCGTTTTGAGTACGAAACCTTAAAATAAAACTGTAAATAGTGCCTCTTTAAGATATTTTTGATCATCCATTTTGCACAGCGCCAGCCAAACCAACTGCTACAATGATGTCACTTACCACTCTCGATTTAGGAGAGTCATCTTCAGCTTCATTAAGTACAACTTCCATCAGTCTGTTAGCTATCACAATGCCAGCTGAACCATTAGATACTCTGATAATACTTACCACACTCTCTTCAGGAGGGTCACCTCCAGCTTCAATAAGCAAGACGCGCCAATCTTCAACTTCTGTCAGTCTGTTGGCGAGCACAGCGCCGGCTGAGCCAGCGCCTACTACTATGAAGTCGAATGTATCACCATCTAAAATATGATTGTCACATGCTTTATTATCCCAGGTATATACTTAATTCAGTATATGCTATTTCTTTAAATGTATATTTATAGATATCTGTGTGAATAGTGTATCAAATCTGCCTTAAAAAAATATTTTTTTATTCTTGTCAATATTGTATTATAAATTGCAGCTGCATAGAATAGTCGATTTCATTAGTTTGTAAGGCTTGTTGTCTACCCACGGTGATATGATGTTATTGAATGAATGAATACTTTTATTTTTCAAAAAGGTGGAATATCTTAAAACTAATCTATCTGGACACTACTCTGTACTTATTATACTGAACAACTTACCCAAATATACGCAATGTTGTGAAAATTTGATAATTTCGTAATCTAGAATGTGTAATTTCGATATACTAACATTTTAACTACTACGCATTTTTAGGGTTCCATACTACCTAAGAGGTATAAAAGGAACCTTTATGGTTAGACTTTGTTGTCCGTCCGTACGTATGACGTACTAACGTAACGTTAACTTTAGCACCGTTAAAGATAAAGACTTGAAAGGCACAAAAAAGTAATAATTCGCCTACAAAATAAGGTCCAAAAAAATAATTTAATTGTTAAAAATATTACTGAAACAAATGAGAGAAATATAAAAAAAGTTATCCTTGAAACACTATTACAGAGTAAATTGTAAAAAAATATATTTTTACTATATTATCTCGCACTGGTTTCGAGAAACCTTTAAAAACCACAAAAAAAATGTATGGCCTCCCAAAACTGGTGGACCGAAAAATATGAAAAAAAAAATCCAAATTTACGTAACTGGCCAGTTACAGGACAAAAACTTTAATAAAAAGTTGAACACAAATGAGAAAAATACAAAAAAGTAAAATAAATCAATATGATATTTTATAAAAATTACAATATGGGTATCAAATTGTAGTTATTAAGGAGCTGGTTGTAAAATAATGTAGTTTAGCTATATTTACTTGCATATTTTTCGAGAAATACTTGAAAAACCACAAAAAAATGTATTTCCCCCCTTATCTCCAAAACTGGTGGACCGAAAAATATGAAAAAATCATAGTAATATGTGTTTACATAAAGATTACAGGAAAAATAAACCGGTTGAGAAATTCACGAAAACAAAAACCATCATTCCCGTAGTTACTGACTGCAGCTGTTTAAGAGAGGAACTAGATGTGGTAATACTACTGCCGTTATCCCGCAAGGTGGCGTCTTGTCTTTACTACTTTTTGCTATCTTTATTCACAATATGTCTGATTTTATCTCTTCTTCCTAACACCTCTATGCAGATGATCTCCAAATTTATATTCAAGCTAAATTTGATGAGCTACTAAATGCAGTTTCCACCATTAATTCACATCTTGCTCGTGTATTGGAATGGAGTGAACAATTCGGAATTAAAGTCAATCCTACCAAAACACAAGTTATAATAGGTAGCCCGTTCTTTATATCTCGAGTCAACTGGCAACTTTTGCCTCCAATAATGTTTGATGGGATACAAATTCCATTAAGCAGTACGGTGAAGAATCTAAGTATCTTCATCGATGATTGCTTATTTTGGAAATACCAAATGGAACAAGTTAGCTGAAAGATGTTTGCCTCTGTAGGACCCTTGAGAAGACTCAGAAACCTCCTCCCAACAGCCACTAAAATTGCGCTTGCTACGTCCTTTCTTTTGCCCATTCTTGATTATGCGGACGTTGGTTATTTAGATTTAACTTCGGAACAGCTGGATAAGCTGGAACGCCACCAAAACTTTGCTTAATGGTTTATTTTCGGTCTTCGTAACGTGGTCAACATTTCTGATTTTAGTTCAAACTTCAGTGGCTCCCAATTCACCTTCGGCGTGATGCCCACATGCTCTCTTTGCTTTATTTTGTACTGTTCAATCCTTCAACTCCATTAAATTCTTGCACTCTACTCATATGACCGTACTCTACGGCCATCTGAAAATTTGCTTTTAGCAACTCCTTCTCACACAAAAAAAAGTTTTGAATTCTTTTGCTGTTAAAGCTGTCAGATTTTGGAATAACTTGCCTATCGCTATTGAGCGTGCTCTCTCGTTGCTTGTCTTCAAAAGATTACTTAACGATCCGTTTCTTTCTTAGTAAATGTTTGTTAAATCCATCTACTTCCGCTGCTTGTATTGAAAAACTTTTGGTTTAGGTATTATATTATTTATTTTTGTTATAGTAGTGTATATATTTATCAAATTCTTATTATTTGTATGTCCAATGTTATAGTTATGTATTTATTTTAGATACTTGCTATTAATTTAATAATTATTATTTTTTTGTACACCACTTTCGCGTTAATTTTTTCAACAATTATTTTCCACCCAAAAGTTATCTGGAAGAAATCGCTATAAGTGATAAGGCCGCTAATTGTTACCTTCTTTTTTAAGTTTGTTCTTTTACCGGTTTTATTTATTTTGGTGTACAATAAAGAGTATTTGTCTTGTCTTGTCTTGTCTTGTTCTCATACAAAATATTTTACACAGTCGCTAACGTGTATCGAGTGCAAAACTCATGTTAACCCTACAGTTACCGTATTTCTCTGACACAAACGCGAGACTGCAGTGCGTATAAGTGACAGTCAACACGCAGGCGAAACTTGGTACAGAGTTTATAATTTTTTTCGTTGATTACCTTGTAGAACAATCCCTACGTGCTAAATTATCAAAAACTAAACCTTACTTTTACTGATTATTATTACACTATGAAATTTGGTACGTAGACAGTGCTTTTTATGGTAATAAATAAATGAAAATTTGTACACCAAGTTTCGCCCACGAAAATTGCATCTATGACGTAAAAGTCAACGTGATTAGCACTGCATATAATGCAGTGATTAGGCTACAGGGCGGCATTATGTAATGTAATGGAACTAATGTAGATAATAATTCAACTAGTGTTCAGTAAACAAAAAGCCCACTTTGTCTTGAACTTAGACATTGTGCCTACATTTTGTGCTACTAATTAGATCACTGTTTGTTTACATTATAATTATTTAGTAATACAGAGAGAGAGAAAGAGAGAGAATCGATATCACCGTCAGTTAAGACAAGAAAGACAAGAAAAGCACACATTGGCTTTGCTGTTATATTATAACCCAAAGACTGACTTTAATAAAGTTGAAAATCAAGTGCAACAAAGTACGCGTGAAATGATTCCGAATGAGTCTGATTTCATGATTAAAATTGCAGTAAATTATTAAGGTTCATATTTTTCTATGCAAATTTTACTAAACTATTTTTTCTTTTTATAAATATTAATTTTAACATAAAACTCAAGCTGCAATACAAAAAATGACATTCGACTGATGACGGCCCCATACCGAGGGCCGAAATATATCGAATTATAATTTTTTTTTATTGTTTTAATTACACTACTAATCAAAAGCTCGTAAAAAAAAATAAAAAAAAAAATAAAATAAAAATCATTCCCATAAAAATCATTTTCAAAAAGTTAATCTATCGACTGAAAATGAAACAATTAGGTAACTGGTAAATTATCTTTATAAAAGTTTGAAAAAATATGTATTTAAATTTAACATTGATCTCGTATGTAATTGACTCGACACATTTATGCAAAAACTCTGTAATTTAGGGAGCCTGGTTTTAAGCTTTAAATCTGTAATATTACAATTAGTAACAAAAAGACGATGTAGCAACGGTTTATTATAAAACGAAATAAAATATCTAACGTAGCTTACCATTTACTTGAACATTAGGGGGCCATTGTGGTGAATATGATTCAACAACATTATTTGTAGCTAAATATAAGAAACACAAAACATATTTTTTAAATTTCATTATGACTTTTATCATTCTAACTAACTCAAAACAACAGCAACTAACTGAAACAAATTTAAAGTTACTGTCCTTTTATACACGTTTGATCCACCTTGACGGTTTGCTGAAAAATAAAATAACCGTGAATAATCGATTCACAATTGGATAGTGTTACAAAATAAGTTCTGGACGTGAAGTACTGTACTGCTGTAAGAAAACTATTGTGATCCTGGTCACGAGTACTATCTGTAACAAATAGTTTCTTTGGACTTTTTGTACTGTAAGAGAAATAAATAAATCCTGCTTATAGATGTTTATACATATGTGTTATGTACAGTCATATGTACTTACAGTACTTAGTATGTATTTATTTAATAATTAAAAGATGACCGCTACAAGCGACAACACCCGTAGAATGAGGTTATAGTAATGTATATACCTCTCTACGTTTCCTACCTTATTACGACATACTTGAGAGTAATCTAGTAGATTAGGATACTACGTTATGTTACAAATCGGTTATGCTCAAAACAATGTATGTCATAATTCAACTACGAAAAATAAAGTATTCAAGAAAAACTAATGTACAGTTGTTGGTTAAATGATACGACTTAGCTGTATTCTGGAACTCAGCTATATTTCAAGGCTATTATTGCCATTGAAAATCCAATGGAAAACGAAACACATTATGACTAAATCACTATGTAAAACCACTTTTGATTCGACACTCCGTGAGACGTTTAACAAATAACACTTTCATTACTTCGTATGTTACGCGCGACATTATATTTTTAATAAGATAAATGATTATGTAATTATCAGATAATATAGTAAAATGTGTGTCTTTGCGGCTAGAGTATTGTGCGGTCTTTACCTTGTCAAAAATCCTTGTTGTGCGGTCTTTCTGATTATGCGGACGTCCGCATAATATTTTGGTAGACCTTTAAATATAGCTATCGAATCCTTGTGCTCTGATTGGTCGACTGGTGAAATCTGGGAGAATTTCAATGGGGTGGCGCACAACCAGTATTTCTGTCAAGTTGAGTTAACACATGCAAAAATATAGTTCTAGTGTGTAACCACCACGTGGCGCCACCAGTCCAAAAAATGTATAACTTAGTACGAAAATGATAAAATGCGGACGTCAACGTAGGACCGCACTTTATACAAATAACGAACCAACCTTACTTCCTCGTGTGTAAAAAACAAATGTTAAAGTAATCATCTTAAAATGCGAAATTTAAAATAGGACCGCACTTTATACATAAATTGAGTTCACTGTACTTCTTGGTGTGTGAAAAATAAATCTGAGGTAAGGTAAGCACCTAAATAGAAGTTTATTTTTTTATCCAGATTCATTCTGGATAGTCGGTAAGTGGTGGCGTTGGCGGTCGCGGTAACGGTGGGGCAGGGGGTGCTAAGAATCTCCGGTCGAAAGGTTACCAACACCGGCGACTCTTTTTGGCGACGTATAATGCACGGACGTTACGGGAGGACAGACATCTCGCTGAGCTCGAGTCAGAGTTAGGTAGAATAAACTGGCATATTCTGGGGCTTTGGAAGTCCGACGAGCGGGTGAGGACATGATAACCCCTGAGTCAGGACACCTGCTATACTATCGAGAGGGCGATCAATTGTCTATCGGTGAAGTTGGCGTGCTGGTCAACAAAGACCTCACTAGCAACGTGTTAGAAATCGGCAGTGTCTCCTATCTGGTCGCATATCTTGTTCTCAGACTTAACAAGAGATATTCTCTTAAAGTCATCCAAGTGTATGCCCCCACGTCGAGAGACCCCGATGATGACGTCGAGGCCATATATGATGACATTACTAAGGCCAAAAATAACACCACCAAGAGACATCATACCGTTGTTATGGGGGTCTTCAACGCCAAAATGGGAGTACAGGAGTGTGGTAAATCGGTAATCGAACCGCACGGCTAAGGCTGTTGAAACCCTAGGGGCCAAATGCTGGTTAGCTTCCTTGAAAGCCAGAGGCTCTATTTGATGAGTTCATTCTTCAAAAAGAAGCCCCAAAGGAAGTGGACCTGGCGAAGCCCCGATGGTAAGACGAAAAATGAGATAGACTTCATCATGACGGATCAAAAGCACATATTCCAAGATGTCTCCGTGGTTAATAGGTTTAGTACCAGTAGCGATCACCGACTTATCCGAAGCATCTTGATTATCGACTTACAGCTGGAGAGAAACCGTCTGAAAAAGTCTACGCTCCATCCTTCTCTGCGCCAAATCACTGCGGGATCCCAGAAATTCCAAATAGACCTTCGGAACTGATTTGCCTTGTTGGAAACCACTGAGGACGTCGACCAGCTTGCTAACAATTTCATGAATGTCGTGCGCAAAGTTGGCAGGGCTTATTTTAAGCCGGAGCGAAAGAAAAAGGAGTCCAAGATTTCAAGCGAAACTTTGGACCTGATGAGGCAAAGACGGGAATTGTCTTCAGATTCGGCAGATTACCCCCTTCTTAATAAGCGTGTTAAAAGGCAAATTCGTTTTGAACTGTGCCGACATATCACTCGCATCATTAAAGCAGCGATTGAGCGAAAAAAAGGCTCAAAAATTTTTGCCCAGCTGTTAGGAAGAACTAATCTGACGAAGTTGAAGACATCTGACAGTAGAAATATTACCTCTAGGCCAGAAATCCTCACTGAAATCGAGAATTTCTATGGGCTCCTATATTCTTCACATGCTCCCAAGCCAACTGCCTGCAAATCGGGACGACAAACGTGCACCTTTGACCCGCCACTACACCGATGAATTCCCGGATGTCGAAATGGAAGAGATTGGGATAGCTCTTGAGCAGCTAAAAAATAACAAGGTGCCGGGCGAAGATGGCATCACAACCGATTTCCTGAAAGCTAGAGGTTACCCTATACTCAGACAGCTACAGGACTTCTTTAATGCCGTCATTCGCACCGGAACTACGCCAAAGGAGTGGAGCAGGAGCCTGGTAATTTTTTTTCTTCAAGAAAGGGGACAAAATGCTACTGAAGAACTTTACGCCTATCGCGTTCCTGAGCCACACCTACAAGCTTTTCTCAAAAGTTATTACAAATCATCTCGCCCAACGATTCGACGACTTCCAACCTCCAAAGCAGGCTGGGTTTCGAAAAAGCTACAGCACCGTGGACCACATCCACACGGTAAGGCAGATCATACAGAAATCACAAGAGTATAATCAGCCTTTATGTCTAGCGTTTGTGGACTACGAGAAAGCCTTCGACTCCCTTGAAACTTGGTCTGTTCTGCAGTCCTTGCAGCGACGCCAAGTTGACTGGCTTTACGTGGAGATGCTGAAATGTCTGTATGATTCCGCTTCCATGTCCGTCCGACATAGGCCTCCCATTGGGATGATATGGTGATATTGGTGATATTGATCACGCCACTCTTGGCGGTCCTCAGTCATCCTTATCCAGCCGCTACCCGCAATGTCCTTCAGATCGTCAGTCCAGCGGGCACGAGGGCGGCCTACGCTACGCTTTGCTATACGTGATCTCCATTTTAATGCCTTTTGGTCCCAACGGTTATCATGTCGGCGACAAATATGGCCAGTCCACTGCCACTTCAACTTACTGATTTAGTAGGCTATGTAAAAGGTACTTTGTACAGTTTGAAATTTAATGCTATACCGATACTAAATATCGTCGCTTTATGAAATGGAACGGTCAAAGCGTGGACGGGGAGTGTAATTTCGTATACAAAACCATTATAGTGCGAATAGTGTGTTATTCCGTACGTAAGACCACCAAAGTGCGGACGGAGCATATAATTTAGTACGGTATTTAATCAAAATGCGGTCGCTGTGTAATTTCGTTCACCAAACCAACAACGTACGGACGTTGTGTTATTTCGTACGTTAACCCACTAAAGTGCGGACTCTTTGTATTAACGTCCGCAAAACCCTTGTTGAGCGGACGGTCCGCACAAAATTTTAGGACCGCACAAGCCGTATTTTGGACAAGAATTTTGATTGCTTGTATCTCTGTCTCCAGAGAGTGTTAACGAAATTCTGTTAGATGTTCATGCTAGAAAAAGACAGCCGTACATCGTGTAAGCAAATACACTCGCCTAAGTCAACGGGAAAGGTAGGACCGCACAATGAGGATTTTGGTACAGGTCCGCACAACATTTGTCCCGCGAACAAGGGTGTGTGTGTGTGTGTGAGGGTGTGTGTGTGTGTAAAATATGGTATTGCAGTTGTTTGGGTTAGAAAAAGGGGTTGATGAACCGTAGATACTCGACGATCGGCAGCTGCAAGCGCTAAGGTGATTTAGCTAGATGTTTGATATTTGAGGGGATTCTAGACCCAGATGAGTCCAGAATGTAGTGGGGGCCCTACAAAATTAGACGGTAATCTCCCTGACCAACCAAATAATTACCCCCACGTTGTCACACAAAATGACACCGCTTCCGAACAAATTCCTGCGAAACAACCTAGCTACACCTTATAACCTAAGTGTCCCTAGAAATTTACACAGACATACGAAACCTCACGAAAACTGCCTCCAAAGCATTCATTCATCACACCTACGACTTGATCTAGTCAATTTATAAATTTCTAAGCTTGACCTGTGGACGGGATATTGCAGGTGCAACCTAAGGAGCCCCTGAAGCAGAATTCACCAACTCTGGTTCTGACACAAGCACTGGGCAAGGCTTCCCATCAGAGTTAACAGCCATGTGAATACCCGGACGTCTCCAGAGACCACAGTCCACAAAGACCCCGCCCCTAAACCAGAAAGGGTTCCTTACATAAGAACTAAGTATTCATATATCATTCACAACAAAAATCTAAATTATGAAGACCTAAAAATGGAAATTGAGAAAAGTCATGCGAGAAATTATATGCAGAAATCTCCTTCCTGTACCTGTACCTAAAATCCTGTAGAAGTGGATAAGTGAGAGGGAGAGAAATAAAATGGTGGTGTGATACTCATAGCTCGCAGTACCTATAAAATCTCGAATTTCTCATAGACTTTTTGTTAATCGAATACAAAACAGCACAGCTAAACGCAGAAATTCTAAAGGTCCTAAATTTTGGATAGGAATGAGGGAACATATATATTATTCTTTACATAAATAAATTGTGACAAAAATAATTGACATATTAAGCTAAATCTCGTTCGTGTTTAACATTGAAAATATATTATTTACTTCACTCCTGACACTAAATTTCAGAACCGACGCTAAAACCTTAAAACATAAACAAAGACGACACTTTGACGCTGTTTCTTATAAGCGTTCCGCTTCGCCCGTACTCAGACTTCAGGTGACCTCGCAGGTCCACGCGTAACCTGAGTGTCCCTAGACTATCTATGACCTAGAGGTGTTTATTTTAAACAAAGAAACCAAACCTGTACGCGACGTGTTTCCTAGATCGACCTGTTTCCCAACGTCCCGTCACCCAACTCTCCACTCTTTCTTTGTCCCCACCTATGGTTTTTCCCAAATTTTGCATAGTTTTAACCTCCGCCATCCTTCCAGACACATTATTTCGTAAATTAATTAGTTGTCAAACACTACTTGAGGCTTGTTTAGCCAAAACTCAACAAAAACAGTCAAGAGCGTGAAATACAATAAAACTAATCCCTTTTTCAACTCGTGAAACATAGATCTATAATAATTTTAGATGTGCCATTCAAATCTATAGAAAACAAGGAAATAAACATTTAAATATAGAATGCTGAATAATTTACTAGTCCAATTACTGCTATATTAATCTTATCCATGATGCAAATTATTTTGGGCCTTTTTGAATTTTATGAAATCGATTAATTTAAAGAAAATGAGGTAGAACACGTTTTATTTTATATGTTTGTGTTCTAAGTCATTTTACCATTATTACTACATCAGACCCAGCCTTCGAACATGAAATGACACACCTTTCATAATTCAAGTTTTTAAACAAATTTTATCAATAAAAACACACCACCTCTCCGACATTTGTAGATCTGTGGCTTCTCCCAAGATTTTACAAGTTTCACAAAAAATACATGGTTTCAACATCATAAAATTTGACACATTCTCTAGGACCAAACTTATGTTTGTTTTATTGCATGGGAACTCTAAAAAAAAATCATACTGGCGCCAATTGCTAAGCAAAATATAGATGAAAGCGTTTCCATGCCCTGTAGCTTGACCCTTGTGACGCTGTGAAATAAGGTCGCTAATACGTCCTTGTTTCTTTACATTAGTTTAGGCTGTTATTAAATTGTTTCTGGAATTCACGTGACATTTCTTTCCATAAGGTTATAAACGAATTCAATGTTGTTCAAACTTGAACTTAAACATGAAGGCATACGAACGAAATATCAATTAAATTATTAATATTTGGCTACGCCCACTTATTTAAAATAGGTTGGGTCTAATTCTAAATTGCCGAAGTTCAGATCATAGATGGAGTTACTGGTATAAAATAACGAATAAAAGCAGTACAAAGTAATTTATATATTTTCAATGCATGTGCTCGTAAAGGCCCACTTTTTATGCATCAAAACCGAACAAAAAGTCGATTATTTTGCCCTAGGGCTTTATTATAATTTTTTTTTAAATTTATTTACAATGGTTGGCTAACCTGCAGCCTTTCCCGTGTACCATAGATGTTATACTTTTTTTTCCACTGTTTAACGGCTCTGGATACAGTCCTTTTGAGCCAATTATAATTTAAAATTCACAAGATTATATTTATTTTCATTTCCTCACACTATGCATTGAAAAACGTAGTATGATACACGGGCGTAAAAGCAATAAATTACTCGGTTACGTTTAAAACACTCGCTACGCTCGTGTTTTAAATCATCCTCGTAATTTATTCCTTTTCGCCCTAGTAGCATAAACTACTATTCTGTATGAATGAAGGAACTTCAGTCGTTACAATAGGTACCATTTAATTATTTTGGAAATTATGAATGACCAATGGAATAAATTTATTTATCTTCACATTAAAAGTTTAATTGTAGTTTATGCTACAAGGGTGAAAAGGAATAAATTACGAAGACGATACTCACTACGCTCGTGTTTTAAACGTAACCGAGTAATTTTTTGCTTGTTTTTCAATGCATAGTGTGAGGAAATAAAACAAATATAATCTTGTGAACTTTAAATTATGATTGGCTCAAAAGAACTGTATCCAGAGCCGTTAAACAGTGGAAAAAAGTATAACATTTATGATTGTACACAGAAAAGGCTGCAAGTTAGCCAACCATTGTAAATAAATAAAAAAAAAGTTATAATTAAGCCCTAGCGCAAAAGAATCGACTTTCTGTTCGGTTTTGATGCATAAAAAGTGGGCCTTTACAAGCACTTGCATTGAAAAATATTTTTTTATTATTTATGTTATGCACTGATTTAAATTTCTATGACAAATTGTTTTTATGTTTTCCCAAGGTTGTCTGGAACAAATTTCTTATAGGAATAAGTCCGCCCTTACCTACTATCTGATCTTTGTATGTATCCACCTTTCAATCCAATTGTCAGACCCTGGTCACTAAAGTAATAATCAAGACCAATCAAATAAACCCAAACTCCAAGGTTCTGGACCATACCTTTACCATAGGCTTAGGTATAGCTAATTAAATTAAATCAGATAAACATTGGTTACGGGCAGGTTGATCAGTCGGCTGTGAGCTATATACACCTACCTTTATCATCCATCACACACAAACCGTGTTGGCTTAAGTGATGTGAACTATGTTTAATTAAATGAATGTAATAATGCGCTTAATAAAATAATTAAAAAAAAAAGATAGGTTTGCCAAAAGCACCTTACGTCATATGGCACCTAAAAACTTTCCGTTTTTTTACTTTGTGATAAACCTTGTCAGAATGGCTCTCCCCAAAATTAAATCCTAGATACGCCCTTGGATAACACTTTTCGCCAATTTCGCAAAATAAAGTGTATACTTCCCATAATAATTGGCATGCGGCTGGGCTTGCTCACGAACAAAATAATTGACAAATTTCACAAAAAGGATCATTGAACTTTGATACTGAGCACTTAAAGAAAATTATAACAAATATTTGAAATATGCTGAGGAAAATATAACTAAATCACCTAAATATTTTTGGGCGTTCGTCAAATCCAAGTCTGATCATAACTCTGTCCCAGATAAAGTCTCTTATGAAGAAAGGAGTTCCGACCAAGGGGAAATTATCTGTGATTTATTTAATGAATATTTCCACTCTGTATTTATCAAAGATGATAGTACCAGCCCTAGTGATTCTAATGTAATCATAGATGTTTCACCTGCCGATACCTCCTCCGTTGATATTGCTACTATAAATTTCTCTACAGACACTGTCCTCAAACAACTAGAGAAATTAGACATTACAAAGGGAGCTGGACTTGACGGTATACACACCCTGGTTATCAAAAAATGTGCAAAAGTAATGTGTGTCCCTTTAGCGATTATCTTTTCTAAATCACTCCGAGATGGCTGTTTTCCTGATGTGTGGAAAAAGGTGCTTATTACACCTATATTTAAGGGAGGTGATAAATCCAATGTAGCTGATTATAGACCAATCTCCAAACTTAGCATATTCGGAAAAGTGCTTGAAAAAATTGTAACTGATCAAGTAACGGTCGCCGTGAGTCGGCATATTTCCCTTAACCAGCATGGATTTATAAAGGGGCGCAGCGTTGAAACCAATTTATTGACCTTCACTGACTTTGTTCTCACTGCCATGCAGGATGGCCATCAGGTGGATGCCGTGTATACCGATTTTTCAAAAGCTTTTGATAAAATAAGTCACAAGAGGCTTATATCAAAACTGTTAGGGATCGGTATACACGGCGATCTACTTAGGTGGATCCAATCATATATAAGCAGACGTTCACAAGCGGTAGCACTTAAGGGTTTCTTGTCAAATTTTCTTCCCATTGATTCTGGTGTGCCCCAGGGATCCCATTTGGGTCCTCTGCTTTTTGTATTATACATAAACGATATAGGAAATGTTTTCAAAAATTCTAAACATTTGCTCTACGCAGATGATATGAAAATATATCGGGTGGTTGACTCTGTTGAGGACTGTAACAAACTTCAACAGGATCTGAATGTCCTTTTGGATTACTGTGAGCTCAACTCTCTATTTCTTAACGTGAACAAATGTTATATTATAAGTTACACTAGACGGAGGCGAAAAATAATAAATAACTATCAGCTCTCTGGCAGAATTATAACACGTGTTGATCATATACGAGACCTTGGCGTTACCCTGGATGCTAAAATGGACTTCAACATACATATCGACTGTATAATACATAAAGCATTTAAACTGCTGGGTTTCATTCTTCGGATATGTGAACCATACAAGCGTGCTTCTATTTACAAGGTACTCTTCTTTGCTTATGTTAGAAGTATTCTTGAATTCTGTTGTGTGGTCTGGTTTCCTTTTTATGCGGTGCACGTGGACCGCATCGAGAGGGTTCAGAATAAGTTTCTTAAAGCCCTTGATTATAGAACAGGGAATTATTATACTGATTATACTTCTTCCGCTTCTCGACACAATATATTTACCCTGACTAGTCGACGTAAACTTATTGATGCTACTTTTCTATATAAACTCGTAAATAACGAACTAGATTGTCCATACCTGCTGCAACTATTATTTTTTAAAATACCGCGCTCCTCCTCTCGTTGCAGTTCGCTAAGATTTCACACTAGTAGGAGCCGAACGAACTACAATAAAAACCGATTTTTCTCTCGCTCTCCTGCATTATACAACGAAATGTTAGGTGACATCGACATCTTCCTGGAAAATAAAAACTGTTTCAAGGCCAAAGCAAATAAAATATTTTGTAAGTGACTTTAAAAATGTATTGTTTTGTTTGTATGTCTTTATATATAATTCTTGTCATAACTGTGTGTACCTATATATTTGTTAACAAACCTTGGTGTATAAGTCCGAGTGTTTATTCTAAATGTGTGTTATTTCATAAGGGTTCTTTAGGTCTGTTTGAGTTAATTTCTTTTTGTAAAAATTTCATATGTAATGACTGTTTGTAACCTAAATAAATAAATAAATAAATTAACAGTCTTCAGTATGAATTTGGCTTTATAAATAAATTTTACCATAATTTCACCATCTGCAATGTAAGCAACAACTACGCATTCCTTTGTTTATTTATTATTTTAACAGCTTCTTGATAATGCCGTAAGGCGAAACCGGTTGGACTAATAAAACAGTGATATTGTGAAACAGTACAAGTGTTTTTATCAAAATTATGATGATGTTTCACCAAGTGCCGACAATCACAAGTATTAATAAAATTTTACCTTATATATTAACATTACATATCAATTAAAAATAAAAGATTTTTTTTTTTTATTGATATGACTACGAGTATCACAATATGCCAGTATTTAGAGATTACTTTAAGTTACTTGTTACTTGGGTAAACTTCTTTAAATTTTACTCAGAGCTACTTGGTTTGATCAAAAAACAATATAATTATTTTATAAGGCATACATATTATAATTTTGTTAACTCTCATTATCGCTTAAACAATAGACTGCAGTCCAGATCGCAGTGGCGTGCACAGAACTTTTTGCTGGAAAAGCAAACACTTGGTCAAGAACAACAATAAAAAAAATATGAAAAAATTTAAATATCACTTTGAAAAAAAAAAGTTTGTATAGGAAATTTTCACTCTAGGGTAGACATTGTCTTCCCTGGCGTCATACAATTTTTTTTTTCAAATTTATATTTAAATTTTTTTATATTTTTTATATTGTTGTTCTTGACCAATTGTTTGCTTTTCCAGCAAAAAGTTCTGTGCACGCCACTGCCAGATCGTGTCTCCGATTAAAAGTCATCTTTATTTTTGCTTTAGTTATTATTAAACAGTAAGAATTTAAATAATGATGAAGAAAAAATATCTAAAGCTTTTGCTAGCATCTCCTACACTAGCAGTTTTTACGGTAGCAAAAAGCCACAATGATCGTGTTATTTCACATACAGTTCACTCCTGGTAGACCAAACTGTAAGATATTAAAATAAAAATTTTAGCGCTATTTTACTTTGTGTAAACTTTAAGAAATCAGTCGTTATTTTTATATATTTTAAATTCCTCAGAAAGTCTTTCAAACACGAACTTTCGCAAAATTATTGAATATTTTACGAATTTCCAAACGAACAAAACAAGTGAAACTTTTCTTACGTAATTTATTCGTAGGTATTATTTTTGTTCCCCAACGGTCCCGTGCGGTATTAAGTAAGTAATTATCTGTTATTTTTTTCAAATTGTTTGGACAGTCTCTTAACAACATTTAAAGCTTCATAGAAGCTTAATGGAGTTATTAAGGCTTTACAAAATTATAAATATATTAGTAAATGAGAATCTTGACTTTGTTCACAATAAATAAATAACATTCATATTTAATAATCATATCTCCAAAGAGGTACCAGGGACTATCGTGCCCATAAGGGATTTGAAGCCGCGACCTCCATATAAGTAGCGGTGGATACGTTCGCAGTTCGCACCACTAAACCACAGAGTGGGTCCAATAGCAAAAGAAAGATATTTTCTTGCTATTCTTTTTGATATAAAAAAACATTGACAGAAGTTCTGTGTATTTTTGTTTGTTGTTGTATTGAAGTGACGAGGTACAGACTGATGTTTACAAATAATTAACCTTTGTTCTTAACCCTTTGTTTCCATATTGTCTCAGCAATGTGCCAACATTTGCAGTTTGTGCCGGGTTTTGTTTTTGTGGCTTTAGTTAAGAGGCTATGCGAATTTCATTTTTGTCACTGTCACTCCAAGCGAAAAATCGCGCAGTGCGAGAGGGGCGGATTCAGGGCAAAAGGGAAAAAAGTTGGTTTTATATTTTTACTAAAAAAAACTAAAATAGCTAGCAAAATTCAAATATCAAATCTTTAGATATTATTGAAACACACCTAATAAAATATGTTCGAGTTCTGTACATGGTTCCTATTCGTCAAACGAGGAGAAAACGTGTGTGTGAAGACCTCATTTCAACAATTATTTCTATCGACAAAAATTTATCCAAACATGTTTTTCAATTTCAAAACCCTAGATTATATACTGAAAATGCATTTACTTGAAATTTATTAAAATTTTCCGTGTATTTCATGAAATACGCAGAAAAGAAACACCCGTATTTTTTTCGCATATCGCCTTAAGAGAAGTTCTAATCTCAGTAAACAGTTCTGTTCTGCAAGTGGGTATTTTTAACAAAATAATAAAAATAAGCAATAAAAAAGCAAATTTTAACAGCCGTTAAAATAATAATATCAACGAAGGTTCGAGAATGAGAATAAAAATTAACAATTTATTTTGATTAATGTAGGTACGTCATACATATCGCAATATAAATAAATAATCTTATTAAATGTAACGTTTTACAATGCACAACATATAAAATCATATTTTGAGCTTATACTTGTATTTGATTTAATTATGTTTTAAGCAAAAATACAGAAACAGAAGAAATTTTACTAAAATAGCTTAATTACTTACTTACTCTTTTACTGGTTTTTATGTGACAAAGTAATTATACACTAAAATAATTAAGAAACAGAAAATAGTAAAAAGAAAATTTTTAACAATGGATCCTATCTCAGAAGAAATCTGTGTTATGGGATGCACAATAAGGTAAGTGGATGTAATGTAAAAAAATAAGTAATTGACTGCAAATGTATCTATTCATTTTAGTAGTTTATGCTACAAGGGCGAAAAGAAATAAACTACGAGGACGATTTAAAACACTCGCTAAGCTCGTAAATGTTTAAACGCAACCGAGTAACTTATTGCTTTTACACCCGTGTATCATATTACGTTTTTCAATGCATAGTGTGAGAAAATAAAACAAATATAATCAAAGAAAACAGTTTAATTATTAAAGTTGAACGTCACATTGTTACAATTTTGCAAGTTAATGGTTGGCTCAAAAGGACTGTATCCAGAGCCGTTAAACAGTGGAAAAAAAAGTATTAAATTTATGGTACACATGAAACGTTGCAGGTTAGCCAACTTCTCGTAAATAAATAAAAAAAATAATAATAAAGCCCTAGGGCAACATAATCGACATTCTGTTCTGTTTTGATGCATAAAAAGTGGGCCTTTACGAGCACTTGCATTGAAAACATATTAAAAATAGTTTTTTGCTTTTAATAATCAATCACACAGCATGAAATCGCATCGTTAATAAATCAGAATTTTCTTTTTCTTCTCTCAATCTTCTTTACAAAGTTTGTTACAAATCCCAATAAAGGCACTTTTTGGTGATTTTAGTAACGGATTTTGGTTGGACGATTGGATTGTAGAACATTAGGGTCAAGCAATGAAGGTTGTTCGAGACAACCGAAACTAGACATTACGCGACCGAAGCTGAGTAAGTATAATATTATTTAGACAGCTACCTTTTACAGAAA
Organism: Ypsolopha sequella; assembly: GCA_934047225.1. Lineage (NCBI taxonomy): Eukaryota > Metazoa > Arthropoda > Insecta > Lepidoptera > Ypsolophidae > Ypsolopha > Ypsolopha sequella. The sequence continues at coordinate 25,653,905 of OW203997.1, forward strand.
CCACATGTTCTACTGATAAATACTTTAGAAAATATTTGAATTTTAAATAAATATTGCGCATGAACCTTAAGGCACCGACGTATGGGCGTGTTTTGATCGTCCAAATCATCCGTGAGACAGCTGTTTACGCTAAGCGTTCTAAAATAGATAGGTATTACTCCTAAAAAGAGTCTAAAAGTTAAAGATAAATATTTTCTTCCTTAACGGTTAGTGCGGATTCTTGGGAAAAGTAGTTCGGTATGATAAACTGAGTATTAGTAACATTTAAGGAAGAATGATTCGAGTCCGCTACGAAATTGCGAAATTTGTCTTCTTTATTTAAATCTTCTTCATTAAATAAATGTAGTAGATCTACCACTAGGTGGTAGAGCTGATGCCGGGATCGACTGTGTAGGTACCACCATCTTACTTGGAGACCCCCTCGAAGTAATTCGGGGGAGAGTAAGAGGACAGCTCACAGGCAAACAACCAGGAAGTCCACCATGCCTGGGACCGATGGATAGCGGTATATCCATCTCTAATAGCTGGGCCTTATATAGAACAAACCGGTGACGGGCAGCGGCGTCACTGGTGCGAGGGTTCCGGCACCGCGCTCACCAACCCGCCTGCCCAGCGTGTGTGAATATGGGCAATTCTTCCAGGATGACCACCGGGATGGCAAAGTCCTGGAAAGGCTTATGTCCAGCAGTGGACGAACTAGGCTGATGGATGGATGAATGGGAGATAAATATGATTCATGACATTTCGCGAACATAGTCTATAGGTAATGTCAGTTGATCTTTTCCAGTAAAATTTATTATTTACAACGACTATATTCGCGAAATGCCACAAATCACGTTTATTTAATATTTCTAATTCAAAAAGGTTGTAATTAACAGAACATCAAAAAATACAACAATCAGCATCAAAATTACCAAGTTGGCATCAAAAATAACATGTTTAAACCTAACCTAACTTAGTTGATGCCAACTAAGTAATTTAGATGCTCACCTAGTATTTTTTAGATGGTCAAACTATTATTTATCCATTCAGAAATAAGAAGAACCATCTCAAGTTGCGCGTTTCGTAGTGGACACGAATCGTCTCCCTTTAAAGATCGCTGTCTATTTAGACTGGTTCACAGGTTTAAAATGGACAGGCATGTTTAAATAAAACCAAATTACCTACAGATCATACTAACAACATTTCCAAAGAATCAAAACTGCGGATGTGAAAAAATGTTCACGTTTCCTTAGCAACTTCTAAAAAGCCACTGTGAATTTTGTATGGACCGATTTGTTATTGTCATTTGCCGTTACGTTTCCTTCGGAAATTTTATCAGTATGATCAGTATCACACAGATCATGTGTGTTTATATAAAGATACCTGTCCATTTACACCTATTATATGTATTTTGGTTACAAGCAATATCGTAACCCAATTTATCGGTAAGAGAAAGGCAGACCCGAAACTGTCTCTACGAATTATCGTAGCCATTTACGTGGGTCTACGTGGCTACGCTATATATGCCTGCTGTAAGAGTATGCTATGCATTGCTTCCTACAGTCAAACAAGGATATTTTGTCAGAAAATATTACAAAATAACTTTTTGTTTGTGACACCGATTAAATGTGGATTTGTACTATGTTTATAAGTACATTTTTCCATTGTGTGGAACAAAAGACATAACAGTTTTAGTTGGACGTTAATCTTGGATGAATAAACGAGACGTAAATGGATATAAAAACCCTAAAAGTTTTTCTTAGTAGTTTTTTTGTTACAAAAACGTTGATTGCATTTAAGAGGCGTGTGGATTAATAATGAGATCAGGGGCGCCGACTTCGCAAAAATCTTAGGGGTCCCGAAGGCTTCGCCCTCCGTTTTTATTTAATTTAGTTTAATTGTTGCATTAAAATTGATTTGTAGGATGTGTATCTATATGAAGTACTCATAATGTACAATTATATTATTTTATGAAATTGGCACATAAAAAGGTTATTAAAACACGAGTGTGAGTTTTTTAATAGTAAACACGAATGTTTTAATAGCTAGTTATATGTAGTTTCATAGAATACTTTATCTACACTCATGGAAAAGTGATCATCATCATCATCATATCTTTATTCATGAACATAGGTAATGTTAGGTTGGTACAAATTTTTGAGCGCTATGTTCTACCGATAGGCGTATGAATACATTAATATTAAAAAACACACACAAGCAGCATGCTTCATAATAACTTAATACAATCAACTTAATAACATACTTAAACTGATGAGAAAATATATTTATAAAGTAGACAAGGTCATCTTAAAAAATAAAATAAAAAAAATGCTCAAATTTCAGGAGGAAAAATAAATACACTCAGTTACTTCACACAAAGAAAAACATGAATGGCCAAACAATTCAAATAAAATAATTATTAATTATGCTATAATTAAAGAGATTGAATGGATGTATCATTTAAAAAATCATTAATTTTATAATAACATTTGTGAATTAAAAAAAGATATAATTTATTCTTGAATCGGCTTAAATTTAAATCTTTAATGGGTTTTGGGATTTTATTGTATAATTTTGGTCCCATTACGAAAACACTTTTTTGCATTAATGTAGTTTTAATTTTGTTATAGCATAACCTGTCTCGGTGTCTAAGTTGTCTATCGTGAATTTGTCCAGCTGTTCGAAATAAGTGACCATTAGTTTTAATAAATATGCATACCTCAGAAATGTAAAGACAAGGCAGCGTCAACACTTTCGTTGGTTTAAAATGTGGTAAGCATGTGTCACGTGGTTTTAATTCCCCCAAAAAATAATACCAAAACGAAGAATTGAGCTGACATATCCATTATATGCAGCTAGAACTGCTTTAATATTAACGATTTTTGAACGTACAGCGATAAAACGTAAATATGAAATAAAACTGCAAAATTAAGTTGTTTCCTATTCACTTTTTCCATAATTAAATTTCATTATTTGTGGTTTAAATAGAAATTCCAAAATTATATTTTTGTTTTTTTGTTTATGGGATCATCTATTCATGAAAAATAATTTTATTCCAACTTAAATTAAATGATCGGTATTAGGTAAAAATTGTTAATAAAATATCAAAATTTCAGGTCCCGTGACTTACGGACGGAGGGACGGACAGCAGAGTGGCATATTTACAGGGTAACAATTTCGAAACTTGAAAAATCCCGAAAAAGCTGGACATTTCAGTCACAAAAAGTGAAAGCTATAGGCGTACAAGTCTAAGTAAAGAAATGCGGATGGCCAAAAGTCCGATACGTCCGGACGGATGGTAACCCTACGTGTATGGGGCTTCGTTTTGCTTTTTAGGTACGGAACCCTAATATGTTCAGTATTCTCTCAGCTGCGTGCAAGGTCCACAAAACCTGACGAGAGTCTTGAAGGCTCCTCGAACTTTCAGAGAATCCTTCAAATACGTACCAAAGGACTCTTTAGAACATCATTTTTGTCAGCAAAATACGTTCTACTTCTATTTGAGATGCCTTTTTTTAAGTAAACAAAAATCATGTTAAAATCCAGTTTGCGTAATTTTAAGTATCGTTTACTGATTCTGTACTGAAATAGTTATTTAAAATACACGTGCGGAAAATAAGGTTTTATACGAATAAGTGCCAAATTGAAAACACTGCGCTCGTGTTTTCATTGGCACGCATTCGGATAAAAACCTTTTACGCTCAAGTATCTTACAACATTTTTCAATGCATTTTGCGAGGAAATACAACAAAAAAATAAGTATAATAAAGAAAATTTATCATCATTCAATTATTGCTAGAGCGCGCATACTTATAAATAATTTTTTTTTTTTTGGACAGCAAAACCTCCTTGCATCTTTGTAATTTTTTAAATTTTATGACTTGCACCATGCACCACAGAGTCAAAAACTTGAAAAAATTACTTTATTTCACGCGTGAAATAAAGGATTTCAGTACTGTTTTATTTCACGCGTGAAATAAAGAGTCGGTTTCCGCATAATTTTGTTACACAAAAAAGAAAACTTTACGAGCAACTGCATTGAAAATATATATATCGTGTGACTATCATTTTGCTCGCAAACCGCCCATGCTTAGTAAATTCAAATTCAAAGTCAAATAGTTTATTTTGCAAAATAGGTATACATAATACACTTTTTACACGTCAAATTTAATCTAATAAAAATATATGTAAGAAAATAATAAATGTACATGAACTAGATTAAAGGTTTATTTAATTTATGTAGCAATATATACAACGCGTAACAGAAAAGTGTAACCATATTTGAAAAGCTTATTCAGTCAATGGTATAGAACAACTTTTACTATGGAGCCAACTTTTACTATGGCATTGCATTTTTCTATGAAACAGTAAAATTTTTTTTTCGAGATACTGGTTTTGTTCCATAGCAAAAGTTGTTCTATACCATTGACTGAATAAGCTCTTCAAATATGGTTACACCTTTCTGTTACACGTTGTATAAGTATATAAGATTAAAATGATAGGTAAGAATTTATATTATACAAGGTGAAATCCAATCAACCGCCCGAACCCATACCGGAGACCCGGCTAGGGACCAGGAACAAGGTTCAATGATCACCAACCGAGCCCCCAGCACGAATCCAGGCGGCCGACCAAACATCCTATACACATACTAATAGGTTACATATATAAATACATGCCTACCTCCGCCCATTCATTAGTCTTGCTAAGAAGAAGGGCAAGAAACTTAGCAAGATCATGTCCTTTTTTTTCAACATAAAACTTATACTAAATTACATAATAGTATTTGCCCTCAATAACTTTTTTCCCGACTATTTATGCTTAAATGACGATTGGTCAGGTCCTTTTGTAACAGCGCAATTATACATACCCTCCAAAGAAGGAATCCTCTAAAGTATATTTTGCACGATGGAGGAAACTGACAGTTCCTGATAGCAGGAAATGCGTTTTTAACTCCTATGGTGTATGAGCCATTTTGCATTGCAACATTCAAAAGTTCGCGGCAATGTGAAATGGCTTATACAACATAGGAGTTTAAAGCGTGGTCAATAATACAACTTTATTTGTTCACCATAAAAAAAAAGAACAAAAATATAAATACTTAATTTTTAACTAACTTATTATGTATCACAAACAGGCGGCCTTATCGCTTAAAGCGATCTCTTGGTCATGGTCGCTGCTCAGCTCCTGTTACTCACTGCGTAACACATTCTTCAAGAAACCTAGGTTGTTTATTGTTTGTTCTATAAGCAAAACATAATACAGTACTCTCTCGCTATTCCGCCGCTTGATAATCCGACAACTACTATAATCCACTCATTTTTTGCAAGTCGATGTCTCTCTGTAATCATGTTATTACGAAGATTTATTCTGGTAAAAAACAAGCCAAATTAGAGCAGCATTTTTCTAAACCTGAGTAATCAGTTAATGTGTCAGTTCATTTTTAAATTTTAATACAAATGTACATATGTATTTACCTGCATAAGTACTAATATAGTAACAATATTACTATGTTTTTTGTTGTTTTCCTCAATTCGATGTTCTGTAATCCGCCGGTAATCCGGATTTTTGGGTGGCGGATTAGCGAGAGGGTACTGTAATTGCATAGTGAGGTGATGGAAAAAACTGTGAACTCCGTTAAGGAGATAGTAAAGCCAATTCTGAAGGCTTTAATTTTAGTTTTAGTGCTGTCAAAGCTTGAAATTTTCCAAAGAAATTTAGCTTCTAATCCTAACTATTAAGGACTATTTTGTAACGAAGAAAATTAAGTTTTGACAGCACTAAAACTAAAATTAAAGCCTTCAGAATCGGCTATATTATGTATGTATACAATGCTAGTGGACTGGATATCTCAGACTATGGAAGGAACTATGGCGCTTGCCTGACCTATGTTATTAAACACGGAAAAATGGGCAGGCAGAGACTCGCCAACTCAATTAAATGGCCCAAACGGTCACTCGCACTGAGAGAAAAGGGGGCAACATTTGCTGAGCAGCTAAAGGATTGAAAGATGTTACTGGACTTTAAACGACAACCACTTGCTCCCTGAGGGTCCAGCATCACGTGCCCACTCGCCACTTACGTTTCACATCCACCCTTCGAGCATATAGCTCTTGCTATTCCAGTCTGACCGTATACTCGAAGGATTTTGATGCGGTTTTCTTAACTATCATCGAGGTGACCTTGGTCAACATAAAAGTTGTTGTTGATAAAAAACTGCCAAGCCGAAAACGGGACAAAGATTGAATAAACGCGGGTGGAGTCACGGGCGAAAGGCTAGTAGTTAATAAACAATTAAACTGAATAAATTCCACTGCAAATAATGCACTTTACGCTTAAGAGCGGCCTAGCAGCCAGATTGAGAAAAACCCGCCTTATTCTAATTAATCGAAACGGAACACTTATGTTCAAAATTTACTTAATAGTACCTCAACAAAACCTTATTACTTATGTATTGTGTAACAATTTTGTTGAGGAACTATTGAGTAAATTTTGAATATAAGTGTTCGTTTCGATTGATAAGAAAAAGGCGGGTATTTCAGAATTCGGCTGCTAAACCTCTCTTAAGCCCAGAGTAGGATATAAAATTAGACTGAAATTGGCCGTTATTTTCGAACCGAGGCGAGGGTAGTTAAACAAACCTATTTGCAATTCTAAATTTGAAACTATATGCATCAAATTGGCCTACTTCAGTAATTACTTTTGTTATGGATGAAGTAGAAGTACAGTCAAGACCACATCATGCTACACGTTGTACTTCGTACCTATTTTATATCCTTTATTGTACGAGTATTCTGTGCTATAAGAGGCTAATTTGGTACTGCAAGTGTATTACTTAACGTAATCTTGTTTTTATAGTTTTCAAGTTTTTTCTGGAAGTTCTGATTGGCTCATTTGAATCGGATCAACATTTTCCGTAACTATCGCAAGGTGGATTTGTATATTGGATCAACTTCGGCGAACGCTAATAAGCAGTCCCGTGAGTGAAGATGTTGATCCAGTCGGAGCCACATTTAGTTACCAGAGATGCATATTGGATCTACAAAAGGCGCCGGATCAACATGCATTTTCGGATCAACAAAGTGCTCGCGTGAAGTCGCGTCAGAATCAACATTTACCGTAAAGGTAAATATACAGTGTGTCCCTCGTACAAGTGCACATCCGAAAAGGGGTGAAACTAGACCTTATTTTATCGACAAAAAAATGTTTTTTTTTTTAGAAACTCTTAGTTATATTACGTTTTAAATTTTTTTTCGCCTTCTCTGGAGACTATGTAAAAAATATGTCATAACTTTTGATCTATCGCGAGTAATGCATGGAAATAAAATTTGTTATAATTCTTAATAATAGACGTTGCGTACCAAATCAAAAAAAAAACAAAATCAACTACCGTTACCATAAAAATAATATCCTAAAAGATTATTTCTTTAATTTTTCCGTCTTTTTTTTCAGTAATAGTAAGTTTTTTCAAAATCATGTCCCCGTTTTACTATACTTGTATTCCTATTTGTCATTGCCTATTCCATTATCTTTCTGAGAAAAAAAAATTCAACGTTCTATCATAAATACAATATTTTCTACGAGCGGTTAACCAAAGGCACTGCGCTCACGTCCCATACAAAGAGTTGGAGTATTTTTTTCAGATTAAAAAAAACAATGAAAAATGAAAAAAATGAAAATGAAAATTATTTATTGCACAACAAAGGATTTGAATACATATATGTGAATACATTTAGTGGCCAGGGCCTCCTATTAGATGTTCAAAGGGACATCTGTGTTAGGAAGACCTGCTCTTCCATAGGACCATCTACATTTAAGTTGCGCTTAACATATAAAATTTGTACAAAAGTTTGAAATTAAGAGTGTGTGTATGTGTGTATGAGAGAGGGTGTGTAAGTGTGTGTGGGTGTGATGTATCTTAATATACCTATCTATTACATTTCAAGTAGTTTTTCAACCTCATTATATAGCAAAGGTTTTAACCATGCAGATACTGCATTTTTACAATTAAAACTGGTCATAGGATATATATCGATTTTTCTGTTAATTTTATTATATAGATGGCAAGACAATTTATCATATTGAGAATTACCAAAAGCAGTTTTCATAACATCAGCATAGGCAACGATATCTTTTCTTCTTTTATTTCTGAGATTAGGGTCATAGCCAAGAGATCTGTGCTTTTTAACAATTACAAGAACAATATACAATTTTCTAAGAGATAGCAAGTTACAAAGTGTATAAAGATCCACCGTAGGAAATCTATAGGGTTTAAAATACATTACCTTAATAAGCGACCGTTGAGCTCTTTCAACGTCGAGAAATTTAGTTTTCAAAGCGCCACCCCATACTGTGATGCAATATGTTATGACAGACTGAGCAAGTGCAGTATAAACGATGTTTAAAAAATTTTTCCCAGAGTTGGGCTTATTGGTATGATTATCGGCTTTCTGTTTATTCAAACTATTAGCAGGGACAATATGGCGAAGCGATTTGAAAATCCAAATTAATTTTCTTATTCTACTAGAAACTAGTTCAAGATGGGCATGCCATTTCAAGTTTTGATCCATTTTAACACCAAGATATTTGACAGAAGTCACTCTAGTTAACAAAAAGCATGAACAGCTGTTATTGAAGCTATTTCCACATTCATGAATTTTAATTTTAAAGTTGTAATAATAATAAAATCTTTGTTTTTGTCGATATATTTAGATCTAGTTTCACCCCCTTTCGGATGTGCACTTGTACGAGGGACACACTGTATATACTGGCAACTTGCTAAACAATTAAGGACATACAAGTGGCCAGTGCTTCTCTCGCTCGGCTCATTTTTCGCTTGAATATGCTATCATAACAATAACAATCTTATTGGTAAGATAATAAAATCTTATTTAGTTGAACAAACATTGGACAGTGCGCAGTTTAGTTCTCTGTAATTTCTTTGATTTGGAGTATCTAATCATTTGTTGCATCTCAGTTCACGCCACTCGGAAAGGCACCTTTCATGCCCCTTACAAAATGTTGCGTTCTACCTATTCCTAAATAGACATTAGTGCTTCAACTATAACCTAGGAGCGTCGTCAATATCGTGGTCTATCCATCACGTTTGATAGAACACTCCAACCCTGTGAAGGCAATCTTCCGAAGTGGAGCAACCGACGCCAAAGACGATATATCATTATTTTAAATCAATCCTTCAACGGTTGATACACCATCCATCAATCACCTACCTGTCGATTTGTCGCAGGATTTTTATATTATAACAAACGAAATAAATTTTAAGTTGATGTTTGATGTGTTGAATCTTACAAATGGCTCACTAACTCTTATCACTTAAGCCGCCATATTAATTTTATAATGTTTTTGACCTCAATAAATAATTGCAAATTTCAGTGTTTAGACTGAAACGAAAACTTCGCAAAAAAGTACAAAATTATACCTCAAATGCACTTTAAAATGCTAACAGATGAAACTGGTTGGGTGTAGGGTAGGGTACTTGAAAATTATAAATTTATTGACAAGTATTACAAGTGTTTAATTTCAACACATATATTAACTTTTCTTTACACAGATATTAACGAAAAAGTTTTTTTTTACATGCAAAATGTTAAATGAAAACATTAGCTAAGTATGTTTCAAGATTTTTCCATGAGGGTTTTTTTTTTAACGTATTTATAAAACTTGGATAAAACTTCTTCAGAAAGTGCTCAGTAGTTCTTAAGTACTGGTACTTCAATAGACTTTTTCAGTGAAATTTCATTCCGTATAATAGTGCTTTGTTACGGACTTTAAAATTTTAAATTTTGTTGCTATTTCAAAAAGCTTTCACATTTGGCTTGTTATAATTTTTTACTATCGAACACAAGAAGAGGTGTTTTGTGTTTCACGCATTTAGGGTTAAAACGGAACATACAAGCATACAGACAGACAGAAAGACATACATGCAGACAGACAGACAAAAATTGAAAAAATTGTTAGTTTGGCTTCAGTGCAATACTAATAACCATTTAAATTTTATTTAAATTTTGCTTAAATATTCAATGTTTTGAATAGTCGACAGGCACGATCTTTTTTACTACTTTATTTATTAGTAGTAACACATATACAAGTTTAAATATAATCAATAAATAAAATAAAATTTTGTACAAAAAATAAAAACAAGTACAAAATTTTATTTTATTTATTGATTATATTTAAACTTGTATATGTGTTATTACAAATAAAAAGCTAATAGAGGCATATATTTATTAAAGTATTATTTATTAGTAGAGAATAGATATAGATATACATTATTATAATTATAAATGTTTTAAAGAAAAGATGGTAGGTGGTAGAGCTGATACCGGGCTCAACTGTGGAGGTACCACCATCTTACTTGGAGACCCCCTCGAAGTAATTCGGGGGAGAGTAAGAGGACAGCTCAGAGGCAAAAAACCAGGAGGCCCACCATGCCTGGGACTGATGGATGGCGGTATATCCATCCCTAATAGCCAGGCTTTATATGGAACAGACTGGTGACGGGCAGCGGCGTCACTGGTGCGAGGGTTCCAGCACCGCGCTCACCAACCCGCCTGCCCAGCGTGTGTGAGTATGGGCAATTCTTCCAGGATGACCGCCGGGAGTGGCAAAGTCCTGGAAAGGCTTATGTCCAGCAGTGGACGAACTAGGTTGATGGATGGAAAGAAAAGATTGCTTTAGCTTAAGTCCATTGGGAATAAAATTTTGTCACTTCAAAAATTAAAGCTTTAATTTGCGCCCGCAGAGCGTTAATATGAAAACCTATTCTTTCTTCCTTATGATTTGATTAAAACGTGTGCTGTACGTGCTGAAGCCCGAAATAGCTGTAAGCACATTTTTTTTGGATTTTATATGTTGCACAGATTAATCAGACTAAAAATGTATTACTTTTCTGAATGGTTTAAATTAAAAAGCATTCTAAGACTCTCTAGAGAGTTTCTCGATGACCCTTTAACTCTTGCCGGTTGACCCGGTTACACATTATCACGTAGGGAACTTTTCCTGTATTATATTAGAATCTAGTCAGTCATTTTACATAAAAAGTAAAATTCGGTTTGCATGTGGATGATTTTAATTCCATAACATATATTTTTTTCAAATACCGTATTTAGCCCCTTCAAGGGTTGAATTTCGTAAAATCCTTTCTTATTGAGCGTCTTCTTCATAAATTTAAACTACTGTCAAAATTTCATGTTCATGGGTCTAGCCGATTGGGCTGTGCGATGATGAGTGAGTGAGGTTGTTTTAATATATTAGATTTATGGATGCGGTAGAGGCCGAAAAAGTGTGTCAGGATCGCAGAAGTTGGAAATCTGTAGTCTTCGCCTCTCCTTCTGGAGACAAGCGTGTGTAACATAATTTCTAATTTATTATAAGTAACATAATTTATTTATTGAGTTAAATTGCTCCTTAATATCTACATTTGATATCCATATTGTATTTCTAGGAATTATTATTTATTTTTTTCTCTCCTCTGTATTGGAAAAAATTTCAACAATATCAAATTTTGGAAACAAAATTTTGTGCCCTGTTATTTAGCCGAATTAATGCAATTTTTAAGTATTTATCTTTAACGGTGCTGAAGTTATAAGGCTGTGACATACGGACGGACATACGGACAACAGAGTCTCACCATAAAGATTCTTTTTGTACCTTTTGGGTACTACGAGACCCTAAAAACACGAATACGAATGTGTGCATGAACGTACTAAGAACAAAATCCGGTTCACGTTTCCTTGACTTATTTATGGCAACACCGTGGGCGAACTCGAACTAACTTCAGATAACTTTGGACGAAATCCTACAATATTAACTTCAGTAAATTCTCTTGAAAAAGTTATTTTTAGAGAAGATTTATAAGAATTTTAGCGTCAACAGTTTCGTTGTCTAAAACACAAAAATTATATTTAATATACCTACACGCATGTTAAGATCAGGGGATCTAAAAAGGCTGACTTGGGTGAATCATAAAATGATTTGAAAGTAGTATGGAGTCATAGTTATCTCACGTTTGTAAAAGAGACGGCATTAGAACGGAATCATATTATGATTCATCCAAAGCGGCCTTTTTAGAGGACCAGGTCATTAAAACTTTATGTATGTTTTCAATTACTCCCTATTTAGTTATCTCTTGCAGATAGATCATACATAAAAAAGAATGTATGAAATGAAACTGGCATTTGTGTGTCAATAATAGTAGTTTATGCTACAAGGGCGCAAAGGAATAAATCACGAGGACGATTTAAAACACGAGCGTAGCGAGTGTTTTAAACATAACCGGGTAATTTATTGCTCTTACGCCCGTGTATCATACTACGTTTTTCAATGCATAGTGTGAGGAAATAAAACAAATATAATCTTGCGAACTTTAAATTATGATTGGCTCAAAAGGACTGTATCCAGAGCTGTAAAATAGTCGAAAAAAAGTATAACATTTATGTTACACAGGAAAGGCTGCAGGTTAGCCAACCATTGTAAATAAATTTAAAAAATATTAATAATAAAGCCCTAGGGCAAAATAATCGACTTTCTGTTCGGTTTTGATGCATAAAAAGTGGGCCTTTACGATCACTTGCATTGAAATAGTAGTTTATGCTACTAGGGCGAAAAGGAATAAATTACGAGGACGATTTAAAACACGAGCGTAGCGAGTGTTTTAAACGTAACCGAGTAATTTATTGCTTTTACGCCCGTGTATCATACTACGTTTTTCAATGCATAGTGTGAGGAAATGAAAATAAATATAATCTTGTGAACTTTAAATTATAATTGGCTCAAAAGGACTGTATCCAGAGCCGTTAAACAGTGGAAAAAAAAGTATAACATCTATGGTACACAGGAAAGGCTGCAGGTTAGCCAACCATTGCAAATAAATTAAAAATAATAATAATAATAAAGCCCTAGGGCAAAATAATCGACTTTTTGTTCGGTTTTGATGCATAAAAAGTGGGCCTTTACGAGCACATGCATTGAAAAATTTATTTTGAAATTATATAAAAAAACTAGCGTCTGCCCAAGGGTTCGCCCGCGTGGCCTACAGCAGTAGAACAAACATTATAAGCGCTCTCACTCCCTCTCAATTGAATATACAAACTGACAATATCCGAAACAAAGATAGCGAGGCCGAAAAACGAGCTCGCATGCTCGTTTTCCGGCCTCGCTAGATATTCCCGGTTTCCGCAACGCTGCGAAGAACTTTATAAATTAAAGTCGCACAATTACTCACTGAACGAATATATTCAGATGTTAGTGTGTAAATTGTAAAATGTGTAAAGTGTAAATTCAACTTTATGCCGTTTTTGGCTTGAACGTTATTTTATTAATACCCCTTATAACCTGTATGTTGTTGAATAGAGTCACTACGATAATAATAAAAAACCGCATCTAAATCCGTTAATTGTTTCGGAGATGTGCGTGAACAAACATACAGAAAGACAGAGAAGAATTCAAAAAATCGCTGATTTGTGTTCTATTATTCTTTTTAGTCACCCCCTTTCTATTTTTATTACTTTCTTCAATGTACAGACACACCGGGTTCTGCTCATTTATTACATGTTTTGATTACCTATTCATTTATAGGAGTGAGAAAATACTTACGAAAGTAAACAGAGTCCTAATACATTTTACTCCTAATACAATATTTGTGAGGTAAATAGGTTTACTGGAAATTAGTAGGTGAAACTAAAACAGTCAACGAACTTTCCCAATGGGGAGATGAAAGACAGGCGGCAGTAGAAGCTTAGTAATAACACGATACACGTGTTTATTACCTTTATTTGAATACAAAATTTAGTGAATGAACAACTTCAATACAAACTTTCATTCCCTATTTTACCCCATAAGGGTAGAACTTAAAAAAACCCTTTCTTAGTGGATACCTATACACTTGACAAAGAACACACCCCCCAAATTTATGTCTCTAAGAGCAGCAATTTAGGCTGTGCTTTGTCAGTCAGTGAGTGAGCCAGGAAATGGAACTTTATACAGGGTGGAAAAAATTTAAGGGCCCTGGAGGGGACTACCTTAAATCCTTTAGTTAGCTCATTTTGCTGAAAAGAAACATTCCTTTATTTTTTAAAAGAAACAAAACTGCATTCAAAGATCTTCTAAAATTCGCTTGTCTCACCCGGGAATCGAACCAACTAAAAACTAAAAAATAAACCCTCGCTATTTTATTATACGAATTGGTAGGAATATCGTTCAGGATAAAATTTGTCTAATAAATATTTGGTCTTTGAAATAAAAAAAAAGTGAAAACAAGCTTCTAATAAATAAAATTGTTCTTGATACGCCATTATTACACAATGACAGCACGGAATGAAAGCAAAACAAAACTAAATTTGAATATCGAACGAATAGTTTTATCGATTTTAAAAATGTTGAAAGTTATCATTCGAATTTTAAATTTGTTGCACCGCGTTTCAAAAAAAAATAGTTTCCCTTTTTAAACTTTTCGTCAGTACGCCTAGAGCAAGAAGGAATTGTACTGTGCATAGATTTATAACGATTTTCTTATCGAAGTCTTCAACAAGGTAAGTAAGGTAAATAACATTAGCAAGCTTGTACTTCATACGATGTCTTTGGATGTTAGAGAGATAAGAAAATTAAAACGTGTCATTTACTTGGTACAAGTGAACAGTATTTTATTAGGTATTGTTAACAAAGAACTTGTAATAAATATTCAATTTCGTGGGTATCTCGTACAACAGATGAGTGTAAGACCAAATGTTTATTAGACACATTTATCCTGAACAATAATCCTACCGATTCGTATAATAAAATAGCGAGGGTTTATTTTTTTCATTTTTACTTGGTTCGATTCCCGGGTCAGACAAGTGAATTTTAGAAGATCTTTGAATGCAGTTTTGTTTCTTTTAAAAAATAAAGGAATGTTTCCTTTCAGTAAAATGAGCTAACTAAAGGATTTAAGGTAGTTCTGCTCCAGGGCCCATTAATTTTTTCCACCCTGTATATACAGATATATCTTACATGAATAAACTTCAATAAAAACAGTAAAGTAAATATCGTAGAAAATGATTTCTCCCTACTAAGTAATCTCAATGCTTCCATAGACAAAAACAATGTTATTCAATAGTAGCTTCCGCCCGCGGCTTTGCTCGCGTGAAAGTATCTTTCAATTATTGATATTTTACGACTTGGCGGTTATTTTATCTACACTCCTTATAGCTTTTATGTTGAGTACCACAATGATAATACAGAAAATCGCATCCAAATCCGTTGACTAGTTCTCGAGTTAAAACGGAACATACATATATATTGACAGACAGAAAAAATTCCAAAAATTTTAGTTTAAGCCTCAGTAGTTATATCCATTTTGTTTAAAATTTTGCCAAAATATTCAACGTATAACCACGACTTTTTACTACTTTATTATTAGTATATACTGGTGTTTATTTTATAACCTTTTTCTCTTAAACAGCTGTTCTATAGACATATTAAATATTCTATATTCTATAATTTTCTATATATTAGTACATACTCGACCAAAACGCATTAAATAGCTGATTTGTTTTTGCGATTTCAGGGTTGGCCCCGTAGTAAAATTTCAGGGTTGGCCCCGTAGTAAAATTTCAGGGTTGGCCCCGTAGTAAAATTTCAGGGTTGGCCCCGTAGTAAAATTTCAGGGTTGGCCCCGTAGTAAAATTTCAGGGTTGGCCCCGTAGTAAAATTTCGTTTTAATTAATGGGTAGAACACCCCATTTTATGAAAAAGGGTACCATTAAACATTCTCTATAGATAATTTCCAGTAACATTGTATAGATAATTGCCAGTAACATTGTATAGATAATTGCCAATTGCCTTGCAATCTATCCTTGCTTTTCTTCAATCTACGAAAAATAATTTAACAACATAATTATTGCAAAAAAGACACTTAAAATGCTTCATTTTGTTATAAATAATCGAAGTAAAATCTTGAAAAAATATGGCACGAAATCTCTCGTGCCTTTTTAACGCGATAATCATCTCTACAGAAAGTATTTTAGTTTGGAAAAGAACGAAGTTGCGTGCTTGAGGGAGGCATGTTAATTATATTAATACTATTTAATTAGGGATATTACTTACTTCAGTTTAAGACGGTAACCCAATGCGGTAACGTAATGATTACTTTGATAACAAGCCCGCAAACTGTTCAAACAAGAACACAAAATTACTTAAACAAATATCTAAATAGAATGGCATTTGAAAGCCTTACTTTAGTTTTAGGGTAATGTTTAAACCTATCCCAGTGTTAATAACGTTATAAAATCTATAAATTAATACTTTAAACATTAATCAAGTGATTAGAATGACAGTTATTCCATCCCCAGCACATCTGGTAACCTCCAAAACCTCAATTTATAATAACATCTGTTGAGGATACGGACCACTGTGATTGAGTGTTTCAGAAACAGCATCGAGCTATTCAGCTTAACAGCCACCAAAACAAGAACGTATATCACAGAGCAAAAAGTTATAGTCCTTGTTAAGAAAATCTTATTTGAGGATTGGATTTATCCCAAGCGAAGATGCAAATACTCAGCAAAGGCTTATCCTAGGCTGCTCTAGGGATTACATGAATATCTACAACAATGATGCTAGCGGAAAAACCCAAGCAGAAAGAAGGCAGAAATAACAATTTAGAATATTCGCTGTGGCATTCAAGAAATCCTACCGAGGGTTATCTGTGGCGGAACAAAAGTATTGAGCGCGAGGCTAGGGGGCCGATGTTTGAACTTGACCTTCTGAAACAATTCCCAAAGTTTTAATTGGGAAGTCGATATGGCAATGACTGAAGTGCGAAAAATCTCGTTCAACAAAATGAATTGCTTAAAGCACACTAAAGTAGTTGAATTTATTATGATTTGTTTAAATTGTCATATGTTAATTAAACCACATACTCCAATGAAACGACCTTATGAATGTAAACAATAAATTCTTGGAAGAGTCGCCTGCAGTTTCAGATTATCTAGTTCTAACGGCTATGACGCCACAATAAAAACTGGCGTCTGAAAACTGACGTGTACCTACCAAACATTTATTACTTATTAGTGGTCGGGCTACGATAAAAAAATCACGAATTGATGTATTTGGTACACGGGTACTTTAAGCCATGTCACAAAATAACCACTTGCAGAAGAAGGTTTACTCCGCATAACTAGCGAAAACAGGCGCACGCACGCATAGACGTGTACGTACGACGATCTCGGATGAAGTCGGTCGAATGCCAATACAAAATTCTGCCAAGATGTCTATGCATGTGTGCGTCTGTTTTCGCTTCGTCGTTGAGTAGGCCTTCTGGTAGTATCTTTTTTGTGCCTATGTGTTCCCATAGCGCGTTGAGCGATTTTTGTTAGGAAATAATTTTATGGGTTTGCGTCACCGTCACTGACATGCTATTTTGACAGTAAAATTTTCACTTCCGTCGGCAGTTCCCATGACTGCCTATGTTTTTTGTCTATATACTCGTAGATGTCAACAATCGATTTATTTAAACATAATCAGTGGCCGCAATTAAAACATAAATTGCTGTAAGTCGATAGAGACCAAATATTCAACTCATTTTCTTTCTATTGACTTAGAGAATTCCTTCAAATGTTTTGTTTTAAAAATCCAGAAAGGGTCAGGTGAGTCTAATTTAATTGCATATTTTCCAACTTTTTGTCTGACGTTTAGCTGAAGGGTGATTACGTTGTTTAGACCCTAATTAATTAATTTGGTGAATTTAACGTAAATTTAATTTTGTACTTCCTTTATAAGGCTATTTTAAACATTAACAAAAGAAATGTCAACTTTTATACAAAATTCAGGTTAGTTGATCGTAGCAGTTAGTACTAGATAGTTTTTTTAAGCTGATTCACTATTTAAACATATCAACATCTTGAGATCATTTTCAAGGTTCCGTACCCAAAGGGTAACCAACCTATTATTAAGAAACCGCTGTCCATCTATCTGTCTGTCCATCTGTCTGTCCGTCTGTCTGTCCGTCTGTCTGTCCGTCTGTCTGTCTGTCTGTCCGTCTGTCCGTCTGTCCGTCTGTCCGTCTGTCCGTATGTCCGCCTGTCCGCCTGTCCGTCTGTCACCAGGCTGTATCTCATTCTCATGAACCGTGATAGTTAGACAGTTGAAATTTTCACAGATTATGTATTTCCGTTGCCGCTATAACAATAAATAATAAAAACAGAATAAAATAAATGTTTAAGGGGGCTCCCATAAAACAAACATGTTTTTTTGCCATTTTTGAACTAATTAACGTTCAGTTACCTCATTAACATGTCATGCACTGACCGATTACATAAAATACAAAGTGATTTTTTCTTTGTAGTGCTATTTTTCACAGGTGGTAGAGCTGATGCCGGGCTCGACTGTGGAGGTACCACCATCTTACTTGAAGACCCCCTCGAAGTAATTCGGGGGAGAGTAAGAGGACAGCTCACAGGAAAAAAACCAGGAGGCCCACCATGCGTGGGACCGATGGATGGCGGCGATGGTTGCTGCGTGAAAGAAGGACAAACAAACAAACACACTTTCGCATTTATAATAGTATCGGTCAGATTGGTTTTTGTGGCATAAATGTTAATAGATATTTCAATGCAAGTGCTCATAAAGGCCCACTTTTTATGCATCAAAACCGAACAAAAAGTCGATTAATTTGCCCTAGGGCTTTATTTTTTTTTTTTCATTTATTTACAATGGTTGGCTTACCTGCAGCCTTTTCTGTGTACCATAATGGTTATTCTTTTTTTTCCACTGTTTAACGGCTCTGGATACAGTCCTTTTGAGCTAATTATAATTTAAAGTTCACAAGATTATATTTGTTTTGTTTCCTCACACTATGCATTGAAAAACGTAGTATGATACACGGGCGTAAGAGCAATAAATTACTCGGTTACGTTTAAAACATCCGCTACGCTCTTGTCCGTCCTCGTAATTTATTCCTTTGCGCCGTTGTAGCAAGTACTACTATTATGGGCATGTACAGAAAATGATTTAAAGAGAGTGATAAAACAGACAGGTGTACAAGTGGAAGATAAAGCTCGATAGGGCCGCCCTAATAGATTGCATGCCGACTAAATTAGTAACATACTGGCGAAGGGTTTAAGTCAAAAGCACCCGGATTAGAAGACCTGCGGGCCTATTTATGTATCTTTAGTTTCCAACGGGACTGGGTGCCTATCATCAAAAACATAGATATGCAATCGAATGACGATTGCCTAAGGATATGTTCGCACTTGAAGTAACGACAAAGTTCGGAAATAGTTCAATACCCACTAAAGGCAATTTTGAAAGTTTAGTTTTAATCGAATTCAAATTCAAATTAAAATAGTTTATTTTGCAAAGTAGGTATATATATAATACACTTTATACATGTCAAATTTAATCTAATATTTTTTTTTGTAATTAAATAATAAATATACATGAACTAAATTAAAGGTGTATTTAATTTATGTAGCAAACAAAGTAGCAATATATATGTATATAGTATATATATATATATATATATATATACCATTAAAATGATAGTTAAAATATATATTATACAAGGTGAAATCCAATCAACCGCCCGAACCCATACCGGAGACCCGGCCAGGGACCAGGAACAAGATTCAATGATCACCAACCGAGCCCCCAGCACGAATCCAGGCGGCCGACCAAATCCCATCCTTTTATACTACATACTAAAAGGTTACATCTATAAATACATGCCTACCTCCGCCCATTCAATTAGTCTTGCTTAGAAGAAGGGCCAGAAACTTAGCAAGTTTTTTTTTTGACATAAAACTTATCCTATACAAATGACTTATATCTACTATAACTAAGGGATAAGAAAATACAAGACATCGATGTTTTTGATGATGGCAGTCCAGATGGGCTGGTATCACTATAGGTACATATTGACGGATGTGAACGAGGCAAAAGAGATATGTCACGATTCTAGCAGATGGAAATCTGTAGTCTCTACCTTACCCTCAGAAAATCAGGCGTGAGTATATCGAGGGCATCAAACTGAAAAGGTGTATCTACCGATTTTCTGAATACCGAAAATTCCGACTTCTTGGACGAATCTCCATATTTATTAGCTCTATTATGTACTGAAAAAGTAACGGTTGTTCCACTAGTTATAGGTACTATAATGCCCTAGTCTGCTATGACATAAAAAGGCGTATTTATAAGTAAAAAAAAACGACACTTTTATATTTTTGTAGATACGCCCTTTCAGTTTGATGCCCTCGACATGAATATTAAAATTATTACATAATGTAGGAGGCTATCCAGCACAAACGCAACCTTTACCACAACTTAGGGCGTTTCAGGGCTGGCTTTCAAACTTTATCACAACGGATAACGGTCGAGTAAAGGTTGTATAACTTAATCAGACCGTCGTCATCGACCCTTTCTGCAGGATCAGCATTGATGTGAACAATAAACGTGACAATAAACAGCCAGCACCTGTAGTCTAAGTATGCTTATACGATCTTAACTTCTAAAACTATGTAATGATCATAAAATTAGCACACAAAAGTAGAGCTTTTCTGGTTTAAGAGGCTATGCGAATTTTATTTTGTCACTGTCTCTCCAAGCGAAAACAAGCTCAGTGCGAGAGGGGCGGATTCAGGGCGAAAGTGAAAAATGTTAATAATAATAATAATTCTTTATTTCGTTACAAAAATATTCTTAAAATTAGGTACAAGACTGATATAATTTATTCTATGTCTTAGTAATTATCTTAAGTACCCAGGTAGTTATCCTGTTCCCTAGTTTAGGTAATCCTGAATCTTAGGGTCACAGTGTCATATCCCCTCGACGAGATACAGACTTCGATAGGTGATGTTTATTTTGATTTATAAAATATGCTGTAAAATATAATTTTTACATCTATATATACATTTAAGATGCATGCAAAATAAATAAAATTAAAACTAACTATAAAATTAAAACTAACTTAAAAGGGCTAATTTAAAATGTTGGTTGTGTGTATGAGAGTATGGATGTGTTGTAGTGGAATAGTGTTAGTGTGAGTAAGAGTGAGTTTCGGCACATCCTATTAACAAATTTTCAACAATTCTTCAGTTTTTCCATAGTTTAGTTGAAGTAGATATTCATGGACTTTTTGTGAACACTCCCTTCTAGGTAGATTTATTAATGTCAGATTCTTACTGAGATTATTGTAAATAAAAGGAGCTAGAGAAGTGTAAACATTTTTACCAAAACAAGTGCGTGTTCTTGGTATCTCAAATATGCGGTCTTTTCTACGTTTAGCAATTTGTTTTAGTTTTATTGATTCAAAGTCTGCTGAAGAGTGTTGGAGAGTTATTATTGCCTTGATATACAATTGCCTTACAGTTAAAACAGCACACTCTTGGTATAGATCTTCTGTAGAATATCGCCGTGATTTGAACTTCATAACCTTGAGTAGAGCACGTTGTGCACGCTCAAGGGGGAGAAGGTGCGTCCGAGCTGCTGCACCCCAGGCGGTGATGCAGTAACCGAAGATTGACTGAGCTAAGGCTTGGTAAACCATATTTAAAATATTTTCATTGGCAGCATGGCGTAGCCGTTTGAAAATATATATAAGCTTCCGAGTTCTTGCAGATAAAGTCTTTATGTGCTCGAACCACGTCAAATTTTCGTCAAGAATGACACCAAGATACTTTATTGTAGTTTTATGTTCAAGGCATTGGCAGCTGCAGTTCTGTAAGTTGTAGCAAGTGTGCAACTTTATGTCAAGTTTTTCAGATGGTTGTGTCCTGGAAGTTATCGAAAAAGTTATATATTTAGTTTTGGTTACATTTACTGTTAGCAAATTCAACTGTAGCCATTTAGTAACACTTTGTAGTCCTTGGTTTGAATATGATTCAACGTCTATCCAGGTTCTGCCATGAAATAACAATACAGTCTCGTCAGCAAAAGTAATAACCTGGCCGTTGATGAGAGGTGTGTTGCAGAGGTCATTGATGTAGATTAAAAACAGGGTAGGACCCAAAATACTACCTTGTGGTACACCAAAACTGATACCAGCATCAGACGCCTCTATGCCACCAATTTTATTCTTTGCCGTCGGTTAGACAAGTAGCTAATGAACCACCTCAGTGGTAAGCCACGAACCCCCATACACTCAAGTTTTGACAGTAGTATGGGAAAAAAACTAAAATAGCTAGCCAAATTTCAAATATCAAATCTCTAGATATTGTTAAAACTCACCTAATAAATAATGTTTGAGTTCTGTATATGGTTTCTATTTCTCAAACCAGGAGAAAAAGTGTGTTTGAAGACCACATTTGAACAATTATTTCTATCGAGGAAAATTTATCCAAACATGTTTTCCAATTTCAAAACCCTAGATTATATAGTCAAAATGCATATACCAGAAATTTATTAAAATTTTCGGTGTATTTCATGAAATACACAAAAAAGAAGCACCTCTATTTTTTTACATATCGCCTTAAATTGACGTGAAATCTGTGTAGCTTGCAGTTTTATTTCAGACGGCGTTATAAAAATGCTAGTCGTGGCTAGACTTTGCTGGGTTGACACTTCAGTTACATTTTTTTCTTATCCTAGCATGTGGAGTGTTATTGTCTAGAACTCATTGAGTATAATATAAATATATTTTTAGTTATCATTTTCTTCAAAAAATTAATTGGCGAAGTTGTAATTTTGAGACTATTTTTGATACGGGGTTTATCTCTAAGACTAAAGTAGTTAAGGATTTGTTATTTCTGTAGATAGATTTATAATGTAGTTCTAGGGTTACGTCCCCAAATACTCAAACAACTCAACTTTGCAGTTTAGTTTCAGAAATTTTGTAGGTAGTGATAAGTTTATAATTTCTGAACGAATTATTTAAGTATATCAACTTATTTAAATGGTACGGAACCCTTAGAGCACGAGTCAAACTCACACTTGACTGGTTTTTTACTGTTGGTAATAGATACACGTCATGTTTTAATCCGACTGGAAGCGCAACGCACCCAATGTTAGCACACTTGTTCCAGACTGTATGTATATTAGGCATGGGAATGATTGCTACATTTAATTCATTTTCATTTGATGAAATTACTTTAATTTTTCACAGTGATTTCACATGTGAAATTTCAGAGACAATGATCTGGATGTGATGATGAATGCCGAGCTAACGTTTCGTGATCACATTGTGGCTATCTGTAAAAAAGCTTTTAAGAAGTTGGGCTTCATACTGAGGCAGGCTAGGAGTTTTAAAGTAAAAAACTCTTTATAATGCCTTAGTACGCAGTAATTTAGAAAGTAGTGCAATAATCTGGAATCCCCATGAGACTAAATATAGTCACATGGTGAAAAAGATTCAAAACAAGTTTGTTCGCTGGCTGTATTTAAAAAATTATGGTGTTTATCCATACTATCCACTTAAGTATCCAACCCTATTTGTTATAGGTATGGTTGGATATAATAAGTTGGAAGTGAGGAGAGACCTGGCGCTACTAATTTATCTTTTTAAAGTTTTGCGAGGTATATTGTTCAATCCGCGGTTGCTAGCGTCCTTGAAGCTGTTTGTGCCGGATAACTATCTTCGCGCGAGAAATCATAAGTTGTTTTGCGTGCAGTATGCGCGCACTAATGTTCTTAAAGAGTCACAAGAGTGTTGTAAAGGCACTCCATCTTTTCAACAGAATCGACAACCAGTACCAGTAACCGATTTGTTTAGTTGTTCTTTGACGGAGTTCACAAAAACTGCTTTAAATATAATTTGTTACCAATCGCATTAGGTTAGCCTGTAAAGATTGTGTCGTATAAATGTAAATAATAAATAAATAAATAATAAATAAATCTCTCATGTGCAATGCACTAATGTCACACTTGCTACAATTATCACCTTACGGCATCTATCTTTAAGGTTTATTTTTTAAATACTCTCATTCGTTAGTCAAGGACAAAGTTCACCAATGCGTCATACCCTTTTAGTGTAGCGACGAATCAGCAAAATATGCCTTCCTCCTTCTAACACGCCCGCTGTAATATGATTCGTCCCAACTCACTCGTTCTCTCTTCTGTGATTTTTAACAGACTATGTGAAAGAAGTTAGCAAGTGTGACATATGAAAACGCTTTTTATATGATTTTTCACATGCTACTTGTGAAATGTTCCATGCCTAATGTAAACAGTTAGGTCTGTAGATATACAAGTAGGTAGGAACACAGCGAATGTGGTCAGTTGAGCACGGTTTGCCTTGAACCTTCGTGAATCACGAGACGTGATGGATGGGCTGCTTCACTCGAACATAAGTGCTTTCTGCAGTAGGAACATGGCTTTTCGTGTATTGTATTAGGTGACTTTGCACGATATAACCAAATTCGTACTGAAGACTTGGTCAGGACCAAGATTTAGTAACGCTTTTTGTCAAAAACACAATAAAAAGGCTTCCTATACTTGCGATTGTCGGCACTTGGTGAAATATCATCCACTTTATGTTGATAAAAACATATGAACTGTTTCACAGTATATTTATAACTCCAACCGGTTTCGCCTCACGGCTTTACAAGGAACAACAAACAGGAAACTATTAAATATAAAGAAAAAATACGTTACATTACAGATGGTAAATAACAATATTTTAATCGATGATCTTCCTTTACTAATTGAGTCGGGGTTGTTCTTAAACGCAAAACTGTTATGGTGATTTTTCTTAGTTTTTAATAAAAAGTCATAAATAAATCTGATTTATGGCGTTAGGTGACCATAGTTAAGTGATTCATTTGATTGATTATGTAAACATTACAGGAAAACCATAGCGCCTAAGTTATTAGGGTTCCGTACACAGTGGGAGCCGCGAATTGTTAGCCAGGCGTTATCATTTTTGTGGCTTGTTTTTGTCGCTTCAATGATGCTATTGCACCTTTACATATTGTTGTTATTTACCATAATCTTTTTAAAGTTCCGTACCCATATTGTGTGTTGGTATGGCATCCTTTATGCGCGAGTCCGATTCGCACTTGGTTATGTTATTAAAGATTCCCTTGAAATATTGCCGAGGGGTAAGCAAAATTCCGAAATGCAAGTAATAACACAGATAATTCTTGAGTCTTCGAAACACGTTAACTTGTTGGCTTGACAAAGCCTTACCAAGATACATGACATGTTAATTGTTCTTACACCGTTCTTTGTTCTTCAATTATTTAGGAAAAGGAGGTGACAGAAACCAACAGGTGACGGTGACAAATTGTTTCAAAAGTTTAATTTTCAAAATTGTGCATTTTCACTCAACAATTTATAAATTCTATACAACGACCTTCATTTCTAATTCAGGTATAAATAAAACAGAATTTGTTTAGTAACAATTATAGCATTTAAATGAGAACGAAATCAAGAAGAGAAAAATGACTTCAAGCACGGCGAGCCTCGAGAAAGTTAAGTTATAAAACAATTTCTACCATTGGCTGTTTATTTATTTATATCCAGTTCACCGGGCTATGGAAGCAGCGGGAAATGCCAGGTGTTTGAGGTGGGGGGCCGGGTGTGAGAGAGGGAGGACAAAAGAAAATGTTATGTATTTTGATCAGCAGGAAATGGATTTGTCTTCAACATTCACGGCAGTGGAATCACCGGTTTGGGACGGAACGGTGGTGGGGACGGAAAATGATTTTACGAGTATAAATTCTTTCTGCGTGTTTATAGGGATCAGCTTAGAAATAAAAATTACAATAAATATGCCGCTTTATCCATTTCCTAGCCATTGGCAAAACTTTTTAAACAAAGTGTAAATGAGGATTTCCGGGGAGTAACAAAAAGGCTTTTCAATGCAAGTGCTCGTAAAGGCCCACTTTTTATGCATCAAAACCGAACAGAAAGTTGATTATTTTGCCCTAGGGCTTTATTTTTTTAAATTTATTTACAATGGTTGGCTAACTTGCAACCTTTCCTGTGCACCATAAATGTTATACTTTTTTTTTCCACTGTTTAACGGCTCTGGATACAGTCCTTTTGAGCCAATCATAATTTAAGGTTCACAAGATTATATTTGTTTTATTTCCTCACACTATGCATTGAAAAACGTAGTATGATACTCGCTACGCTCGTGTTTTAAATCGTCCTCGTAATTTATTCCTTTTCGCTCTTGTAGCATAAACTAATATTTTGTACTTTATAAGTCTAGATATTAAACGATTTGGGAATTTATATATAAAATATTATGTATAAAACACAAATTTATTTCCATGGCTCGGTGCAAACCGTACTTTAGTATTAGAATTAAATTTAGATACACAAGACAAATAAAGATAGATACACAAGACAAATAAAGATAGATACACAAGACAAATACTTCCATTGTTGACACGAGATTTATAGTATCTTCGTCGTTTAAATGACATTAGCGTAAAAATTGGCCAGATTTTGACCTACATTTGGATGGAAGTATGGTAAATTATGTAATTGTAACTTACCAAGACACAGATAGTGGTCTGTGGTCCAAAAGTACGGCTTGTAATGTACACTACATGTCTAAAATCATATCCCATTGAGACAACCTTCCAAGCGCAGCATTTTGATAACAGGGAAGTTGACGACGCTGCTGCTGAGTTGACACCTTGTACGCGATAGTACGTCCGGAATTTGTCAGTGTAATAGTGCTATAATAATAATAAAAAAAAAATTAAAGCCGATTCTGAAGGCTTTAATTTTAGTTTTAGTGCTGTCATAACCAAATTTTGTTCGATACAAAATAGTTCTTAAATGTTAGGATTAGAAGCTAAATTTCTTTGGAAAATTTTAAGCTTTGACAGCACTAAAACTAAAATTAAAGCCTTCAGAATTGGCTTTATTATCTTATTTATTTTGTTTAATTAATATTCCACTTTGATAGATTTCATCTAGTTATAACTCGTTATTGTAATTTAAATATATACATCTTCCCGTTTCACTCGCACCCTCTGGCTGTAGCTACCATAATTCGCTATCAATAGTATTTAATAACTACACAAATGAATATAAACGCTATTAATTGACTAGTTTGTCTTTAAATGTAGTTAATATATATATATATACACTTAATAAAATAAAATTTAAGTTATTGTGAGATATATAATAATAATTTTAATTGTTACTATAATAATTATTTTAATTGTTACTTTACTTTAGCTATTCTGTACTAGGAATTTATTAATTGTATAACTGGTGGACAACTATTATTGGCTTTATTTAATGTATTTCTTTTTTATTCTTATTATGTAAACTTAATCATAAGCTGTAGTGGTCCCAAAATTAAAATTTGAATTTGAATTTGAATTTGAAAATATTTCGGGCCGTATCCTGGGTCCGGAATCAGTCACAATGAAATTGACAAAAAAAAATTAAAAAAAAAAACATCTAACCAAAAAAAGTATCAAACCTAATAAAAAAAGTATGTATGCGTGCTATCGAAGAAGCCACCGCCGCTAACCTGCTCCTGTTATCATATGGTTATAAATCGGTCCACCAGACGCTCCCCCGACAGCACGCATGGTATCTAATGGGTGGCGCCATCACATTGCATCGCTGCGCTTCTACATAATAGTTTTTGCTGAGCTGCGCAACGATGAAACATGGTGGCGTCACATGGTTATTGCCTGGTCCGTACTGAGCACCAAGCGAACATATATACGATCTCTCCCGAGTTCTTAGTTAGATGTCGGATATGGGTGGTGTAAATGATTTAATTTAAATTATATTAACTACATTTAATACACATATGAAAACTACAGTCACCTAAATATTGTTATTTTATATCAACTTCTAAACATGTTGCTTAGTCTCTAACATCTTTCATCAAATTTTGTAAATACTGGCTTTGCTCGCGAGGATTCCGTTATTCCATGTGAGGTTCCTAAAATCTCTTTTTAATAATGTCTTAGTCATATACAAGACACCTACAGTCAAAAATTATAAATATATTTCAGCGTCAAGCTTTTATATATATTTTTTCTCTATAGTCATTCGCTCCGAAAACCTGAAAAATAATACATTTTGTTGCATAAAAAAGGCATATTCTATTAAAATTTCAATGACCTCATTGTTTCACAACACAAATCGAACAATTCAACAAAAGATTTGAAAAATGTTGAAACTTACTTTCATCCCCTCGGGTGTAATTTCATGCCAGACTGAAATTTATTTGCAACTTCTTTTTACTTCAAAATACGGTCTAGTTTTGCTCGAAAATGTCTAGAAAATATATTGCAGGGAGTACCAGTAAAGTTTTCGGAGGAGAATTATATATCTCACCAAAAACATTTGATGTAAAGTAGGTTGCCAAGACTCATAAGCTCGTAACACTTGCACTATTGAAAAGTAATCAGATCTCATGTAGAGCCAAGCCCTTAACTCTAAAAAGGCCTAATTCATCAATCAATCAATCAATTCTTCAAGGCCGTTTTCGGTCACAGCGACTGTCACTGCTGAGAGCGGCGCTGGTGAGCCCTCACATGGCTGACGTAGCTGATTTTTGCAGTGAACACACACACTCACTGTTCTCACACTCACACCACATTCACTGCACGTCAGCACCCCTCCAACTATATTATAATTGATGGCCACTGGTGGTCGGGCCTTAAGCTGATCTCGTTTTGTGTTGAGCTCAGCGCATCTAATCGACTCGAAAGCATACACCTTACTGTTCACAGCCTGCCTCCAATACGGTCTGTCTGCTGCCATTGTTTCCCATTGTGCTGGATCTATTGCACATTTCTTCATGTGGCGGTTAAGCACATCTTTATACTGCAGAAATTGAAAATGAAAATGAAAATGAAAAATTTATTTATTTCAATTATTATAAATTTACAAATCAGGGTATGTATCCAGCGGTCCCCAACGTAAGCTAGGCTTGAATCTTGGGGCCCAGGTGACACGATTGACAGGTACAAATTACATTTATTGTCCTCGACGCCCTGCTTAACAATAGGTACTTGTTTCACAATTTAAAAAAAAATTGGCCACCCTGTTTCCGTTTCCCTTCCTGCAGTTCGGCGTAGAAGATGCGCTTAGCCACCCTGGCATCAGAAATTCGGGAAACATGGCCACACCATTGCAGATGACGCCTCATTAGATACCCCTCAATTCCACTGACATTAGCACGTCGCAGAACTTCCGTGTTTCTCACACGGTCCGACCAGTAGATGTTCTGGATGTCACGCAGGCAATTGAAGTGGAACCTATCCAATGTGCGGATATGCTTTCGGTATGGTCACCACGATTCGGAGGCATAGAGAAGATTAGGCAAAACTATCGCCATGTACACAGAGACCTTTGTATGGAGATTTAGGTCATGTGACTGGAACACCTTGGGACGAAGTTTGCCGTAGGCTGCAGCAGCTGCTCCTATTCTGCTGTTGACTTCATCGTCAAGAAGGCACTTGGATGTAATCGTGCTCCCCAGATATTTGAATGTCTCTACTTGCTTCAGCGATGCCTCACCGAGTTTTATATCGACTGGCGCACTGTGAGTGTTTTGAACCATCACTTCGGTTTTCTTAACACTGATTTTTAGGCCAAAACGCCGACATATCTCATCGAAGCTCGACATTAAGCGCTGTAGATCATCTGAGGATTTTGCCACAAAACACAGGTCATCTGTGTACATTATCTGCGTTATGGTGGTAAGACACACTTTGGTGTATGCTTTCAGCCTGGCTAAGTTGAGAACGCCGCCGTCGGTGCGAAAACGAATACGGATACCGTCAGGCACTGATTGCAAGGCTTCCCGAACTACCACTGCAAAGTAAAGGGCCAAGAGAGTGTATGGGTTTGTAGAGTTAGTGCCTGTAGGGTTAGGCATAGTAGAGTAAAGGGCTTGGCTGTACATAAGATCTGATAACTTTTTAACAGTAACAGATTAATGAGCTTGTGAGTCTTGGCAACCTACTTTACATGAAATGCTTTTGGTGGGATTTAATTTATTTTTTTAAGGAAATTTTATATACAGACCTGACCTCCCTTCAGGTTGGAGGGTGAAAGTTACAGTTTGTTTTTTTATTTTTTTATTTGTTTGTTATGCAAATCCTAGCATGTTTACCGAATTCCAGCTTTCTGGGACTTCAGGAAGTACCCTAGAGGTTTTGATGATTATGAGTGAGTGAGTGGCGAAATCTACGTATTTTAAGTATTAATTAAATCCAAAAGATAAAGCTAGACAAATAGACCAAACTGCTCAAAGTTTGTTAAAAATGTGTTTGTCCTTTAAATACAACGTGAGAATTATAGCTAATAAAGAGTAAACCGGAAAAAAATATATTTTTATATATACTTCCATAATTTAATCTTCGAAAATTATGTACAAATAATATGTGCCTCCAAAATAAGCTTACTTTCGAAAATAATTGACGAAAAATTATGAATAATAATGTGAATAGACAACAAGTGGTCAACAAGACTGGCACATTTATTTCACAGTATAAGAAATATACTGATGTTTTTGACGCTCACTTTGCCAATATGGCAACCCACAGGCATGCCGTTGAGTCCCTCAACCAGCGCATTAACGTACAAATTGAAGAGATTTGTCGAGGACCCCCCCTGTCGTACCCAACACTCCAGTCTGTATGCCTCAAACAACTCATTGGTCCGCCTGACATAGTTTTCCGGGCTACCATTCATACCAATATTTAAATATATTGGTGACGTATGCTTTTAAAACTCTTTGTAAATTTCGCTATTAATAAAATACGTAGTAACATCGATATATTTTTTCAATTTGGTGTGGTACTTCCTGCTTTCCACTCGCACATGACCGCTTTTGTGTGTGCATCGAAACGTGAGAGAGGTTCATGCAATGTATCTGTTATTGTTTTATCCACTTCATTGAATCTAAGCAAGGTTCAAAGAAAAATACTTTTTGTAAACAAACATGCAAGTAAAACGAAAACAGATATTCCTCTTAGTCGAACTAACAACTTTCCCACAAAAAGAAAATAAATTTTTATTGGTTATTTTATATGACAAAAAAATAGATATGCTGATACAAAATGTATTTACTTATTTATTTATTTTATTTGATCTGTTACAGTTAATTAATGTAGACTAGTATTTAGTATTCGTTTTAAACAGTTTTTTGTCTTTGTGTGCACTTGTGAAATACTCACTTTTTGTTAAATCGATTCTATCACCAAGGTTTTGCTGGTAGAAATCTGTTTCAGAGTGTACGGTACGTACACCGCACAATATCGCTAACTCATCAAACAGCGCGTCAACCGGCGATTTACCTAATTACCACAGTTCAGTTCACGTTTAAGCCTACATCACGGCGGACGTGCTCTCACCTCCCTTATCAGTTATCAATATCAATACCTTATCAATATAATCTATAGTGGACATCTAGACTTATCATTTATATATCAACCCCAAGGGATACACCCTACATCTTATGGTCCTTCGAGTCAACACGAATAGGCGGGATCACTACGCGAGTGTCGAAAATTTTTTTTTTGTGACTGTGTTGTGTTAGTGATCAAATCAACACTGTGGATAAGCATCCACTTAGCGTATCAGCTACGAGCAACTTCTACCTATACAGCAGTCTGACGTGTCAGTCGGGCGTTCCTAGCAAAGCAGCTGGGAAAATCTGCACACAGCGGGCTGAATCAAAGTAAGATCTTTCCTGTTTTAACTTATTCATACCAAACAATTTACTGAACATGGAAGACCTATTTTTGACCCAAGTGCAGCTACTAGAGGCAATCAATAGCATACTGTCGAATTTTAAAAAGGAAGGAAAGGAGCGAAAGACTCCTGAAACTTGCCAAAGAAGGCTTAATACATTAGAGCAGTACTGGTCCGAATTCCTAGGCAATCATGAGCAGCTGAAGAATTTCGAGTCAACCGGTCACGAGTATTTTAGTCAGGAATACTTTATACGAGCGCAGAAAATGTACAATGACATCAAAGCGCATATCCAACAATTTTTAAAATCGCCTTCCATTCAACCACCGAGCCATTTGTCGCAATCAAAGTTTCAGTGGCCCAAAGTCTCGCAGACTACGGAGCAAAAGGGGGCCACGTCAGAAGCTTTTGCTTATCAATCTGCTACAAATAAATTGGAAGAGCTTCTTCGCAAACAGCGAAGTAACTTCAAAGCATTTGCACACTCTGTATCAAGTATCAACCTCGAATCTATCACGGAAAAATGGGAATTCGAGGATATTCTCAAAGATTTACAATCTAGATGGTCCGTTGTCGATAAATTACATTGGGAGATTGATAGTGAATCGATGGAAATAAATCCCGACTATCAAGAATCATTCGCTAATTACGAGAAACAATTTATCACTATCAAAAAGGCCATCAACACAAAGCTATGGTCTGTATCTCATCGAGAAAAATCAACTCCAACAATGGACATACCATATTTTAATGGTAATTATCAAAACTGGGTATCTTTCAAAGATTTATTTATCGAAGCAATCCACAGTAACAGATCTCTGTCGGATGCACAAAAGATGCAATTTCTGAAAAGTAAACTCAAGGACGAAGCAGGGAAGTTGGTTCAACACCTAAAGATCAGCGCAGATAACTACAAAACCTGCTGGGATATACTCAGCCACAGATATAATAATATCAAACTGATCTTCTCGTCACACGCAAGTTCTCTCATGAATTTGTCAAGTATGCAGCAGCAATCAGCAGCTAACATCAAGAAAATACACGACACCACCAAGGAGTGTATTTATGCCATTAACAACCTATGTGTCGATACATCAACCTGGGACCCGTTGGTGGTATACATAATATCACAAAAATTGGATTCTGAAACACACGAAGAATACATACAATCAGTATCAGATCCACGGGCTTTACCATCGCTGAATGAGTTTCTAGAGTTTTTGGAAAACAAATTTATGGCTTTAGAATCATCATCAAGACGCAAAGAGCCCCAAAAATCATCTCAATATCAAGAGGGTACAAAAATCACCAAGAATAATAAATTCTTTAAATCATTTAGTAGCAGTAAAAATTCAGATTATCATAACTTTCATCAAAATTCAATCAATAACACGCAATTGACCCCAAAGGCCGGATGTCCACTCTGCAAAAAATGGCACGGATTATTTCATTGCGAAAGATTTCTGAAATTGCAACCAAAAGAAAAATTGAATTGTGTTCGCAAATTTAATTATTGCTCAAATTGTTTGCACAACCACTACGGAAATGCTTGCGTATCAGAAAAACGCTGTCGAGAATGCAATTCATTGCACAATACTTTGTTACACGAGGCATTTTCCAGGTCAGGGGAAAGTTCCAAAAAACAAGCAAGTCACGTAGCCCAAAATGATTTAAAAAAATATCAGAAGTACTTTTGGCGACTGCTCTTCTCAAGGTTCAAGCAGCTGATGGAACATATCACCAGATGCGTGCAATCATCGATGGTGGGAGCCAGACCTCCCTGATTCACGAAACTGCGGCCCAAAAATTAGGCCTAACACGTCAGCGATGCAAAGGTGTTATTGTCGGAGTGGGCGTGAAGGAAAATACCTGCAAAGGCGTACTCACAATATCATGTTTATCAAATCAAAGTGATTATCAATTCACTACGGATGTTTTTATCATGAAAAGCCTTGTAAATAACCTTCCTAATCAATCATTTTCGAAACCATCATGGTCATTTATAAAAAATATTCAATTAGCCGACCCAGACGTTCATCTTAGTCGCCCCGTAGATATTTTGTTTGGCGCGGATATATACAGCTCAATAATATTGAGCGGAATCATTAAGGAAAATCAGTACCTACCTGTTGCACAGCAAACCCGATTAGGGTGGATTTTATGTGGAAATATAAAATCATATAACTGCAACGTTGTCACAAACCATTTTGAAGACATCAAGAGATTTTGGACAACAGAGGATATCAATGAGGACTCCAGCATGTCCCAAGAAGATTGTGAATGCTTGGAGTTTTATCAAGCAACAACAACGAGACAGCGCGACGGAAGATATGTCGTCAGATTGCCATTGAAAGAAAATGCAGCACAACAACTGGGAGATTCCAGATATAAAGCAGTCGCACAGTTTAAACAAATAGAACGCAAGTTCAACCAACAAGAAGATATGGCGCGTCGCTATCGAGAGTTTATGAAGGAGTATGAAGATTTAGGTCACATGCATCCTACAACCCGTGACGAAACACCAAGCAATTATTTACCACATCACGGGGTGCAACGTCCAGAATCTACAACGACATCTTTAAGGATTGTGTATAATGCCTCATCTCGAACTTCATCAGGTTGCACTTTTAATGACGTCATGAAACAAGGCCCTAATCTTCAAAAAGATTTATTTGAGTTAATTCTGAAATGGAGAACACATCAAGTTGCATTTACAGCGGATATCGAGAAGATGTTCCGGCAAATCCTTCTCCACCCTGATGATCAACTGTACCACAAAATCATATGGCGGTACTCCATAGATCAACCCTTACAAGAATATAAATTAACGACAGTCACGTATGGCACAAAATCAGCGCCATTCCTTGCTATGATGACTCTTCAAAAACTGGCAAGTGACGAAAGCCGTAATTATTCAAATCAAGCTATACAGGCTTTAAAGGAAGATTTTTATATGGATGATCTTTTGAGCGGGTGTGACAGCATACCATCAGCAAGAAAATTACAGCTAGATTTAATAGCTCTACTTCAATCAGGAGGCTTCAATTTAAGAAAATGGGCTTCTAATAAGCCAGAATTGTTAGAAGGCGTTGAAACAGCACAAAATAATGCTGAAGAAGCATTCGATTTCAAACATCAGGAATCCACCAAAACATTGGGATTACGCTGGTTTTCATCCAGTGATAATTTTGGATACAATATCAATATAGATACATCAAGCACTCGCACAACTAAGCGTCAGTTACTATCTAATATATCAAAGATATATGACCCGTTAGGTTGGCTTTCCCCAGTTTCAACAAAATTAAAGCTTTTATTTCAAAAGACTTGGCTGATAGAAAACCTTAAATGGGACGACAATTTGCCGAGTGACATCAATAATGAGCGGAATCGAATAAAAACAGATATTGAAATTATCAATGATATTCAAGTACCTAGATGGCTGCAAATAAGCCAAAACACGGATATTCAACTACATGGATTTTGCGATTCATCAACAAAGGCGTATGCGTGCGTCATCTATTGCAAGATCAGCAAGGAAAAGAGCGACGGAGATAAGAATACCTCAATCGTCTTAGTTGCAGCAAAATCTCGTTTGATATCGCCTGTTAAAAAATTAAGTTTACCTCGGTTGGAGTTAAGCGCCGCCCACTTATTAGCAAAGCTAACCCAGAAAATACAAGCTTGTTTATCAAAACATAATTTGAAGACCTTTGCTTGGTCGGACTCTACAGCTGTGCTGGGATGGCTTCAAGGAGATCCTAACAGGTGGAAGTCGTTTGTTGCCAACAGGGTGAAACAAATAACAGAAGTCATTCCAGCAGAAAATTGGCACTATGTAAAATCTGCTGAAAATCCAGCGGATTGTGCTAGCAGAGGTATATCAGCCGAAACGTTAAAACATCACCCTATTTGGTGGCAAGGACCATCTCTGTTATTATCGTTTGACGAAAACCAAAAACAACCGGTTTGTATCACAGATCAAGAGATCAAGAAAGTAAACAAATCAAACGTCACAACATTGACGCGTAGCCCCAGTGACGACATAATCAGTGACGTCATCAGCAAGAATAGTAACAGCAAGAAGAATTGTTAAGGGTCAATGGGAGATTAAAAAACGCTAATATCAGTCAAGACATGATTCATCCTATTATCCTTCCACACGATCATCATCTAACTTATTTACTCATAGATCATACACACAAGATGACGTTCCACGGAGGACCACGGCTGACACTAGCATGGCTTCGAAAGGAATTCTGGATAATAGGCGGAAACAGAGCAGTCAAAAAGAAGTTACGTCAATGCGTAAAGTGTAGAAGACACAATCCTTCAAAGCACTACCAAATGATGGGTAACTTACCAGAGGCAAGGATCAATCCAACACGACCATTTTATCATTTGGGCGTTGACTATACGGGGTTCGTCGAAATCAAGGCTAACAAGACCCGAAGTAGCAAGACATCAAAAGGATACATTGCTGTTTTTGTTTGTATGGTGACAAAGGCGGTACACTTCGAGCTGGTATCCGATCTGACGACGTCAGCATTTCTAGCAGCTCTTCGACGAATGTCAGCAAGACGTGGTTCACCAGGACACATTTACAGTGATAATGGCACCAATTTTGTCGGAGCAGGCAATGTACTACAAAAAGAAATGATGGAATTAATGATTAACCATTCCGAATTTCAATCGGAACTCAGTATGATGAGCATTCAATGGCACCACATGTGTCCTTTGAATCCTAGTAGTGGGGGCCTTTGGGAAGCCGCAGTGAAGACCCTCAAGCACCATATCAAGAGAGTCATCGGGGAGCAAAAACTCACATTTGAAGAGTTCTCTACAGTACTGGCACAACTAGAAGCATGCTTGAATACACGACCTCTCAGTACATTATCTGAAGATCCTGAAGACCTCGATTACTTGACTCCATCCCATTTCTTATCGAGTGGACCTGTAATGACCATCATTGAAACAGAGCGTGATCAACGTACAAGATGGCAACTCACACAAAAAATCTTCAATGACATATGGAAACGGTGGAAGTCAGAGTATTTAACACAACTATCAGCCAGGAGCAAATGGCAAAGAACACAACCAAATTTCAAACTAAATGACATCGTCTTGGTTCACGAAGCAAACCTTCCGGCAGGAAAGTGGGCCTTAGGTAAGGTCATCGAGCTACATCCCGGTACCGACGGACTAGTGAGAGTCGTTTCCATAAAAACAAAAAGTGGTATCATGAAGAGGCCTATCACAAAGCTGTCACTTCTACCCACTGATGATCAAGAGACCCAGCGACCACAGCAAGAAACAAGACGACGACCTATCAAAAAATTCAATTTTCTCACCATGGTTTTAATGCTAATTACCATCTTTACATCCAGTGTAAACGGAGCAGCATATAACATATTCAAATTCGGTACTAATCAAAGTATCTATTTTGATAAGGTATCCAGCATGCGTTTAATTAAAGATGATTGGAAATTGATTGTGTACTACAATCTTCAACCTTATTACCACAGCACTATATTATTTAACAAGTACATCAATCATTTAGACAACATTTGCTCAAGAATAAAAGTAAACAATCAATGTGACGTAGTCCTTTTACAGCTACGTCACAGCTATACAGAGTTGCAATATTATAATATCAATCTGCTAGGACAGCAATTCGATGCAAGCGCACGATTACGTCAACGACGTGGACTTGTCAATGGAGTGGGCTACATAGCAAATAGTCTATTCGGTATCTTGGACGACC
Organism: Ypsolopha sequella; assembly: GCA_934047225.1. Classification (NCBI taxonomy): domain Eukaryota; kingdom Metazoa; phylum Arthropoda; class Insecta; order Lepidoptera; family Ypsolophidae; genus Ypsolopha; species Ypsolopha sequella. The sequence continues at coordinate 25,691,268 of OW203997.1, forward strand.
ACTTTGCGGAACAATATGAAAAGGACATTCAGTTACTTACACAAAATCAAAAACATTTGGCATCTCTGTGGCGGAATCAGACATCAGTCGTGGAAGCGGAATATAACCTGCTAAAACGAGTCGAAACAACCATGAATCAGCAGTACAAACTTTTCAATCAACATTTAAATCAACTTGAACAAGCGACCAACAGCTTGAAAAAGGACTTACAAAGCGAAATCAACTTCAATGAGTTTACTTTAGCATCAGTCATTACCAACAATCTCATGAATAATTTGAAAAACATTCAAAACAGTCTTTTGGATACCGTAACCGACGTCTATCACGGGAAATTTGATATTCATCTCATAACACCCAATCAACTGAGAGACGAATTAAGTATCATTTCTGGACAATTATCAAAAGACTTGACATTGCCCATCAACAATCTTCATACAGACCTAGCAAAAATATATCATTTACTCAAGGTGAAAGGAAGAGTAACGAAAAATTATTTAATATTTGAGATAAAAACTCCATTACTAAGCAGAGACAACTACAACATTTATTGAATGATAAGCATACCTCAACATGTCGGAAAAAAGATGATCAGCGTTATTCCCATCGCAGGACATCTAGCGATTAACATACAGAGAGATATTTATTTACTAATATCAGATAACGACCTCCATCAATGTATTGAATATGACTCCAATACTCAATTATGTGAGCTTCATACCCCAGTTTATACAAAAAAATCCGAAAATGACATTTGTATCAAACAAACTACAAAAAATGAATGTCATTATAAAATAGGTTTGTGTACAAACAAATGGCAACAGCTGGTTAAAACGAATACGTACTTATACAGTTGTTGTGACAAATGCTTAATCACCATTGTAACCCCGCGGTTTAAATATAATAATAAATAATATTTTTTGCCGGGAAAGGGGGCAAAATATGTAACCGGGTGAAAATGGACTGTAAATCGACGGGGGCTGGTTCAAACAAAGTTACGGGCCGGCGGGGGGGAGGCGGGGGGTGATATAAACCAAAAATTTTCCGCTCGATGGACCAAAATTTTTCTTGTATTGAAAAAGAACTGCAGGGCTGATAGGATTTGAGGATATGACACGGGAGAAGAAAAGATTGTGGGAAACAATGTGGGTGCACTGACCTGGTTGGAATGTTTTGCTGGGCCGGCAAACGCTCCTCTCGTTTCCTCGTCTCCTCTCGTTGGGCTGATTGAAGCTGGCGCTTTGGGCAGTGATGAGCTGGATGTCTTGGTTCTTGGTAACGTGAACACTACACTTTCACAATCTAAATAATGGGTCCGCAATATTATTTGTGCTGGCAGCGCGAATGTGTACACACGTGTCGTTCTCTAGACGATTCGGACGGAACAGTCCGGCCGCGCGAGCGCGCAGACGTGCGCCTCCGGAGGCGTCTCGAGCCGAAGAGAGCGAGTGAACCGCGGGCAGCGCGCGACTCGATTCTGTCGCGAGCCACTTTCTGCGCATGCGCTGAAATGCGCATACCGTCACGCTGTAGCGTGAACATCCTGGGGGGGCCGGGGCTGCGACTCCTCCATGAGCTGTGTCCAGATCCACAACTCGGATCACTCCATCCTTGCCAGGCATTGTGCGGAAAATTCTCCCCAACTTCCATTGGAGCGGAGGCAGGTCATCCTCTTGATGAGGACCAGTTCACCCACTTGAGGAGGGGAAGAAGGGGAGAGCCAATTGGAGCGGGTTTGCAGGGTATGGAGGTAGGATCTGGACCAGAGAGTCCAAAAGCGCTGAGAGAGCGCTTGAATGAGTTGAAACCGTTTAAGAGCAGATATGGGTCTGTCGTCAAAAGACTGCTCAGGTAGAGCGGTGAGCGGACGACCAATAATGAAATGTCCAGCCGTGAGAGGTTCAAAGTCCGTAGGGTCGGATGAAATCGGGCAAAGGGGTCTTGAGTTGAGTATTATTTCGTGCAGAGCGCCGAACCAAGTTATGTGCTGATTCGCGAGCTTGTGAGTGATTGCATCATAGTTTGTGCCGCAGTCTGAGCGAATGAGAACTGGAGTACCGCGACGTGAGATAAAACCTAACAGGGCTCGTGCTGAGTGAAATTGAGTGTGATTGAGTGAATGTACGTCTGCTATTTCAAGTGATACGGTTGGCAACAAAATTGGTGTGTTAGTGACGTTCACTACACGTTGTGCGGAGTTACAAGAATTCTCTGTTGGAGTTGAAGTCATTGAGTGAAAATGAACTGAGTGTGTATGTGATGAGTGTGTGTGTGATGAATGTGCTGAGTGCGCTGAGTGCTGGTTTCATTGAGTGAAAATGAGCTGAATGTATATGTGATGAGTGAATGTGTGAGTGAAAATGAGCTGAGTGTGTATGTGATGAGTGAATGTGTGAGTGAAAATGAGCTGAGTGTGTATGTGCAGATTGAATGTGTGATGAGTGTGACTATATGTGAAAATGAGTTATTAAAACTTGAGCGCTACCAACTCCAACGTGCGGATAGCTTGTAACTTGCGCGGGCCGAAAAAACAAAGGCTATGTTCAAACAGAACACGGAAAATAATTTACACGACAGAGAGAAAGAAAAAAAAAAAAAAAAAAAAAAAAATTTTTTTTTTTTTTAAAAAACAACCTGTATATGAGCTGAACCAACGTGGAACACCCTATATGTGTACCATTAACAATAAGATCAGAGATGAGAAGAGAAGAAAAAAAAATTGTTTACTATATTTGTACTATATATACCCGGTTAAAACAGCAGACAATAACACGAGATTACCGTAACATTAAATATCAAAAAGGGCTGATCAACTTGTTCACCAAAATGTCATAACAGTATATTTACAACAAAACATCAGTCGTCGAAAATTCTATTTATAGAATAAAATACCTACCTACTGCCTCGAACGCGTAAACAAACAAATAATGTATTTACCTCGCAGAAATCGGATCTAAATGAGCGGACAATCCAATGATGCAATGTATACGTATGTACTCAAAATAAAACGAAATAAAACGAAATAAAACTCGCACCAAAAAAAATATTTCGCAAAATACGTGGGAAAACTATCTTTGACAGTGGGTAAATTACCCACTCCGCGGGTAAAAATTGGGTAAATTGGGTCGGGTCGGGTCGGGTAAATTTGGGTTTAATAAAGAAATATAGTGGACTGTATTAAACAATTGGGCTGAATGTATGGGCCGGTTCTATACCGATAAATGGAATGTTCTAGGCGGCGGCTCTAATTACCTACCCGCAATAGGTATTCGAGACCACAAAATATTTTTTGCCGGGAAAGGGGGCAAAATATGTAACCGGGTGAAAATGGACTGTAAATCGACGGGGGCTGGTTCAAACAAAGTTACGGGCCGGCGGGGGGGAGGCGGGGGGTGATATAAACCAAAAATTTTCCGCTCGATGGACCAAAATTTTTCTTGTATTGAAAATGGACTGTAGGGGCTGAAAAGGGGCTGGTTCTAACGGTTCGAAGGGCCAAAATGTAACCGCGGGGTTACAGAACTGCAGGGCTGATAGGATTTGAGGATATGACACGGGAGAAGAAAAGATTGTGGGAAACAATGTGGGTGCACTGACCTGGTTGGAATGTTTTGCTGGGCCGGCAAACGCGCCGCGTGTCGTCTCCTCTCGTTGGGCTGATTGAAGCTGGCGCTTTGGGCAGTGATGAGCTGGATGTCTTGGTTCTTGGTAACGTGAACACTACACTTTCACAATCTAAATAATGGGTCCGCAATATTATTTGTGCTGGCAGCGCGAATGTGTACACACGTGTCGTTCTCTAGACGATTCGGACGGAACAGTCCGGCCGCGCGAGCGCGCAGACGTGCGCCTCCGGAGGCGTCTCGAGCCGAAGAGAGCGAGTGAACCGCGGGCAGCGCGCGACTCGATTCTGTCGCGAGCCACTTTCTGCGCATGCGCTGAAATGCGCATACCGTCACGCTGTAGCGTGAACAACCATAATATGCGACGGTCAAATGTCGATAGAACGACTCAGCGAGGCGGGGACTATCAGTCTCAGACATGGCTGCGTCATCAAGGGCGAGGACTTCATTGTAGTGTCACACAAGGAGCAAGTCAGCGAAATACATACGCAAACCGATATAATTGCAGAGGAGATTCCTTCCATCAATAACATCATAAATTTGACCATCCCTATCAGTAAATTAGAAGGAAAGTTGGAAAACGATAACACTACTTTGCAAAAGATAAGCGAACAGATAGAGCTGATGAAGACAGAAAAACCCTACGTCGATGAGCTTTCAAATCATGATGTCCATCACTACATTGGAATCTACGTGGTGGCGGGTAGCTGTGCGGCAGCGGCGTTGGTGTTCTGGCGACGGCGCGTGCGCCGCTCGCGCCATGCTGCGCGCCTGACTACACATGCAGCGGCAGCGGAGACAACGGGGCCCAGCAGGGTTTATAGTGTTAACGAAACAACATTGAACTCTCGGGATATCAGTGCAAGTACGAATCAGTGCGCGAATGCAAATATACCCATTGAGCTAAAAGTGATCGAACCACCGCGCTCACAAAGTGCAAGTGTAGATAATAAGATACGGTTTAATTTTAGAGACACTATATTATAAATCAACATAACTAATCATTGTCTATCACCTTGTCACTTAGATAAATTTCATCTGCCATCTTATCATTCACCTCATAAAATCTTAGTCTTTTTCTGGCGCGGGAGCATGTACGGTACGTACACCGCACAATATCGCTAACTCATCAAACAGCGCGTCAACCGGCGATTTACCTAATTACCACAGTTCAGTTCACGTTTAAGCCTACATCACGGCGGACGCGCTCTCACCTCCCATATCAGTTATCAATATCAATACCTTATCAATATAATCAATAGTGGACATCTAGACTTATCATTTATATATCAACCCCAAGGGATACACCCTACACAGAGATTAGCTCGCCTTTTGCTAAAACTGTAAGATTACTATTGTGTGCTATTGCAAAAGGATTTTGAATTGAACTGAATTGAAATTCGCAGCGGGTGTTTAAATTAACTGAGAAAACAACAACGTACGGAACGTTGATTGACACGACATACTAGTATTATATAGCTTCGACTATTAGCGAGGTTAGTGAGGGTTTCCACATATATTCTGTGGTTCCCACATATATTTTGTGGGTCCCACATAAATTCTGTGGGTCCCACATAAATTCTGTAGGTCCCACATATATTCTGTGCGTCCCACATATATTCTGTGAATCCCACATATATTCTGTGGGTCCCACATAAATTCTGTGGGTCCCACATATATTCTGTGGGTCCCACATAAATTCTGTGGGTCCTACATATAATCTGTGGGTCCCACATAAATTCTGTGGGTCGTACATATATTCTGTGGATCCCACATATATTCTGTGGGTCCCACATAAATTCTGTAGGTCCCACATATATTCTGTGGGTCCCACATATATTCTGTGAATCCCACATATATTCTGTGGGTCCCACATAAATTCTGTGGGTCCCACATATATTCTGTGGGTCCCACATAAATTCTGTGGGTCCCACATAAATTCTGTGGGTCCTACATATAATCTGTGGGTCCCACATAAATTCTGTGGGTCGTACATATATTCTGTGGATCCCACATATATTCTGTGGGTCCCACATAAATTCTGTGGGTCCCACATATATTTTGTGGGTCCCACTGATGAATTTTGCGCTGGAAAGAGCGTGGCAATTAGTTGTCTCGCTCAGAGCGATTCCCCTTGCTTTGGTGTGAGAGAGATGTTTACCAACCGGCGAAGCTTACTTAAACCCCGCTGCCTGCAATCACTCATAGAATAATACAGGTTATATTTATCTCTCACTTTCCAGGTCTCAAGTTCACTTTGTCGTGTTTTATCTAGATGGATAAAGTGGTAACCGATCGAGCCTCCAATCCTGAAAGTAATAAGTAAGCAAGGTCATTCACGAGTGTACAAGTCGCCAGAAAAATTGTGTTACCGATTACAACTCTCCTGAATAGGTACCCTTGTCACACTCAAGCCACTGAAAGGTATTTTAGTAGTGACAGAAGCCATTGCTGCTGTTAGCGGTCCTGTTAAAAGGTATTGATTTTTAATAACACGTGTATAAAGTTAGTTTGAAAAGAAGTTTTTTATTTTATTTATGTTTGTTTCTTTGATATAGTTGTTCAGTACGATCAGTTTAGTATGTGGTTTCATTTAAATATAGCTATTCATAACCGGTATACAATACAGGTTAATTCAGCTAATTTACAAACCTAGTTACACCACACATTAAGGGGCAGGGTCACCAACGACCTTGAATTGACCTCTGTCGGTACAAATATAGATGGAAACTATATTGAAATAACGGTCACATCATAACAGGAGAAAATAATACTTTTCACATGGACGCGATGGACGGAAAAAATATTCCATAAAGATTTTTCTAAGCAATATTTTCCTTGTATTTTAGTGCAACAACCATACAAATTTATACCAGTAGTGGTTTCAAAGAAATTACCAATTTTACTTTATTTTAGTCTAAAAACAGCTTGACTTTGAACAATATTTTCATGCTGTTTCTTATACGCCAGAATAATTTCCTTAAATGAAGTTGTTTCTTATAGTTTAACTAACAATATATATTTTTTTCATAATTATGAAACATACCATGTAAGAGAAATAACTTTATCAATATACATATATTTTAGTCATTTTCGGATGATGCTGAGGTGCCTTAAAAGTCCACGTGCAACTCCGAGTCTCAATTTTCCAATGATCTCGAATTTACTTATTTCCGAGCTGATGTCGCACTTTCTTCCTTTTCTTGGTTTCCCTCAAAACTACTATGGTTCTCTAAATTGTAATAATGTTCTCAGAATCCACAAAAGATTACTATTTTATCTTTTTATTTAATTATCCGTACATACTTTATTCATGGAAGTCTCTGTTTGTTGAAAATCTGACGAACATATAGGCTCCACCCTAAACACAAAAAAGGACAACAAAAATCGAGATTCAATCCCCCGACATATGATGAACCTTCAGCATATTGTTTATAAATGATCATGATCCTTTAATACTTTGGTATTTTTTGTTTTGTTTTTGAACCAGGGGTCTATCAATACATCTACGCTACATGTGTTGCTAAGTACTTTTTTTTTTGCTGAGTGTCATTTTGTGTGAGGTAATGAAGAACAATATTTTAGTACTTTTTTCAGTAAAGCAACTTCGACAGAAGTAAATTTTACGATTGTTCTACTTTTGTAGTTTTTAATAAAATGTCAGAAATATATTACATACCATTTGGAAAAATGTCAAAGTTTCGGCAAATATCTCAAATAAAAAGTGGCGTAAAATAGACGTATTCGCCCTTTGGTCCGCCAGAGACTGCATTTTTGACATTTTCTACAATGTTTGCCAGTATTCATTCCTGAAATACATGAATAAAAAAGCGCTGAGCGCAATAGTGGTGTAACACAAATTTAGCTTTTTGAGGTTTTACGTATAATAAATTCTTCTTTTATCATAAAAATCTTAAGTAAATAAATATTATGTATAGACTTCATTGTCTTTTAATAAAGTTTGAGATGAATATAATTACAAAAATTCAATATAAGTGAGAATGCTTCGGGCCCGGCATCAGTCAAAATATATAAATATGGTTTACACGTTACACCCGACGATATCGTTGTTTACACCACTTTTGCGCTCAGCCCTCATGGTACAGAGCCACAAACTTATATGTTCCAATAGGCCAAACTAAAATGGCTTCTATATTCACTGTGTGACAGTCTTTGCCACCGGAACAGATAAGTTTGTGGCTGTGTAAGCAGGTTTATCGCAAGCGCGGTTTACCATCGTCGCGATTGAGAATGTTAATAAAACTTTACAAAATGGTTTACTAAGTAAGATTATGTTTCATGAAGTGCTGATATTCTACGATAAACGCAAGTTTACATCAACAGTAATTGGTTGATACTAGTGTCGATTCAGTTTAGCACTTCTTAACTTATTTGACAGGACTAAACTTAATTTTTTCGCTTAAAATAAGGCTAAAGTAGGGCCACTGCGTGATGGCGCCTATGACGTTTAAATGCCTACAAGGTATCGTAATTATCGTATTAAATGTAATACTTCATTGTTGATAGTGATGTACTACTTGTTTTGGTTATTATTTTTCGATTTGATTGTTGCTTTATTGTGCTATAGAATTCGTATAGAAACAAAGGATATTTTTTCTTAGACAAAAAATTTCTCATTTTTTATAGGTCGTGTTTGAGGTCGCCAAGTTACGCAATAATAATTAATTAAAAACAAAACAATTATGAATTTAAACTTTACGAAAATAAATGATAGGAAAATACTTTTTTCTATTTAGATATTTTATCAACTCTTTTCAACTTCGCTCAGGGTGTTGAAAAGAGTTTTTAAAGCTTGGGGGACCCGGGGCACTACATCGCCTAGCCCTCCGATAGCTACGCCACTGGTTTTGGCACATTTTCCTTTTGTATTATTATGTTGAATGTTGAATGACGTGTCTAATGTTGCGTTAACTCACACTTGATTTTTATTTTTTACCGAAATTTGAAATGTACCTCATCACTAAATGCAGCTGTCATAAATGCCATCACTCAGTGGCCCTACTTAAGTCCTGTCAAATTAGTTAAGTTGTGTTACGCCGAATTGACATTATCTTTGATATTTATTTTAGTTTTTATCACAATACAATATATCTACAAAATAATCACTTTATCAAACAAAATCCATTTTAGGCATTATTTTATCTTGAATGGATAAGCTATTTTGCCCAGTGAACGATTTTGTACGAAACTATTCAGAGCCATTCAAACTTTGTTTTGAACGTGCTTTGCTTGCTGAAGACTTTCCCTCCATAAATAGTAAGTTGGCAATTTTTTTCTTTTTAAGCTTTATTAAGCAGAAAATATGTATTAAAGTTATTAGTTCATTGATAATGTGAATCTTTGATTACCTTAATACCTATTTTACTTTTCTAGTGGGTTCAAAAATAAACGTAATATACCTATTAGTGCATTGTATTATCACCTCACCTTAACTCACATTTTGGTTGACTGGGAAAAAAAAAATTGAAATACTTACGTCTACCTTTGCCTTGCTTTTTCAATATTTTGAATTGTACTTGTTTGTTTTCTTTTGTGCAATAAGTTGTTAATAATTAACTTATACAAAGCTCGTTCACAAAGTTTTTAATTGTTAATAAATATATTATATTTTGCTTTTATAAGCTTTATTTATTTCTTTTGTTTATTTATTAGTATTAAAACAATACAAAAATTATTAATCGATATATTTCCGTATGGAGCCGTTGTCACTCGAATGATGTATCGAGTAATAGATTTTTTATAAGAAAAGTTTTATAGTTGTAACAAATAATCCCATGTGGTTGGAGACTCGCCCCTTTGAGAATGTTCAGAAACTGACCAGACTGCTCACCACATTCTTTAGGAGTGTCGTCTGTGGGATGATGAAATTGGACCTTGCTGATGAATGTGATAAATGAATGTGTCCGTGCAAAGGTCCCCGTTACTCCAGGCGGAAAAACTCGCAGTGCGAGAGGGACGGAATCGGAGAAAATGATCAAAAAGTCGGTTTTAAATTAAAACAAAATTATCTAAAATAGCTACGAAAATTTCCATAACCAGTGATTTAGGTATTGTTAAAACCCATCTAAATAAGTATTTTTGAAGTCTGTGTGGTATCCCAATTTGTCAGAATATCAAAAAAAGTATAAATTTAGATCTCATTTGAATAATTATTTCTATCGAGTGAAATTCCTCCAATCGCGTTTTCGATAGCCAAAAATCTAGAAAAAGGTCCCAAATTTGTTTTACTAATTTATTTTACTTGGAACTTCGTTAAAAGAGCAGATAAATAACTTCAAAAAGTGTACATTTTCACGGTATACGCCCTTATTACTATATAATGAAGGAGCTCACCGCATAGAAGTTTTCCTTTAAAATGTCTCCATAATAAGTAACAATAAAAATATCAATTGATGTGTTCGCTTTATAATATCTGCTAAATATCTTCTATTCTATAATTCTATAAATATATATGTTGTTATTTGCTAGCTTTATTGTTATTTATTATTATGTATTAAAGTATTATTATGTTTTTGGTTTTAGTACTACAGTATTATAATTTATGTTGTTTCTTCTTTGATCTTCTTCTTTTATGATTGTTAAAGTTTTTAAGATAAGTTCACCAATTATCCTGCATTATTTGTATAATTTTTTATATGCTTTTGATCTGTTATTCGGAGTTAAAGCATGGAAAATAAAGTAATTGTAATCCCATGTGGTTCAGTCGACAATCGTGAACATTAACAGTGTGTGCCCCCATTCACTATTTGTCTTAGAAACTACTCGCTAACTCGTATTAGCTTTTGGTGGAACTAAGTTATTACAAGAACAAATACAAAGTTACAGTTATGACATGGTTATATATCCAATTATTTGACCTCTTCCCGGTAGTTGGTAACTTTAACTTGATTCGAGTTGACAGCGAGTGGAAGTTTTGTTACATGTTTTTTTAGGAAATAATGTAATAACCGGCGAATAAAAAAACATAGAAGACTAATTTCGTCCAAAGTGTAATTCGAAAATAGCACCACAGACTGAAAAGGGCAAAAGGCTTATGATTGGTTCATATTGTTGTCATGATACACTAGGCTAGCCGTGATTGGACGACTCAAAAACACAGTGGACGCTATTGGATCCGTCGTTATACAAAATTGTGTTCAACACAATTTATCGTGGGGTCATCTTTAAGCTTGAATCAGACTTCTGTATTTTTTTCGTTCACTGGAAATAACTTTATCTTTTCGAAGATATTACATTCATATTTTTCTGACGTCATAATATTTAATAACTATTTTAGGCCGAAAAGGATCCGCTTGTGCATACCGACAGTCAAACAACTACACATCCTACTCTCAAAATAAAAAAACCAGATCAAATTTATTTAAATTTTTAGATTTGTATAAGTTAAAAGTACGCATATTTTGCCTAAAAGTTTAACATTATTTTGTTTTGTTTGTTATTCTATAAGGTGGTAGAGCTGATGCCGGGCTCGACTGTGAAGGTACCACCATCTTACTTGGAGACTCCCTCGAAGTAATTCGGGGGAGAGTATGAGGACAGCTCACAGGCAAAAAACCAGGAGGCCCACCATGCATGGGACCGGTGGATGGCGGTATATTCATCCCTAATAGCCGGGCCTTATATGGAACAGACTGGTGACGGGCAGCGGCGTCACTGGTGCGAGGGTTCTGGCACCGCGCTCACCAACCCGCCTGCCCAGCGTGTGTGAGTATGGGCAATTCTTCCAGGATGACCGCCGGGAGTGGCAAAGTCCTGGAAAGGCTTATGTCCAGCAGTGGACGAACTAGGCTGATGGATGGATGGATGGATATTTTGTTTTGTAATTTGTTGCACAGTTGTTATAATGTTGGTTTTATTTGATTTAAGAAATTGTAGAATACTTATTGTTTTCGGGGAACGTGCTTCGGAAGGCACGTTAAGCTGGGATAGGACTCACCACCCACCACTTTTGGGACGTAATAGTTGTCAGTAAAAAGCGGGTGTACCAAGTATGGATTGTAACTTGCATTTCACAGTTTTTACTTGAAAACACCTGTGACAACCTCTCGAGGATTCATGTCGAGATATGTTTAGATCTATGAACGTGTGGATCTATCAAGATTCCAGGAGGTCTGGCACGTACCGTCGATATAGTGTATTTCTATCATACTTCCCCTTTCGCTCATTGACAAATGTGGCAGTGCAAGAGGGGCGCATTCAAGGTTATTTTTATTCAAGGCATTCAAGGTTAGTTTTATATTTTTATAAAAAAACTAAAATAGCTAGCAAAATTTCCAAAATCAAATATCTAGACATTGTTGAAACCCATTTATTCAAATATTTTTGATTTCTGTACGTGGTTTCTATTCGTCACGCAAGGAGAAAAACTGTGTTTGAAGACTTCATTTCAACATATTTCTATCGAGGAAAATGTATACAAACACGTTTTCCAAAAACAAAACCCTAGATATAGTCGAATATTATATAGTCAAAATCCATATATTAGAAATTTATTGAAATTTTTCGTGTATTATGTATGAAATAAATAGAAACGAAGCACCCGTATTTTTTTTACATATCGCCTTAAATCCATGGGATAGATTATTGCTGTACCTGTAGCGCGTGCTAGCCATGCTAAAGTAATCTCTGTGTTGTGGAAAAAGCAAAGAACAGATTCTATACAACGTGTAACAGAAAGGTGTAACCAAATTTGAAGAGCTTATTCAGTCAATGGTATAGAACAACTTTTACTATGGAGCCAAACCTGAAATCTCAAATAAAAAATCTGCCCTTCCATACATTTCGGCCGAGCGGCATTGCATTTTTCTGTAACACAGCAAATTTTTTTTTTCGATATATATACAGGTTTTTTTCCTTAGTAAAAGTTGTTCTATACCATTGACTGAATAAGCTCTTCAAATATGGTTACACCTTTCTGTTACACGTTGTATAGAGGTACAGTGGACAAAATAGAAATTAAACAAAGCTTTTTTCATTACAAAAGACATTTATTATGTTTACTTTTCTCAATTACGGACTTGTGATTACATTCTTACATCAACTTAACCCTTACAGGACTGGAAAAGTGAAAAAAAAGAACAATAGTAACACAATAGACAGTGGGTCGTAAATCACATCAGTCCTGCAGGGATTAAATTTCAGACATGCTAATTTCTCGTTTACATTTCTACTTTCAGTATAATTTTTAATAAAGCATCTACTTATTTACTATTATACTTTATTTCTACCATAGTCTTCATTCAGAAATACTTATATTTCAAAATTACAATAACTGTTTAATGTTACATTTTACAAATTATCTCGGTTGCTACAAATGGACATTATATAATGTAATACTATACTTGGTTTACATTCGGTGTAAATAAATTTAATATTTAGCACATTTTTAATGTGTTTTTTAAATAAGTAATTTAGGCACTAATTTAAATTAGGAGACCTAATACACCTTAATAAATTACTGTACGATAATGTATGTTATTATTATATTTTCACAGACACTACGTTAATTCGATAATACAATTATTGGGGCCTCTTCTACAACTATAAAAGGAGGTTCTCATTTTGTCACATATTTATGTATGAGTAATGTTTTTGTAAGTATATAATTATACAACGTGTAACAGGAAGGTGTAACCATATTTGAAGAGCTTATTCAGCCAATGGCATAGAACAAATTTTACTATGGAGTCAACCTCGAAATCCCAAAAAAAAAAAAATCTGCCCTTCCATACATTTCGGCCGAGTGGCATTGTATTTTTCTATGATACAGTTAATTTTTTTTTCGAATTACAGAGTTTGTTCCATAGTAAAAGTTGTTCTATACCATTGACTGAATAAGCTTTTCAAATATGGTTACACCTTTCTGTTACACGTTGTATATACAGAGCGTGCCACGGCTATGCCACATGGAGGGAAATCACCTTAAATATTTTAGATAGAACATTTTCCTGATAGAAGACATTATTTTAATTTAAAAAACAATTTAAACTGCATTCATAGATTTTTACATGGTTGAACCGGGAATCGAACCCGTTACACGAGAAAAATTGATAATTTTTTTATTAAAAATGTTAAAATTCATGGTCTTTCTTTTATTTCTGACACTATGTTATTAAGCAAAAAATGATCCTTATGATGAAGCCTTTCGATCGGTATGATAAAGCTACAGGTAATTATTTTTCTCATGTAACGGGTTCGATTCCCGGTTCAACCAAGTAACTATATAAAAAATCTATGAATTCAGTTTAAATTGTTTTTAAAATTAAAATAATGTCTTCTATCAGGAAAATGTTCTATCTACAATATTTAAGGTGATTTCCCTCCATGTGGCATAGCTGTGGGACGCCCTGTATATGTGTAACTATGCATACAATAATTATCTTGGCAGCTGCTTGGTAATTTTAGGGTTCCGTACCCAAAGGGTAACCAACGGGACCCTATTACTAAGACTCCGCTGTCCGTCTGTCTGTCCGTCTGTCTGTCCGTCTGTCTGTCTGTTCGTCTGTCATCAGGCTGTATCTCATGAACCGTGATAGTTAGACAGTTGTATGGGAGCTTAAAATAGCTTATATAAATATTTAAGGGAGCTCCCATACAACAGACATGTTTTTTTGCCGTTTTTATAGATAATGGTACGGAACCCTTCGTGCGCGAGTCCAACTCGCACTTGGCCGGTTTTTTTTTGTTGAGGCAAGAAAAAGATAAAAGAGGCCATATATCAGTTTCAGAGTAATTTTTAAAACAAAACTGGACTTTAATTTTCATTTAAATTCATGACAATTTCTTCATCTTTAAAAAAAAGGCTAATTACACCCAATAAATGGCTTTTAAAACATCTTTTAACTTTCAAAGTAACTCTATGATTCTTAGTTAAAATTTCAAAAAAAGTTAACTGGCCATTCAACTACAAATTCATGGACATCTTTAGAGGAATAAAAAAAAAATTTGAAGTTATTATTCATGGTTATTTTTTTTTTGTATTTGTTAATATTTTGCGGAAGAAAAGCAACAGGACGTCAAAAAAAATGGATACATGACATCAAAGAGTGGATTAGGCTGAAAAGTTTTAAAAACTTGTAGGATACAGCAATTTAGCTTACTGACCTCCAAACTACACTTTCAAGCACCCAATGATAATGAACATTAAGCTTTCCGAAAGTAATATATTTTTGAAAGTTTCGGACTTAATCAATAACTTACAATGGATTTAGTCGCAATGGGCAACAATTCTTCAACATTTTATGAAATTTCACTTCTCTCATGGGATAATGCATGGAGTTTAAGTTAGGCCAGTCAAACTTACAATTTCTTGAAAATATTCTTGTCATAAGTTTTCACTGAGTACTTAACTTTTTCTGTCCTATCTAGGAGTAATTCTGGCGCAAATTTGATATCGGGTTTTCACTCGTATTTCTGGTATTTTCACCTAATGCAGTAACTCAACCTAAATCTTGCATAAAGACAGCAAATCGCCGGCTCACTATTACAAGGTTCTTTGTCAAAATTGTAGTGCTTACTTATTGAGTTAGGAGTATACAAGGTTCTGTGTGACATTAGCTATTCTTGTAGTGTGATTTTGTAGTAAGCATTATATAGATCTAGAATAAGATGTATAAATCGTCACATAAGTATTAGGACTAAATTTAAAAGTGTTATTACTGAACTTGACTCAAATTAACATAGAACCTTGTCACAGTGAGCCAGCGAAATGGACTGCTTTTGGAAAGGCAATCACAAAACGGTAACACCCAATTAAAAATATAAGTCACTAAAAAACTTGAATCGACCCTTTTCTTGTGTTACTCTAAATATGTCCATGAGTACGTGCCTATGGAGTTAATTTAGTTTTTTAAATTATTAACTAGAGTTTTTAGTCGGTCTCGTTTTTCTAAAAGTTTTTCCTTATTAAATATTATGCATACCTACATACTAATCATATATTTCTCGTTAAGATATCTTTTCACTTTTCTTACAAGAATAAAAAGGGTAAATAGTATATAAAGTTTTGATCGATATGTAGGAGTACATTGTAAAGCATGTTAAATACTCTTATTAAGAAGGAATTAAGAAAGGATGAGAGTCGGTGAAAGCAATAAATCTGATCTGAAGACTTTTTAAAATTTTTGTCAAAACATGAATTTCTTTATTGCAAAATACAAAATAAGTACATACTACCCAAAAGGGTACGCAGACACCACATATCTAAACCTGCTACGATCCTGACGAACCAATTTTGCTTCTTACATATTCATCAATAGAGTCATACGAGCTCTTCTCTTCCATCCCAGTGCAGAAGTTTTTAAACATCATCTTTCATAATAATTTCAATGTAAAGCTATCAAAACCAGTGGGTCTACCGCGTAATTCTCATTTTCATCAACTTGAGATTGAAATTTGACGTGCGTGCGACGACGCCCGCCTAACATGCCATCTCTTTTGCACGCGTTGAATTTCGCATGCATTTGCTTGAAGTTGATACAAATGAGAATTACGCGGTAGAGCCCCAGCTTTTATACAGCTTAAAACCACCACCTACTAAGTGACTTTATAAAAGAAAGTTTATACAATGGTGAATTACACAAGTATTTAGGATCCATATGCGGCCTTATCAAATTTCATATAATATATTACATGTTCTTAAATCAACTATTTAGTCTATATATTTTAGTGTCAGCATGTCTACAACAGACTATTCAGCTAAGATAATGTATATTAAGAGATTTCAATTCTATAGGCATTGCGAGTAGTTCTAATGCTTCTATCACTAAAGGCAAATTTACAATAAGTGTTGTTTGTGACTCCCTGATTATTTGGTTCTCTTTTAATATATATATATATGTTATTTTATTATTTATTAGGTCCAAAATTGGTCAAGATTATTGAGTTACAAAAAAAAAACTGTAAAAACTGTAGTAAGTTAAGCATTTTGATTTATGAATTTTGTTAATAACGTTATGTATCAAAACGAATTAAATAGCGGTATTTTTAAGACTCGATATAAAAAAACGATACATATCGATACGTCGTGGGCAGATCGTAGAATTGCGCAGATCGTAAAGTATTAAATCGAAAATATTTCACCAAAAGTAAAAAAAATAGGTTCGACGACGAGCGGAGCGAAGCGAAACGAGAAGGTGCCTGTTAGATTTACATGTAAATAGGTACATTTGGGGAGCCAAACGAAGTGGAGCAGAGCGAGGTGACGTTCCTAGTTTTTACAAAAATATGATATGCTTATGCAGATCATGATATCCAATTCCGAACCAATTCTACGATGTGCCGACAACAGATATAAATTAACATTATATCATTGCAGTATAGAAACGCAGAAAGAAAAGTAAATCTGAATGTGAGGAGCTCTGAGCCGGGATTCGAACCCGGAACCTCTCGCTTGCCGGGCGATTGCTCTAACCTCTGAGCTATCCAGGTCTCAACACAACTCGTGAATTTACCGATGTGCTTTCCCATACTGCAATGATATTTATAGATACCCACTTTACAGAGGACGCTAGTATAAATAACGTTTGACTGCAATAACGTTATTGTATTTTATAACGTTAGAGATATCATCTTCAATAACGTTTTAAAATAACACTATTTAAGTTTAAACATCAGCCGCTTAGTGCAAAGTGCATTACTTAACTTTGTTCTTCTTGTTTAGAAGTCAAAAATTGAAAAACCTTTTGGTATGTGGCAATGTATTAGGGGGGTTTATTAAGCATGAGTTTGAAAGTTAATGCACAATTAGTCATGATCTTGTCCAAACAATGTTTAAACAGCATTTTAAGTTGGTTTTGAAAATATCATTACTAATCGTGTATACAATTTCAAACTCTTGTTTTATAAACCTCACTAATACTAAACCATTGGCGACAAATACCACATAACAAAACGCTTATCAATTTTTTATTTCTGAACAAGAAAAACAAAGTTAAGTTATGCACTTTGCGCTAAGCGACTGACGTTTAGCCTTAAGGCGCTATATCCTGCGGAAGTGCTGCCACCTAAGAAAAAAAAATATTTATTATAATAATGAATGAAAATTAAATGCTTAGATATAGCAATCAACTATTTTTAAATAGCATAGTTTTCATTGACAACGTCTTTGATGAGCTAAAATTTTAACTTTTGCTAGAAATGACCGCTTTTGGCATAAGTTAAAATTTTAACTCATCAAAAACGTTGTCTATAAAAGCTATCATATTTAAAAATAGTGCTTTGCTATATCTACGCATTTACTTGAGCAGATTTTCAATAATTATTCTAGTAAGTAAATAATGTTTTTTTTCTAAAGCACTTTCGCAGCGTGTAGCGCCTTAACGTTTTGCTGCTATGACGTCTGAGTATCATATTTAGCAAAAATACATGATTGGTCGAAAGTAAGAGCGATGTTGAAGCTGATATGTCTATATTAAAAATGTATGTAGATGATCCATAAGTTGAGTGTTAGCTTTTTAAGTAGAAGCGTGATTTGTTATCTATAATCACATCAAAATATATTTCTATTAATATTTTCATACAAAAATATTAGTTTCATAACTGCTATTTCACAAAAATCTCTATTAAAGCCTGTTCCATGCATTTTATTGCGTAAAATAACTAAAGTCCAAAACACAGGAACATTTTCTTTCGTTTCAAGTTTTGGACTTCAATTCTTCTCCACTTTTACAAAAAAGACAACAAATAATACAACACATGAGTTAACCGTAATGTATTAATGAATTCACACAAATTGTATATCATTTTATACCTAAAAAATAACAATTGTGCCCATAAATCTCTATCATGTGTATTTTACATACATATATCAATTCCATAAAGGAAACGGAATCTACACAAATATTCTGGACCATACCAGTCGATATATTTTCAGTTTCATACGAATAAGTACGATTGGGGTAAGAAGTAGCTGCCAAAAGTTAGGTTTTGATATTAAACGACCAAAATGAGAGGGTTTTTGTGTCCCAAGCTGCCAAAATTACGGCCGATGCACCTCGACTCCTACATGCTTTGAAATGTGAGCCTTAAATCGTGTTGAGTAAGTGACATTTTTCAAGCGCACTGTCGACACGCTGTCAAGCCTCCGTCCACTTGTAAAAAAATTACACGCAAGACGTCACTTATTTAAAGCTCATATTTCATTGCTTTACTTTGACGTTTGATGTGCCGATCCGTTGTACGTAATGTGCGACGACCTGCAAACGATACTAGGAACAAATTCCATATGTTCTTTTGATAAGTATTTTTCACTGAGGCTTCAAAACCTGTACCTTTAAATTATAATGTTTATAATTGTTAGTGTTTTTAAACTAAAACCCCTAACAACTCAAAAAGGCTCTAAAGGTTTTTGAGAATTACTGGAGAACCTTTAGTTATATTATGTAGACTGCATTCCTATTTCCATTAAATATAATCCCGTTAGCTAACTCCACAAATACCTTTTCATTTTGGTCGGTTAATATCGGCAGCTAGCTTCCTATATATACCAACGTAATTAATATCTACAATTATGATACCTATGAAATTCAAAATTCCTCTAAAGTTATCAAATATTCGTTGCGTTACGAAAATAACATCAATTATTCACAACATATCGAAATCCAAATCAAAGTTGCCACTCTAATCACTATAAAATCGTCTACACAAACAAACTTGAAAACGGAACACCATAAACCAAGAGTTCATAGCAACGCCACAGCATAGCACAGAGCAAACATTCAGAAGTAATAAACCTTGTCTGTAGCTTCGAAATGAACGTGCTTCTTGCCGTGCGGAGGTAGCACGACCAACAACCATCAGGCTGGACTCCGTCTGCCCTTCACCAGTTCCGTATCCTTGTGACTGGGGCTGGTTGTCTTATGACTGGGGCTGGTTGTCTTATGACTGAGACTGGTTGTCTTATGACTGGGGCTAGTAGCCTTCTGAGTGGGGCTGGTAGTCTGAGACTCGTTGGTCGGTTCATGTATCTCTGGTATGGGGTTCTTTGCCTGCTGCTGTTTCTGGGCGTCTCGATCCGCTTGGGTGAGCACTTCTTGTACGTGGATTGTGAGCTCAGACCTGAAAGAAAAGGATACTGCATATTCTGGTCTATGAACGGGGTACAGACTAATAGAATCCATAAAACTTGCACAAAACACAAATAGTTGCGGTGTAGGATGTAGGTACTGTAACATATAGCTAGACAATATGTTAGGTTTAGGTAAGGCTAGGTTTTATAGGTAGGTTAAAGGACTATTTGTTCGTGTTTAGTTGGCAATCGATAACCTTTATGGATCGACATACGTCGCATTGACTGAATTATTTCGTGTTTTCCAAAAATAAATACAGATCGAGTATAAAAGATCTTTCAGACAAAACACGAAGAAGATTCCTCAGAGAGTCCGATTAGTGCGGATGTGCTTCTCCATCCATAAATTATTGAAGAAATATAAGAAGCGAGTGCTCTACCAAATTTGGAGCTCCCCTCCCTTAATGCACAATTGATAAATAGGAAATATCAAACGAAAAAAGAAAATATACAAGAAGTCAAAAATAATAAAATTAGTATAATTATTATAAAATCCCCACGAGATCCCGAGTACATGGTGTGCGCATCACAGTACATACATTTTCTACATTCAAATTTTGTTTTGGATTGTTGCAAGGAATGGAATCAAGAGTAGCTAGATTTAATTTTATTAAAAAATTAATTTAATTCGGCATGGGTTAGAAATTAAACATTTTA
The DNA here is from genome assembly GCA_934047225.1 of Ypsolopha sequella. NCBI lineage: Eukaryota > Metazoa > Arthropoda > Insecta > Lepidoptera > Ypsolophidae > Ypsolopha > Ypsolopha sequella. The sequence continues at coordinate 25,711,632 of OW203997.1, forward strand.
CAAATTGTCGTTTACACTTTGGCGTTGGTATTCTTTTATAAAAACGCCAAGAAAAGACAATTTCTTCGAACCCAATCACTATCACTATCACTATCATCACTTCATAGTATAAAACAAAGTCGCTTCCCGCTGTCTGTCTGTCCCTATCTATGTATGCTTAGATCTTTAAAATTACGAAACGGATTTTGATGCAGTTTTTTTTATATATAAAGTGATTAAAGAGGAAGGTTTGCATTTATAATACACGCATAATATATTAGAGAAACACTGATAATTTTAGAGGTTTCAATTGTGATGTCGTAAATAAACACATTTTTTTGCGCTGGCCGAACCCTACGAGACAGATCAAAATAATACACTTACACTTTAATAGGTTCTACAAAAAAGTTTGCGATGTCTATCTCTTAGGGATAACCCACAATAGCCATTTTTTATCCTTTACTTTTTATTACGAAGCAATTTTAAGCAATACAGCATTAATTCTGATCCAATTAAGTACCTTAAATACATTGTGCATTATATAAAGACATTCTGTAGTATATTTAGTATCAGCATTGCACCCGTGCGAAGCTGGGGTGGGTCGCTAGTAATTGAATAAATAAGATAATACTCGTATTTTACCTAGCAATTTGCGTGAAGGGCAACAGAGCGCCGGCAACGTCCATGGTGTTATTGATATTGCGGTGCCATAGCTCGAGCACGACGCTGCGCCGTTGCTACTTGTAGCGGGGCGGGCCCAACCAGCCACAACCGAACACCTGCGTCAAGACATTAGTTATTATATTACATCTTGTAGCGGGGCGGGCCCAACCAGCCACAACCGAACACCTGCGTCAAGACATTAGTTATTATATTACATCTTGGAGCGGGGCGGGCCCAACCAGCCACAACCGAACACCTGCGTCAAGACATTAGTTATTATATTACATCTTGTAGCGGGGCGGGCCCAACCAGCCACAACCGAACACCTGCGTCAAGACATTAGTTATTATATTACATCTTGTAGCGGGGCGGGCCCAACCAGCCACAAACGAACACCTGCGTGAAGACATTAGTTATTATATTACATCTTGGAGCGGGGCGGGCCCAACCAACCACAACCGAACACCTGCGTCAAGACTTAGTTATTATATTACATCTTGTAGCGGGGCGGGCCCAACCAGCCACAACCGAACACCTGCGTCAGGATATTAGTTATTATATTACATCTTGTAGCAGAGCGGGCCCAACCAGCCACAACCGAACACCTGCGTCAAGACATTAGTTATTATATTACATCTTGTAGCAGGGCGGGCCCAACCAGCCACAACCGAACACCTGCGTCAGGATATTAGTTATTATATTACATCTTGTAGCAGGGCGGGCCCAACCAGCCACAACCGAACACCTGCGTGAACACATTAGTTATTATATTACATCTTGTAGCAGGGCGGGCCCAACCAGCCACAACCGAACACCTGCGTCAAGACATTAGTTATTATATTACATCTTGTAGCGGGGCGGGCCCAACCAGCCACAACCGAACACCTGCGTCAAGACATTAGTTATTATATTACATCTTGTAGCAGGGCGGGCCCAACCAGCCACAACCGAACACTTGCATCAAGACATTAGTTATTATATTACATCTTGCTATGCCCTTTTTAGACGAATTCAGTGTAGCAGATGATTAAATCATCATATTTTAAATGGCTTTCAGACTTGTAATCACCCTAGTTATCATGATTACTGTGATTTATTCAGTGACCGGTATTGACCATGTGTCCAAAGGACCTGTAATTTCTTAAGCTTTGCATCGACCATTCCGCAAACCACGCCTTACTGCGCTGATGTGAGCACGTATAACGTTCCGTAACATCACTGTACCTGGCAGATGATCAGTGTGATGAGTAGCAGCACCAACAGCGTAACCACACCCCAGACCACGCCCAGTTGTGTTAGCGCGAACACGTATAATGTTCGGTGACACCACTGGTTCGGCTCGAACAAAGTGGGCGCATAGTCCGGCCACATGATGCCAAGCGTCCAATAGTTGCCAAATGCGAACCTGCCAAAACAATAATGCTCGCACTTATAAAAAGACTAGACGGTACAATATAAACGGACTTTCCCACTTTACCTATAAAAATATAAAAGTCCAAGCTTTTTGAGTTTAGGGTTACTTCAGAATTGTGCCTTTTTGTAGAAAGCATATTTACAATTAATTGTGGTATTAAAGCCGATTCTGAAGGCTTTCATTTTAGTTTTAGTGCTGTCAAAACTAAATTTTCTTCATTGTAAAATAGTTCTTAAATGCTAGGAACAGAAGCTAAATTCTTTTTGAAAAATTTAGGTTTTGACAGCACTAAAACTAAAATTAAAGCTTTCAGAATCAGATTTAATATATACGTAGATACGAGATTTGATTAAATCTAAACATGTTAAGAAGGTACCTTGAAATTATATTCTATGGAACAAAAACAATGTAGATATCAAAGTAAACGAAGATTCAATAAAAAAGTTATTGTAAAAATATAAATGCATCGCAAGTGAATTTTTATAAGCACATAAATACCTACTTGGAAAAAATACCTGTTATAAATAAAAAGATTAAGTGCTGAAACGAATAAAGTAAATAAAACATATATACATTATAAATGTCATTAAAAACCGGAGGAGTAAAGATGTTCGGGCACCTACTCAGTCATTATTTTATAAAAGTTATAGTTAGAGTGAAAAAAGAAGAGACAAGAGGAAGAGCCAGAATTGCAGGATTTGGCTCCGGATATAGAAATAGAGAAAATAGGGAAAGATGAAAAGATGGGGAATCGATGGAAAACCGATGACCGCTAGGCTCCTAAATAGTTTATGATAATGGAAAAATACTAATTAATACAATTGATTATTTGTGTTGCTACAGAAAGTACACTATTAACCTTGTTTAAATAGCTTAAAATGAAAAAACGGAACCAATATAGGATCACTTTGTCTATCTATCCGTCTGTCAAGACCCTTTTTCTCGGGCCCCTTGAAATCAAGTCTATCAAGTTAAGGCGATATGTAAAAGTTTTAGCGTCTCTGTTACTCCATATGCGAAAAAATCCTCAGTGCGAGAGGGACGGATTCGGCGAAAAGAAGCAAAAAGTTAGTTTTTTATTAATATAAAATGTACTAAAGTTGCTATCAAAATTTCGTTTAAACAGGTCCTAGATACCGTTAAAACCCATCTGATATTAATATAGTTGCAGTTTACATGTCATTTTAAACAGTCAAACCAGGAGAATTGGTGTCGAAAAGGACCTCATTTCAATAAATATTTCTATCGAGTCGAATTTCTCCAATCGCATTTCTGTTTTAACTAATCCCTAGAAAAAGAATTCTAAAATAATATACTATTTTATCAAAATAATACATTATTTACTGAAGTAGATATGCAAGTCCTTAGTGTCGTTTTTTTTTTCGTAGCGCCTAAAAACTAATACTTCTTGCAGAAGTCTACGGCCTCATGGCATTTTAGAGGTTTTTAGTTAAGGTATTACTCAATATTAATGATTTTTAGTTCGACTTAAACATAGATCTAGAAAATTTCAATGGACTCAGCCTAAAATATGATAATAATAACATTCCGTAGACACCCCACAATATGGTGACAGCGTTTGTATGGAGGTTTGCGCGTAACGATGTCTCTTAAAATGTTTGTACGGAACCCTCTGAGCACGAGTTTTTCACCTTAGAATCTTTAGGTACAACACTGCCTCATATACCTCTGAGAGGAAATTGCGAGGCTTGATCGCAGCTTTTGTTGAACGCGTCTATTGGATACGGCTTTACAGCTACTATTGTACATACAAACGTGTATGTAGCTACTATTATATAGCTGCCATTGTCAGAGCAACCTTTTCAGACCGTAGCGTGTACAGTGAAGGTTACGATCAAGTAGATTCGATTCTGTACAATTTGTAATTTTGTCAAAGTTGTAAAATATTTTGTCTGACTTCCTTCTAAAACAGGTGTAATAACTTATTATTACATACGGCTTGAACACTCACGTGTGATTGTTGTTGACTATATGCCAACCGTTTCACCGAAACAATTTAATAATTTAGTATGTCAGCTCACGCGAGTTTTAATAATAGGTGTAATAACATTTAAAATGCGTTGTGAATAACACGAAATGGCATCCATTTTCTCCATTTTGTTAAAAAGAGTTTGGTAAAGCAATTGTTCCTGACGGGCACACCGTTACTCGTATATTTCTGCCTTGGTCTAACTAAACCAAGGGACTTCAACCCGCGGCCCTCTGGCCGCATGCAGCCCGCCGGGACTTTTTTGCGACCCTCAGATGCTAAGGAAATTTTCGTCTATTCTATATGAATTCACGGGCAACAGTTCTAAAATTAAATGTATGCGAGCAGCTATTTTCAAGGATGAAAAATGTAAAATCCAAAATTAGGACAAGGATTACGGATGGACATCTGGAAGGTAGTCAGCGGATCACGAGCACAAAAATAGAAGCAAATATCGACAATCTGGTGAATAGTAAACAATTTCTCAAAAGAATCAAGTGCATCCACCATCCCACATGCAATGCGTGCAGCTCGCCGATCGGCGGCTGCCAGTGCCCGTTTGACAACGACGGTGAACGCCGCGTCGTCGTCCTAAGAACGACACTCGCCTTGATAATGCCGAAATTGTATCAGTGAAACGGTTGGCATATAGTCAACAACAATCACACGTAAGTGTTCAAGCCGTATGAAATAATAATATATTAAATGTTTTTTATATATTATGAAACTTGAAACGGTTGTGTTGAATGTTTTTTTTATATTCTGAAACTTGTGATGACGTGAGTGGGGACATTCAATCCTCGCGAGGGTGTACAACGCGCCGGAGCACCCCGCGGAGCCTGAAACGTGGGTTTTCTCGTGAATATCGAACTGAATCTTAGCTGTCACACCTATTTCTTTATTTTGAAACGTTATTCTGGATTGCTTTAATTTTATTTATTTCCTACGTGACTTTTCATAATTTTTGGTTAGATTCAGATATCATGTTTTGTAGTTCTACGAAGAATTCTTGAAATATTTACATGATAATATTGCATATATACCTATTGTGTACCTACAATTTGATACCTATGTTGTATTTAAACGAAAAAATATACTTTTGATCAATATTATTGTCATTTCAAAATTTTATCTTATTGCATTTTTTGTCTAATTTTCAAGCTTAAGGGTGCATGTAAAGTCAGATTGTGCACCTCATTTTGCATCAATCAGAACTGAACTCTATGACTTTTTTAAAGTAGCACGCTCTGAACCGTGGCTGTTACGATCACCAAGAAACATGTGCTCACGAAAACCTGCGTTTTTGTAACTCGACTTCTAGATGAAATTAGAAAAATATTCAAAAATGTTTAGACGGGGTTATTGCTCACGTATTTTCAATTATAAATTTCAAGGCTGTTTAATTTAAGAAAGGCCCTTTTTTACACTCGAAAATCTTGAAATTTAGAGGTAACTTCATAATATTTCTATCAAGGAAACTTAAAGCTTTTGCGTTTTTTCTGAAATCTTTAGATCAGTCCTATAGTCTACTATATATTATTTTTATTAAAGCAATTGACCAAGTTATACAAAATGAAATGGTAATTTGAAGCTGTGCATCTGACTTTATACGGGCCCTTAAGTTGATCAAAGTTATAAGGCCCTGACCTACATACCTACACAAGTACGGACGGACGACGAAATCTTACCACAGATTTGGACCGAGCTTAGATAAAGGAAAATAGCGACTTGCACTGACCATTCAATCTATGTTTATTCAGAGTTACATTTTTTATAAAGAGGAGCCGCAATGATTTTTACCATTTACATTACCTGTGTACAAAATAATACCCAGAGTGACTGATGAACATATAATTTGGACTGTATGTTTCTTGTGGGACCTTTTGACTTTTTGGGAGGAGTTTTAGGAATCCCCGCTCCACCCACAGTAGCCCGCCGCGCCACCCACCACCATGTAGACTGAATACTCACCAGCCCATCAAGAAGAAAGTGAGCAAGTAGGCCAGCACACGCTCCGGTATGGAAGCGGAGCCAGTGGAGCTACGGGCGGCGAGCTGCGCCCAAAGTAGCCAGCAGATGCCGGCGCCGCCCGCCGCGCCGCCCACCACCATGTACACCGGGATGCGCGGCTCGGCCGGGCAGTCGCGGATGTACTGCACGCCTGGGGGACAATTTTACTAAATTTTTACACCGCAGAATAAATAATAGTAATAAAGATAGTAGATGCTAGTGATTGTTGATGGCACTTGGTGGAATTTATAAAACATTGTTTAAAAAAGCACTTTGTACTTATCCACATATACAGTAAACTTTATTATGCCCGACCGGTTCCGCTGTAAAGCATTTTCTAGGGCCTTTTACAAATCCTAACAAACAAATAAAATAATAATGACATCACTGCACGTCATTTTTAGGTTGTAGTATAAAATTATTTTCTTTGTTGGTTGGGATTTGTAAAAGGCTCTAGAAAATGCTTTACAGCGAAACCGGTCGGGCATAATAAAGTTTACTGTATATGTGGATAAGTAAACAACAGTAATAAAACTATTGTTTTTATTTTAATATGCGCTTGCCACTACCGCAGAAAAATTACTTATTCCATTTACTGACACAATTAAGAATTTAGGTATTATATTTGATAAAGCACTGTCATGGGCAGGGACTTAAAATTGAATCTCTTCAATCTATTCAAACCAAAATTATGTTTGCACAATTCTTCCTTGCTTTGGTTCTTGCTTTCTCGAGCTCACTGAAGAGCTTGTTAACAAGGTTGAACATCTTCAGAACTTGTGCATACGTAATTATGACCAATCACTGAATTCCGTACACAGCTAAAATGGCTCCTTATTCGTTTCCGTGGAAATCCTCATGTCCTTTTACTTCTCTTCACTGTTCTTAACAATGCTTCTGCAGCCATTTATCTACGGAAACGTTTTATTTTCATTTCTGATCAGGACAGATTGCAACGCTTTGTCAACCAGAAAAACTTATGTAATCTAGTTTTTGCTCAGACTATTTTTTCGTGCATGCTGCTCGACTAACCGACGGAACCATCTACCTGAATCCGTTCAAAATTGAGCGATAGATAAGAGCGATAGATGATTATAAATGGATAAATGATAGATTAGTTATGAGTATATTTACTAAAGTAGTGAGCTTTTAGTTTAGTTTTAAATGTGTTTAAGACCGGTTTCGCAGCCGGATTGTGAAAAACCCGCCTTTTTCTAAATTAATCGAAACAGAATACTTAAATTCAAAATTCACTCAATAGTTTTTCAACAAAACCTTATTACTTATGTATAGTGAATCCTGCCATCGCAAAATGTTTTAAATTCTAAATTTTTGAAATTCTGAAGTAGCCTTTTTTTTAATTCCACTTTTTTGAAATTCTAATTTACAGAAACCAATGGAATTTTCGCAATGGCAGGATTCACAATACATAGGTACCTAATAAGGTTTTGTTGAATAACTATTGAGTAAATTTTGAATTTAAGTGTTCTGTTTCGATTAATTAGAAAAAGGCGAGTTTTTCACAATCCGGCTGCGAAACCGCTCTTAAACACATTTAAAACTAAACTAAAAGCTCACTACTTTAGTAAATATACTCATAACTAATCTATCATTTATCCATTTATAATCATCTATCGCTCAATTTTGAATGGATTCAGGTAGATGGTTCCGTCGGTTAGTCGAGCAGCATGCACGGAAAAATAGTCTGAGCAAAAACTAGATTACATAAGTTTTTCTGGTTGACAAAGCGTTGCAATCTGTCCTGATCAGAAATGAAAATAAAACGTTTAAAATGGCTGCAGAAGCATTTTTCACTACTAAAAGTTCACTACTTAATTGAATACACCCCTAACTTATCTATCATCTATCCATTTATATTTCACCCAAAATTGTCATTGATTTATTATATTTCTGTCAATTTATGTATTATAGAATTATATACATATTTTTTTTCATTTGTTTATATATATTTATTAGTTGATTATTGCATTAGGAATCCCTTATTAATGAGTTTATGTAGAGGGATTGTCAGAGGTCTTGCCAAGTGCGGATTGTCACTGAAACGGTCAACACTCATACACCCTCTTTTCATCGACTAATTTTATATCCCAATCTGAAATATGATAGCCTTATCGAACAAATACATGGTTTTTAGGACCCGTAGCAAGCAAGTAAAAAAAAATAATATTGAGAGATTGAGAGCCTGGCGTCCTACCCCAGCTTTATATTGCTTTTATGTACTTTAATGTTTAACGTTTGAGACATTACAGTAAGTCATCTTCAAGCATCCAAAGGCTTAATTAAGTACTTATGTAAGTATTTAATTAAAGGTAAATTACTTCCTCTAAGAAAGATTAATAGAGAAGTTACTTTACTTTAAAAAGTTTGGTGTTATTAATCTTGAATTGTACAAAACTTATCCATTAGCTAAGTTTAAAAGATTTCAATAGCGAGGAAACTACATCGTCAACTTTCAGTTCTTGAAAGTTTTGAAAGGGCCTTCGTGTCAAAGTTTGTTAAGTAACCGTTTTTGCAGGATACTATATAAATTAGATTATTTAAACTGGTTTTTAGTAGTATTTTGTGCAACTGTCTATTGAGACACGAGTGCTTGTTTAAGAGAGCAATCGAAGCTGAGTTTCATTATAGGTTGTACTGTACAAGTAAATAATTAAATAAATAAAAAGACATTTACACCATTATGGACAAAGTAGTACAATGTTCTTAAACGTAAACTTGTATGGCACTGTTAAAAATGACGGTGACTCAGCATATGTTCCTATACCAACGGCATTAGGAACGCTGTTATTCTGCCACTACCATTAAAAGAAAAAAAAAAACATACTTAATTAGCTTACTATTTACTTTAACCTACACATATTCAATAAAATCAGCGTATAGTTAAAATATTAAAACAGAAAAATAATAAAACACTAGATATTGTAATAGGATTAAATATTAATCTTAGATATAAAAAGTGCCTTAGAGACTAATCATGTTCAGTTGGATACAATACTTTATCAACAAACATCGAATGAACAAAAAAAGAGCGTTTGAGGCTGCATTGCAGATATACTTTGCCTATATATAGCATTAAGCAAAAAAAAAAATGTCACTGAGGTTACGGTGTAACAGTAAATTGGGTAAAAATAAAAATGGTGTTACAATATTATTGTTACATCGTTTGTTGCGATACTATCAAACAACAAAGGTACTTGCCTCTATATCTCAATAATAATAATTGTCGTAAGCTTTTCTCGATTTTATTGGTTCATTTCGATTGTTCGTCATCAATTATTGTAAAAATTATTGTTACCAAGATCTTATCGAATGGAAAATAAGTAGGTAACGTATTGCATGAGTGTAGATAAAGTAGCGTATGAAACAACATATAACAAATTATTAAAATACTCGTGTATACTATTAAAAATCACACACTCGTATTTTAATAACCTCTTTACGTGCCAGTTTCATAAACTACTATTATCCAAAGATTTCAAAAGTTTAGATGAGCCCTCGCACCTAAAATCTATTGCATTATTTTTGAATGCGTGCGTTAGCATAATGCCGACGCGCGCACACTTATGAGTGCGCAATCTGTCTACCTACGGTCAGCAAACTGATCAGACTACTAAAGTTGTTAAAATGATTAACTTTAAGTGCACTTAAGGCGTCCAACTATCACTGTGTTCAAATGAGCACTGATTCCAAACGTGTGAGCGTCACCCATTTAAAGATGGAAACATTTTTGTATTTCATAGTATGGTAAGGGCTTATCTTTACTTTTGAAATCTTTGCTATTATCTAACTAAGTAGGCATATTGCTAAAAATCTTTGCAGTGAGTAATTTTGTTTTTTTTTAGTCTGTGTGGGACACGTGATGCTGATTTGCAAAATGATTTGAGCAGAGCACTCGCATGCATTCACGTCGGTCGTGAGTTCAACTTGTTGCCTATCGTCGGCCTCAGCTAGTCGTTGCGACCGCTCAACTATCTACACCATGTAAATCCATGTATGTAGTACAGTTTTCATACAAGCACCTACTTCGTTAACATTCACGTCGGTCGTGAGTTCAACACAACAGTTGTTGCCTATCGTCGGCATCAGCTAGTCGTTGCGACCGCTCAACTATCTACACCATGTAAATCCATTTATGTAGTACAGTTTTCATATAAGCACCTACTTCGTTAACATTTTCCCCGCTCTCACCGCATCTAAAGTGAATACAAAACTATTTAGCGGTTATGATGGTTGTATTCACAAATTAATACTCTATTAAACGAATAATTTTCTCTATTAACTGTTTAGACAACAACATTTCCAAATTTTTTTACTAATTAACATGTTTCTAAGATAAGTGGTCGATCGATATTAACAGGTTTGAAAAGTACAGTGCTTTTTAGAGATAGTTAAATAGGTGCTCCTTTCTTAATACCTGATTCACAATTCACATACTTGTATTTCCTGATCCAATAACCCTTTCATGAATCCTTAGAAACACACACACACTCTTACACACCATCACCTTACTCACAGAAGCGTGCACTTTTTAGAATTAAGATCACAAAGTTTTTTTTTTTATTGTTTAATATGTGTCTATATCCCTGATTACATCATTGTAACTGACATGCTGCAAGACGGCTGCAAAGCCAGCGTAGGTGTCAGGAATTATGGTTTTTACAAAATGTCTGTCTTTGTCTGTTTTAATTTATGTTACTATTTTGTTTTTGTATGCTTGTGTTTTTATAGATCAATAAATGTATTTTTATTTTTATTTATTTATTTATTTAACGCTCTTAAAACATTTCATTCTCCATGAGGTAATATCGAACCCTGTCCATACAAGTAACGTTGTATATGACGTCTCATTACATACTCGTCAGTAAGACCTTTTCATTTAAAAGGTCATGTCCACATATTGGATGGAGCCATTTGTACACGTCGTCCGGTATTAGCTCACGTAAAGTTTCATGTCGGATAGGGCACGATTGGTGTCGATTTGGCGTAACACGACTTAAGGCGATATATAAATGTTTTAGTGTTCTTGTTACTCCATATGCGAAAACATCCTTAGTGCGAGAGGGATGGATTCGAGAAAAAAGAGCAAAAATCGTTTTTTTATTATTATAAAATGTATTCAAGTTGCTATCAAAATTTTGTGTCACCAGCAGGCGTAGCATAGTGTTTAATCACGCGCGACGCCACTTAGTTGAATCACAAGTGCGAGGAGAGTGACACAATGTTTTTGCGATTAAACAGTACGTCACGCTTCTTGCATTTGAGAATCAACTAGTGGCGTCGCGGGCGATTAAACACTATGCTATCGGGCCTGGTCTTAGATACTGTTAAAACCCATCTAATAAGGTATAATTGCTATCCATATGTCATTCCAAATTGTCGAACCAGGAGAATTGATGTCGAAAAAGACCTCATTTCAATAAATATCTGTATCGAGCTGAATTTCTCCAATCGCGTTTCTGTTTTAGCAGATCCCTACAAAAAGATTCCACATTCTTTACCGAAGTATATACGCAAGTTCTAAAAGTGTAGATTTTTTTTCCGTAGCGCCTTAACTATTTGACAGGACTAACCTTATCTTAATCGTCCTGTCTTTTTCTTTCTTTATCGGAAAGACAAGGACAGAACGCTTAAAATAACTTTAGTCCTGTCAATAACTTAAGATGTGCTAGACCGAATCGATACCATTCTGTACGACGGAGGGCGACCAATCAGGACGAATGAAAGTTTAAATAATGTAAAGCAATACAATTCGGCCTAGCTTTTTAACATCTATCCATCCATCAGCCCGTATTCGTCCACTGCTGGACATAGGCCTCCCCAACATTACGCCACTCTTGGCTGTCCTCAGTCATCCTCAGGCGTAATTTGTGACGTCTTGTCATATTAATGACGGCTAGAAAGTAGGCCACGCCCCCTGAAAGGGGGAGAGGAGGCTGGGACTTGGGCCACAAAATAGTATCCGGTGTAGGGGGATTCAAGAAGTGCCGGCGGGCAAAAGAAGAAACAAGGCCCACCCTCCGCGCATGTTCCCCCGGCTTCCCCCTTTGATACCAATAGATTGGTGGAAACGGGAATGGGATGGTGGTTGTTCCTGGAAACAGGAACATTGGGTTATCCTCATCCAGCCGCTATCCGCAACGTCCGTTAGATCGTCAGTCCAGCGGACATGAGGGTGGCCTACGCTACGCTTTGCTGTACGTGGTCTCCATTCAAATTCCTCTCTGCCAATTTATTATAAAACCGCTAGACACCTAATCAACAACAGAGACGAGAAATAAGGCCCAACCTTGTTCCGACCTTATTTTTTAAGCCACGCCCCTTTTACCCTGATTGGTGTTCAAGGCAGCATTACCGGGACGACGCAACCGAGGTTCATGAACGAATGTCTTCTTCTCATTTTTCGTGAAATTTTTAGTTGAAAGTATTATAAATAAAGACGATATTTTTGATGGTTGTAGATAAAGTACTGCGTGCAGTACATAATGTTATATATATGTCTCAAATTATGTTACAGTTGCATAAAATACTATTTAAAGTCAGTCGAAATCTTTGCATCCTTTTTCAGAAATGTGTACTCACCCATTATCAACATAATCACAGGTAACGTAGACAGAATAGCGAGGAACACTGTCATCAGAACTGTAACAAAAATTATATGTTACAATTTTAAACAAAACTGGTCAAGTGCGAATAAGACTCGCGCCCTGAGGGTTCCGTGACTTATATAATTAAAACAAAAATTACCGACAAAACAAAACTGCAAATTTAATTTAAGCCTGTGCTTCATAATAATTTCTGTTTTATTACTGTTTTTCTGTAAACATTACTGTGTAATCTATCCATCCATCAGCCTAGTTCGTCCACTGCTGGACATAAGCCTTTCCAGGACTTTGCCACTCCCGGCGATCATCCTGGAAGAATTGCCCATACTCACACACGCTGGGCAGGTGGGTTGGTGAGCGCGGTGCCAGAACCCTCGCATCAGTGACGCCGCTGCCCATCACCAGTCTGTTCAATATAAAGCCCGGCTATTAGGGATGGATATACCGCCATCCATCGGTCCCAGGCATGGTGGGCCTCCTGGTTTTTTGCCTGTGAGCTGTCCTCTTACTCTCCCCCGAATTACTTCGAGGGGGTCTCTAAGTAAGATGGTGATACCTCCAAAGTCGAGCCCGGCATCAGTTCTACCACCTGATTGAATTTTTGAAGTGGGTAAGTAATATCGTTATTTGGGCATTTATTGCATTTTGTAAAGTTGCGTACGCTTTCTATAATCGGACCCCAACATTTAAACGTAGTTCTTTTAGGTATTCAAATAGATATGCACGCTACATATATTCCGTCACAAAGACGCCACCTCAACGGCTACATCTCTATTAATTTTCTTCATTTCACGCTTATTTAATTATTTATTTTCACAAAGCAACCAAATAGCGAACGCTGTACTGCAGTATAAACTTACTAGTTCTGTTCATAATCCTAGCGGCTCTGCAGACGAAGTCGACGGTCCCAGAAGCCTCCATGTTGGCATCTTTCAGCTGATAGGCCACGGAGCCGTACGTCGTGAGGCCAACGCCAAGGCCCAGGCCAACTCGTTCGTTGTACTTGGCCTGCTCGCCACACAGCCGGCGTTGTTCATCCCCAGATACCTAAGTGATTAGTAAAAGTTTATTAGTATATAAGGTATTTTTGTATGAATCACATTATAATTCTATGATTATGATTCCCATAATAAAAAAATGCGCATCTTATTATTTTTTACCAAAATTAAGTTTTTTTCTGTGGACAGCTAAAAAAGTATAAACAAAAGTATAAAAAAGGCGCATATATACTCTTTTTTCTGCCTTTCAGTGTTACTGTTAAGGTTTCAATAACGAAAAAATATATAGGTTTTTACGTCAAAAAAAAACGCGGGTTTTATCTTGATAATTGTACGCAATAAACCATTTGTGTAATCACGAGGTACATAGAGAAGGAAAGTCAGCTATGGTTACTTGTGCTTTTTTGATCTTGTAAAATACTTGGGTGCCTGGCGCATGTGGTAGATATGTACTTGTTTACTCTAAAGGCTTGATAAAACTACATTGAAAGGGCGCTATTGCGTATAAGCGCCCATTTATACTAATAAATAAAATAATTTATTAAACAGATTACCTATTGCTACAATAATTCATTTATAAGTACGATTTCCATAGGTTAATTCCTAAAAGTTTTTTTTTTTCAAAGAATATACGCCGTTTTAGGACATAGTTTTCATTATTTTGGTATATAAATTAACGATTATCATTTTATCATTTTTTAAGAATTGTCCGATATGACGTCGTTTAAGAATTTTAGACATTCAACGGATTGTGATGGGTGATTGCTTATAAAAAAAGTGGTCTATCTCTGTCTGTCTGTCATCTGTCTGTCATCTGTCGTCCATCTGTCAAATCAGTCGGAAGCAAATTATTATAAATTTATCTTGATAGCAAAGGCACATTTCTAAACAGCCATTTCTCAAGTGACGTCACACGAAGGCAAATGGTAGTTACAGCCTTTTCGTAAAAATATTTATCATCATGAGGTTTTTTAGACCACAAGTTCTTAAATACGGCATATTAAACCTAAATCTCGAAATGGTTTTCTAATTAACACACCTTAAAATAATTTTCAATGCAAGTGCTCGTAAAGGCCCACTTTTTATGCATCAAAACCGAACAGAAAGTCGATTATTTTGCCCTAGGTCTTTATTATTATTTTTTTTTTATTTATTTACAATGGTTGGCTAACCTGCAATCTTTCCCGTGTACCATAAATTTTATACTTTTTGTTCCACTGTTTAACGGCTCTGGATACAGTCCTTTTGAGCCAATCATAATTTAAAGTTCACAAGATTAAATTTGTTTTATTTCCTCACACTATGCATTGAAAAACGTACGCTTACGCTACGCTCGTGTTTTAAATCGTCCTCGTTATTTATTCCTTTTCGCCCTTGTAGCATAAACTACTATTATTATTATATGCCAATTACTACGGTGCACAGTGACAGTTTTATAATTGGCGTAGTTTTATGTAGCAGCAAGAAGCAAAATACAGAGTTCTTACCAAGTGCAGGTCGTCGTACGTATCTACACAATGCAATCTACTTGAGAGTACCGTTCATTTAACATCTTACACAAATGAAAAAATATTACAAAAAAGTAACGAAGTCAAGGATTTTCTTTTCTATTTTCCAGGACCCCAGTTATCTCAGTCACAACAATATGAATTTCAGCTCTATTGACCCAGACGTTTTGTTGTTCCAAACAAACAAACGGACAGACATGCTGAGGCTTGGCTATGATTTTTGTTTTCTGACAAATCCCTAAGCAAATAAATTCGTAAGAAAAAGTGTAACGACTTGAAGTTCTAAAAAGAAATAACACTGACTGTATTTAGGGGTCGGCGCTTGGGCTCGTGGGCAAAAACAGGGTTCGGCGTTTTCACTTTTGATTTTACTAAATGTCACATAGAAAAAAAATAGCACTTGCTACTTGATAAGATGAAGTACGAAGTTTGATGAGAAAATTGCAGTAAAATTTTATAGTTACTTCAGAAAAATCTAGAATTTCAAGAAAAACGTTTAGATTATTATGGTCGCGGCCCTCAGTCACCCGCAAGCGGTCAATATAAAAAATAAAAAAGAAAATAAAAAGACATTTATTTAACACAACTTTATGGACAAAGTAGTATCAATGTTCTTAAACGTAAAGTTATATGGCACTAATAAAAAGGACGGTGACTCAGCTTATGTTCCTATACCGAAGGGATTAGGAACGCTGTGATTCTGCCACCATCATTAAAAAAACATATTTAACTTACTATTTACTTTAACCTAAACATTTTCAATAAAATCAGCACATAGTCAAAGTATTAAAACAGAAAAATAATAAAATATTGCAACAGAATAAAATATTAATTTTGAGTAGTTACGGGATATAAAATTTGGATATATATTTATATACTTTTACCAATATATATAAACCTATATGACATAATATATATTAACATTATAGTTATATATACGAGCATATTTTGTAGTGCTATATTATGTAGAATTTTAATGTTATGTGTAAACTATACGTTTGTGAATGTTTTTATTTGTACTTGTAAAAACTTAATTGTACAGTGCAATGAATGTATGTAATGCTGTATAAATAATAAACAAATATATTAATAAATATTTTATAGTAAGTCGGTATTATTTTATTTTTGCCTTGAAAATGAGGGGTTTCTTTTCTTTCTGAAGTAAGTATAAAATTTTACTTCGAATTTCTCATCAACCTGTGTACTTTATTTTATCGAGTAGCAAGTGTTATTTATTTAGTTAAGAAATTGTAACATTTACTACCATCAAAAATGAAAACGCTGATCCCTGTTTTTGCCCAAGCCCTAGCGCCGACCCTTAAGGCGCTTACTATTGCCAAATGGGTACTTTCTAAAGCCTACTCCTCGTTAATGGCCAAACCAAAAATAATGAAAAAATGTATTATGAGTAAGACAACATATGCAACAGTTTTCTTTTTCATACCACCAAAACTTCTACATGATTTATTTTTTTTACTGAATGGTGTTTTTTGACCTCAAATTCCCTACTGCTCCTGAGTGGCTTGGCCGATTGAATTTATCTATGCTTTGATAAATAGATAAACTTTATAGCTATAAACATAACATAAGATTATTCAATCGAGTAATCACGTCCAAGTGAAAAGTATAATGTTCCCCTATTTCGCTCTTTCAAGGACGCAGCGAGCGTCGTAACAGCCACTATGCATTGCGCGCTGATATGAACGTTATTTCAATGTCGTTTCCGTTGATATTTGTAGTGACAAATATCGAGCTGCTAATTTGGCGATGGTAATCGCCTTAAGTAAGTCTGCACACTTTATTACAGTTACAAGCACAAGTATTCCATAAAGTAAAATTTAAGTCGGTGTAGTTAAATTACCTTTTACTTTTCTTTCTAACTATACCAACTTTGAACAAACCATAGACAATACTAATAACGTAAATTTCTCAAAACAAATAAAATATCGTTTGAAAATATAACTACTTCTACATAAGTTGAGAGTGGAGTAATCACATGTAAAAATTGTATCAAAATCGATAAAGTTATTTTGCACGTTTATATTACACAGCTACATACGTCTGAGAAAATATATGAATACGTTTAGAGATGTGTAAATAAGTTTATGTATTTTTGATGACAATCGGTAAACAATACATTTCCACGTGAAAAATCGAGAACTCCTTTCTTTGAAGTCGGTTAATCACAACGACGAAGCTCTTAAACATTATCTCTTAATTCTTTAAAAGTAGAAGGATCTTAATAAAATAATGTAAAGCTTTTAGAGTGTAAGTAAGCACTTAGTCACAGTTTGCAGGTTTAAGTAGCACAATCGAGTTACAAATAGAACCACCATTTTAATATACCACTCCAACTTTTAAACTAACTTTTAAATGTATTATAGTCGATT